>OX424502.1:14432181-16832181 GCA_949152395.1 Agrochola litura
ATTCCTTGTATACTAAAAACATTGTTTGATCAAAACTGGTATGTTTTCTTATAAGTATGGTACATATCCTCATTTTCATGGAAAAAGTCAGCAGCATAAATATCCCTAATAACAATTTTTTTTTTTGTTAGTCTACTGATTTATTGTTAAGCAAAACTGACAAAATTAACTTGGACAGACAGTTATCCATATAAACTTAAGTTCATGTGGTTTTCTCTACATTTAAGACTTTTTTGATCTTACTCCTTGCCTTGTGGTATTTTTCTATACCAAACTACATCTTTTAGTCTATTTATGTGGTATTGTGCTATACAAACCACACATTTTAGCTTATTTACTTATTGAAATCGTATGACATTCACATTACTCACTTTTATATATTTTTAGGGTTCCGAACCTCAAAATGAAAATCGGAACCCTTATAGGATCACTTGTGTGTCTGTCTGTCCGTCCGTCTGTGACAGCCAATTTGCTCCACATCTAATGGACTGATTTGGTACACATATGTATTTCTGTGACCCAAACACGGACATGTAACATAAATAAATGAATTTTGAATATGGGGGTCACTATTGGGGGCAAATAAGAAAATGAAAAAAAAAAAGTTTTGCAAACTATACCGTGTGTCATATCAGATGTATTTTATTTATAATCAATATTAATTAAAATATTATAATTTTAAAATAAATACTTTTAAAAATATTTAAGAAAATATATGATAATTGACCACTCCCGGCCCTTATCTCTGAAACTACAGAACCTAAAATTTTGAAAAACATACATAGGTTCTTTACCCATAGATTACAGGAAAACCTATAAGGAGTCTATGGTCTTAAAATAGCATTCACTATTGGGGGCAAATAAGAAAATGAAAAAAAAAAAGTTTTGCAAACTATACCGTGTGTCATATCAGATGTATTTTATTTATAATCAATATTAATTAAAATATTATAATTTTAAAATAAATACTTTTAAAAATATTTAAGAAAATATATGATAATTGACCACTCCCGGCCCTTATCTCTGAAACTACAGAACCTAAAATTTTGAAAAACATACATAGGTTCTTTACCCATAGATTACAGGAAAACCTATAAGGAGTCTATGGTCTTAAAATAGCATGGTAAATCTCTCTATATTGTGTTGTGTGTATCACAAAGTACATTATCTAGTGTGTATCAAAATCCAAATATTTTATTTCACATAAACCTACATGGGCACTTATGAAACGTCAGAAGCTAGGTGCACTAATGTATAAACTTTCATTTGCAGTTGGAATGTATGGGAGAACATGTTTTTCAACTACAATGTTATGTTTGTATTTGGGATAATTGTGCATGGTCCGACACGCACTTGGTCGGTTTCTTTTAACACTGTTACCTCTGAAAGCATACTTTAAATTATCTTTGAATGTTTTAGTATTCAAAACTGTATTTTATACTATTAATTTTCCGTTTTTGTAAAAAATCTTAGAATATTTTATATTCTGACATTTCATCATAAATTCACCTGTCACCTGTTCGATTTTACTTTTCTATACCATAAACTTAACACACTAAGGTCAGATTTCTAAACCTTTTTTAAAGTTGGTGAATACACTGTTGCCTTCATAATAAGGGCAGGTGCAGGGTTTCGCCTGAAACCGCAGCCTCCGACCTGACACTCCTATCTCTTTTATATTTATCCTTTCTGTATTATCTTTTTAATCGTGTGACTTGCAATTTGCCAACCTGGCTAAACGCAACATTACATCTTCTGTTGCTATTTTCTTATTATTATAGTTGGGGTTCCAGAAAAAGAAAGAAATAATAGTTATTTAATGCACAAATAATATGTGATTTATCCGAGCGCTGCTTCCAAGTGAAACAGGGCGAACCAAGATCAGGATTGTTTGAAGTGAAAGCTGGTGTACCACAGGGATCTGTTCTTGGTCCAGTGTTGTACAGCATATTTACATCGGATCTACCCACATTGGATGGCATAACAATAGCAACATATGCCGACGACATAGCCTATTTATCAGTTGATGAAAATCCAGAAATGGCCAGCAATAGACTCCAGAAACAGCTAGACAAAACTCATAAATGGCTCTGTAAGTGGCGGATTCGTGCCAGTGCATCCAAGTCTCACCATATCACCTTCACGCTCAGACACTGAAACACCCCACCTGTTAAACTTGGTCCTGATACCCTACCATACACAGATTGTGTAAAGTACCTTGGCTTCCATTTAGATAGGCGCCTAACATGGAAGCATCACATTAAAAATAAAAAGGACGAGATAAACCTCCAGTTTCGCAACCTATATTGGCTTATGGGAAGAAACTCTGTGCTCTCTGTAGACAAAAAACTCCAAACAACTCGGCGACAAACAACTCGCTCCTTAAGCCAATACGGACCTACGGCATCCAATTGTGGGGCGTTGCCAGCAAAATCAACATACTCTGCCTGCAGAGTCCAAAATGGTATCCTAAGATCAATAGCAAAGGTACCTTGGTTTGGTAGGAACGACGAAATTCACGACTAACTACAAATGCCATCAGTAAACTCTGAAATCGAGCGGTACAAAAGACAACACAAGGCACGCCTAACTTTGTATCCAAACCCACTAGTTGCTGAACTGTTAAACCCGTCAGCGGTGGTAAAAAGGGTGAAAAGGAACCACCTTCTATAAGTGGGAGGCGCAGCACTGGCTGCTCCACCACAACGCCACTTGTCATGCGACGAATTCGCTTATGGTCTGACGACCGATTGCAAATTGAAATAAAGGAAAAAAAAAAAATAAGATGCACATAAAGCCTTTTATTAAAAACAAAAAGGAAATTAAAAAGATAAACGTTTTACAACGTTGAAACATATTCTCGTGACTCGTTGATCTTCTTTGCCTCCAAGCTTTTACTGGTGGTCGTCACTGTTGATTCAGAAGTTGCAGTGGTGTGGAATAGTATGGTGGGTTTGCAAACATTCATCTTGCTCCTAGTTTGTAACAATCATTTCACCATAATTTCAATCAAAAGACGTCTACTGCTGGACATAGGCCTCCCACAAGCACCGCCACTTCGACCGGGTCTGTGCTTCTCGTTTCCAGCGGATTCCTGCAGCCTACACCAGGTCATCGGTCCACCTTGTGAGGACCTTCCAACGCTACGTCTGCCGGTACTCGGTCGCCACTCCAGAACGTTTCGGCCCCATCGGCCATCTGTTCTGCGAGCAATGTGCCCTACCCACTGCCAATTAAGTATGGTAATTCTTCGGCCTATGTCGGTTATCTTGGTTCTCTTACGGATCTCTTTATTTCTGATTCGATCACGTACGGAAACTCTAAGCATAGCCCTCTCCATTGCCCTCTTGGGTGACTTTCAGACTTCTAATGAGGCCCATTGTGAGTGACCACGTTTCAGTGCCATAGGTCATCACTGGCAGCAGGCACTGGTCAAAAACTTTCGTCTTGAGACACTGTGGTATGTGAGACGAGAAGAACACAACGCCCAGCCGAGTCGGATTCGACGATTGACCTCTTTCTCGAAGTTGGACCTACCTAACTGGACAGTTTGTCCTAGGTAAACATAATCGTTTACAACTTCGAGTGTAGTTGGGTCTCCGATCTTCATGAGGGTGGATTTTAAATGAGCATTCGACATGACCTTCGTTTTTTCCATGTTCATTTTAAAGACCCACTCTTTCGGAAGCTCTACTGAGGTCATCGGGCATTGTACTGAGGTCCTACATAGTCTCAACCATGACTACTATATCGTCGGCAAACCGAAGGTGAGTGATGTACTCGCCATTGATGTTGATGCCAACCCCTTTCCAGTCCAGAACTTTGAAGACATCCACCAGTCCATCCTCCAACAATCCTTTAGTTAAATTTAATTATAATGTTGTTGATAGCCTATTAGGACTATAACACATTAAATTAATATTTTCCTTTTAAGTTGCTCGCATTGTGGTCGGCTTGATATTGTTTTCGGTTTACTTTATTATAAACCAGCAACCGGCCTCTGTTTCGCATGGATGCAATGTACTGATGTGGCGACTTAAAATAATTACATGTCAAAACATCTAAATTTCTGTGCCATATCTAAGTTAAATATTCACATAAACCTCCTGGAATAAATTCTCAAAATGATGATGCACAACCATTCGTTCAGAAGAACCAATGGTCGTGCAGACTGACACGAAACCAACTTTAACAAGTCGAAGGGTTAGGCAGAGGTGTATATGTATAGATATTTGTATCGATGACCAGAATACAGTGGCACAAGTCATTAATGAAGTCACATTAATAGAAGTCTTGAAAAATAAGACATTGTGTAGGTAAGCTACGCTAAGATGTGTTAAGCATCTGGTATCTGTGTATGTAGGTTTTTTTACTTTGGTAGAAACTTCATTTCCCACTATGATGCAATGCAGCCAATGACTGCAAGTTTATTCTCTAGTTTTAAGAATATTTATAAAATTACTTATTTATTAAATCAGGTTAATAGTATTCAAAATAATTATTTATTGTGATTATATTATATTCTGCAATGATCTGGTTATTGAAAGATTGCAAAGGTCAGGAGGCAACTTTTTAAACAAAATAAGTGAAGACTTAGTACATAGGCGTTTTAAAAAAAATGGTTGCAAAGAGGCTGACATAACAAGTATGATAAAACCATTGCATTTAATCAGGTATACAATATTTCAGGTTCAACATTTCGGAAGTCGGTGTCTTTGGTTTAGTATTTTCGTTATTTGCCACCGCCTTCCGAAATTTAAGTTATTTTTCACTTGGTAGTGTTTTTTGGAAGTCGGTTGTTTTTTTTTGTAAAAATGTTTCTATTTCTCGCTTTTTAGTGGGTCAGTTTGTAATTTATCTAAGTTACAATAGCCTAATGTCAACTGCTCATCACCTTTTTACAAAATATAGCTTTTCCCGATGCAGGGATGTTAATCTTGAGGAGTTCTCGTGGTAATTTACCATCAGCTCCACTTCTCCATATGCATTGTGACGAGCATAAATTACTTGGTAAACATTAAAGTAATCGAATCGCAACCCGTGGAATACTTAGTATTGACTATTGAGAAGTTCCGGTGGCCATCTGTGGTCTTCATCATCAGTTCCACTTCACCAAATGATGCTTTCCGAGAGCAACTGCATGAGTTACTATAAAAAATACCCAAATTGCTATAGGTGTGCTTATAATATTTGAAGAGTTCCCTCGATTTCTCTGAGATGCCATCATCAGATCCTGGTTTCCTTATCATGGTACCACCCTTTGCATATCTCCTTTTCAACAAAAAAAGAATCATCAAAATCGGTTCATAAACGACGAAGCTATCCGCGAACACATGAAAAAAACCCTCCTTTTTAGAAGCATCAAAAAAAAAAATTTGATTCGGAAGTCAGAGGCAATTTGGCAATATACAAAAAGCTTGTTAAAAACAAACAAAACCAAAGCCAGCTTTTATTTTTTACTTCTTAATTGTAGTACGTAACACAAATTAATGCATAGCATAATCCGCCTAAAATGTTCCCACTGCTGGGACACAGACCTCCTCTCTTCGAGAGGGAATGGGTTATACCGGTTTCCTCACGACACCGTTTGGGCTTGTGCAGACCAGCGTGACACGCGACGCGACACAAAGGCACCGCTCGTCGCGCGACGAGCGGTGCCTTTGTGTCGCGTTGGTCTGGACACGCCTTTTTGAGAGCAGTGGTCATGAAATTATTTACACAAAGTAAAGCAGGCCTGCCTGGGTTCGAACTCACGACCTACAACTCGGTAAGTGAGGGCCGTTACCACTGGGCCACCACTGCTCTTAAAAACAAATTAATGTACCGCTATTTAATATCAAGAAATTGGCCCCAAAAAATCTCACTGAATACAGAACGTCATCCTTTTTTAGGCGGTTAAAAAAGGTCAATACTTTGCCCTACTTGTTAATTTTATAAATTTGTTTTAAAAATGTAACAAATGAAACAGGTGGCGGTTTATACCTAGCCACCTGATGAGCCGGATATCCGATATTCGGTCGAACATAGCCATAGAACATAATCATAACATAATAGATCTGAGTGCGCCTTTGGAGGTGAATTGATTCGTGTAAAACGAAGAGGATCGGGGGATTTGGTAAGATTAAGAGTATTTTTATTTCTTTTGTGATGGATAATTCTATTTATTTTATCTATGCATGTGACTTAAAAGTATATATATAAATTTTTTATATCAAAAACAAAGTTGAAAAAGGCCTCTCCCTCAATGGCCTATATACACTTATTTATCAGTCTAATTTGACTTCAGATCTGATAACAATTAAAAATTGATAACGTGATCTTAAAATCATGATAAGAAAATGCCACATTAAAAAAAAAGTGCTCGCAGACGTTATGAAGGTAATTATGACTACCTGTTAAAAGTGCACTGCACATATGCTGGCCCCTGTTGCACATGCTTCACTGGATTCTAGAAAGGTACAGGAAGGGGCAAGTTCGTGCGCGAACGACAATAAAAGTTATAATGGTTTTAAGCGTGTGCCCTACGTCTCACAGTCAAACTAATAACCAAAATACTCGTATATAGCTGGATTTGACAAAGATACGGGGTTAATTTGTGCTCTAAAATATGGAGCATAAGAGACGCCATTGCCTGCTTCTAACATAATTTCTGAGTATTATGATTAGTTTGAGACTAATAACTTTCTTTTTCAAAACTTCGAGATGATAATACAGAGATTTTCAATATTAAAAAAAAAAACCGGCCAAGTGCGTGTCGGACCACGCACAATGAAGGGTTCCGTAGTTGGAATGAATTTATCCCAAGAACAAACTTAACTTTGTAGTTGAAAAACATTTACAATTAGCACTTTAAAGCTTAATATTTCGAAAATGGATCCCTAAATCCAAAAATGGTTTTAGCAAATTCACAATATTTTTGAACGACCTTTTCAACGACACCCCACACTATGGGATTATTGAGAGAAAAAAAATCATCCTCAGTTTACGTCTAGCGGAGGTACCTGAAAAAAAAATTTTCATTTTCGTTTAATCCTAAAGTAATTTTGGTCATTTGCACAAAGTACTTAAGAACGCGGCGACGCATGAATTGTCCATACAAACGTAATACCTAAATCATTTGCAATTTGGGCATATTTCTACCATATTATGTTGTTATTCGGATTTAGACCGTGTTTATCTAGGCTCCTACGTCTTTTTTTTTCCAAAAAACTTTTCTAAAATGAAGTTTAAACGAATTTAACTGCGCACATTTTTACAGCGTAAATGACATGTCTTCATATTGTTTTTTCTGTATTATAAACAACAATACTTATAATATTGTTTCTGCAGAAGCATAGCTTATATTATCAAGTTACAAATTATCAAAAAAAATACTAAAAATATTAAGTTTTCATTCATCATTTTTGGTATTATATTACGGAACACATCCAAATTTATCATACATCTTCGAAAGCTAGTAGTGCTATCACGTCAAGCAATAATTGTCAATATGTGCGTGGTAGTATTGCTCACTGTAGGTGTATATCCCTCCGACAAGCACTCACACTAGCGCGACGTGCTTGGAATTGAATTTTGCAAACATCTCGATTTGTAGTTGCGAGCCGTGTTCGCAGGCCTCTTAAGTCGAAGCATATTTTTAAGACAGTTAGGCAAATAAAATTTTTTAACGGTCAGAAAACCATAAATTAGCAATTTTTCACGAATTATTACTTTTTAAACCAATAACTTAATGAGTTATTGTTGTATTGTTCTATTTTAATAATCTAATTATAAACACATCAAGGAAAATTATGACACGGATTTGTAACAAACTAATGGATTGATACACCTAATAATAATATACAATTTAATGATGTGATTTTATGAAGTAACACTATTTATATAAACTAATATTTTACTGTACTACTTAATGAGTTAAATTGTCCTATTTTAATACATCTAAAAATAAACACGTGTTCAAGGAAAACTGAAATGGATATGTAGCAAATCAACCGACAAAAATAAATATGCTGGTAACTTATGTAAGGAAAAGTGGTTTAATCACTGCCGTATCTAGCAAAAGTAGTCTACCGCCAGCTGACTCAAAAATGCAAATTTGGCTTCCAACATTTCACGATGTCCGAATAGCCACTACTTACCGAATAAATTCAAAAATGGAACTAAATTTGTAAGAAATTATCTGCCAAGTAAGTTAACGAGAACCTAATCGTAATCGTAGGTGGTGAAACAAGCCCTAAAACTTGTCGATTGACAAGTTTTATTATTGGAAGACAAGTTCATCTTTGTCTCGAACTCCTCCCGAAAAATGCCGGGGAATTAGAGGACGCCCAGATGAGTTTGATACTCCTTCAGGATTGTTTGTCCATCCGTGCGTGTTTAACAAACGTTCGTCACGTGATCATGTCATAGCCAGTGTCAAGCTCTATTTGCTCCACTCACTCGATGGTTTTCTTCTACAATCGCATCAACGTGGCCAACTCACCAATGTCTGGATCACTTCGCAAAATCGGCTCAAGACGAGTAAGACATAAGGTTTTTAATTTTACTAGGTACCTACCACTTGTCTTGTAGATTTCTCTATGGACGATGGGTTTTTGAAGTGAAAACTTCTTTAGGCGCGTTGGGCATTTTTGAGATGGACTAAACCATTGATTTCGCGACACTGTGACGACACCAGCTTTTGACCATTAAAAATATATCAACGCGTTGTTTACCGCGGTGCGTGGAGTAAAAGACATCAACGCGTTGATTACCGTGGTGCCGATTTTTATCAAGTTTTCACTTCTGTCGGCATTCCCGAAGTGCCACTGTTTTTTTTTTTTTCGAATTATTTTTTAATAATCATCATACCGACCTTTAAAGGAAAAACGGAACCTTCATCAGATCACTGTTTTTTTTTTGTTTTAGTTTACAACTTTTCTTCCACTATATAATTATAAAAAAAACAGTCTGTGGTAATTTGTATGCCAGAGTTATGAAGAGAACCACGATATTTTTATTGTACATTGTAACAGCGAATCAATTTTCACGCCTCCAGGCCAATCTTTTTTGATATTCGGATAGCTCATGGCCTAAAGAGGTGCCATATAAAATAATTCTTTCTTTTTTAAAACGTTGTTGCCCCACACTAGGAATTTCTCTTGTATTGTGGGTGCTTTTACAAACATTTAAAGTCACATACACAAACAACCAGACCCGGAACAACTACTTGTAGGTCATACAAATATTTGTTCCGTGCGGGAATCGAACCTGCGACACGCAGCGCAGCAGTCAGTCGCTTAACCACTGCGCCAACCGTGCCGTCAAAATCACCAATTAAAAAGTTATGCAACAACGCGAACCGCAGGTATTCTAGTTTATTAAAAAACAATAGCGTTCTTTTCTAATCAAAGAATTGCTGACGTATCGTTTGATGGTGTGGTCAGCGGAGGACTCGGACAAAATACTAGCTGAATATAAGCTGACTTGAAGTTTTATAGACAAACAAGACCTTTTCCTCGCCCCGCTTTAGATTCACGCAGATTTTCCTTTCTTGTTTCTTCTTCTGTTATATTAAGCATAATGGTCTGGCTGACTATATTTAATTTGAAAGTTCTATTCTCTTCAATGGTGTACGAAGTCGCAACTTCTTACTTAGGCATTGGGCTGTGTCTAAGATTTTACGATTTCTATTTGATACTTTCATTGGTAGTGGTAGGACAAGTTTTGTAGCCCTGAATCTGGGTTTCAAGAATAGAATAGTCAAGTAATAGGTAATAAATAATATTACCATTACTTCACTAAAATAAAATCGTTTAACTCAACGAATTGAGTGTGCTAAATTTACCAAGAAATGGAACTGATGAAATAGTTTAATTTTAAGGAAAATGGTGCCGATTCCCTTGTTCACAAACTAAACTAAATTTAAGTTCAGTTCATCTTTTTCTTTCTATTTCATTAAGAAAAGGACAGAAGATAAATTTTAGTTTAGTCCTGTCAAATTAATCAGCGCCTGTCACTACTCCATACAAGTTTAGACGTGATTAAAAACTTGCCTACTAAAATTACGTCAATTTACGTCAAGCGCTGATTAATTTGACAGGACTAAACTAAAATTTACCTTCTGTCCTTTTCTTAATGAAATAGAAAGAAAAAGATGCACTGAACTTAAATTTGGTTTAGTTTGTGAACAAGGGAATCGGCACCAATGTCGGGTTCTTTTCTGTTGAAAGTTCAGAAAGTTGAACCAAGCTCTTTCCTGTGACTACGATTATTTTGTCCAAACTTCAATATTTTCTTGTGCACTATGAATGAAAACTGTAAGATAGTGATATAGATCTATGTAGATATCGGCAATATGAACTATGTAGACGCAGATCGTAACCTTATAAGTAAAACAATATAGTGTCAGTGTGTCGTCGGAGACGAGGGGTGGTCGATTTTTTTATTAACTTAGGTGGGTGGGTGCGGTCGGGAGTGGCAGACCAAACATCGCCTTGTCCAGATCGATATCGTTACGGACTATTCCGCTTGCGACATATTCCAAATCGCACCATGTTTTTATTGTAGTCAAGCGCACGTTGCTAATATTCTGTAATTCTTCGAGTTACAACCTAGTCTCAGCAGGATTTGATAACTTGGAAACTATTGTCAAAAACTATTGGTTGGAAGTTTTATTTGACATCATATGGATGGTGAGATTGTCCAAAAGAATAATTCTGCTGTTGTGCTAGATCATATTCAAATACTTGCAATGACAAATTTTCACAATTTATTCCAAATCTGCTTAAATATTCTTGTAAAACTTGCTACTCTGTCTAAAATCATCAGAATCGACATTATCAGTAGATAGATAAGCAGCTGTTCGCGTATTGTGTAACGACATTTTGAGCGATGCGTATTTTTCTTTGAAATTTGTATAGGTATGTCTATATTTAGCCACTTCTAAATATTGGAAATAGCAGATTTTAATACGTACCAGAATAATCCACTCATCAATTAGAAGTAGGTACGCGGATTGTTTAGAACTGCGACGTTTGGGTGCTCAAAATTTACATTCATCGGCAGCAGTGAATTGTTATGACTGCTACGAAAGTGCTTAGTGAGCAATAAAATAGCGTTTAGAATTATAGCTACTTCGTCAAAATATTACTATAACATTCTATTTGAAGCATTTGCTGATTTAGAGTTATATTTTATGTTTCCTAAAAAATTTATGGTTTGTTGCGAATTACCGTGTCGTTTCATTCTTTGTCCGGTTTTATTAGATCCAAGCCATTTAACTGTTTGTTGTGGGATTTAGTTGAATTTTTGAATATTTTGCGGCAAGATGACGATAATTAGTAGGAAAGTTATTGTGAGATACTCGTAGATGGCAATGTGTGAGAAATTATTAGGAGATCAAAAGGAATCTTTCAAAAAGTGAAAAATAAGGTTTAGTAATGAAAGTGGATAGATAGCTAGTCATCGTGGTGCTATATTAGCGAGATTACCGCATCTTTTAGTGTTGCTATTTTGCTAATCTTCAGTAGATATGTACGAGTATGTACTGTAATTTATCTAACGGGTGCCAACCATCTTACGCACAGAGATATACCGCTGAATACAAGGAACTTCCCATTAGTTTACCTAACTACGAACCTACGGTTATTATTTTAGTAAATAATAATGTAAGCATATTAGTTTCCATAACTAAATCATGCACAAGGTCCGTTTTTACATCGTATACAGTTTAGGATTTATTGTAGGTAGTGAGGATGAGGAGTGACCTAGATAAAGTATAATTGGCAGTCTAGAGTCTAAATTCTCTATTTGGTGTTTTCAAGTAGGTAAATTTGGGACATCAAACACAGGGATTCTCAGTCAGTTATAATTGAAAATCCGTCGAACATGACTACCTGAATGAATCGCGTTATAAAATCATAACTAATGATTATTTTGCTGCTAATAAATAGTACCTACTAGAAATACTCATTCATTTCGCTATTTACTTGCATTGATCTTCTTAATGAACAAACACTTAGTACGTACTTAGGCCGAGATCTATAAACGTTACCATAGAAATATAAAAAACAGGAGAAGTGGCATGGGGGCGTGTCTGTGTCCGCGCGTAATGATCAAAGTGCTCATTGCATACGAAAATGGCCGTCTCCGCGAACTAGTGTGCTTTCGGCCGTGATCGGGACAATTTATAAGAATGCCGTGTTGTTCAGTGGTTTCTTGTAAAAACCGAAGTCAAAACAAAAACTTTGTGAATCATGGAATCACTTACCATATGTAATTACAAGTATTTTACTATATTTGTCTTTAAAATAATGAAAAACAACAAATCGTAAAATATTTCTTGCTTTTACTACGTTATTTTTGTTTCCAAATATCACAGCGACTGTACTATTTTTGCACTACATACATTGCTCGTTAACCACTACCTAAATATGTCGCTCAGTGACTCAACAAGCAATGTAAAAATCACAAAACGATACTGTGGACTGCGGATGCATCGCGCAGTACGGCCGCTGTGTCTGGCGACGAGCTAGTGATGTGGTTGTGCAGATCCACTAACGTAGGCTATCGACAACAATGTCGTTTGGAGAATGAATTTATTGCTATTATACTTTATTCTTCAATTTGTCAACTCTTTTACCCGGGTGGAAGATCGATGTGAAATAATGTGTTTTACTTATTTTGATTATTTTACAGCGTGATAGAGAAATGCGTAACCAACGGTCGTAAAGTTAATAAAATTTTTGGTTGAGTGTTTTGGGTTTGAATTATCGCTGGTCTATTATGCCTTATACTCGTGCTATTTCCTTACTTTTTTATGGTTTTGGTATTTTACTTCCGTTAAAGTCTTCAAAAGCTTCGAATGCGTTATAGTAATCGGCATGGTTCAGATAATTACAAATATGAAGAAACACATCATTTTATAAAGTATAAGGACAAAGGTGGGCTTATGTACCCATCTCCTGATGTCGTCATGATTTGTAAGATAATGGAAATAATCATAAAAACAGCTTGTCTCACCAATAATAAATTAACAGTTAAAACTAAAAATGTCAAACAGGAACTCATGGCAAAGGCTTTGCCTCACTTCATAGGATTAGATTTCTTTGAAAATATTAAGTTTCACCAATTTGAGCTTTCTCCGATGAATAATCACATAATATTTCAAATTAAAGCAGTCATGGAAAAATATATTAATTTAAGATTACACTATTTGACAAAAAATGCCACTCCAGTAATATCAAAGCGTCAAGTGCTGCACAAATACCTCCACTTTACAGGTCAGTGAGTAAACATCATAGCAGGGTTCAACAATATCTACTGTTTCAAATAAACTATGACAGGTTAAACCAACGTAACTGGATTTTTATTGTTTGAATTTTTTGCTTATTATTTATTTTTATTATAGTATTTTCTGGACTTATCGTTTTTATTTATTTTATTTTCAGGACACCAAATTTTTTAAAGTACAACAACGGTGAAGTATCAATATCTAATAACTACAAAAACATGGTTTTACAGGAGGAGAAAAAAACGTTTAATTTCTATAGTTTTTGACCATTTGAAGAAAACATTAGTAAGTAAAAACCGCCAAAATGTTAGTTATTAGATATTGCTACTTCACCGTCGATAATATTAAATGGAAGAATCGATACCTTTCCGATTTAGTCAATCACTAGCGTATATGTAAAATAAATTGTTTCTGTACAGCACAACGATAGAAAAGATGTTTTCGTGTGAGTGAGTTGTACGGTGCATGGTAAATGCACGCTGTGTTTGATGGGATAAGGTTCATAATTGATTGTGTAGTACGTTCTGATTTATGAATTGCACGAGTGAGCGCAGCCTCGTTTCTATTTGGTTTACTGATCTGCATGTGTAATTGTGGCGAGGTAGTGGGGACAAAGTGGAGACATTGGGTTTCGATACATTTTCAACTACCGGGCATATCTCCTTCTTTCTTATATCTATGAACGTTACTATGTACTTTGGCTAAGTGTTATTTCTGTCACTGTCGCACAACCTCTAAAACGACAAGTGCAATGTCTACTTGTCAAGTTCATACTGATAGTAAATGCTGGTTCTGAGTTATCCGTCTGCTGATTCAGCCTCTAGCTTATGTATTTGGCGTACTATTAATAACTTGGTAAATATGTAACCAAAGTCGAGGTTACAATTATTAACTTGAATAAATGTGTGACGTAATGGACCATAAGGCGTACTTACCAGGAATAATATAACGATGTATGTCGTGTCTTCTCATTAGCCAGAAAGAAATGGTTATTATTCATTATGTTTCTATTTATGATCTGTTGTTTTTTACTTTGTGGTATATATACCATTCTCAAACTCAAAGCATTTATTTCAATTAAACCATTTACAGGCACTTTTGAATTGTCAAAGAGTCGGTCAGTTAGTCAGAAAGTTAAGCTAGTTGCCCATTCCAAAACGTAGATCTCTATGGAGAAGAACGGGCAAGAAACTCCAAGGACACTCTTTTAAATATATTCTCATGTGTGTTGTATGTACTGATTTTAATAATATTTAGACAGCTGTTGTCTGTTATCCGTAGTTTTTTTTCAAATACAGTAACATAGCTGTGATAACTGTTGGCATGGTTACTGTGCTCATATTTAGTTGATATTGATTCTGAATTTGAGGAAAGATTCTTGATAAAAGTACTTAATATCAACAGAGACGATCAACTAGCCTAGAGGGATATACATAGTTAATCTACCATATACGCGGTTTAAATATGTTATTAAACCTCCACTCGATTGGCCAAAGGTTTCTCTATAGGTCGCAACTTCATAAAAATCTTAAATTGATTGACAGACAACGCACAGCCTAAACCGCTTGGTCTAGAAGCTTGAAATGTTGCACAAGAGTTAATTAAGCAACGAATGTGAGCTCCGAGGAAGGATTTTTGAAAAATCATCCCCTCAAGGGATTAAGATGAAAGTTTGTCATTTTTGCCGATGGGAAATCCCCTCGGTCACACGGCTTGTCTCTGCATGTTTTTAGAAAAAAACTTATTTTCATTGAACTCGGAACTAAACAGTTTTGCACTGAACGGCGTAAACTGATATTTATACACCGTGAAATTTGAATCACAGTTTTGCTAGAACAAACGTTGTTCAGACCATGGTCTACTACCATTCTACAGCATCCAATAAAAAAAAACATACTTAGTTTTTGAAAAAACACAAAGAAGACAAAGTTTACAATGTCAAGATTATCTACTGCTTACAAATTTCGTTTATGGAGGTACATTTCCCTGTAGACAATGCTGTGTCCCGTGCGTGGTGTCTGTGTTGTAGGGAGTAACGATAATCTTAACATTTAAAACTTTGTTTTTTTGTGTTTTTTCAAAAACCAATTGTGTTTTTTTTTCAATTGGATGCTGTAGATATATTTTATTTCACATAAACCTACAAGGGCACTTATGAAATGTCAGAAGTTAGGTGCATGATTCCATTTGGTACAGCTAAAATCCAAGCCATGACCAGTAGTTCTAGTTACTTCCTAGTTTTTAGTGATTCAACTAGTGTTGGTTATGATGACAAAACATTAACCAACACTAGTTGAATCACTAATAAACTTTTGGGTTACCAAAATGGGAAGCACTTAATTCAAGAGTACAGTCCAGAAAATTAACTCGATGCTATGATGTGTCATTCGCAGCATTCATGTGTGCAAGACACCGGTAAATATTTTGTTTGTTTCTACACTGAACTGCTTCAGGAAGTAGACTATCAAAAGAACTATTTTGCACAAAACTGGGTAGAAAAAAGTGTTCCTCGGAACTATTGGAGACAAATGTATAGTACCTAACTAAAGGCAGATATTTTTGCTGTCAACAACATAGAATGAATCGGAAAAAACGTGGCCGGCACAGCTGGAAGGGCTCATTATGATCATGACACAATATTATCGTAACGTTTAAGTACACGAGTGACCCACATAAATAAGGTATCGTTTTGGACAAACTTACCAGTTAAGTCGAAAGCCGAGCGAGATCGACTTACATCAGACATGATGCAGTAAGTGTCTGCATGAAATGTTTGGAAGTGCCGGTAATTTTAAGTGTTTATTGAATAAAGTAAATTTTATCTGTCCACTTGCCACATTTTGCCTTGGTGTGTGTACAATAGCAGTCTTTTTTATCATTTCTACAGCAATTTTTCTTCGATTAATTAAAAAGAAACTTAATTTCGGGTTAGAGTTATTTACCTAAGGCTACACTCTTCATTCGTTTACTGGTCTTTTCGTTGCTATTGTTCCGCAGCTCTGCTGTGTTAATCCACGCACCCCTTCGTGTTAGCGATATTTCGCGAACGAAAAGGCCTGAAATATTTAGCTTCTTGAATATTTTATGTACGTGCATACCAGTATCCAAGAAACGTCGAACGATGCACGATCCAAGAGTCTAAGTATAGATGGGTCACTTGCAAATGCGAGGAGTAGGTACTGAACTTAACAGAAAACTGTTGGTTTATAAAGTATAACTTAATAAAACCTTAAAGGAAGAAATGTGTTAATAACTTCAGATTCTAGCTACGTTGCCAAAAGAACGACAATTGGCACGACAGACTTAAGCATAAAAAGGATAACAGCTCCAGGAAATAAAGCAAGTAGTTAGCGAATGAAACTCGACTGACTACAGCTTATTCACCCAGAACAGCGTTTTCGGTCGTATATTTAAATGTAAGATTTCGTTTGACTTCCAACTTAACGCTATGAGGGAAGTGTATGCTATTGCGTGAAATGTAAATCATAATCACATTACCTTTTTATTAAGGACGCGTTTACAAAATTGATAGGTAAAGAATCGAGCTACTACATTGACACAGGTCACACATACAAGTGTAAGCACGGTAAATTGCGGGAATAGTAGTCAAGTGAACAAATTTTGATATTTGAAAGTTTATTTTTTATTTGTTTATGTTATAATACATGAGAACCTACAAAAAACATTCCGTATTGCTGTTTATATTATATTTGGGCTCGTTTTGTAAGTTATGATGAGACCTTACCTCCGGACCTGATGGAGTGATCTGAAGGTGTACTTCGGTGACTGCTACTGGATCTCATAGACTACTAGAACTAGGTGTGCCGAGTTTGGGCTCGTTTTGTTAGTTATGATGAGACCTTACCTCCGGACCTGATGGAGTGATCTGAAGGTGTACTTCGGTGACTGCTACTGGATCTCCTAGACTACTAGAACTAGGTCTGCCGAGTTTGGGCTCGTTTTGTTAGTTATGATGAGACCTTACCTCCGGACCTGGTGGAGTGACCTGAAGGTGTACTTCGGTGACTGCTACTGGATCTCATAGACTACTAGAACTAGGTGTGCCGAGTTTGGGCTCGTTTTGTTAGTTATGATGAGACCTTACCTCCGGACCTGATGGAGTGATCTGAAGGTGTACTTCGGTGACTGCTACTGGATCTCCTAGACTACTAGAACTAGGTCTGCCGAGTTTGGGCTCGTTTTGTTAGTTATGATGAGACCTTACCTCCGGACCTGGTGGAGTGACCTGAAGGTGTACTTCGGTGACTGCTACTGGATCTCATAGACTACTAGAACTAGGTGTGCCGAGTTTGGGCTCGTTTTGTTAGTTATGATGAGACCTTACCTCCGGACCTGATAGAGTGACCTGAAGGTGTACTTCGGTGACTGCTAGTGGAACTCCCCGACGATTAGAACTAGGTGTGCCGAGTTTGGGCTCGTTTTGTTAGTTATGATGAGACCTTACCTCCGGACTTGATGGAGTGACCTGAAGGTGTACTTCGGTGACTGCTACTGGATCTCCTAGACTACTAGAACTAGGTCTGCCGAGTTTGGGCTCGTTTTGTTAGTTATGATGAGACCTTACCTCCGGACCTGGTGGAGTGACCTGAAGGTGTACTTCGGTGACTGCTACTGGATCTCCTAGACTACTAGAACTAGGTCTGCCGAGTTTGGGCTCGTTTTGTTAGTTATGATGAGACCTTACCTCCGGACCTGGTGGAGTGACCTGAAGGTGTACTTCGGTGACTGCTACTGGATCTCATAGACTACTAGAACTAGGTGTGCCGAGTTTGGGCTCGTTTTGTTAGTTATGATGAGACCTTACCTCCGGACCTGATAGAGTGACCTGAAGGTGTACTTCGGTGACTGCTAGTGGAACTCCCCGACGATTAGAACTAGGTGTGCCGAGTTTGGGCTCGTTTTGTTAGTTATGATGAGACCTTACCTCCGGACTTGATGGAGTGACCTGAAGGTGTACTTCGGTGACTGCTAGTGGAACTCCCCAACGACTAGAACTAGGTGTGCCGAGTTTGGGCTCGTTTTGTTATTTATAATGAGACCTTACCTCCGGACCTGATGAAGTGACCTGAAGGTGTACTTCGGTCACTACTAATGGATCTCCTCGACGAGTAGAACTAGGTGTGCCGAGTTTGGGCTCGTTTTGTTACTTATAATGAGACCTTACCTCCGAACCTGATGAAGTGACCTGAAAGTGTACTTCGGTGACTGCTACTGGATCTCTTAGACTACTAGAACTAGGTGTGCCGAGTTTGGGCTCGTTTTGTTAGTTATGATGAGTCCTTACCTCTGGACTCGATGGAAGGACCTGAAGGTGTACTTCGGTGACTGCTAGTGGAACTCCCCGACGATTAGAACTAGGTGTGCCGAGTTTGGGTTCTTTTTGTTAGTCATGATGAGACCTTACCTCCGGACCTGATGAAGTGACCTGAAAGTGTACTTCGGTGACTGCTACTGGATCTCCTAGACTACTAGAACTAGGTGTGCCGAGTTTAGGCTCATTTTGTTATTTATGATGAGACCTTACCTCCGGACCTGATGAATTAGTAGTCACCGAAGTACACCTTCAGGTCACTTCATCAGGTCCAGAGGTAAGGTCTCATCATAACTAACAAAACGAGCCCAAACTCGGCACACCTAGTTTTACTCGTCGGGGAGTTCCACTAGCAGTCACCGAAGTACACCTTCAGGTCACTCCATCGAGTCCGGAGGTAAGGTCTCATCATAACTAACAAAACGAGCCCAAACTCGGCACACCTTGTTCTAGTAGTCGAGGAGATCCATTAGTAGTGACCGAAGTACACCTTCAGGTCACTTCATCAGGTCCGGAGGTAAGGTCTCATTATAACTAACAAAACGAGCCCAAACTCGGCACACCTAGTTCTACTCGTCGAGGAGATCCATTAGTAGTCACCGAAGTACACCTTCAGGTCACTTCATCAGGTACGGAGGTAAGGTCTCATCATAACTAACAAAACGAGCCTAAACTCGGCACACCTAGTTCTAGCAGTCTAGGAGATCCAGTAGCAGTCACCAAAGTACACTTTCAGGTCACTTCATCAGGTCCGGAGGTAAGGTCTCATCATGACTAACAAAAAGAACTCAAACTCGGCACACATAGTTCTAATCGTCGGGGAGTTCCACTAGCAGTCACCGAAGTACACCTTCAGGTCCTTCCATCGAGTCCGGAGGTAAGGTCTCATCATAACTAACAAAACGAGCCCAAACTCGGCACACCTTGTTCTAGTAGTCTAAGAGATCCAGTAGCAGTCACCGAAGTACACTTTCAGGTCACTTCATCAGGTCCGGAGGTAAGGTCTCATCATAAGTTAAAAAAACGAGCCCAAACTCGGCACACCTAGTTCTACTCGTCGAGGAGATCCATTAGCAATCACCGAAGTACACCTTCAGGTCACTTCATCAGGTCCGGAGGTAAGGTCTCATCATAACCAACAAAACGAGCCCAAACTCGGCACACCTAGTTCTACTCGTCGGGGAGTTCCACTAGCAGTCACCGAAGTACACCTTCAGGTCACTCCATCGAGTCCGGAGGTAAGGTCTCATCATAACTAACAAAACGAGCCCAAACTCGGCACACCTAGTTCTAGTAGTCGAGGAGATCCATTAGTAGTGACTGAAGTACACCTTCAGGTCACTCCATCAAGTCCTGAGGTAAGGTCTCATCATAACTAACACAACGAGCCCAAACTCGGTACACCTAGCTCCACTCGTTTATTGGTTCCAGTAGCAGTCTTCGAAGTACACCTTCAGGTTACTCCATTAAGACCTAAGGTAAGGTCTCATCATAACTAACACAACGAGCCCAAACCCGGTACACCTAGCTCTACTCGTTTATTGGTTCCAGTAGCAGTCTTCGAAGTACACCTTCAGGTCACTCCATCAAAACCTTAGGTAAGGTCTCATCATAACTAACACAACGAGCCCAAACTCAGTACTCCTAGCTCCACTCATTTATTGGTTCCAGTAGCAGTCTTCGAAGTACACCTTCAGGTCACTCCATCAAGACCTAAGGTAAGGTCTCATCATAACTAACACAACGAGCCCAAACCCGGTACACCTAGCTCTACTCGTTTATTGATTCCAGTTCCAGTCTTCGAAGTATACCTTCAGGTCACTCCATCAAGTCCGAAACGAAATGTAAATTTATAATCCGTAGGTAATTCAAGAAAAAATATAAAAAACTAACCTTGATTGTCCGTAGTCCGCACAAAACACGTGAAGTATCAAGTTTGGTATGTCAAATATTTTGTATTCGTACAGCGATCTTTTTCAACACGAGCTGGTGGTTACAAGCGACACAGTGTCCACTCACGACGGCGGCCGAGCGCAGACTAATATTTCGTTACAAATTTTTGTGCAATAAATCACGACAATGACCAGTAAAATAACCCTTATATTCAAGCAGTTAAGATGCCTGCGATAAAGCTAAATTTGTTAAAAAACTAAAATAGATTTGATTTTTTTTTGGAGACTATTTAGAACATTTTGGTAGTTTTTTCTACCACATTTTTGATTTGATCATGTCTGCTTACATTAAATATTTTTAAATAAATACATTTCTGTTATTAAATAGAAGAAAAATGTTCCTAAACTCAATACGATATTGTCAATTTTGTGTGAAGAGGCACCGGAAATGATTTTTTACAATATTATAAAACAAAATTTTCAAAAAAAAAATTGCCAAAATTTAAAGATGAAGGCGTAATCTATCTGTGGTAATTATTATTTGCATTTAGTTTGGTTCAGTTCTGCCGTAAAATGTACCGAAAAACTGCTTATTTTGGTCAGATTTGTAAACGCGTCCTTAAGATCTAAAAATAGCTGTGGAGAACGTTATCGCGGGCGTTATCTCATGGCGAGATCGTGGTTCATAGGCGCTGGCGGTCGTGCGTGTGGTGCGGGCAATGAGCACGCCTCCAATGAGCTGTGGCTAGCCTGACATCGTGCGGTGTGCGCGCGGGCAGCCTAGCCTGCTAGGTGCCACATGCTGACTCCGCGGCATCGCTTTACGCGGGCTACGTGCGGTTATTGACTCTTGGGGTAGATCTAGATAGCGTTTATGTATACGACTAAGTATACGACCGACGTGAAATTGGACTGCTAAAACCACCTGAAATACTTACCTGGCATAAGACATCACTAGTTACCTACCTTTATGAAATAATAAATAAAATGTAATTGGCAAGGTAGTCCTCAAAATGTTGTTTTACCCACTTGGCATGTCTTAGACAAGTTTTTAGAAGACGAGGTGCATGTTGTCAAAACAGCGGCACGTCAATTGGTCTAATCGGTCGCCGGCTGCGAGCCAATTACTTACTTGACAGCATGGAAGCAATTCCTACATTTGAGGGCGGAAAACGCGCTGCAGGAAGACTTCCCTTTATTGAGTTACAGAAATAGACACGCTCATTGTCGCCATCATGTAGTCTTTCGATAAATTGTAAAATTATTAGCTAAGTACTAGCTGTTGCCCTCGACTTTGTCTGCGATCCAGAATAAAAAGTGGTCTATGATCTTCTCCAGGTCCCAGGTTACCTATCTGTCAAATTTCATAACGATCAGTTCAGTGGTTTAGGCGTGAAAATGTAACATACAGACGGAGTTTCTTTCGCATTAATAATATTACTAGCTGCGTCCAGTGGTTTCACGTCCTAATCCAAGTCATGGTCTACCCATGTGCCAAATTTCATCGAAATCTGTTGAGCCGTTTTAGCGTGAAAGCGTAACAAACAAATAAACAAACTTACTTTCGCATTTATAATATTAGTAGGTAGTTTGGATAAGTGGAAGTGAAAAAATACAGTTTTTATGCGATGCTCTGTTTGTCAGATTCAGAGGAAAAAGTAAATGTGCAAGTGACTGTTTGTATTTCGTTTCCCTGTTTTTTTCATTTCAGCTGTTTGTCTGTCTGTCTATAATAATAGTTATTATGCTTTCACTGCGGTATATTAAAGACAATAAAATTACAATCCGTGAAATCAAGCTTTTAAAAACTTATTTAGAAGATAACATTGTGATTTTATTGCGACACTAATCTCATTATACATTATATGTTTACTATGATACAATCATGCAATTTTGGAGAATATAAATAGGTACGTCGTTTTCGCGATAGCCAGTAGATCACCTATAGAAATATTCGCGGCAACGAACAATTAAAAAGTGTTTATTATTAGATTGTAATTATGAATTTCTTTAAGTTCACGTCAAATACATAATTATGTTAATCATGATAAATTTTAATTGCCATCACAATAATTACGTTTGCTGTGCGAGATCAAAGCGCATACTGTTTCAGAACGTCTGTTATCAACCAATCATCCTCTTATCGTAATAGGACAATGACTCTGAAGTTTTATGAAACCCCTAGGGTTTATCTCGATACGATGTCGCCATAGGGAAAATGCTTTCTGCAAGCAAGTACACCGTATGATATACCCCTAGTTATTCTAATTAGATGACATCTAGTTAAATCAGTTTGTCCTTTGGCGTTTTTTATTGGGTGAAACCCCTTCGCTTGTTTTCGTAGAATATACACATAAGACGTTTATTTGTTATCAGATTTCCCTACATTCATTGGCTAGTCATATTTCCAGCCGTCCTACTCCTCTAGGTATTGATCTGGGTAAAAACGTCGTATATCCCAAGATTCCCCTGACAGAAGTACCACTTACGAAATCCTAGAACTGTATTTGTTAGTGTTCCCCAGGTGAGCGTGTCGTGGTGAAGGCGACGGCATGTGGCGCGGCGCGCGGGTGCTGGTACTCGCGGCGCTGAGCCTATTGGCCGAGCCTTCGCTGGCCGCCAACAAGAAGTTCAATCTTACCATCGGCTACCTGCCCTGCGTCACCGGCGAACTGCGCGACCGACAGGGCCTCACTATCTCTGGGGCACTCTCCATTGCCCTCGAGGAGGTTTGCTCGCATAACTACCCATTACCATAATTCAGATAATACCCGATATGATACATCCATTAAAATAAATCTAGCCAAGGACGCTGTGGATCTTTCCATTAGCCTCATCTCGCATACCCTGTAATATTTTTAGTATCACATTAAATCATATGTACCGGCCTGTAATGTTAAACTGATTCCAATGCGGTTTCGAATGATTCATTTATGTTTAAATTCCAAGCGATGTAATTACACTCACTACTTTTAGAAGTATAAAATGTCACTATAAGTTCGGTTGGAGTCGTACAATGATAAAACTTTGTTTGATCAGCGCAAAATCATATCTACACTTCCGTAGCTATTTTTAGCTCGAGGGCAAACAAGTTAACTTTTAGAATTCCACATTCATAAATAAATGTCCTATATACATCGATGCGTTACTATGTGGTTACAGTTATCCCACAGGCAAGTAGCCTTTATCCCTGTTTTCACAAGCGTAGGTTATGAAAGTACCAGCAGAAGTTTAAACCGGTTTACTTATCTTGCTTATCTGGAGAGGAAAATAGGCCAATAATCCCAGTTATTTTTGTAATAACTAATAATAATCAATTCAATGTTCAATAATATTTTGGTACGTCTAAATAAGCCACATTTTTCTTCCAGCTGAACAACAACACAGAGTTGCTGCCCGACGTAGAGTTGTACCTAGAATGGCATGACACCAAGTTCGACACGGTGACGGCGACACGCCTGCTCACTGACATGAGCTGCTCGGGCGTCGTCGCCTTCTTTGGGCCCGAGGGCCGCTGCCACACTGAGGCGATCGTCGCACAGTCCAGGAACTTGCCCATGATCTCTTATGTAAGCATGATAAAACGATTTTTTTTAAGTTTTGAGAGTTATACATATTTCATCACAAACGTGGATTAGACCCGCCTCCCGCCTAGATTCTATACCAGGTTCCTACTTTTTTAATACTAAAAATTCTATAAATAATATGCCATGTATGCGAGGCATGCTTCTAGCGTAAGGAATAATGAGCACTATCCGGTATCCGGCTGGATAGCAAAATCTGCCCGGATAGTCCTTTTGTCTCTACTAAAAACATCATAATGTGATACAGGACAATTGAAGGTTTTGATTTTTTTGCAAAGCAGGCATTTTCAATAATTATTGAAAACATTTTGTTAACAAAATGCCTGCTTTGCCACAAACATCCATGGAAAACTAGATGATGGTCGTTCATGTTATAACTATAAGAGATTAAATTATAACTTCTTGCATATCAATGTTATGTAACGTGTCTTGAATGTCAGTTTGATAACAGTGTTTGTTAGAACTACTAAAACTCTTGGTACTGGAAGTTTTAAAAATATTAATGTTATTGTTTGTTTGTTTCAGAGATGTTCTGATTACCAAACTTCGACATTGTCGAACTTTGCGAGGTTGGAGCCGCCTGGCGCTCAGGTAAGCAAATACTTATGTACTTACGTAAGTCACAATTTTAAAATTACTCATCGATAAAATCTACTTAATAAAAAAAGAAATATTAATTGACAGACAACGCACAGCCTGAACCGCTGGGTCTAGAAGCATGACATTTTGCTCGAGAGTTCCTTATATAACGGAGGTTTTAAGGAAGGTACTAAAAATATTTATTGAGAAGTCATGAAAGTTTGTATTGGAGTTCGTTTTTACCGTCGGCTTGTGTATAGTATAATTTACATTGTTTATTACTTTCTACTTTTGAATGGACAATAGCTAGTGCGACATTGATTTATAATTCGAAAACTTATTTGTCCATTACGATTCCTGAAATAGCAGTCAGTTTTTCCGATATAAACATTACATTTTTCAGGTCACTATGATTTTTTATTTAATGGACGCACACACAAAGCACTGTTGTCTTCTACAAAGATCTTAGATTCCATTACCATATTCTTTACTAGCGCGTACGGGAAGGCGTAGCGTTGGAAGACCTGAACAAGGTGGATCGATGACCTTGTGAAGGCCGCAGGTATCCGGTGAATGCGAGAAGCACAGGACCGATCGATATGGCGACGTTTGAAGGAGGCCTTTGTCCAGCAGCGGACGTCTTTCGGCTGAAATTATGATGATTATTTTACTTGCATAACCTAATGATCTGTTATTTAATTTCAGGCAACAAAATCCATAATATCGCTCTTACGGTACTACAGATGGAACAAGTTCTCCATTCTGTACGAGGAGTCGTGGGTGACGGTGGCGCTGACGCTGGAGAACCACGCGAAGAAGAACAACATGACTGTGAACCACCAGCGACCGGTGATAGACTCCTTCAAGTGCTGCGAGGAGAAGATGACTTGCTGCGCGCCCGGCTTCTGGTATCAGTTTATACAGGATACCAAGAATAAGACCAGAAGTGAGTTGATTAAATCTTTATTTTATGGGCTTTTTAATGCAAGAGTGACGAGTATTTATCCAGTGTGCAAAAACGTCGAGATTACTCGTGATTTTTTGCTCGTTATTTATTTGCCTCTAATAATATCCATTTTTCTACCTCCTTTTTTTTCCACCTCATGGACTGTTTGGGTGCCCAGATACATTTACATGTCCAAAAATTCTTGTTCATTAAATGTTACTTTCATATTTAACTTTCAGTATACGTGTTCTTGGGCTCTACATCGGGTCTTATAGAAATGATGACTGCTATGGAATCACTCCACCTATTCTCCAAGGGCGAATACATGGTCATATTTGTAGATATGATGACATATTCGCCTAAAGAATCCTTGAAATATCTTATAAGTGAGTAAATTATAATAAGCTTGTAATATAAAATTTTCGGTTAACAGAAAAAAAGGGTAACCTAACACTAACCACTATCATTTCTGCGAATTTGTCAGTAATGTTAAATAGTTCCGTTTTCCTTATTGTTTTGGTTAAACCATCGTCACATTGTTCGCCAGCCAGTAAACATTACAATTGCAAATCTAATTGAATTGAGAAATTATGTATATTGCTGTATTTATTCAGATTTATGTGTTTTGGACACGAGGGTGTTACATGTAATGTTCATTCACGTTTGTTGCATTCTTGCGTCAGTTGTGTAGTATTCATCGTTCGTCATGTGCTCATGAGTATTGTAGGTCTTCTTTTACAATGAGCTATCAATTTTATATTTTGAGCCTTGTTAATATCGGTACGGAACAAGTATTAAAACGATCTATATAAACATGATTTAAATTGAGGCTGCGTAATTTTTTCACGATACAGCCTAGATTCCATCAACCAGAGGATCAATGATTTAATGCGAAAAAGAGATATAAAGACTTAGCGGCATCCCTTTTTCGCATTAGAACAAAGATGACTTTGACACCTCTCTAACGGCTATAGAACACAAAACAATAAGGAACATCCTGTGATTATATGTAATTAAATAAAACAACTTCACAGAAACGGAGGACCGTACAAAGCTTACATGTCCGAACACGCTTGAGTTTAAGAAGAGAGCGCAGTCGCTACTGGTGGTGGTCTCGTCGGAGCCGTCCAGCAGTTACGAGGAGTTCACCAATAAAGTCCGGAAGTACAACACTTTGGAACCCTTCAATTTCAAAGACTTCACATTCGGGATTAAGTTTAATAAGGTAGTTGTTTTAATTTTGAGAGCTTAGAACCCAATTTGCATGAAATAAGTATGAGTGTGCTTCTAGGTAATTACAATAAGAGAATGAAAAGGTTAAGCAATTGTCAAAATATAGATTTATTTCCCGCGGGCACCGTGTCAGCTATTCGATCTGTCGTTTGCATTCATAACCTCGAAAACATAATTAAGTCACATGCAATGTGCAAATAAGAATGGCTCTAATGGTGCCAAACTGTTTTATTCCTCGATTGTATCTAAGAATGCCTTTATTTGAGCAATAAAGATAAGCTTTTAGAAAATACAATAGACGTGGATATATTTAGTAACCTGTTCCGCTTAGCTATTTCTAAAGAGCCATAAAAAACTCCTGAAAGAAATCGACACGTGTTTCACCTCTCAACGAGGCATCCTCAGGATGACGATGGACTTGTTGCGAACTCGAACACGCCGTGTGGCAACACGCCGTGTTACAGGTTACTAAATATATCCACGTCTATTGTATTTTATAATGGATTTCCGCAAGGTCACGCCTGAATCAATTAATTATCATAAGCTTTTAGCTAAATATAAATTAAATTAATAAAACTCAACATAATTTTCTATTGACAGTTTGTTTCCATCTACGCTGCATATTTATATGATTCGGTGAAACTTTACGCCAAAGCTTTGGATGAAATCATAAAGGAAGAGACTCGAAGTGAAATGTTGACGATGTTTAAACTGAACGCTATCGCCACGAACGGAACGCGTATCGTCGCCAAGATGATTCAAAGTTCACCATATAAAAGTAAGTGTGTCGCTGACCACAACTTTCTTATAAAAAATAAGCAGGACTTAGGTTCTTTAATGCAAATTCCATCTTTGAAAAAAAATGTTTAATGTGTTATTGAATTAAGAAATCTCAAAATATTATTCTTTTTAAATATTCTATAGATACTTCTATCTTTGAATACGCCCGTAATCATCGAAATATTAATTAATGTCACCAATTATTACGTTGTTAGAATATGGCACTTCCTGCAGGTATATCGGGCATGTCCATTCGTCTGGATGAGCGAGCGGACTCTGAAGGCAACTTCTCCGTGCTAGCGTTCAAGCCGACTAAGTACCGCGACGGCGACGTCAACTGTACATACAGCATGATACCCGTTGGGCACTTCCAGCATCAGAATAAACGAGAGTTTCCTGTGAGTAAAACTCTGAAAATGTCCTTTTCTGAGGCAAGACATGATTTAGTATAAAGTGATGAAACATGTTTTTTTTTTTCAGGAGTATAAACTAAACCCTCGTCTACCAATCGACTGGCCCGACAGCGTAAAACCCGAAGACGAACCGTCGTGTGGGTTTCTCAACGAGAAGTGTCCCAAAGACGATTCTCAAATAACGTCCCTGGTGGTAGCGGGCACGTTAGCTGTCACTCTGTTCTGCGCGCTGGTCGTCACCATCAGCATATACCGCAAGTGGAAGATCGAGCAAGAGATCGAGGGTCTCCTCTGGAAGATAGACCCACAAGAAATAGCTGGATATTTGGGCAGTGGGCTCGTGTGGTCGCCTAGTAAGGTAACCCCTTACCAGAAATAGACGCGCAGGCAAGCGCTAGCTTTTGTGTAAACAGTGCAGACTTTATGTGCTATTATGTGGTCGTTCGATGGTCAAAAATCGGCGTTCCTCGAATAAATTGTTTATGTTGCAGCTGAGTTTAGCGAGCGGGATATCGTGCGAGAGTAAATGCTGCACGCAGATATTCACGACAACTGCGCAGTTTAAGGGGAATGTTGTCAGGATCAAAGAGCTCAAGTTCTCTAAAAAGAAAGTAAGTGCATCGATAATTTTCTGTTACGGCGGAACGAATCATGTATGGCTTCCAACTAAAGTTGATAATTTCGGCTGAACCATTTAAAATTGCCATTACATTTAGTTAATTACACATAGTTTCTAAGTATGATATTGTGTGCAGTATATTAAAATAGCGGATGTTTGCTAGGACATTCCACGTGAGATAATGAAGGAGATGCGTCTGCTGCGAGAGTTGCGTCACGACAATTTGAACTCATTTATTGGTGCTGTGGTGGAGCCATTGCGCGTTCTATTACTCACTGACTACTGTGCCAAAGGGAGTTTATATGTGAGTATTACATGGATTTAACTACCAATCAGGAATTCGTCTTCTAAATTACATTTGTAAACGAAACTTCATTTGTAATGTCACGGGATAATGAATAATAATAAATACGATGTTGATTCCAGGATATAATCGAAAATGAAGATATAAAGTTGGACAAAATGTTCATATCTTCGCTAATTCATGATCTCATAAAGGTACGTGTTTAATTTGATATTTAACACATTTTCTTTAGCAATATCGTATGCTTGACATGGTGTTATTTTGTTCCAGGGTATGATGTTCATTCATACTTCGCCATTAATTTTTCACGGAAATCTCAAATCCTCGAATTGTGTTGTTACGTCTAGGTGGATGCTCCAGGTCAGTTTATTTTACGTTTTAATTTAAATCAGAGAAATTATACTCCTGTTGATGCCTAAGCGATGATACAACATACAAATAAATACTAATTTCTATTGCAGGTTGCTGATTTTGGTCTACACGAACTCAGAGCTTGTGCTGAAAATGATTTTATAGGAGAGCACCAATATTATAGAGGTATGAAAAAAAACATGACTTAATAAAATCTGAATAATTTTACATAATACTCCTGAGTATTGACGTGTTTTGTTGTTTCAGGCTTATTATGGAAAGCTCCGGAGTTGCTAAGGGAGATGGATAACCCCAATGGCACGGTTGGCGGTACGCAGAAGGGCGATGTCTATGCATTTGGGATCATTCTCTATGAAATAATAGCTAGAAGAGGGCCTTTTGGTTTGACGGGGACGGAACCTAAGGGTAAGTGAATATTGGTGCTGATTCCCTTGTTCACAAACTAAACTAAATTTAAGTTCAGTGCATCTTTATCTTTCTATTTCATTAAGAAAAGGACAGAAGATAAATTTTAGTTTAGTCCTGTCAAATTAATCGGCGCTTGACGTAAATTGACGTAATTTTAGTGGGCAAGTTTTTAATCACGTCTAAACTTGTATGGAGTAGTGACAGGCGCTGATTAATTTGACAGGACTAAACTAAAATTTATCTTCTGTCCTTTTCTTAATGAAATAGAAAGAAAAAGATGCACTGAACTTAAATTTAATTTGGTTTGTGAACAAGGGAATCAGCACCATTGTCTGGGCCTTTTAGGGTGCCTCGTATTTGTTGATTGATAACGCGTAGACGTGACTGTATTGAAACTAATGTCGCGTTGACGCGGCTTTAAACTTACGATAGCGTAGCGTATACGTTCGAAGATTACCTATTCTAGCTAGATGCGTAGCGGGCTTATCTGTTATAATACGTTTATGATCACAGTTTTCCCCATTGCCCTGTTGGTCCTGGGTTCGATTCCCGGCTCGGGAAAAGGGTTATTGGGTTTTTCCATATGGAATTTCTCAGTAACAGCCCGGAGTTTGGAAGTTAGCGATGTGAAACCCCCGTGCCTCGGAAAACATCCTGCGCCTGAGTTCTCTCCGGTCGTGTCGGATTGCTGTCCCATCGGACTATGAGAGTGAGGGAAGAGAGAATGCACCTGTGTCACAATACACACTTGTGCACAATAATATCTCCCGCGCCGAAGGCTGGTCTCTGCTGAGATTGGTCGCCATGGCCAAAATTCAGTCTGGAGAACTATTTTCCCCCATTTAAAGTCTTAGATCTTAAGATATATGTGTTGCCGATCTTGAAGTTTTGGTTATTCTTTCAGATATAGTCGAGCGTCTGAAGAGACCTAAGTTGGACGGCGAGGAGGTGTTCCGACCTGACACAGACGCTTTGGATCCTGCTCCTGAGGACTACGTGGTCGCGTGCATGAAAGACTGCTGGGCTGAAGACCCCAACTTGAGACCTGACTTCCCCATCATTAGAAGCCGCCTCAAGAAAATGAAGTCTGGAAAGTGAGTGAACCTTCCTTAAAAAAAGTGGTGGCACTCCGGGAGTGCCGACAGAAGCGAAAACTTGAACAAGATCGCCTTGGTGTAAGAAAAATACCTGTTTTGAACATTGGTCCGTAACCTTATCTAAATAAAGAGCACAATCACATTTACAAAAAATAAAACTTCCGAAACCTTTGAAGTAAAAATACTTGCATAGAACATTGATCCGTAACGTAATATAAATAAAGAGCACAATCGCGTCTACAAAACCTTTAAAGTATAAATACTTGCATAGAACATTGATTCGTAACGTAATATAAATAAAGAGCACAATCGCGTTTACCAAAATGAGGTGTCGTCATGGTATCGCGAAATTAATGGTTTAGTCCCATCTCAAAAATGCCCAACGCGCCTAAAGAAGTTTTCACTTAAAAAAAAATCACATCGTGCTTACGATTTTGAACCTTGTATTTTGAAATCTGTTTATGTTATGATAACATTTCGGTTGAATATTCCAGATCAAGGAACATAATGGACCAAATGATGGACATGATGGAGAAATATGCTAATAATTTAGAAGAACTAGTCAACGAGAGAACGAGGCTATTGATCGAAGAGAAACAGAAAACCGAAGACTTATTACATAGGATGCTACCAAAGTAAGCTACCTTTTATATTGTTCGACATTACTATACTGTTGTACCAAATACAATTTCTATCCAAGTTTCAATGAGTTTTGTACATAAAAACTCCTGTTGCCTCAGTTAATGTCAATAACCATTCGCGCATTTTTGAACGTTAGTATAAAGTTTTGTGTCTAAGAATGCATTCAAAGAAACAAGCTTTACTATGTTTTATGGCACAGTTGCGACTGGTGCCCATCGTGAAATGTGCATGTACATGTCATTAATATTCTGTGTACATTGGTGTTATATGTTAGCGTCATCTAATCGTTATATTATTACTAATTTGAAGGTTTGTAATGTAATCGGTGTAATTAATAATAATATACATGTGAGCACAGTTGAGGAAGACGCAAATACAACAAGCTGTATCACATACCTGGATGTCGCAGTAGTGTGCGTACTGGTTTACATTTAGTCCAAGTCTCATCGCTACTGTGTGATAACTAACTTAGACGTTTTGTGATCTCCATACAAATAGGTACACGAAATTGTTAAGTCGGGTCGACCGGTAATAATGTGCTATTTTTATTGCAGGAATAATGGTTTCGCTTTACGTCACTATATTTTGTTGTTATGTAAAGAGTGTGTTGTAAAATAAAATGGGAGTGTATTATCTTACAAGCATTGGCGTGATTTATATGTAACCACACTGTAGGTTGTTTAGTGTATATTGAATCACGAGCATTATTGACGCTTTTAGCTCAGATTGATAATGGTACTATAAATAAACGAATACACATAATATAGTTCATTCATCAAAACATGAAACATCGACATGGACTTGATGTAAAACAGTGGTACGTCGTCTAAAAATTTAATGTATTCACTTTGTTGTACTTGTGTTCTTTTCCAGATGTGGAGGTTGAATCCATTATAGAAATGTCGTGAAAATGTCTTGAGGTAATTAACTCCCTTTTGGTGATTGTAGTTTAATATGGTTTGCCTCACACACAGGTGGCAGGCTCACGTCACAATCTTCATTGAAATGTTCCGACATTGTGATACACGTGGCTCACCTTTCATTAACAGAGTTTGAGTAGTTATAGAGCTTGCTTGGGGTTCTGTGGCGGTTTAGCGTGGCGTCGTTGTCGGTGATGGCAGTTTTCTTCAAGTAGTTAACTGGTTTTATAGCTTTTTGCAAGTGGTTTTGTAGCGTTCTATGGTGAACTTCAGTATTGGGGTACGAGTGGACTCTTTTTCAAATTACACTGCACTTTTGATAATTTTTATTTATAGATCAGCATGCTTAACATTAGTAGTACATACTTCTAGCATTTTAAGTCTTTCTCACTTTTTAAATATGTATAATTTAAGTAATTATTATGTCTAAGTACAAACTGTTATATTGTAGTTTTTTTCTGATAATTATTTTAAAATTCAGATTTTATTAATCTAGTGCTTGTGATTGAACTGTACATAAGGTTTTTAGTGTATGTTTTTATCCGTAGCTAAGTAAAAAGTAGCAGCATGATTTGAAGTAGTTGGTAAGTTGGAGTGATATTGTGTTTCGTCAGAATGTCGTATAAGTGTGGATGTTAGGCCGATGTGTTGGGCGGTGTACATGGGACTGATTGTTGCAGGTCGGTGGCGCGGCGCCTGACGACGGGCGAGGGCGTCGAGCCGGAGTCCTTCGACTCGGTCACCATCTACTTCAGTGACATCGTCGGGTTCACGGCCATGTCAGCCGAGAGTACTCCGCTCCAGGTCGTGAACTTCCTCAACGATCTGTACACTGTGTTTGATAGAATAATTAGAGGCTACGATGTTTATAAAGTGGAGACTATTGGGGACGCGTACATGGTGGTAAGTTATATTTTTGGAGCATGACGCGCTTTTTTCGTTGTTTATCAATTTTATAGCTTCAATACATAACAAAATAGGTATTCAAATTAACATATCGTGTGTCTTCCAGGTGTCTGGTCTCCCTATAAGGAACAGCAACAGACATGTGGGTGAGATCGCATCTATGGCGCTGGAATTGTTAAATGCAGTCAAAAGTCACAAAATATCTCATAGACCAAATGAAACACTCAAGCTTAGGATAGGAATTCATACTGGTAAGTTTTATGCTTGTTTTACTACCTCCAGATAATGTATTAGCTTAAGTTATTCTACAGGTAATTTCATAGGAATTGTGACCCATTTTAATATTTTTATTTATTAGTGGCCACAAGTTGAAATTACTTCGTCTCAAGGATAACTGTAAAAAAAGTGATTTTATAAAGGTTTCTTTTTACTTTTTAGAAATGAAATGAAATGTACCCGTGGTCCGGACCTCAAATAATTAGTTGAGATACGAATGCAGCATACATATAATGTTTTATGTAAAGTCTTTTGAAAAATCGTCTAATTCGTGCTAAAATATTCGTATTTCAGGCGCAGTAGTAGCAGGCGTGGTCGGTCTCACGATGCCGCGCTACTGCCTGTTCGGCGACACAGTGAACACGGCCTCCCGCATGGAATCCAACGGCGAGCCGCTCAAGATTCACATATCGCCGAGCTGCAAGCAAGCACTCGACAAGATTGGCGGATACATCGTCGAGCCAAGAGGCAGTATTCCTATCAAGGGCAAAGGGCAGGTCTGTGAAATGACGAATTTAATTAGCCAGGGAAGCCCGCGGTATTCAAATGTTCTTACGTTTTTTTGCAATTTGTAGGTCAAAATTAGGTTGTATGTTGATTAAAATATGATTCGCGACCCTAACAAATATGTATTTACAGAATTATAAACATTATAATTATACAACTCTCTTAGTTAGAATTGGCCCAAATGAAAGCGCCTTAATATGCTTGTTTCATTATTTGTAAATATTTTTTTCCATCTAAAACCAGCAAGTTTCATCAGCTACCCTAATTATTATTTTGTTTTTTCACGATCGATAGTTGTCTAGTTTTTGTTTTTGGCAGAGTAGTACTAAGTTATAACAGGATACTAACCCCCTATTTTCTGTGTTTACAGCTCCAGACGTATTGGTTAGTCAGTGCTACAGAGAAGGCTATACAGAAGAGGGCCGTCGAAGGCGAGGAGCGTCCACTGTTCCGTCGACCCAGACGAAGCCCCAGATTGGCAGATTCCAGACATCCTTCACTTTCAGGTATTTTTTTGGTGGTGGTTATTTAAGTAAATCCACATTTTTGTGGTGTGGTTGCCTCATCTGATATGTTTTAATATTTACTATTGGCAGAATACACACTTTTTCTCGTGCACCACATTGCAAAAATGTGAAATATGGATTTAGTTCCTGAACTAATCTCATTTTCAAAAACTTAGATTCCCTATTTGCAGGTGGAGGTGGCGGCAGTACTATCCGGCAGCGCATGTCGAGCGGCGCGCGCGACGCTGACGTCATGCGCGGCTCGCGCTGCTCGCTGCCCGCGCCCCTGTGCGAGGCGCCCGCCGAGCTGCGCCGAGCGCGCCCCGAGCGTCCCGAGCGCCCCGAGCCGCCCGCGCCCCGCCCCAGGTACGCGCCCTACCCGCGCCTCCCGCGCCACCCGCGCCACCCGCGCTACGCGCTGCTGGCCAGCGTAGACCTGCGGCGCAGCAGTCAGTAATATGCGATCTTGTGGGCAGGCACGCGCTCAGCTCGATCGCGTCGTCCACGGCGTGCTCGGGCTCGCCCGACGAGCCGGCGGCGCGCTGGGGCCTGCGCGCGCAGTCGCTGGACCTACTGCCCGCGCGCGACGTGCGCATGCGTCGCCAGCACACGGCGCGCTCGCTGGAGCACGAGGTGGGCGTGGCCACGGTGTGCGGCGACCCCGTGTTCAATGGCACCATCATCGGCATCGTGACGGACGAGGCGCCACGCGACGAGGACAGCCCGCTGCTGCGCAAGACCAGCCTGTCGTCCAAGCAGGAGCGCGCGCGGCGGAAGGCGCCCGAGGCCAGCTACATCGAGTTCTACAAGCGCTGGCGCTCGCTGGAGAACGTGGCCGAGGGCAAGGCGGGCGCGCGTAAGGCGCCGCGCTTCGCGATCCCGTCGTGGCTGCTCGGCTTCTTCAGCGCGCGCGAGCCCGAGCTGCGCGCGCCGCCGCTCCTCGACACCGAGTCCGCCGTCTGAGCAGCTGTGCGCACGCACTGTGTTACGTTATATGTATATTATATGAGATGTTGTAAATAATATGTGTAAGTAAAACGATGTTACCGTCAATTGTGAAATAAGTTTAATGTTATTAAATAATTTCTATTGAACAAGGTCTCTTAATAATACTGACGTAGATCACAATTACATTAAGTGTCATTATAGCGAGAAATGCGATTCTGGTAACGTGAGGTCCTTCCTGGCAGATTGTGTTCACCTCCATCCTTTATGTAGAACTCCGCTGTCGCTCACGAGACCACCGTTCTCGCACGTATAGTAGCTACTGCGACTCTGATCGAGCTATGCTCTATGTCGCAGTAGTGAGAGATGCATGTCGCTGCCATTGACTAGGATATTACATCGTAAGCACAAATGCACGTATTACGCGTCCGCGAGCAGTGGAATGCCGGCGCCGTCGCGCTCGTTGTACGAGCAGCCATTGATCACCAGTTTGATGTCGCACTGCGCGTCACACGGCGCGGTGTCGTGCACCAGGAGAGGCGTGTCGGGCGCGGGGGCTGGTGGGGTTTGGATACATTCCGTGTGCTCTATGATAGGACACGACACACTCGTGTACTCTTGCCGGAGGCTGGGTGCTTCTAATAGGTCACACCGTTGCGCTGGAGCTAGTCGTCCCTCACCAACCACCTGAAAACATTTTATTTAATTATTATTATTTCTGCTTCATGACTGATCTTCAAGAGTTTCAAGGTGCTAGGGGATAACTACTTACTTCCATGAGATACTCATCACTGCGGTGATGTAGAACACCGTCTGTGTGCGATTCCAAATGATTTCCGGAAGCGAAACGCAACTTTTTAGGAGATTCTAAACTGCAACATCTGTACAAAAATTAAGGGGATAAATGATAGTTTGGCTAAAAGTTCAGTCTAATTAGGGGGACTAATGAACTCAATCAAGTTTTTTTTAATTTTGTCGAGCGATTGTAGACTACGCCAAAAAATATAAAGTTCAATATTACCTATGTAGTCCACCGATTTGGTTCTTCCAGCTCCTAGTTTTAAGCGAGCTGCGTTGTCCTCGCTTGTCTGTGCTGCCAGGTGGCTGCACATTGTCTCTCGCAGCGCGTCGCCGAGCTCTGGCTGCGGCAGCAGTTGGTTCCTCTCCCCGCAACCAATATGTCACCTGGTCCCGCTTGCCCTTCATCGAGACTATGCCCCGCTCTTCAAGAATGTAACCCCCTAGTTGGTCCAGTAGCGTCTTGCACGTTTGACTGCAGTGGATTTTTAGAGCTGAAATTATACAACGAAAGTTAAATAGATGTAGGTACCTATGTTCCGTTTGGTCCAAAAAAAAGCAGAGAAAAAGGAATGTTACTCTAAGAGTAAAATTTTAACCAAATAATGTTTACTTACGCGCCCCAGTCGATTCGAAGCGGCTGGCTGTGTTGACCGTGTCTCCGAACAGGCAATACCTAGGCATCTTTAGTCCTACTACTCCTGCACAAACTGGACCTGGAAACGTAAAGATGACGATGAGTTTCTACTTTCTTACTTCAAGATGGCGGCTACCAAGCACATCAATATTTTAAAACTATAAAAAACGGTTTAATAGGTACCTGAATGTAGACCGACACGTAGCATAAGTCGATGGTCAGGCCGGTGTCGCAAGCGGAAGGCTCGTGTAGCAGACAATAGCGCCAGAGCCATTGATGCCACTTCACCTGCGTGAAGTATACCGTTGCGTATCGGCAAGCCCGATACCTGAGATATAAGCATTAATTATAATCTTGCTTTTAGAATCCAAAGATGAAGAAAGTTGTGCAATTATACTCACCACCATGTAGGCATCTCCTATAGTTTCCACTTTATACACGTCGAAATTTTCTAATATTGAATCGAAGCATGTGTAAAGATCGTTCAAAAAATCTACCACCTGTAAAAAACATATATCGTCTAATATCGTTTAACTTTTAAAAAGCGCTTGAACCCACTGAAGTCGTTCTGAGATCAAATGAAACCATAGTATGGAACTATGCACTGAAGGGTAAATCCATATACCTGTAATGGTGTGCTTTCTGCTGACATGGCTGTGAAGCCAACAATATCACTAAAGTAAATGGTCACGGAATCATAGCTCTCTGGCATAACCCGTCGACCTCGCTTCAATTGCTCGGCCACAGGTGCTGGTAGCATTTCTTCTAATAAAGCCTCTGAAAAAAAAAAATCTGGGACATCAGAATAATCCGTGTTTGTGTTTGGGAAATATTGGTGCCGATTCCCTTGTTCACAAACTTAACAAAATTTAAGTACAGTGCATCTTTTTCTTTCTATTTCATTAAGAAAAGGACAGAAGATAAATTTTAGTTTAGTCCTGTCAAATTAATCAGCGCCTGTCACTACTTCATACAAGTTTAGACGTGATTAAAAACTTGCCTACTAAAATTACGTCAATTTACGTCAAGCGCTGATTAATTTGACAGGACTAAACTAAAATTTATCTTCTGTCCTTTTCTTAATGAAGTAGAAAAAAAAAGATGCACTGAACTTAAATTTAGTTTAGTTTGTGAACAAGGGAATCGGCACCAATGTTAGGTCTTGAAGGATCTTACCAGTCTTTTTTTTCTCCTCCTGTAATTGATCTGTCCTCTCATCCACCAAAGCCTCGAGATTGTTCGCGTATTTCTCCATCATTGCTATCATGTTGTCAAAAATGTTTGGTTTCCTGAAATGAAACATGGGTAGGTTACAGTTTATTTTCAGTCCACTATATCTGTAACAATTTGGTAAAGACACTTACATGCCCTTCCGCAGAGGTCGTAACCGAGTGCGGATGGATTTGAAGTCTGGTCGAGCTGTTGGTTCTTCTGTCCAACACTCGGTGCAACATTCTCGTACACAATCAAAACTTCCAGTCAGTGCATCCAATGGAGGTCTAGAAATAATAAATGTTTAATCAATATCTTTAAAATTTGACTGATCTGGATTCAGTATAAAGACTTGAATTTTTATGGTGTAGGTACATAATAAAGAATATTCTATCTATCTATTTAAATATTGCTATAAAAAAATATCGAATGTTTTAGATACTTTTTGTTATGTCTAGTTTGGCGTCTAGCGAGCATCTTATGGGTCCAGTTGAGCAGGCCTTATTTGTCTTGGTTAGTTAAGTGACATTGCCTGCTCAGACACATACCTACCTGTAAGGCGCAGGATCGGGTGTTGCTATCCTGTGCAGCAGAGAGGGCACTGGTAACGCGTCGCCTCCGAAGGGACCTCGTCTAGTGTGTAACTCGTACAGCACCAGTGAGAACGCGTACACGTCAGAATATGGAGAGCCATCGTGTAACTCGACTGTCATGTTGGTGGTCTCCTTGCCCCAGCCTGCTGAGCGAAGTAACTCCGGTGATAAATACGCTAAACCTGTGAAAAAAATATTGGATGTTATCGACAGTTGGCTAGAATTAATGAGATTTAAGGGGTTTTTCTACTAATGTTTGGCAAGAGCTGAAGATTATGAAGATGTAGTCATACGGAAAGCTGAAGATCTGCGAAAGTAATGTTGGAAAACCGCAGTTTTATATGACGCATTTTAGGAAAGCTCCAGCCCCGGATCTACGGGGGGCAAGCCGGAGCCCGTGCCCCGGGCGCCAACTTCAGGGGGCGACAAATTCAAGCGTAGCAGACAAGTGCACCACCCAGCACACAGCAACTTTGCAATAAATGAGATGCGCAGCACATTTATAATCTTTCTATTTTTTTTCTTTTTAACCGACTTCCAAAAGGAGGAGGTTCTCAATTCGTCTACAATATGTTTTTTTTTTTTTTTTTTTCTTCAAAACAAATGTAAAATACTTTTTACAAAAAAAAAAAAAACAACCGACTTCAAAAAAAAACACTACAAAGTGAAAAATAACTTTAATTTCGGAATCGGTGACAAAGAACGAAAATTCAAAACCAAAGACACCGACTTCCGAAATTAAAGTTATTTTTCACTTTGTAGTGTTTTTTTTGAAGTCGGTTGTTTTTTTTTTGTAAAAAGTTTTTTACAACTGTTTTGACGCCCCTGTTGAATTGGCGCATTATCGATAGACACAATTTGATTAATATGTTGCTGCCAAAATTTTCATTTTGAGAAAATTTTAATTTCGCGGGGCTAACTTAGCGCATCTCCATAAAAGATTGGGGGCGGCAGACGACAGTTTCTGCCCCGCCTCAAAAAAAGTCTAGATTCGGGGCTGGAAAGCTCTAGCTTTACAGGTAGATCCTATTGCGACTTGAACTAACTATAAGTAGGTCCAAATAATAAAGAGCTTCATTAATTTTAAAGCCGTGGTAGAAAAAAGTCCTTGCTTACTTTCAATATGAGATCTCAAAGCATTTGACTCCGATGGAGGCATTTCACCCTTCCGGAACTCCTTCAGTCCAAAGTCTGCCAGTTTGACCACCCAGCGAGCGTCTACCAAGCAGTTGGACGGTCGCAGTGCGCCGTGATACTGCAGCGGTGACTCGTGGATGAATATCATGCCCTAGGAAGGAAAAAGAAACTATGGTTACAAGGTAAGAGGCAAGAACGTTACAACGGACGGGTGAAGAGGTAAGTACTACTTAGTTCCGTTTTAAGATAAATTTTCATAGTATCACTAACTAATCAGTAACAGCATTTTATTTATTTAATCTTTTCACATTCAAAAAGGTATAAAGGCGGACTTAATGTCTTAGGCATTCTCTACCAGTCAACCAAGGGTGGTTATGAGATTAGATGGCAGGTGCTCTGTTTGAGAGGAATAAAGAAAAAGAAGAATTACTAAAAATAAAATAGGTAGGAACAACAGTACATAAATACGTTATTACTTATAATACACATACACACACATTTAATAAATAAAATATATACCGATATTATATAATATAGGTACAAATTCAAGGGAGAGGTGTTGAGATGACTACTCCATTTATTTTGAAACAAAAATGAAATTTCCGCTTAAATGCATACCGACTGGTGGCCGTCCTGATATCAAGAGGAAGCGCATTCCATAGAAGAATGGACTGAATATGAATGGAAGAATGAACAAAGTCAGAAGTATGAGAAGGACAAAGTAGGAGAAGATTGTTAGAAAAATGCAGATTCCATTTTGAATGCTCTTTCGGCACTGTCCGTTTAACCGGTAACTACCAAAGACCATCTGAGCTCGTGGCTAAGTAATAACAGCCGCACGGGTCGATCCAACAGGTTAAGCTACGCTTGCCGGGGTTGGTCCGTGGATGGGTGACCATCTTTACATACCGAGACTCCTCCGTGCCTCGGAAAGCACGTAAAGCCGTTGGTCCCGGCTGTCATTCGTGGATCTTTGTCAGTCGTTACGGGTCGTCAGAAGCCCGAAAGTCTGACAACCAGTCTTACCAAGGGGTATCGTGTTACCCAGTACCTAACTGGGTTGTGGAGGTCAGATAGGCAGTCGCTCCATGTAAAATACTGGTATTCCGGTTCGACTGGAAGCCGACCCCAATATAGTTGTGAATAGGATTTGCCGACGGGACGTTATTTAGGACGGGCAAAATCGAATAAGATACATGACACATAAATGGCTACCTACCGTTTTTAACTGTCTTAGATTTCGACCTTGCTTGTTTGGAGCATAAAATGAACGCGAAGGTAAAATGGATGTGTAACTCACTCTAATTATATCTCCAACCAGAGACGCGATGAACATGTTATCCAGCTTGATGTCTTCATTTTCGAGAATATCCTGTGAAACGCAAAGCATTCAATATTAAGCACGGTTTGTTGCCAAAGATTTAAATCTTTGCATTATTATTTATTGTATTATTTTACCTTGAGGCTGCCTCTAGTGCAGTATTCGGATAAGGCGCAAACGTTCGGCGGCTCGATACACGCGCCAACGAACCCGTTCACGTTATCGTGTTGCAAATCCCGCATCTGCCGACACACATTTTATTACGCGCTGCAGAAACAATAGCTCGTAGATACCGCTGCATGTAAGCATGTTACGAGTATTGCGAAGACACAGAATATAAATGAAGCGGAGACTCCTGCTGTTTTATGTATTTGGAGGGATGGGTGCCGCTATTGAATACCTACTGCTTTAGGTTACTACGAAATACTTTATAGGTGGGACTTTTGTGAAACAAAAGAAAGATTCAATTATTGGGATTGGAAACCAATGCAATATATATTTTAGGTACAGTGCCGACCAAAAGTCCATGAGCAATCTCACAAAGCAATAGACTGACGCTTCGGTTTGACTTACGACCTTCTTCTATAAGTTGTTACAATACTGTAGACACGCACATTACACACACACACTCACTTTGTCTGCAACCAATGACTAGTTCAATAATCATCATTCGTTTTTAGTTTCATTCGTCTTGTTCACATAAATATTAAAGTTTAGCAGGTAGACCACAAAAAACTAAGTAAATTATTTCGATTTCTGTGGGGTAGATGCAGTTTGTTACGAGTATTCAATTAATAGAACTTTTTTGGTTCGTGGATAATATTGGTGACGAGTATTTAGCGCAGTGTTGTGGTTATTATTATCAAAAAGCAGGCATAAAATATATTGAAGAGATCAGATCAGATCAGAGAATATTATTGCGCTGCGTAAAAGTGAAGTGAATATCTAATGAAACCGGACTAAGTGTGAGTGTTATCATTAATATATTTCATATTTTACTAAACATAAATCTTAATCAAGGGTATTGTTGATAGAACAGAGGTATTGTTGAGACAGAAGATGCCTTTAAAGTTTTAAATTCATTGTGAGGTTTAATTCGATTAGTGAATAATAAATAATAAGGTATTATGTGTAATAAAAACAATGTTTTTCTTTGTTCTAGAGAAATACTGTGAGGGTTAAGAGATATGAGGAAGGGGCTTATTATCGAGTAGCAGCGACGTCAAATGGTGAATGAAACAAATGGTTTCATACCAACGAGACATTTTGCTGAATTATTAAAAACACGTCATTATGAACCGTTCGCCGTGCACTCTGAAGGCTTGCATCACTGAAGACCAGCTAGAAAACCGTTTTTGACCTTAAAATATTGACCGTACCAACTTTATAAACAACAGATTCGTTATTGCATGAATTTATGGTAACGAATTTTTTAAGCACGTTTCAATAGGGTGTTTGTCGTATTTCTTGCAGATATACCGAAATTGTTTAATATTATTTTAGTAATAGTATTATTTTAGGATAAAAATTTGAGGTTTAGTTTCAATCTTGAAAATGAATACTTAAGCTTTAACCTCAATAACAACCAATATTTACTAAAGTCAAATAAAATGTAAAATAATTAATACAAATAAAATATAAACAAACTGCCCATATTTAACCTTAAAATACCTATTCTGTAAGTAGTTTTTTACATTTTAAGTAGTCTAATATTCTTATTTATTACTTAATTACTTCGACCATGATCAAAGCTTAATATTTATGGTCCATTAAAAATTTAAAATATTTCATAATTTAAATATGTCTAAATAATACAAACTGCTTCTAAGTTTCTTGACATCTATTTCACATCTTATTCAGCTGAAGTAATGATAAATAATTGCAGCAGTTTATTAACTTATGTAAAATAAATATAACGAATAAACATATATTTTTTAATTTAGTTATCATATATCACGCATTTTTTATTCTAAAACCTTTATTGCAATAACAACATAAAAAAGCAGCAATATTTAAAAAATATTATTATCGAAAACAAAAATAATAATATTTGCAAAAAACCGCACTGTGTTTCACGAGATTAGAACCTGAGGCAGATTGAATTCCATACCAACGCTTAACGCTTTCTGCTATCTGCGCTTGTTAAGTAATTATCGAATTTTAGCAATGCCATTAACTGGTCAAGTTCACGCGCATAGTGCGTGTGTGCTAGCATGTTTAAAGCGACGGAAATATATTGTTGTTTCGTGTAACTGCGTTATCTGTGGTGTGTGTATCGTGTTGCTTACACATACAAATGTACGAGCTATACCGCGTGTTCACAGCAATACGACTCTTAGCGTGCTCATGCACTTTTGAGCGCTTACTGTACATAAGTAGGTATAAATCACCTGTGACTGTGAGTGTGTAGGTCATCTGGTTAACTGATTTTGAAAGCTTTCGTAATTTAGTAGACGTAGGTAATTTATTTAACCACAAATCAGTTAATCTATATTAATATAATGAGCGGGCACGATTCCAAAATAGAGTGAAAGCTGTCCAGCCCACGTAGGGTTGTCAATTTAATGCAAGATTCCCAGAAGTGACTATAGTAAGTACTAGGTAGGTAGATGTAAAACAATAATATTACTTTACATTTTCCTCAGTTATACACATAAACACGCATTGTTCTTGCCCACCAATAAACCACTGTAAAAATTGCGTGACTTTGGGCTGTGGTGCAAGTACCTAATAAATAAACGTTATCAGTTAAGAGTTCCGCTTCTCCCCCCATTCCACAACAAAAAACGAGCAAAAACTTAAGTAGGTACAAAAATAAAATGTTACTTGTATAGATATTGTAGAAATAAATATATGTATTAGATATAGTTCTTGTTGTTAGGAATGCTAATACGGTTGCTCTGAGCCGCGGGGCCCACGCGTTCCAAAATTCAGAGAATAACATATTTCGTCACATTGAACTAAAACATGGCTAAAGGTTAAAGTCGTCGTACGGACTTGTTACAAGGAAAGTTCGGCAGTTCCAATATTTTTATTACAGTTTTTGCAATTGGACGTTCAAATAAACTCGGTTCTTAACTGAAACTGAACAAACAGGTGTAAGTTAGTGCGAACTATGAAGGTATTTATCCACACCTGAACAAACGCCCTTTATTATATATAGGTGCTTTATGTTATTTACAGTGAGAGCTTTATTTTAAGTTCTTCTCAGATGATAGAAAAGTAGGTACCTATATCTTCGACTCTTCGAGTATTATTTTTACGATGATTTACTTTTAGAATTTGGCCAACGAATTTAATAAGAAACGATATATTTGTGCGGTGTACCAGATAATACCAGCAGTAAACAAAATCCTAATAATAATAAGAGCAATGTTACTTAACCAAATGTTCTACGATGAAAGGTGTTCATAAACATGATTATTACGAAACATACATCGCTGGATAAACCCACCTATTTATTTATATTCTACTAGGTATAATGTAGGTACCTGCGGCGTCAGTTCAGTAAATCCGAATGTATTAAAGCGATTTGTCTCAGTCGGTGCCTCCATCATACAAGGCTTGGAAGAGAAATGCGTTGTTTGTTTTGCGACCCGAGGGAAGACTTTGAGCTATCCTCATGCAGGGCCGGATTTAGGGCAGGGCTACAGGGGCTCTGGCCCCGGGCCTCCACAATTTGTATTTTTTAGATAAGAAAAAACAATACATCCTTTGTGTCAATCAAAGAGAAAAAGTTTAAATTCACAAAGTTTCATCTTTTTCATTTTCTTTTACGTCCTTGTTAGTTGGTGATGAAATACGTTGAATTACTGTGGTCCCAAAAACCGAATTAAATAGGTTTTTCGATGTCAGCGCCCAGCATCAGTCTATCCATCAAGAAAAATTAACTTTGAGTCTCATTTCCCACAAAATGTATGGGGAAAACTTTTTTTGAATTTTCTGACTTTTCTAGTACCTACACAAACTTAAGTTGGTCCGATAGGTTTTTGATCCTTATAAGAAACAGGATCGATTGACATGAAAAAAATATTTTGTATTATTGCCCATTTCCTTGCTGACTGTATTTTTTTTTTCTAAAATCTGTGAATGCAGATCAAAGTTTCTCAAAAAGTTATACAGTCTCCTAGATGGTTTTTCTGTAGGTATAACGGTTAAGGTACCTATTTACTACCCGCCTCAAAAATCTACCCTGCTTATAAATTATTGAAAACAGTGACCAAAAATTCGTCATTTCCAAAAAAAAATCGGGGCCTCCACTTTTCGGTTGCCCCAGGGCCTCGACGCCTTTAAATCCGGCCCTGTCCTCATGTAATGCCGTAAGGATATATCAACGTAAATTACAAAGATTCTATTTATAACTTGGGTAAATCTTTTTCTTTGAGTTGAACCGAGTGGATCACAGTTTCCGAAAAACTAAGCAGTAACGAAACTTCAAGAATAAAATAGTATTTTTACGACACCGATGGCACGGGCAGCGTTAGTAATGAACTTACAATCTTAAGCTCCTTCTTGATTTCCCGGTTGATATCGATGTGGTGTCTCCGCACTCGTTTGACGGAGAGCAAGCGTCCGCGGTAGAACGCTACCTCGGTGAAGATGGCGGAGTAGCGAAAGTCCAGGTCCGGATTGGAACTGAGGGACACCTGACTGGAACGGACCCCGCCCGTACTGCCTCCGCCGTTCTTCTCACCCCCCACAGCATTGGTAGATGAGGTGACGTTCCCGCCCGCATTGCTATCTTGCTGGAAAAATTCAGCTCTGATCAACTCGTAAAGAATTTTATGTGTACGACTAAAAGAAGTAGCAGATTTTGGAGGTGGTGAATCAGATGACGGCAAATCAAAGGCGTATTTTTTCCTTGCATTGATAAAACGAACTAGAACGAACCCAAAAATCAACTCGACTGCGGCCTTCCGGTAAAATTTTCCGCCTCATGCTCCATTATACTTTTGTCAAGTTTTCGATCTCCACCCAATATTTTTCTTTTCCCCAACATATTTCGTTTCCAGTAGATCAGGTAGCAGTAATGATTCCGTCCGGAATCATCGATAATACAAAAAAATAGGGACAGTATGCCTCTGTGGTACCCATACGTATCAATCAACTAACGAAAATGTTTTTATAGAAACAGGCGTCAATTCAACACGGAGTAAACTTCTGGCTTCTTTTATTAATTTCCAGATGTGATTTATTCTCGAAGGAAATTGCTGCAACACACATTTTTTTCTATTTTGAACTCTATTCCTTACGCCAATAGTTCTGAGCTAAATGTTTAAAATATGTTCGTAAAATCTATTTCTATTGGCTTCTGTATCAAATCGTTCGCTGAAGCATTGCATTGGTTTGAAATATTTTATATCAACAATTGAACACAGCGTGATACCGGAGACGTGAGTAAATGGAAGTAGGTACCTAGGTTTTCGCTTTATTTGGCTTGTACGGTGGGCAAAAGTGATAAGTATGTAGGCAGCAAACTACACCTGCTTTTAAGAAGTGTAGCTATCTACTTGAAGAAAGACTGCATTTCATATTATAAAAGCGAGGGAATTGCACAATGATTATCTAATAATTACAATAAAAACAACAGTTAGCAGCATACAGACAGCAGTAACAATACGGCATATCCATGCATTAGAATAATTTTCAATATCCCAACAATACGGCATATCTACGCATCAGAATTTTCAATATCCCTACACACTTATCTCCTTTGCCGAGAGTATTCTTAACAAATATTAGCGTTAGCGCATGCAAACAACATGTACAAGTTCGGTTTACCTACTCAGTTTGTTCGCTCGCTGTTCTTCATCAGGCAGGTGTAGTTCGCGGAAGTCAATCTTCCAGAGCAGTGAGTCCAGCTCTTGTTCGTAGCGCCAGCCTCGGTACAGGGCGAGGGCAGCCAGGACCAGGAGAGCTAGGGTACCACCTGACGCTCCTAGTGCCCATGCTCCGAAGTGACCTGGGAGGGAAAAAGTAACTTATACGGTTATGCCGTGGATTTTAAATATGGTAACATTATTAAGCCTGTGGTCTGATTTAGGGCAATATTCGACAAGATGGACGAGACGATGTAACAAAAAGTGAACCAAGTCCTCAATATTATACAAAGTCGCATGTGACCGCCCGAATTTTTCTGAATATTCATGAAAAATTATCGAAAAATAACTTTAAAAAGGGGGGGTCTATCTTTAATATTTTTTATGTTATTCAATGTTTTATGTTTTAATTAGCGTTTGTCATATCTCCGATGTTATTGGCTCGATTTTGATTCAGTTTATTATTTCTAAAAGCTTGTGAGTTACTTTATCGGATTGACTAACATTTTTATTAAAATTTGTCATCTATAAAAAACACGGAGGTGAAAAAAAAAAAAAATCGTATTTAAAAAAAAACACAAGTGTAAGTTCATAAAACCATAGGGAAGGGACTTTGAAAAAAAAATTAGAAAAATGAAAAAACAAAGTCAAAATGAACTCCCTTTTAAAGTTATTTTTCGATAATTTTTCATTAACTTTTAGAAAAATGCGAGTGCCATGCCGATGGGCGACATTGTATTTAAGTTTTCGAACATATGAAGCAATGGTTTGGCAATATCCTTCAAAATCATTCAGATTGTGATTGAAAGTGTGTTACACAATTAGGGTGCTGATCAGTCTTGAGTCTTCGTTACAATTTCACTAACTAAAAATCTAATTTCAATGATTTAGAAACCTTCAACCCTGAAGTTAGTTGGACCACCAAAGAGGAATTTGAAGTAACAAGGTAAGTTTTATTTGAAGTTGAAGCTCTTGCTACGATTTTGATGACATTGGTGTCGATTCCCTTGTTCGCAAACTAAACTAAATTTAAGTTAAGTGCATCTTTTTCTTTCTATTTCATTAAGAAAAGGACAGAAGATAAATTTTAGTTTAGTCCTGTAAAATTAATCAGCGCTTGACGTAAATTGACGTAATTTTTGAATAGTTTTAGTAAGCAAGTTTTTAATCACGTCTAAACTTGTATGGAGTAGTGACAGGCGTTGATTAATTTGACAGGACTAAACTAAAATTTATCTTCTGTCCTTTTCTTAATGAAATAGAAAGAAAAAGATGCACTGAACTTAAATTTAGTTTAGTTTGTGAACAAGAGAATCGGTACCATTGTGAGACAAGTTAGTTAGTACTTGATGGCAGGAGTTTAGGTTCAGTTTATGATGTCATTAAAGACAGTCAGGTCCTACCAAACTATTCGTAAGTAGTCCGTAGATCACCAGATTGACTGAAAGAAACAGTACACTTCAAAACAACGCCGAGGTGAATGACATGACTTTAATCTTTGCTACAAACATTTAATCCTAACTCGACTTCATTATTTGTTTAGTGAATTAGTGAAACGAAAACGGAATTTAACGTCATAATGAAGTTCAGAATTCAATTTAACGATGGAAACAGTTTGCTTTGTAGAATTTTAATTGCTATTAATAAACGTTTTTATTCAATTTATAGCTAGTTTCGAGGAATGGAGCTGGATTCCTTGCAGCGCGTTGGACCATATTACAAAGTACGTTTGAAAGACTCGGAGCAAAGGAAATATATTTTCTTCTTTGCATCAAACGATCTTTCAAACGCAGGTAGGTAGATACTAGGTAGCACCTTAGCAATTACTACTACCTCTCTAGAAATACCTTTTTGATGTGTAACATCTTTCATATCGCTTTCCTGCAATCAAAATCTAAATAATCAATCAATTAATCTGTGGGAGTGATTTCGTGAAAAGGCACGGAAGCCGGAGAAGCGCGCAGTATTTGATTTGACCAATGAGCGCACGCGGTGCTAGAGTTGGCCGTCAGAAACGACCTTGACGAGGAATGATGACGACCTTGAATGTTGCTTATTACCAAGGTGAAATGTTCAGATGTTACGCATCATATGTGGCTACTGTAAGGCTTGCTTGTTTTTTCTTTTGTACCAACTAGCCAGTGCTACTACCCAATCCACAGGAATAATAAATTAAATTCCCAAGATATCAAAAACTAGTTTGGATTTCAATTAAATAAAAACAACCACTTATTTCCCTCATATCGTTTGAAAGCCTTCGGTTTACATTCTCAAGGGACATAAAGGCACAAAGAAATTAAGGCACTGCCCACTATTACCCACGCCCCAGGCTACTGGCTAGCCAGTGCCACTATCGCTTAATAGAATGAAGGCTCGTTTCCTTCGTGCAATTCCTTTTCAAGAAAAGGCTTTGTGTCAATAAAGCTCTGCAAATTGAAATGGACACAAAGTTCTTTGCAGAAAAACGAAATTTATTATTCTCGACTTATGGATGGAAATTCTATTATCAACGAATGACCTCACAGGAATATGATGTACCTCTACATTGAATAGCAAAGTTTATTTTATTTTTTTATCTACTTAAAATGCTTCTTAACGCTGTCGCTCTTCAAAGAGTGAGAGAGTTTAAATACCTCGGCCATGTGGTCACCGAGGATTTGAAAGACGATGGAGACTTAGAAAGGGAGAGGAGAGCGATGGCGGTCCGCTGTAACATGTTGGCACGCAGATTTGCGAGGTGTAGTTTAGGAGTAAAGATTACTTTATTTAAAGCATTCTGCCAAACTCTCTACACCTGCAATCTGTGGGTCAACTACACGCAGCGGGCCATCAACGCTCTCCGAATACAATATAATAACGCGTTCAGAGTGCTGGTGGGGCTCCCGCGCTACTGTAGTGCGTCTGCGATGTTTGCGCACGCGCACACAGACGGCTTTCACACTGTGCTGCGGCGCCGCATCGCTTCGCTGATGTTCCGCACGCGTGGAAGCGCCAACACCATTCTGAACGTGCTCAGTCACAAGCTGGACAGCCCCCTTCTGGGGCACTGGGTTCAAGCACAAGTGCGTGTGCCCGGGGCCCCAGTGGGCGGCAAGTACCTGAATTAAGTTTTAATTAACTAATCTATATTAGTTAATTAAAATTTAATTCAGGTTTAATTTAATTATAATATATTTAACTAATAATAGTTTGTAAGTCGTTTCTACTAACAACATTATGGGCCAAATGTGTCTGAAATAAAAAGATTTTATTTTATTTATTTATTTTTTATTTAAAATGTAACGTTTAGTAAACGGTGGCTTAATCGCCACTAAACTATCCAATAGAGAGCTTTCAAACAAAGTTCCTGAAATACGTATAATATTTGTACTGCGTAACAAAATGTAATTAGGCTGTATGTTAGTAATTTAATTAATAAACATAGTTATTAGGATTTCACGATTCACTCAAAATTCAGAAAGCAAATGGAATATATTTTTTACTATAATGTTCAACATACACAACCTATTTTAATAAAGGGGTAACACAAATACGATTAGTAAAATTACAAAATTCGGAGTACCATGTTGTCACAATAATTAACTTGGCTGGCCCAAACTTCTGGCTTGACCTGAAAGCCTTGTTTAAGACCTACTTAGAAAGCTCTATATGTGGTGCCTTAAAGTATTTTCGTGTAGCAACTATGTAGGTAGTGTGAAGCTATGTACTTATGTAGTAAGCATTAGGCAGCGATGTCGGCGCAGCGGGCGTCGCGTGCGCCCGATGGTCGCTGCTCCGCATTGCTTGTCACTACGACTCGTAACGACGCTTTTACGACCCACCCCACTTACTGTCGCTTACAAACCTTGCGCTTAATGCCGACCCGAGCTCTAACAGTACATATTAGTTTTTTAGATCGCCAGTAAACAAAATGGTCGCGTCCGTTGAAGTCCGTTCCGCCTGCCGCTGGTAATGGAGGGCTCCAGCCCACTTGCTGATTCTATTAGCTTCCAACATACGTAGCGCATTAAGGGGAAAGTTAATACAATCTTCACGACAACGGGTGTCCTGTGAAGGCGTTCTTTGTTAAAAAGCTTTTAGTAGAGTTACTTACTGACGCATTTTTCTCCTCTGAATCCACAAGGCGGCTCGGAGAGGGGCACCTGGCCGCCTGGCCACTCCATCTCCCGTAGAAATCGCACTTCCTGCGTGAAATAAATATTTGTGAGATTTCCTCGAACTAACATTTTTTCTGTGTTACACAAATTGCCGTGAAATTCCTAGTAGATCAAACGGATTGCTGTAGAAATAGGTTGCGAATATAAATTACCGACATGTGCGTAAATACTTGAAACACTTATAGGATTAGAGATTGTTCCAGTTTAAAGGACCTTAGTGTCTTCAGATTTGAATCCGTACGTCCGCGTCGGTTGGCACCGAAGTGCATCTCTCAAGCCAAAATGTGACGTAAACGGTTAAAAGATGCCGTTTATTCGGGGCACGTCGAGTATCGTTGTGCGTATACGTGTTTCGGATATTTGATAACGAATCTATTTACATGTAGATGTAAGTGTTTTTATGCGAATATTTATAAAATTGGCCTTATTGCACAGAAATTTGTTACAAACTTTTGCGGAAATAACACCAGATGTATTGGATTGCCTACATCTTTGAAATTTAAATTCGGAATTTCTAAAACGGCCATCGTTATGGCAGGAAAACCTCTAGTATTTCAACTATTGGCGAGCTTTATTTAGTTCATACTGTGATGAAATGTGGCAACTTATCACCTGTCTGTTAGTGTAATGGCCGTAATGAATCATTATGCCGTATCCAAAGTGAGTCAGAATGCATAAGCATGTACGTCTTCTGACAACGTATCACATAAAATGTTCTGTGAAATATACCGAACTATCGATTCTTGTGTCACCGGTCATCCTTCCTTTTTTAAATACCTAACTGTTTTCTGGAAAATATAGGTACAATGATAGATCGAGACACACAGGAGTGACAGGTCTTTAAGGAAAATCATCGGAAAATGACATGAAACTTGTGGATCAATTCATGTTCCATTATAGATTACCGGTGCGGACTTGTGTAGGACTGCCAGAGGATAGAGGCCAGGCGGTCTTGCTGGGTCAGTGGACAGCAGAGTGTAGTTGCCCTCAGCGTCGCCATGCTCATCCATGTGCACCCAGTACCTGAACATTAGGAAAAACTCGTCAATTTAATAACTCCATAAGTAATCGGTAGGTATTTGAAAGATGTCTGAACAATGTTTTGTCATTTAATCTCCTTCACGTAGGTCATGACAGTTCTTCCTTCGATCGTATAAAGTTATTAGCTATAGCCTTCATACAGGGTCAAATTAAATTAGCTGGAGAACTTAACGCAGCCGTGATGGATGTCGTTATCTAACGACGATAAAATAAAATAAAAGATTTTGTAAACTTCTTCTAAAGCTAATAAGCATGCTATTTAGTAAAGTTATTTATTTAGTTTTATTTATTTTGTATTTATTTAGTGAAATAGACGATGATTTATAACGAAAACGAGCGCGTAAAATTTCATGAACAGACCTTTGGGCGTATAGATATTATGGAAAATCTACTGGATGTATCTACTCAAAATAACATTATTTTAACTTCTCAATACATTATCTATCCCTGTACGGTTTGTATTTTGTCATTTTCATACTAAATAAGTTATTTATTTACGCCCAAAGATGAGTTAAAATTTGTGTTGAAATATGGAAGTTTCGACGCTCATAACTTCCAAACCAATACTTTTTCCCAATTCTGCTTCCATAAAGGGCTACTCGTAGATAATGAAAAGGCAAATTGATATATATTTTTAGTTTTGAACGTACATCGTCAAACAGACGAGTAATCACCATACCACGTTTGCATGGAATACTGACCGACAGTGTACCCTTAAATTTCGAATAGCTACAGCCGAGTACAGAGTCAACGGCCACCGGTAGTGTAATAACTTGAAATTATGGGGCTGGAAAATCCTTTATTTTTATTTTATCGTATTATATTTCTTTCGTATTCTTTTATTTATGGTCGACCAAATAAGTAAGTAAAAAACATTTCTAAACTTTTATTGCGGCAACAATAAACGTGACTTTTAACGATTAGAAACCCGAATAGGTCAGTTAATTAAAACAAAGATAACAAACAAAACATAGACCGAGCTTTGACCGTTTAATGTCAACGTATAGTTAGAGGAAATCGTGGTGTATAACTCTTATATCGCTGCACGGAAACACGCAGTTGGTGAAATGTGGTGTGGCACGAAGATTTGAAGTTCAACAATAAAATAGGGCACGACCTACATGCAACAGTTATTGGCCTTTTCAATTATAAATGTGTCTCTAAAGTTAAAGGAGTATGTAAGGATCGTAGCAGGTACCGTTGTGTAGTTTCTACCTACCCCTGTGGGTAGAAGGCGTGATATTATGTATGTAAATGTGTTCCAAAAGTAAATTAGTTCCGAATTCTCTATCGTTAGGAACAGAATCCGCTTTTCCGATCCTTCGGCAATCTAAGCGATCGGCAATAGCGCTCGGTCGCTCCTAATTCTGTTACCTAAGCCACAAACGGCAAGATGTGTCTCACAAAAGAAGCACGTCGCAGTTACCTAACCAGAGGGTAAGCCAGTTTGTTATCCGACTTCGTGGTAGAAGAAATTGGACAGATTTTCAGGCGACCGCTTTTATCTCTGATTGGATCTGAAATTACATTAATTTTCATCAATCATGCGCAAAAATTCAAGTAATTTGATCTGGTGTGATTTTCATTACTGAAAAGTAATTGAATGCCTGAAAAAAGTTTTCAGAATGTTCCAAACACGTCATGTTTCTTATTTGATAAAATACAGGGTGGCAGGGACATCGACGCGAAAACTGTTACCATGGATTCAGTATTACACGATTATGAACCGCCCTGCGTCAAAATTTTTAGTCGGTTATTTTAAAAAAAATATGCTGTTTCATAGAAAAGTGCAATACATACGCGGTCAAAATGTATGGAACAGCAGATTTTTTTTAAATAACCGACGAAAAATTTCAGAATCATGTACTGAATCCATTGATAAATTCATTATCTGCTTACCCCATAACGCTGTGGTAGGTGGTATTCCTCATCCTTGCTGCTATGGCCCTGCCGTCCCGCGGTCCATCGCCGCTGGTTAGCGCTTCTGCAAGTGCACGCGCATACACCCACACGGAGTCGTGTAGCCATGCTGCTTCCACTGGGATCTATTGTAATTATGATAATGAGTGTTTTAAATTTCCTTTATTATGTACTTAATCGAAAGTTTCTAACAATACCTGCCAGAAAAATGGGTATCTTACAAGTTGCAGGTATTGTAATTAAGCCTTGTAATTAAGTTTAAACTTCTTCATTTTAAATCAAAATTAATGAACCGAAAGCGACCTTTTTTCACATGCGGTGAGCCCGGAAAGCTATTAAGCTTGGTGTCAACTTTAGGAGAATTCATTTAGGGGTCGAATAGCCGGTCAAAAAGGCAGCGAAATAACGAAAACTCATTTAGAGGGTCAGATAACCGGGCGGGGTCCGGTGTTCAGGTAAAGTGCCCTACTACTATTTTATGTGTAGGATTGTATAATTTCCGGGTCGCTTTATCCAAACACAAATTTAAGCTAGAGGTGTTAATCTACCAATTTCCTTCCTTATTTACAAACTACAATGTTTGTCTAACTCATATTCATATCTGGCTATTTTTGAAGTGACACCTTCTTTAGGCGCGTTGAGCGATTTTTGGTACGAGAAAATCTTATGGGTTCGCGTCACAGACATGCTAATGTTATCAATATATCTGTAGCTATGAGGGTGACCACTGTTATTTCATATGTTTAAGTTTTCACGGCAGTCCCCATGACTGCCTATTTCTATTAAAAAAGGTAATCCGAGCCCCTAGCCCATAATGTTCATGAACTAAGACTTCAGATGACTTGGTGATCCGGAGGAAGATTTATAGCTATCATTTCTGGTAAAGGGGCTGCTGTTCGCCGTTGTATTTGTCTTTTTAACTAAAAAACAAATAAAAGCACAGTGCAAAAATTCGAATGACAGAACTTCACGCAACAGTGTGTAAGTCGGACTTTACGCGGATTCATTAGATTAAAACGTTCCTCCTGCGGGGACGAGTTCATTCTTTGCCTTTGAGGATGCAGACTTAATTATGAAAGGGCAAAATGGACGCGTTGCATAATTTGCTCTAAATGTAGTCATTTCTATGTACGTGTGACTATATAGCACCCTGTATTTATGTACTGTGCCAATGTGTCAGATGCAGGTTTAATTAACCGCATCCTGTATAATTAGGTGGACAATGTATTATGTTAATTCTATAGTTGTGTTTACGACGTCAGGAGCAGCAGTGTTTCCCTTGCCAAGAATCAGTAAATTAAATCTTTAAATTAAACAATGACGAACGACATAACGACTTTTCATCCTCATATCTTTTGCTACATTATGTTTTTATTAGCCGTGAATTCTGGATACGGTTAAACAAAAAAATACTGCTTTGGTTTTTACAGCACCTTATGACAGATGGGGAAAAATAGATTCTACATTTCGATTTATAAAACGAGTTTATTAACAAAAAAAATTTAAGACTGAAACTTTGAAATATTTTCTTTATGAAGCACAGCTAAACTTGTACAAACTAAGTACTCACCACTTTGCCTCCACCAAAAGCAAGTAATGGGTTGGTGAAATTGAACGGTGGCATTTGCAGTCTCATGTTCACTTCTCTGGCGAAGACTGGGTACGATGGAGAGGGTGACGGGGCCACTGCCATGTATGAGCGAAATGCTTGTGGAGTCCGGTGACCTGGCTCCTTACGTAGAGGACCGGAGAGGTACCGGATTGCCTCGTCTGATTCGTATTTGTCTACGTCCACACCGATTGCTGCGTATTCACCTGAGAAGAGTAGTTTTTTTAAATTTTTTGGTGAAGAAGATAAAGGAGGCCTTTGGTAGAGTATAGAGCAATCTTGTCCGCCCAGCCTAGTCTTAACTGGGTTAGTTTCCCAGGTATAGCATATATAATAACGTCCCTCTGTCTAACTCTTGAGCTACTTCTATATTTAAGGAGAGATAAGGCCAATTTCAGTTCTTAAAAACCAACGCCGCGCCGCGAGCTAACTTTAGTATTGAGTCGAAAATCATATTCTTTTGTTTAGCATCAACGTCGGGAATTTAACAGTCCAGACACATTTAATATCCAATTTAATCATCCATCTCGTGCTGCTATTGTTGTTATTACTTCATCTGGATTTACGTAAAAGTTAAAGACAAAAGACATATTCCTTTATTTCGTGTTTACACCGAGGTTTCATAGAATCCGACACGCTTCTATTTAAAATGTAATAATCCATTTAGCATTCGTTCTTGTAATGGCCGTTGTGCGCACGAAAACTGTGCAAATATTATTATTTGCCAGAGTTTGTGCTTTCACATGAAAATCCACCATATTTGCGTATTAACACTAATGTCGGTGGTGCAAACTGCGCGCGAAACAAAATATGACGCTATAAAACGTTAACATTTCCGAGTTTTGTATTTGACAAACTGAAAATGAGCCTTTATTTAGCCGAGATTATTAAATATCCAGTTGTCAATAATAGTTCATACGTTCTATGGATTAAATACTTATCTGGCGGTTCATGATAAGAGCTGTAACCATTGTTTATCTTCCCAAGGCTTATTAAACGTGTCACTGAATAATGATTAGGATGCCATGATCCATAAAATACCGGAACAAGATGAGTTTCATAAAAATATAGCGTTATTGGATTGGTTATCCTCACATAATAGTGAAAAGCGGGTGTAAATTGAATAGTAGCGCTTCTGTGGAGCTACAATATTTGTTCGTCACGTGATGGATGTGCTCTCGCGAGGCAAATACTTAGTGCTCGCTTCGACGACCCGCAATGCTTCCTCGAATAACCTATTCAATAGTTCACTAAGATATTTAAGCTTATTACATTCCTATAATGATCTAAACCACATATCCTCTGAATAGAAAATTTCTTTTCCACCGTCGTTTGTCATTGTGTCTCTACTTTTCGCACAATCGTCAATCATTCAGGCGCATTGAAAAACATGTCATTAAAATGTGTTCGAATAAATAAATAAATACATTCTGTTTATTAGTTATCTGTCACAAACATGACTGCTCTTTTCTATTTTCGTGTTATATGTTTGAGGAAAACCTTAAAATAGCTCTGATACAGTGTCGGGAATATTTTTTTAGGCATGTGTTGATATTTTCGTTTGAGTGAACATTTTTACATTTTTATAGGTTCCGGCCTTGTTTATTTGAAACAGATTCCAGGATACTTAGTAAGTGGAGTTAAACATTTTTACTTCAGTTGAGATTCTCATGCTAAAGGTAGCAGATTAAGCTTTCTACGAGCTTTAATTTCAATATTCGAAGAAATAGATGGATAGGGTATAAGTAAGTATATACAATGGGTAGATTATTAAAGCATGTATTCATATTCATTCCTAATGTACCATGAAAACTGAGGATGAATAACGCGGGTAAAGGCTTTCCTCGTCGAATAATGGGTTGGTGTCAAGCTAACAAAGAGAAGATCTAGACAAATATATCACACGCGAGCTTATGGAAATCACGCACGTAGTTAAGCTTTTCACTTGCACACTCACTCTGATATATCGCTGTACGACGCTAATAGGGTGCTTTGTATAATCTAGATATAGATTTACACAAGTACATGCTTTATGGAAGAAAAATATTATATTCTTATTTCTTAACTTCAGCGTGTGTTTAAGACCAATGGCCGGGGAAGCACACGCATTCAAGCTTGAATACGAAAAGCAGAATATTTGTGACTTTGTTAATGGGATTCCTAATAAAGTATGCGGAAATGTAATGAAAAATACGATGAAAAGCGATCGTATTTTTAAGAATAAAACAGGAGCAGATTAGACAGGTCTTATTCGCCGTATAAAATTGCCAAGCCAAAATAAATATACCTACTTATAGAAAAATATCCGGTACTTTTCGTTTGTAATAAAAATAATCTTAATTTAAAGTTCTATAAGTACTTTCTAATTGGCCACCCTGTACTTAGTGGGTCTTATTAGCGTCAACTACCTTCAACTTTCTGACTGACTCCTTGGCAATTAAAAGTGCCTGTAAATGCTATAATTGAAATAAATGTTTTGAGTTTGAGTTTGTCATCTGGACGGACTAAGTTCTCTAGCAGAATTGATCAGTGTTGATTAATAAATTAGAATAGGATTCTTCGACAAAAACAATCTTTTCCCAAAAGACCTAATATTGAAAGTTTCCCTCAGTTTCAGTGTAGGATAAGGTTAGCCGTATTGATATTACCCTAGCTTCGGTAAATGCTTTCATATTATTATTTCAGTAATCAGGGAAGTTTTCTTTTGATGCCGATGCCGATAAATACAATGATATGAATCCCGTGTTCTTTGTGATGAAAATGTTTTATTCACGTAGGGAAAGGGCGAGCAAGATTGATGCTAATAGAAAAAATATGGGATGAGAGACAGGAAAACATGGTAACTAGATGCATAGAAATATGTATATTCCTAAGTTAAAAACGTTTTTATGATAGCCTAACGTGAATATTCATCATAGAGTTGCTTTGCAGAGGACGTCATGTTTACCTACTTGTGGCTATAATTATGTACCATACCCCTAAGGCTGGTCTGCTCTTTTTACAAGTAAAAAATTACCTGAAAATACCGAGCTATCTGAAAGAGCACCGTGTATAAGTTTCACTTACCCGAATCCAGCAGCTGCATAGCATCCAGGGCCAACATTAATCCGATGTGATCGTGATAATATCCAACGGAGACGTATACTGCAACAAAACACAATATTTTAGTTGGAAAATGTTTAGCGAGCTCATTTTCAATGTAAATAATTTAAAGTTGACACGTACTTCTGGTGTCTTTGTACGTTTCCCGAACAATGTCCAGGAACGGGTTACGAGTGAAGTTCTCCCGTCTGTTTTCATAGTAATAAGGCTGTCTGTACACTTGCACAGTTCGGACTGATATTTGTTTTTCCCTCGCCGCCGCTATTATTGCAAGCGCTAAACGTGAAAAGTCGTGGTTTGGAGCCTTTAGGTACACGAAAGCTACCTGCGGAATGAAAGATAGATTAGTTTGAGTTTGTAGAGTATTCTACGGTGGATTTATCCTGCCTTTTACGAAGTGCTAATACAAAATGACATAAAGGAACGATTCAATTTTACGATTAGGCAAATCTCTTAATGGGACGTTTATCAAAGAAGATCAGTTAGGGATTTGTGGGAACGGGATTACATGTTGAAAAGCATTAAGGAAAATTTTGAATTACTTTTAACAAAAGGGACATATTGTGAAGATGGACCGAAGATATGTCGAAATAAAAGTTCCCTTGGCTTTTATAAATCGAAGTTCCAAGCAAAGAATATTATTGATTTAAGTAAACGAGCTAAGTGAAATGTATTGTTATAATGTTTACATGCATGAAATTGAAATGCGTGAGCACGGCGACCACGGAGCGGGAGATGTCGATGTCCGAGGGCCTGGTGCGCGCGAACGTGGAGTACACGCGCTTGTTGGAGCTGGCAACATCGCGGCAGTACTGTAGGACAATTAACAGAGAAAAACTGATTTTCATGTCATGCGGATTTGTGTCCGCGTGCGTGTCTGTCTCGCAAGCGCGCCGACCGCTTCCTATCGTTTCGTACATACATACTTGTCCTATCATGCATGCCACAAGCACGCGAGATGCGGGGAGTTTGCGGGTGCACGCAGCGCGCTAACTCACGCATGCGGGAGAGGCACGCACGCAGGCGCAAACCCGCGTGACAGGAAAAAGACCCAAAAGGATTAACTACAATTCGTCAGCCTTATAAAACACGCCCAAGAACCCCAAAAATGGCTACCCTAAACAGATTTTTGTTGAAAGGATTAAATGCGGCACAAAAAACCCTTAGCAAACTTGTCGGTGTTGTGACAAATGACTTATGTCAACAAGTATGAAAAAAGAATTACAGTAAATAAAGACAATTCGAAAATGCTTACATGGACTACGGGTAAGTAATCAGTAATTATACACAGTAAGTATGTTTACAGCGATTACAACCAGCGCTAATCGTCATGTGACAACCCAGCTTTATTGCTCCCACCAAATACTAAACGCAGTCTACCGTACACAATCTTTCTACTTCGTAAAGTTTGTGTCCCTCGGTTGTTAATGTGATGACATTATCATAAGACATTGACTGCATTTGCAGTTTCGTTGCCTTCAACTCGACATCAATAACGTATATTGTTCTTTTCTCAATTAACTCACAAACTCTTGGCAGTCTGCCTATTGAAGATGTCAAGTTTCATTGTTAGCCGCAGCTGAGTTTCGTTCCTATATGATGTGTCCTTAATGTGTCCTTAAAGTTTCGTACATTAAAGTGGAATTTTCACCGTTGGGATTTGTATTAAGTGATTCATTCCACTATCTGTTTTAAGACATTTCAGCTGTTTCTGTTATCAGCTGTTTGTTTGTGTAAGTAGGTATTGGGAGCATTCATTCATACCTCTAGAACCACTTAATGTCAAAACCTTTTAAACACGATAACCTTGTCGTGATTCAGGTAAAGTGTGTGAATACATGAATCGATAAAAGCTAAATTGCATTTTGACAGTTGATCGATCAAGTTGGGCAAACACTGATGGAGCATGAGACATCATAATGGATGTTTAACAACATTAGCGTTTGAAAATAGAACTCCTTTCATGTCATGTCAATATCAGTCACAGGAATTCAGAATTTCACAGAATGTTAGGAGTTAGGACCAGTTTACACGATGGTTTTAGCAAAAACATACATTACACCTTGTCTTCTTACTTTTACGTTCATTAATGGAGCAATGTGTCAACGTAGCTTTAGATAATGGAAGCGCAGGGTACTTACGTAGCTAACCATGGGCAAATTGAAAGCTGCGGCCATGCGCCCTTCGTGGACACACGTCTCTTGTGGTCCGATGAACGCCGACACGTTGGCTGCCCACAAAGCCGCCACCTGTAGGACGCAATCACTTGCTTACACCACAGAATATGTAATAGGTTGTAGACATAAGGAGGAACAAACATACTGCCATGTATCAACTTAATAAAAATCTTATATTCATTCACTGACAGATAAGGCACAGCTGTTAAACCAGAGTCTAGAAGCATGAAATTTAGCATTTTTGAAATTTCCTCCCCTAAAAGGGTTAATAAATATAGGGGATGAAAGTTTGTGGGGATTTTTTTTTGCCGATGGGAAATACCATCGGGCGCCCGGCTTGTTTAAAATAAGTTTTAATTTTTAGTATGTTTTATGAGCCGCAAGAAGTCGTCGTCCGAATCTTCTTGCGACTCATAAAAATAAGTTTTCTCATAAGCCGTCTGTTGCAGTTGTAAAAACTTAACGATGCAACTTTAAAATGTCCAACATCGTCGCCACAATTTCATTGAAAAGGCTGTTTTAACGAACCGACTTTAAAACGAGGAGGTTATTCACTTTTCAAATTATTATTGTCAGTACTAATCTGTGAGAGTATCACAAGTGTATGTGACTAAAAGCCAAATGTGGTTTTAACCCTGTCCTAACTTGCTGAGAGCTAAACAATGAAAACAGATCGTGCATTTTAGGTGCGCTATGGAAACTCCTTGGTAGCGCTACAGTAAGCAAACAAAGTATTGTGCCAGATTCTTGATATGTCTATGGCCAGATTGGACTATACGAATTCATTTGTTTATTTGCTTTCTTGGAGATCAGAGAACCTAGAGTGACTACCAATTACCATTTGACATAGGCTTTACTTTTATAGGTACGTAAAAAGTTTTTTTCCGTACTAATTTATTTCAAACATTCATTGTACTCTAAATGTATTTACTTGCATTACCTACCTGCATGCAGTTAAGCATTACCTTTATGATCACAGCCTTTAAAAAAAAATCGTAACTGCATTCCAGGGTGGTTTACCCTCTCTACAAACTAGCACTGTTGTGAGGAGAATTCCAAACAAATGTTAGGAAAGACTGTCATGAGTTCCGTATAACAGATGGCCAAATAGCCATGTTCGTTCATGTTTATTTTATCCATCAAGTGTTTTATGGCCACATTTGCCTAATACCAGTTTTCTGTTCTCCATTTATTGGCAGTTACCCTTTATCAATAAATATCTCACAATCAACTTCAGAGGGCTCAAGTAACTTAATTCATTACGCTTCTGAACACCAAGCTGTTCGAAGGAAACGGAACATTATTATCCGTTAAAAGTTTGTAACAAACGAAACAGAATATTTATTGTAGAGGGAAACAACCCGCTAACGGCTAATAGTGTCCATTAGTCAAGAAAAAAGTTGACGGTTAGAGGAACATAATATTTTATTATTTACAATTGAGGGCACACGGACACCAATAATGACTTGCAGCAATTAGTCGTTGTATTGTTCTACTTGTACCTAGACGTAAACAGCTATTGTAGTATTATTTGTAACGTAATGACATTGAGTAGGTAGAGGTACTCTAATTCCTCGTGGTGTATTGAAGTGCGAACAAAGCCACTTTCCAATCTAGTATTATGGTGTTGCATAGGCACGCACGCCAATAACATGTCGTTACAGCGTGTATGGTCATGGTTACTGTGACTTTCTCTGTCGGCATCCTATAAGGATTTCAGGGTACAGTGTAATGACATGGCAAAGCATGCAAGAGACAGCGACTGATGCTCTCGTTTTTTTACGGAACCCTCGACGAGCCCGCGAGGCCCGCGAGTCCCGCGATCGTCAACTTACGCGACAACATCAATTTCGCAGACAAATACCCCTAATAGATAAAAGTTTGTAAAGATAGTGTTTCCTGTAACAGCGAAATTTATGTTCGATGTTTCCTGTTCTACATGCAGCTACTTATACAGAGTTGGAACGATATACATTTGTATAAACAAATCGAGATCAAAAGAAAGATTGAGCGATTTCTCTTTCATCTCTATCTCTATAAGAACGCAACTTTTTGCTATTACAAATTATTAAAATATCTTGTCAGTTGATGTATAGACAGATACTTTTATAACAGTCTTCCCAGAACTTTTCGTTTATCGGTTTGGAAAAAAGTATTGGAAAACATGTAGCACTTATAAAAGTTTTTCGAAGAAAATACGTTTACAAGAATCTCAGTGAGTCGGAAAGGAATCCGCGATTACCATTTTATGCATTAGCTGGGCTGATACGTCAGGCTTCGAACTGAGGGTGGCATTAATGGTGACCCAATCTTCTTTACTTGCTCTCTTTCACAATACACAGTAATAAGATTTTGTGGCCGTATTTTATTTTATGCTCCATATTGGACGGGAATCCAGATATTTTTTTGCCGGAGATCAAGGTTCCGCCGATACGGTTCCGTATTCAAAAGAGCAAATTACTTACTTGTTATTAATTAGACGTTTAAACTGAACCAGAGAAATGTTCTATACCTTAAATGTCTTTTTTATCCCTGAAAAGTTACAGTAATTTATGCAGTGCGAAAAAGCGTTTTACATCCTGATTCCATTACTAAACCTACTTTATAAATTTTAAGTAATGTAAGTTCTAAATAAAATAATGTTTTAATTGCGAAAGTGAGTTTGTTTGTTTGTTATTTCACGGGCAAAAGTTAATAGTTACTCATAAAATGACGTCGGTTTAACTACCTATCTCATAACTTGTTCGTATGTAACATTTGTTACCTGTTTGGTCTATCCTTCATTGTTATTTCATACAGGTAATGTGTATTTGCAGGTAAGTGGGTAAATTACGTACACACGAGCGCCAAAGTGGTTTGATACAAAGACAGGCTTGAATTAAACTAATAAGATGCTTCAATGACATGCACGTGTTTTGCATTTCGATGGCCACCATTACTGGGTCATTGCTTTTTGCAGAAATAACCATGGGTTTATTTCTGGTTGATGCATCCGTTATATCATGTGCTTCACAGATAGATAAACCGCTTTTATCAGTGGCCTTTGCAGCAAAGTACAGTTTTAAATCAAGGTTTATTTTATACTGCTGCTTAGTTTAATGAGATTGAATGCTTAAGTGGATTAGAGAATAAATACACAATAACAGCTAAGTAGTCCTTTTACTAGATAAGAAAATACGACAGATGAACAATTACCTCATTCGTAAGGATCATGAATTCATGAGGCAGTAGCAATGCGAAGCTCTACATCTAAACTAAAGTAATTCAATGGGATTTGTTTCTTCGAGAAACTGCAGATTTAATTCGAATGATATTTTATCAAGCGAATGTTCAGTGCCATGGAGTTATGGCGATTGTTAAACTTCGGTCTATTGCCTATAAAACACATGCTTACTGCTAGTTGTGCGACTGTCTCATCTGGCTCTATTCACTGGTTAGTTGCAATGAATCGCTTTCAATGTTCCTATTTTTTTATTTAGTTTTGTTTATTTAGTGTTCCATACTTACCACGGATTGTCATAAAATCACGCATCACGATCTATTCCTATAAGTTTTAGCACTGACCATTTAATTTTTATGCTTATTACCTATCTAGCTTGCATGTCATATCGTAAATGTTATCGAATATCGATTGTATCCTCTTGTCGTATCGAATTACCCATAATTCAATATGTAATAAAGTTTGGTGTGAATTATGGTGACAGGTTTTTGTACCCGACGCGAAGTTTTTACGAAGAATAAAATACGAGCTCTGAATATTCGGGAAAAACATTAACAGCTACAAATAAATATGATTTAGAACAGTTTTTGCTAGCTCCAAATATTGTAGGGAATTTTGAAGCCTTTTCAATGATAAAATAATATCGCGTCTAGAAAGCATAGGAGAATAAAGTAGCTCCCTAAGATATCACCAATAATATAACATTTCCCGAGAGTAATCTGTGTTCACAACCTGTGAAAGAATAATGGTCGTCGAGTGAGTGGGCACTCCCAATGAACTCCCAAGTAATTTTGCAACCGATTGGAAAAAAGTATCTACGGACTAAATTGGAATACTTTCACAAGATTTCCTTCTCCAGATTTCAAGTTAACGTCTATGAGGGCAATAAAAAGATATTTATTGAAAGGGAACACACCTGCCGAATGGAGACCTCTTCTTGTCCGAATGTTTCTGCGATGACGAAATCTAGAGAGTGACCCATTGGGCCTAGGAGCTTTTCGTTCACCTCATCTATCGCCATCGAAATAGCACCTGTTTTAACAAAACAAATAAAATTATAACAGAATTTGTTTACCTTTACGAAATTGTAACGTTAATATTTGTGTTACGCAATTGTTTATTTGCAATAGCAAATTATTTCATAAAGTGGATTCAGCGCCAAGTGTTGCCGCCATTAATCTTGTTGCGGCAATTCGATTTGTCAGTCAGAATATACAAATGCACGTTTGATGGCTTCAGTATAATATAAATACAATCTCGTTTGAGGAACTATGTTCTTCATCACTCTCTAAAGAACTATTTTACTAAAAACTTGAGTCACTAGAGATAGTGTTGACGTTAATGGAAAATTTATCGACATGGTAATGCTTTTAAAGTTGCACAGAACGGGCGAGACGTTTTGGAGGGATAGTTTACTTTAGAACTTGGTGGAATTAAGTACCTAGTTGGCATGCAAACTTACGTGTTAAAGTTTTAAGTGCGTACATAATATAAAGTCTCATTGCTCGTCATTTGTCTCGTCTTTATGCCTTCATATAAATTAGCTTGTGATGATACCTGAAATTACTCTCCCGGGTCTCTGGTAGCTGTAGTCTCCCGGCCGTCGTTCGGAGCCGGTCAGATAGCCAAGTGTGAATTTCTCTCCGTAAGAATATTTCAATGATACCAGTAAGCCCCAACACCAATGCCACTGCGAACAAAATGACACGTTTCAATGAATGAAGATTCTGGTTTATGGTAATAAACCAAATCTTGCTGCTTGCAAGGTGTTAATGTGTAGTTCTAGGGTAGAGGTCTACTAAAGTGTAGGTGATTGATTAGGTACCTAGTTTAAGGTTCAAAACTATATGCATGTTAATTGGCTTATACATGATGTTAACTTTGCTAGGTGCATTTTATTTTGCTTGCCGTTTGGGTATTCCCTCACGGTACCTCGTTTACAGAAGTTTTCAGTGCTCTTTTATAAACATTAGTTTTTTTTAAATTGTCTTCATAATCATCATAATCATAATCATTTATTTGTCAGAATATGGTACATCAATGGTATCATCACATTCTGCTAAGTGTGGCGTGCAAATATTAGGTAAATTCATTATTACAGGATAGAGATTATTAGGTTAATATTAACATCATTGATTGCATAATAAATTACGAATTAAAATTACAATTTGAGGTATGTCAGCGAATAATAATATCATACATAAACACACATAATTTATTTAGGATGTCAAAATATCATTTAATGTCAAAGTATCAAAGAGTAAGATGTCAAAATATAAAAGATTACAATTCAATTAGGATGTTAAAGTATTATTCAAATAGTCGTTTAAAATATAGCAAGTCTTTCATTTTCTTTTTAAATCCATTTTTTTACTCTTAGATTGATTTTGGAATTTCTTCTAAAAAAAAAAACCTGTATGGAGTAAAACATGATTAAATCTAAAGCTAGAGCACGTTACGGAAAGAATAATATTTCATCCCAGAAAATGGGACGCGGAAGTGAAGTGGAGCTAAGCAACAATTAAAAAAAACCTCATGGCAGCAAATCATTTGGAGTGCACGTGCCGCCAACATTTTTCCAATATTGCCAGCTCGTAAAATGGCGGGGTCGTGGATGGCACGGACTTTAAACACACGCTCCAGCCTTTAAAGCTTACTAATGTTTATTGTCCCAAATTATAGACATTTGCGACATAACAGCGCCAGATTTAATAACAACGTTCTATTACTGAGCTTAATGGGGATGTCAACGTCATATCCTTGAAATGCGAAGTGCCGAATTTCCATATAATAGAGGAATTAGGCAAAGTTTATTGTACTGACGCATTCTGAACAATAAGGTACCTAGGTGACACTGTCGCTTATCGTTGTCTTATGGAAATTGTTTCGGAAACTTGATTAACCTTCAAAACGATAACATAAACTGTTTTTTAAATTTTAATCGGTAGATAGGTAGGTACCTACACTACCTACTCATTTTAGAATTTCAGGTATTCTTGATTTTCGTTCTGATTTAGCCGATATAAGTGGGACAAGTAGGTAGTACTTAGGTAGTACACACGGCTACACATCAAGCTATACATTTCCAGTATAAGCTGAACTCACATTGTACGGAAATCCTATACAATGCGAGATCAGCATAAACTGGAAATGTACCTATAGCTTGATGTGTGGCCGTTTGTACCAACATCTACCCGTGTGTACTGCAGATGTGATTGTCATCAAACCCCAAACCTATAACGATGAGTTCAAAAGAGTAAACTTTCTTTTTTGGCTTTTTGAAACAGTTATAGGCTATAGAATGTATGCTTCAGACTTAGTTTCGTTCATCTTTCAGTTCAGTCTCTTGCCTAATTAGAATAAAAACATTTAAGTTAGAATTTTCTATTTCGTTAAATTAAGTTTACTAGTCATAACATTCAAAGTCATTGGCTAGTGAATTTACAGAGTACTCCACTAGTGACAGTTTAGCAAGACGTTCCCTATTTAATATTCGGCGTAGGTTTGCCTCTATTATTGTTAGAATGACCATTCGGCCGCATATTTATTAAGTATTCCTTGAAGTGTTTACGTAACGACTCGAATGTAGTGTGGTACACAAAACTTGTCTGGCCAGGGCGACAGGTCCATCCGAAAGGCAACACGATCGTATGTGAAGCATACAATTTGCCTCACATTGTGAAAGTTACCATCCGCAAATTGCCTTTAGGTACACATGTGGCATCCGATTTGTAAGTGAAATGTTTTTGTATAAGGTGTTTTCGATTTAAATATGAATTCCTTTAGGCAGAGAAACGGATACTGGATTCTGGAATGAGATATAATGTAATTAAAGATACTCTCTTTCATATATTATAAACAAATGTCAAAATAAACTATCAAGGCCTCAAAGTCGAGTTGTTGCGAATTTATGTTATGAGTGTAAACATTTCGCAGCACTTGTTTTGAATTCTTTTGAAGAAACATCTCTATTAGCTGATAGCGTTCAGAAAGTAGACTAATGACTTTTGGAAGTATTAAAAACTGATGTGGACGATCCACATGACAGCGTTGTCGGCAGTTGAACACACATTCGGCCGACACTAGACGGGCTCTCGTTTTGTGTACAATGTCGTTAAAAATAGCTCCCGTGGGAGATATTTATGTAACTATGACCGGGTTAAGTGAGTGAGTCTCATAAAAACGTCCCTTGCCTGCTTCATTGCACTTGCATTAGACCGAATTTTCTTTCGTATTGTCTTAAAAGATTATGTTTAATTAAAATCGTCTCGATCGTCAATGATCTTTTTAAAATCGTTTCGATCGCCAATGATCTTTTTAAAATCGTCTCGATCGCCAATGATCTTGTCCTGAATGTGTCAATTATCGTTTTTTTATGCGCAATATCTATCTCACTTAATAGTTTTATGTTCAATTATTTTCCTGCTGTGTTTATTGCCTAATCTAACATTTCTGCGAAGAGAAACCTTCGAAACTCAGATAGTGCTTCATTATTGAGGATACTGTTGTTTTCTGTAAGTCCGACACATATTTTATCATTAGAAAGACGTCAGATAGACCACAGTCATAAATCTACCTCATGGATAATATTTGGAAAATACTAATGTAGGTACGCTATGTTGCGATATTTTATGGGATAGTTCAAAAGCAATAATGGGTTCAGAACAAATAACAAGTTGGTAACAGACGGCTAAACTAATTACTCATGGAGGCGTTGTCGAACTTCGGATCAATCTTCTAACATTTGTTTAACGGCTGCTCAAAGTACGAAGAAGGATGATTGAAAATTTCGTACAAGCCTGGAGTTGGTTCCACTTTATGGTTATTTTATAGGCCCATAGCCATAGAAGTAAACCTTTTACACACCGATTTCGGCGGAACATTGAAGTGGATATCGACATTGTTTGCACAGAACTTACGTAAGAAAATAAGTTTGACCCACGAAGTATTGACCCTACTTACCATAAAAGAAGATTTGACCAAAAAAGTTTTAACTACAAATTGCTTGCAGCAATAAAGTTGGTAAAAAGTTATTCATTATCATTCGCAATCAGACCACCATAAAGTTGGTTGGAGCTGCAGATCGGCTATCTACCGATTGTTATTTTAAAGTTAACGATTTTATTTCTTTGAATGTTTTGTAAAACTTGTTTGTTAATAAGTGGCAACAAGGACTTGAGTAGCTCGCTTTTTACAATACTGAAAAAGCTGGAACTAAAACATTATGTAGATTTCTTCTTGTCAATTTAGTGTCCAAAGCTGGCTTACACTTTTTAGTTACTTTGTAGATTGTGGTGGCCGGGGTAGGTACCTACTGAAATTTATAATTAAAAATAAACAATCATAAAGATCATCAGCCTAGCCTTTACCCAACTATTTTGAGGTCGGCTTGCAGTCTAACCAGATGCAGCAACAATGCAACAATCTTAAAGCTAATGTTCTAAAATTCTAAATAGATCTTAAAAAGGGTAAGCTTTATACTGTCACTAAAGTATCAGCATCTGCACTGAAATCACGCTTATTATGTAAATTGCGATATCCATATTAGTTCAATATCGAAATCCTGTCACAGTAGCTTTAAATTAAATAAATGACCATGTTTACCTACACGTCTAAATTAATGTTGCCTTAGAAACAGGTTGATTACGTGTTGCTGTCTCTACGTATCGCGTACACTCTATACCCACAATTAATCAGTGTATTTTGAAACTTGTTTCAAAGCCCCATACTTAGATTAATCGGTTACTTATTCATGCGTACAATGTTAAATAAAAGCCTTATGGGCACAATCACTGGTGTAATAAGCTTTAGAGTAGTTTAGAGAATATGTAGGTACGCGTATTTTGGCCATTATTCTTTGCTTACGGGCAAGAGGTCACATTAGAATAGAGGTGTCCCGGATCTACTTAGGTAAAGTTCTATGGTGATAATTTGCGATGAATAGTTATAACGTATACCTACTCGTAGTAAAAAATACTTATCTTTTGTGTTCAAGTATATTATGAGGATCTATTCTCTTCTATTCAAAGAAGCTCGTTACTTTTTAGCACGAACTACTTAGTTCCTATTTTTGCTAGAACATCAGACGTAGATTACGTTACGACACGTACGTTAGACAAAGGAAAATATTAGACAAATTGCGATGAGACACATTGAGTAGAAACAGACAAGGATCTAACTCTTTTCCATCAGAATAAAAGGAAAATGCAATAAATATCGGAGATTTATTGGTGGAGTCCTCCCTCGCTTTAGTGGTCCGGCTATCAGGATATGGCAGAATGGATGGTTACGTTCAATTAACGCCATCTCCGAATTTTCCACTTTAGCCAAATGGCCTTAATATGAGCCTTTCAGAATGTTTGTATGTGTTGAAACGCCATTTCTTCTAGGGAGTTAGAAAGAAAGTAGCGTTTATTTTTATTGTAAGATACAAAATGGATAGCTGTTAATTGTTGTGGCTGCTAAAGTAGGTGCGAACTCGTTTCTTGTGAAGTAATTCATTTGAGTTTGTGGGCTCTAAAACCAATATTTTGCAATTTTTCCTTGTCGTTTTGATATATATCCTCAACGTTTTGTTAATCAGGTTTTGTATTTGGAAATCCAAATGGCGTGGAATAAATTCTGACCCTCTAATTACTAAAACGAGTGGATCTGTGTCTAGTAGCAATGTTGTTTTCCAATGTATTGAAGAGGTCGATAAGAATTATGCGATAGTGCAGCTGACACGCGGGCGCGGCATTGACATAGTTGCCGCGTCACCACGTCATCGCGTCATGGCGTCAACGGCCCGCGGAACACGACTTAGGCGCACGCGAACTTGCCAACATTTTTCAAAATATCTCGCTAGTCAAATTGCTTTTTTTATTTTATTTAATGGAAATGAAAAACCTGTCTTTAGCACAGCAGAGGAAAACAGCGTAGGCAACAACAAAAAATGATAGCCGACTCGGCGACGTCCCACCCAATGTGGTATAAAGTGGTATAGGTGGTTATACCAGAGGCATCGCTGATGCCTTACCATCCCAAATAAAGCGGAAATATCTCATGTGCCTGCAACTACGCTGGCACCCACCCAAACCGGAACACAACATCGCTGCTTGGCGGCACAGAAATATGTATGCTGTGCTGGTAGAACTTCTTCAGACGAGCTTTACTTCTTCTCCTTTGTGATAACAAAGGGAAATGTAAACCATCTGATAGCTATTTAATTACATCAGTATCGGACACCGAACTCCGTGAATAGCTAAGGGAAAGCTCCTAGTTAGTTTAATTAAATTCCAGTGTAACGTGAACGCCAATAACTTACGTAGATAGGTTCCTTTTAAAATTCTTAACAAATACAAGTAACTATTTATTATGTAGTTTATTTCTTGCTGTCAACATGCTGGTATAAAATGTGGTAAACTTTTTTGTAAGATTACGTGAACAATTTTAAAATAACTTCATTCAAAGAGTGATTGTGCCGTGTTTTCCAAAAACGTATGTATATCAAATGATTTTCGGCTCAGTATTATTTGAAAGGCCCATCGATACTACATATATCAATACGTTTGGTGTTAGTGAAAAGTAAACATTTGTATGCATGTCGGGGTGGGCCCGTACATTGCGGAACCATCGATAGTGCCCGCATAATCGAAAAACAATGTCTGATCCCGGGCGCGCCGGCGCAGCCTTCTCGTCACTTCGCCTGATACATATTAATGCCATGTTTTACATTGCTGTATCATGTCATGCCATTCATGCGGATATTATCCTGTATGCCAACCGGTTTGTCATACTTATAGGAATTTAAAATTTTTGTTCTACAAATTGGGTGAGGTCACGCACAAATGTTAAACTTAATAAATATTATGAAGCGTGAACGTTATGATAACCGTTAATTACTACAAATTTATGCGGTCTTCGATTTACGATAATGTCGGTATCGAAAATAGGACAAAGTTATATGTATGTTTAAAGTAGGTATCTATGTATTTCTTAGCCCGCATGTTTAGACAAATTAGATTAATGTAACCGTTACCCTACATCGATACACAACAACGGAAAACTACACCCAATTTGAAAGTTTTTTTGATTGATAAACTTGATATCCCAGAACAAAGGGTTAGTCATTCTCTTGCATCACTAAAGTATTTGTAAACGTTTTGTGTAATAAAGGAGGAAAATTCATATTAAATGCACTTAAAAGGTCGTAGTTTCCCGGTATTCTTGTTTGATACCTTTGGAATTCTGAACGATAACCAAACTGCGCTATGTAGAGACGAGTGCTAGCCTATGCTTTGCAATTTGCATTCATCCCAAGTGCCTGCAACAGAAACTATTCAGTAATCCGTGTCTTTTCCTCCTTTTTCCCTGCCTCATTAGTGGTGGGATTGTCATTACTTCATTTCCCGGTTGGGAAACGAGTTACCTGTGAGTACTCGGGTGCTCTGTTAGCAAAATCACGTCACGGTAGGGTAGGTGCTTAGGTAGTGTTGAAACTATCTATTAAATAGATTTATTTACTGGTATTAATAACTGCTTGTTATTTTATTGTGTGTTCAATGTGTTCATCTACTCGGATTATGAGACAAGGACCTATTTTCTGTGTTTTGTGAGACAACTTTGACGTAGATAGACGTAGAATGTACCTAGAAGCAGAAATCGAATTATTTATCGAATAATTTGGACATAGGTTGTTTGAGTAGGTACATACACGTATGTTTTAAGCGCAATTTTTTAAACAAATAAGCATAAAAAAAGCAAGATCTTTATTACGATTACCATTTTTGATTTTACGACCTATAACGTTAAAGTTGAATGTAAAAGTAATTTTGTAATCTTGTCTCCCTGAAAAGTGTTGTACATACCTACTTTATTTGACTACAAGCAGTGCCCCGCGGTTTCACTCGCATAAGTATCGATCCCGTGGCAATATCGGGATAAAAAGACATGTATCAACATAACATAACATCCTTGTTTCCCCGAAGGGTTGGGCAGAGGTGTACCTGTAGTAGGTACACCCACATTTCGCCAGTTATGTTTATATCCCATGTAATAGGGGGCGAGCCTATTGCCATCAACCGGGCACAAATCCAGACTCCAGGCTGCTACTGAGAAATTCCAGATAGAAAAACCCAATAACATGTATCCTTGTGTTAATCCGGGTTATAAACTATCTGTGTGCCTTCCATCCAGATCTGTTCAGTATTTTTTGCGCGACAGAGTAACAAACATCCATTCATCCATCCATCCTCACAAACTTTCGCGTTTATAATATTACTAGCTGTTCGTGTCCGGCGTCGCCCGGGTGTATTTCTGACTTGTCGGGTGGATTTTTTATTATAAGTATGTATAGAACATATAGATAAGTAGAATAGTAAAACTAGCAGGATAGGTTACGGGTACGTATCTATATAAATATAAAAGGAGAAACTGACTGACTGACTGACATATCAACGCAGAGCCGAAACTAAGGGACTAGGAACGTGAAATTTTGCACACAGCTTCCTTTTATAACGTATATATATATATATTTCTTTTTATACGTAGGGGAGCACGAAGAAGGGGTTTTTGAATATACCACCTTTGAGGGAGCGAAAAGGGGAGATTTCGTTTGTATGAATAAAAACTTGAAACTTGGCACAAAAAGTACTAGGCTTGCATGAATTCACGATAGTCTTCAATCATTATGATGTGCTACTAATAGGATTTAGATGAGGCAGACAGATAGTTTATAACCTGGGATACTTTTTATCCCGGTAGACGTTTCCATGGGATAATAAATTTCCGACTTCCACGCGAGCTAAGCCACGGGAAAAAGCTAGTTTTATTATTATTAAGTACATATTTTATTACCTTTAAGAAGTAACATACCTAGCGAATCCCTTTTTAGGGTTCCGTAATCAACAAGGAACCCTTATAGCTTCGCCATGTCCGTCTGCAACATCTGTCTGTCCGCGGCTTAGCTCAGAGACTCTTAGTACTAGAAAGCTGTAATTTGGCATGGGTTATTGTTATAATTTGTAATTTGGCATACATATTAATCACCCTGACAAAATGTTTTTTTTTGTGTTCCTTCCCTACATGTAAAGTGGGGATGTTTGTTTTTCTCTCTTCTATCCCACGGTGTGGGGGTCGTTGGAAAGATCGTTCAATTAAAGTACAAATTTTTGCAAGAGTCAAGTGTCGCCCCCCCAGCCAGCTACAACAACCATTTAGGATATTGGAAAAAATTCACGGCAGTAGTATATTCAACGAAGTTAAAAGGAAAACTGTCACAGCTAAGTAAGGCTCTACAAGTTAACGAGTAATTAAAATAATCGACTCATTTACATTTGCAGTTGGAATGTATGGGAGAACATGTTTTTCACCTACAATGTTAAGTTTGTTTTTGGAATAAATTCATCCCAAATATGGAACCCTTCATTGTGCGTGGTCAGACACGCACTTGGCCGGTTTTTAAATTCATTTCATAATTGAAAAATCTTAAATATATTGTAGGTAGGTTACCAATTTGAGGCGACGTTTTTTTCAAGTTACTCGTAGGTACTACCACCAGTACCAATACCAGTGTTTTTGTTTCATGCGGGTTGGTTTTTTTGATTATGCTTGATTCTTCATAAAGTAGACCATCGAAGCTATTCGAACTCATCTGAATTGGGTTAATGCATGCCTAAAAGCTCTATACAAATAGCCAGGCGACTGTTTAGGTAAATTCTTGTTTAGTTTTTAGTAAGAAACTATAATAATAAACAATAATTATTTACGAAGCATTTTATTATCTTAAAAATCTCTACGCGAGTGCTATTAAAAAGGCTTTCACTGTTTTCAGCTGAAAAGCTTGATGGGTTTTCCTTCGGAAGTTATAGATCGTCCATATTTCCAGGAGCAATAATATTAAGTTCTGCGATTGTTATCACAGGAAATGGAGGGTTTTAGTTAGACAGTAATAACATTCATCCCAATAGTTTCCGGAGAATAGTAAATTGAATTCTGTATCAATTTGCCGTGGTTGATTTCAGTGAGAAGGGGTAGTAGGTAAGTTGTTTAAATTTAACGTAAAGTCAGTCGACGAAATAGTGAATGGTTTATCTCAATGAAATAAATATTTAAAAAAAATATTGTTGCTTTTGATCGATTTTGACGGCTCTATGAATGTTTTAAGAGTTATTTTATTAGGTATAAGTTTCTCCTATAACTTTAATCAGGTTTGCGAAGTTGTGTTCGATGGCTAGCTAGTAAATATTAACGATCGACCGTAGAAAATTATATTGAGTACGGTGAGTGAGCAGCACCCTTCCCTAAGGCAGTTGTTCACTGGTTTATTAATCCCTGAAATTTTGCTGGCTCATAATTTAGACTTCAGAGGTTAAGATTAACACGAAAATAAAATAAGATTTTTCCGCGGTGTCTAAACATGAATTTAAAAGATTTAATAAAGAAGAAAATTGATGAAAATGTGATAGCGCCAGCATGATATTCGATAACACTTAATAGGCACTCTATAGCTTTCAAAAGCTTGCTTCTTCTTTGTTCCAGGGTTTTCTTCCCAGTTTTATATTTCTCTGGGAAATAAGCAATTATTTTTCAAGAAGTTCTTACATCTTCCATTTAACTGCCGTGAGTCCGACACCATCAACGAATAATGAGGTCTAGGGTTTCAGGAGTTTAGAAGGTGCGTAGGTCATGATATCAAGTCATGATACAGGTCATGATATGTCATGATAGCAGGTAATCAAATTAGTAAGAACTAAAATATTAGGTAGGTACTGTAGAGGCTTGGTAATGGCAAAATATTAATAGATAAACACTTTTTCATATTTAGAAGATATGGAATAAAAGAGTTGTGAGCTCGCAGAGTTGAGAGTCTTATACAAGGCGTATTTTATATTAATCTCGCAATTCTTCCTATCAATAAAAATTTACATCATGACGTGGGCTCTAAGCTTTCTTTTTCTAACTTTTTTTCTATGAAATAGTGTTTATCTCATTAAATATGCTATCAACTTAAAAAAATATTTGTGGAGGTTGCATGGGAATGCCATGCAGACTAAATTCTCAAATCTTCTTCTTCTTCTTCTTTAATCTTGGTTCTTACTCATTTTAATACCTGGTTTCATGATACAAAACAGTTTCAACAACGACACTTGTAGCTCGATACGTACCTACCTAAGTGAAAGAGCGCATACATTATGGATTTATATTATTTGTATGTAAATTACCTAGTTACAAAATTAAGCAACACATTGGTTTTACTCTCAGAGGTTGTTTTGCTTAAGTTTTAGTACTTAGGTAGTAAAATGATTGAAGATTGAAATTAAATACTGTACCTACCTATATTATAATGGTAAGTTTCTTTAGTATTCTTTATTTATTAAACGTTTCTTTATTATTAATTATAAATACTTACTTACATTTTTTCTTTTTTAAATAATGAAAAAAAACAATGCTTGCTTACCATGATCCAAGTTAAAAACTTCATAATGTCCAAGTTTGTAACTTTTTCACTGAATAGTTAAGAATTTATTTAACCATTACTCACAAGGTACAATCACTTATATTCATATTTAAGAGTTATAACAAATACAGAATTATTTTCCCGCCATTACGTAAAGTTTGATACGCGATTCGCGAGTCTTAGAAATGGGCGCGCGTCTGTCGTCCACGGATGACAGTAATAGACTGGCGGGCTACAGAATACCTACAGACTACATCGAGTTTTCGAGTCACATTTCGAGTTGACTGACTGGTGAGGTGAAATTCGGATGACGTTGATCTGTGGTCGTCAGAAGCAGAACTACTCTGCTATGACTCATTTCACGAAACACTGATCTTCTTTGGGATAATCCATCCTCTGCAAATACTTAGATGTGCAAATAGGAGCTTTTGTTTCAAAGTTCACAAGTTGCTTAATCAAATAAGTAAGTAAATAGTTTTTAAATTACAATTTGATTAAAACGAATAGATTTTTAGTTAATTTTCATTCAAAACTAAATATCGTGAACACACGCAGTTACACAAGTTAGCTTACACAAGGTACAATCAAAACCAAAATTCTTTACCAACTTTGAACGAAGAAATTTCGCGTTTATCTAAATTCATTGAACTTCCGTTTTCACAGTGAATTTGTGAAATCGTGCAAAGATTACGAATACTTTATCATCAGCATGGCATTATGAATGGAACACATTATACATAACCGGAGTGCGGTCAAGGCGAGCATGCTTGTTGCACTACATGTATAAGTACCCGTAACATATGCTATGTATGTGTAAATAGATAGGTATAGGTATACGAACGCGTCATTAACTGTAAATTAAGTTACCTTGTAGGTTGATGTGACGTAGGGTGTACCTAAGTAGGTAGAGGTACCTACATTTTCTACTAGCACTAACACTTTTTTGCTGTTATTCTGCAGATAGGAATCTAAATAGGCAGTCATCACTCTGACAACAGTACCCTAATTCCGTAATGCACGATCAATCACAATTTGTTTCGATTTGAAACAGATTGCTAATCCATTGCTTCATAAGTTGGAAAAAAAATCTGCTCTACCTACAACGTAAATAACGCAATGAATGTTGTTGAACTGTCAAAATGAAACAAATTTGTCATAATCGTTTACGAAAATAAGTTACGCAATTAGGGTACTGGTCTCACCTTCGGATAGTTACCGGAATTTAAACAGCCAATAGTTGTGTTACGGAGGTCACACAAACCATTTATCAATAGCCTGTCACAGCCACAAGTCATTCTTGCATATTTATTTATTTGGCTTTAAACAGAACGGCAGAAACTAATTATTACCAAAACTATTTAGGGCCGACTTTTCAATCGTCTTATAGCTTTTATCTGACATACCTATTTTGTATTCATAGGTAGAACAAAATCTGTCAAACCGTTATATTTCGATATTTTTTTTGGATAGCAGGCTAACCAGGCGTTTATTACGCCTGGACAGGAACGGCCTGTGCCTGGTGACGGGGACCATCACAGGACTCTGCTCGCTAAACAAACACTTCCACACAATAGGCATAACGGACAGTCCTCTGTGCACGACGTGCATGGAGGTTGAGGAAACCGTAGCGCACGTGCTCTTTGAATGCACAGGCGTTACTCAGATTAGAAAAGAAACCCTCGGATCACCCAGATCTTTCACAGATGTTCTGAATAGACCGGGAGATTTAATTAGCTTCTGGAGGGAGGTGGGCTGGTTGGAATAACCACCAAACGGCAGCCATTGCCAACGCACAATGGTCCACCTTACGAACTAAGTGCAGAAATCAAACCCTATAACATAGAACCGTTATATTTATTCCTCAGTTATAAGAATGTTACGGTTCAGAATCAGCCGTTAATTACATTTAAAACAATAACCAAGCTCGTTCTAAACTTGTATGCAAGTAGTCGCAAACCTGAGCAAATATTTTGGTAGTTGCAAGCCTTCCCTCTTGAACTGGTGCCTCTACTGTCTATCCAGTTGCCTAATTTCCATCAGAGACTAGTCATCTTTAAATTGGGATAGGGGCAGAAGAATGATAAATAAAATAAATAAATTATTTATTTCACCAAAAGCCCTTAACAATATCCTTATGACTAAAACATAAAAAGGCTTAATACAAAGGTCAATATTTAAAACTAGGTGTAGGTTCTTGTGATTTAGGAGTGACAACTAGTCACCACAACTCTCCTAACTGAGGTAGATAAAATGCTATGTTTTTCCTCTTTTAAAAGATCATGTGGGCGCCTCGTGTTCTTCTTCTTTTCGTGTGGAAAGCCGCCATAAGCCTCTGACTTGTTTTCACATGTCGTCGAGAAATATCTCTCAGGCATGCCAGTTTCGTCACGATGTTTTCCTTCACCGTTTTTGAAGCAAGTGATAATTATACAATACGCACATCAATCCGAAAAGTCAGAGGTGCGTTGCCTTGCCTTGGATTCGAACTCGAGGCCTAAATGACTTGGCAGTCTCACGGTCACACCACTAGGCTATCACTGCTCCTCAACTCGTGTTTATTTCCCCATTATTTTATGAATACCCTGTTGCATTTGGGGATAACTCTAATTGATACACATCCACGGTTGTAAAATTAAGTTATACCAAATTGCCCACATCGCATCGATTATATCTATGGTTGTGAATAGTTGTGATGCTAACAACTCTTCATGTTTTAAGAATTCGACATACGTCGCACACTTACAATGTTCGCATACCTACAATATACCTACCGAAGATATAAAGCATTTCTTCACACTCGTTGCCGGTAGCAGGTAGCAGGAATTGAGCACTAACTGATAACAGAATGATTCAGAGTCGATTTTGTTCGGCTGCCAAACGTGCCAAATGATACACATTCACTGTTGGGCGGATACGGGGCGACGGGTTAATGAAAAAATCGTTATCAGCTGGGTTCATTCCAAAAACTTAAGACAAGAGGAAGATCTTATAGCTATTAATCATGTCTTTATCTCGATTGCTTTCAGATGGTGTCCTAAATCCATTTATAAGCAGTTACGAGACTGTCAAGTTTTTATTTTCACCATTAACTTAGTTTTAATGAGAGAGCTTTATTAAAATTCAGAGAATGATTGAGCGCGTTGATATACCTACTTATTTTAAAAGTCAGGCTTTGACCTAATAATAAGTATCCCTCTGGAATTAATGTCCTATGAGTCTAAAACTCTATGATAACCCCATTTAGGCAGGAAACAGTGTTGTGGCCTTGTGGCTCAACCTGGGATATCTTCATCAGGCCCGTATCAGCAAAACAGTGCTATTGTGCATTGAAATAGGAACAAAAAGTTCGAATTAAAAACTTCCTAACATAGTTCAAGATAAAAGTGTAACTCTAGCCAGCTAGGTCACAAGCACTGTATCCAAGTCCTAACAACCAGATGTGCCGAGAGGAGGAAGTTTTAATCCATTCGATCTAATTCGTTAAACCACGGGGAAGTTTGTGTGCTTTGTGGAGCGGCGAGTCACCGCAGCGTGACTCGATGGTGTGATAGCACTAGCTTTCAACAGGCGAAGCGGGTCTCCGTGTAGGTACTACTATGTAACAAAAAATATATTTAGTGCTGAAAACAATTTAGCGTTTGGCACACTTGTGATTTTTAATACTCACTCTTTGGTTACTCTCTTTGTGTACCTACCTAAGTATTAAGTAAAAGAGTCGAGTGTGAAAAAAGAGTGTTGTTTTTTTAGTTTAGTTTGAGTCTATTAATTAAAGTCTTGAGTGAATATTAAATATCTATGTGTGTTGTTTACCGACATGTGATGAATGGAACTCTAGCAGCTGTCTTGCATCTGTACAACACACTCCCACATCGTTCTGTCTCAAAATGCTTTCAAAGTTGGTGTATGTAAGTAAATAGCCTGTCTCGTTCAAGCGATAAACTCTTGTGGATTATATTTATCTTTGAAGTAAAAACACCTATTTTTATACTACGATTTATATCAATGTTTTGATTCTAATTACCATTGGAAGTTTGAGACATTAGTGGGAAGAACTTCAAATCACAGAAGAAAATTATTGAATCTAAGTAGGTAGATAGGTATCTATCTATCTATAGGATATATGTATAACCTACCCAATGCGATGAAAAAGAAGATTTCAGTTTGCAATGAGTTCGCAAAAACAAAACATGCTAGTATTTTGTCTACAAAGACGACAGACGATCTCATTATAATGTTATCAATGTCTCTGATCTTACTCACGACTCTAGTTAGCTTTAAACCACGGCTAGAAAAAGGGCGAATGAGACACATTTGTGTCTAGGTATTTAAACATGCTGACGTTTATGACATTTTATGAGCCACTCAGGGTTGGATTTTGGTCATCAATAAGTACGTCCCTAGACTCCCAATGTTTTATGTACCTAATTACTATAGTAGGTAGGTAGGTACATCAACATCTGCCTAGCCTTTTCGAAACTATGTTGGGGTCGCCTTCCAGTCTAACCGGATGGAGCTGAATACCAGTATTTAACATGGAACGACTGCCTATCTGACCTCCACAACCCAACTGGGTAATACGATACCCCTTAGTAAGACTGGTTGTCAGACTTTTGGGCTTCTGACTACCCGTAACAACTGTCAAAGATCTACAATTGACAGCCGACGGTTTAATGTGATTTCCGAGACAATGAGGGGTCTCGATATGTACCTACGAGTACCTAATGGATGGTCATCCATCCACAGACCGACCTCGGCAAGCGTAGCTTAACCTTCGATCGACCCGTGCGGCTGTTATTATTTAGCCACGAGCCTCTCAACTATTATTGTACCTATAACATATTTTAATCATAATTCATTGATACAAATCGGTTACAATAGGTATCATAGATGTTCGAACTTCAGCGCGCAAATCTCATCCGCAGACTATCAAAACCGTGACTATGGCTGAGAACACTTTATCTATACGAGCTCTGATGATGATTTCATTTTTACGACCACCATAATCTCATTAGATTCGTATGGTAACAAAATTAAACTATGCTTATATCTACTTGTAGATCGTAGATATATATATCTCGACATTTACTGCTTTATATTAAAAGCGACAGTTTTTCGTTTTATGAACAATGTTGATTTCTCAGTACTAGCAGCCCGGAGTCTGGATTTGTGCCCGGTTGATGGCAATAGGCCTGTCCCTTATTACATGGGACTTAAACATGACTGGCGAAATGTGGGTATACTATAGGTACACCTCTGCCTAACCCTTCGGGGATTACAGGCGTGATGTTATGTTATGTGTGTTGATTTCCGATAAAACATAACCACGTTTCATCGGAAATCTACATGGTTCGTAATAAATTACGCAATTAGGGTACTGATTACAGATTACATAAGATTTAGGTACCAGATGTACAAAAACAGTAGGTAAGCAATCAATGTCATAAAACAGAACCGAGTTACCTATTGATTTGTTTCTTTAACATAGATCATTATTAACCATGACGTAAATCATGGTGATTCAACATTTATATAACAACTATCAACAATGGGTAAGTAAATTCTGTTTTATGACATTGATTGCTTACATACTGTTTTTGTACATCTGGTAAATCTTCTGTAATCTGTACCCTTGTTTTTTTTTTTAGGTGGGAAATTATCAAATAATTTCTCCCGCTCTGAGCGGAGCGAGAGGGCGTGTCAAACTCTTACTGACTAAAACCCACTTCAGTTGCCATGTTGCCAAGGGCCACGGTATCCTTTTCGGACTTTCCCGCGACCCCAGCAGGCATCGACCCTAGCAGACCCCGTCAGTTCTGCTGACATCTCTTCAGCCTGCACCTCCCGACGCCCAGAGCGTCTCCTGCAGCAGTTAGGGGCGTAAGGGCGCGAAATTTGCACCTCCCTCACGCGTTTCACCTCCTCCTTCGCGAGCATTACTGCTTCGCAGAAGGAGGTGTCGGCCTCCCATGCCCTCTCGCTCCGTACCATGGCCTGGACCAGGGCCGGACGCGAGAGATCACCGCTGCCGATCGCCTCCACGAGGACAAAGCGATGCTCTGCCCAAGCCGGGCAGACCTCCACCGTATGCTCCTCCGTGTCCTCCGGGCGATCCACACAATGGTGACACCCAGGCGTTTCCTCCCCGCCTTATCCTGAACAGGAACCTCCCGAAACAATCGTGTCCGGTAGAAAAGTTGAAAAGTTACGCAATTAAGGTTATCAGTACCCTAATTGCTAGGGTACTGATAACCCTAATTGCGTAACTTATTTTCGTAAACGATTATGACAAATTTGTTTCATTTTGACAGTTCAAAAATATTCATTGCGTTATTTACGTTGTTGAGCAAATTTTTTTCCCAACTTATGAAGCAATGGATTAGCAATCTGTTTCAAATCGAAACAAATTGTGATTGATCGTGCATTACGCAATTAGGGTAAGAGAAACAGGTTTTCATTATAATGAATTCATATAATAAGTATAACGTTATAACAGGTTTACACATAAAATGTAATAACTTATAAAATATGATCCTATTTAGTATAAAAAAAACGTCGCAACATCACTACACCCGGCACGTCGATCACCTTAACTATCATTGTACTTTCTGAAACAAATATTTTACATTATTCATTTAATGTGTGAACGGCTCTCAAAACGTTGAAGGAAGACTTCCTGAGGAAACCAGCATGTCCTAGAACCAAAAATACACACTGGGCCCGCGTGGTAGATTACAGCCCACTCCCTCTCGAAGAAAGAAGGCCTGTGTACATTATAGACTGATTATACTATTTAGGATTATGGAATGAAGGCCTCATTACCTTACAACATGTAAACTAGGCTCCAATATTATTCGAGGCTCTAATTCAGTTGGTAAACGCCAAAATCATCGCATTGGCCATTGATTAAAGCCACCTTGGCCCAACGGTTAAAGCACGAACTAGAGAGTAAAAAGGTCGTAAGTTCGATTCCCTGTCATTTCACTTTTGACGTTTACCCTGTCCAAGCAAGAATTATTTTCTGCGCTATTTCCAATTCCAATGTGCAACGCAGGGACTACGGGTGTTATAGCCAAGGTTAGACACATCTATATTCAGCACAGTTCTACAATGTGCTCAAAAATCTATAATTCTAGGCTTTCTCTTCGTTTACGAAAGATCTTACCCAACGTGTGGGATACTGTGTTTAGGAGATTGTAAGAACAGTAAATAAGTATTAAAATAAAGACTATGAGAATAATGCTAAACACTCACCATAGTAATTTCTGGAAATATAGTGCTTAAGTTGAAGTTGGCTCGGGACGTGACAGGAAAACTGGCTAAAGATCTATCCACGTTGTGTCCCATACCTTGCACGTTTGCAGGCATTAGGTGGCTATTGAAGAAATCGGCCTGGTACTGTGACGGCATTTGATTCCCCACATAGTTCGGAAATGGTAACTCTTCCGTCATCAAATTCGGATGCTTCTTATTTAACGCTTTGTTCTGCCAAAACAAATGAGGATCGTTCCATTCCTCAGCTTCGTTATTGATCTTAGTTTTTTTGCTTTGATACTTTTTACTAGATTCCTTTTTAGAACATTCCAGTTTATGTTTAGTTGCCGACTCTCTTCTTGAGCTTTTGTATGTAGGCGGCACCTTCTCAGACTGAAACACTGTTGAATTATTTCTCATTTTCAACTCTTCGTATTTGTGGTTCCCGTAATTGCATTCAGCTGTTTGATTGTAATCAATAAAGTCGCCAGTAAATGGTCCACTGGCATAATTACTAGACATTAGATTACTACTGCCAGGCATAAAGTTGGAGTAAAAAGAATTTGACATGGTATTAGTGGTCGTGTTATATAAAGTTGTTCCCGAAAACTGTTGGGTAGCGTAGCTGTTATCAGAGTAATCCAAAATAGGTGGAAAATGTGAGACCTGAGCTACTGCACTATCCTGCGGGGCACTGAAATCTGTGTACTTCTGGGGTGGCATCATAAACTTCGCACTGTTGCTGTCTTGAATTTTCTGCGTGCCATTTGCACCTCTTAACAATGCTTCAGTTGAATAGTTGTTGTTCTTTTGAGTTTTAGAAGATTTTTCCGTTTTACTATTAGATTTCGTTTTAGTTGGTGGAAACTGAATATGTGGCATACTTTCATATGAGTTTACTAATTTAGGGTCGTTGAAAACATAACAAGGTTGTGACATATGATTATCTAAATGCGACATAGCTTTGCGGTTACTTTCGTTTGTAAAGTGGTTAATATTTTGCTTTCCAGGAACTGTCTTCGAAGTGTCAATATTTAGAACCTGATATCGAGAAGGCATATTATCGGTTGAACGGTTCATAAGCTGCGTGACTGAGAGAAAATTACCGCAGTTTTGTAAGTCAGCCTGTGGTACCCCACGATTCGATACATCTATTTTCCTATTCTTATCGTGTGGGCCAAGTGCTAGATCACCAACTAAGGTCGGCAAGTTGATAGGCGGTGGATCTATACTTATTTCTGTGGTTCCCAAAGGTCTAGTAGAAGGCCACACTTGAAACTCGTCTTGATGTGCCTGTGTTGGAAAATTATGCATCGATATAGGAAAATAATTACTTTCATTGTGGTCTTGTTTTTTAACCGAATGATCTGGTTGATTGTAGGTCGCTTTGTGAGCATCTTTTATCTGAGGATGTATCGGATTGCAGTTATTATGAACAGATCTTGTTTCAGATGTCATCCAGTTAATGTGCATTTTACTCGGAGATTTTTTGGTATACTTCTCGGGAATATGTTGAGTCACGGTATTATTGCCAGCTTTTATTCCACTTTCCACGCTTACTTCTGCCACTTTCGGTTCGTAATGTTTGTTAGTATTTACTTTTAAATTGACGTTAGTATACACTGGATCAAATGTTGTATAATTTTGGTTTTTGGTTGTTAAAGTTTTGGGCATGTTATTATTGGTATAGAACGGTACGTCTTCAGTCCATAAATTAGCAGGTTGTGAGTAAAAACTAGTAATAGTTTCAGCAAATGAAGAGGTCGGTTTGGTCGAGTTATCTTTCTTATTAGAATTTGCAACTAACGGGACATGAAAATCTGGGTTGAATGGATTATAAGATGTCGTGTATGGTGCGGAAGTAGTCGTTAATATGGTGTCCTTGTTGAAAGTGTTTGTAGTTGTTGTGCAATTGACAAAATCCAAGCCCTTGTGCGACCAGCCCAAGTCAATATCGTACGTTAATCTTGACGATCCAATTTTCATAAGATTATCATCCACGCTTGAATAATCTGTCTTATTTTTCGAAGTATATTTTTCCATTGCACAGGGGTATAGGCCAAGTCCATTAAATTCATGGCTAGACGTAATACTGCTAGTACTATAAATAGCACTCTTGGCAAATGGATCACCTTTGTAGAAGAAGTTGTTACTACTAGCATAACCAGTGGACTGACTCGGCACGGATTTAGTTATATTGCAATCGAAATCTAATCCGAATGTGGTGTCTCCTAATGAACAGCTAGTTGTTATTATTGAAGGCACTGATAAGTTCAAGAATGGATTTTCATTGGAAACGTTTGGCAACGTCACTGTGTTAGAACTTTTAGTAACTGCAGTAATAATACTGGATTCTTTAGTTACGACGTTAGCAGCACATTTCTGATGTTCATTTGGTTTATTTGAAGGATTGCATGTTTCGGGAAGTTTGTTTGCTATTGGTTTTATTTTAATATCGTTATTGTTTGGTTTTTCAAAGTATGGTATAGGCGGAGGCACTAATTCGGGTCTCTTTTGATTATCCTTCGGGATGGCTTGGGCTGTGCTATGGCTATGTTCTTCGGCGGGGCTGTCTGCCCTATTTCCGCTAACCAGTGGAAAAGACATAAGAAACGCGGCAGTTGGTGAAGTCGCTAGAAACTCTTCCGCCAGTTCAAGACGTGCATTACCTCCGTCAGCGACGTTATCACATAATGTAGTATCTAAAGGTAAAATGTTGGGCAATTTGTTTTCTTTACTTTCTGCTATTGTTTCTTTACAATTCAACATTTTACTAGGTTTAGTGATGTCATTCGTTGATTTGATATTTTCTGTATTTGTTGTATTTGTTATGTTTGTTGTATTTGTAATAGTTGAAGTAACCACAGGAGCTGGCATGTCTTGAATGATTGATTCCGTACATTTAGGTTTATCAACGACTACAGGAACTTCGTTGTCTTTAGTTTTGTTACTAATTTTATCAGAAGCACTTGCATTATTATCAGGTTTCTTATTTTTTGTGGTATCTTCAGTAAGCACGTGGTCTATTTTAGCTGGTTGGTCTTTAGTTACGATTATGATTTTATCGCTCTCAGTCTTATTACCGCTTATGACTTCTTTGTCGTTTTTATTATTTTTGCTATGAGGACTTTCAGTGCTTTTACTTTCCTTAGTAACCTCCACCACCGCTGGCTTGTCTTTTAGCTCTAAACTTTTTGCAGTTTCTTTAACATTGCTAACGACCGCTTTCAGTTTTTTTGTTGACTTTTTATTAACATCATTCTTTAACTTAACATTATTCTTTTTACTTTTGGTAACTGATAGTGGACGGGAGTAGGCAGATATTGGCAGAATATTAACCATAGTAGTTTTGGTGATATCTCCATTAATTCTATTGACTACAGGAACATGTGATTTATTTAGTGTTTGTAAATTTTGGTCTATTAAAACTATAGCAGGCGGTACAGACGGGAATAATAGTGGTCTCTGAGGAAAAATATATGGTGCTGCCGGCAGTACCACTATTGTATTTTCTGAACCTGAAACAATATCCAAAAGTCGTGCATTTATTTTATTGTCTCTTTTCAAATAGGTAAAGAGTTTTAAAATAAGAACACTATGAACACAATTATATTGGCGCGTCGCGCCGCCATACAACTTATTAAAAAAATCTTCCTACATAATTTTCGTATATTTTGAATGGTTCGCCCCACTTGTAGAGAAGAAGTAGGCCACACCCGCACCAAGCTGTTTTGTTTTGCCTAACGCGGCTGTCACATGCGCTAGCCTTAATTAGCAGGTCTGGCACAGCTTATGCGGTATTTTACTATCCTTGCTGAATTACTAACTCTTTATAGTTTCATATTTTTTTTACAAATAATGATAATTAAAATTTGCATATTCAACCTAGCGCTATTTGTTAACATAATTAATGCAAAAACACTGATGTATCCAACCATCCAAACTCAAAGGCTTCCTATTTCCTGTAAATGACGCCGGAGCCGCACCGGCGTCGGATCGCATGTTTGTGTATACGAATGAATATCGCCGATGCGCCGCACGTAGATTTTACATTTCCATTCTGTAATTTTTTTTTTATCTTGCGGTCCGTTGCGGCTTCGGCGTTATGTACAGTTAAAACTAAAGCAATTCGTTTGACAATGCTCTACTGATTTATGAATTATTATGATCTTACCTTTTTTATTTATGAAATGTGATCTTGGAAGGAGTAAGGGTAATTTCTTTTGGGTTGTAGTCTGTGGAGACTTTTTCGTTTCAGACTTGTCTTGTTGATTTTTGCCTTTTTTCAACATCAAAAGTTTTGCATATTTCCCATCTGAAAAATAAATTATGTAAGTACTGTAGGTATACTTTTATAGTTGCGAAAAAGGCTAGGTTAGGTACCTACTGATGTTTATTATGTATTTACGAAAATAATTTTGTGCAGTTTTATTATTGGTTTAAAATTGCTACTATTTTTACTTCTAAAGATTCCACCTTCTTCCCTCACCTTTACGTTTCTTGGTCAAGCTCATGTAAACTTGAGTTGATACATCTTTGCCCTTGCCTTTCTTGTTCTTCTCTGTGTCTAGTTCCACTTGCAATGCTAATATTTCTGCTTCTGTAATTGAAAGGTGAAGAATATTATGAAATTACTTCTATTTGCAGTAAATAAAGTTTTAACAGACTTAGTTTTATCTTAAATAGTTGGAGGATTTTAATTCAACAGTTACAATGTTTAGGAAAGTCTCAGCTCTAAGAGACTTTTTCCAAGTGCATCCATCTTAGACATTAGTTCCTTGCTTTTTGTGACAGCCATGTAGGTATACAACTGTGAAAGCTAGAGGATGAGCTAATAGGTTCAAAATCAATGTAAGATTTGAGGAAAATAATTTACGACGGCATAAAATATTTTGTTTATGGTATATCCAAAGTAATATTATCATATTAATCAATGCCAGGGCAGCAAATATAACTAAACAATCGCCATACTAGTAGCTATTCTACTACACAATTTTTTATCATATTTTATGATAAACAATGTACTATTAAATCTTACCTAAATCAGAATCTACTAGGTTCTATAAGGTATTAACATTTTATACAACTTTTGTTTTGTAAATCAAAACATGCATGCTTCTAGACTAGGTACTACACTCAGATAGTTATGAAAAACACTAAGAAATATAGAATTTTACCTCTTCATCAACTTACTTAATAATGTTTTCTCTTGAACATAGTTATTAAGGTATATTATAGCTTTTTGAATTATTTCAATCTTCGAATATTGCACATCTTCACTGTCTTCTGCTGGACAGTTTCTCTTATGTATTACTTTGACAATTTCACCAAGTTTACTTATGGCTTCGTTGAATTTATTACGTCTAGCGCGTTCCCATTCTCGACAACGGCTGAAAAGAGATATTTTATTGATAATATAATCAATCAAACTATTTTGTAAAAGTAAACACTGTTTCTGATATTGGTAGGGTAGAAATACAACTATACCTTGGAGTACGCTTACTGTTGATTGCTTCCATAGTTTAGAAATAATTCTGAAAACTAGTTCCTATTAAAATTACTTCATTTATTCCATAATTAACAACATTATTTATATAAAAAGCAAAAAATTCAACTCAATAAAGTGACAAATTCATTTATTATTGACATTAGTGACATATGTTATCAGCAATCAGCTTTGACATTCTAGTGTCAATAGTAAAGCAAGCCATTGAAAATCGACTAATAATTTAGATTTTTTTATTAGAAATAAAGTTCAAATATCTATCAAGCTGTTTCAGCTTTTCAGCGATAACGTTGAAAATCTAAAAAAAAAAAAAATTGACAGATTGTAGTAGCCTGATGTGCTGGCATCTGTACAGTGTACTCGGTTCCCTATTGCTCTCCTGGAGGAGGGTTATGGGGTCATCGGGGTCTGAGAGAATATGCCTTGGACGGCGAACATGACTGATTCTACTTCGACACAAAAGTAAACAAATACAACAATGGCGGTTTATAAAGACGTACAACTGTGCTGCCATCTGCTATGAGCTTTCAGTTTTTAACCTCATAGGCTGTCTGTAGTATGTGTATGTGTCAACTTATTTTCTGGCACTGAGCACATCACTGTTCAGATTTTAATATTATCTGTGCTAATAGTTTCAATTTTATCAATTGGGTTTTTTGTTATGATTCATTGTGTTTCCAATTAGTCATAGGAATAGTGTTAACGCGGACGTTGTTTTATTGATTGACGGGTCTTGTTTTGTGGATTAAAAAGTGTAATTTTCGATAGCCAAGATGTCTTTATACCCATCCTTAGAGGACATGAAGGTGGACACGATGGCGAGGGCTCAGATGGCTCATCACCAGGCCGCACCCTTGTACAGCCATCCACAAGCTGCTCCCATGGTAGCCAGCGCCCCTTCAGCTCATGTATATCCTGCGCTGGGAGATTACATGGGCCTGGAACTGTCTAATGATGTTATTGCATTGAATATGCCAGAATACCAACTCCAAACGGTAAGTTTTGTTTAGCTACCATGATCTAAAATAGAAATAGCGAAGTCAGCTCATATTACGACGATCTAAAGACTGCGATACTTACTTCCTATGCGCTTTGCTATCCTCAAAGGGCATGATGAGCCATAATTTTTATGAAAAGATTTTCCAGATTTTTTACCATTTTGTTGTGCAATTGTTGGGAAAGTATATATTTAAATATATACTACACATACAATGCCATATATGAGCAATAAACTGTTATTATCTATTATGTACTGAATTCCGTTTTATTTAAATATCAACAGGTTCAGCCACATGGAACTGTAAGTAATCTGATAGCACCTTTGTCATCTCAATCAACAACTTTGGCAAAAGCTACTGTAACTGGGGCCATAAGACCAGTTATACTGTGCAAGGACAAAGATGGGAAGTGTGGTGTGAGGCTGCATTCAGTCAACAATGGAGTGTTTGTGTGCTATGTGGCTGCTAACAGTCCTGCTGCACTTGCTGGCTTGAGATTCGGAGATCAAATTCTGGAGATTAACAATGTCGCACTGGCTGGTATGACAATGGACCAATGCCATGGGTTGCTGAAAAAGTCTCCTGCCAACGGAATTTCTATGGCTGTTCGTGATAGGTATGAATATTTTAAAATTGTAATTTATCCTAAAATAATAAAAAAAACATCTTTTGTGACATTTATTCTTTGTTTATGTATTCCATTAATTCCATCCATATATATTCATATTTTTGAGAAAATCCATTGTCTTTCCACTATAGACTACTTAAACATAAAAAAACTGCTATTTTCTTTCTGTTTTCAGACCATTTGAGAGGACAATAACCCTCCATAAAGATTCTCTTGGCCATGTTGGATTCCAGTTTAAGGATGGTAAAATTGTTGGCTTAGTAAAGGACTCATCGGCAGCTCGTAATGGCTTATTGACTGATCACCAGATATTAGAAATTAACACTATAAACGTTGTGGGCATGAAAGATAAGGAAATATCTAGGGTTATTGAAGCCAGCCCATCTGTTGTAAACATCACAATCATTCCGAGCTACATATATCAGCATATGATAAGCAAGTGAGTTATTATGTTGTTGTGTAGCAATATTTTATGCTTGTAAATAATACCAGTACCACATTTTTATATTCTGAATAATGCCACATGTGTTTTTAAGAACCTATCATATAATTTTGGTTTAAAACCCTATTTTCTCGAACAGTGGCAGTTTAAATTCTACAAAGTAACAAAGCACAGTTTTTATAATATTACTAATGGGAAACAGCTTATCTAAATGTCTGTCACATGCACATTTGCTGATAACTCTCAAAGTGATTCTGTATGCACTATTAATTTGTTTATACTATCTCTTACAGAATGTCGTCGACATTATTCAAGGAATTGGACCGCACTCCTGCTGTTTAATCAAAGATTTATATGTTGTTATAAGCAAAGTCCCCAACTGCCGTGCATTTTGTAAAACATTGAAAATTTATACATTCATTTATATACTTACTGTTACAAAAAGTCTGATATTATTGCACATGACACGGACTTTGCTCAAAATGTTACCTTTGGATCTAAAATATTTTAAAGCTTAATGTGTCACAAATCTTAGTTCTATTATAATTAAAGTACACACAAATTGGCACAGTTTCAAATCTATGTAGTTGTAATTAAATATCTTCATATTATTTTATGAAATGTAGGTGTTCCGTATATAATGATTAGATTTATTTTATGTTAAGTGTACTATCGTTATTTTTGTAGTGCTTGTAATAGTCAGTAAGGGCTGTGAAGAGATGCCAATGCGGTTTGATTGAAGTGCAACTAACAGAAAGGTGTGCCGTGGGTGTTTCTTGCTAACACGGTGCTTATCTATGAAAATGTGAATAATATGGTTGAGATGGTAAGCTGAAGGTAATTGTTCGTAATATTTTTACTATAATTACATAAACAACAAACTTTTTAGGTCAATTGAATACTGTATGTTTTAGATTCCCTCCTTAAATGTGATGATATATATTTACGATATAGCTTCAATAGGTCTGGCTACATTCCTGTTTTACCCAACTATACTCATTTCCATAGTTCTAGTAAAGTATTATGTATTTATTAGTTATAAAAATACTTGATGTTAACTAGTAAAAAATTAAATTCAAGAGATTTTGGTTTATATTATTATATAAGTTATTATGCGGCCATAGAATTTATTTTATTATGCATAGGTTAATTTTCTTTCTGTAGGTACAATAATACATTATTCAAATGAATGCCAAATTAAACAAATGGTTCCAAATTACATAATATTTGGATATAAACTCAATAATTATTTACTTGATTACTATGTCGATGTCGAATTTAATTGTATTTTAATATTTTTTATATTCAATAAATGATTTCGAAAATAAATGTATTTTTAAAAAAGCCTCTTATATAATAGTTGTCCATCTTGTAAAATTTATAAATCTTAGATTTAAACTTATAAAAGTTTAGCTTTTCCACAAGTCACATGTTTGACTTATTTTATTACTATGCGTGACGCCCGGCAATAATCCGGAATTAGTCACGTCAAAGAGGCCAACAATATTATGGTCTTAGTTTTTGAACCTTTGTAAGCAGCAGGGGTTTCACTAAAAGTTAATTAGAAGTCGGAACCCATATAATTCCTGAAATGATGTACTTAAGTCAGACCAGTGTGCAGTTTACAATTCCGTACCTAGTAAAATTCGTATCCGGTTCCTATCAATTGCTTTTTCTCATTCGGGGTATTTACATAAATAAGTAAAATAGATAAGTATTTAAAAATATTTTACCTATAAAAGTATAAAAATAACAATTATCAACTCGAACGTAACCTATGTTTGTAATATAGTATTTTTAAGCGTCAAAAATGCGTAGAGGATTCTGGAATGACCAGTTGGGTTTCAATATGACCTCAGGACACGTCCATGACTTAGGTATGAAGAAACTATCGTTTTCTGAAGGCGGGCAGTTCCGGCGAGCGAAGAATTCCATCGGGTATAAACTCCACAGGATTCCTGAAAAATATTTTTTGTATGTTAGCAGCACTTTAGGCTGTAAGAATGGGAACTATTAAGGCACGCTGTTAGATTCTCAACACTTGGCTTAGCGCCGAAAGTTTAATATCCAACAGCGCCTCTTTATTTAGGCATTCTTTTAGGTGTCGCCTGGTGTTAGTTAAAACGGGCATTAGTCTCAAAGCCAAGCCTTTGTTTTGAAAAATAGCTTGTTTTCCAAAACAAAGGCTTTTTTTCACCTCCCAAGTTCCATTTCGGTATATGATCAAAATTAACTGATTACCTACTGAAATGAAACGTCAGTTCCAAGTTATCTTATTAGAACAGATTTGTTAGGTAAATAGTTAAGATTAATAGGAAGGTAACACGAGTGCCTTGCCAGTCTTAACTCGGGTCCACTGCCATGTTTTCGTGTTTTATAAACATCAAACACGAACCGATTTTGTATGTGGTTTTTGTTAAACCGCGCCCCCAAATCGGTTCGTGTTTGATGTTTGATGTTTATAAAACACGAAAACATGGCGCAGCGGACCCGGCTTTACTGTAAACCTTGTGCCTAAGTGCAGTCTGGTAGGTACAGACAGTAAAGGGTTTACCCTTCAGTTTTTAAATAATAACGGAAGAAACGTCATTAGGTACATTAACAAAAAAAAAAACCGGCCAAGTGCGTGTCGGACTACGCACAATGAAGGGTTCCGTAGTTGAGATGAATTTATTTATCCCAAGAACAAACTTAACATTGTTGTTGAAAAACATGTTCTCCCATACATTCCAAATGCAAATCGTCGCTCGGCATCCAATACCGCGAATGTGACACTTTTACGTTTTTTTTAATTGCGGGATCACTTATTTGAACGTATTGAATGAAATAAAACAAAAATCTGATTTTCGTAAAAAATTCACATTCGCGGTATTAATATAATAATAATCTAAATCTAATACCGTTAAACGAACAATTCTTATATATATGTATATTTAATCTGAATCTCGGAAACGGCTCCAATAATTTTTATTAAATTTAGTATGCAGGGGGTTTCGGGAGCGATAAATCGATCTAGCTAGGTTTCATTTTTAGTAAACGTTGTTAAAAAAAAATGGTCATCCAGATATTTTTCTTTATTCAAGTAACAAGGACTCATTGTGTTAGTAAACTTATGAACTATGTTAACTTATTTTACCAGGTCACTTAGAAAGTTTTGCGACTAACAGTTTTTGTCTATAGTATACTGGCTGGTTTTGTCATGTCAATTAAAACTATGAGCATTTATTACAAAAAAACATAACATTCCAAATTCGAAATTCCCTCCACATTTTTTTACGAGCAAATACAAAATACTCTGTCTTACTGAAAACTGGATTTACAACGAGAACATTTTCGCGCGATGATTTTGTACGATTTCAAATGTCGACCAAAACCAGAAGAATAGTTTGAAAGACTTCGAATGGTGTTCATAGAAAAAAGCCTTTCTAAAGCGCTGTTTTCCGCTGGTTCAACGAATTTATGGGTGGTCTCGTAATTTTGGCGGACAAAGAAAGAAGTGGCCGCCCTATCACGGTTGTTACATAACAAAACGTGCTGGCTGTGAAAAATTTAATTCAAGAGAATAGGCGAATTACATATGAAGAGGTTCAGCATATACTGCCGATTGGATCGAGAAGTGTGCATGAAATTCTACACAGGCATCTTCGGTTATGGAAGATAGTTTCACGCTGGTACCGTAAAATCTAACACAGGCTCAGAAGGAGGTTCGAGTAGAATGGTGACGAGACATGATAGCAAAATTTGTAGCAGGCTCGTCTCGGCGCGTTTAAGATATCATTACGGGTGATGAATCTGGAATTTATAAATATGATCCAGAACTGAAGCGTCAGTCGACCGTGTGGCTGTTTCAAAATAAACCAACGCCTACCAAAGTGTAGCGAGCCAGAAGTGCAGGCAAAATTTTGATCGCAAGGTTTTTTTTTGCCGGTTTATCTGGTGTCAGTACCCTGACGAGATCAAAGGAGTATCAATGCTGAATGGTATGTTACCAAATGTTTGCCAGAAGTTTTTACTACTGCAAGCAGCAAGCGACCGAACACTGGCCTCCGTGGACTACTGCTTCACCACGACAACGCGCTGGCTCACTCGGCACTCAAAACAAGGGACTTTCTGGACAGCACACCGGTCAAATTTATAGGTCATCCTCCTTACAGTCCCGATTTGGCTCCGTGCGACTTTTTCTTGTTCCCCAAAATAAAAAATCAACTCAAAGGAAAACAGTTTTCATCACCTGAAGATGCACTGGCTGCATTTGAGAAGGAGATTGGAGAGGTGTCTGATGCGAACTGGAAAATGTGTTATGAAAATTGGTTTAGACGTATAAAACTGTGTATAAACGCCAATGGAGACTTCTTTGAAAAGATATAATAAAAAAATATATAACCTGTAGTATATTTTTTTCTAGTATCACAAAACTTTCTGAGTGCCCCACGTAATCTAGTTTAAATTTATTTCACCCCATGAGAGATGGCACTGCAGTGATTGATGTACATGCAATCCAGCCTGCTAGCGATATTTTTTCAGGATATTGTTGGAGCTGGCCCGCACTCTGCGCACCAGGGATGCACACCTCATTGGCATCGTTGCGTAAAAGCAATTAATATGTACGTCCGCGAACATTCCCGATGCGCTACAAAAACGGGGCAGCCCCACCAATACCCTGAAAGCGTTATTGTATTGGACACGAAAGGCGTTGCACGACCTTTGGGTATATCTAGCCCACTGGTTGCACGTGTAAAGCGTTGGTACAATAAGCTCGAAACAGAGTAATTTTGACTTTTTAAGTGAGCAGCATGCAAACCTGCGAGCCAGCATGTTTGCCCTTACCGACAACGCCCTTCGTTGATAAATGATTTTATTTCTGTAAGTAGGTTTGTACAAACACTTTTACACGTCAATCATATTTTAAAACTAGATGAGGTCGGCGTTTCCTATCTGACTACTCTGAGAAGAAAGGCCGAAACAAACTCAGAGGTTCCCGCTCAATATCGAGTCCGTCACTGAGGTCTGGGGTCAATATATGACCAAGATATTTAAACGTAAATACTCTTTGTAGTGGAGTCCCATTGAGTAATACAGGTGGTACATAACCCGGTCTACCCCCAGCCTCAAAGACCATGATCTCCGACTTATTGGAGTTATACATAAACCCATTTGTTTTGGCATACTGCTCACATTTGGCGACCAATTACTTTCTGAGACTACAGATTGACGCGCTCAGAAGCACCATATCATCTGCATAGCTAATATTATTTACACAAATACCATCTATATAGCAACCCACTCTGGTGCTGCTGAGCTCGCCAATCCTGCCTCACCCGTATTCCAACCTGTATGGCCTGGAAAAAGTTCGAGCCCATCGTACACTATTGATCTGGTTACCATACCACTATTTAAAGATGTTTATAAGCTCCGTTGGCAACCTATCCTTCTCCATCTTTCTCCACAATACGTCATAAGCAATCAGATCAGAAGCCTTGAACAAATCGAGGAAGCTAGCATTAATCGGCGTCCCACGCTGTGTATAGTAAGTATGTGATAGTATGCTCAAGACACAACACTGCACTTTCTGTTGACAAACCACGCCGAAACCCGAATTGGTTTTCATGAACATTTACAGTTTTATTTATTTGTGTATTATGCAGACGGTCAAACACTTTTGATATTTTGATATTATAGTAGCTAGAGAGATGGGCCTATTGGATGCCGAGCGACGAAATGTAAGTTTGTACGCACAATATTGAGAGATTTACCATGTTATTTTAAGACCATGGACTTCTTATAGGTTTTCCTGTAATCTATGAGTAAAGAGCCACACTATGTATTTTTTTCAAAATTTTTGGTCCAGTAGTTTCGGAGATAAGGGGGGGGGAATGGTCAATTTTCATTGAATTTATTAAATATCTTTAAAAGTATTTATTTTTAAATTATATAAAAAATATATTTAAGATCCTCGCAACAAGCCCTTTCATTTAATATGTCACACGGTACTGTTAGCAAAACTTTTTTTTAAAATTTTCTTGTTTGCGCCCCAAAAGTGACCCCTATATTCAAAATTAATTTATTTACGTTACTTATTCGTGTTTGGGTCACAGAAATACATATGTGTACCAAATTTCAACTCAATCGGTCCATTAGATTCGGAGTAAATTGGCTGTGACAGACGGACAGACAGACAGACAGACAGACAGACAGACAGACAGACAGACAGACAGACAGACACACGAGTGATCCTATAAGGGTTCCGTTTTTTCCTTTTGAGGTACGGAACCCTAAAAACACATTCCAACTAACTACCTAAGTACTTACTTACATAAAATAGTAGGTACCTATCAATAATTACCAAAATATGTAAAAGTTAACCGATTCTCCTTGCAGACCGTACCTACGTAGGTATACGTCGTGTGTGTGACGCAGAATCTATCTAAAATTAACTAGGTAATCCGTTACCTACACGCATTTTGAGGTCTGCTGGTATTTTTATTTTAGAAAAAGAATTAGGGTCCACGACGGGCGAAGCCGCGGGTAGCAGCTAGTTTGTATAAAACATTGTTTAATTATTAGTTTTACTGATTGTGGGAGAAAATTGTGTTCACGAGGGTGTGGTGATCTACGCACGCACACAGTCTACTAGGGTCTGGAGTAGTAGGTACTTCGTCCATTTTGGTTTGTTTTGACAGTAGGTACAGCCGAAGTGTGACTGTAATTTACGTCATCATCATCATCATCAGCCTATAAATGTTCCCACTGCTGGGACACTGGCCTCCTCTCTATGAGAGGTAGTGGGCCGTAATCCACCACGCGGGCCCAGTGCGGGTTGGTAGATGTCACATGTCTTCGAATTTTTGGTTTTAGGATATGCCGGTTTCCTCACGATGTTTTACTTCACCGTTTTGAGAGCAGTGGTGATGAAATAATTTACACAAAGTAAAGCGCCTATCTCGGTTTGAACCTACGACCTACAACTCGTAAGTCGAGGCCAATTAAGTATCGCCAATTATGTCGCGGTAATTTACGTAGGTAGTTTTAATTATTTTTGGGATAAAAAATTACCTATTAAAAATTACAGAAATAGATTCAGTAGGCAGAAACTACAGAATGCCACCTGCTGCGATCCTTACATACTCCTTTTGCCTCGTTGCCGTTCATACATCTAGTCATACACGCACGCCGGTTGCGAGTACTACGCACCTGGCCTTTCTGAAGAACATCACCAATAAGGTCAGTGTATGTCCTCCTAGGGCGTCCCCGCCCGGCCTTTCCCTTCACATCTGCCTTATAAGTCCCTTTTGTTAGTCGCCTTTCATTCATCCTCTCAACATGCCCAAAACATCTCAGCATACCCTTTTAAATTTTTGTCACTACATCTTCTTTTAAATCACACCGCTGTTTTATCACATCATTCCTCAGCCTATCATTCATAGTCAGACCACACATGCTTCGCAAGGAATGCAATCCCACAGCATTTTATTCTACTTTCATGCTTCTTTTGCCACACCCAACATTCACTTCCATACATAAGCGTGGGCACCAGCACATCATTGTGAACAGCCACATTAGTTTCATAATGTGCATTAATTCAGTTACACATTTTATAGTTAATTGTTATTTTATAATTACCGTTTCCAATAAAGAAACCCAGCCACATGAGTAAGTTGAAGGCATTTGGGAAGCGCTTTCCAGCGGTCGCCGTGAGTGGCACCATTATGACTCCAAGCACGCCAAATTCGACCAACAGCACTGGGTAGAAGAATCCGAATGATAACGCCAGGATGATCTCGTGGGCTACTGATGATACCTATAATATAAAATTTTCACGTTCAAAAATGCCCTATAAGTGTGCCTATAATAAATAAATATAATATTAAGTGTCGTAGAACTCGTAGAACTAAAACTCGCACAATTAATGGCAATGATTTGTTAATTGCAAGTGCCTCCGTAATTTGCGCGATAACAAAACTGTTTACGTCGTTTAATCGTAGGTAGGTACGTTCATTGTTTGCAAATGTCAGATATAATACGAAGAAGGCTCAGCTGGTCTTTCAGCAGGGAGCCTCTTATCTTGTCATATGCACGGCCGCGCGTTTGCGTCCGACGTGAATCAGGGACCTTTGTTTATTTTTTGACCGTCGAGGAAAAAGCATTTCGCTTCATCTTTTGTTATTTTAACTAATTAGTTCTTTTTGAATTTCAGTTTGTTTTGAAATTCGCAAAATATTGCCATTACCTATAAGTATTCGTAGAATGATTCAGGTGCATTGTTGGCCCCTTGTTATTCCAGTCCAGTCAACAATGGCTATTGTCAATTGTTTAAGTAGGTACAAAGCGAGCCCGGCTGTTGACCTCGTTAATATCTAATTAGCAGTTCATGTAGGTCGACGTTCAATTAGAGATGAATTACTAACACCGGATCAAGATCTTATATCAATTAGTTTGATAAATGATCTCTGTTATTTACAGATACACGCTCATACCTACATAGTAGGTAGACACCTACATAGTTACTATCAAAGGGTCCAGTGAAATCAATGCTATATCGCAACGCAACGCCCGAAGATGATACATAAGTACTATAGGGAAAAAATTGGTAGGCGTACCGAAGTATATACAATTCAACGGTTTTTTCGGGATATATTTGGACTCTGGACTCTGTACCTATCTACAGTAGGTACTAAGAGGGACTTTTAGATCTCTTTTTGAATACGGGGTGGAAGGGACATCGACGCGAAAACTGTTACTTACCATGGATTCAGTACATGATTCTGAAACCCAGGGGCGTTGAAATTTTTCGTCGGTTACAAAACACACAACAAAACAATTGTTTCTTAGAAAAGTGCAATACCTACTACGCGGTCAAAATGTATGGAGAAGTAGATTTTTTTTAAATAACCGACGACAAATTTTAATGCAGGAGGGTTCAGAATCATGTTCTGAATCCATGGTTACAGTTTTCGCGTCGATGTTCCTGCCACACTGTATAATTTTTTTTTCCGTACAAAGAATACAGTGAACGTAGCCAGAGGACGTCCTGCATACGGTGCCAGAGGTAGGTAGATATGGTCGCGCAGCCAGGAGTGAACCACGCGGTTCCAGCGGCGGTAGTACAGCGAGAAACGAGAGGTCGTCCACCAGTCCTGTAATAAATATAAATGCATTGATTAGATTAGCCATCATTAAGATGAAGTAATTCAAGTAATACACAGGTAGGTACGGTCATCGACGAAAGCTTTTTAAATCTTTAAAAATTGTGTTGATTCCTTGACAGTTGTAAGCAGCCCCGGATCTAGATTTTTTTTGAGGCGGGGCAAAAACTGCCGTCTGCCGCTCCCTGCCAATCTTTTATTGGGATGTGCTAAGATAGCCCCCGCGAAATTAAAATTTTCTCCAAATGAACATTTTAGCAGCATCATGTTAATCAAATTGTATCGATCGATAATGTGCCAATTCAACAGGGGCGCCAAAACTGTAGTAAAAAAGAAAAAAAATTGAAAGCTTATAAATGTGCTGCGCGTCTCATTTATTGTAAAGTTGCTGTGTGCTGGGTGGTGCACTTGTCTGCCACGCTTGAATTTGTCGCCCCCTGAAGTTGGCACCCGGGGCACGGGCCCCGGCTTGCCCTCCCCTAGATCCGGGGCTGGTTGTAAGTATGAAATGTCTATAACACGGAAAATTGATGTAGGGTGTGAAATCGCTCAACAATTAATTCCCTGACTGTATCTATCTAGGTATAAGTTGCACCACATTTAAACCATCGCGTTGCAGGATAACATATTCCGGTTACAGGAATTCTAAAGTGCAACAAGACATTTCTAAGAACTTATTCTCGCCAACGACGAAATTTTGACTGTTGGTTACCTACCTACGTAAGTAGATAGAGATACCTACTTACTACTCCACTTCCTATTATTTCGGAAACATACAGCTATCTAATGGATATGTTAAACGAAGGAAAGCAAATGAAGACACAGGAAAATGGTGCGCCATGCTATACATACACTGTTTATTACTTAACGTAGCTACCTACTCAGGTACATTAGACACATTACCCGACAAACTTGAGTGCCAACAGCGTTCTGGAAGGTACTCAGGAGGTAGGTACTTTTAGCGGGCACTCAGTTGATTTCACATAGTGCCTCATTACAACTGATAGTGTAGGTTCGGGAATAATAGAGCTTAATGTAGTTTTTGTCAAAATAGAAACAGTAGCCCCCTTGCAATGGCATGTTTATTTGGCATGTTTACTGACGCCAGCGTAGATGACTTCCACGCAATTATGCGTAAAAAAGTTGCGTCGTTGGTGCGACGAGTACGGGGGAGCCCGAATAGCGTCCTGAGGATGATTGGCGAGATAACCGATACTGTTCTGCTCAGTAGGTTCACTGAACTCGATGTGCTGCGAGACCGATGAGCCTACTGTGCAGGGGTAGACGGTGTGTCTAGTTTCTTCTTTTTACTTTTTAGTTACTAACATTAGTTATAAGCGAAATTATTGTTACCTTGCCTTGCCTATGGAATTTTTTGTCTGAAATAAATGTTTTATTTTTTATTTATTTTTATTTGCAGTGACCAAGCTAAGTGTAAATGAAAAAAATTGAACGCACAGAGGTAAGCTGTGTGACTTGAATTTTTTTAATTATCGCCACTGGAGTTATCATACGTATTAACGTATAGTTGTTGTGACAAGAATTCAAAGGAATCAAAATTTCGTAAAACATAAACGTCTAAGTTTAGGGTATTGTGGTACAAATAGGTCGCTAAGGTGGTCGCAGCTGCATACTTTGTTTGGTACGTAAATGGCTTGGCCGAAATCATCTGACTAGCCGTTTCCCAACTATGTTGTGGCCTGTTTTCAGTCTAACCGGTTGCTGTTAATTTCCACTGAGGTGTTTGATAGTATACAAATACATGATAAGTCCAAAATGGGTAATTTTTTGTTTTTACGTCACCCATACTCAATTTTTCAAACTTTCTTTTGGTCTTTTCTTTGTAAGTGTCCTGCTGCTATAAGTACATGTAACAGTTTGATCAACAAACGTGTTCTATTCCGATTTGTAGCATTGTTGTATGATTGTAGCATTGTCTATAATACGGGGTTTGGGTTCCGCACTTAGTCCGTCAGGTGAACCATTGTGCGTGTTTGCAGTGTTTTTGTAGCATTTTTTAAAGTTTCAAATGCGTAAAATTAGATAATTGGATTTATCATGTATACCAGAAACCACAGCATTTTACACGAAGCGACTGCCTATCTGACCTCCACAACTCACTTACTGGGTAACATGATACCCCCTCGTAAGACTGCTTATCAGACTATTGGGCTTCGAACTACCCGTAATAGATAGATAGATAAATAGAATATTCTTTATTATGTAATGACTGTCAAAGACTTACAAATGGCTAGGTATAGGTAATTTAGGTGTAAAAGGAAGGTACCTCATAGAACAGCCTGTCCCCAAACTTGAGTATCTCAGACCAGGCGTTGAGCCAGGCGTGCAGCACGCAGTAGAAGCCGCACAGGAAGGAGATCACCCCGGGGAGCACGCACGCGAACATACCGCGGACCACCGTGCCTGCCTCCACCTATCGGGAATTAAGTTATGAAGTCATTATAATTTAGAATCGTGGAATTAGGATGTTTTATACTTGTAAATTATCATTAAACTAAGTACTTATAATGTGTTCTCTGCTCGAAATAAACATTGTCCAAATCAGATTATTAATTTCAACCTCAGACCAAATAAAAAACCAAGACATAGCGCTGCCAACGGTGACGTGAAGCCGGTTTCGTAAAAATGTGTGCACTTAGTGAGGTGTAGTTTGATTGTAGTTCTATTGTAAATGGTTGTACCTAATTGTGTGGGTGTGAGCGTGTAGGTATACATAGAGTGGAGGTGTAGTTTTGGCATGCTTCACTTTATTGTGCGCAGCGCTCTGTCTTGGTTTTTTATTTGGTCTGAGGTTGAAATTAATAATTTGATTTGGACAATGTTTATTTCGAGCAGAGATTTTCGTAGTTATGACAAAAGATATTGTTAGAAATGGTTAGAAAGCGATGAAAGTTGCTAACCTTGCTTTCATCAGTGTTTTTTTTTAATGATATGTAGGTACCTACATAATCTTAATTCCACATTTCCTTAATTCTTATACCACAAGAAGAGAGTGGATTATGTTAGGCTGGGCCAAGTACCTACCAACACGGAAACATAAAATATAAATTAATGAAGGTATACCATGCCATAAAACAGCACTGTAATTAAAAGAGGGATTATCTCACCGTTTTTTCCTTCCCGTAATCAGACCAGTAGGGCATAATGAATCGCTCCCAAAGAAAACAGTTGTAGAATATAATTGCGGCCACCTCCAGCAAGTTGAACACCACCAAGCCCCATCGTGTGTTCTTTGTTCTGTTTCAATAGAAAATAATTGATAACTACACCAAAAGTCATTTATTCAAAGTAGGCTGACAATGAGCACTTTTAAACGTCAAAATGACATAAGACAGTCCCCCAAAAACGCCCGCCCTTCACCACTTCCTGGTGCTTTAGCTGGGAAGAAGTGGCGCAACAAACTCCCCAGCAGCACAGCTGTCTATTCAGTTAAACTTGATTCTATACAATATAGTACTTATGCAAAATAATTTAAATTACGCAACACAAAACATTAAATTAAATTATTTGCAATATGTCAGCTAGCACACGCCAATATACCAACAAAAAACATCGAAATCTATACTCAAGCGAAAATAAAATCTAAACAGAATTTAATACGCAAGCCAGCAAGGACTGTGGAAAGGTGACATGGCTAGAAACGGGGTGATTACCGAGATGATGACTAATAGAGACGTAGGTATGGAAGAATAGTAGATTGTTATACAAGGGTCGAAAGGAATCAATTTCCATACGAGGTATTTAGACGCCCGAGCGCAGCGAGGGCGGCTATAGTCCGAGTAGGAATTAATGACTTTCACCCGTGTTTAAACACTCTACTTTTCATTTAGAATTTAAGGAAAGTAAAAAGTTGTAGTTTTTCTAAAATATTCATTGAAAATATTAACATGAGTATTCTGTACCTATTAGTCTTTTTTTTAATTTTAAATATGGTCACACCGCGTCACGGCCGCGGGTCGTCCCACTTAGGGTCAGTTCACACCGAGACGCGACGCGACGCGACGCTGCGCGCAATTTTAAACAAGTATCGAACTTATTTTCCTCACAAAAAGGTATATTTCAGTGCGAGCGTGAACAACGCTAATAAAAATATACCTTTTGTCAAAGTACGCTGAGATGCGCGGTGCTGCGCAGCGCGTGTACCTTATTGCGTAGTAAATAAATTCGATATTGTATCGGATTGTAAAAAAGTGCGCGTCGCGTCGCGTCTCGGTGTGAGCTGACCCTTAGGTATTTTTTAATTCACACTGGCTGTTTATACAATGACAAGACTGAAGATATTTTTTTATCAGTATTTTTCTATAAGGGTGTGATCTGTGATCGTAGATATGAGAATGTATTCTCATATCTACGATCACAGATCCATGATCAAAGACATAACTAAATTGTAAAATAGACATAACATGGGTAATTTGTAAGCTTCGTAGATAGGTATATGACATAATAAGATAGTGTTATATTCCTCAAGGGGGATATACCCATAACAAATGTCTATTTTACAATTCCATTATATCTTCGATCACAGATCCAAGACCGCAGACTCGACAGTGTAATACCCTCTTAGTAAATTTTTTCGTAGCCGACTACCTAACCAAATTTAGTTCTACTTTTAAAATTCATTCCCGCCCTAGAGAGGGAAGCAATTACTATGAGTTTTTCCCACCTAAGGGTGGGGATCAGCGTCTTCCACCCGCTACTTGGATCAAACAAACACTACTTTCCGAGTATGAGAAAGTTAAATGAAAAAATACATGTTGCGCCGACCTCAAATAAATTGGGATAAGGACAGGAGAATCATGATGATACATGTAACGACAACGAGAATTATGATGATACATATAACGACAACACTGAAGCAATGAGCCAGTTATTTGAAATTGTTTTTAATGTGTTTCAACGCCTTGTTAGGAATGTACTTACCTTTTTTTTCATTTATTTAAATGGCATTTTGTAGGCCAACCTAGAAGGTTGTCGGCTGCTTCACCGGACTTTCCTGTAGCTGCCTCAATAAATTAAGGCCTCCAGCCAGGACAAAAAACTTAGAAACTAAGCGACTACACGCTAAGGGCACCCCCTGTGGGGCACGAACCTCAGCTTAGGGCGTCGCTGGGCTGGGGGAGGACAGTAAGGGACAGGCTGGATCGGATTAATTATTAATGTACCTACCTACGTTATCTTTTTATGCAACGCATCTTTTGCAAAGTATGGAGGTATAAGTACTTAGTAGATAAGTACAGTGAAATACTAAATGCTTTAAAATACATTTCGTTTTTTTGCATTGTAAAATAGAATTGAGAAATCTGCATCATTGTCGTACGATACGCACTATTTTAAACTATTACAACTTGCTTCATGAAATGTAGAATATGTTTCCTTTGATTGAACGAGCTTAATGACAACTACGTATGTATTCAACCCAGAAGCAGGAAAGCGTCGATCAAGCAATTTGCCACCGCAAATACCGAATCAAATACCGCCGGCTGAACTATGTGGAATTACCATCTCATGGCTGTTTACGACAGGTATCGTGCCGGCTCCGTTGCCAGCTGCGACATTAGCGCACATTAGTGTCGAATATTGTGGCTTTAATTAGGCACAACCACGGATTTCAGAATGTATTACTGTTACGTTACGACTTGAGTTAATTTGTCGGAATATACGTTAAAAAATTAACAATTTGGTACCTTTGCGTAGCGTGTTTTGCTTTCGTAGAAAAAATACTAGATAAACTATGTTAAAACATGATATAGGCTAGGCAAATTACTCCTTAATGAAGTTGACTCAAACAGCTCAATCGCTCAATTTCGTCAGTCAGCTCTCAGCTACATAATTTAATTCAGGTAAATACGCGCTGCCTTTGCCTAACTCAGGATATTACGGAGACGTGGAGCGTTTCTGCAAGTAACGTGCAGGTAATTTACCTGGGATATTGATCTCTGTAGAGAAGTGTTGGCGCGAACATGAAGTAGACGAAATGTTTGAACGTTGGCAGCGGGGTGTTCCCGTTCAGACAGCGTGGCCCGCAAGCTGATGCAATGGCCACGAGTTTCATCATGAAACGGAACTGGAACAAAAGACGAGGATATTAGAAAACTCGGAAAATTTTGCAACTGGGGAGAAAAAGAACCGCTTGCGCCACACATGACACACCGCTCACGACATGGACGAGCACGTTTAAACTTTAAAGTTTTGCTATTAGGTTACGTAAAATGAGCCCTAGCTGCTTATTATTATTGCTAGACGTGGTTAACGCAGTGGATAGGTGCGAGCACGTGAGGTTCTGAATTATCTGCTTCTCACTTATTTTCTTAACAAATTGACACATGTCATGAAACGACCAATTTAGCTTAGCGTAAACGAGGGTAATTTTGATAAAACCTTTTACTTAAATATCAATTTGGCTGATATCTAGTCTACCATTATGGAATTCGTAATGTTATGAAAGTAAGTACCTATGCCATTACTCTGCTAATTTTGTAAGAGCTGCAACATTTGGTGCACAGGTGTGAAGCATATGCACCAGAAACAAATGAAAGTTTGCAAAATGTATGTTGCAATATTCATATTTTTACAAAGAAAGGGCCACGTTTCTTGTCGAGTATGTATACCTATTACATAAGAAAAACTGGGGAATTTATTAAGTAACTCCCTTTTAAACAAATAGGGTAACAACTAAACTATATTAGCAGGTACTCGAATAACTTACAAATGGAACGATTTGATTAAAAAAAATTAATGAATCATAAGGAACTTTGTTGTTTTACCAAATCCTATAATAGAATCTTAATCACCGTAGCGTAGTAGTGCTAGTTTCTTAAATAGAGCTCGCAAAACAGGTCTGTCCTATACTAATATCAAGGAAATGCTCTCAAGAAACAAAGACTCTATAGAGAAGATATACAGTTTAATATCAACCACTTCAATTCAGAAGTGTTCCATCAAAATTGTTTTTAGTAATCTATTAATAATTGTTTTCAAGTGGCCAGCATTGTCCATTGTGTACACGAGTAAATACAGTTACCCTACATTTCAGTAAACTTACTGTAATGTGAATATCGTGACTTGAACTTATAAATAATTAGAACAGGTACGTTCATACTTAATATTAGTCGGCCAGGTAAATTAGAAATTTAATTAAATTCTTTAATATAGCCATATTGCAAGGTGTTTTCAAGCAATTAATCAAAAGTTAAAGGCTGTTCAGTTTTGTTGTTGATATTGAATAATTGGTGTAATATTTTACACCATATTTTAGTAACTTTGACGGCGAAAATTGGAGGATAAACAATGTTCTAGTAACGAAACTTGCCTTTAGTTGGGGAACTAACTTCCTTTGATATAGATATAATATTAGTAAGATATGTTCGTAGACTAGGTATGTACCTACTGACTTAATCATCATCTTAGCTTGCTGCAGGCTTTCAGTCTAACGAGACAAAGCTATCTCCAAACATTGTTTGTAATAACTCTATATACAACAATATTACTTTGAACTATTACTCAATGTACGCCGTACCTACTATTGAGCAAGATGGCGATTTTAATCACTTGAGCACATGGTCGACGTTTAATTTAAACTTGTGAAGTTTTTATTGCGAGCTTTTTCGCCAACGTTGCAGACAGAAAGGGTTTTAGAGTTTAATAATGAAATGATTTAGTACTAATACTAAACCTTTTTCAAGTGCAATTCATTAATCCCACTATTATACAATAATAGTAGGATAAATGAATGCTCGCGACTTTGTTCGCGTGGAAGTCGTAAGACACCATAATATACTAAAATAACAGTCACATTCTGCAGCAGCTCGTCCTGAGGTTGACACCCGCAGCCTTCAGTAGCAATATCCCATTGCTTGCGAAGTTTTTCGTTTTTAGTAAATTAATGAACGCCTGCGTTTTTGCATTATACTCTACCTTTTTTTTTTGGGTGGTAAATTATCAAATAACTTCTCCCGCTTTGGGCGGAGCGGGAGGGCGTATCAGACTCTTACTGACTAAAACCCGCCCGTGTTCCTTCAGTTGCCATGTTGCCGGGGGCCACAATCTCCCTTTCGGACTTCTATGCAACCCCGGCAGGCATCGGCCCAACGGACCCCATCAATTCTGTTGAAATCTCTTTGAGGCGCACGTGAAACATAACGCGCCGTGGACCCGGGCCTGGTCCTTATCGGACGGCAAGCTACCCATTGCTCACCGTCCGCAAGCCCGCGCCTACGGTGGCCGGAAATAGCCCTGCGATTTCCGACGCCCAGGGCGTCTCCTCCTGATATACTACTACCTAATGGCACAATATTGTTACATTCTTACAGATTATTCCTGACAAACGGCTATCACTGAATAGATTGTAAACACGGAATTTCTCATTAACAGTCACCTTTCCATAGATATTTATTTTTATTATAACCAAAGAATACGGAAGAGACCTAAACTTCATGTTTTTCTGTACGTTTGCTTTGTTGAAAGGTGACTTAAATAGCCGTTTTTATATAATAATATGTCATGATTGACTGTTTAGCTCAGATTTTTGCAATTTCTGACTTTTCTCGAACTCAAACCTCAGTTGGTCCGATAGAGACCATTTAAGAAATAGGATCGATTGGCTTTAAAATTTTTTTTTGTGAAAATTGCCCATTTTCTTGCCCACTGTACATTTTTTTCAAAATCTGGAATGCAGATCAAAATGTTTCAAAAAGTTAAGGACAGTCTCCTAAGACCGTTTTCTTGTAGCGAAAGCCCTTATTGCGTCACCTCAAAATCCACCCTACATATGTTATGACTGACTGCTTGGCTCCTTAAAAGTATAGCGTGATGATAATCTTTTAAGATTAAATCTGTGACTATCTGCAATATTCTTACCTTTTGGCTCGTCTCTTTACGACTTGCGGTAAACTATAGAAGAATACGAACATAATGCAATATTTCTCATCCCCTATAGCAAATACCGTAATAATTTGTAAGCTACAAACTGACCAGAATTGTAGGGAATATTTATGCAAAATTTGAACAAAATCTATCCGGTAGTATTATTTATTTGCGTGATGCTGGAATATACTTTTAGACTAACGAATAAACAGACAAAAATGCTACAAACTATATTTTCGGCATTAGAATCGTTCCCACAACTCGTAGCAATTACTTAAAAAAAAAAAAAAAAAATGTACAGTTTTAACTTCACTACGATTTTATTATAATGTATAGATTTTATTATATGTATTTGCTTTTGGGCCAAGTACACGTTTTTAAAATGTATCCCCTTTTCTCTCATCAATTATTTAATAATTTGTGAAAAGTCTGTTGTGACGTTTCCATTATCTGACTTATTGGTTATTTAAACCAATTTTCAAGTTAATCAACCTACGCAGTATAATACTCCTCTGTAAAATTGAGTAACCCTTTTCCCTCCGTTAGGGGTCGATTATCGAAAAACCCTGATACACGTTTTTCTTTGTTTTCAGTCTTAAGTATAAATACTGAGTTTGGCGTTAATCGGACCGTGCGTTAAAATTCATCCATACAAACTTTGACACCCCCAGTACCCCTTTAGGGGGTAGTTTAGAAAAACTAAAAATCACAGACTTTATAATTTACATTGAGAAGTATTCGTGCCAAGTTTCAAGTTTATTAACTCAAGGAATAAGATTATTCGTACAAACGAAATCCTCCCATTCTTAGGGTAATTTCGAAAAACTTTCTTAGTGGACCTACTCTTCACAAAGAAAATCCTCCAAATTGCATGTCTCTAGGACCAGCGGTTTAGGTTGTGCGACTTATACTGAAACTTCGAATTTTATATATACAGACTAGCTGTTGCCCGCGACTTCGTCTGCGATCCAGAATGAAAAGTAGCCTATGTCCTTCTCCAGGTCATGTTCTACCCATGTGCCAAACAAACAAACAAACTCACTTTCGCATTTATAATATTAGTTAGGATTATAAATGAGAAAGTTTGTATATTTCAATGTTTGTTACTCAATCACGCAAAAACGGCTGAACAGATTTGGATGAAACTTGGCACACAGATAGTTTATAACCTGGGTTAACACATACGATACTTAATCCTGGTAGTACGTTCCCGTGGGATATTTTCTGACATCCACGCGGGCGAAGCAGCGGGCAAATGCTAGTGTCAAAATAAAACAAGAATCACGCCAATATCTTTAAAAGGTAGTCACTGCGTAGCGCAGTCAAAGCTAGCGAATTCATGCTTTCTGCTCTTGTTCGTCTAATGTATTTAGTATGGGCATAATATTGTCACTATACTTTTGTGTTCAAATAATGTAAGTGTGAGATTTAAAAAGCTGAGAGATACAATGTGCCATGTCCATTGGGCGTAACACCCATTAATGCTAAAAAGTCGCCCACAAAAATACGAGAAGTGTCCAGTAATAAATCATAATTACAGAAATGTTTTAAGATACTTTCATAATCATGTTTGTGTTTTAATTAACAAAATGGTGTCGAGTGCGCGAACGTGAGGTGTGGGGTGGCGCTACGGGTTACGGGCTACGGGCTACGAAGGGTTCGTAGCGTCGTAGGGGACGTAGGGCTACGTACGGCTACGCCGGGCTACATAATGCCTCGTCAGCGGCATGCGGCGATCTTGTTATTTACTGGCGCTGGCCACGCAGCCTGACAAGGGTCCAACTGGGGTGATTTATGTTACGTTTCACTTTCGACGCTGTTGTAGCCGTTCAACTTACATCGGTCTTTATAATGTTACAACTTATTTTGTGGCATATACTTAATTATGTACTTATATTTTATAAAATATGGCGCATATCTTAATTAACCAACTTTGTAACAGAACCTTTTGGGACGACAATGATTACGCGGTGGTTATTAATCTGACATACTACTAATTTATTGCACTCGTTGGTTTAGCTTTTTAAATCCGAAAATTTACTTACTTCTCTAGTCAAATTGCTTGCTTGCTTGCTTGCTATCTACTAACCTAATAAATTTGTATCTTTTCTATTTCTTTTTTTTTTGTTTACTGTGTTCTCCTACTAAAGGTAAAAATAATTTGTAAATATTATCTTTATGATTTAATAATCAAACTGTTTTTGGGGGGGGCCTGGTAATCTGTGTGACAGGTTTTCCTAGTGCAGATACCAGTCTCCCACAAAGGATTTATCAGATATTGTAATCTTTATATTTTTAAGGCGCCTTTGTGGAAGAGAAATAAATGTTTATTTATTATTTATTAACAGAGTTTTCACAGTTTCAGTATAAATTGCTCATATAAAACTACCTGTTCAAACAATTAAAACACGTACAAAACTCCATACTTCTTCATACGTAACTAATAAAAGTTCGCGAGCGAGTTATTGTTGCAAATTACGCCAATAAGGATTTACGACACATACGTACTGTATAATAATACATATATATTGTGTAGTAGAGGGGAAAGTTGGTGTTTGTGTATTACAAAGTTGGCTTTGTTTGGCGTCCGTCTGGAAGTTTCCTTTTGTAATGTAGATGAATCACTGGCGCACAACGATCTGCCACCCGTTGCGATATCACAAACAAACAGTTAATTATTGTGACCAGATTGATGTCCCTTCTAATTTGAATACCATGTCAAAGTTCAGACACCCTATCTTGTCTGTATCTGCCTGTATCTACCTATATTGCGGGTTGGTCAGTCTGTCAGAACATTATGGTTATTTCCAGAATAAATAATGTTTTCTATTTAATTACATTTACATAGCACCTGAACCAAAATTAACATAATTAAATAAGTGAATAGTTTTTGGTTTTATGTATTTCATTTTCTCTTCTACTCTTACACACGGAGTCATTCTCCTATCGCAGGTATTTTATTTTATTCACAAAACTGATGTACAATCACAAATGCAATTAAATACTTAGCTACAAACTATAAGTCTGATTGACAACTACTAGATGTGAATCTAGGCATACATCGTAACACTTACAATTGACATTTACTATTTAAAAAAAAAACAGTGGCACTCCGGGAGTACCAACAGAAGTGAAAACTTGAACAATTAAAAAAATACTTCCAAAACCTCTATAGTAAAAGTCTTACATAGAACATTGATCCGTAATGTAATATAAATAAAGAGCACAATCGCGTTTACAAAAATGAGGTGTCGTCATGGTGTCGCGAAATCAATGGTTAAGTCCCATCTCAAAAATGCCCAACGCGCCTAAAGAAGTTTTCACTTCAAAAAAAGTTATTCTAAGTACAATCCTATTCTAGGTAGGTATGCTGGAAGAGATTTCTTTAGAAATAAGCATCACCTTTTTACGTATTTTTCGTTCCTTTCTTCTTGTCTGTTTATGTGTACATGAAATTGCGATTTAGATACGATTTGTGCTTACGAAAGTCGGGAAAAAATTTAACCGTTTTGTAAATCGTTAACCGTCTTGTATAGAGTTGTAATGAATTAAAAATATTTCTTGCATAAATATAAATCCCTGGACGAAATGAAAAATACAAAAAATATGCCGCGAATAAAAATTAGAAAAACATTTAAAGAACTAGGGCGCGTTGTTTTCAGTTTTGTCAGCTACTATGTGCCTTATTACTCTCTCAGCCTACTTTCCTCCAAGTGACTAGATGCCCAAGAGGTTTTAGAAATAAGGGAAACAACGAAATTATCTGCGTAAGTAATTATTCAAAGGTAACATCTTGCTAATGCGGAGAAACAATAAGTAATATCCTTTGCTTTGTCTTTACTTAAAATAAAAATGAGAAGATCATGTATTTTTTCCACACAGCGTTAAGTATAATAAGTTCATCATGCCCTGATGAACCTATAAATACATTTTCGCTGTTTTTCTATGAGATATATAGGAGAAACGTCGTTATTAAAGACGCAAAAATTTCATAGGAGTCTTTTAAAAATATCCGTTATTGAAAAAGACCCTATTCAAAGATCGCTTCAAACGAACCTTTAGGGATATTGCAATAATCAGAAGGATTGGCGATCATATTGTAAGTATAAGGGTCATCCTCTTTCTTTAGGTACCCCTATTTTATTTATTCTTTGGTAGCCTCTGATGACACCCACGGGGTCAATTCATAGCAGAGTTCAAACGATGACGACATTATTAACGAAGTGTTTGTGTTTATGTTTCAAATACAGTTATTGGAACGTTCATTGAATAACGCCCTAGTTTAGCTAACTGTGTCAAAATTGTTGCGAAGCAAGTACTTTATAAGCTTGTGTATGTATTTGTCAACGGTCGTTGGTTCTAGCTTGGTTTTAAATTGTAGTTTTAAGGTAGATATTTTAATTTGGTTTCGTGTGAGATCTGTTGATTGTTTTCTTTAACAAAAATTAGTCTAAATTGGTAGTAGATTTATACTACAAGATTTTTTAAAAATGTTTAAAAACACCCTCGAAATGTTTTCTACACTCTGTTGAGTTTAAAAATAATTCCCATCTTGTGATTGAACGAAGAGCGAAAACAAAATCAATGCAATATGAAATAAACGAGTTGTGCTCAAAATAATTTATGAACAAACGATTTTACTCACTACCCATTAATTTAAAACTTTGCAGCAGTTGGTTTAAAGCTTCGAGTACTGATTATTTTGTTGACTATATTAGTTTAATTTAATAAGCTTTGGGTATTAGTATACAGACTTAATTATAAGGAGCGTTAAAGTTTTGATTGATTCAACCTTTTTGAAAGTTTTATTTTTATTTTATTTGTAATTAATTATTATTGATTTTAAACTTTCAAATAAACCTGTACCTACCTATCTACATATTATTGGCATGAATGTGAAACAATATTAATTTCATACAATTTAACACTTACCATTTCACAGGTGACTGCGACAGAGGAGCCCAGCTCCAGGTGTTTCCTGCCTAGTTCGAACACTGGTACTGCAGCCAGGGCCACTTCCATTGCCACTATTCCAGCTATGCCCAGCACCACCACTGTTGGTCGTAATACTGCAACATATACTTTTATTTACATACGGTATACCATTATCGTGTATAAAGGATTGACTGATCAATTACGGATTTTCTCTTATATTTGATACTAGCTTTTACCCGCGGCTTCGCCCGCGTGGATGTCGGAAAATAGTCCACGGGAACGTACTACCGAGATTTCATACCTAATAACAGAGGAAAACGTCATTGACTCCTAACGTTGCGCCCGCGTTGCTCCGCGTAATTTTGAAACTGTGCTATCTTTTAAACTGTTCATTTAAATTAGATAATTAAAAGAAATATTTTAATCTAAATTAAATGCCCAATTTAAATTACATATTTTTTTGGATGAGGATTAATACTATACCGGTCAGAAAAGCTTCGGAAATGACAATTCAATTTTTATCAAATTCTGAAAGATAAAAATGGTTATTGTGGGTCATCCTTAGAAGATAGACATATGCCATTGCGAATTTTTTCGTTGAAATTTTTAAGATAAACAATACCGTAGAACATAAATTTGATGCATCTTTTCTGGTTAACACAGCGCACGCTAGTAAAGCTCCTAGTCGGCATGATTTTTTCCGACTTCTTCAACAATAATCGTCAAATTTCAGCCAATTTACACAAAACCTTAATGAATAACCTTCCGCATGAATCACTCCGTCCATTGGTGAAAACCGTTTGAAAATCCGTTCGGTAGTTTTTGAGTTTATCGCGTTCAGACAGACAGACAGACGCGGCGGGGGACTTTGTTTTATAATATGTAAGGATAAGGATGTATAATAATAATATATATATCCCCACCGCCGTATCTCTACGTTGACGTCGTGGTGGGGCTTGCGCGCTCCGAATTCTGGTACCGGTAGAGTTTACCTTGCCGGAACAGATCTAGGATGAGGAGCCAGACCAAGAGAGATACAAAAACCCGCAGGGCAGCATGTGGCGAGCTGTTGGGCAGTAGCGACCCCACGGACCCTATCTCCCGGGAGAAGTCTTGTTCCTCATCTCTGGCTTGCCTTTATTGGCCGGCTGGAGTGAGCACTGACGAGGAACAGAGCTCCCACCTCATTCTCGCCTTTATTGGCCGGCTTGAGTGGAGATTCGCAAGAGCAAACGTGCTCGGAGGAAGGAAGTATTCCAGTAAGATGCTGGTAGGGATCTTGACCGTACTTCCGGGATTGTCCTGATAGCCGTGGAATACCTCTCCACTCCTCATAAGCACCTCAGGACATGTTGCTCCCTTGTCGCTATGACACTTTGTGCTAGCGACCATTTTCGGGGGCCCATTATTGAGTGTGCAAGTCACCCCCTGCCATTTTATCCGTGTGCATATAAAACATTGATTAGGCAGGGGCCATAGTCCTTCCATAGTCCCAGGTCACCAGTCAACTTAAGCCGCCCAAACCCATAGTCCAATAGATTTGTTTCCAGATTTTACAATAGTTCTACAACAACCGGGGGTTGTCCTTGGGTGCACTTCATAGTGCATACTGGGATAATCGTCGGTTGGTGCCTCATTCCATATAAAATTGTCTAAGGGGCCTCTGCGAGTTGGCTTTGGCCCCTCGTATGCCTTCCAAAAGATCGGGACCCTAAGGTCTCGAGATATTTAAATATATATATGTAAGGATGTAAGGACGTAAGGATACACCTGCTGAGGTAGGGAATTAAACCCTTACGTGGACCAAATCGCGAAAATGCATGAGAAATAAAATTGAAAGCAATCATAAATATCAATGTATTAAAAAACTTCTAAATAAATTTAATTTGAAGTTGCCAAGCCGTCAAAATAATTCGCGTGATTAGACCCAGATGATCCCGATAAAAAGTTTAAATTAGAAATGATTTTAAAATTGTTTTCTCACCGGATGAAAACCAACAAAGGACAAGGTACCTAATTAAAACTTTGTGAAATATTATTAAACTTTCTCGTAGAGTCAATATTTCGAAGCATTATTTAGTCTCCAGCTCCAGCCATTATTTAATACACATTTGGGAACAATGGAAGGTTATTCATAACAAAGTCTTATTGGGAAATAGTTCGATACTACGAGGTGGCACGAGGGTTGGTCGCAGCTAGATATATGGCGGTGTATAAGAGTCTGTGATGCGGCAAATTGGAAGGCACAGTGAGTTAAGCCATGTATTCACTAGAGAAATTGCAACGTAAAGATTCGATTCATATAGAGCCACAGCGCTGGTGGGCAGCATACGATCCGGTAAATTAACTCTACCTTTAACTGTAACAAAACGAAATAGGATTGTTTACTACCTAGACAATTCTGTTATTAGAGTTTAGTAATAGTAACCTACAGTGCGGCCGTAAATTTCATTCTAACGGATTTGCGTTTTGCGAATTTCATCCTTGTTACTACTAGAAATTGTCCAACTGACAGGTGCCAGGAACGCATTCTTTCGACGGCCAGACTATAGGTTTGTCAACCTAGGTTAGTATTTTACGACGAGATTTTCGAATTCAAACTCGTGTATCAACTAACAAATTTTTAGAAATACATAGTTACCTACCTAACTAATAAAAACCATTACTAATAAACTCAGAATCAGATGTTCCTAGTTAAATGCAGTATAATGAGAGCAGGACCCATTCAAAGCGACGGCTTTTGTAATGGAACGTCTCCACCGTTTTTAATATCTGTATCTGAGGTACTTTCCCGGGACCTTTGGGGAGATTTTATCGCAGATGCTTGCTATTATTGTGATGAGGGTTCTTTGATAATACAGTCCTTGAATGAGTACAATCATGCTGCCAAGTATACATTTGGATTCTGTATAAAAGATTTCGATGTAACTTTACAATGCTGATTTGACACTGAAATACGTATGTATCTAATGTATAGTAATAAGCCATCTGATGTCTTCTTGTATTGAAACTATTTTACAATGGATTTAATTCTTTAAAATTCTGGGAATCTGTGCGGCTCCATGAAGGCTTTCACGCAAGTAAACAATTTATTGAACTTGATTCAAATTATAACAGTAGCTATTAGTTTGTTCAAATAATTTAAACAAGCACATAGCTTTGGAAAAGCTTTCTAAGTTTAGAAGAAACAATAGTAAGCAAACTAGTTGCTGAAATGACGACAAGTAAAATAATCAATAAGCACATACTCTTCCCCCAGTCTTACTTCTCTGGAATGGCCATTGAATGGAAATTCAACAGCGCTACAGAAAAAGCGTTTCCACCATTCAACAACAAATAAAATAAAGAAAACAAGACAGTGTGAAAAGCGCACAACAGAATAAAAAACTAGGCATTCCGGTTGCACGGTTATGGCCAACCAAGTGACTAATTGGAGGGCGTGGTGAGAGCGCGGCCGGCCGGGCAGTCGCCGCCGCGTCGCTTGCAACAAAAGACTCCACTTACGATCTAAGGACGCCAGTGGCCACTGGGTGCTATTCTGCCAACGACTTTAATTTATATGAATAGCTACATCTACCTCCATAATGTCAGTTAATGTCGTCACAAAGACATCTGGTTGTGGAGAGACTATTACGACAAAAAGTTTTAAGGAAATAAAATATTTGGGTTCCTTGCCTAAAGAGCACTAGAGTTATTCTTGTTAGAATTATCTGAAGGGCAGATTAAAAGATCTCATTTAAATTCTCGCCATGGAATTAATATGTGCCTTCTAGTTTTAAAAATGAATGTAATCAGCACTCACTAACTCGAGTCATGCCATGTTTGCTGATATTTAACGGAAACTGATTGTTTATCATTAATGTAAAAATTAAATACAAATTCTACGTTGAACTTGACCATTAAAATTGTCATGTCCCTTGTAGTTTTACATGGAACAAATAAGATGATAATTATTTAATACTTTTTGTTTGATAAACAGTTGCAGATACTAGTAAGTAGCTCTTCATTTAAGTGGCTCTTTCATTCTAATACTTAAATGGATTATTTTTATGTATGGTGTTTAAATATTTATATTATTTATTAATTGATCTTAGCAATAGGCAATAGGCTCGCCCCCTATTACATGGGACTTAAACATAACTGGCGAAATGTGGGTGTACCTGCAACAGGGACACCTCTGCCCAACCCTTCGGGGAAACAAGGCGTGATGTTATGTTATGTTATGTTATGTAATTGATCTTAGGAGTGAGAAAGTGAACATTTACCTGGATATTTTCTCGAGATCGCTCCTAACCGTGAGTATACCATAAGAAAGGGATAAAATGACATTGCCACGCAAAAATCATACACCCATAACTTCAGTCCACGTCTTATGTCGCCAAATCCCGCTGCAACTACTGACAACCCTATATTTAGCCTGTAAAAAAATTAACTAATTAAGTAAGTGAATTTTTAACAAGAATATTACGTAAAAACAGCCGGGTCCATCAAAATATACCCAAGTTTACATTATTATAAAGAACAAACGAAACTTTTGCATGTTAACGCTGTAAAAAATGACGTAATTTGGCGTCGACGTTACAAAAAAGTGCTACGTTGCTTGTTCAAAATTTTTTCGTAGCACAAAATATTTTGCATAATTAAACCAACGCGAGTGAAAATTGCAGTATTTAGTATCTGCCAAGCTGAGAGATAAAAGCCTGTAGATCTGACGACTGGAATTTAAACGTAAACATCCACGGGGAGTTAATTATAGGGAGTGCCTCTAAATCGCGTGACAACACATCCACTGCATTCAAATTAGTGTTTTACAACTTTCGGAAACATAATATCGTATGAATGTTTTACGGAAACTAATATATTAAACTGAAAGTATGTCAGTGGTAAATATAAAAAGTTTTTAGTTCCGTTTCCCGTAATGTGACTTGTTATATTGTTAAATAACTTCCGTATCGTAAGCGGCATTTTGTAGAACTTTGGTAAATGAATATTGAAAAGTTTTCTGTTCCAATATTACTATTAAAAATTGTTTGTTACATTGTCCTAAAGTCAGAATTCTAATACAATGAATGATTAAAGTATAAAGTTAAAGTATTTATAAATGTTTACTTGCTTTCCACTTTCGACGAGGTCAAAAATCACGGTATCACAGATCAGTACTAGGAGAATGACAACGAATATGTGGTATATAGCCCTAATGTGCAGAGACGAGTCTAATAGTCTTGTCAGTGGGGACTCTCGTATGGAGAACTCTTCATCCTTCTTCTCAACTTGGTGTGTTGCTTCTCCATTCTGCTTCCCGCTCTTGTGACGGTTGCGAACACCGTTTTCTGTCATTTTTGTCTTTTACTCTGAAACAAAATGTACATTTGGGTTATTAGTGAATTGTAGACCTGTAGACCATTTTCTATTTTGTTAAGTACTTAGTACTTATTGAAAGACCTACACTGTCCTCCCATACCTAGTAACACTGTTATTTGAAAGTATTGTAAAAGCCAATTATTTTTAAAAGAGTAACCGTGGAGTTTCTTGCCGGCTCTTCTCCATAGGAAACGACCAATTGGAACCGTGAACCTAGCTTCTGACGTTTCATAAGTGCCCATGTAGGTTTATGTGAAATAAAATATTTTGAATTTTTGTGAATTAAAATTATCTTAATATAACCGTTAAGTGGCGGCATTCTGGTAGCCACTTCCTTGCTTGTTTGCATGGAGCAGGCCGAGGCCACTCTTCCCTAATGTCGCGGGCTCTTTAATAAAGAGCCGGTAGATCAGAGACAAAGCAAGGACAACGGAGGACGGCTAATACCATCTTTTCTATATGGAATATCTTATTCCTTATACCGTTATACCGCAATATTTGTGAAATAACTTAATTTTAAATATATTGCGGTCAATAATCCGTTTGCAAAGCGAGGTGATTATGATAAAAATTGTGTCTCACGATATGCGACAGCTCATTAAGCCGTCTAATACAAACTCTATGTTCAATGTTCATCAATAGACGTTAACGGCCTGTACTGATAAGATAACAGTCAGTACAAACTCAGTACACTCGCACCAAGCCTTGTTTTGTCTGGCTTGTAGGGTAACTTCGGAGATCGGAACCTCAAGCTAGCGATTGGTTACCACGTGGTTTACGTATCTATTTACCAATCCTATGTGGCCAGACTTTTTAGCTTGTAGATACTGTACAGTTTTCAAAATTCGAAGACTTTTGAGGTGTGGATCCGCAATGATTCTAAAAACAAGTGAATTCGATTTTGAGTAGCATGCGGTCACTTGTGTGAGGATCGATCAATACCAAATGCAAGATCAAAGGATCAATTAGCAGAGAATTCTCTTTGGTACAGGTAGACGTGGGGGTATCGTATCGATATATAAAAATGTAAAAAAAAAAAAAATTTTTTTCATTCAAGGACCGCAGTTATTGTCGTTATTTGAAATATCAGTTTAGCAAAAGTGTTTCTATATTTACGATAAAGCAAAAGTCGTTGACCTCAAAAAAATAAAAGTTTTTTTTTATCGTCTTATATTAAGAATCTGCCGCAGATAATACGTATGTCTTTGCCCTATCGTAAACAGAGCAAACGTAACTTACTCGCTGTTGACACTATGCCCTCTATACTTATTATTGTTGCGAGTGCTACATTGCTCTAATGTCGATTACATTCGTAATAAAAACAAATGTTAGCTCTATCTATCTAAAATGTGTTGTTTATTTTTTATAACCGAATAAGATTTTAGGGTTTCGTACCCAAAGGGTGCCAACAGGACTCTATTACAAAGGTTCCGCTGTCCATTCGTCTGTCACAGGGCTGTATCTTTTGAACCGTAATAGGTAGACACTTTAAATTTTTTACAGAGTGTGTACTACGGTCGCTATAACAACAAATATTAATATAAAGAAAAAAGTAAGTAAAAAATTTAAGGGAGGTCATACAAGACACGTAATTCTTTCGGCGTTTTGTTTTACTAAAGTATAAAAATAAAAATAGTTTTAATGTATGGTGGTACGAAACCCTTCGTGTGCAAGTCCGACTCGCAATTGGCTTTTTTTATTAAAACAATTATTGTTTGTCAGAGAACTAGAAGATATTGTCGTTGACCTTATAAGTAGGAATATAAAAGTTGATTAAAAGTACTCAATACCTACAGCAGTATAGCCCTCACCAAGTCGAGCAAAAACAAACAAAGGAACAGCTGTACCATCTTTTTTTGAAGCAGAATGCATAATATAATTAGGTACATTATTTATAAATACGAAATATAAAAATGTTTTTACGATTTCGACTTGTTGTTGTTTCCACTACAAGTAAGAAAGAAGCAAGGAAGATCTATTTTCAAAGAATTTTGTCATGTTTTTATTTTAAATTTCAGCAAGAAATCATAAGCAGCTGTTGTAACTGTTTTTCTTCCATGTCGAAATCCGACACAAACCAAATATTAACATGATACAATATTAATATATTGTTGACGGGTACAATAATTGCACATGTCAGTTAATGTAATTGGAACAACAAACGGAGGTTTAGATCAAAGGCGGTAATTTGCACATGCGTCGGACAGTGATACAAACCACGCGGTACAATAACCGTTTGACACCGCGCAGGTTTCAAACGGTTTATTTTCAATCACCTCTATTATTGGCGGCCACCGCCGCATGTGCGCCTAATCACATCCGCATAGACTGCGATAGATAATCTTTATCTAAATTTACACATACGTGTAACTACACAAGTAGGTACACTTACACTGTTTACCGATCTGCACTTGACGTTTGAAGCAGAGGATTAGTTTTGAATTTGATCCTTATTAAAATTATTATTAAACTCACTTTCCAATATTTTTAACACATTAAATACAGGTGGTGGACACAACACATTAAAAACATCTCAATTTTTACACTGACAATCACATGAGGGTAAGCCTATTTTCTGCACAATCAAGGATTGTTACATTGTTGCATATCGAACTAACCTTTCACACTTGATAATGTTCCACATCAATAAGTATTAAAATTTCATTACTGAAAACGCACTAGTGACTCCTTTTGCATCAGCTGTATTAATAACATCAAATTTGAATATCACCACAGACTGGGAATCGATCAATTAGAATTAGGGAACTGATTAGATTTGAGACACTTGGAATGTTTAAAATTATCAAATCATTTGCTAACGACGTGTTAGTTCTTTGTCCTAACGATCACTGTCACAAATTATTTAATAATGTGATTTAGATGTACCGGAGAATAGAAAACATTCATTATTTACTATAAATTGTTTGTTATTATTCGCGCACGCCTATCGATCTCATTAGCTTGTTTGCTACTGGACATGTGTCAATTATTTTATTTTATCAATAGCGTCGAACAACAAATTAGAGGTATCAAGAAAGTTGAGCCAAGATAAAATAAATTATCTTGTCGCTTACAATCAGATTGAATTAAAAAGAATCGTTGTTATCAGGGATTTTTGTACAGTTCACAATGTATATGTGAACTGTACAATAATCCCTGATACAAAACAATGTTATGTAGGTATAGGTATGATAAGAAGAATCACCAGACTTGTTCGGAATTTGGCTTCTGCTAATCACAGCGGCTTTTACATCCATTACACTTGATTAAATTTAGTTTAAATAGCAAGAAACAAATTAAAGGTGTGGGTAAATCAATAAAATGGAAAATAAATTAGACAAACAAAACAAAAATACTCAAGAGCAATTTTGTTAATCTTATTATTGTGCCCGCGCTACTCGCATATCACCACCGAAATGAGTTAAATATCCGTTTTTAACTTTATCTAGACTATAAACTCTTTTCACTTTAAAAAACCATCTCATCTCATCTCATATGCTTTAATAACACCTATGTATACCATGTTTTACGTAAATAAATTATCTTATCTTATCTTAAAGAGAAAAAACTTCCGAATCAATTCGCATAAATTTTGGTTGAAACCGAGGGAGCGAAAAAAATAAGTTAGTTTAGGAAAACTTCATCCGAATTTTCCACCATCATTACTTTTTTATACACTAAAGGTAGGTAGGTATGTTTTATTATAATTATATTCTTTCAATTTCTTTAGTATCTAAATTATCTGAAGGGGTAGTATAGAATACCCACATTTTGGGCGCGAGTTGGGCATACATCCAGACTACAGGCGACTTAACATAACATACTTTATACTTAACTAGCTGTTGCTCGCGGCTTCGCCCGCGTGGATGTCGGAAAATATCCCACGGGAACGTACCACCGGGATTTCATACCTAATAGCTGAGGAAAAGGCCATTGACTCCTACCGCTGCGCTCGCGTTGCTTTCAACCAAAATTACTTTGTTACGCGTAATTTTGAATCTGTGTTTTCTTTTAAAGTATTCATTTAAATGATAAGATGTCAAGGATGATCTTAATCTAAATTAAATGTCCAATTTAAATAACATATTTTATTGGATAAGGATTGATATAATACCGGTCAAAATAACTTCGAAAAAAACAATGAAGTTTTAATGAAATTCTGAAAGATAAAAATGGTTACTGTGGGTTATACTAGCTTTTGCCCACGGCTTCGCCCGCGTGGATGTCGGAAAATATCCCACGGGAACATACTTTCCGAGATTTCATACCTAATAATAGAGAAAATTGTCGTTGACTCCTACCGCTGCGCCCACGTTGCTACGCGTAATTTTGAAACTGTGATATCTTTTAAACTATTCATTTAAATGATATGGTGTTAAGGCATATTTTAATCTAAATTAAATGCTCAATTTAAATAACATATTTGCTTGGAAAAGGATTAATACTATACCGGTCAAAAAAGCTTCGGAAAAAACAATTACATTTTTATCAAATTCTGAAAGATAAAAATGGTTATTGTGCGTCATCCTTAGAAGATAGACATATGCCATCGCAGATTTTTTTGTTGAACTTTTTAAGATATACAATACCGTAGAACATAAATTTGATGTATCTTTTCGGTTTAGGCAGCGCACGGCAGTAAAGCTCCCAGTCGGCATGATTTTTTCCGACTTCTTCAACAATAATCGTCAAATTTCAGCCAATTTACACAAAACCTTAATGAATTATACACTAAAACCTTCCGCATGAATCACTCCGTCTATTGGTTAAAACCGTTTGAAAATCCGTTCGGTAGTTTTTGAGTTTATCGCGTTCAGACAGACAGACAGACGCGGCGGGGGACTTTGTTTTATAATATGTAAGGATACATATGCTATTGCAGACTTTTTTGTTGAACTTTTTAAGGTCTTCAATCCAGTAGAACAAAAATTTTATGTATCTCTTACAGCTTACGCGGCGCACGCTAGTAAAGTTCCCAGTCGGCATGATTTTTTCCGACATCTTCGACAATAATCGTCACATTTCAGCCAATTTACACAAAACCGCAATGATAAGACGCGGCGGGGGACTTTGTTTTAAAATATGTACGTATAAGGATACTTTTTTTTTTCTTTATAACATCACGCCTGTATTCCCCGAAGGGTTAGGTTAGGTTGAGGTTGCGTTATCAACGCTGATTCTCAATTTGGGGGGCCCGAGCACCGCTTGTAGGCGGTTGTACGTGGGGATCGTGCGATCAATGGCCCTCTATGGGTTGTGGGCAGCTGACCTGACGGCCGGCAGCATCGCAGTACTGCGAAGGCCGCAAAGAGCGATGGCCGTCAGAGTCATAAGAGGTTATCGCACGGTCTCTTACGAGGCGGCTTGCGCATTGGCCGGATCCCCGCCCTGGGACCTGGAGGCGAAGACACTCGCGACACTGCATCTGTGGCGCGAGGAGGCCAAGACACGGGGCGAGAGACTGATGCAGCGGCAGATCACACTGCGCCGGTCGGAGCTCCGTCAAGTCATGGTGGCGGAATGGCGGGAGAGGCTCTTGCAACCTACCGCCGGCCTGGATTTAATCGAGGCAATCCGACCAGTGCTCGACGACTGGCTCGGGAGGAGGCACGGCTCCCTGACGTTTCGGGCGACGCAGGTGCTCTCAAAAAAAAAAAAGGTTAGGTTGAGGTGTACAGGCGACTTAATATGCTTAATTCTAAGATTTTTTTAACAAACATTATTTAACAGATAATGTTACTTATCATAATATTTTCGTAACATGCCTGGTATCGCTCGGTCTGATATAATTATGACGTATTTATTCTAAGGATAGAAATAGGTAAACAACCCATCGTGAACTTTGCGCTATTATTTTAACCCAGCTAGCATTTTGCTATTGCAAGTAATATATTACGGAGATTGCATTTCTACATAAATTCTTTGAGAACTTGAGATATGCAATAGATATGTTTGTCAGTGAATAACCTACTTAGTATCTCTTCTTTAAAATGATTGTTAGGTGTAATACTTATCAATATTAGGTATCTGCTCGTAAGAAATCTAAATTATAGTAATCACATCGTCACAATCTATACGTTGACGACTTGGTGGGGCTTACAGGCTCCCATGAACCCTAGGTCTGTGCTAGTAGAGTTTACTTTGCCGAGACAGGTCTAAGGTGAGGAGTCAGACTAGGAGGGATACAATCCCATCGAAGGTTGCCGAGAGCTGCATGGCTAGGGGAACGTTTGTCGTTAGTGTGCTAACTCTGGATAATATGGGAAAAGGGCCCTTCAGTTCTATTCACCTTTGCCACAGTGAACGCAGGGCTTTGCTGCGGTCGACTTTGTTAGTCCCTAGCTACTCGTTGGAAGTATTCTGATAACAAGATCAAAATGTTTTCTCTGTAATTTGTACGCTTAAGAGGCCTGCGAACACGGCTCGCAACTACAAATCGAGATGTTTGCAAAATTCAATTCCAAGCACGTTGCGCTAGTGTGAGTGCCTGTCGGAGCGATATACACCTACAGTGAACAATACTACCACGCACACATTGACAATTATTGTTTGACGCGATAGCACTACTAGCTTTCGAAAATTTATGATAAATTTGGACGTGTTCCGTAAAACCAAAAATAATGAATGAAAACTTAATCTTTTTCCATTTTTTTTTCGATAATTTGTAAATTGATAGGTAACATAAGCTATGCTTTTGCAGAAACAATATTATAAATATTGTTGTTTATAATACAGAAACAACAATATGAAGACATGTCATTTACGCTGTAAAAATGTGCGAAATTAAATTCGATTAAATTTCTTTTTAGAAAAGTTTTTTGGAAAAAAAATTATGTAGGAGCCTAGATAAACACTGTCTAAATCCGAATAACAACATAATATGGTGGAAATATGCCCAAATTGTAAATGATTTAGGTATTACGTTTGTATGGACAATTCATGCGTCGCCGCGTTCTTAAGACGCAGATATATGCCTAGCTTATAACATATACTTTCGTTTGGTATGCATAAATATGCTATATATTTGTTAATACATTTACTAGAAATATTTATCTCATGACATATCATTTTTGCGTATCTGAAACTTTCAATAAGAGTTTTGACAGTTGCCGAAATTTTCCGAAGGTCTGTAAATGATGTTATTTGATAGGAAAGGATACTGAAACGATTATATGCACTCTTGGGCCTGAATAGTGCCTGCCGGGGGTTCGAAGAAAACCGATAGGGACATCGCGGCCCCCGGCAACAGGGCAACCGAAGGAACACGGGTGGGTTTTAGTCAGTAAGAGTCTGACACGCCCTCCCGCTCCACCCAGAGCGGGAGAAGTTATTTGATAATTTCCCACGCAAAAAAAAAAAAAAAAATGGGCCTGAATAGTAACGAGATGTAAGTGTTGTGAATTTATAGATTCATACATATTCATATACATTAGTGTATTGCAGTGATTAGTTGCTATCCCAAAATTCACATAGCGATCCATAGTTTCAACAATATCCAATCCAACAATTCCAAAACAATCCATTATAACAATTCCAAGTCATCGTGTTAGCGATCTTCGGTGTCCAGTGTGAAAGCAAGGGTCGTACAAGGTAGGCAGGGTCAGAATCCGTAAAAATCAAAGCAGTGATTGTTGAAAATGAAAAATAATTGGGAAAGCACTCAAAACACATCCGAAAACACGAAATAAGTGACAGCTGTCTAGTTCTAGTAGGGATGGGCTTTGCGACAACGAACCGTTTACAAAGACCGTTTTGTGATGATGAAACCGTTTTACGTCCTGAGTTCAACTTCAAACAGTCTTCATTGCACAAACCAGCCTTCGAATTACTTGGTGCGATTTTTACATCTAAGAAAATACAGTCGGGTACAATGATTCAACTATCTATCACACTCGTAAAACAGTCCTTCCAATAAAAAGTGAACTCTTTGAAATTAAATACAGTCAATAATGTATTATTACCAGTCAAAGTCAGTCAATGTGGTCGTTCGTGATGCGAGAAAAACATTTCATATATTTTAAATCGTTGATAGTTTAAAGAAACTGCGCTCGACGAAAAGGCAATTCTATTCCATGTTGGATAAGTTTCGTCCTTTAACCGTTTTCTGCAACCATTTTCGTCGTCGGGAAAACGGTTTCGGTCGCCAAAAATTCGAGAATGAATGAATGTCAGTCTGCCAGTGCAGAATATGTACTGCCAGTGACATAGACAAAAAATAAAACTGAATTTAATCGATATGAAATTGATAATAATTATTTTGGTTTTTCAGTAATTAATGATGTTTTATTTAAATTAAATGCACTATATTGTATAAAAGTATATATAGTGCATTTAATTACTTTGAGTTAACTATATTACCTAGTGCTACCTAGTGGGTAGGTTTTCTTTTTGTAGTTGTGTAATCGATTACTATAATCGATGATCTCACGAAAACTATCTCCGCTTCCAGGCAAAGAATTGAGCAGATTTTTGATATTCAAGGATAAAAAATTATGACTAATTTTTTGATCATATCTCAACTTAGGCCCAAAATTTTCCATCTCCTTTTTAAATAGGAAGAAAAAAAAAGTTGCAACTTCATTGCACAACATATGATCTATTATAACACGAAATAGTAAAAATTTCTTATAAATACGTAGGTGATGCTATTTGATTTATTAGTTGACAGTTATACTTGTGATATTTTATTAATTGCAGTATAAGCTTAGATAATGTATCGAGTTTTTCTCACCACTTTTTAGTTTACGTACACAATAAATTATCAATAAAACATATCGGAAACTGCATAAACACATAATGATAATTAGTTCTTTCTACCACATTTTGCACACGTTTCAATTTTTTCTGCATGCTCAATAATTACATACTGTTTTTCGTTTGTCATTATCGTTACTAAAAGTGTACATAACCACTTACCTTCTCGCAATGAGTGAATTCAACTGTAGCAGACGCGACCTACTCGTATGTCTTGTTTTAATTGAAAGTGACGGGAATTATGTTGTTTCTTTAACACGTTATATACGGGATAATTTTATCATCTTCCGAGACAAATATCGCTAAGAATGTAGCAAGTGTACAAAAAATCTTAATACCAACTTTCGTCAACGCTACACTAAATCTGGCAGAAATAAGGTTTTTTTTTTAAATCAGAATATCGTGTGGTTGAACGTCATATCCACTGTAAACCTGGAAGATCCTAATTGTGAATCTGAACCTTCGACATCGATGGTGAAGCGAGGACGCCCTTCTAAAACCTACGAAGACAGTTCCGATAGAACACAAAGACGAAAAAACAAGAAGTTGCTTGAAACATGTGGCCTTGATTTTATACTGAATTCATATCTTCGGACCCTTACATAACAAGTTTAAGAAAACCTAAAAAGTCTATGGAACTTATAGATGAAGCTTTGGAGCTAGTAGAATAATACACTTAAATGTTTTTTTTTTCTTATTATCAGTAATTTTTAGAGTTTATTTTGTATTAATTAAAACATTTTAGGTCACATTATTTAAAGATATTTCATATTTTGTATTTTTTATGACCATCAAATATATATTTTTTATCCATAAACTGCATATTATTTTAAAGTATATTTATTCTAGATTATCTAAAAAAATCAGCTGTATATCTATAAAAATATGGAAGTTATGGATTTATGACCCGAAACCGGCTCAATCTCCACATAGTGCGCCGCCACAAACTTATCTGAACTAGTAGCCAAAAGTGGAACTAACGAAATAACTGACCGGAATTTAAAAACGTTCTTACTTAGCATGGGTTTTGGATAAGCATTATTCTTGTCACTGTCGCACAACTGTCATATTAAAAGTGCATGATAAAGACGGAAACATATCCAAGAAAAAAGTGCGTGCTAAGTAAAGTTAACTTCAGTGTGGGAAAGAGATGAAGCTCTACAGGACGTATAGCTCCATCTCTTTGTCCCACTGAAGTAATATTAAAATAATACTGCTTTTGAGCTGGTGGTAGGCCCCCTGTAGCTGTTGCAAGATGTAAACGCTGTCCATTCTGTAATTGTGTCATTTAAAAAGGCAATTTTATTATAAATTTTGAACGACATAACATTATTTTCCCATTATGTTTTTTTTTTTTTTTGCGGTGACATTTAAATTATTTATAAAAATAGGAAGAAATATAAAACAAGTGACATTTGCAGCAGTGTTGTCAATTTATAAAAACGAGAAAAAACCACTCTCAGCTTTCATTAGACAGACTATAACTTAATAAATATTTTTACTGTTAATTAAATATTTTATATTATTTGTCCATAGCTCGCTATGTGCAAAAATTTCATAGACCGAGATAAATTAACTTTACTTAGCACGCACTTTTTTCTTGGATATGTTTCCGTCTTTATCATGCACTTTTAATATGACAGTTGTGCGACAGTGACAAGAATAATGCTTATCCAAAACCCATGCTAAGTAAGAACGTTTTTAAATTCCGGTCAGTTATTTCGTTAGTTCCACTTTTGGCTACTAGTTCAGATAAGTTTGTGGCGGCGCACTATGTGGAGATTGAGCCGGTTTCGGGTCATAAATCCATAACTTCCATATTTTTATAGATATACAGCTGATTTTTTTAGATAATCTAGAATAAATATACTTTAAAATAATATGCAGTTTATGGATAAAAAATATATATTTGATGGTCATAAAAAATACAAAATATGAAATATCTTTAAATAATGTGACCTAAAATGTTTTAATTAATACAAAATAAACTCTAAAAATTACTGATAATAAGAAAAAAAAAACATTTAAGTGTATTATTCTACTAGCTCCAAAGCTTCATCTATAAGTTCCATAGACTTTTTAGGTTTTCTTAAACTTGTTATGTAAGGGTCCGAAGATATGAATTCAGTATAAAATCAAGGCCACATGTTTCAAGCAACTTCTTGTTTTTTCGTCTTTGTGTTCTATCGGAACTGTCTTCGTAGGTTTTAGAAGGGCGTCCTCGCTTCACCATCGATGTCGAAGGTTCAGATTCACAATTAGGATCTTCCAGGTTTACAGTGGATATGACGTTCAACCACACGATATTCTGATTTAAAAAAAAAACCTTATTTCTGCCAGATTTAGTGTAGCGTTGACGAAAGTCGGTATTAAGATTTTTTGTACACTTGCTACATTCTTAGCGATATTTGTCTCGGAAGATGATAAAATTATCCCGTATATAACGTGTTAAAGAAACAACATAATTCCCGTCACTTTCAATTAAAACAAGACATACGAGTAGGTCGCGTCTGCTACAGTTGAATTCACTCATTGCGAGAAGGTAAGTGGTTATGTACACTTTTAGTAACGATAATGACAAACGAAAAACAGTATGTAATTATTGAGCATGCAGAAAAAATTGAAACGTGTGCAAAATGTGGTAGAAAGAACTAATTATCATTATGTGTTTATGCAGTTTCCGATATGTTTTATTGATAATTTATTGTGTACGTAAACTAAAAAGTGGTGAGAAAAACTCGATACATTATCTAAGCTTATACTGCAATTAATAAAATATCACAAGTATAACTGTCAACTAATAAATCAAATAGCATCACCTACGTATTTATAAGAAATTTTTACTATTTCGTGTTATAATAGATCATATGTTGTGCAATGAAGTTGCAACTTTTTTTTTCTTCCTATTTAAAAAGGAGATGGAAAATTTTGGGCCTAAGTTGAGATATGATCAAAAAATTAGTCATAATTTTTTATCCTTGAATATCAAAAATCTGCTCAATTCTTTGCCTGGAAGCGGAGATAGTTTTCGTGAGATCATCGATTATAGTAATCGATTACACAACTACAAAAAGAAAACCTACCCACTAGGTAGCACTAGGTAATATAGTTAACTCAAAGTAATTAAATGCACTATATATACTTTTATACAATATAGTGCATTTAATTTAAATAAAACATCATTAATTACTGAAAAACCAAAATAATTATTATCAATTTCATATCGATTAAATTCAGTTTTATTTTTTGTCTATGTCACTGGCAGTACATATTCTGCACTGGCAGACTGACATTCATTCATTCTCGAATTTTTGGCGACCGAAACCGTTTTCCCGACGACGAAAATGGTTGCAGAAAACGGTTAAAGGACGAAACTTATCCAACATGGAATAGAATTGCCTTTTCGTCGAGCGCAGTTTCTTTAAACTATCAACGATTTAAAATATATGAAATGTTTTTCTCGCATCACGAACGACCACATTGACTGACTTTGACTGGTAATAATACATTATTGACTGTATTTAATTTCAAAGAGTTCACTTTTTATTGGAAGGACTGTTTTACGAGTGTGATAGATAGTTGAATCATTGTACCCGACTGTATTTTCTTAGATGTAAAAATCGCACCAAGTAATTCGAAGGCTGGTTTGTGCAATGAAGACTGTTTGAAGTTGAACTCAGGACGTAAAACGGTTTCATCATCACAAAACGGTCTTTGTAAACGGTTCGTTGTCGCAAAGCCCATCCCTACTAGAACTAGACAGCTGTCACTTATTTCGTGTTTTCGGATGTGTTTTGAGTGCTTTCCCAATTATTTTTCATTTTCAACAATCACTGCTTTGATTTTTACGGATTCTGACCCTGCCTACCTTGTACGACCCTTGCTTTCACACTGGACACCGAAGATCGCTAACACGATGACTTGGAATTGTTATAATGGATTGTTTTGGAATTGTTGGATTGGATATTGTTGAAACTATGGATCGCTATGTGAATTTTGGGATAGCAACTAATCACTGCAATACACTAATGTATATGAATATGTATGAATCTATAAATTCACAACATTTACATCTCGTTACTATTCAGGCCCATTTTTTTTTTTTTTTTGGTTGGGAAATTATCAAATAACTTCTCCCGCTCTGGGTGGAGCGGGGCTCTGGGTGGTCCCACACTGAAGTAATATTAAAATAATACTGCTTTGTGAGCTGGTGGTAGGCCCCCAGGAATTGTTGTGACAGAACCCATTAAGATCTAACGAGGTGAACGAGGCATATTCACACAAAATGCATACCTTTATAATTAAGGATACGATTTATGTATAAATTACTAGCTTCGCCCCGCGGTTTCACTCGCATAGGTCTCGATCCCGTGGGAATATCGGAATAAAAAGTACTTATTATATGTTAGACATAGACACTTGGGTTAGGACCCAAGTCATGATCTGATAACCCATGTGCCAAATTTAATTCAAATCCGTTCAGTCGTTTTAGTGTGCAAGCGTAACAAACAAACAAAGAACCTCACTTTCTCATTTATATTATTACTTACGATGTAACAACAGAACACTATTGTATTGCCTGCTTGCATATTTCCAACAATCCCTCGTGTATCCTGTCTGCTCGACGTACAAAACACACTGTAGGAATCTAACAGAATGTCATGTTGAGCTATAATAATAATAAAGTTTATTCATCAAAAAGTAACAATACAATGTGACATATTCGGTGAGCCACAAACTTAGCGTCGCTTGTATCTTGTCGGTCATCCATTTGACGCAATCTTGAGACAGGCATCTTACGCTGGTCGTTTCAAAAGCGATTGTGTCTGTCTTCTATCAAATTCAGTATTTTTATTTTATTTTTTAAGCTATTGCATAGCTTTTATCGCGGGCTTTGAGCGCGGCGACCGAATCAAGAAATTCCGTAACGAAAATAAAACCTAACACCCGACTCCACCTACCATGTAATGACGGATGATGACATAAAACAAAAATTTCACGTTGTCATGGGAACGTAATTTTTGTTTTATGTCATCATCCCTAGTGTAACGTTGACAAATAGTAGGTATGGAGGTTACAAATGCTATGCAATAGCTTTACCGCGGCAGTCCCCGAGTGCCACACGTTTTTTTTTTGTTTTCTTTTTTCGCACGTGGGCACTTTCTCATCTTGTAATTTTATTTAAATATTTTTGGTTTTCTAATCTATACAAATAAAAAAGAAATGCGGTTCGTTGGTAAGCGCATCACTTGAGAACGGCAGGACCGATTTGGCAATTTCTTGTTTTATAATTAATTTAATAGTCGGAATTAGGTTTTTATGGAAAGAAAAATTTGAAAATATTAGGTACTGGAAAAATTTCAAACTCGGGAAAAACTGAACGCCCGCCGGGCTATTTCAATGGGATATTTTAATGAACTATTAAAAAAGGACAGGACAACGTTTGCTGCCGGGTCAGCTAGTTTTCAATAAATGTTGCTTGGTTGCGTTTTATAATTACAGGATTAGTGGATAACCTAATGTCGTTAGACAGACTAACCTGGTAGCTGATAATTGGTAATTTGCCAGAAAATATAATATTATTAAATGTTATTAGTATTAAGAACTTGTTTATGTACGACGAAGGGTTTGAGGAAATAAAGGCTATTTTTATCTGACTACGGCAAAACAAAAAGGAGGGTTATGATTTTGACCGGTATGTATGTGTGTAAGTATGTATGTTCATCTGTTCCCTCATAACTTCTAAATTACTCATCATAATTTGACAAATGAGTTATCACTGAAAGCGTTTTGATCGTCCGCTGATTATAGGATGTGACGTTACGTTAAATTGAAAAAGGATAGAATTAAAAAAAATGTTTTTTTTTTTAAATATGCTAATTAAGCCCTTTCAATTACCCCAGTCACCAGGGAGAATGGAACTGGCGAGAGATGTCGTGCGGTGTCCCACAGGGATCGGTCCTGGGGCCGCTTCTGTGGGACATCAGATACGACTGGGTGCTGCGCGCCAACCTCCCTAGCGGCGTCAGCGTTGTTTGCTATACTGATGACACGTTGGTCCTGGCGCAGGGGAGGTCGCACCAGGTGGCAGCCGAACTGGCGACACGCGGGGTTGCAACGATCGTCGACAGGATCCGGCAACTGGGACTCGAGGTGGCCCTGCACAAGTCCGAGGCCATGTGGTTTCATGTCCTCGGAATGCCTCACCGTCAGGTTCCCAGGTAACGGCGGGAGGGGTTCACATCGGCATTGAGTCGACGATGAAGTATCTGGGACTCGTCCTCGACAACCGGTGGAATTTCGTGGAGCACTTCAGATGTTTGGCTCTCAGACTGAAGCGGGCCGGGGCTGCCTTGAAGCAGCTCCTGCCCAATCTAGGGGGTCCAAACGCCTCCTGCCGGAGGTTCTATGCGGGAGTCGTGCGGTCCATGGCCATTGACGGGGCACCGGTGTGGGCGTGTACCGTGAGGCGCCGGCCAGCCCACCGGTTGAACGCGTCCCAAAGGTTCATGGCCATCCGGCTAGCCTGAGGATACCGCACGGTCTTCTGTGAGGCGACGAGCCTCCTTGCCGGATTACCGCCATGGGATCTGGAGGCAAAAGTCCTCGCACACATTTGGGAGTGTCGCGAAGAGGCGAAACGCCGGGGCCTAAGACCGCTGCCGCGAGAAATCACTGATCAGCGAACAGAGCTCCGGCAGGATCTCATGGCGTCATGGAGAGTGCGATTGTCGCAACCCAGTGCTGGGTACGCCAAAATTGCGGCGATAAGTCCCCTCTTTGAGAAGTGGCTAGAGTGGCGCCACGGAAACGCCCGGGTGTCACCATTGTGTGGATCACCCGGAGGACACAGTGGAGCATACGGTGAAGGTCTGCCCGGCTTGGTCGGGGCACCACCATGTCCTCGTGGAGACGATCGGCGGCGGTGATCTCTCGCGACCGGCCCTGATCCAGGCCATGGTACGGAGCGAGACGGCATGGGAGGCCGTCACCTCCTTCTGCGAAGCAGTTATGCTCGTGAAGGAGGAGGCGGAACGCATGAGGGAGAGGCAAATTTCGCGCCCTCACGCCCCTAACCGCCGCAGGAGGAGACGCCCGGGGCGGGAATCGCGAGTCGATTTCCGGCCACCGTAGGCGCGGGCTTGCGGACGGTGAGCAATGGGTAGCTCGTCGTCCGATAAGGACCAAGCCCGGGTCGACGGCGCGTTGTGTTTCACGCACGCCTCAAAGAAATGTCAGCAGAATTGACGGGGTCCGCTAGGGCCGATGCCTACCGGGGGTGCGATGAAAACCGAAAAGGAGATTGTGGCCCCCGGCAACAGGGCAACCGAAGGAACACGGGTGGGTTTTAGTAAGTAAGAGTCTAACACGCCCTCCCGCTCCGCCCAGAGTAGGAGAAGTTACTTATTTGATAATTTCCCACCCAAAAAAAAAGCCCTTTCATTTGATAATGAAAAGGCTTAATTAGCACATTTCAAAAATATATATTATGACCCCAAAATAATTTAAATAATAACAAAAGTATAAAACTCCCGGCGGTGATCGCTCGGTAAGTATAAAACCCAACTACGACTAAAAAGTTATCTAAAATGGTATAAACATCATAGACAGAGAAATTATAAATCTGGAGTCACACGTAATCTTTTCGATTTGTTTCACAGTTACACGTGTGACTTCGGACTTGGACTTTTTATTTGTCTGTTTGAGATGTCTTGTTTATACCTTTTTTATTTTATTTGATAACATTAAATAGCTTAATCAATTACAATTTTATCTAAATATTTACACTTAATCTCAAAATTATTGTTATTAAAGCCGATAAGTGCCAGCTGTTAGTTCATAATAGGCATGTGGTAGCTAGGTACATAAGTAGAAAGACGAGAAATATTTGATACAATTTATAAAAAGATTATATCTCTAACCTTTTACTTAAACTTCGAGTCCGACGTCGATAAATTAAGACAAAAATTGTAACCTTCTCAATTTGAATCACGAATTTCAATTAAAATACAAAAATAAAAGGACTCCAGTAAATTATTTATCTGGAAACGGAAGTGGGCCTGTGGAATTAGGCAGCTATCCCGCCGTTTTCTTGTTTTCGTAACAAGTAAGCGCGTTTTAAATGTCCGCCTAAATGAGTTTAGCGAAAAAACAGAGAGGTTTCCGCAAAAAATATGACCTATCCAAAATTAATTTAGTCTGAGTTTTATCATACGAAGTTTTTTTTTTAATAGATCGAAGTAACACTGACCTCATTTTATTAGTGCCTCATTTAAATATCGCCTTTGCCTCCGTTCCTGTGACGTAGGTCTACATAAATTTATACCTTATTTTCTTTTGTAATGTTAGCTATTGTCTAGTGAGAAATTTTTTCATGAAGTCGTCATTAGGAGGCATTTTGAATTAAATTCGATTTGAACATAAAATATGACCTTATGGTGGAAATTAAAATATCGCTTTTTTATTGTTATGGCTTATTTCAGTTTATGAACCTCAAATATGTTTTTTTATCAATTCATCCCTAAATATTGTGAACAAACACACATTCACAGTAGTAGTTGATATAGGTAGGTACAGTAGTGTGCAAGCAAACCCAAGATCGCGCACGTGAAGCATGGAGCCACTTTGATGCTCTGTCAATGGGGTTTACAACAAGCCAATTAGGGAGGGAGCCAATTTTCTCTAGGACTTCCACTTAAGTACGTCTAGGAGAACGATATATGAACCATAAAAAATATCAAACCGGATATTAATACCTCCTGGTGTACGGTTCAAACGTGCGAATTAAGGTCAAAATGAAAGCCTGTGTTTAACGATGTGAACTAAAAAATCATAAATATTAAAGATCAGAACTGGGGCAGCTCTACAGAAGTGCTAAAATTTTTTTAAATGCAGGAATTGATTTCAAATACCAAAGTTAAAATTCGCCGGAGTTTGACCCATATCGATGCTGCGCTGTAATGCACGTTCTACCTCACGCTGACGTCATCTATAGCTGTTCCTCGCTACACAAGTATGCACACATGCCTCGAATGTATTATGAACGCGAGGATTTACTCGCAACGTTACCAAGAAATTGCCTCAGCTTTTGTGAGATTGGATATATTCCAACTATGCCAAATCTTAAAGGAGATTCTTCTGAGAAAAGTTTAAAATTTATTTTAGGTGTAGTAAAGTATTGGAGGGCTACCAAGTCGATGGTTTACAACTTGATTAAGTTTAATGCGTTTCTAGTATAAACATGAATGGAAATATTATAACGCATCTCTTAAAAATTGCGACTTCTAAGGCACAGGATTTAAAAACAGCAGTTGGTACCTTTGGTATAAAAATCATAACCCTCCACCGTTGTCGGGTAAAAACACAGTTTTATTTAGGTGCTAGTAGGTAGGTGTGTTTGGGGTGGTGATATTATTCTCTTAAAACTTCATTGTAGTGGCTGATAAAAAGCGGTCAGAGGGTTTAAGTTTATACGTCACGGGTGTTCAGTGTTTATGAGATAAAATAAAGCGCTTGATTAAGAAAGTTAAAACTAGGTTTTAATTACTATTAAAACACTTCTTAGAACTTTATTTACTGTTATGAATGGAATAACCTATATTCGTAGGTATATTTTTTGTAGTCGGAAAAGTTAAGAAATCAAAGCGAAAAATATGGTTCAATGCCTCGCCACTCACTTTGATAAATATTTTTCTAAACAGATAAGAATTTATCCAATAGTCTTGGGGTTTAAAAAGCTTAAAGTGAAAAGTTTGTAAAAAGTTTAGTGAAATACAGGGTGTTTGGCAGAACGTTGAACATACGAAAATGGTGGATAGGTGGGTTCATCTGCTACTTACTCAGCCCTAATTTATTTGGCCCTTGCCCCCTGGATTGGATATTTACAAAAAAATTTTTTTTTGCTTTCTTCTAGTTTCACCATTTTCCTAACTTTAAAGTGTAATTTTGATTAAAAATGGGTAAAACAGGCAATTTTTTTTGTATGTTTAATGTTGACAGATTCTTATAAAATTATTGCTTTATTCAGATAGCTAGAAAAAAAGTTATGAGTCCTCAAACTTACAGAAAGATGTAAAAAATACTTAAATCTTAATTTCAAATTGCATTATAAAAAGAAAGGCAAAATAAATTAGGGCTGAGTAAGTAGCAGATGACCCCACCTATCCACCATTTTCGTATGTTCAACGTTCTGCCAAACACTCTGTATATGATGTAATGGATTTTGCTCCATTATATCATATATTTCACTAAAGTTTTTAGCAGGTGAAGTTCTGTAGTTTTTGCCTTGGGAAAAAGGTATGAGTACACACATACATAAGACACACACAAGATACATACATAAGTATGTTTGTATATGATGTAATAATTATAATGTATAATTAAGAACTCATTTTTGTAAAAAACTTTTATTTTTATTTCCATTAGCTTCACATAAACCGAACACATCTACATACAATTAATATTTACTAAAACTAGCGAGCATTTAAGTACTTTTATCTGATTATAAGTAGACGCATCAATAGGCCTAGAAAAATACTAAACGAGTTTGTCAAATAACTTTGAAAACTCAGCATAAAATCACTTGATACATACAAATATTCACACAAAAAAAACTATTCATAAAATACGAATCGTAAGCAAATAGAGTGAACTAGGAATTATAATAATATAGATGACTTTGACTAGATGGCGCTGCCATCACGCAAACATAGCGCTCCGTTTGTTTTTATTTAAAAAAATGTTTAAAATAGTTGTTCCGTACTGATTTTAGCATAAATACGATCCATTTAGTGCAGTCAATGATCTCTAGTGTTATCTAAAGTTAACAAACTGTGTGGACTTATAAATAGTGATTTTATCAACCCTATTACGTATGTGATCAATTTTCATCCCAAAATTGTGTTTGTGCTACAAAAGTGACTCAAAACCATAATACTAACTCAGGGAGCACATAAACAGGCATATTTCAATAGTTTTAAACTGACATTATCATTTAGTTACTAAGTAAAAACAAATTCAAACAGTGCGTCCGTTTTTTATTTAAATGAAAGCTTGGTAACGACTTTCCAACAAACTTTTTAAAAATTATATAATTTAGAACTGTAATTTCAACACAATGTCTAACTGGCACATTGGCTCTAAACGTTTCATGCGCGACTGCCAAAGGCGAATGCCCGAGTTCGAGCCTGACAAAATGCATCTCTTTTTGTATTAATACAATTACAGAACATTATTCTCAACATTAAATTGGATTGATTTGAACAATTTTCTACAATAATTTTTAGCATTTTATTAAATATTAAGATCTTTCACCATATTATAACTATGTCTCTTAAACGAACACCACCTACAGCACCTAAGGCGGCTAAGACTACAAAAAACTGTGCTTCTGATATGACTATTAACGTCAGCAATACAGACGCTACGGGCACAACAAGTCGTACGCGATCGCGTAAGCAGCCGCCTGATTCCGAAAATACTGATTTTATGTCGGAAATAAGGAACGTAATTGCCGAGTTCAAACATGAACAGAACTTTAAGCTTGACGCTCTGCTAACTACGATAAGCGATATTAAAAAGCAGAATATTGGAATTATACAATCGATTGAGCATCTGTCTGAAGATTATAATAACCTAAAAAAACAGCTGGAATTAATAGAAAAGGAAAAACGAGATAATTTACAATACATTTACACTCTCGAGACTAGAATTGAAAACCTTGAAAATGCGCAAAGATTCTCCAGCATAGAGATAAGAAATATTCCTCCTAGAAGAGGAGAAACGAAAAATGATCTTGCTCAGTTAATGAATACAGTCGGACGAGCCATAAATGTAACTATTCAAAATAGTGACATAAAAGATGTCTTCCGAATTAATACAAAAACCGAAGGAAACAAACCTATTATCTTGGACTTCAACTCAGTTTTACTTAAAGAGAAATTTTTAGAACACACAAAAAACTTCAACAAGCAACATAAAGAAAATAAATTGAATACATCACATCTGCATATCCATGGCTCCAGTAAACCAATTTTCATAGCTGAAAACCTAACGAGCAACGGCAAAAGGCTGTTTTTCTTAGCGCGTGACTTTGCTAAGACCTATAACTTTGCATATTGTTGGGCCGCCCACGGCAAGATATTCATTCGGAAAAATGAAGGAGATAATCGTATTCGTATAAATTCGGAGGCTGATTTAAATAAGCTTAAATCAGAGTGCGATCTCTGACTAGCCACTTTTTCTTTGCTGCAATATTTTATTCAATTTTATTTAGCTTTGTTTATGTTAATTCTTAGGATTTTGTTAATAACTTTTAAAAACTTATTAATGACTAGTCGCACTAGTCAATACTTGAATATGTTGATTTTACTAATGTTAAAAATTATGTTAGTAGCACTAAGTCAGAATGTCTTATATTATTTTAACTTCACAATTTTCGAAAATTTTGATATAACTCTCACCACATTATCTCTACATTATCTTTACTCATTCACATTCACACAAACAAACACACACATATCATATACAAACACAGACTTTTATCTTGTTAGATTAAATATTTTAAAAATTTCTGTAAAGCTTTTGTCCGTGAGACGTAGTGTCACTCGATGGTTGGTAAAATACATTGGTAATTTAAATTGCACCCTAAAATATTATGTTTTGAAAAATGGATGACTTTAACGTGATACTAAATAATGATTTGGATTCTGTTACTGTAGCTCAATCCGCCACTTGTGACATTGATGACTGCCACTCTTTGTTAAAAAATTCTTCCAATACCCTAAAAATATTGACTCAAAATATACGTAGTATTAATTGCAATACTCCCAACCTTCAAACATTACTTGAAAGATCAAAAGTTGATTGGGATATTATTGTACTAACCGAATGCTGGTTGCAGCGAAATCCTACCGTTCCTGAATTCGATGGTTACATTTCATTCACTACACGTAAAAATCAAACTCAAAATGAAGGTGTGGTAATTTACTGCAAAAACATAGAACAGTACAGTATTGATGAACTGGAAATAGTCAACTCAAATTGCCTTATTTTAAAAATAAACAAAAACACTGTAATCGTTGCTGTCTATCGACCACCTAGTCACAAAAATATCGATAATTTTTTAATATCCCTCAACGATTGTCTAAGCAATCTCTCATCCTTTCAAAATATCATATTAGTTGGCGATATTAATATTGACATTATTGAAAATTCCCAAGATAATAGATCCTATGCATATCTCGACCTTATTGCTTCTCATGGTATGCTTCCAGCTCACACGATTCCTACTCATAGTCGCACGTGCTTAGATCATATAATGTTAAAGACAAGATTATCAGCGTTCTGTTATGTTGCTCAAACTTCTGTTACAGACCACAATAGCGTTATACTATTTTTAGACCTTAAACTTATCAAAAACCAAAGCCCCAAAACTATTAAACGAATAGACGATGCAGGACTGGAAACGTACGTAAAGAACATAGATTTTGAAAAGATTTTCAATATGACAGATGTTAACGAGGCTACCAATTTTTTTATACACTCCCTAGGTCAAGCTATAAATGATAACACAAAACTAATAACGACTTCTAAACGTAAAATAATTTTGAAGCCTTGGATAACACCGGGCCTATTAAGATGCATGCGAAATCGTGATCAATTGCATATTAAAACCATTAAAAATCCAGATAATGAGGTAGTACTTTGCACTTACAAAAGATACAGGAATTTTTGCAACGACATATTAAAAAAAGTTAGACAAAGTTACGAGCAAAATATCATTAAAAAAGCAGGGAAAAACAACAAAAAGCTTTGGGAAGCAATTAAAAATATAACCTATACTAATAAATCCAAACAGCAATCCACACAACTCATCTCGTTAGACAATCCTGTTGAATCAATTAATAGAGTAAATTCATTTTTTGCAAACGTAGGTAAAACATTGTCAGATAAATTACTCTCACAAAATATAAATTTTCCTAATGTAGAACCCGATAGTCAACCATCAAATTCTTCTCAAAATTCCTTTGTTCTTCTTCCTACTGATGAAGAAGAAATACGATCCTTAATTTTTAATTTAAAAAACGAGTGTGTAGTTGGCGTTGATAATATATCTGGATCATTTTTAAAACAATTTGCTGATATTATTATTCCTCCACTTACATACATATGCAATCTCTCATTCTCTACTGGAATATTTCCGCGTGCCTTGAAAAAATCCAAAATTATACCCATATTCAAGTCCGGAGACAGATACTGTGTCAATAATTATAGACCAATATCCATACTACCAACGTTGTCAAAAATTTTAGAACGATTAATGAATATCAGACTTACTAAATTCCTTGAACAAAATTCTCTTTTATCTTCATCTCAATTTGGCTTTTGATCTGGCAGGTCAACAGCTGAAGCAGTCCACGTACTAACAGATCACATAGTCAACAAACTAGATAATAAAAAAAAGACCTTAGCCATTTACCTAGATTTAGCTAAAGCATTTGACACAGTATCTGTTCCTATTTTGGTAAAAAAGTTAGAGAATATGGGAGTAAGAAGTCTACCACTTCAACTATTCATAGACTATTTATCTGACAGAACACAAACTACTAAAATAGATAATTGGATTAGCGACGAACTTCCTAATCAGTACGGCGTTCCTCAAGGTAGCATCCTCGGTCCCACATTATTCTTAGTTTATATAAACGACTTATGTGATATCAAGCTACAAAACGGTAAAATCGTAACTTTCGCCGATGATACTGCCTTAATATTCGATGCTAACACGTGGGATGAGGTTCAAAATTATGCTCAACAAGGTCTTGATACGGTGTATAAATGGTTATATTCCAATTTGCTTACCCTCAACGTCGATAAGACAAAATACATGACATATTCCCTTAGACCCCAGGATCAACCAAACTTCAACTTGAAAGCCCACTCATGTAATTCCATCAACCATTGTTCTTGTCCTGTATTAGTTAAAACAAATTCTATCAAATATCTTGGCATAATCATAGATTACCGTCTCAGCTTCCAACAACACATTGAAAACCTAGTTAAAAGAATTCGAAAATTAATCTACATATTTAAAAATCTAAGACATATATCTGATACATTCGTTATTAAAACAGTTTACTTTGCACTATGCCAATCTTTGCTAGTATATTGCATTACCACTTGGGGCGGTACCTCTAAAACTTATATGATAAATTTAGAGAGAGCCCAAAGAGCTATATTAAAAGTTAGTTGCTTTTTCCCAATCCTCTATCCAACTTCCGAACTTTACCAACACTGCCAAGTGTTAACGGTCCGGCAATTGTTCATTCTCATGACAGTACTAAAAAAACACACTGAAGTTCCCTTCGATCACGATTTACCAACACAAAACAGACGATCAGCAAATGTTTGTTCAATCATCCGTTATAATACTAGTTTCTCCCAAAAGTTTTTCTGTTTTCTTGGCACTTTTCTTTATAATTCAATTAATAACAAAATATCTATCTACACCCATACTAAATCTATTTGTAAAAGAAAATTACGCTTTTGGCTATTAAATCTGGACTACATTGCCACAGAAAATTTATTAAAACCAATGTCTTAACACCCACACATTTACACTCACACACCTACACTTACAAACATTCAATACACACAACATTATTCATTTCCCCATTTCCATTCTTCATTTTTTGTTATGCTCATTATTATTTTATTTGCTTATTTTGTTACTTATGTATTATTGAATAATAAAATAGGTGCGTATGTTACCTACATAAATTGTATGTTTCTTTGAATTTTATGTTGACTTGCTTTTCTTTTCTTTGATTTGTTTTAATTTTCTTAGGTTTTTCAAACTTTTGCTTTACTAATAATATCTTGACTATATTGTTTTGTAAATTAACATGTCCTATCTAAGAGAGCCGGGTGATCTGTAACACAGGACCTTCCTACCTCAGACACCTTTCTCTATTTAAGATTGTGCATTTTATTAATTAGTGCCTGTAATAAGATGTTGAGATAAATAAAGATTTATGATTTATGATTATGATAGTAGCAGATTGTATGTGAAGGTACTGCTGGGAACACGGCGGCAAATATCAATCTCTTATGATATTGGATATCAGTACATGCGTGTGTAGGTAATATCGACAAATCGTTTCTTTTCATAGGAATTTTTGCGTAGTTGCGTATTGCCTTTTCTGAACTTATTTAAGTGTATAAAAATACTTCTGAATATATCAGTATTTTATATGGAGTTACTTCAATACAATTTCGCTTTTTTATTGGTGATACTATCCTGGCTAGAGTGTTCTTTGCCATCAGGCTTTCGGACAGAAGCTATTGCTAGAAGGCTACACACTGTCACAAATATGTTCCTAGTTGTGTTGTATTGTGTGGTCGCAAGCGGTACTGCTGAGCATGAGTTCCTCGGTTCGATTCCCAGGTCGGGAAATGAGTTATTGGGTTTTTCCATAAGGAATTTCTTAGTAGCTGCCTAGAATCTGGATTTGTGTCCGATTGATGGCAATAGGCTCGCCCCCCTGTTACATTACATGGGGCTTAAACATTACTGGCGAAATGTGGCTGTAACTATAGGTACAACTCTGCCTAACCCTTCGGGGAAATAAAGGCGTGATGTTATGTTATATTTTATCAAAATGTTACCCCGGGTCCATACTCTCCAGGAGGCAAGACGAGGTGAAGTGAGCGTAATAGTGTGGATGGCGTCCTCGCCTCCTCTCGTCGTCTCTCGCCTCGACTCGCGCGCGCTCCGCTCGGTGTCGGTTTTTTGACCGGAGTCAAAGGACGCGAGGTGCGAGGCGTGGCGGGTAACTGAATAAAACGAGAGTGTGGATGGGTAGCACTTGTGTAGCCTCCACTTGCCGTGGCTTGTGCAAGGTGCTTCCACGATGCGCACTCGCGAGAGTGTGGACCCGGGGTTACGCGGAGTTACTTCAGTCTTTAGCTCCCGCTTCCTTGTAACTGGGTGATGCTCTGCTAGGGTTTCCTTTGCTGTTAGGCTTTCTCTGTTTTGACCGTCACAAATATATTTCTACTTGAAACTAGACAAAATCAAACTGGTTGCTAATTTAATTGCATAATTTAGAAGATTAGTGACAAAAATGAAAAGGGTATGCTGAGATGGTTTGGGCATGTTGAGAGGATGAATGAAAGGCGACTAACAAAATGTATTTACGAGGCTGATGTGAAGGGAAAGGCCGGGCGGGGACGCCCTAGGAAGACTTATACTGACCTTATTGGTGATGTTCTTCAGAAAGGTCAGGTGCGTAATACTCGCAACCGGCGTGCGTGTATGACTAGATGTATGAACGTAAACGAGGTAAAAGAAGTATGTAAGGATCGTAGCAGGTGGCGTTCTGTAGTTTCTGCCTGCCCCCATGGGAAGAAGGCGTGAGTTTATGTGTGTATGTATTAAAACATTGATTTTACATTTTGTGATTACTTGAACTCACACATTGACTTATTAGTATTACTAGTAAAAACAATTGGAATATCGTATAGGTATCTTTTACAATGCTTGTATGTGAGCACCATGTATCCATCATACAAATTTTTTTTCTGTCATTGCTTCATTTTAATTATTTTTACCTATTGTGGTATAGTAATTTTATTCTGCAGGTGCATCGTCTTCAAATATAATTAAATATTAAATGTATACAAAATATTGTAAAATATTTTAAAAGAGTAACGGTGGAGTTTCTTGCCCATTCTTCTGTATACGAAAACGGAAGAGGCGACTAGAATCAATTCTATTTTTTGTAAATTTCGACGTCGAAAAGTGCCTTTTATGTACCTATTTGAAATTTATTATTTGACTTTGTTGTGTATAATTACCGTAACCGGTTTTTAATGAGCAAAATAAAATAAATACTTTTCTACATGAAAACGGCTTGATATGTAAGGCAAGCGTTCACCTATTCATGAATGAACTCGTAAGTCCTATCATCTCTATAAATCGTAGGCTCGTAGCATCCTCGTAGCACCTCGTAGCACGTAGTCCTAAACTTTCTATCCAGCAGTTTTTTCGTAGCAATCTTTATTCGATTTATCTTTACTAAGTAAGCAAGGCCAATTATGTTAAGAAGTGGTATTGTAGGAAATCAGAATTTGGCCACGAGAAGGGTAAGAAGCGTGGGCGCTTCTAATAGAATATGTTTACTTTAAGTGACAGTAACTCCCTAGAAGCCTTTTTGTACACTTTAGTATATATTCATGTTGTCTGTTTGTTGTCTCAGATTAGTGAAATAAATACGTTACTTTCTATTACTAACCTACTCTAAGCCTTTACAGAAAAGATAGGGTTTACCAGAACAAAACTTCTTACTATATATTATTTAGCTAGAAAAAGAGTTGAAGTAAAGTAAAAATTCTGAATATTACGGCTACAGTTACCTAAAAGTGTGAGTGGGAAAAGTCAGCTTCCAGTCTAACCGGATGCAACTGAACACCATTTAAAAAGAACGACTGCATATCTGATCTCCACAAAACAGTTACTGGGTAACACAATATCCCTTGCCAACAGTCTTAATTGCATCTGGTTAGACTGGAATCTGACTTTATCCAACTACGTTGGGAAAAGGCACATGATGATGATAGTTATGGTGTATACCATAATTATCACACTGACACTAACACATAACGACTGTCAAAGATCAACAAATGACAGCCGGCACCAACGGCTTAACGTGTTTTAGAGGCACGGATAAGCCATAATCACCACAGTTTGCGAATGAATTAGTGATGGCAGAACCATGGTATAAAGAGAGGTAGTAAGCTATCTTCATAGAAACGCACCGCGCGCGGCTTGTATGTGTGCGCGGCTTGTATCTACGCGTCGCCGCACGCACACTTAACAAAATCTCGACCTGTTTCGGCGGTTTCTCACGAGAAACGGGTCGAGATTTTGTTAAGTGTGCGTGCGGCGACGCATAGATACTATGGCCCCACACATACAAGCCGCGCGCGATGCGTTTCTATGAAGATAGCTTACTACCTCTCTTTATACTATGGCAGAACTCTGTAATTTAGCAGATAGATGGAAGCTGTTATCCAACACGCTTAGTCAGCCGCCTCTGCTTTTGCCAACTAACAGCACACCCAGAGAAAAAAGGCTCAGTCTTTGCCGAATAGGTATCCGGTGTAATTCAAAATAATTCCTCAATCGTCCATCCCCTATAGAAGGAAGCCTATGACCGGTACCGCAAGATATACAATTCAAGCTCGGTTAGGTTCAAATAAATATATGTTTTATGTACTACGGACCATTTATTCCGTGTATTACTAGACATGTATTTCAGTCCTGTCGCCACCCTTGTCAGATAGATTGAATAGAATTATTATCCTATATGCTGGATATTTATAGGGTTGGTGACGTCACATGTATGGGAATTGTTTCTGATCTAGTCCGTGACTTGGTGCGATACTATGTTGAGACGTGACAATCGATTCCGTCTGCGTTGAACAGCTGTAATTTCGTGACAAACAATAATTGCTTTTGTACCTATTTATTTATGTTTAGTAACATAATCTTTTCGTCGATTTCATTAACTGCCTAGTCAATAAAACTTTGACGTGCTGACTGCCTCACTGCTTTCAGTTATAAAATGGAACTGCCGAAAAATAAAAACTTTTTACAAAAAAAAAAAACAACCGACTTCAAAAAAAAAACACTACAAAGTGAAAAATAACTTTAGTTTCGGAAGTCGGTGTCTTGGTTTAGAATTTTCGTTTTTTGTCACCGACTTCCGAAATTAAAGTTATTTTTCACTTTGTAGTGTTTTTTTTTTTGAAGTCGGTTGTTTTTTTTTTTGTAAAAAGTTTTTATTTTTCACTTTTTAGTGTTGTGGTACCTACCCCAAACAAATTCGAATACCACTACCTGCTATGTAAATAACAGTGACAGGAAGTTATCAAAGTAGTAAACAACATACAGACGAATTGAGAACCTCCTCCTTTTGGAAGTCGGTTAAAAATGAGGGTCCTCGGTTGGCTTTCCAGGTGCAGATTTTGGTTTTAAAACAAAGATGAATGTTTCTTCAGACATACCTAGTTCTCAGGACCTAATAAATACCATGCACATAATTATTATCCATATATACCCAGCACTGGATATTTATAGGGTCGGTGACGTCACATGTATGGGATTGTTCCCGATCTAGTCCGTGACTTGTTGCGATTCCCTCTGTTATGTTGAGACGTGACAATCGATTCCGTCTGCGTTGAACATCTGTAATTTCGTGACAAACAATGATTGCTTTTGTAACTATTTATATTTAGTAACATAATCTTTTCATAGATTTTATTAAGAAGAGAGTCTAAGAAGTTGAGACGAAATGGATGAGTAGCCGAGCCTATCAGGTACTAGCTGCGTCCCGCGGTTTCACCCGCATAAGTCTCGATCCGGTCAGAATATCGAGATAAAAAGTATTTTATCTACTCCCATAGCGTAATATTCGAATTATGAACTTCAATACGAGTTTATATTGACATACTTTATAAACAGAATACCGAAATTTAAAAATAGAATCATATTATAACACTTTTTCTCTAACAAAATAATACTATAAAACATTTTTTTTTTCTATTACGATACAGCGCTAATCCAAGAAGTTAATATCACCAAAGAGTTTCCATCAACTTTTGGCGGGGGACAGCAGCACCCGCTGTAGCGCATGTGCGGTGATGTGCTGGTGCAGACGACATTCATTTGTTTTGTAGTACTTACTGAATTTCGTGGGATTTTTAAATTTATTCTTGATCTTTAACTTTGATTTTTTATTTAGTATTTGTTTCAATCCCAATGTTTGAGAGTAGATAAAGTAGTGTATGAAACTGTACATAACTAGGTATTATAACATTCGTGTGATACTATTAAAAACCTCGCCTACGGCTCGGTTTTAATACCCTTCATTATGCAACAGTTTCATAAACTACTATTATGTCCTAACCCAGGTCATGGTCTACCCATGTTCCAAATTTCATCTAAATCCGTTCAGCCGTTTTAGCGTGAAAGCGTAACAAACAAACATACAAACATAGAAAAAATCAAATGTTTTCTCTTTATAATATAAGTTTAGAAGTTTAAATAACTGCCGAACGTGAAGGTCCTCGGTTGGCTTCCCAGGTGCAGATTTCTTTTGTAAAAAAAAAGATAAAGAAAAGAAAAAGAAAGAAAGAAAATTCGTTTATTTGCGGTAAACATGACGCAAAAAAAGATTAAAAAAGAACACGTAAATAACAAATTGGGGGAAAATATGCGTCACATCCACGCAAAACGGCCATTGCTCAGCATAAAGCTGCGACATAAAGATAAAGCAGCATAAAGATGGATATTTCTTTAGATATAATAATGTTTCTTACCCCTACCCGAGCTACCCTTGGGTTTAAACTTTTAATACGGCATAAACTAGTCTCATAATCATCATTGTTAAGGTAGGTTGTTTGTGCATCTGAAACTCTGCAACTAACATAGTAATAAGGCCGCGCCGCGCGGAACGGCGCGCCGTAAGCAATGAAAATCTATAAAAACTTTATGAGCTTCCATTGTTCCTGAATCACCTTCTCACCTTCAAACACGAACTTGCTATACTTTAGCTGTAATAGCGTCCATTTTAAAGTAGTCTATAAAGTCTGTATAACTTGTAGGAAGAAAAGATATTTTTTAGGTTTGTTTTACCATTTTGTTCATTATTACTTGGAGCGTACCTGAAATGAGTGTACCTACATTCCTGTGATAAAATGTACTAGTTCTAACTAGCATTTTATTTTAGCTTCTTTTTGCATTTTTAGCTAGTCATGTTTTACATGGAGAGCTTTTTTGAGGTATGACCAACAGACGAATTAAGTACCTACCAGTATTATTCTTTGAAAATGGACAAAACAATCTAACGTAGAAATGAATAAAATAATGTGAACTTACCCTCGACCCCTGTAAAACTACGTGGCCAAAACTATTTCAGTATATTTAATTCTTTTACTCATTTCAACGTTAGATAGTTTCGTCAAGTTTCAACATAGCAAACTTGCTAATAGGAAAAATCTAATCTCGTAAGGAATCATCCTAACTTCATCATCAGCCTATAAATGTTCCCACTGCTGGGACACAGGCCTCCTCTCTGTGAGAGGGAGTGGGCCGTAATCCACCACGCGAGCCCAGTGCGGGTTGGTAGATGTCACATGTCTTCGAATTTTCGGTTCTAGGACATGCCGGTTTCCTCACGATGTTTTCCTTCACCGTTTTGAGAGCAGTGGTGATGAAATAATTTACACAAAGTAAAGCGCCTGTCTGGGTTTGAACCTACGACCTAAGTCGCGGCCGTTACCACTGGGCCACCACTGCTAATCCTAACTTATAATATTATAAATGCGAAAATAAGTTTGTTTGTTTATTACGCTTTTACGCTAAAATGGCTGAACGGATTTGGATGGAATTTGGCACATGGGTAGACCATGACCTGGATAAGGACATAGGCTACTTTTTATCATGGATTGCAGACGAAGTCGCGGGCAACAGTTAGTTATGAATAATCCTTCTCATATCCACATAATGGGGATTACACATCAGCGCGGTGCGGCGACACATTCCGACGGTTCGACGGTTTTACAATTGTTTTATCAGTCACTCCCGGGCTCGTTTCAACGTCACACGGTATACCGTCTCGTCTCATCGGCTTCAGGAGATATGTGTATAATATCTCACCTTATGAAACATTTATCAAGCCGTCACAAATTCAATTTACGTGATGAAACAGAAGCAATTTCACAGAAATAGAAAAAATATGTTACGTTTCGTACGTTAATAATTCACCGTCCTGTCACGCACACCATTTTAATTATTCGTTTTTATTGGCTTCGCCTCGTCAATATGTTACGACTAGGGCCAATATTTTGTCTTCATTGAACATTCATCGTAGGGCCTTCCACAATTGCGTCGGTACTATGTATTTCCGAAACTCCATATTTTTCAGCTGTCTAACCCACATAAACATGATAACAAGAATTTGGTAAATGCTCAAATAGGTACTTGGTTCATTTTCAATTACTTTGGAAGAAGTGTCTACAGAGAGAAAATCTATTAAACAGAATATCAGATGAAAAGTGGGCAAAGACGAAAAGAGCTCTTGAAATACTGGAGAGTAGTGGAGAGTCTTGAAGATAGTTTGCCTTTTCATCTGGCAGTTAGACTTAAAAGAAAGTTAAGAAATTGCACCAATAAGTAAGTACTTACTTATAGCAATGTTAAGAAATTAAACCAACAAGCATTTCAATAGAACGAGATATGAATTTAAAGGCATCATTAGTGTATGTACGCTCTTTTACTAAGAGCAGAATTACATAGAGCTGTTCTGCACTCAGTAACCTAAAGGGTTGCTTATTACAATAATAGAACGCCTTAATATTATTGCACTATTGTATTTTCAACTCGGCACTGACCCGAGCGTTGAAAATCTAACAGTGCTCTTTTATTTAGGCATTTATTTAGGTGTCAACTAGTGTTAGTGAAATGGACAATAATGGCATTAGACATTCTATATTGTCTTACGGCCTCCAATATTGACAAGGACCTACTTAGTTTTGTTACAAAACTTTTGAGAATATTCACACCCGGAATTGTTAATTTTCCGGCACTGTGTGGCAGTACTTATGACACTTCGTAAGTTAACTGGAAACAATCAAAATAAACGCACCACTCTTTTCCAACACCACTATTCCCTACAGGTTAGCTGGGAAACAGAGCATGACTATTACGATGTAACAAAACTGAGAGTGACACTGACATTTATTGCATGCCTGCGGATGAAGCTGCTCCTAATAAAAAACAAAGATCAGATTGATAGCTCACAACGGCTCGCACATAAATTGCTCGGACAGACTGGGTTTTAGGATTGCAGTTTTTCTTCTTATTCTGTGATTTCTGTTGTGATGTTTTATTAGTATTACTTACGGTATTTTTTAATTTCCTCAGCATTAGGGGTTTGTTTATACTGGTACTGCACTATGAGGTCATAGTGCAGTACCAGTATAGCAACATCGTTTCGGCTTTTCTTTCAAATCTTTTTCATCACCATTGATATATAAAGAACCTGGTATATTTTCAAAAGCATAGCCCAGCACTCTAAATAGCATAAGACGCTTTTATAATCATAATTTCGAAGGATTTTGAAGGAAATTGCTAATCCATTGATTCATAAGTTCGAAAAATTCGTCTGATCAGTAATGTAAATAACGCAATGAATGTTGTTGAACTGTCAAATGAAAGGCATTGCTATTATAAGTGTGTTACGCATTTGCCCTGCAGGTCATTTTTTTTTTTATTTGTGAAAAACCAAGGGCTAGAAATCATACAAAGGTACGAGGTACGGTTCGAGGTCCCAGCGTCCGTGTCGGAGTGGCCGTGTCGCAACGTCAAGCGAACAGCTTTTGTTCTGAAACACTGGTATGGCTGCACTGCGCGTTCGGTCCAATTCGCTTTTTATGTGAGAAATACCACGACAATTATAATTATAACTCGAACTACACTTTACGTGAAATGTAAAGGTCATCCAAAGTAGTAAGTACATAGGTACTTACTACTTTGGATGACCTTTACATTAAACGAGAAAAACACCACAAGATCACAACATCGATATTAATTAAACGAGTGTTGACAATAGTGTCAACACTCGTTTAATTAATATCGATCTTGTGATATTGATAAAAAAACAGTAGGTGTGCTGTTGCAGCTGTTACCTAAAGCATTGATAACCTTATCAAATAGGTTATCACTTCTTAATTGAGTAAACAAAAAAGGTTTTATCACTTAACAACCGTTGTGGATTGTTGCATGCCGATGGCGGCCATATTGTTGAAACAAAACATTTTTTTAAGCTTCCCAATCATTTCGTGTTAAAAAACATCCAGGACCAGTAAGGCGTTAATTTCAGAATCACTAATAAAACTATTGGTCTGTTCAAAAATTAGAATTTTTAAAAGAGTAACCGTGTAGTTTCTTGCCGGCTCTTCTTCATAGGAAACGACCAATTGGAACCGTGCACCTAGCTTCTGACGTTTCATAAGTGTCCATGTAGGTTTATGTGAAATAAAATATTTTGAAATTTAAATTTTTTTTTAGAATACTTTGAAAGGAATAGTGCAGACAGTCAGATAAGTATATAAGCAGATAAGCCATATCTATAATTGGAGAGGCAACCTAAAGTGGCAACCTATCTAAAAGTGGCAATCTAAAATATGTATTTGAGTCAGTAAGTAATACTCCACTCTTCAAACCAAACCTCAGGAGAACGCTGGCAGAGTAGAAAGATTTATTACTGACAAGCGGTTTCCCGCAACTTCATCCAATAGAAATTGGATGACATGACGATGACGTGTGTTGCAAGCATGTTCTGTATTCTCGCTTGAAATAATAACGGATACTGGCTTCTAGCTATCAACAATACCACCACATGACAGAAAATCGATGAAATACCGAATATGAACTCGATGCATACTTCATTCAAGTTCGTGGTCAAATAAAATGGCGTTTCTACTGTTCCTCACATAGTTCTTTAACTTGCTGAATGCACTCGCCTCCTCGGGAAATAGTTCGCCTATTTTGCTGTGGGGGCTAAGGGGTAAGCAGAAGAAGAAGGTAAGGAATTACGTAGTTGGATGGGGACAGCTGCATAACGTTGTAAAATTATAACAAAACTTATTTCCAACTTTTTTTACTTAATATATTTAGAAGTTGATTTTTCTTGTCATGTACGTTATAAAAATTACATGTAGGTATATAGAGTAACTTAACGCCTAGGAGTGATCTTGGTACACACACCTCGTAGGCACCTCAAGGGCTCCCTACAAATGGCGGAGGGGGTCTCTCCAAGCTCCTTGCTGTAAGTCTTGCAAGCAGCGTTTTCGTCTGAAAAGAAAACAGAACAAGTTTAGAAATAAGATCTGAAATTCTGAGAAAATTGGGGTAATTTTGAATCTAATTAGCGGATTAGCGAAGTTAGTCTTCAGTTTTCCCAGTATCTTATAAGATTACAACTTCTGAGCTTATCGGAAAATAAACAAGTTTTAACAGTCCGTCTTTTTTGACACGTTTCCACTTTAAATGCAATTGCGATCCCTATTTAATAATTAATATATTATCTATTTTTAAATTATCTATTTTATCAATTTTTTTGTTTTTTTTTTTAATTATATCTATGTACTGTACGTGTATATGTATCACAACTTTTTCCTTTGCCAATAAAACTTTTTGTATTTTGTATTTGTATTTGTTAGAGCAAATAGGTACGTGCTATATAAGTACTATTCGCACTTTAAATACTAACCAATAATTTAGAACAACACTAACCATTCTATTGTTAGTTCGCCCCTTGTGGCTCTCGTTTATATGGTATAACAACGAAGGTTCCTTCGGTAAGGGGAGAAAGCGTGTCTTAGCTTGTAAAAAGATGACAATTTCCATTATTTTTATACAGTGGCGTTGTCTCGGCGACAATGTAATCACTTCCCGCGAGTGCCGTGGAGGCAATAACAGGATTATTAGGAAGACGTGCTATTCTTGGAGCTGCGGCACTTTCTACCTGTATACTAATGATATTATACTGGGAATACTCTCTCGCGTGCTATCTTGTGTGGGCTTTAGGGTAAGCAGATGTTAGTTTATTTAATATAACATTATATGCTCATCATAAACCTTGTGGTAGGTACTACGTTATATTTATAACGTGAGTCTTAAAAAGTTTTATAAACGGATTGGAACAGATCTTGATTGTACCTAAATACATACAATATATGTTTTCGTACCTAAACCAACAATCTATGCACACTTACCTGCTCCGTTTTCAAAGATCAGCCTTAAAGTTTATTTCGAGTTTTTTTTCTAAGTCTACAATGAAGTTTCGGCTACTATTATATGGATGTATTTATTTATTATATGGATGGTTAGATACCTGTAGACGAAGGTATGTAGGAACAGTCAACTAAAGAGTTAGATTTACAGACTCATCGAGTTTATGGAAAAGTTTAGCTTTTTGTGGAGCGTCGTCTTTGTCGCTCGTAACTGAGTGATAGTTTCTTTGTTAAAACTCGGTGCCGGTAAAGCAGATTCTTCCGTGCAATGAGCAAATAAAAATGACTTTAAGATGACGAACATCTTCTGCATGTGACTGTACTTTGCATAGTGCCGTGTCATCTGGTAATTTTGCGTATACTTACTACAGGAGATTCAAATTCAAATATATGTCGTGGCCAGATTTTAGAATTATTGATCATTTCATGAAATAAACAACGACCGCTGGTCACATCATGATGTGGTCTGGCCAGATCATTGAATACTCAACGTTTGACGATATGACCAGTTAGACGCACGAATACTGTGGCCAAACATTGGTGATCATATCGTAAAATTGTTAGATTATCCACCGGTAGAGGCGTTGGTGTCGCTTTGTTTTTGTTGTGCATCATGGCGGCGGCATACAACAAATCAAACAAAGTAGGGTGACCATGCAAATAAAGTCGATGGAGTTTTATTGGGTTTCCAAATATGATATTAAAGAAACTTGGAAGTAGCGCTCGCCGGCCGATGTTGCAGTTGCGGCGTGAAATGCAACATAGCAATTAAAATTGGATTTAAAAAATTAAATATTTACGCCATTTATGTGGTACCCCAACCAAATGGGTTAGGTTAGGTTATAACTGTGACCAACCGCTTCCAAGTTGGTCGCAGTACTTGGCTATTTTTACTACACCTTAAACCATGGATACCCTACATTTATGATACGGCCAAACGTCGACTGACATATTTTCATTAAACGTTGACGTTAAACGATATGGCCAATTATAGTGGGCCATTTCATGAAATGGTCAATTCTAAGATCTGGTCACGACATAAATTTTAGGTTTATAGGCTAAAACTTTTTGCTGGCTAGAAGGGATTGTGTTTTGTTTCTGTCCTGTTTGATGAGAAGGGTAGGCAAGGGCGAAATTTGTTTTTTTTCTGAGTTACTACGCACGTTCTGATGTAAATTCTACTTACTAAGGAAGGTAACGCAGGCCGGGCAACAGGCGCACTGGCCAGCGTGGTTGGCGCGGTAGATCGAGGGGTTCTTGCAGCTGCTGCGAGCCACGGGGGAGCTGCAGGGGTGCTGCTTGCAGTAGTTGGTACCGCATACTAGATCACCGTACACAGCGGCCATGACACATGCCAGCATCAACAGGATCAGAGTCGCCTTCATTCTGAAAATTAAGTATTTTTGATGCATAATTTTGTATGCTCTTTCCGGAGGGAGTACGCTGTAATCTACCACGCGAGCCCAGTGCAGGTTGGTAGATGTCACAGGTCTTCCAATTTTTGGTTCTATTGAATTGGATATGATTGTTTCCTCAAGATATTTTCCTTCACCGTTTTGAGAGCAGTGGTAATATAATTATTCACACAAAATAAAGCGCCTGATTTTGGATGATTATTGGAAAATTAAATGGTTTGAGTAAAAGGATCTATTGGCAGAGCAATTGAACGATGATTTTGGGAAGATCTGGATTGCGAACTGTGGCAGGCCCATATAAATTAAATGCCCAATTGGAAGAAAACCAACCTTAAACCGAAAAACAGAATGAAGAAATTCCTTTCAAAGTTCTAGTGTAATCTATACCAATAAAGAAGAGAGAGCGAATTATGTTATATAGTTTATGGCCTAGGGACTTGTTGATAGTTTATGGCCTTGGGACTTGTTGATAGTTAGGGCGAAAGATGTTTTCACCGGAAATTGAAGCTGTTTAAATGGGATTGGCAGATCACTTGGGATCATCGGAATCCTCGGTATATGAGCTAGTTGACTAGCTGCTGGGCCGGTGATAATGGTTTCTACAATTAAATTGTCCTTCAATTACTTAATAAGCAGCCTCGTCCCGTTGCACATGCTTGGAGGGCTTAAATTCCTCAAAAGCATAATTGGAATCCCATTTTTTGGCAGAACACTTAGAGCAGATCTTATTCATGGCTCCGATTTGGACGGAAGACTGTTGAGCATAATCAATCTGTGAATCGTATCTGAAAGCCGATCTGTTACTATGAGCTAAAACTTGATTACGACCTCTAGTCGTTGATGTCCGTTGTCTTTCTCTCTGATCGTGAAGGCGTTGGGAACGCTCAAAGCTCGACTCCCTAGTGCGAGCTTGTATATTTCTAATATTTTGCTCTTCAAGCCGCTGCACACGCTCCGTTATTATTATGGTGCCGTCTAACCGAGCGGCGTGAGCGGCGACCATGCGACATTTTTCAAATAACTTACATTTTTAAACTTGTGATATCTTTCGAATGGAATGTCCAAATTGAATAATTCAAAAAGCTATATAATGGTTTTGAAGCAGACTTAAATATGAAGTCATTTATTTTGATAAAGATTAATTCCAAAGTATAAATAAAAGAGCTTTTATAGCGGTGGCATTTAAATATATTTTTTTTTACATGAAAAAACACTTATTGTGACATAACTATAATAGTTAGACATATGCTGTGACATTATTTTTTGTAGATAATGATATGTTCTGCAAAGACGTAGTACATTATTTGGTTCTACAATCAATAGTTTTCGCAGCGCACGCGATGTAAGAAAGTTTTTTGGTAATTTTTTCACACCTTGGGTTACATTATTGGAGTTTTAGTATGGATCCCTAACTTTTTGAAAATTTAATATAGCCTATGTTCACCGGAGATAGTGTAACTTCCCAACAGTGAAATAATTTTTCAAATCGGTCCAGAAATTTCGGAGCCTATTCAATGCAAACAAACAAAAAAACAATAAAATCTTTCCTCTTTATAATATTAGTGTAGATGTATGTAAGATCTGTACCTCAATGTGCCATATATTGAGAAATAATTAAAATATAAATAAAAATATAAAATATGAAAAATCCTTCCACCATTTGAAATGTACATTATTCCAGATGGACGATGGATAATTATATGTAAGTACCTATATTCAAAAAGAGTACTTTACAACACTAATGAAATACTATCTTGAATTCATGCAAGCCTAGTGCTTTTGTTAGGTTACTGCTCAGAACTTGTGCACAGCGTGTCGTGAACAGAATATCGTCTTCACATGTAAATTGCACCCGTGTGGAGCCGGGTGTGCCGGGTGTGTGTGCTAGTCTCGAATAAAGCACTCAGGGAAACACCATTTCGAATAAACTAAAACCTTTTATGAAATTGTGCAGCTTCATTTGCTTTAAAAATATAAATCGTGAAGTTTGTAATCGGACTCTATATATTACCCTGTTTTGTATTCCGTTTTTATCTGATGGGCGTAATTTCGGATGGCATTTGTTGGCATGGAGCAATATTTCACTGGTCTTCGTTTAAAAAATGCGGTCATTAAGCAGACAAAATTCAGAGCAGGAACCTATCGGTGGTAACCAGGCAGTGTCCGGTCCGCCCGCCGGCCACGGCCGGGCTGCCCCAGAGCCCCGTGCCAGAGATTAATATTCTCCTGCCGTCCGCTTTGCCCGTCCGCGCAGATAATGTTTTTTGTTTATCGGAAAACTTCGGGTTATCTAATTGAATTATGTAAAAATCCTACATATAATGCAAATTATGGTTAGCCCTCGTTTTCAATTTGCCCCGGACCTAACCAAATCAGAATTGATCCATCCGAGCGTCGGGTAAACCCCAAACGGTTCTAGCAAAACTGAAAACAATCTTCAGTTTCCCGAGACTGGTATTGAACGATAATAACTTGCGAGCGTGTTGCGAATCAACAATAAAAGGAAAAATTACGGGAAATAAGTTTTCTAGGATTTATATTTGATCAGCGATTGATGCTAAGTGGATTTATATATCGTTATATCAGATTTATTTTACTTTAATAAACTCGTTTCTTCCTCCTCTGTTTTATTTCATGGGATATAAGTGCTGAATGGTATCATCATCTCGTACAGGATTTTTTAGGAGCTGTTAACCAGCTCCTAAAAAATCCTGAACGAGAAGATGATACACATATTGCCCGGACTATCAAAAACAATAGCAAAACAGAAATATATTTTTTTCAACAACAGCTATTTGATAAACTAATTAAAATCCTAAAATACAACAAAAATAATTGCTAAAATATTCCTAAACTTACTTGAGTTTTGTAGAGAGGGAGAGTACTTCGTGCGAACCGGTCAAAGCTTACTATATATAATGGCATTAGGAAAGCGTACATAAGTAAATATATAACGGCTACAGATAACCCCGACGTGTTTACTTGCCAACTTGCACTCGTGATCATTATTATCAGTTATTATCTTACTCGCCTGTTATTATGAAACTCAGTTTGGTACAGTATTTACCTAACTTAGAGATATTATATTTATCATACTAAATACCTCATACTACTGTTAAGGTATCCTAATTAAATGGGACAACATTTCCCGTTAAGTAACCGTGTTGATATTTTTCAACTCGTCACTTTTAAGGAATATCAAATGTGATTATTATTATTCAAACCATTGATCACCACGTTACCAAAAGCAATGACAGAAAACGTGCGTACCAAGTAAAAAATATAATGAATCAATTATCCTAATAAATTATTTTCCTACATTTTGTCCCAACGCTGTTGTAAAGTTTTTATTTGCCTTGATTTCTTAACTTATTTTCTACACATACTCATGAGGCAACTGTATGTATAAACTTCTGGGAAATTAGAAGAAATAAAATAAAATGATGACAAATGTGTGATTACGATTGTTAAAAGCGTATTCGTTCTTCTTATTTGCACTTCTACAAAGTTGCACACTTTCTAGAAATTACAATTAAATTGCTCTGGGATTTCCCTTGTTTTTCCTCCTCTCTTAGGCCCGTATTACAGAACGTCACTCAATACTCAAGCATTACTTAAAACTAGATTCAAGCCATTTGATTGGTTGAAACTAGTTTTAAGTAATGCTTGAGTATTGAGTGACGTTCTGTAATACGGGCCTTAGAATTCCCAATAAGCGCAATCTATCTTAATTCTCGTTCTCCTTCCATGGTCCTATTTATTAGACTTAAGTTTATACGGAACCAAAACCAATTCATCATTGAAGTAAATGAAAAAAGTAAAACCAATAAAACGGATCTTTTTTTCAGTGGAGTGTGAAAATATTTTGACAGATGCCCAAAATTTCAGTGAATTTAAATATTTATGGGTCTTTATTCATTGAAGATGACAAATACTGAGCGGAAAGCCTTTTAAGGAAGGAAATAAAGATTATGAGAGTAACCTGCTATTAAATAGAGACCAGGCGGATTTCTTTCAAAACGCTTAGCGTCGACTGAAATCTTTTGAGATAAAGATGTTTTTGTTGAAATTAAAATAAGTAGAATAATAATATTTCGGAGAAGTGTAGCTACATGTTCTTATCATTTTCTAGGTATTTATTTATTAATGTGTTTCGGTAGGTACATTGACGTATTTTAAAATGATGTAATATTATTACTTACGGACGGCATTTTATATTAAAAAAGTTGAAATAATGAATTAAATCGGAAGAAAGATAAAAGAGTTATAAAGCTTTCAAAGTTTCCAAAGTAACGTCTTCTGCGAAAACGGAGATTGGCGCTAAACTTTTGAGGAGAAAGTCAATATTTCGTATTTAATCGTTTTACGGGGCGGCGACGGTTCTGCGTAGGCGCTACGGGTCGCGAACTCAACTCCCCATTTCTCATTCCCCGGAACAAATATTTGTATCACCTTCAAATGGTTGTTCCGGGTATAGGTGTTTGAACATGTGAGATTTGTGTTTGTAATATATGTACCTATCGCACACGATAGTGGAATTCCTAGTACACATAGCGTGAAGTTATTTGATCCTATACCGTATCCTACCTGTAAACATTCACTTTGAGATTACCTTTCAAACTTAAGGACATCGCTCATTATAACAGCACCGCTCCAGCGCAGTAACGCCCCGGCACCGCCTCGAAAAAGTCGCCAACGCGCCGTAAGCAAGGCGACCGCTAGTCGCCAACGCGTCGCGTTAGCAAGGCGACCGCTCGCTGTCCGCGTGCATGCCACCGGTGAGGTGACAGAGTCGTCGTTGGCGTCACCGCACGGTCGGCGAGGCGTCACCGCGCGGACGGCGCGTTGGCGACTAGATTTGCATGCATACCGCCTGCAGGCGTTTCTTCGCCGGAGAGCGGGCTCCTCGCTTGAAGCTTGCTGTCGGCGCAACGTGCGACGGCTCACGGGCAGTGAGCGGCCCGCGAGCCGTTCCACTATTTTGTATGGCCATCGTAAAATAGACTTTCATCATCAGCCTATAATGTTCCCACTGCTGGGACACAGGCTTCCTCTCTATGAGAGGGAATGGGCCGTAATCCACCACGCGGGCCCAGTGCGGGTTGGTAGATGTCACATGTCTTCGAATATTCGGTTCTAGGACATGCCGGTTTCCTCACGATGTTTTCCTTCACCGTTTTGAGAGCAGTGGTGATGAAGTAATTTACACAAAGTAAAGCGCCTGTCTGGGTTCGAACCTACGACCTACAACTCGTAAGTCGCGGCTGTTACCACTGGGCCACCACTGCTCACAAAATAGACTTTAATGCATTTGATTTAAAACCCTAAGTTGAATGACAAGTTATTTGCCGTGTCGGAGCTGTGCCGCTATAATGAGCAATGTCCTTTACGCGTAGCCCTCATATTGTAAATATGAAACGAAAGATAAAACTTTATTGTTTCATTAAACAATAAAGTTATTAAGTCTCTAGTTCTAACAGGTTAGCTGCATTGGCGAGCAACGCCTTGCGTCATCTCAACGTGCAACTTAAGTCGTCTGCGAGTATCGCGGCGTCTGTGTAACTCATTAGTCTTGTATAAAAACATTTAACTACTGGTTTATACAGTTTATTTAGCAGAATAATAAAGTAATTATCTTCCTTATGTTTTTAAACCAATTTATTCTTTTTTTATTCTTATAGTTATCAGCCGTCACTTCAGTGTTAAATTATTTTCCAGCCAAATCTTTATTCACACAAACAATTTGTCTTTTCTTCCACCTGAACCTATTCCATAGCAAAAATCAAAATAAAAAAATAAAAATGTGGAAATAAGAATAAAAAATACAAGCGTTTATTGAAAATGTAAATGCAGCCAGAAGCGGCGCGGCGGCGTTATGCGGTTAGGGAAACCAGCGGCAATGTGTTATTTAAACAAACATACATAGCTACATAAACACAATTTAAAATTCAAATTTATCGCCGGCTACAAAAGGAATGCCGTGTGAGCTAGGCGCAGGGAAATATCAGGGAACATACCACAATGATATTCGTTAGTATTTCTAGAAACAGCTACTTTAATTATTATACAGCAACAAAAAGATAACAGCAAACATTCCAGTTCTATACACACGTTTATTATAGCACTATCAACGCGCCTATCACGTCCCCGAGCAAAACGTAACGAATTAGTGCTCCGTGCATTTATATCTAAATTAATCGTCTTTAGTCGTTAAGTCTTAGTTAGCTGCAAGTTGCCGTCTCTCCGGCGACGCTCCCGAGCTCTCTGTAATGCGACTCACAACTGTCATTAGTGTCCCCGATGCAAGCACAGGATTAATATCACTAACGAGATCAAAGTGTAACTGAAATACTGGATTGTTTGTTGCACGAGTCATCTCTCTAGAAGCACCACGTTTGTTTCGGCATCAAATTGTTTATCAACTAATCTTATTACATGTCTAATTAATTAAATCTGACGAAGATAGACAAGAAAATACCAACAATAAATAAAAGCGTTCCAGTACAAATACTAACGCTCAAATACAGTAAACTTGTTATCTGATGCTGTCTCTATCTGAGAATCAATCTATTCTTCGTCTGGCGCAGCTACGGCGCGCGTAGCAAATAAACAGGCACTGTCTACGTCACTGTTGCTACGAGAACTTATTATGATGTGCACGAGTTTTTTTCATTTTTTTCACAAGTTTACGATCCTACGTTTTCATTAAATATTCATCGTCGAGAACGTATTTGGTATGAAGACCATACTTACCCAGGACTACTTTAATTCAAACAGCTGAGGGACGCCTTTTAGAGAAGACTAATAATGCAAATTGTTCGTATATTTTTTTGGCTGGTATTTTTGAAACTTACATCAAACAGTTCATTACTTATTTCGGTGAATACGAAAGACGTTTATTTAGATTATACTTACATGTATTTCAGAAACCTGGGACCTGTAATTTCTGTAACAAATTGTTATTCAAACTTTTTTATTGTTTTAGTGGCAATGTACTTTTATATCAATTCAAACAAGAGGTCACATGACAAAGTTATCGAAGTAATCCAAGCTTTAGGTACTTCTGATGATAACTTGTTTTAATAAAAATACAACGATGTTGGACTTTATAACTCAACAAGTCAACACATTTTGCATCGTTATCTATATTACGTTAAGTCACATATATTATGTCTCCAACAAAAAAAGAAAATGTCGGATTCAATTTCGTGTCACATTTTTCATCGAAACGAACTTTTTTGATCGTTGAATTCGAACTCCGCTTTAGATCATCTGCATTGCAATAAAATTCGAACAGTGAAATCCAATATCTAGTTCACTATTTCAGTTTCACCCAACGTTTGTTTTTTTAAACGCGCGTGTTGAAAAGTTATTGACTTGTTTTCCCGCAGTAGTAATTCTATTTTCCATATTTCCAGAGACTGTAACCGCAACGAGAAGTGCGGAGATTACGTACTTTAGATTTTGCACAAAGGGGAAAATTATTCTTAAAGCTGTGAAGCTTTATAAAATGTCAATTCACTGGGTTTAACTTCTTTGTAAAGCTTTGAGACAGTATCTGACATGTAATTAGAATAAACATACGCATAGTATAATAAAATGTAGCGCTCGTCAGGTGAAAGTGTGAGGCCCTGGGGTCGACCTTTGCCATTCTCTCAGCGAATGCCGCACACCCTAATGGACTTTTATGGACCTTGTAATGAAATTTTGTGTACCTTAGCCCCACTGAGTGGCAATTGGCATATCATCTTGCGTCGAAGATGTGAACAGTTGAAATGTTACGTTATCTTTAATAAATTGAGATTTATATTTAGAAACATTTTCATTCTTTTTCTTAGACGACTATCGTTTTGCATTAATTGTAAGACGGCAGTCGTTTAACCAAAGCAATGACTCCTTATTTCATGACCACGTTATGTATATTCTAATACCTATATTATACTATTTATTTATATTTTTATCTGTAAAATATTTCTGTGTAAGAGCAATACTTACGAAAAAATCGCACGAGTCTCTGTTTGCACGGAGGTACCGTGCAAACAGAGATCTCGTGCGATTTTTTCGTGCAAACAACGCTCGCCGAAGGTGGCGAGCAGTGAGCAATGTATGCAATTAATTAAAAGCCGCAATCCGAGCAAATATTGACCGACGGCGTCTCGCCCTGCGCCCTTGGAACGTGCATCCCTCGCGAACCCGCGCTGAGCTGTGTCATAATTACAGCCACGGATCATTATCATTTTTACAAAAAGTAGTGACGCATGCTCAGGCTCTCTTGACCATTCAAGTTTGCTTTTGTTTTATTTAAATCATTGTTGCACTACTTACCTCTTAGACCGAAGTTAAATTGCTTACCTACTTCTAAAGCCCCGTTAATACGGCGATGATGAGTACAATATTTCACTGTAAAAGTTGCGGACAGTTTCATACAGCATTTGTTTTTAGCCGTATGACCAGTGGGATGCTGACGTGTGATCCCAAAGTTTTACCGTAAAATATCGTACAGGATAGCGCCGTGTGAGCGTTGCCTAAATCATTCGTATCCCGTGATGAATGCGAAGTTTATCAATTTTTTGTTGTTAACAAAACGTAAGGTGGGTAACCTCTTGCTAGATTTGTTTATAGACTTGGGTATTTAAAACTTTATTGCCGTAAAAATGAAGAATCTTTTTATAATTTTCGGAAACATTTCTACTATTACTACCATTATTGTTTTTATTTACCCTTAGGGCGTTTGCACACTTATCCGTATCTGGTTCGTATTAAGACGGACGGGAAATTCACGTACAAGCGTCTGCCCACTTATCCGTCTTTGATTCGCTGTGTTTGACATACTCGATTTTGATCCGTCAAAAAACGGCTACAAGTGAGAATTTACGAATAAAACACGAACCAAACACGAACCGTATACGCATGAGTGCACAAACGTCCATATAACTACTAGGATGGCCAAACTGGATCAGAAACGAACATGAATTGAATACAAACCAGATACGGATAAGTGCGTAAACGCCCTTATGTGTTGAATTATAAAGCCTTTCAAAAATTAATTCTTAGAATTCTTTATTCAAATAAAAAATATTAATTCATGGAATTCTGTATTCAAATAAGAATTAATTTCTCGCTAACAACCTCTCGCTACCCGACGCATTGCTTGTCACCGTCTGCTGAACTTCAATGTTACTTTAATTTAATCATTATTTTCCGAAATTATTCTCAAATCTGAAAGCAATCGCATCCAATCTGGCTGTCGACTCCACCGACACAATAGTTAGCAGCAATCTATAGAAACCGTAGTTAAAAACATTATATATCAAGATACTTAATTGAAGAAATAAGACTGTGTAATAAGCAGCCATTTCATACCTCTTATTTTAATAAATTAATAGTTGTTTTCTGTAAAACGAATTAATACAATATTCATACAAATGTGAAAGTATGTCTGCCTGTATGTTTGTTTGTTTGTCTGTCTGTCTGTTTGTCTGCCTGTTTGTTTGTCTGCTTATCTGTCTGTTTGTCCGTCTGTTTGTCTGTCTGTTGCGGCTGACCTGGTTTCAATGTTTGCCACACAGGTGGGCCATGACCTGGGTGGCATAAGATACTTTAGAACCCAGTGATACGTTCCCGTGCCGGCAAAAGCTAGTCTAATCATAAAGCTGTCTACTATCCTGGTATTTCAACAGATTATTAGGTAGTTCCTTTAAAATTAATAATAATCTTTCTTATAAGTCGATCCTTATGATTGAGGGGTGGTTCAGGCCGCAGCTTCGGTGTAAACCGATCAATATGCGAGGTAAAGCTGTGCCGCTTCAGTCAGGCTTGAAAGGGATCTTTATTCCTCGTGCGTGACCTCTCCATGCCTCGGAGGGAACGTTAAAATATTCGCTCCTCGTTCTCATAGACACAAAGATAGTCAGAAGCCTCAAATTCTAATAAACATCCTATAAATAAAGTGATGTCATAACCAACAGAGAGTAGTTGCCTAGTGGTAACGGCCTCGACTTACGAGTTGTAGGTCGTAGGTTCGAATCCTGACATACGCTTTACTTTGTGTAAATTATTTCATCACCACTGCTCTCAAAACGGTGAAGGAAAACATCGTGAGGAAACCGGCATGTCCTTTCGAAGACATGTGACATCTACCAACCCGCACTGGGCCCGCGTGGTGGATTACGGTCCCCTCTCTCTCACAGAGAGGAGGCCTGTGTCCCAGTAGTGGGACAATTATAGGCTGATGGCTGATTATGTGTATAACCTACTGCCTTTTTCCTTGTCAATGAACCACAGGCATGAGTGGTTTTCTTTGAAGGGTTTATTAATGTCAAATATTGATGAACGGGGTAGTTAAAGTTTTATCTCCCAATCTAAATACTTAGATTAAACTTTCATGAACCCCACTAAGTCATCTAGGTACGGAAAGTTTACGTGTTTCGGGTAGGTGTACATGTTAGTGGTTGTTTATTAGTAACAGTGATGTCAGAAATTATAAAGAAGTTACTTTTAAAGCTATTTTTATATCAAACGGATCTACAGCGTGTATCAGAGAAGTGTGGTCAAATTTAAGGGTATGGTACTTACAAACCATTTAATAAAAGGAGGCTCACCTAAGGAGCTCGTGGCTAAGTACTAACAGCCACACGGGTCGATCCATCAGGTTAAGCTACGCTTGCCGGGGTTGGTCCGTGGATGGGTGACCATTTCTACATACCGAGACTCCTCCGTGCCTCGGAAAGCACGTTAAGCCGTTGGTCCCGACTGTCATTCGTGGATCTTTGACAGTCGTTACGGGTCGTCAGAAGCCCGAACGTCTGACAACCAGTCTTACCAAGGGGTATCGTATTACCCAGTTACTGGGTTGTGGAGGTCAGATAGGCAGTCGCTCCATGTAAAATACTGGTATTCAGCTGCATCCGGTTAGACTGGAAGCCGACCCCAACATAGTTGGGAAAAGGCTAGGCAGATTGATTGGCACAGACAATCTAATTGAACAACTTTCTGCATGGGACCAACATCGAATTCGAGAAAAACTAATGAGTTGTCATGCATTTGGGTGTGGTCTGTACTCTGTACCACACTCTTAAATTTGACCGCACCTTTCTGATGCACGTGTGTAGCAGAAAACGACAGAGAGAACAAGAAAATTAAATACTTTGCAAAAAGCAAATTAATGGCATGGCTTTTAATTTGCGAAAGTATTCCTATTCATTATCCGAAGTCGTCTGCGTTGCGGTGGGCTCTTGTTTCGCTTCGCCGATTAAATTATTGAACACAACTTTACCTCATTTATTAAATAAAACAAGAACATTTTTACTGTTTTCATTTAATCAATCGAACGCTCTTGTTCCACACCACACACCGCTCACCAAAATTCATGGCACATTCGACAATGGAACCATATAAATCCAACGTTCACGTTGCGTGCCAATCGTAGTTTCAATGTTATTACGTTGTAACTAAGGCAATTTACTAAATTTAATTATTAAATATGAATGAAAGTAAAAGTGTTATCAAAGCTGTGCGCCTAATCATAAACATTAATGTTCACGAAGACATTTATAACTAGTCGGTAAATCGAGGTTGAGTTTATTTATGTGAGGCCAAACATAAATATGAGCACTAAGAAGAGTCTTTGTCCCTCTCGGTCGCACCGGGGGTACAATATGTTATATATATTTAAGTCCACACGTTTCGTAACAGCCAACAGTAAGGGTAAAAGCAAGTAATAACTTAGGACCGGGAGCGCGGAGCGTTAAAAGGCGGGTCGAGTAGCTACAACGTTTCCTTAAAGGAGTATACGAATGATAGCGAAGCCCACATATGAGGCCGGCGAATGTGGACCCCTGTCAGTTTACCACAGCACACTGCTATTGTACTGCCTATTTCTTCTCCTTTCACGTACAAAGCCATTGTGAAAAATCTTTTTTTTATTGAGGCCATTCTTGTTACTTTTTAAATTCTCTAAATACGGGAGTGTTGTGGCGGAAAATAGCAATGTAAATATTTTCTAAACGTATACAGAGAGATGGGCCATGAGCCTGTTGTTCAGTCAAACAAAGACAAGCAATAAAATGATGGAAAAATATAAACCTTCATTCTTTTAACTTCTCGGGGTGAGATTAAATCTTACCAAAGTAAATGTACTGTATTTCTATTTTATTAATGTCCCTCGGCAAACTTCGTGTTTCGTCAGTCGTCGTATTTTTGTCATCTTTCTATCAGTTGACCTTTGCACTTGGTGCAGACTGGACGCTCTCAATCGACTAGGAAGTATATAGAGTTGTTAATACTCTTTTAACTTAATGTAATTTATTTAAAAATGGGAGGAAAGCTGCTAATGTTGCAGGTACGACAGATAGGAAAATAGTTTTACAGCTCTATATAGTTCACACGGAAATCGAAACAAGTCCTTAGTTCTGAATTCAATTCGTTTGTATTCGGAAATGCGATGATTCCCGAGGGACATTAAGAAAATAGAAATACTGTAAGTACCTACCTACCCGGAATGAAAATAAATGAAGTTCCATTTAAATCATGCTCTATTCGCGAAATGATAATTATTTAATTAAATCAGAACGTTTCCGAGTATACGCAGGGTAATTTTTAATAATAGGTACCTATATCTGAAAACAATAAGAAATCAATTGGTACCTACACTTAATTGAATGCAGAGCACATATTTTGTTTAATTTATTTACTAAGTGAGGGGCTTGTTGCTAACATGGCTAAGTAATAACAGCCGCAGGGGTCGATCGATCAGGTTAAGCTACGCTTCCCGCGGTTGGTCCATGGATGGGTAGTCCCTGTAAACTACGTTTAATGTTGTGGTGTCTGACACAACACAACACTGATTATTCCTGACGAACAACTATCACTAAAATAATATAACAGTAGGTTGTAACAGTCACCGTAGATAACAGAAGAGGCCTAAACTTAACGTGTGTTAATATCTGTGCGAAATTTGAACAAAATCCATCCGGTGGTAGGTATTTGCGTGATACTGGAACATACATTCAGACAAACAGACTAAAATTCTAAAAACCATACTTTCGTAATTAGAATCGCTCCCATACGTCGTAGCTTTTTTTCAAAAATATTCAATGTACAGTTTTGACTTCGCTACGATTTTATTGTGTATGTGTAGATATTTTACCGAGAAATGGAAATTAAAAGTGCGGCCATAAAAGCAACAAATATATTGGTTTGTCCATTAAAATAATAAAAACATACATACCTACATACATAAACTCACGCCCTCTTCCCATGGGGGTAGGCAGAAACTACAGAACGACACCTGCTGCGATCCTTACATACTCCTTTTGCCTCGTTTACGTTCATACATCTGGTCATACACGCACGCCGGTTGCGAGTACTACGCACTTGACCTTTCTGAAGTACATAACCAATAAGGTCAGTATAATTATGTCCTCCTAGTACGTCGTCCCGGCGTTTCCACTCACATCTGCCTTGTAAGTCCCTTTTGTTAGTCGCCTTTCATTCATCCTCTCAACATGATCAAACCATCTCAGCATACTTTTTTAAATTATTGTCACAAATAATAATAACTTAACATTATAGGTGACGGCAAATATGTAATAAACCCTACTAGAGTGACCAACGATGCAAAGATCCTAAACAAATTAGTTACGGAGTAGGTACGGTAGTTTTAGTGCAGCAAGAGACCGCGTGTGATTGCACGTATATTTAGATTGCAAAATGTTGTTTAGGCCTGCTTAGTTGACATTAAATTGACACCGTTGGTAAGGTTACCATTTCAAAATTTAAAAAGTCCTGACAAAAAAATGGACATTTGCAAAAAAAGTCCGGACATTTTACTTTGTAATATTTTCAGTAGGTACTCGTTGCACTTTTATATTTTCGAAAAAACTCTCTGCATGTATAAAAGTCCGGAAGAATGACAAGGCTGGACAAAATCCGAACGGGTGGCTAAAAAGTTAGACATGCCTGGATAAATGTAGACGGATGTAAGTAGGGTTACTTACCATCCGTCTGGCCTACGTGCCCTACACATAGAATTAACGTGTCATGAAATCAATCAGTCACTACTGACTGATTGATTTCATGACAGGAAAAGTGTCCACTAATATGTATTTTAGCAACAACACAACTTATAAGCTCAGAGACTTATCTGAGATACAAACACGTTGGCTAAACTAAAATTAAATTGTCCTCGGACTTGACGAAAGTTTTAGGCCTTTCGCGTATGATTTATTCAGAAGGTTTTATGAGTAAATTGGGTCTTAAGGGTAGGTTTACATTATGTAAAACACTCGGACGGACGTAATGTATCAGAGGTTCGAAAACTTCGTACAAGGTAATTTCGGTTATAAAAGAGGCCGCAAATGATAAGGACGGCACCCTCGTCACTTTTCTGATAGAAGACGTGCGACTTTGCGGACTCGTAAGCACGACGAAATGTATTGAATGCATTCAAGGACTCTGAACGAGACACAATATAAGTTTTATTGTTATAACGTCTATAGTTTAGTGTCCCTCAAGCTGTAAGTTTCTTTTCGCTCTTGTGTACGTTTGCAATACTTGCAACCTAGTAAATGATAGTTTTAAATAATTGTCGGTTGTGCGTACGTGAACGTTGTTCTATTGGCTCGGAAGATTACTAACCCCCAAATACTTGCAACCTTATAGTAAATTATAGGTAACTAGTTATAAAATATTGTGTGCGGCCGAAGTCGTATTGGCTTAGAGGATTACAACCCCAATTCTTAAGCAAGTGGTCGCATTTTCCACGTCTCATTCAAATTCCTTATTGGTTGATTATGATGTACAGTAAGCGTTCAAAAGTGCATAGGCACGTTAAGAGTCGTATTGCGGTGAACACGCGGTCGTACATCTGTATGTGTAAACAACACGATACATACACCACAGAGAACGCAGTTTTGCACTACACGAAACAAAAATATATTTCCGTCGCTTTTGTTAAACACGGTAGCACTTACGCATCATGCGCATGACCTTAGCCAGTTTATGGCATTGCTAAAATTCGAATGTAACTTAACAAGTGCAGATGGCAGAAGGCGTTAAGCGTTGGTATGAAATTCAAACTGCTTCAGGTTCTAATCTCGTAAAGCATAGCGCGGTTTTTTGCAAATATTATTATTTTTGTTTTCGATAATAATATTTTTTTAATAATTGCTGCTTTTTTATTAATGTTGATATTGCAATAAAGGATTTAGAATAAAACATACGTGATATGTGATAACAAAATTAAAAAATATATTTATTCGTTATATTTATTTTACATAATTTAACAAACTGCTACAATTATTTATCATTACTTCAGCTGAATAAGATGTGAAATAGATGTCAAGAAACTTAGAAGCAATTTGCATTATTTTGAAATATTTAAATTATGAAATGGTTTTAAATTTTAAATGTATTTTTTTCACCATAAATATGAAGCTTTGATCATAGTCGAAGTAATTAAGTAATAAATAAGAATATTAGACTACTTAAAATGTAAAAAAAAACTACTTACAGAATAGGTGATTTTAAGGTTAAATATGGGCAGTTTGTTTACATGAATTATTTTATATTTTATTTGACTTTAGTAAATATTGGTTGGTATTGAGGTTATAGCTTAAGTATTCATTTTCTTTACGAAAAGAAAATTGAAACTAAACCTCAAATTTTAATCCTAAAATAATCTTAAACATATTCGGTCTATCTGCAAGAAATATGACAAACACCATATTGAAACGTGATTAAAAAATTCGTTACCACAAATTCATGCAATAACGAATCTGTTGTTTATTAAGTTGGTATGGTAAATATTTTAAGGTTAAAATATGGCAGTGTCCGTCCCACTTGAACTCTTAATATTATTGTGCGAAACTTAAATGTTCAGGTTTATGCCTTTCTGTAAAAAATGGTTTCTAGCTGGTCTTCAGTGATGCAAGGCTTCAGAGTGCATGGCGAACGGATCATAATGACGTGTTTAATAATTCAGCAAATATTTCGTTGGTATGAAACCGTTTCATAATCGTTCACCATTTGACGTCGCTGCATCTCGATAATAAAACCTCTTCCTCATATCTCTTAACCCTCACAGTATTTCTCTAGAACAAAGAATAACATTGTATTTATTACACGTAATACCTAATTATTTATCATTCACTAATCGAATTAAACATCATAATGAATTTAAAACTTTAAAGGCATCTTCTGTCTCAACAATACCTCTGTTCTATAAACAATACCTTTGATTAAGATTTATGTTTAGTAAAATGTGAAATATTTAAATGATAACACTCACACTTAGTCCGGTTTCATTAGATATTTGTGTAAATTATATTCACTTTTACGCAGCACAATAATATTTGATCTCCCTTCAATATTTATATTTGACTGCATTTTGAAAATAATAACCACAACACCGCTAATAGCCAAATACTCGTACTCGTCACCGACAATAATCACGAACCAACAAAGTTCTATTAAGTGAATGCTCGTAACCATAGAAATATAAAAAACAGGAGAAGTGGCATGGGGGCGTGTCTGTGTCCACGCGTAATGATCAAAGTGCTCATTGCATACGAAAATGGCCGTCTCCGCGAACTAGTGTGCTTTCGGCCGTGATCGGGACAATTTATAAGAATGCCGTGTTGTTCAGTGGTTTCTTGTAAAAACCGAAGTCAAAACAAAAACTTTGTGAATCATGGAATCACTTACCATATGTAATTACAAGTATTTTACTATATTTGTCTTTAAAATAATGAAAAACAACAAATCATAAAATCTTTCTTGCTTTTACTACGTTATTTTTGTTTCCAAATATCACAGTGACTGTACTATTTTTGCACAACATACATTGCTCGTTAACCACTACCTAAATATGTCGCTCAGTGACTCAACAAGCAATGTAAAAATCACAAAACGATACTGTGGACTGCGGATGCATCGCACAGTACGGCCGCTGTGTCTGGCGACGAGCTAGTGATGTGGTTGTGCAGATCCACTAACGTAGGCTATCGACAACAATGTCGTTTGGCAAATTAATTTATTGCTATTATACTTTATTCTTCAATTTGTCAACTCTTTTACCCGGGTGGAAGATCGATGTGAAATAATGTGTTTTACTTATTTTGATTATTTTACAGCGTATAGTAGAGAAATGCGTAACCAACGGTCGTAAAGTTAATAAAATTTTAGGTAGAGTGTTTTGGGTTTGAATTATCGCTGGTCTATTATGCCTTATACTCGTGCTATTTCCTTACTTTTTTATGGTTTTGGTATTTTACTTCCGTTAAAGTCTTCAAAAGCTTCGAATGCGTTATAGTAATCGGCATGGTTCAGATAATTACAAATATGAGGAAACACATCATTTTATAAAGTATAAGGACAAATGTGGGCTTATGTACCCATCTCCTGATGTCGTCATGATTTGTAAGATAGTGGAAATAATCATAAAAACAGATTGTCTCACCAATAATAAATTAACAGTTAAAACTAAAAATGTCAAACAGGAACTCATGGCAAAGGCTTTGCCTCACTTCATAGGATTAGATCTCTTTGAAAATATTAAGTTTCACCAATTTGAGCAGTCTCCGATGAATAATCACATAATATTTCAAATTAAAGCATTCATGGAAAAATATATTAATTTAAGATTACACTATTTGACAAAAAATGCCACTCCAGTAATATCAAAGCGTCAAGTGCTGCACAAATACCTCCACTTTACAGGTCAGTGAGTAAACATCATAGCAGGGTTCAACAATATCTACTCATATATACTCATAACCTGTCATAGTTTACTCAAATAAACTATGACAGGTTAAACCAACGTAACTGGATTTTTATTGTTTGAATTTTTTGCTTGTTATTTATTTTCATTATAATATTTTCTGGACTTATCGTTTTTATTTATTTTATTTTCAGGACACCAAATTTTTTAAAGTATAACGACGGTGAAGTATCAATATCTAATAACTACAAAAACATGGTTTTACAGGAGGAGAAAAAAACGTTTAATTTCTATAGCTTTTGACCATTTGAAGTAAACATTAGTAAGTGAAAACCGCCAAAATGTTAGTTATTAGATATTGATACTTCACCGTCGATAATATTAAATGGAAGAATCGATACCTTTCCGATTTAGTCAATCACTAGCGTATATGTAAAATAAATTGTTTCTGTACAGCACAACGATAGAAATGATGTTTTCGTGTGAGTGAGTTGTATGGTGCATGGTAAATGCACGCTGTGTTTGATGGGATAAGGTTTATAATTGATTGTGTAGTACGTTCTGATTTATGAATTGCAAGAGTGAGCGCAGCCTCGTATCTATTTAGTTTACTGATATGCATGTGTAGTTGTGACGACTTGTGGCGAGGTAGTGGGGACAAAGTGGAGACATTGGGTTTCGATACATTTTCAACTACCGAGCATATCTCCTTCTTTCTTATATCTATGCTCGTAACGAACGGCATCTGTCTACCCTACAGAAATCGAAACAATTTACTTAGTGTTCTGTGGTCTACCTGCTAAACTTTTATATTTATGTAAACAAGACAAATGAAACAAAAAACGAATAATTATTATCGAACTAGTCATTACTATGAGTTGCAGACAAAGTGAGTGTGTGTGTGTAATGTGTGTTTCTACAGTATTGTAACAACTTATAGAAGAAGGTCGTAAGTCAAACAGAAGCGTCAGTCTATTGCTTTGTGAGATTGCCTATGCTGTGATACTAGTAGTTAAGAAAAACGCATACTTAGTTATCAATGCTAACATTTGGGAGTATTTTCCGTTAAAGAATTAATTTGTTTGTATTAATAACAATGAACATATAACACATAATTAATATATGAAACATATAACACGCGTACACTTCGGACCGACGAAAAGATCATCGAACTCGAGGAAGAATTGAGCAGGTTACGATGGGGTATAGTTGGTTATCTGAAGAAGAAGAGAGGGGGAGGACTCGATAATCCTCAAATCCGGGAACTTGCTCTATTTCCGGGAGGGCGACCAGCAGTCCCAAGGTAGTGTCGGGTTTATCGTCCATAAGTCCCTTGTGAGCAACGTGGTGAAGATCGAGAGTGTGTCGACCAGGGTGGCGTACCTTATACTCAGAATATCCGCAAGATATTCGCTGAAGGTCATACAGGTTTACGCCCCGACCTCGTCACACCCCGGCGATGAGGTGGAGACCATGTATGAGGATATTTCCAGAGCCATGCATGGCTCTAAAACTCACTTCACCGTTGTCATGGGGGACTTCAACGCGAAACTGGGCAAACGAAACGATGATGAGCTGCGAGTGGGGCAATTTGGAGTTGAACGTCGGAACCACCGGGGTCACCTACTGGCCAGTTTTATGGAGAAGGAAGGCCTCTTTATGATGAATTCCTTCTTCAGAAAATGTGAGCACAGGAAGTGGACCTGGCAGAGCCCTGATGGTGCAACAAAAAATGAGATTGACTTCATCACGTCGACGAAGAAGCAAGTAGGTATTCAATGATGTCTCTGTGATCAACGCGGTGAAAACCGGTAATGATCACCGTTTGGTAAGAAGCACATTGAACTTGAATATCAAGCTGGAAAGATCTCGACTGATGAAGTCTACGCTCCGCCCAGCACTGATCCAGGCCCAAAACCCCGAGACCTTTCAGCTCGAACTTCAGAATCGTTTCGAGTGCCTAGGGAGCTCCATGGACGATTATAACTATGGGTTCGTGGAAACTGTCCATACGGTCGGGTCCAAGATCTTCAAGACCCGCCGTACAAATCGAAACAAGAAGCTCTCTGATGCTACTTTGCAGCTCATGGAGGTGAGGCGCGAGATGATCCTGCGCTCAAATACCAGCATAGCATAGCAGAATAGGCAGCTCAATAGACAGATCTTGAAAAGCGACCTGCGCCTCTATAATACAAACCGTATTAAGGACGCGATAGAGCGGAACAAGGGCACCAAGGTTTTTGCAAGAGATCTGTCTATTAGACAGAGCCAGCTTGCGAAACTGAAGACCGATGAAGGCAGAATCGTATCCGCCAAAACCTGAACTGTTGAGAGAGATCGAGAGTTTCTATGGACAGTTATACACGTCAACCAGTAACCCCGTTACGAATCTAGCAAACGACCTAAGAGCTAGATAGACCCGACACTATACCGAAGACATCCCGGACGTCAGCTTGTACGAGATTAGGATGGCTCTGAAGCAGCTTAAAAACGCCGGGCGATGACGGAATTACGGCCGAACTCCTGAAGGCCGGTGGAAAACCCGTTCTTAAGGCCCTCCAGAAGCTTTTCGATTCCGTCATACTCGAGGGCCAAACGCCACAGGCATGGAACAAAGGTGTGGTGGTACTCTTCTTTAAAAAGGGCGACAATGCCCTGCTTAAGAATTATAGGCCCATCACACTTCTGAGCCATGTCTACAAGCTGTTTTTAAGAGTTATCACGAACCGTCTCGCGTGCAGGTTTGACGACTTCCAGCCTCCCGAACAAGCCGGATTCCGTAAAGGCTTTAGCACCGTAGACCACATACATACGCTGCGGCAGGTTATACAGAAGACCGAAGAGTATAACCTGCCTCTCTGCTTAGCGTTTGTGGACTACGAGAAAGCCTTCGATTCGATCGAGACATGGGCCGTGCTGCAGTGTCTTCAACGATGCCAGATCGACTATCGGTACATCGAGGTGCTAAAGTGTCTGTACGAAAACGCCACTATGTCAGTCCGACTCCAGGACCAGACCTCGAAACCTATCCTTCTGCAGAGAGGTGTGAGACAGGGAGACGTTATCTCTCCGAAACTGTTCACCGCTGCACTGGAGGATGTTTTTAAGGTTCTGGATTGGAAAGGGCTAGGCATCAACATCAATGGCGAGTATATCACTAACCTTCGGTTTACCGATGACATAGTTATCATGGCTGAGACCATGGAGGACCTCAGTACAATGCTCGATGACCTCAGTAGAGCCTCCGAAAGAGTGGGTCTTAAAATGAATATGGACAAGACAAAGGTCATGTCAAATGCCCATGTTACACCCACTCTCATGAAGATCGGAGTCGCTCTTCGACGCTCGAAGTTGTGGACGAGTATGTTTACCTAGGACAAACTGTCCAGCTAGGTAGTTCCAACTTCGAGAAAGAGGTCAATCGTCGAATCCGACTCGGCTGGGCAGCGTTCGGGAAGCTACGCAATATCTTTTCGTCCACATACAACAGTGTCTCAAGACGAAAGTCTTTGACCAGTGCGTGTTGCCAGTGATGACCTATGGTACTGAAACGTGGTCGCTCACAATGGGCCTTATCAGAAGGCTAAAAGTCACCCAAAGGGCAATGGAGAGAGCTATGCTTGGAGTTTCCCTACGTGATCGAATCAGAAATGAGGAGATCCGCAGGAGAACCAAGGTAACCGACATAGCCCGAAGAATTGCGAAACTTAAGTGGCAATGGGCAGGGCACATTGCTCGTCGAACGGATGGCCGATGGGGCCGAAAGGTTCTGGAGTGGCGACCGCGTACCGGAAGACGTAGCGTTGGAAGGCCTCCCACAAGATGGACCGATGACCTTGTGAAGGCCGCAGGAATCCGATGGATGCGGAAAGCACAGAATCGGTCGAAGTGGAGGTGCTTGGGGGAGGCCTATGTTCAGCAGTGGACGTCTTTCGGCTGTCATGATGAATGATAATAACAATGTTAGTAAACATGCAGGTTGGACAAATAAGTAATGGACGAGCGGGCAATCAAATTTCTCCGCAAAGACAATCAGGAGTCTGTTCGAGCTACTCCGGCCCCTTTGCAGCAGTAACGCGGCACGCTTACGTCTGATCACTGCGAAGCCATCAAGTATAAGTAGAATTAATTGGTTAAATATAACGACGGTCGCCGCCATCGGTTGCAAATTTCATTACTGAGCCATTTTGTGACCAACAAGAACATTTCATAGCCTAATGCATTATTTTTTATTCATTTAAGGTTCGCCTAAACTTAATATAATGTTTCATTATGAAAGTCTGTGTATAGTTTATTGCCGTGTGTATTTGTGTAGGAATTTCGCTCTTTCTCAACGGCAAACAAGAAAGTTGTCCGCAACACCAATTTATTATCTACTACAGTTTTTGCCACTACACAAGTAAGGGAGATTTATTTACGTTAAATTACATTCGTAGATAGCCACAATGTTTTGTTTCAGTGCTACGATACTTGACTTTTGTTTGTGTGCGAAGATTTTTTGCTAAGGAGAATAAATCCAAATAATGCCTTTTGAAATTCTGGTTCCTCATACCTACCGTATCGACCTATGTACTGATTCGTAAATTATACTTAGGTAGGTAAGTGTTTACAAATGGGAAATAATAAAGCTTCCGAAAAAAAAACCTAAGTACTTCCGAAAATCTGTGGTTGACTGTATTATAATTAAAAAAAAAAAAAAACTTCGAAAAAAAATACTAAGTTTCAGAAAAGTCAATATGTTGTGCTACAAAAGTCAGTGACAGAAACGAATCGCTGCAAAACCCACTCCACGTAGTCTTGTCTGCCCTACCCCTAGTGTGTAATATAAGCCCGCGTAGGCGCGGAGGGACGAGGCGGCCCGCGAGCTGAGGAACAGGTGGTTTTATAACGCTCACCGTCCGCGGCTGAGGCTGCAGCAAGCCGAAGCTGCGGTGGTGAGCGTTAACACCATCGGCGACGATGCACCGGAGCCGTGATAGAAACCATGCCTGCTGCATATTTCATGCTCGCTTGCATGCTGCATGCATGGTGTATGCTTGTTTGCATGTTTGAAAAATATTACGTCACCAAATTCTGTATTTATCTTTATTCTTTTGTAGAATAATCATGATTATAGACTCGACTTATTATTGGTTCACAAAAAAAAGAAGAACATTTTATTTTTGAAAATGGAACTAAATGCGGCTATCTCTTTGGTAGAATGCGTGCATCGCGTTGCGGCTACAGAAGAAATAAAAAAGACATTGGCGCGAAATCTTTAGACTTTTTTTCTAATTACGAATTGAATTGGTGACCGTAATATAATTTACAACAGTGAAAATGTCATCATCTAGTGAGAACACCTTCACAGAGGACTGAAATTAAGTTGCCGGAAAAAAACATCTCGTTAAATATCCAGAATTATACAAATTGTACATTTAAATTAAATAAACTATTTAATATTGTATTGGATTATTTTATTTTCTCGCAATCGCAGTGAAAAGTAGAGTGTAACACACGGCGCTAAAACCCATTATAACTCGGTTTCTATTTAATCCCTCGCTAAAGTTCGGGAGTAAAAGTACCTCGTTATAATGGGTTATTTTAGCCCCTCGTATAACAATCTACTATTTATAGCTCGTAACGTATGTTATAAAATTAGCTAATTTAGTTTTCCTGCACCCATAAACAACCCTTTCGATCACTGTCTCACGATCCCCACTATAGTATCAGTCATAGAGCACCCCCTTTACCTTCTTCTACATGCATGCATCTTTTCAGTCTCGCGCGTCAGTTGCGACTGAAAGCCTGAAACACACCTGCTTCAGCTAATAAAAGTCAAGGCCAACTGTCATTAAAAGCTGAAACAGTTCACTGCATCGTCAATTTATGCAGTAGACTTCAACCGCTGTAAACCTGAAAGCTTATTTGCATGTCGAAAGGAATAAACGTTTACATATTATGTTACCTAAAGTGATTACTAAGTTGGTTGTTGAATTGTTTCGTAAAAGATATAAGAATTTTGCAGCAACAAGAAAAACTTAATTCTGAAACGTAATATACATATACGAGTATGTATGTCCAAAGTGGGCCACTTTCGACATACATATATATTAGAGTACCTACTACCTACTCATTGGCTTAAGAATAAAGTTAAAAGATACTATAATTTCAACTGCATTTTCTGCAAAACACATGATAATTAAGTTAGTTTTGTGGTATTACTTCGCCAGACAAACTCTTACCAACAACTGAAACCCGCTATGTGGGCTAAGTCTTCGATCTGACTCCGATTCCGGACCTGAAGACACCATGATTATCATCATTATATGGTGTGAGTTACTTTCCTTCCAGCACGCGTAGCATGACAACGATAGAAACGGGTTTTCTACGGGTTTTGTCGACGGAAGAATAGACAAAATGACAGATTGTGATTGTTTATCTGTCATTTTAAAGTGAAACTTTTGTTACATCGTCTCAAACTTTTTCGTCTGTGTGTTGCATGTCGCGTGACGGTCGGCCGCGGAGTAGGGATAAAGTGAAAGGCGCTCATCAGAGCAGCCAAGGCCAATATGGTGGCGCCTATAGTTCGCTTAAAAGTTTCATTTTTACCGTGGTTTCATAAAACCACACAATCCTTTTTTTGTCTATTCTTCCGTCGACAAAACCCGTTTCTATTGTGGTCATGTTAAGCATGCAGATGGAAGAAATGGATAGAATGGATTAATTTGACAGTAAATAACTCTGTCAAATTAATCACCTAATAACATCTTAAAAGCATGGATGTACTTAACCCGAATTAATTATGGACGACACGGTATCAAATCTGACAGGGATTAAACGCGAGGGTGGAATAACATTGTGCGTGATTACGATATATTATGCTAATTCAATTAATCAATTATTCTCCATCAAGGTCGAGGACACGATGAAGTGTCACTTGAGCTTTACATGTGTAATTAATACACCTATTCGTGTGATGTCAAAGGGTTCTACTTATAATAATTAAGTTGAAATACACTACAAAAAGCCACTAACTTATCACGAAATATTTCCGAAACCACGGAAGATGGCTTCTTGAAGTAAAAGGCAACATTCAAGTGTATTTAATAGCGCATAAAAAACACGTATAAAATTGTTTTCAAAATATTTTTTCCTTCATGCAACAAACTTGTGTAGTTGAGATATTTCGATTTTTTTGGCACTTTGCAAGTGGCTTTTTATATTGCTCGTCGTGTATATTAGATACCTCCTGAGTGTGAGTTACCATTGTATCACTGCAGAGTTTACTTTTATAACGGCTAAGGCCGTTTGTACACGGCAGCGGTTTGTTTATGGTACGGCGTATAAACCGCGCCGTAGAAAAAACGTGTCTATCAACAAGCTTCCACAGTGATTCATACAACAATGACTACCGTTCCTACACACGGCGTATAAATTGCGCCGAAGAAAAAAACAGTGGCACTCCGGGAGTGCCGATAGAAGTGAAAACTTGAAAAAAAATCGGCACCACTGTAATCAACGCGTTGATGTCTTTTTAAAGGACAAAAGCTGTTGTCGTCACAGTGTCGCGAAATCAATGGTTTAGTCTCATCTCAAAAATGTCCACCGCGCCTTAAGAAGTTTTCTTGTCAAAAACGTGTCCGTCAACAAGCTTCCATAGTGATCCATACAACAATGAGGACCGTGCCTATACACGGCATATTAACCGCGCCGTAGAAAAAACGAGTATCTCAACAAGCTTCCATAGTGATCCATACAACAATGAGGACCGTGCCTATACACGGCATATTAACCGCGCCGTAGAAAAAACGAGTATCTCAACAAGCTTCCATAGTAATCCATACAACAATGAGGACCGTGCCTATACACGGCATATTAACCGCGCCGTAGAAAAAACGAGTATCTCAACAAGCTTCCATAGTAATCCATACAACAAGAACGACCGTGCCTACACACGGCGAATAAACCGTAGTTTTTCACGGCAAGAAAATTGGGTGTTTAAAGGGCCTACAGTGGTGATGGGAAGTTATTGCCGTCGTAAATACATACTTCTAAGACCATAGGAACTGTAGACACGTAATCCGACCCAAGAGGAGGAAACAATCTAAATTAATATAACTAATACAAAACTTACAACACAATAACGGTTTTATTTAACTATACTTACTTTTATTTTCACAATTTTTTGTTCTTAATTTTAATATTTTTATCCCACTTACTGTGGCAGGAAGTGATATCTACTTTATAATGTAACACCTTATAACCATTATGCACAAATACATACTTATTTGATTTGATTAGATCCTTAAATTTATCATATATATTCCTGTAATTTTAGTTTCATCTACAGTTGTAACCCAGTGTTAATGTTCAGTGCAAAGGTCAGTGTTATTCCTGAAAAGTCAGTGTGATTTTTGTATGTGTATGTTTAAGTGAGTAAGTCGTTGAGGTGCCAAATAAATAAATAAAACCGTGTCGTGGATCAATTCTGACATGAGAACTAAAGTTCCGTGTGTAAATTATACATAAAGAGTCGAACTCTCTTTTAAAAGAGTTATCTCAAAACACACAAAAAGAAACAAAACGTGGCAAATCGGTTAGATACCCTTGGATAAGACAAGACTTTCAACTCAATTCCTGAACTTTTAACACCAAAGTAAGATGCAATCCAGAAACCTAATAACGAGGAACACGTCTTAGAACATCCTCCCGAGATATTCGAGCAACAACTCGATTTACTCGTTCGCGACACATGCGCGAACTTACTAATTACTCATTCGAATTCGAGCACATTCATTTTAAAGTTCAGTTAGTTGAAAAAGTAATTTAATGCTGGCGGTATTAAACCTAACCTTTGCTAAAGTTCGTAGCGTCATCGCGTCATAACGTTTATTGCGTTTGTTGCAGAGCTAGGCACAACCGCTGCAACTGATAAATGTTGCAAACTTACTATACTTCGATATGTGTTACTGAAATAGAGCCCTGTTTTAACCGACTGGCAACAATATTTTTGTTAGATTACTTGGTTATGACAGTCTGAAAATTAAAAGATATTCAAGTTTTGATTACTTTTTATTTTAAAGTTTTTATGAAAGCGTGTATACTTTAGATAAGCATATAAATTGGCAAGCATAAAACACTTTACATTGTCGCAATGAAACGCCAAGCAGACACAAACAATGTTGTCGTATAATTTTCTATTTACCCTTTGTTTATGACGCCCTAGGTATAAGAAAATTAAAGGAAAACACACTGTATCAGTCGCGTATAATCTCGAACAAATTCTTAAAGTAAACCTGATGGCGATAGGAAATTGCGGTACTTGGGGGCGACGACAGGACGACGCGACGCGACGTACGAATTCGTCACTATTTGTGAACTTTAGTGATGCATATATCGTGGTAAAAACTGCTACGAAGCTCTGCTATTAATTGAGTGACTATTATTTATGTGCAGTTTTACTGAAGTATCAACTTAACAGATGTGAAAAGTCGATAAAAAGATAATAAAAATATTCGTGCCGGTACTTTCAAGTAACTTAGGTGATTTTTTTATTTGGACGGGCATGCACTTGCACAAATCTAATCAATTCAGCAATCAGAAATCCTAAACCGAAACTTGGTAAAAATATGTAATAATTTTGATGCTTCAAGGGAATCAACAACATAAATCTCCAACATTCCAGTATAAACTACCATTTATATACAAAACGAAGTACATCAAAAGAACTCTCAGTACATAGATAAATAGTATCTAGACAAGTCGGTGGCATACAACGTGAGCTCTCGAGGTAACATATGGACTGGCGCACAACAAGCTCTTTGTCGAGCAGCTGAATGTGAATGTGCCATAAGCTCGCTTAGTCGCGAAGTCGCGTGCTCTGAACGAAACTCTTATTCTATTTAATATGATACGTGAGTCATTAGTCCAAGCTACTTACGTTGTGACGTAATCTGTTTAAAACTTATTTAGGCACAGCGCATTTTTCCAGACATAATGTAGTTTTTCATGAATAATCACGGTATAGTATTGCGCACTTTCATATTAATTGTAGGTAAGTGCACACATACGGTATGTATAATTTTTTACAACAAATACTGCTTTGATTTAACCACTTAATATATTTTATTCAAAATTGATACCAATAAACACTAAAATAATACGACATAATTATTTGTAAAGAAACTTATATTATTAATTTAGTATATATTACGAAACCTAGTTATCATTCTTTTTCGTTTCTTGCTTGCGACGAGCGCTGATAAATTCGACATGAAAATTAAAGTATTGCAAAAAGTTTAAAAATATCCGACATCTTCGTAATAACCGAGGAGCTTCTTATTAAAAGCTCATCTATTGCAGTGCCGTAGGACCGAAGTTTATAAGAGAAGTAGGTTCAAAAATGTATGCTGTTCATGGACACGAAAGAACACTCTAAAAGTACTGTATGAGACAATTTCTACTGTTCGACTGTATTTTCTTTTCATAGATTTTGGAGGTGGTCTGGGGAAAGAGTAATTAGGTAAAATAACAATATGTTACCTGAGAAAACCGCATATTTTCACAGTAGGTACTCCACTCCATGAATTTCGTTTTAACATTCGGATAAGGACCTTTTTCGGAGACATTGTACACACAGCGTCAGTATGTTCTAACCCCTCAAGTTTTAAAATGTTACACTGTATATAACTTTTGTTAGGGTGTGTTATAGGTTCTATAGTAAACGAAATAAAATGTTCATTTATTATAACACACTGAATTTAATGACGAAGTTACTATAACTAAACACGGTTCATAAATGTTAATAAGAGTAGGTAAATATAATGTGACGCGACTCTCTGACTGACTGGGCCCACAGACGGGTGACACACGTCTTAGTAGTTGAGTTCGCAGGTTGAGTGCATGTGTGGGTTACACACCACTACAACTGTTATAACATTGAATTCGTTACGAATAATCTAAAGAATTCTTCAAAAATAATTCATTGTATCGACTTGGATTCGAACCATCGCACCACCGAACGTCGTCACACTCATACCGGCAGTTTGACGAACTAGCCAGCTAAATCTACGTAGTAAAATTAGATCAAAGTTTTGTTAAATAATAGCAATTATAAACATTATTAACTGATTATTAAAGTATTTTATTTTTCTTGATTTTTAAATTCTTAAGAAATATTACTAAACAAAACAGAAATAAAGAGTAAAAAAAAAAAAATGCATGACAAAAAGAACGTTTCGTGACTAGGATTTGAACCTCCAATCTTATGCACGCCAAGCGGGCTTGAAACCTTCGGTATACTTAGACATTTGATAACTTTACGTAAATGTTAACTCTATTCCCTAAAATAATACATTATTGAAATAAAATTACCGAACCAGGTTAGGTTAGGTTAGCCAGAATTTTACAATTAAATCCTCATTAAATGTGACTCAAATTCGCGTCCAAGACCTCTCTAGTAGATTCCTCACACACACGAACAAGCAAGAATTGTAAAACTTGCTATTTAAAAGGTCTTCCTCTCATTCCAACTGAAGGCCCCCGCAGATAGGCGCGACGCGACACCGGTAGAACAATTCCCGTAAAGTTTTCATAGAAATTGTTCCACTAAAGTTGCGTCGCGCCTGTCAGCGAGAGGCTTAAATCTTACTTTGGAATATTTTTTTATTAATATCTTCAAATTAATAGGTAGGTATGCAAAAATAGTTTTTCGTTCTTATAAATCCTTTGTAATATTTTTAAAAGAGCTTTTATTTTCTGAGTACAATGCTTATAAGCAGACTTTCTTAAAAGCATGATGCTTCGTTCAAATAGGTGGAAGTTTTCACTACACTCAACTTGTTTGATTTAAAATAATGACTTGAGAAAACTTACTAATCGTGTACGCTGATGTGAATGCATAATGAAGATTTCTTGCATGGGTTTTGATATAAGCGAAAGTTTCAGAAACCAAGACAAACATCAAAAGTTTTATAAAAGCAGAAGACGGACGCTCCATTATACTCACATAAAACAAAGTGCAGTAAAATTGCAATTTATTTTGGAACAAGGAAACTTCCAAGGAATCAAGCACACTTTGAAAGTAGCGTCAGCATTAAGGCGACGACAACCGACTTTTAATGATTTTATACTGAAGATCACGTCTAAATGAGTAGCGTTAATGATTTGGAAAATATGGTTCACTAATGTTTCACCAAAACACCATTGACAAATTACAACCAACGTTTCGTATACTATTTGTTTTACAAACAACTTATTCCGCAAACGTTTTAGTTTATAATCACTCGTTTTACAAACATTTATTTAACAAATGGTTCTCTTTACAAATGTTTCGCATGATATTTAATCATTTATACACTTTTTATTTAAATTTAGACTCTTTTGGAAAAATCACGTTTAATCACTTTCTTTTTTTTTTAAACCAATCACAAAGTGATCATGGTTGCAATTTCCATTTGGGTTAAATAATTTATAGGCAAGTACTAAAGTTCTAAACCTAATAAAGTATTTTTTTCAAAATATTCTAATCGTTTTCGTAGGGGGTCACAGTTCTAACCTAACCTAACTACATAGTTCGGTTCCGGGTAGCTTTTTTTTTTCTGTTAGCTCAAGTCGTTTCTGGCATTTAATTTTTATTGTTGATTTTTAAATTAAAATTACCCTTTTGACTATTTAATGAGTTTCATTTTTAGGAAATTGCGTAATGCAATATGTAAAACGTTTTTATTCCAAACGTTGTTTTATGAGAAAACATGAATAAAAAACGAATTGTTTGTCAAGTAATACGTTATTAAAACAAAGTTTATCGGATAATTAATTTCTTAAGTGAATTATTTGGCAAACTTGTTGTATAATGATGAAATAACAAATCATATTTTTGCCAATCGTTATTTGTCAAGTGAAAATTTGTAAATTAAGTTTTGGTGAAATGACTGGACACCGGAAAAAATATATGTTAAATAAGAGAATTTTACAAATATTTTAATATAGGAATATTTTGAATTATGTTTATATTATTAGTGAAAATAATTTGTAAATGTATGTATAACGCGGATAAAAAATCGAGAATCACGCAAAATCTATCGAGTGTATTTTTCTGAAATCTTCACCATTTTAAAGATAATTTAACTATTGATCTTTTAGTATCATGTTTTATTAAAATACCTTTTGTTTTATGTATAATAAATTAATAATGCGTCTAATTTGGGACAGCAGTCCTAGATGGGCAAGTCCTATTACTGGCTGGACATACGACGCGTTGCGTGAGCTCAGTACAGAACATGCAAGCTAACCACTCAAGGTTACTGGCATATATCTGCGTCTTAACTACGACACGGTGTCGCAACAAGCTCTTAATTTTACAGGACGGTTAATTTATTGCATCGGAAACTGCTGGTATCTGGACACCCGGCAAACTTTATAGAGTTCCCCCGTCGTTTAACTAATTTATACACCTCTAAGGAACTAATAATTTATTCGAAGAAATCGGAAACTTTTTAAAGAGGTGACAATATAAATTTTGCGTTTCAACGTTAGGTATTAAATGTTCGTCCATCAATGATTTTAATGTATTATATGGTTATCAATAAAATTATGGTTGACGGCCTGGTTGGGTCTAGTGGTCACAAGCGCTACTGCTGAGCATGAGCTCCTGGGTTCAATTCCCGAATCGGGCAATGTGTTATTGGATTTTTCCATCTAGAATTTCTCAGTAGCAGCCCGGAGTCTAGATTTGTACCCGTTTGATGGCAATAGGCTCGCCCCCTATTACATGGGTCTTAAACATAACTGGTGAAATGTGGATGTACTATAAGTAAACCTCTGCCTAACCCTTCGGGGGATACAGACGTGATGTTATGAGTAGGTAATTATACATAAATATTTTGAGCGATGAAATAAAATATCGTGTAATTTTGTAATCGAAATATAATGATGAAAAACAAACATTGTCGCCTAAAATTCCAGGAAGAAAACAACATTGTACGGGAGCTCAATTAAAATGGACCGGATCATCTAAATTCAGTTTGTGTGTACAAACACCGCGCCGTCGATTACATTTCACTGTTCAAGCATTCGCTAAACGAACATTCGTGTGTTTAACATTTGCACAATAAATTAATTCCACTCTATACAAATTCGTCAACGAATGGGTACCTAAATACATAGAAGTGTTAACTATTAATTTGTTTCATACTCTGTTTATTCAAATTCGAGCTAACTGTCATTGTTGTGCTGTTCAAGTTTTTAGGAAAATAGTTTTAACCAAAAATAGCTGAGAACAAAAACATTTTTGTGGCGAAAATCTTTGTTGTATAAGACGTTGACTAAAGTGGTGCTCTAACACTTTCGCTGCAGAATGCAGTTAGTAAGTGCCCTACGCCGCGGGACTCGACCGCGGGAATTGTTTTTGTTTTAAACGATTCTCCCTCTTAAGTCTGACGGACATTATTCCTCCAGACTCATTGGGCGAAGCTTCAAACTTTGCCGGGTGTAGTATTCTTCGGTCTCGTATAACAGAGGGCTGTTCTTCGAGATTCGAGACGGGTCCTGAAAGCCAACTTCGAGATTAATGGTAATGGTACCTCACACTCGTAGACAGTTAGACACGTATTAGCCAGAGGGTTTTATTTATATGGGTGGTTCGCAATGTATCTTAAAACTTTGCCGGCGCATTATCTATGGTCTAAATAATTAATTTCCTCTAGACGCGTCTTTGGCTTGTGTGGGACCAAGATTTATGTTCATTCTAAATTAGACACATTAGATCAAAATTAAACCCATCTATCAGTAAATATGGCTTTATGTGTTCGAGAATACGTTGTTAAACATCTATGAGAACACATCAAACTAAGAACTAATGCTCGCGCAAACAGGCGCGACGTGACTCTAATAAAACAATTTCTGAGAAAACTTCACGGTGGAACAATTAACGGTCTTTAGCCTTTATAGCATACTTACCTAAATCACAAAAATAGGAAAATACGATTTAATGGTCACTAAACTTATGGCCACAAAAACACCATTTATATTGAACAAAATTGAGTTGGCAATTACAAAAATTAAACCTCCATTATGATCAAATTAAAAGGTTGTTTATTTCCGTATTTAGAATAGAATAACATCCGTGGCAATTTGATCGTTTAATTACCTAATATTGTCTCGAACAATTAAATGTAAGGATAGGCGTCGTCAGGTGAGATGCATATCATTATGTAGGTATTATTACGGGTAGCAGCTGTTTGTAACGGGCCGGGCCACGGCTCGTTCCGGCTAATGTAGCTACCACCACACGCGAACGCCTACGTAAACCTTGATTTATTTAAGTGATTTATAACCTCCAGACTTTATATGATACGAGGCAAAATTTTATTATTTTAGAGCCATTAGCCTTTTTTATCTCTTTCTAATGTCATTTCGATAATGTTTTTTGATATTTCGTTACTATTCAAATTTTGAAATATGGATTTCGTACCACCAAAAGTACAACAATTTATCTTATTTTTAATATACTCGTAATTTGCCATCATAGCGGTTATAATTACTTATATTCTGTGAATATTTTAACTGGCTAGCTATTATGGTTTTTAAGATACCTACCTACAACCCTGTGACAGATAAAAAGTTGCGCAGACGATGGGTGGCTTAGTAATTGGGTCACGTTGATACCCTTTGGGTGTGGAAACCTAAAATACATAGGTGCGATCTTCAGTTGTTTTCGATACAGACATCGCACTCCTTGCAACGCGTTTGTGGGTCGCCGTGAAATCAGCTTACTCTGTATAAAACAACTTTAGGTCGCGAAAAGAGTGCAAAGGACGGCGAGGTTGGTGACGATGAATGGGAATTCGTTTCGCCGCCACTGAGAACCAGATTAATTAATTCGAATTGAAAAACTGCATTTAATTTGAACTTTTTGTAAAAGCTGTTTGAACTGGATTGAATTTTGTGGGAACGTAAGTAGAAATTATGGAAAAGAGTTCTATAAAAACTTATTTGTAGCTAAACCGGAAATGAACGTCCCGGTTTTTTACGTAAGACGTAGTTTTTACATCAGCTTTAGATGCCCTAGACGTCTAGACGTCTAATGCTCAACAAATGCCTCCTAATGACTGATGAAATGAATGGTCAAAGAGGAAATCGCCATAATTAACATGCTAGGTAGCAGGCATGAACACATCGACGGTGGAAACTTCGTCGTAAGGGACATTATATTCCCTATCCCTTACGACATTTGACCTTCGACATTTTCCACCGTCGATATGAACAACCCATAAACTTGTTTTACCTCAGTAATATAAAGAGGTAGTACGTAAAGCTCCTCAAAACCGCAGGCAAAACAAATATTAATTTAATATCACTTTAAATTAACGATAGAACGGATATAAAGTCAAACTTTTCTATGACAACCTTTAAAAGTAATTCTTTAAAGTTTCAGACGACCTCTTAAATCAAAAGGACGTCACGTCTGAAATTGAATTGCCATTTCCTCCAAACGGTGCCAAATTGTAACTTTTTATGTCGAAATAAAAGGCTTGGCTGAGACCGACACACAGATACTGACGTATTTTACAAGTATAATTTCTTTTGTCAATATTATTTCTTTTACCTCCGAATATATTCCTATAAGTATCATTTTCACGTCAAGTCAGTAGATATCTATTAAGATTGTAAATGTTGAATAGATCTATCTCTAACGGAATGCTTAGTACGTACCTATATATTTACCTTAACTACACCATAATTTTAATTTGTTTAACTTACTTTTTTGCATGAGAAGGGGAAAACATCTTATGGCAAACATTATCTTATGGGTAGGGATGTTTTAGGTAAATCTTATGTTCTATCAAACCCAAGAAACCATTACACAAATTGTTAAAAGGCTCTCTGGCTGGGATCGGTCAGTATTTTTTTATTTTTATTTCCTACGGGTTAGATTTTGGCCTTCATCTCACCTGATGGTAAGTGATGATCAGGCCGAAGGTGGAAGAGAGCTTCACCCGGAATCCTCAACCACAGAAGAACTGGCTATGTTACCTCTGACTGCCGAAACACAAAAATGATACCTATCTACTTTTTGTTAACAAAAACTACGAGTAAATGCCATACAAAACATCTCAGCTGCTTTTATAAAAACTTGAACCGTGTATCTTGTCTGACGTCACTGATAGCAGTAACATCGCTGCTAAACAAATAACACACGCGTCAGCAACTGTTTATAGGCTCATAAATACTGCCTATGCATTAGCTGATTGACTCCGAAAACATGTAGGTTCGAAGCTGTATCGCATTACCGAAAATAACTAGGTAGTACCATATTTAAGAGGGCACCTAAAGAAAAATAGCCAGTTTAATTTTTCATGAAATTGACAAGACTCTTTATGAAATAAAATAATATGAATAACTACATGATATTTACCAACCTTTTGTGGAACAGATCTTTTTATATCTTTTTTCAACCTTTGTTGTCCCACTGCTGGGCAAAGGTCTCCCCCCATAGCTTTTAGTTGGTTTTCCTTGTACGTTGCCTTTTCCGACCGTCGGTCGTCGAGGGAGGCCTAGGATACTCGCTAGCGGGACGACTTAAGATTCGTTTGCGGCAGATTGGTCGGAGAAGGAACAAAAACAAAATAATAAAATATTCTCTATAGAAAAAAAACCCCAAAATTACCACTAATTTCCACGTATTTTCGATTTGTGCTTAATATGCTAATGACTTTTACGTAATTTTATTAATACAAGACGAAAACGTGTAGGCATTTTTATGAAATTCCTTTTATTTTTTTTACCCGACTACAGCGAAAAAGGAGGGTTATGATTTTGACCGGTATGTATGTTCATTTGTTACCTCATAACTAGAAGTTATGAGGTAACAAACTACCGATCATAATTTGACAAATGATGTATAATTGGAAGCGTCTTAATCGTCCGCTGGTTATAGGCTATGTGACGTCAAATTAAATGCAATATGGCGCTCTTTAGAGGACATGAAGTCACGAACGTAAAAAAAAACCGTGGTCGCATGCCTGTACCTACAAAATTATAATGGCATGCGACCACGGCTTTACCTTGACCATTTTTGTACCTATGTCTTGATTTCTGTCTGAAATATTTTCTTGTTTCATACTTTTTAGAGCGTGATTTTACAGTAGTCGGGTTTTAGTTTTTGAACTTACTTTTTTGGATTTATTACGATAAAACACTTTCAGCTCTACATTCTTATTTCGAGGAAGAAGTTAGTCTTCCGTCGCATGTTACAGGAACTATTAGCTTACTTTTATTTCGCGAATCGGGGGTGTGCAAGGACCGCACCCTTAATTCGTTTACGTAACTCGAATTTCACAAAAGAATGTTTTGTTGTTACATCGTAGACGCTGTTGCCGCGTTCCTTGCCACAGAGTGTAAAGTGTGTTTTAATTCAAACCTTATTTTGTCTTAACTTGTAATTAAAAGTAAAATTTTGTGTTCGCGTGGGTTTGATTATGTTTAAATTGTTTTACAATGCATGTCAAGCAAGCAGTTTTTCTTTGTGGTAATTTGCCTAAGAGCTAAGACATTGTTAATAGTAAATTCGCTGTTTTCAATTGGTTGCCAGTTTTTATAGCATTACACAAGTTAAGATATGCAAACAAAGTATCTACTTACCTATCACATAAAATGTAGATAATTTCAATTTATTTATTCACAAACAATTTACATTGTGTTTGAAATCTTCTATAATGAAACATAAATGATTTAAAAAAACCGGCCAAGTGCGTGTCGGACCACGCACAATGAAGGGTTCCGTAGTTGGAATGAATTTATCCCAAAAACAAACTTAACTTTGTAGTAGAAAACATGTTCTCCCATACGGAATGTATGGGAAAACATGTTTTTGCAACTTCAAATAAGTCGGCCGATTATTACTCGTTAATTTATAGAGCCTACTTAGCTGTGATAGTTTTCCTTTTAATTTCGTTATATAAACTACTGCTGTCATTTTTTTCACATATTCAAAACCAACCATTGAGCTGGCAGGGACACACACACTTGACTCTAAAAAAAATTAGCACTTTAAAGCTTAATATTTCGCAAACGGATCCCTCAATCCAAAAATGGTTTTACTCACTGGCAATGTTTTTGAAGGACCTTTCCAAAACAAATTTTCTCATAATTTTATTTTACCACTTTGTCGGCGAAATTAATATGTATAGCCATGCCAAATTGCAGCTTTCTAGTACCAAGAGGCTCGGAGCTAGACTGCGGACAAACAGACAGATAGACAGACGGACATGGCGAAACTATAAGGGTTCCTTGTTTACTACGGAACCCTAAAAAAGACCCACCCTTACGAAGTATGTTACCTAAGTAGCGTGTCACAGCGTCAAGCTATTAATCTCTATTGTTGTATCGGGATTGCCAGCTAAGAAAACACAATAAATTTTAAATAATAGTCGGTAACACGTCTGGGATATTCTGTTCATCGACCTCTCCTAGTAATATTGCTTAGTATTACAGAATCGTGTATTTAATCCCCTTAGCAGAGACGTATCCAATCAAATTAAATGTGGCGTAAAATTTTACTGTCACTTTGCTGCTTACGTTAAATTAAATGAGTATCGATGTTTTTCCCTTAGGAGAGCGGGATCTTCAGTAATGACACTATAAATAACATGTCTTACTGTTTAGCAAGAAATAATGCTGTTGTTTTGGCTATGAATATTATAAAAGTAACTTTTGGTTGGTTTATTATAATTTCTTTTAAACCGACTTCAAATAGGAGGAGGTTCTCAATTTGACTGTATGTTTTTTTTGTATGTTTGTTAGGCGATTACTCCGCCAATTATGAATGGGTTTCGATGGTTATTTTTTTGTTTAGTAGGTCATACTTTAGAGGTGATCCCATGTAAATTTTATTAACTTTGCATGGGTAGTTTTTGAGTTAGCTTCAATAATACGTATATTTCCCACTTAGTATGTGGATGATACGATAAGTTCTTGTCACTGTTATTTACATAGCAGGTAGTGGTATTCGAGTTCGTGTGGGGTAGGTACCACAACGAAAAAGTGAAAAATAAAAATATTTTACAAAAAAAAAAAAAATTTTTACTAGTCCACTTTTTAGAAAAAGTCCTAAGTAATACTTATTATGTTTAATTGTTGTTACAATCAAACATATAAGTATCCTACTTGAATTTTACGTAGATATATATATAATATATACCTACGTAATAATCACCTCAGAAGCAAATATTTTTCATAATTCCAGCTTTACAGCGCTTTGGCCAAAATATACTTGATAGTTAGCTAGATATCGTCAGATGATGTGGCAATTTCTAGCTATTTAATGTACATCCGAGAACCGGAAGTTTATCACTATTGTAGCTATAACTCACATTCTGAGTTAATTATTATACAAGGTTATTGGTAAAACACCAACAACCTCTTAAGGGGTCAATGTACTCATCATTATGAACAACTTTTACTATGGGACCCAAACCTGAAATCGCGAAAAAATATCTGCTGTTCCCTACATTTATGTTCGCTTATCTTGTCAAAATGTAGGGAACACCAGATTTTTTTTCACGATTTCAGGTTTGGGACTATATTAAAAGTTGTTCATAATGATGAGTACAATGACCCGTTAAGAGGTTGTTGGTGTTTTACCAATAATCCTGTATAGGAATCTATAAGAAATTTTTCAGTAAATATTAAACTACATATGATTTAGGTAAAGGTTGGCAGTACCTAGGTAGCTACTTCAGGCAATTCAGGCGAGCTTAAAACCACTTAAGGCTTTAAAGTGCTTCTAAATTATTTAGCACTTAAAGATTTGTGGTCTTTAACGTACACATTTCAGTAGAATAGAGCAAATACTTAATGCAAAAACAAGCATGTATGTAGGGTATACATTTCAGTCTAACCCTTCGAGGAAATTAGGCGCAATGTTATGTTGATATTTAATCACAATCATATATAATAACATAAGTTGAATGCTGTAGAAATGCTTTGTTCTACAAGTAATAATAGGTAATTGTTTTATAAAAATAACAGACTCTCAAAATACTCCCTCGCCATTTCTTAATAACGTTAATAATTTTATAGGCGGCCCCAAAACACATAAATACGAAACTCCTGTTTTGAAACAAGGAACGGAACGAGCCCTGAGACAGACATTATTTATCAACGTACGAAAAATTTCCACCATTTTCCCAAGTTTGGGAATGCGGTGAATGTACAGTACGTTCACTTTGTTACTGTTTAATTAAATGTCGTCATATAATTAATTAAGTGCACACCTCGTACATATTGGCTTGGCATTTGAAGACAGATACTCCACATTTATTTTCGCATCCATAATAAACATTATTTTGTAAATCACAACTATTTCATGTTGTCTCTTTGACATCAACTCAAAAAGCATTGATGCTGGCAAACAAAAAGCTTTTTTCAGAATAGATTTTTCATAGTAAACACGCCTGGTAGACGATTTGGTGATCGCTGTCCTACATATTAACACTCACTGTCCCAATGTGATCACGGACAGAAAAAGGGTTAGACATATGACTATCAGACATAAGCAAGCTTTTACGACACCAATCAGACCTCTACAGAATGTCTTGTCATTTGACATAAACCACACAATCCATGAAAATAACAGAACAGAAACTCTGCCGCCATTATCTAATTCCTTAATCCATTCTTAGCAAGCTATTAAGAACAATATACCTAAGTAGGCCTATTCCGTTCAAATACGGATTCTGTGAAAGTTCCCAAACAAAAGATTAACCGTAGCAATCAGCTCGCCACGAGGTATTGATCTTCGTAGCACCGAGTCGCAAAACAGGGAAGGACACCGAAGGTTGACTCCACGCAACGAGCAAAAATTCACGCAAACATCGACACGGCTCATGTTCGACCTTTAGTCGGTGTTTACCAAACGATTGATATTTGCAGATTTTTTAATTTATCTAATTGTTTTTGTGTAAACAAACAGGGATAGTTCAAGAATTTCAAGGAAAGAAAGAAAGAAAAATAAGTGTATTTGTCACAGAAACATGTGCATAAAAAAAAAGATAATAATAATTACTCGAGTAGAAAAATAAAATAAAACACAATAGATATAAATATAATCACGAGCGTAAAGCTGACTGTCTTGACTGTGACAAGAAGGCTTCCACTCAGCATGATGCTGTGCTATGGGGACACACAGCACAGCGCTTATTTTCAGTGATCACCCGCAGCACCAGAACGAAAGAATACGCTTGCGTTCTGGTTCTATGTTCGTTTGGTCTAAAGCTAAACCCACTTTGAGACATTTTGAGTTTTGTGATTTCCATAGAATACTTACGTGTCTATGTGTGTGTGTATGAGCCCGTTTTCGCTCGCTGTTTGGAGCCGGTCTTCTGTACCTATCTATTCTGTGGTATTGATCTTCGTAGCCCCGAGTCACGAGCTACGCTTTCAGAAATCCGATCTCACTTATCTATATCGAACCACGGCGGGTGGAAACAGAGGGTCTTACTTTCCTAATGTTGATTTCTGAGGGTCTCTTCTACCCTTTTAAAAAGTATAAAAGATACTTTTTCAATAAAAACGGTTCCTTTTTTTAAGTGATTAAAATTGTGCGACATTTTTGTGTTCCGATTCGCAATAAGAAATATTGTCCTTATACGTTTAATGGTACAGAGGTTTTGATAATATAAATGTTTTTTGGAAAATTTAATGTAAAATTAAATGCCGAGTTTTACAATGGTAGGTATTTTCTTTTATGGTAGTTTTTAATTTATTTTATGTTTGTAATTAGTATAGACTTTCAGGTGACATTTAATAATCTTGTAGATTTGGGGGCTTGTTACACTTACTTACAGCAATAAGGGGACGGACACAAATATACCTGGGCTTTTCTCAACTATGTTGAGGTCCACTTACAGTCTAACCGGATGCAGCTGTATACCAGTATTTTACATGAAGCGACTGCCTATCTGACCTCCACAACCCAGTTATTGGGTAAGAAAGTAAGATTGGTTGTCAGGCTTTTGGGCTTCTGACTACTCGTAACGACTGTCAAAGATCTACGAATGTCAGCCGGGCCCAACGGCTTAACGTTCTATCCGAGGCACGGAGGGGTCTTGATATGTAATAGTTGGTCACATTGGTCACCCACTCATCCACGAACCAACGCGGCAAGCGTAGCTTAACCTTCGATCGACCCGCGCGGCTGTTATCATTTAGCCACGAGCAGAGACGGACAATCTATCATAATTAATTTACCAGGTGATCAGGATCTGTGGTCGCCATGTTAATTTAGATCACTAATGCATAGTCAATGAAGCCGCTACACTGTAATTTATATCCCTATCAACTATGCTCCGTATGTGCCTCTATTGGTTCCATAATACATTTTACATAATCCCATAATTTCCGGACTAATCCTGTCCTTTACACTAGAACAATATTTGAAACCCCTTTTAGAATGAACACAAATATTTTATTCATTAAAATTTGATAACGTTATTTTACAGTTAAGTGAATTTTCATACAGATTATAAGAAAGGTAAAGATTAATTCTTCTCTTTCTATTACAACCCCTCAATGGGTGTGTTGCTTAGCGATATAATTAGATTAGGTTACTATAATCTCTTTGAAGGTAAATGATTTAATTTTAATTGCCTATCATTTGAAAGGCGCTTCAATGAATATTTATTGGCCTTTAAAGGTACCAAACTTCGTCCTTAACTTATCATTTTTATGGAAACAGTGCTAACAGAAAATATATCTTACATTGATAGTATCCTAAGGCTGTTTGTCCACCCCCACGTCAACGGGAAGTCAACGAGAGCGAGATGACGCCGAAGTAGCGATAAATACATTTACTACGGCCGCGTGTCCCTCGCACACTACCGGTCGTCACGAACGTCACGTTCGGTTGGACTAATCTCGTTTCTCGTTCACGGTGGAGGTGAACAAACGCTGTAAGAGTCATTCCCTTACCCAGGATTGAAATAAACTAAATCCTGGCTTGCTGTTGCTGTGTCAATACTGTCTTCACAATTAACTGGAACCTTCGGAAATCTCAGTAGTAGTAACATAACATAACATCAAGCCTGTTTTCCCTGGGAACGCCAAAATTGCGACGATAAGTCCCCTCTTTGGAAAGTGGCTAGAGATGCCACGGCGTCTTCACCTTCCGCCTGACGCAGGTCCTCACCGGACACGGTTGTTTCGCGAGGTTCCTATTCAGGATAAGGCGGGAGGAAACGCCCGGGTGTCATCATTGTGTGGATCACCCGGAGGACACGGTGGAGCATACGGTGGAGGTCTGCCCGGCTTGGGCGGAGCATCGCCTAGTCCTCGTGGAGGCGATCGCCGGCGGTGATCTATCGCGTCCGGCCCTGGTCCAGGCCATGGTCCGTACCATGGCCTGAACGAGAGGGCATGGGAGGCCGTCACCTCCTTCTGCGAAGCAGTAATTCTCGCGAAGGAGGAGGCAGAACACGTGAGGGAGAGGCAAATTTCGGGCCCTCACGCCCCTAACCACCGCAGGAGACGTCCTGAGCGTCGGGAATTGCAGGCCGATTCCCGGCCACCATAGGCGTGGACTTGCGGACGGTGAGCAATGGGTAGCTCGCCGTCCGATAAGGACCAGGCCCGGGTCAACAGCGCATTGTGTTCCACGCGCGCCTTAAAGAGATGTCAGCAGAACTGAAGGGGTCCGCTAGGGCCGATGCCTGCCGGAGTTGCGGGTTTGTCCGAAAGAGTTACCGTGGCCCCTGGCAACATACAGGCAACTGAAGGAACACGGGTGGGTTTTAGCCAGTAAGAGTCTGACACGCTCTCCCGCTCCGCCCAGAGCGGGAGCAGTTATTTGATAAATTCCCACTAAAAAAAAAACAGAGCTTGTTTTCCCAGAAGGATTAGGCAGAGGTGTGCACAGTACACCCACATTTCACAAGTTATGTTGTAGTTCCATGTAATAGTGTATAGTAGTAGTAATTCAATATTAAACCTCACTGTTATCCCTCTGTGACTGAGCTAATCCTCATGAAATAACTCACCTTACCTTTGAGGCAGAAACGTAGCAGATGGGGTGACATACGCTCTCCCGACGGAGGACCAAAGAGGACACTTTATTATTCATATACTCTATAGTAAGAATAGTTGCTATAGAAAGTAATAGTTATCATACTAGCTACACGTGCCCATTTTTTACACGCGATACTGTACGTACTTTTACCTATGTATATTGCGGTGGCCTTTCCTACCCAGTATGGCATATTTATCAGAGGCTTATAGGGGCCCGTGGGGTCTGACAGGTATATGATCCCACATTTCAACCTGCACGATACTCGTGTAAGAAATAAAGTATCATGTAAGTTGAGTTGGATTTTTGGGGTCACATCCTATACTATTAAATGAGCAATATTTGTTAAATATATATTTGTAATCACGTTCTCGAAAACGGCTTTAACGATTTCGATGAAAGTTGCAATATAGGGGTTTCCGGGGGCGAAAAATCGATCTAGCTAGGTCTCATATCTGGGAATATTCGTTTTCTCCGTATTTTTACCCGAGCAAAGCTGACATGGCAGCATAGAATAAGTAGTACCTACTGTCATGGTAGCATGGAATTAGTATGTACTATATGTATATGGAATTAGTATGAACTATTCTATACTATTAAATGAACATTCTCTATTTTCACTCGAGCAGAGCTCCGTCGACCAGGTACTTAATGTAAAATGGCATTACTTTGAGAAAATATCTTATAAAGTATCTTATCTTGAAACTCGGAAAATTCGTATGAAAACGTCAAGATTTAATAAAATTCAACAATGCAATCGTATCTTCCTTTAATATAACTCGACAAAAACAAATGGGTATGTAAGTTGTACAGACATACGTGTCTACAAAATTACCAAAAAATTAAACGCGAGCAAAGTGATTCAGCTTCAAGCAGACGTGCGACTTACCAAAAAAAGATTAAATGAGTGCGACGAACATAATACATGTATATTAAATTATTCAGACAACGAGCAGTAGCGACGCCAGGAACCAACCTTTGTTCAGCGAGTTCACGCGCGATTAATTCCGAGAATGTCAAAGGTCGCGTGCCCTTCCCTTGCAATGAACTTCTACATTTTCAGTTTTTAAGTGATTGATGTCGATCTCTTATTGCTTTTATTTCTAATGCATGTTGCCATGACAACGGCCTCTAAATGGTAATCTTAGCCGCATCCTAACCAAAACCGTTCGCCGCGCGAATATGCGATCGTCGCGTTCATATGTCACTTTTTTTTTGGAAAACAGGAAGGCGCCCTCTGTCGATGCAATCACTCGTTCCGATCCACTACGTTCTAGGTTAGTTAGGACGCGGAGTTAGTCGCAAGATTGAGTGAAGTTCGGAGCTTCCACAAACTTTTACCTCACGCGCTACTTAAAATTACATAAAAAACATGTCCTTATCAAACACATACTTAGCGACCGCCTCTGGTTCGCACGGTTTTAACGCTGCCTTGACAAATCATGGAGATTTCTTTATGATGACGTGTAAGCTTAATATTAATGTATTATACACATATGCTTTTCGAAAATCTGAAAATCTGAAGATCCGAAAATCCGTTGAGTAGTTTAGAAGAACGCGGTCACGTCATAATAAAATCGTAGCGAAGTCAAATCTGTAAGTACATTGAATATTTTTGAAAATAAGTAATTGCTACGAGGTCTGAAAACGATTCTATATGACGAAAATATAGTTTTAGAATTTTTGTTTGTTTGTCGGAATGTATGTCCCAGCATCATGCAAATACTACCAAATAGATTCTGTTCAAATTTAGCACAGCTATTCCCTGTAAGTCTGGTCAGTCTGTAGGCTATATATTATCTTGCTATTTGCTATGGGGGATGAGCAATACTGCATTTAGGTTCGTTTTCTTCTGTAGTTTACAGCTAATTGTAAAAACACGAGCCAAAGGGTATTGCAGATAGTTACAGATTTAATATTTTAAATGATTATCATCACGCTATACCTTAATGGAGCTAAGCAGTCAATCATGACATATTTTTACAGGGTGGATTTTTGAGATAGGGCAGTAAGGGTAGGTACCTTAACCATTGTAGCTACAGGAAAACGGTCTTAGAAAATTGTCGTTAACTTTTTGAGACATTACAATCTACATTCATAGATTTTGAAAAAAACTCAGAAAACCTGCAATTTTCACAAAAACTATTTTTGATGCCAATCGATCCTGTTTTTTAAGGATCAAAATACTCTATCAGACTAACTGAGGTTTGAGTACTAGAAAAGTCAGAAATCGCAAATCGGGCGGCATGGCAGTGCCCCCACCAAGTCAAGCAAAACAAACACAAAGGCATAGCTGTACCTTTTTTTTTTGAAGCCATTCAGGACATTTTCGACCCCTTATAAGATCGTTGTGGATAAAGCTAAAAGCCTGAATTTTCAGTGACCAAGGCTTAGTATAACTAGGTATATTCCCAAATTACATTCGATTTGAACCTGTAGTTTAAGAACTATTGCAGGTCATCATGCGATGGCCATGTCATTCTATTTCTTAAAGAAATAAAGATGACAAATAGGTAGGTACTGAATAAATTAACAGACTTGGTTTTCCATTAGATCTCACATCTTTTTAAGGTAGAAGAACTGCGTTGCGAGACTTGTTTTTTTACATGATATGTTTTTGATGGGATTGACTTTTCCCATACAAGTCTAAAACATTCTCTTTGAGGTATTTTTTTTTAGATTGCAAAATCACAAGGAAATAACTATCCAAATTCTGTCCCCAAAGAAAATAAAATTATAACGCTATTCGTTCAAAATTAAGTTTACATTTTTTTTGGTAATTTTTGGCCAGTTGTATTGTAGCGGTCAGTCTAGCCATCATAAAAAAAAGTAAGTTAGATTATTATATTATTTATATTATTTCCTACGAAATGTATGGGAATGTTATATTATTTCCTACGAAATGTATGGGAATAGTTTTTTACGATTTCTGACTTTTATGTACACACCGAAGACTGCCCCCTATGCTTTGGCTTTGGCTATGGTTTGTTGGTAATTCACTAAAAACGAAAAGAAATCGTAAGCAATGGGAAATTGCTACTGACGGCTGCGGGTGTCGACCTCAGGACGAGTTGCTGCCATGGACCTTTACGGGACACCGGTGTGGGCGCGTTCCGTGAGGTGGCGGCCAGCCCGCCGGTTGAACTCGTCCCAAAGGGTCATGGCTTTCCGGCTGGCCCGAGGATACTGCACGGTGTCCTGCGAGGCGGCGAGCCTCCTTGCCAAATTACCGCCATGGGATCTGAAGGCAAAAGTCCTCGCGCACATTTGGGAGTTGCGCGAGGAGGCGAAACACCGGGGCTTAACTCCGCTGCCGTGAGAAATCACGGCACAGCGAACAGAGCTCCGGCGGGATCTCATAGCGTCATGGAGAGAGCGATTGTCGCAACCCAGCGCTGGTCACGACAGAATTGCCTCTTTGATGAGTGGCTAGAGAGGCGCCACGGCGTCCGCCACGGCGTCCGCCTGACGCAGGTCCTCACCGGACACGGTTGTTTCGGGAGGTTCCTGTTCAGGATAAGGCGGAAGGAAACGCCCCATTGTGTTGATCGCCCAGAGGACACGGTGGAGCATACGGCGGAGGTCTGCCCGGCTTTGGCGGAGTATCGTCATGTCCTCGTGGAGGCGATCGGCGTCAATGATCTCTCGCGCCGGAGGCCGTCACTTCCTTCTGCGAAGCAGTAATGCTCGCGAAGGAGGAGGTGGAACGCGTGAGGGAGAGGCAAATTTCGCGCCCTCACGCCTCTAACCGCCGCAGGAGACGCCCTGGGCGTCGGGAGTCGCAGGCCGATTCCCGGCCACCGTAGGCGCGGGCTTGTGGACGGTGAGCAATGGGTAGCTCGCCGTCCGATAAAGACCAGGCCCGGGTCGACGGCACGCTATGCTCTACGCGCGCCTCAAAAAGATGTCAGCAGAACTGACGGGGTCCGCTAGGGCCGATGCCTGCCGGGGTTGCGGGAAAGTCTGAAAGGGATACCGTGGCCCCTGGCGACATAGCAACTGAAGGAACTCGGGTAGGTTTGATCCCACAAAATAAAAAGAGCGAGTTGCTGCTCACACGGACAACTGTACTCGCCGTCGTTTACTTCCCGCTCACTCGTCATAACTCTCTGTACATTTTAGCTGTTGAGACCATAACTACGAAAGTAGTATACAGGGATGTTTTATAAAATGTGACTGTTGTTTTAGTATATTATGGTGTCTTACGACTTCCACGCGAACGAAGTCGCGGGCAGAAGCTATTTTATAATAATAAAAAAATAAAAAAAACTTTATTGGCATAAAAAATGTGTACAAGCAAAGTGAAGCCCTGACTCCTGCGCTAGGTAAAAACACCTGTGTTGGGCCAGTGTCTTCTCCCAATCAGTAAGTTCTGGATTTATGCAATAACATCATTTGAATTTACTAGACAAACAAAGTTTAGAATAGTTATAGAGCTCTATGAAAAGTAGGTGGACTTGAATGCGTTGTTGAAGTAGGTACAAAACCTTGTTTGGTAGATGATTCCTCACCTCCACTAAGGAAAATTTATGTTTATGTCAATTTATATCAAATTTTAACTATCAATATCACTGATGGAGATGGTTTTGGCGTGGAGTGGAGTGCAAGAAGTGACTTAGAATATGGGTGTTAGCCTCTTTCACTCAGAAATGTACAAAATAACATTGAAAGTATTTTCGGCCAGATTCTCCAAAGTAATTTGTAAAAGGAAACTCAAAGGCGAGAAGGCGAATCTGAATATTTTGGCTTAACAGCCTCGCGTTTAAGAAGTCAAATACACAAACCGGCATTTATAAGTAGATGTTAATTACCTAACTTTTGATCGAGGTCAATAAGGGTAGCTGAGGAAATTCAGTTAGGGGTTGGCCTATTTTTTGTTTTGCAAAGTTGTTCGCAGTTGATTTGCAAACGCTATTTCAATCAAAACGTGTAATTTAGTAGGGCTCGTGTACAATATTGCGGGTAAAGCTGCTGGTAGCATGCAGCACAGGATAAATCCGGCCGTGGTATTAATATCGGAGCTAACCGAGCAATGTAAATCGTGTTACTGACTGTTCCCTTCGGTTAGAGGTGATTATTTCATTAAGCCCACTAGTTAGCACTTTGCTTGTCCTCCGAGATATAATGGATAAACATTCCCACTTATAAATTACATTGCTTTAGTAACTGAGTATACAATTACATTAAAAAAAAACAGATTTAATTGATGACTAAGCAATTATGAGGGATATTGCCTGTCACATAAAGTAGGCTTTTCTTTGTTATTCGTGTGAAAATGACTGTTGTTCTTACAAAACAGTTCGTTTCCTCATGTTATAAACATTGGTTTCATTTAGCTCCAATTACTTACGCTTAAGGAAACGTAACCCCGACGTGTGGAAATTGTACATTGTGTGGTAGTTCAGGAAAACAATAAGATCAACCAAGAGTGTAACCTTAAAACGTTCCCTAAAATGTACGAAAGGTTAATTCACGCCGTTATTATGTAAATTAATACTCCTCAGATTTCAATTTTGGCTATTAATAGGAGTGAGTTGAGTACCTACCTATACTAAGTTTTACCTTTTTGTTGAATTAAATAACGACATACATAATTGAAAGCTTACTGAAAAGGTAATTGCTGTAAAAGCGTACATGTAATAATTATATACATTATTTTGTCGTAGTCACGATATATTTAACGATGGAGGCACATACTAAGTAACCGTGGTGAATTCTTAAGAGCAGGCTTACCAAGAAGGAATATCTGAAACACTCGCGTTACGTTCATAGGTAAGTTTGTTTGTATTACGCAAAAGCTTTAGAGGCCCCGAAGAGCCTTTTATGATATTTATGTCACTCTCCAGTTTGGGGAAATGTGTTTTGTCAAATACAGAGCTACTGGCCCAGAGGCGCCTCTAAGTACCTGTGATCCGAAAACTCGAGTATTGATGCATCCACTGTGGCTGGAGTTCAGTTAGAGATCCCTCAAATAAAATTGATGATTAATTTATTTTGTATGGGATAAACTACGGAATAAGGCAGGAAACTCCCACATGTGTTCTTCACTAGACATGACTAGAGCTGTTCTAGCTATATATGTTTAATTTCCTGAACTTTCTCATGTCAAGAAGTAATTAGCACTACTTCCGTGATCGACCTTTGTTTTGTATTTCAACTGTCAATACGTGAGCATCGTGAGTGGTCCGTACAAATAATTGATTAGCTGTGAGTAGATTTCGTCCTGATACAGGCTCTACGTAACACTTTATTACATTATTGCAGATTAACGAACACAAACTCATAGAAAAAGGACGATTGATATCTTAAAAATAATTATGAATTGTCTGTCTATTATGGAAACAATGCGGTTATGTCATATCATGGCGGAGTAATAACACGGATAGGACGTACTTTATAATAAAATTGTTTACTCTAATACTCTACCGACAGTAAGGTCGGGCATCGGCCAGGGGTACTCCATCGGAAGTAATATTTTTTGGCGACAACAGTCACGAGCCGGTCCACATCTTTGAACAGGGGCTACAAACTCTTAAGTGGATTAAATGTCTTACAAAGGCGGTTTATTGCGCCCAGTTAGTCGCGCCGTCGTCACGAACATACGGTCTTTGTTAATACTCACTTGCTATTGTTTGTCCCCTCCGCACTAATCTATAGGTACATGTATTTTTAGACCAGACTCACGGTACTTTACTGCTAACCAGATTTGGTCGAGACGCGTTTTTGTTGGATCAACAAGCTCAAATTGGATCATGTTCCTTACATTGTCCGTGCTTTATTTAAGGTAAACTTGTAATGTGTGTTGAGGCCAGAGGTAGAAGTTTGCAAAGAAAATTAAATACTGATGAAATGTTTATTATTAACGGTGACTATTTCTGAGAAATGTTTGTTTCCGGAACACATAAAATCATTGAATTTTCCATCCGTACCTAAGGTAGAAAATAGTACTTGAATAGAAAGTGCACAGTAACAAAGTAGTAAATTCAATGGAATGTTTTATCTTCCTGTACCTAGGTACTTATTTTTATAATTATACATACCTACTTATCTACTAGGTTACAATAATTACCTGTACATAATCATGTGGGTAATTATTGTAGGTATATCTTTTTAATTTCGCGTTTCAAAGGTAGGTAAGTAAGTACACTTCGCACTTGGCACTTCGTCATAGCTGCGTTGGTATTTATTTTGTATTTTATATTTTTTTTGTTAAGTACATTATAATTAATAATATCACAGTTACAGTAACAAAGTAGTAAATTCAATGGAATATTTTATCTAGCTGTACCTAGGTACTTATTTTTATAATTATACATACCTACTTATCTACTAGGTTACAATAATTACCTGTACATAATCATGTGGGTAATTATTGTATATCTTTTTAATTTCACGTTTCAAAAGTAAGTAAGTACCTACACTTCGCACTTGTCACTTCGTCATAGTTGCGTTGGTATTTATTTTGTATTTTATATATGTCGGAGACGGGTATGTGACTTTCGTTATTATCAGGGATATTTTAACTACTGTGGGCGTAGTGTGGGTAGTGCTGGTTAGTGCGCAATAGAAAAACAGTTTGCTGTCAAATCACATTATAGTTTACTATCAAATGAATCACACTAGCTAAATTAAACACACACTGGGTGCGACGGCGTTTATTAAAATCACCAATTAACACAATGATCACAAATTACAACTAACACAATAACTGAGCACCACGAATCGAGAACAGTTCCGTGACGTCTTGACTCCGATGCGACCAAAGGCTGAATGACCTCCTCGCCTTGGCCTTAAAACATCACGACTCTGTAGAAGCGCGCCTTTTTTTGGTGTAGATAGATCACTCTTGATGTCGCCAGTGGCGCGCTTGCGATTCGTTTCGTGTCCGTACTAATGACCGGATCCGATATATATATATTTTTTTTGTTACATTATAATTAATAATATTTTAGTGTTATTTATTTTAGTATGTATGTTTGTATGTATGTAAGTAAGTGTATTATTTGTGTGTACATAAATGGTTAAATAAATAAGTACAAAATTTAATAACAACTCATGTAGGTACCTAAAAAAACCTTTGACACGTTCATAAAGGAAAGTGAGTTATTATCTAGTTTGTTGTATCTGTCCTCGAAAAAGAAGTAAACCTGTATCTGCAGTCGTAGCGTAGTCGTGACTCTAAATTAGTATTTAAATTGTATTTTCGTTTTATGTGGGTAATTCGACAAAGCCAGATGAGTCAACAATTCGATAGTAATTGTTAAACGTAACAAAGTCCAGATATAAACAGAACAAAATTGCACAATTGAGTAGGTATTTTTGGTGGAGTTTCACACTTTTCTTTACTTTCCCTTAGCCTTTCAAATAATTTACCACCGACCCTGCTTTGCACTGTTTTTACGACTTGACCAAATATCGCGATTTCTTTACTAGGCAAGTATAATATGAATGTATTATTTTATTGACTGCCTCGTCTCGTTGGTCTAGTGGTCGCAAGCGCTACTGCTGAGCATGAGGTCCTGGGTTCGATTCCCGGGTCGGGCAAAGTGTTATTGGGTTTTTCTATCTGAAATTTCTCAGTAGCAGCTCGGAGTCTGGATTTGTGCCCGGTTGATGGCAATAGGCTCGCCCCCTATTACATGGGACTTAAACATAACTGGCGAAATGTGGGTGTACCTGCTACAGGGACACCTCTGCCCAACCCTTCGGGGAAACAAGGCGTGATGTTATGTTATTATTTTATTACACATAAACCCTCCTGAATAAATTCTCGAAATGATGTTGAAATCGCATCAATATCCATTGCGTAGTTTAGAAACACAACGCGGGTGTGACCGCCTTGTTTTTCACGAGAAGCGACTTTCATTTATTATAAATATGTAATATAGCTGTATAGATTATGCTTACATCATTAGTATTTACCGGCCACATTTCCAAATCCCGGACTGCTAATGAGAATTTCCTTTAACAAAGTAATATCCGCGTGAATTAGGGATCAATCACATGATCTTATTCGCTCCGTATCTGCGCTTGCGCCCACTAACGTGCTTTTTAGGGTTCCGAACCCAAAGGACAAAACGGGACTCTATTACTAAGACTCCGCTGTCCGTCCGTCTGTCTGTCTGTCCGTCTGTCACCAGGCTGTATCTCATGAACCGTGATAGTTAGACTGTTTTCACAGATAATGTATGTATTTCTGTTGCCGCTATAACAACAAATACTAAAAAACAGAATAAAATAAATATTTAAGGGGGCTCCCATACAACAGACATGATTTTTTTGCAGTTTTTATAGATAATGGTACGGAACCCTTCGTGCGCGAGTTCGACTCGCACTTGGCCAGTTTTTGTTTTTTAGGTAGGGCATCTCGCAGTTGACCTCTGAGATCATGACTACTTAACCGGGCTTTCCTGTGGGTACCTTAAGCTACTACACTCAAAGCCTCCAGCCAGGGGCAGTAAACTATGCTAATTAAAACTAGGCGAGCGCTCGCTAAGGGCACCCCCTGTGGGGTATGAACCTCGGCTTAGGGCGTCGCTGGGGGGAGGACATCAAAGATGGGACGGGCTGGCCACAAACGTGCTCGTCACGGTTTATGTATGAATGTAATGCGCGATTAATATTGATTTAACATTTCAGGAACACGCTAGAACGATGCATAGTTTAAATAAGTATAACGAGTATAAATAGCTTTCAACAGTTTTTATTTGAATCTCGGTCGCTACTCTAGCCACAATTCAAATTCCAAAGCGTAGATTTAAACCACCTCGCGTTGGATTCCTCAAATGAATATGGATGGCGGACACAGAGAAGATCAAGAGGAAAGTCAATAAGATGAAATGTACCTTTCAATAGATGAAAATGAATCTATCTTGAAACTGAGAAGATCCATTGTTCCTGGATTCCTGTTAACGAGCTGGTGGAAGTCTTTTTGATGATCTCGAAAAGTGTCTGCAAAAGTGACGAGTAAGAAGATCTTTTAGTATGCCAGGTGAACTCCTAACTGGCATTTTTATCACGACATCATCTTATATTTCATAGCTCCGGATCGGTCGTTATTATGGCGATACTTGGGGAAGCCTACGTCCAGCAGTGAACGTCTTTCGGCAAAGATGATGATATTGGTATGCATAATCAGTTTCTAACGTTCCCGGGTGAATATTTCATTTCGCGCACATTTGATCTTTTGAAGAATAGTCAAAAAAATGTGCCTGTTCATGTTCGTTAAATGTTTTTTTGAAAGGGTTTAGTAATGTTATGTGAAATATAATAAAGGGACAGTAATCAGACTTTTAGTTTTGAAGATATTGACGTTTGTTTTTTTTAAGGAACGGTAATGAGATTTAACACAAACGGTAATTAGATATATATTTATGGTAATGAGGTAGAAAAAATGGTAATTAACAATACAACAACATTTTGATAAATCAGCCTTTAATTGTAATAAAACAAACCTGTGAACTTCGAAATAGGTACATAATTTTTCTTTCTTTCTTTACATAATAATAAAACTATAAAATAATACAAAAACAAAACTTAATCATACAGAAACTCTAAAATAATCTTTGATATTGTAGCTTGAGATGCACTTCAAAATAATAATTATGGCAATCTTTATTTTAATATTATTAATAATTAATGTATATTGTTTTTTTTTTGTATTTTTATTTTATTTTTTAAACGTGACATAATAGCATAGGAGCGATAATTATTCAGAAATTTTAAAAAATCCGTAATTTCTGGCTGCTCCGTAGCTTATTCGCTCTTATTAGAAAATTAATTTTTAAAATATTTTCTCTTTGAAAAAATTTCCATGTCACTATCCGAACTGCTGTCGCTTAAGAATTGCTTTCGTAAATATTTAGTCGGTCTTTGGAGTCCAAAGCTGTCTTCAAAACTATTACTCGTATCCTCGCTACTATCTTTATCATTCTGTAAGATTCCGTATGCTCTGGTTTGTATCCTCTCGTGTGACACTTCAGGGATGGAGTTAGCTTCTGAAGTATTTTCAATTATAGGCTGTCCCTTGTATGAGCTTCCACTAGATCTAGCTAACGATGTCAGGGGCCCACAATCATTTTCAAGATTATTTGGTTCAAGTTCTTGTAACACACTTTGGTTAGATTTAACAAAATCTTCAAATTGGTTAGAAAAATTGGCAGTAGTACTAGAAATATTGTATGTTCGTACCATTTCATTTATGTTAACATTCGGATTTAAATGAAGTTTACTCGTATTATCCGGCATAATATCAGAAAGTCTAGTTACTTCAGAGTTGCTTTTATGCGCTGGATTTAACAAAATATTAGAGTGGATAATCACAGCTGGTCTTTCAATATGAGGGCAGTCATTTTCTTTGTTGTCAACATTCTGTGCTGCGTATTGTAACTTTCCTACCAATTTTGTATGTGAGCAATCACCATCGATACAAACAAAACAACTTGCTTCTCTAAATATTAATTCTTCGCTTCCTTTGTGCCATATAACTTGATGTACGTTTAATGTGCCCTTTAATGGCAGCAGCTCTGTTTTAGGAATTAGAAAATCTTTTTCATATATTTGGTATTCATCAACCACTTTCACTGTAATATTCTGCGTATTACTTGTAATAACCTTAACAAAGCAATCTAAAGTTGCAATATCCTTGCCTTGAGCAACCACAGCATCAGCTGTTCGTTTTAGAGTACCTCCAACACCGTCAGCCGCACCCTTGCCATGGCCAGATTCGGAATAATTCCATGTTATCTGCTTCAAGCCACTTATGTACCAGTATAATTTTGTAATTATGTAAAACATGGTCTTGTTTCTATATTGGCTACTGGGTGAATCAGACAAAAAATGTAATGTGGTGATCTCTTTACTCAAAGTTTGAATATGTTCTAGTAGTGGAACTATATGCGCCCATACTGCTGCGGCGTCATGGCGCAGATTTTCACTAACTGTACAGAGAGACTTAGCAGTACATCTTCCTGCCTCAACATGGTAAATTACTGCTGTATGAAGAGTCAGCTCATCTCTGCTTCCCCCAAAATGGAATGCTTGTACTTCAGAGGCGTACTTCAAGGCGTAATTCTCACTAAAGTCGATGTGGATAATTGCTTCATGTTCTTTTAAATTATTTTTAAGATCGTTTATAGCAGAAAACTGCCACCTTCGTGTTCCTTCATGTTTTAAAAATCCAGAAATGATTTTTTCCAATTCTAGAATGGCCTCTTTCGGAGGCACAGTCAGTTCAATTTTTTCTATGATCCTCTTTTCCTTTTCCGTACCTTTAGACATATATGTGGTTTTCTTACTCTTCCATTTTTTATATTTTATTGGTTCTTCGTTATTAAACTCCAAATAATTTAGAATTTTGTTTCGGCATTCTTCACATCGTTTTAATAAGCATTCCGTTTTTGGGCAACAAAGACTTTTGATTACGTCATTTGGTGTTTTCTCTGACAAGATTCTTTGCTTATTCAATCCCTGAATCAAAAATTCAATATTTGCATGAATTTTACAAACGCATGTGTCTCTTTCATTGACGTTGGGAATAAGAATCCAGAATGGTCTTTGTTTACAGAAAAATGAGTAACTGTCCTTACAATATTGATCTTCAAAGATTTTGTGAAGATTTTTTAGTGAATCCAATAGATACCTTTTTTGTTTTTGTACCTTGTCTCGTGTTATTACTTCTTTTCTTCCAGCCGTAATCCTTGAAACGTCATCACCTTCATAAAACTCCTGTATATTTTTTTTAACGATTTCGTAGTATTCATTAGATTGTACAATTGATTCTTTTTTGTCTCGGACACAAAATTTTTTTACTTCTGTCAAAATTCTGTAATCTTTTAATATTGATTTATCCCCGGTAACTGCATCGCTAAACTCTTTTTTGCCTTTTTTCGACTGTTGTTTGTAGTTACATTCTAACGTCTTCTTGATCGCTTCACCAAATAATATTTTCTTTTTAGCTTCTGATTTATCTTTCAATAATAGATCATTTACTTTCGAATTAGGACTTTGCAGTCGTTTTTTTAACCTCATAATATGTTTTTTATAACTTTCAACTTTTTTTTCCAAAGTATTTATCTTACTTTTAAACGCCTTAGTCTTTTGTAACATAATGTATCTTAATCTTCTTACCTTCTTTTTTAATTCTTCGTTAGTGGATATTTCTTGAGCTGCTTGAGATGTAGATGGTTGAGGATCCTCCACTACGCGTTGATTCTGTGAACGATTGTATCTCTGTACGGAGTTTACTTCAGCGCTATCTACTCCAGGTAAATCTTCACTATCACTGCCACTTGGGCTATTTGCATTCATCAATTCGACACCACGGTTGCGTAAAAGTTTTTTATTGTAAAATTTATTGAAGTTTTCCTTCCATTTTTTTCTTTGCTGTCTCCTGGCTCTTGGCGTCATATCGCCTATTGACAGAATTTTTTTTTCTTTTCGTTTTAGATATCTTTGGCGTTCTTTTTCTCTTTCTAAAGCATAAAGGACAGGGTCTGATTTAATATTTTTATATCTTTTTCTGCGTGCTATTTTTGCCCTTTCTAGTATTTCTTCTCGTCTTCTTCGAGGCATTATGGTCTAAAACAAATATTATTGTTTATATGGAGACATGATTATGACGAAGGACAAACAATCACAATATGTAGGTAAGTCCCTTTTAGTCTGTGAGTAATATAGCCTGTGCATTTTTTCTTACTTGTCTTACTATGAAAAATATAATGGTGTGCCGGTAACCAAAGACAACTGATAAGATTGAGTATTGAATATAATGACTAAATGAATATTATCTTATTGTAAGTATTAGTTATATCCCAAATAAGACAAGTAAGGAAAAATACAGTGTATACAGAATTGAATCACAGAATATAATCATTACCGTTCGTTTCTTCTCATTACCATCCGAATCAAAAAGAACGGTAATTAGAAGAATGGTATTTAGATTCATAAATATTTTAGATAAATTACCGTTATTTGAAGAGGTACAACATTGGTAAGTTTATCAGCGGACAAAGAGACTTATACCGAATACATCTGGCAAATAATTCTTTGATAAAAAGAAATATAACTACCTTTCATAACACGAACGGTATGCAGAAATATTCCGGACCACGTCACTTTTCGGACAGGAGAACTTAAATTTACGTAGTAAATCGCTCTTTCACGCGTGTGTTCGGCTCGGTAGCTGAGCGTTGACTGTCGTCCAATATTTTGTGCGAAGCGCGGTGCACAGTGACGCGTAAATATTAAAATATCGGATCGAACATACCGTCGAATGGTAATTATGGGAAAACGTAGGGACATTTTTCAAAGTTGTCTGAAACCGCTTAAATATGATCTTCCTTCAACAATAAATCGTCTTTGTATAGATTAACTATCCTGTTATTCATATAAGTAATGAAAATGTCGTTCTTCAAACACAGTTTTTAACAGGATGTGCCAATTTACTAAAATCTGGTAAAAGGGACACAAATGGTAATTAGATTTTGGATTCTTTGTTTTAAATTTAGTGCATTTCTAATTAAAAAAAGATGTTCTAAGGATTGTGCCTAATAAAACACCATGTTAATTATACAAAAACAACGTTAGGTTCAAATTCTCTCGGCGTTTCATATACTCTTTATCGTCTGCCGTGTAATATGCACCAAATGAAATATTCACCCTCCCACTGCTGGGATGAAGGACTCTTCTCTGTGGTGGGAGTGGGCCGTAATCGGTGGATTACGGCCCACCATCTACCTACCAACCCGCACTGGGCCCGTGTGGTGACACAGGGTCCAGTGCGGGTTGGTAGATGTCACACATGTGTTCGATTTTTTGGTTCGAGGACATGCCGGTTTCCTCACGATGTTGTTCTTCACCGTTTTGAGAGTTGAAATAAATTACACAAAGTAAAGCGCCTGCCTGGGTTCGAACCCACGACCACGAATGGTATGGCCTTGCTCAAACTTAAGAAAAACCGGTTCCAGTATTCAACTCATGCTACGAAGTTACTAATTTTCTTTCCGCCATACGGTTAAAAATATCACAACAATTAAATTATGTTTTATTTCAGATATTTACGAACGTTTTACATGATAATGAAGCTGATGTCGCGATTAATTCCCGCTTGAGTCGTTATTGTTTTCAGGGCTCGCCATCCGAATTATTTGTCGAAACGAAAATAGTGTTCGGTGAACAAAATAATAATAGTGTTTGGTAAATTGAAAAGTGGTAATTTTTTTTGTGGTGATGTATCTCGTGCCTTCTCTGTATGAGAAGAGGCCTTTGTTCTGTAGTGGGACAATAATAGGCTGGATTATCACGAGTATTATTATTTTTGTGTTCATTGAAGAGAGGCCTGAAGTTAAATACTGGGATTGACTATTGATTTTGCAGTATTTGTTTTTTGTTTTAGTAGGGAAAAGGCTAGGCAGATCATGTCCAACTATGTTGGAGTCGGCTTCCAATCTAACCGGATGCAGCTGTAGTAAGGTACTGGGTAACACGATATCCTTTGGTGAGACTGGTTCTCAGACTTTCGGGCTTCTGACGACCCGTAACAACTGTCAAAGATCTACAAACGACAGCCGGGACCAACAGCTTAACGTGCTTTCCGAGGCACGGAGGAGTCTCGGTATGTAAAGATGGTCACCCCTCCACGGACCAACCCCGGCAAGCATAGCTAAACCTATTGGATCGACCCGTGCGGCTGTTATTACTTAGCCACAAGCTCCTCCATTGAGGATAAAGATGGTAGGTAGATATTTGGTAGGTGTACCTATCCTACCGATCTAATTATTCTAATTCTCAATCGATATAAAGATCACTTGTAGGTACCTAGTTAACTGTCGTGCTCTATGTTTTTATGATTTATTAGATATTTCATCATTGTCGCTGAAGAAAAATACCTAACTTTGTAAAAACTTTTTGAAACCTAAACTACAGTTAAATAAACGCCACATTAACTGCAAAGTTATGGAGAAATTTCAGGCAAGTCTGGGGCATTACCGTTGAACTCTTGGGCTCAGCTCAAGTCGTTGCAGCGATCAGCGGTCGCGAGGATTTTCGGAGGTTCGCGTGACGTCAGCAGTGGCGGCGCGCGGGGGGTTGGGAGGGTAGTGGCGCGCGCCGGCGAGCCCGGCCTCGCGCGCGACTGTCCCTACCGCTACGTACTATCTGTTGCGCGCCGAGCGCGGTGGACGCGCCACGAACGCGCGCACGCGACCCTACCGCCCGCCCTTCACGCTACCGTAAACAAATTACTACGTATCCCGTGTCCAATGCCCCTTACGCTTCTGTGAAACCCCACTTCAGTTTCGACTTCGACTTATGTGATTCAGTTTTAGTGACTTTGACGCCTGTCAGTGAAGTAGATAAGTGCCGACTAGGGGTAAACGGCCCGTCTGCCGCCCACGGACTGTAGTACCGCTGTAGTAACCGCGCCAGACTTGCCCACTGGTGATGCACTGAGTCATAACACTGCTCCACGACTTCGGCAACTCATAAACACAACTATTGCACTAAGGTACATTTAGATTATATTCTAAATCTATACTCTCTCATACTTTTATGGCATTTTGAGTTTGTTACTAGATATAATTTATTTTATTTGTAGAGCTCTTCTTATGACTGGAAAAGAATTTTAAATTAGAACCGGAATATTTATGTTATAGTCTCCAATGTTTATCACAACATTTTCAAGGAAAATGGTATTTACATAATTACATGTCTACAGCTGAATACGTATAGTTGATCAAAACAAATACTTAAATCATATATACTTCTAATAGTAGGAATGTAATTAAAAATGTGGTTCAACAGTAATTAATTGGACAATAATGATTAACATTGACTTTACTTTTAATTAATAATTTTGATTATTCCTTCGTAATCGTAAAACAGTGAAGAATCCTATTAAAACACCGATATTATTTTCAAAAAGTTTTCAAGTTGAATTTGTTGTTTTCATTAGACCGAATTTTCTTAATTTTTCCTTTTGCTGATCCTTTAGCAATCCTTCTAACTCTTTTGTTACATTAGCGAATTCATAAAATCATTTAGTTCCATGAAAAAGGCAATTACCAATTTTCCGGTTATCCATTCAAGGTACCTAAATCTACCTGAATTTAGGAAAAGCGTCTCCTCCCATGTTATAAATAGGCGCATCTTTTATTCAGATAGTTCTAAATCTGTGCCCCTAAATATTGTCTGGCCCTTTGGTCAAAGTTACGTTCACAAAAATGTTAATATTGAAAACAGAATTTTAAAAAAAAATCATCTGGTGGTTGCGAAAAGCGAGGAAAAATTCGTTAATTCGATTGAATTTAATTTATAATTTTCTTTACTAATAAATCAAGTGTAAAAATCTATCATCGTAAAACAAAATACTTGAAAGGTTCTATATATATTCCCACGGTAGGTTTTTATGATCTACGTAAAATCTTTTATTAGAAAATTTAATGTAGGTTACTCACGCTTTTTGTGTGTGGAGTGTTTTTTTAAAGCTGACTCTCGATGATTAAAAACTATTTGTTGATGTTTATCTAATTAATTATAATAAAATAATTACACTTCGCAAAGTCGTGATTAATTTTATAATTTTCCATAATTCTATTGCATCGGTCATTACAAGGGCATATCATCGATAATATAATCATCAAGTTATGATTATCACTAGAATACTTTGTATTATTGTTTACGACTTACTTCAGATAGTTTTTACGACTAGTAAGTAGGTATAGAAATCATCGTGTCGTGTTACTCAGTAACTGGGTTGTGGAGGTCAGATAGGCAGTCGCTCCATGTAAAATACTAGTATTCAGTTGCATCCGGTTAGACTGGAAGAGGGCCCGAATATATGTAGTTGGGAAAAGGCTAAGCAAATTGATTGAAGTATAGAAATCATAATAATGTTCTTAGTTTAATGAACATGACACATGTAGGTATCATACTGACGACTAAGTTCCGGGTTAAACAAAGTTTGGATAACGTTAGACAGCTATACTCCATTTGAAATAAGATTAGACATTTAAATAAACCTGTTTTACAGTCCGTTCAACCGATTTTGACTTCTATTGCGTTGGTGGCATGACAAATGGCAGCTGCAGTAAACAGTTGGTATTGTAACCACTTTTTTGCTTTTAATGCCATCCTTATGCCTACGGAATAGAAGTCAAAATCGGTTGAACGGATTGTAAAAAAGGTTTGTTTAAATGTCTAATCTTATTTCAAATGGAGTATAGGCACTTAGATTACACAGATAATCTCAAGTTTATAACATACGCTGGTTCTTCTAAGTTTACTAACTTTTTACTATAATAAAAACGAAGTAGGAGGTAATATTACTACGGCAAAGCCATGACCTCGAGATGTGTAGTAAGAAACGATTAACGACCCGATCAGGGCTATAAGCATTCATTGGTTTTCAACGGCAAAAGACACTTTTTCTATTACAAATATTTGTATAATTTCGACATGTTAATATTATACTCTAGTGATTAATTTCGGCCAAGGACATTACTGGGATTTTATTTACCAACTGTATCAACGATATCGCACCAATCCAGTGTGAGGAATATTAACATTTTTTTTTTAAAGTTCTGTTATCTGGGGTAAACCTACCTACACTCGCACTCCTATAACATTATTCGTAGTTTTACATATCTAAAGTACAAAAGCTATTTTAGTACGTACCCACATAAAAAGTAAGTTGGCTTTTAAATATTCCTTTATGCATATCTTTCTGAAAAGCCTGTCCCATTTCTATTCAACTAGGTGAAATTCTATGGCCGGGATTACGCGGGATGCGCGATGGCCGTTCTATTATACTTGACGTGATGTAAAACTCCCGTACTTCACATTTCACTCCTTTAAGGCAAGTCTTTAAAGGCGATAAGTGAATCATTCCTAAAGTTGACGTAGCACATGATCTATCTAAGTATCTATAAATATAGAATATTAAAATATTCGTAACAGTAATTGAAAATATAAATAACAAACAAAAGAAACCGTATTAACCTAATAGAAAAACTCCTACCATTCATATTTGATGTATAATTTTATTCTATACGCCATTGCCCAATGTTTCGCAATAACGGGAAAATAAGGAGAAAAGAAAAAGTTTTCACTGGCTCAAACATCTTTCGGGAGTAATTTAATTTATTTTCTCTGTATCTCTGTTTCATTTAAATCGCATTTGAACTGCGAAGGAAAACAAGAACATTTTTAAAAAGGACAGTTAGCGATAACTTTTGAAGTAAATAAAAATGGGATAAAAAAATTGGCATTGTCTGAAAGAAGCTCCTGAGCTCAGTAGGCATAGGGTATTTTGATAATAACCATGTTTTATTAGCGGATTGGTGACCATAGGGAACATAATATTAGGCATTCTAATCTACCATAATATTCTACGACCATGGTATGGTTATAACTAATAATCAAGAAGCCGTTACTGCCAAACTATAACATAATCCTTAAGTAACTTTTTACTACACCCACAGGTGAAAATGGGTGTATTCAATAGGGTTGCCTAGGAAAAAAAAGAAATTCTATTTAGTCCGTCTTTCAGATAATAAAAAAATATTAGACCTTTTTTTTTGCTTTATTTTATTAATCAAAAATAACTTACGGCTCGCTACGTCACAACGCAGTATTAAATCTAGCAAGGCGTGACGCCATGCCACATTTTAACTCAATGTATCGACGTAATATTTTGAATACGTCAAAAAAGAAAAAAAAAATTCGACGTAGGCATATTCTTTGTCTGAAACACAATAACCAACACTACAACCCATTTCATTACAGACAGGGTCGGAAGTCTGTATGTTGTTAGTTATGTTAAAGTAACAGCATCCGTAACAACAATGTGGACCTGTTTAAAATTCACAGCCATACCTTTTGTGTGATATTCAAAATAGGACAGAAGGCGATTCCGGCCGTGAAAATTTCCTTAATTGTGTACGCTACGAAGGGTTTACCATACGTTTATGAAATTAAACGACCGGCAAAATACAATTAAGTTTGGTTTTGAATTATACTGAGATTCGATTTGGTACAGTCGGGGAAATGGATTGATACATATACTATACATAAAATATATTCAAATCACAGCTGTCATTGTTTATTTGTCGCATGAAATGCAAACAGCGTCTTCATAGTGTATCAATCTGCTATACAAAACATTTTACCTGACTGTACATACACTAAATGAAGTTAATGGTGCGTAACTTAGGACCGCTCAGCGTATTAATGTCGTATCGGCTCCAATCTATTGCCATGCATGGAATATCGCACGTTCCCGTCTGTCCTACAGAGATCTGTAGGGCAGAGGCTTATGCATAAGCAAGTATTAATGCCGTGTAAGGGTAGTCTTAGAATCACAATTCCAGGATATTGTTAACTGTTGAATTCTGTACCGCGAATAATTACATTATGTAGTAGCCGGAAATTTTCTCAGGAGTTAAGTAATTTTGTTCAAATACCTACATGATTTTACGAAAGTCTTACTAATTACGGGTTCTTCGTTGACTTGGATAAAATGAACTGTTAAAGGTTTATGCAGGGTGGCCAATTCGAAGGTATACAACTTTGAATTAAGATTATTTTTATTACAAACAATTATTTTCTGTGGCTTAGTAGTTTTGTTTGAAAAGTAACATCACAAGATCTCCCCCTTTTTGCTGGTTTGAAATGCTATCGCTTTTCATCGTGTCTTTCACCAAATTCGCATACTTTATTGAGTAAGTATATTCCAATATCAGAGTCACAAATATTCTCCCTTTAGTGTTCAGAGTTGCCCACGATACGTCCCTTGAGATAACCGCTCAGAAAAAAGTTAGGACCGGTCGAAATCTGGTGACTTTGGGGTACAACATTTCTAGGAATTTATTGTCTCGGAAACATTCCTCTCAAAGTTTCGATTAGGTTTTGTGCTGCATGGTTTCTGGCTCCATTTTGATGATGGATTTGATGAAATAAAAAACTTAACACTGTTACGATTACCAGTCACGGTAATAGCATAACATGTCCTTTAGCCTCTTCAAGGAAGAATGGTATATTACTTCACCTGACCAGTCAAATAAAAATATTTAGGGGTCCTGCATGGGTCAACAAAGATGGCTCTTCTTCACAATAGTGAAAATTTTGTTTATTTACAAATCCTCTGTAATCAAAATGGGATTCAATACTCGTAATGCGATTTGTGATTTGTTGAAAAAAAAAATGGGTCGATTCTCAATCGGCTTAGGAACTTTAGTATGAAATTACCCAAATATTTTACGATAGTCATGGTCTAAAGCAACATTTTAACTAAATAGTGGTTATCAAAGAACTGTAAAATTTGGTGCTAAAGGAAAATGGTGGTCAAAAAAATTTGCATACGTTCTGTTTTGTCACACTATATTGTAAGTTAAATTCACAGTGATCTTCATTGTCGTTACTAAATAACTGTGAAAGGACTGTATATCACTCGCAGGAGTCAGGAACGCATTCTCAAATTATTAATGGTGTAGGTACACATTGCTAAGTAGGTAGGTAGGTACACCTCTGTCTAACTCTTTGAGGAAAAAAGGCGTAATGCTATGTTTATGTTATTCTGATTATTTACTTAGGTAAGAAGAAAAACGAATAGTTTAACAAAGAACAATGTATGAATATGACAAAAATATTGCCAATGTCCGCAGAGCTTTCTCCACAAAGCTCCGTCTTATGCACCTTATCTTAGTTCTCATATCGGTTTTCATAACATTTTGCGAACGCCACCGGTCTGAGGTCAGTCAGCTTGCCTCCAATGTCATATATTACTACCACGAGGTCACCGCGGAATTGCTCTTCTCATATCTAATTGAGTAATAAAATAAAAAAAATATTTAATTCAGATAACAATAGATCCATACATTTTACCAAAATTAAAATTAAAAAAGTAATGCTGTTGTGTCTTCATTAACTGCAGCTATCTAATAGCGTAACATATTTTCGTACACGATTATGACAAATTTGTTTCATTTTGACAGTTCAACAACATTCATTGCGTTATTTACGTTGTTGAGCAGATTTTTTTCGAACTTATGAAGCTAAGCTATGGATTATATAGCAATCTGTTTCAAAATGATTCAGATTGTGATTGATCCTGTATTACGCAATTATGGTGCAGATTCATTATAAACTTTGGTGTTTAAGACTAAATTAGACTTATCGGTTTATCGTAAGTTAAGTATATCTTCAGTGGAATCGGTCAGTTTAATATCACTAGATTACTTTGCTTTGATTGAATATTATCGTAATCATCTTTGACAGCAGTTTGTTAAATTCGCTGGTGTCTATTCACTTCCACAATCTTGTTTTACGAGACTCTTGACGGGATATTTTCCTGTTGCAGTAAACCACAGTACCTACTAGCATCTTTTGTTAGTTTCTAGCCATAGTGTTGTATGTTCTCCGGCAACGCCTATTAGAATATTGAAAATAGAAAAACGTTGTAAACAACACTTTAATAAACCCCCGTTAAAAAGCACCAATATTGGCTATCGGTTCACGATTCACTGGTTTGATCTATAAATCACCATAAAAAGCCAATACGGAAATATTAAACATTGAAGTAGTAACTGGTTCACGGAGATATGATACTATTATGCTTGGATATCGATATAAAGGCAGCAAGTTACCTTTGATATTTTCAAATATATTATATTACATATCAATATATATTTTATTTATTTCGTTTTTTTTTGTATTCACTTTGTTTTTTTATATTAGTCTTGAAACAATACCTATTTAATAAATATTTAGTTTAACTTTTGAATTACCAAGTAAATTAAGTACATGCCTTAGAGTACATAAAAACTCAATAATATGGTTTCTTTGTAAACTGTTTTCCGATTTTCTCCATCAAAAGAAAGAAAAAAAACATTTATTTGGGCACAGTTCGTGAAACACAAAATACAAATAACAAAATGAAAAAGTGAAAATAATGTCTTGACAACAATGGTGTGTGCCTCACAGCTGCGTCAAAAAGGTTCATTTCAGCATTAATGCCAGACAGATGCATCAATCGTTGCATTATTCAGCACAGCCCAAAATCACAGCTTCAAAGCAAGTAAATGAACATATGCATATAGCTAAATACACTGGCTTTAGAAGATTTCCAACATCTAACAGAATGCTTAGCTTTGCTGTACATCTCTTTTGCTCAAAGGGATTACCATAAGTAATTTCTATAATTAGTTCAAGGCTTTCGATTCTTTATTCATCCAACATTACTAGGGAAATGGTATTAATTGATGTTGCATTACGTACTTTTCACTGAGTCGTCTTATCTATTGATTAAGTAAGATTGTTAAATAGTCATTGTTTATGAAAAAGATCTTTATATATCCGTGATTACGGTAGGAGTACCGCAAGGCTCTAAAGTCAGTCCATTGTTATTTATTTATTTAACCATTTATTTACACACAAATAATACACAGACAAGACAAAAGGAACGGAAAAAATATACGTACAAAGGTGATGCTTATTGCTTATTTTTCATTTGAAATCAAACGAATTACAACTAGAGTTGTAATTGACATACGCTTATATAGATATAAGCGTAGTTTAATAGTTTTGTAGATAGTTATAAGCACATATTTTGCTAGTTGGGCTGTCACTAATCTTTCTATTATCATTCATCACAAGTCGTGTCTAGCACCCAATTTATCGACTTGCATCCCACTTGGATATAGTATTCATTGAATATTAGAATTTAAATTGAGTCGGTTAATTTAGGAGTAAGCGGTCCGTCGCCAGCGCTGCCCACTGATGTGGAAGTTTGATAACTCTGCGGTCTGTTCTTGTCGGGGACCTATCCGACTATCTATTCCAAGTTTAAAATCGTCCATTTAAAGGGCTTTGTGTACTGTGTTCACAGTTTTATTCGACATTTATCACCGATTAACGTCATCGCAGTTTAATAATACCGTAACTAATTGGTACAATTATGTGTTATGTTGTGAGTTTCAAGGATAGAAGATAACAAAAAAAACTGGCCAAGTACGTGTCAGACCACGTACAATGAAGGGTTCCGTAGTAGGGATGAATTTATCCCAAGAACGAACTTAAAATTGTAGTTGAAAAACATGTTCTCCCATACATTCCAACTGCAAATGTATAAGTTTGTGAGCACAATATTGGGAGATTTATCATGTTATTAAGACAATGTAAGAAGAAAAAAGACTATAGACTTCTTACAGGTTTTCATGTAATCTAGAAGAATAGCACACGGTATAGTGTGCAAAACTTTTATTTTCTTATTTGTCTCCCAAAACTGACCCCAATATTCAGAATTCAATTATTTACTTAACACGTCCGTATATAGGTTACAGAAATTGATATGTTTACCTTTCAACTTAATCGGTCCATTAGATTCGGAGCAAATTGACTGTGACAGACGGATAGACAGACATACAGACTGACACAAGAATGATAAGAATAATTTAGAATTAGAATAATTTTTATTGGTCCATTGTTACAAAATAAATTTCAGAAAATAATGATATTTTATGCTTACTGTAACTAGAATATTTACCATAGAATTAAAACAGTGGTCCCCAAACTAGGCAGCGCCTGTATCTTGGGGGCCTGAGTTGCGTTATCTTTCATTTGAAACATGTTTGCGTTAGCTTAAATTTAATTTCAGGATGTTTGAAAATGGACCGAATAATCTCAAATTTCGCGCCCTCACGCCGCAGGAGGAGACGCCTTGAGCGTCGGGAATCTTGCGGACGGTGAGCAATGGGTAGCTCGCCGTCTGATAAGGAGCAGGCCCGTGTCGACGGCGCGTTGTGTTCTACGCGCGCCTCAAAGAGATGTCAACAGAACTGACGGGGTCCGCTAGGGCCGATGCCTGCCGGGGTTGCAAAAAAATCTGAAAGGGAGATCGTGGCCCCGGCAACATGGCAAGTGAAAGAACACGGGTGGGTTTTAGTCAGTAAGAGTCTGACACGCCCTCCCGCTCCGCCCAGAGCGGAAGAAGTTATTTGAACATTTCCCAAACAAAAAAAAAAAGAAAGGCATCCGTCTTTTCATTCGGACATACAGAACCCTAATATATCAAATTTAGAATAATATTAACTTTCCAAATATATATTTATACAGAAAGATAAAATTCTCTATTTAATATAAAATACACTATAAAAATTACAGTTATAAATGTAACTAGATGTCCACATAGTCTTTCTTTTGTCTTCAGCTTACATAAAATGGCATTTCTACAATGTCAAGTGCACTTCTGTGTCAGTACCTACCTACTATTTCAAATAAGCTTCGCATTGAGGGAATGTAATTCTAGTTCCTATTTTCATCAAAACTATTTATTTTCTTTAAAATGTGCATTTTTACACTATCCCTGAATACGAGACTTTCGCAGTCTTCGGATAGAGAACCGAATATTCATAATTCACGTAAGTAGAGATAGTACTTACATTATGATATAAAGAGTATTGGCGAGAATAAACTGGACAACGTAGATGAGGCTAGCATCGAATATTTCGGCTGAGTTAAATTCCATTTGAGTAACCATATACAATGTCGCCCATATTCAAATTTTTTCATGTTATTCAATTTTTTTATTTTTTGAGCGTTTGCCATGTCTCCGATGTTATTGGCTCGATTTGGGTTCTGTTTATTATTTCTAAAAGCTTATGAGTTATTTTTCCGATTTAAAGTTAATTTTCGATAATGTTTCATGAATATTCAGAAAAATACGGCCAGTCACTTGCCCATGGGCGGCATTGTATAATTAAAGCACCCATTTCGTTAAAGTTTACCATCAAGTTCAATTCTATTTGACGTTTAATATTTGCCTAATTTAGGTTAGATTCTGTTACTGAGTGAGAAATAGCGGTCGCTGTAATAAAGGCTCGGAATACCAATCAGCTAAACAAAAGACAAATGTTTCATATTACAATGCCAATTAATGGAGCCGCTCAAGATAACAGTTCTGTTGTGTTAGCATTGAACGTACAATAGATTCCAAAGTAAGGTAACGCATGTTCTCAGACTAATGACTTTATACGAAACATCAATTACCAAGAAATGTTAATTCTTTACATTTGAATAAATGTTAACGTCGAGAAAGCTAACAAACGAAACCTTTTGTAATTCTATTCTGAGAAATCCCTATTTATTAGAAACAAGGTGTATATCAGCATATTTAGATACCTATAGATAGATAGAATATTCTTTATTATGTACACCATAAAAATTACAGACATAAATTTAGAAATTTTACATTGGGGGACACAATACCACAATGCCTATATCATTAAACAGTAAAAAATCGATAGCGCTTTGGATCAGTATTTCATATCACACATATTATATGTATATCAGCTTTATACGATCATACCCTAGTTAAAAATTGAGCCAAAATTCCAAAAAAACAAGAAACTTCCCTATCTTTATAAAAGAAGTGGTCCTACGTACACCATAAAAATTACAGACATAAATTTAGAAATTTTACATTGGGTGACACAATACCACAATACCTATATCATTAACAGTAAAAATTCAATAGCGCTTTGGATCAGTATTTCATATCACATATATGTATATCAGCTTTATACGATCATACCCTAGTTAAAAGTTGGGCCAAAGTTCCAAAAAAACAAGAAACTTCCCTACCTTTATAAAAGAAGTGGTCCTACCCTTATCAATAATTGCTCGACCATTTTCCAGGCGTACGATATTATTCGAAAACATAAAAAAATTTAACAGGTAACATATCTCATGCCATCTTGTGTAGGTCCTACATATTAGGTAGGTACCCGTGAGTTTTACTATACCGAACTGTCGACGTTGTACGCATTGTGTAATCTATCTTTATATCGCAGGTCCTTTATGCCAGAATAAAAGTTTTTTCCTTCATAAAAATGTTGGGCATCACCCAACAAGATTAAAGGCCAAATGTGACGCATGTCAAAAAGAAAAATATTTTGCTGTTACAAATAAAAGGGAAGAGTTGTCCCATCGCGTATGGGGGAAACATTGTATTGTGATTCAAACTTTGTTCAACAAGTTTATCTTTATCTATCTAGTCTAGAGAAATGAGTTTAGAATAGAAAAATTCAACAATGTCCAAAACTTTTCATTGCTTTTGCTGGAATGTAGAGATGAGCGTTAAAATTAATCTAAAGTGAAATAGCATTTAAAATGTTTGGTGTTTGTTATAAACGGTGTGCGCTCCAGCAGGAGTTTGGTCCTAGCACAATTATTTGCAATCACGGGGCATTCTCAAAACTGCAACAATGTTTAGTCCACGGCGCAAGCGGTTTATTCGAGGATTTGTGGCCGGATGGAGCAAGCCACTGACACAATTTGGCAAGCTATTTACTCCGTCAATACAAATCTTTACAAACGTAACCGTTTCTGTTGCTGTTAAACCAATATTACTGGCAAGTGCATTCGCTTCGCTACGTCAGTTGACACTTCTTCGAAATACAAAGGTATTTCTCCTTGTGATATTTTCTAGAGTTAAGGGGAACTAGAAAATAAATGGGTTGCTTTTAAACTTTATGGTTCCTTTGAAGTATTTCTTCATAATTATAAAGATTGTTTGAAAAGAACTCGTAGATATCTGAATTGCAGGAATTTTCAAGCTTTTCATTTCATATCTCTACAGTCGTGCAACAGATTATACCTATATCTTTGTTAAACATGGATAATACTAAACGTACAAAATGGCGACGAAACGTAAAAAATAATGTCTAAAAATAAGTGTTAAACGTTGCGTTCACGACGTAATGGTTTCTTAAACTCTGTTTACAAACATTAGTAATATGAAAAGGTTCCGCATAAAATCTTATACTCATTGCTCCGCAATATAAAGTTGTTGCCGTGAGGATATTTCAAGCGACTTTCCCGATATCATTGTATAATGCGATTGTCACCCATCTCTGATGTTATTGGCATTTTTACTCCATCAAATGTTTTATAGCCCAAAATATCATCTACTTCGTCGTTGAGATCATAAAGAATCATATTTCCATAATATTAAAGCGATTCTAGGAAGCTATTGGCCTGTCAACAACTGAGAAAAATAAACAGAATCGTATGAAAGACGTAAACAGTAAATGACGCGGCCTTTTACTTTTGACTGGCGTGATTCATTAAACAAACGCGTAATGGCCATAACGGTTACAAAATGAATTTTATAACTCAACTTGTTTGTTTTCAGTAAATATTAAAGTTAATTTCAAAATGTGGGTTCTGCGGTAAAATATTTTAAAAGCTTTTTGGAGTTTTCATTGATTTGATTAAGATGAATTCAGCGAGCTATACATTTTCATAACGCGGTGTCGGACAGATGCATCGATTTATTACTCAACTGACCATCTACCATCGACCGTTGTGCACTGATATTTAGCTGATATCTAGCCTTTCTTCGTAAATATGTGAATTTTCCATAAAATATGTGTATATTTCACGTGTGATTTCAATTACTTGAAAACAATATCCATTAAAGTGATGAAAAAAGGAGATAGGCTTGTAATAATAAGAGTGTTCACGCAATAGAAACATTAGAGTTAAAAATACATTCCATTTCCTGAACACCACATCACAGATAATTAAACCCTTCTGTTTCATTCACCTTTTGTTTTCACAGAACAGCCGTGACTTTACAAAAAGATAAAAGAAAATTAAATACGAACACTTCCTTCCTATGAGTTTTTGTAATACAAACTGGATTTTGAGGGATCACTTTGCTTTTAGATTCGACGATCGTAAAGCTATATCAATGGCTAGATCAATTTGATCGCTTACTTTTGATCGTAACAAATCTGCGAGTTACTATTCCGTTGATGTTTCTGCTCTTATCGCGATTGAACGTTGAGGGACGAAGCGACGACGGTCAGGGAATACCTAAGTATCGATGTTTCTAACATCGGGAAGTATTACCGGTCGTTTCTGTACACGTACGGTGGGTACACCGCATGTATTTAAGGATTACCAACGATATCTCTACACTCTCAAAAATACGATTTGCTATGAATAATTCTACATTCCTAACTACTTCTGCTCTCAAATTTCTTTGGCTATTATTAGTTCGTAATATTAACAATATTCATAGAAAGAGAAACACTTGTAGTTACGTGTTATTACAGAATTAGACATGCTATTATCGTTTTCGCGAAAACATTAATGTGTAATGAGATGACATACACTAAGTACGGAACTGCTGCAGATGGTACTCGACTTATTTATTGTATATTTACTTGTACTTTTGATAAAGCGCTGATTTCTTTCAACTTTTCGGTGTGTTCCAGTAGGTATTCTCGAGCACAATATAGGTACTTGTAGCTATCTGCCTTTTCAAAAACTTTATGGCAAGAAGTTTTGTCGTTAGTGTGCGTCGCTGTGCACTCGAATCCAAAAGTTTAAATTAGATGCATGAACAAGTAAAATCGATATTGAGTTCTTTCTTTATTGGGAAACTTTTTCAAATGTGTGCTTATTAAACTAACTTTTACTGTTAGTGGATCAAAATAATAACTTTATAAAACAACTGAATTTCACCACACACACACACACCACACACACCATTTCATTTCTTTTTTTTTTTTATTTCATGTACCTTTATAACCTTACCAAGTTAACAAAGTTTTCATCATTAATACGTTAAACAAACAACCTGATTAATTTAATATAGAGCTACACACTGTATATGAAAACAATCAGAAACTTGTGCACAGTACCTACAAGAAACTCGGCGCCTGAAATAAGTACAATGAGTCACAACCCTTAGCCTGGAGTTAGATAATAGCAATCCCGTCTTCCATAACTGTGCAGATAAAAATAACATTCAACATTAAACAGAAACAAGTACTCTTGTATTGATATTGATGATGTCATTGCAATTACCATAAAATTATAGTACACTAGCTTTTGCCCACGGCTTCGCCCGCGTGGATGTCGGAAAATATCCCACGGGAACGTACTACAGAGATTTCATACCTAGTAACAGAGGAAAACGTCATTGACTCCTACCGCTGCGCCCGCGTTGCTCCGCGTAATTTTGAAACTGTGATATATTTTTTAAACCATTCATTTAAATGATATGATATAAAGGCATATTTTAATTTTAATTATATGCCCAATTTAAATAACATATTTTATTGGATAAGGATTAATACTACACCGGTCAAAAAAGCTTCGGAAATAACAATTAAATTTTTATCAAATTCTAAAAGATAAAATGGTTATTGTGGGTCATCCTTAGAAGATAGACATATTCCAATGTAGATTTTTTGTTGAAATTTTTAAGATAAACAATATCGTAGAACATAAATTTGATGTATCTTTTCCGGTTAACGCAGCGCACGCTAGTAAAGATCCCAGTCGGCATGATTTTTTCCGACTTCTTCAACAATAATCGTCATATTTCAGCCAATTTACACAAAACCTTAATTATTTATTATTATTATTATTTATTTATTTATGCATACAGTATTGATACAGGTTCATGTTTGTTTTGTACCATTAAACCAGACATGGTATTGGTTGGTTGGTGGCATTGGTCGTATTTTATCCATGTACCCACCTTATTTGCTTCTATTATATAAATAAGCAAACAATGCAGGTACATGAACAATTATTAAAAAAAAAAAAAAATATATACAATAAAAAAAAAATATATAATATATATATATATTAATTAAATTATACATTAAAACCTTCCGCATGAGTCACTCCGTCCATTGGTGAAAATCCGTACGGTAGTTTTTGAGTTTATCGCGTTCAAACAGACAGACAGACAGACAGACGCGGCGGGGGACTTTGTTTTATAATATGTAAGGATAAGGATAACTTAGTAAATAACCTGAGTATTGTATCGCTACTCAGCCGTTTCCCACGAAATCTGTATGCATGAAACAATTGATCGGGCATATGGCGCCCTTACAAATTGTATTTCGAAAATCCTTTCCTAGCGAGTACCGAGTAACCATCTCAATACGTGCAAAATTTCAAGTTTGTCGGCTTTATACATTTTGAGCAAGTATTGTGCTTTAATACCTTTAGGAGCATAAGCATTATAAAATAAAACAAAATATATAGGTTGGATCTATACTTTACATAGTACCTACCGCTTCTAAACCTAATTTTCAGCAACTATGAAAAAAAAAACAGAACTCTCAACGCTGCATCGTTTTAAGAAATAGTTTGCATCGGATTTTTTTTACATTCTCCGAAGCAAGCACTCGTTTAGTGATAAATATTCCTTAAGCATATTCTTAAGGTAAATATTTTAAAGTAAAAAAGTGATAAAAATACTGCTCCACCATTTTTATATTTTTGGCTCTACCCTTATGGCTGGGAAATCATGCACAGCCATTTCATGCAATAATGTCCCCCCCGGTCATTGATTTAAACTTATGATTCATTTAAAGTTAACCGCCCGTCATTTAGAAAAGCGTAACAGCTGTAGGTGTAACGATTAGTCCGTTGACAGCCGCGGTGACTACCATTCTCACTGCTAATTTACTTTTAATGAATATTCTGATAAATGCGCAGTTATGACTTACAACTGCTCCCCCATTTTGACAATTGCTTGACATTTCATACATGTTGGAGGTGTGTGATTTATTTAACGTGTAATTAAAAGAGACAGATGCTTATTACAAATGGCCACGCGACGAGTTGCATTTCATAAAAGACGAAAAGATTTATTAGTTCTTGTGTGGCTGCATTTCAGGGAGTCTTGAGTTTAATTGCATTAGTCTGTACCTAGTATAGGCACTAATGAAATGATGTGACATGCATTTTATTCTGTCGTACAGTAATGATTAATGAAAGACTGATTTAGAAAAACTTTGGAAGTTCTTTGACCTCGAAATTCTTACCCTCTCATTAACAATATTTTCTATTCACACACACATACGCACCCTCACACACACCACACACAACTACATACCACACCTCCACATCACACACCACAACACCCACCACATCTCACACCTCACCACATTTCATTTTGGACATGATGAGTAATCATTAATCATCCTGAAACTATAGCAGATTTTAGTTTCTTCACCAGTTCCATCACTCCAACAGTCGCTAAGCTTATGAAGAATTACTTTCTTAAGAACACACTACAGATGAATATCGCGATTTTAAGTAAAAAAGCGTGACAAATAAACCCGATAATCATATTACAGGCTTTTAATAGGGACCGGGTTTAGAATCAGATACCATAATCGGATATCGAAGTAAGTAATCCTTCTCAAGTCCCTTTCAGCTTGGTGAGAGCCGGAATAGGGAAAACAATAGAGTAAAAATAAATGTTAGTATAAAATCTTTATAATAAATCTTGCTGTTTTCGTGGTACTCGTAACTGATCCAATATTTAGATTAGACTCTAGATAATGAAAGCTTTTATCTATTTTTTTTAAGCCGCTATTTTTCTATTAAATGTTAATTAAAACGATTGAGTATATTTTTTTAACATTTGGTTCATTCAAGCCCACAAATGCTAGAGTCAAATAATTAGAATAAAGGCCTGCGGCAGTGGGCCAGACAATACTTATTTATATACCGGATATTTTACTATAAATATTGTTACTAAATAAAGTGTTTCTACAAATGATTTTACATCTTCTTTGAAGCCTTACCTTTATTAACCTAAGGCAAAAATATTAAGATTTCTAAATCTGGAATTCATTTACGAACTTGATAATATCTCTGATTATCACGGTTATTTCCTTCAATGTGTCGCCTACGCGGTATTTCCCTCACGTTACATAAAAAGTATTTTTATTTTGATTAACAAAATGAATGTTTCTTTTTTTGCTTACAACAAAATTAATAATGCTACGATGTCTTGGAAAGCAATCTATAAGTGAGTAGAACGTTATTCATCTCGGCTCTTGAAAGTAAAATTTTCCTTGTAGGTATAATTATAACATTATGATGGTGACTTATTATTGTATTTCAGTTTATTATCTTGACTTATTTTATCTATAAATAGAAAAATTAAAATATGTAGAAATATAAAAATTATCATAAAAAGAAAAAGAAATTCAAGACGAATAAAGATGATGACGATGAGAAAATAGGGAAAATTAAAACTGAATACGAAACCCCGATTTAAATGGTTATGTCATACAGGGTGATTGGAAGATGGGTGCAAAGCTTTAAGGTGAAGATAGTATAGACAATTTAGAACCATTTAAGCCATGGTTGTCTTAGACGAAGTCTTACCAAATTTTTTAATTTTTAATAAGGTTTAAAAGACGTATTGTACAATTTTTTTATTTTTTCTGAGCTTTTAATGTCTGTAAAAAAAAATGTCTAATGACACAGAAGCCTAAAACATGTTTTGCTTGATTGCTTACACATTACTTTAATTAAATAAATAAAAAATGAATTCATTTATCATTCAATTTGGCCATAATTATGCAGTTTACATTAAATTTTGAGAATTTCCGAAAAAAAACTTAAAAATTTGGTTAAAAATATTTGGTAAGACTTCGTCTAAGACAACCATGGCTTAAATGGTTCTAAATTGTCTGTACTATCTTCGCCTTAAAGCTTTGCACCCATCTTCCAATCACCCTGTATATCGGTAACACATGGAACCATCATGATTACAAATGACATAAAATGAAATGAAATTGTTTATTCTGTAAATATGATATCGGAACGACTTAAAAAAAAAAATGTTTGGCGTTTCCTATCTGACTACTCTGAGAAGAAAGGCCGAAACAAACTCAGAGGTCGCAGTCTCTTTTAAAGTCCAGACATAATCTTGGTCAGGCCATATGAGGACAATTGTAGATTACTACCTGAAATGATCTCTTGAGGAAAGAACCACACAGATTTGAGTGGATCTGTCTAGTCAGTGCAAGCATTTGTCAGTAATCGTGGAGCTCAACTCAGAACTTAAGAAGCTCAACCCGACGAACAATAGTAACGACGAACAAGTATTGTATTGCCAAAACCCAATCAATCAGTGATCGGCATCACGTTCGAGCACGAGTATTTCCCTTATTTCCCCCAGGTAATACAAATTGAACCGGGTGGTGGGCAAAGTACCTATACAGGGTCCGGTTTTTGATGAAGATTTTAAACATTCTGCTTAATCGGCGGATAATATTAGATTTGCCGTCAGAATCGTGGATTTATTTGTTTACATATTTTTATAAATTGTTTCATAAATTTTAGAGGGAACTTAATCGTGTCAGATGGTTATTGAATTTCATTATTTAGTAGGTAAGTATATTTCATTATATATTTATTATATCTAAGAATTTCTTGCTACTAGATCGCTGTTTTAATAAAACTACTTTCAGTCTAGTATCTTAAAATCATAATACTAACTTAATATTAAGAATAATTCGAATAGAGCGGCGCGCAATGATTGTTGACATAACGGTCCCGCATGACGGGAACCTCGTGAAAGCAAGAAAGATAAACAAATCAAGTATGGCGTAAACTTAGCGATCATTGGGCCGACATAGTCGTGACAGCCAATGGCTTAATTGCCAAGAGCCTTGACCAACACCTGAGGAGGCTTTCGTTGGGTAGCTGGATCAAGGGCTTGATTCAGAAAGCGATACTTCTGAATACGGCTCGCATTGTTAGCAGGGTTCCTCTCTCTGGAGCCTTGACTGCCGTAGCTTGGACCCTGTTCTGTACCGGTGGACTAAAATTTTTATATTTAAAAAAATGTAATTTGTACATAACTATTTCAATGAAATAAAGAGGAGAAAAATACTAACCTATAAACATCAGGTAGAACGTATAATCTAAAAGTATGATGGCTGAGAAATTATAACATTAACTCTCCTGGCGAACCCCGACAGGTACGTTATTGTAAGCACGAGACACCCCGACAAAAATGTAAGAAAGAAATGTGTCTAAAACCTTTTAGACGTTAATTTATGAACTATACGACAACCTAGCTATAGCCGTCAATTGTTATAGGACAAAGTATTATGAATTTGTGGTACTAATAATGGTAAAATGGACCTATGTTACATTAACTTTGCTACTAAACGTTTGGGCTATTGGCGTTTGGCTGTATCACCTTTTTTTCATTTCATCGATTGCTTTACTTTGAAAGTTACAATAAGTGTTTTCAATGCGTTTCTATTTATGTTTGCATATTGATTTTGAATCGATACTCCATCGGAGGTTGATGTGGAATAGGTCGATAGTCCATTTGAGGGTGACCCAGATGCATCAACATTAAAAGTGCCTAAGTGGTGATAATACAATGTTTTAAATGTATTTTATGAATTAAACCTTACTGTCGTCTAAGCACTTCATTTGGATAAACTTTTAATAACTAATATATGATACTTAAAAAAAAAAAACTTGAAAATTCCAAACAATTAATTTAACAATTTAAGAATGTCTCGGAATTTTTCGATTTTTTCCAAGATATTCTTACTATACCACTGACTCTTTGTAAACACGATGACCGCAATTCTACTGATTATGACGGAAATTTTTACGCAATGGCCCCCTTTTTCATTGAATAAAGACATTCTGACAACGAAACGTGCATTAAAATGTCAAGCGAAGCACAGCTTTTTGATTTATGCTTTATTTCTGTAACGCATAAAATATACGGGTCGGACCGAAAACACCTGAGATTCATTGTCGAAAGGGCTGAGTGGATGTGACAAATATAGCAGTGTACATTTATTATATCGTCAGCCTCCATATCTGGGTTAATTTCATTAGAATGGTATCACTATATTACATGTTTAAATTGGTTATTTCGTTTTTGGCAACTCGTCTTTTTAGCGGTTTGATTTTCGTTAGAGTTGTTAGTGTATTCTCGTCAATAGCGTATCGGCAGAATTTGGTTTAATTGCTTAATAAACAACTTCTTATCACTATGAAGATACTGCCTAGTCTAGCCAGGGCATTACATTATGGGATGTTTGACGCACAACATGCAAAAATCTAGGATTTATAATACCTTAGTCTTCTTCTTTTCGTGTGGTTAGTGACTAACCTGGTGTCAGATTTTTAAAGCCGTCCATGGGCGTCTGACTTGGCCGTCGAGAAATATCTCTCAGGCATGTCGGTTTCCTCACGATATTTGCCCTTACAGTTTTTGAAGCAAGTGATAATTATACAACGCACATGAATCAGAAAAGTTTGAGGTACGTGCCTTGGGTTCGAACTCGAGACCTATGACTTGGCAATCCGACGGTCATACGACTAGGCTACCACTGCTCACCCGATAGGCTATCACTGCTCATGCATACCTTAGTGATGAATTACATATGACAATCTAAAAGAAAATCGTGATCAAAACACTTACCTATTAAATAAGACCGGATAATATGAATTGCTCAAAAAGTAAATGCCTGAAAGCGAAAAAGAAGCAGACTACTTAGTAACTTTCAGCAAAGTTGTTAAAATTAGATGAAACTGCAGTGGAAGAGTCTTTTGACGTTAACAGCATCAAAGTACTAAAACATGTCGTTTTTAAAAGATCATGGTACCAAATGTTACTTAAAGTAAAAAAGCGGGATTTTTTCGTCGAAAGCGGGACATAAGCGGAAAACGTAAATTATATTATTATTTATTTGTATTTTTTACCACTTATCCTTTTATTTGTGTTTCAAATTAAGTTTACAATGATGATATAAAGCAGTAGAAAATGTATTTTAAGGAAAATACGTTACTTTACTGTACTAAAAAGTAATAACCAATTACTATTAGTTTGCCCTGTAAGGCAATTAAATCTTCAGAAGAATATTAAATAACTTATACATTACTTATTTATTTTTCTATCCCCGAAAATCGGGACTGAGCCTGTCCCGCGCGAGATATTTAATTTTGGGCAAAAAATCGGGATATCCCGCCAAAATCGGGACGTCTGGCAACGCTGGTACCCATTCTTTTATCCACGCAGTTTTTAACATAGGTATATGTTGCAAAACGAATTGTTAATTTATTACCCAAATTGATTCACACAATTCGCAAATTAGCTTAAGCAATTAGATATTATGTAGGTACGTTAACCTACCCGTATCGAGTATAATATACCTGGGTATAGCGTTTATTGACCAATAACACTTAGTTCGGTATACATTTAAGGTTATTGACATTGAAAATTCTTTTACATGGCATCTTTACACCTTATTACATACAAACTTTCATAGTCATTAGATAGCTCGATCGATAGGTCTGCCTCCCACAATCCGTAGATTTATAGATTCCATTCTAACACAGAGACTCGTGCCTAGGAGAGCACGTGACCCAGTGTTATGCGATCATACTACCTAGGATGGTAAGATCGTATTTCTGAGTAATTGGGTTAAGATCAGGTAACAGTTGCTTAATTGACATGCTGATATGAGCCGCATCTGTGTAGACTGGACGTAAGCCATTTTTTGTGGTGGGCGTAGAGGTTTGTAAGATCTTTGGTGACTAAAACCACGTATATTCTTCGAACTACTTCTGGTCAAGGGGCCGGTACGTTTGCGCATCATCATCGTATACAGGAAGTTAACCAAGTAAACGGCTAATAACGAAGTTAGACAATCGTTTTAGCCAATTTCCCATACATAGGCTGCCTGTCCACAGGAGCGGAGCGAGGCAGTGAAGCGGAGAAATGTGCCAATATTAACCAATAGGAGCGGAGTTAAGATTCTTTTACTTAATATTGGCACGTTTCTCCGCTCCGCTGCCTCACTCCGCTCCAGTGGACAGGCAGCCTTAATGTTATGTATTCCTTCGTTGGTTTAGTGACTGCTGAGCATGAGGCCCTGGATTCGATTCCCGGGTCGGGCAAATTGTTATTGGGTTTTCCATGTGGAATTTCTCAGTAGCAGCCCGGAGTCTGGATTAGTGCCCAGCTGATGGCAATAGGCTCGCCCCCTGTTACATGGGACTTAAACATAACTGGCGAAATGTGGATGTACAGTACCGACCAAAAGTCCATGAGCAATCTCACAAAGCAATAGACTGACGCTTCTGTTTGACTTACGACCTTCTTCTATAAGTTGTTACAATACTGTAGACACGCACATTACACACACACACTCACTTTGTCTGCAACCAATGACTAGTTCAATAATCATCATTCGTTTTTAGTTTCATTCGTCTTGTTCACATAAATATTAAAGTTTAGCAGGTAGACCACAAAAAAACTAAGTAAATTATTTCGATTTCTGTGGGGTAGATGCAGTTTGTTACGAGTATTTAATTAATAGAACTTTTTTGGTTCGTGGATAATATTGGTGACGAGTATTTAGCGCAGTGTTGTGGTTATTATTATCAAAAAGCAGGCATAAAATATATTGAAGAGATCAGATCAGATCAGAGAATATTATTGCGCTGAGTAAAAGTGAAGTGAATATCTAATGAAACCGGACTAAGTGTGAGTGTTATCATTAATATATTTCATATTTTACTAAACATAAATCTTAATCAAGGGTATTGTTGATAGAACAGAGGTATTGTTGAGACAGAAGATGCCTTTAAAGTTTTAAATTCATTGTGAGGTTTAATTCGATTAGTGAATAATAAATAATAAGGTATTATGTGTAATAAAAACAATGTTTTTCTTTGTTCTAGAGAAATACTGTGAGGGTTAAGAGATATGAGGAAGGGGCTTATTATCGAGTAGCAGCGACGTCAAATGGTGAATGAAACAAATGGTTTCATACCAACGAGATATTTTGCTGAATTATTAAAAACACGTCATTATGAACCGTTCGCCGTGCACTCTGAAGGCTTGCATCACTGAAGACCAGCTAGAAAACCGTTTTTGACCTTAAAATATTGACCGTACCAACTTAATAAACAACAGATTCGTTATTGCATGAATTTATGGTAACGAATTTTTTAAGCACGTTTCAACAGGGTGTTTGTCGTATTTCTTGCAGATATACCGAAATTGTTTAATATTATTTTAGTAATAGTATTATTTTAGGATAAAAATTTGAGGTTTAGTTTCAATCTTCTTTTCGTAAAGAAAATGAATACTTAAGCTTTAACCTCAATAACAACCAATATTTACTAAAGTCAAATAAAATGTAAAATAATTAATACAAATAAAATATAAACAAACTGCCCATATTTAACCTTAAAATTACCTATTCTGTAAGTAGTTTTTTACATTTTAAGTAGTCTAATATTCTTATTTATTACTTAATTACTTCGACCATGATCAAAGCTTAATATTTATGGTGAAAAAATCCATTAAAAATTTAAAATATTTCATAATTTAAATATGTCTAAATAATACGAACTGCTTCTAAGTTTCTTGACATCTATTTCACATCTTATTCAGCTGAAGTAATGATAAATAATTGTAGCAGTTTATTAACTTATGTAAAATAAATATAACGAATAAACATATTTTTTTTAATTTTGATATCATATATCACGCATTTTTTATTCTAAAACCTTTATTGCAATAACAACATAAAAAAGCAGCAATATTTAAAAAATATTATTATCGAAAACAAAAATAATAATATTTGCAAAAAACCGCACTGTGTTTCACGAGATTAGAACCTGAGGCAGTTTGAATTCCATACCAACGCTTAACGCTTTCTGCTATCTGCACTTGTTAAGTTACTATCGAATTTTAGCAATGCCATTAACTGGTCAAGTTCACGCGCATAGTGCGTGTGTGCTAGCATGTTTAAAGCGACGGAAATATATTGTTGTTTCGTGTAACTGCGTTATCTGTGGTGTGTGTATCGTGTTGCTTACACATACAAATGTACGAGCCATACCGCGTGTTCACAGCAATACGACTCTTAGCGTGCTCATGCACTTTTGAGCGCTTACTGTACCTACTAGGTATACCTCTGCCTAACCCTTCGAGGAAGACAGGCGTGATGTTATGTATGTTATATCCTTCGTGCTATTCTAAATATTTTAAAACATATAATTCTGCACAATCATCATTCACTCTCACCCTCACCACAAGGGTAGATAATCACAGTAACATACAGTGTAAGGTCTATTCAAATTCTTATTTCCAATTGATGTTATTTTCACTTAAACAAACATCAACTTTATACAAGTGTGAATAAAGTTGATTTTAGACCAACTAGTACTGTTGAAAAAGTCATAAAATATATGAAGTTGTAGCACAAACTGATCCTTATGTCCTACGCATAAGGTTCAGTTTGCGCTACAACTTCATTACAGTTTTTTCCTAAAACTCTTGTTTGTTTACATGTTTGGCAAATAAATTGCGAACGCAAATTAGCTAATAATGTTTGCAAAGATAATGCAAGTACCCATTAGACTGCTGATATGGTGAATGGAAAAATAATGTGTTTATAATAATAATGTTAACATACCACGAGCATGCTATATAAATTAATAACCATGCAGTTTTTAACAAATGTGGTTCCGTTTCGTGATAAAGATATTCAATGAATACCTACTTTTACTTACAAAGATACATAGCTTACGCATGAAAAACTTAACCCTGTCTTTGCTGTTAGGTAATCGGGTAAAAAGACAACCACTGCTGAACTCAGGAGGCAAAGGTTGAGTTCCAGCAGTGGTCGTCATTCGTCCCCGAGCATTGTCACAACGACCTGTCCTGAGCTTCCCACACACAGTTTATTCCCGCAATTATATTATTGGTACAACATAATACTGCAACAGTCAATAACAAATTATTTATTTTAAATAAGCACATACTCGTAAAAGACACTTTTGAATAGGGGTGGGTCGTTACGTGATTTTTGTGAAATGTAACGTAACTAGTGACTTCGAGGACGTCACCGGTTTTGAAAACTAGTGATTTTAGTAACTAGTTATTTTTCAAATTCTATTCGGTGATTCAACACGGGGATTCTATTGAAGTGTTACTGTTATTTGCGAAACGAAAATACATATCACAAGCTTTAAGTTTTTGGAACGAATAAGTTTTTATAGCTACATATGCAGTTCCATTATTATCGTAATACTAAAGTTATTACTTGCGAAAGAAACAACATGCGTCGCAACGTACTTTTGTTTCGTTTCACTCTTTTCATTCGATCGCTGCATTGTGATGGAACTAGTTACAAAAATCACGTGTTTATGTGTGACTCGAAACTAATTATTCGGTTACATGCCCCGTAGCCAGTTATTGTAACTAGTGACGTTAAATAACGCCCATACCTACTTTTGAACGCTAACATCACCAGTAATGGGTATACTAAGAAATACCATATTTACAACTAGTCGCCCGCGACTTCGTCCTTCCTCAAGAATTGGACTTTCCAATACAAAAATATTTTTTCAAATCCGACTGGTAGTTCCGGAGATTACCCCCTACATACAAACAAACAAATTTTACTTCTTTATAATATTATAGTATAGAAATGGCCACAAAAAACAAAAGATGGTTGAACGATGTAACTGAAGATCTATTTCAGACAACAGACGTTTACGATCTAGTAATATATCCTCAATCTGAAATAAAATCCGAACGATAAAAATGAACATAACGAAGTGACATTTTATACAGAGCAGACGTTCGCCCTAGAAAGAGGTAAGTGAAAATAGTACAGCGACAATATTTGCTCGAGTTCGGAGTAAGGTTTCATAAACAATATTGTGTAGACTGTTTTACATTATGGACCGCCGTCGCCACCGGCACCTGAAGGTGGTACATGTTTTGCTAAGTTATAGCTGTTTGGTGAGAAGGGTAACATTTTCCTTTCATTGATGCCTTTAGATGTAAGCTACTTTATGTAGTTTTAAGACTAGAAGTTGTAATGTGGGTTGTTGCCTGACTTCATCTCCTAAATTTCAGTTTGCACGCGCTAGAACTATTAAGGCTCTATTCAGTGTGTTTATGTCTAGGTACTAAAGTCAGAGACACCGTACCTATACATTCAAAACTCGTATATTTTAGACAAATTGAATACTATAAGTATTCAACTTGTAATATTCGTCTAACGTTGTTTGGAAATAGTTAAGGCTGACGGTGAGTCAGTAAGATATAGTAATCATCCATGCGTCTCATAATTTCTGACACGTGAAAATGTGTGTGATCGATGTAACTTTGCATAAGTAGGCATAAGCCGCCGTAATAGTACACGACATGAGACGTCTCATGAATTATTTAGCGGCCGGCGGGTAATCTCCTGTCTGTACTGTTGTAGCACGATCGATCTCTGTTGCAAAGTTCTCCCATAGAAAGATGAAACTGATTCTTTTGGGAACTTTTTATGATACCTCTCTTCAAACAATAAGTTGTATAATAAGGTCACGTAATTCAATCACCAACTTAACTTATTACTAAGGCATACTTCAACACGAAAGGCAGTATCTATTTTAATAAATTACTTGAGTTTTGATTTCCTTGTAATGAAACATTCACGGTAGTTAATGATAAATTAAAGCTTAATAACTCCTCAATTAGGTGCGTCTTTCCCTCCCAACTTTCAACACCACGCCATTTTAAGATGGACGTCAAAGCAATTTTATTTCTGCCTTGATTTAATATTGTTCAATAAGCACGAACTCAAGAAGGGACTCAAGGGTTTTAAGTTTCAGGGTTTTGCAAAGAAGAAAAATTATTATGAGGTTGAGAAATTATGCAATTTGCATTCTGCTAAGACCGACGCAAAGCTACGGTATTGTTTTGTTCTCCAGTATTTGATTTACCTAAGTACCTACTGAAGGAGTTTTTATTCTGCAATTTCATTGCCAAAGGTTTTAATTCTATTATATTTTTGTACACCTGTACCTATTCACCCTGAAAACTAGAGCACGATAAAAAGATGGATGTCTTTTGTCGCTTATAAATTGAATGCTTTGATTTGATTAATTGAATACATAAACCCAAAATCCAAATTTTAAATCACCCTAAAGATGTGTTTCATTTGACAATTGAGGTTAATTTTATAACCTCAATTTCCATTGATGATTTTTCAATTACAATTAAATTATATTATTCTAAACAATACTTAATTGTTCGAAAAAGTGGTGGGATTCAAAGTTAAAACCTTCTAAATAAAATAAATTATTATGTTACTAATTTTCTTTGGTGAGTGATTGCGCAAGAATTTAATCTGAACAAGGTTTGTCTACACTTTCATCAGATACTTTTAGAAAAGACTATACGCATTTACTTTTTAGGGATGTCTTGTGCTCCTCGTTAAAGCGTCAACTTTCGGCAACAGAGCAATATCGCAAACGATTAACTACAAATGACGTACGGTGAATAGGTATGAAGTGGGTGAGGTTTCGGGTTTCAGTCTGCGGTCGAGTGGCCAGGGCGCCGCGCTCGCAATCAGGCTGTTTCTAGTCGAGCGAGCCGAGCGGTGCCGGTAGCGCGCCGATGCGTGCTCCCGTCACTGAACCCGCGACCCGACATACCTACGACTCGTGACACTTCTCCAAGACGTCGCACACTAAATCAAACTGCATTCACTTTGTACTCGCCGCGGAAAACTCGCTCAAATACGTGCTTCAATATCACAAACGTTGGGGAACTTCCCAACTCCACTCACATACTTTATTTCCTACAAATGCTATTGTTCCCGTCCGCCTGTCCGACTATAATTGTGAATCAAATATTCACGGGTTATTTCATAGTACTTGGAATTACGCGGGAAATTCCAATTTAACGGGAGAACGGAAATTAGTTTTGGCGCCTCGATAAATTAAACTACAAATTCTATATTAATAGAATCATCATTGCATTTCTATTTGGTCAATCCTTTATTTAATGGGAAATTCAACCATTGGCTATTAACTCAGTATTGATGAGGTCCCGGGGTGTGAGGCATTTTAATTAACAATGGATCGTATCCAGTATGTTGTAACTTTGTCTTCAATACTAACTAAAATTATCTCGGTTCCTTTTTAAAAAGGTCATTTATTCGGCGATAATATGAGCGTAGTAATTTTGACTTTCGCAATTACTTGCTTCCATTTTCTATTTTGAGGATGAGAAAATAAAAAAAGAAATCACATTCTCATGAATTCAGTAAAAAATTTGCGGAAGCCTCAAATATAGTAAAGGCTGATCCACAAAGCACTAAAGCTGTATCTACATTAGCTGTTTCTGTAGGTGCAAGGTGTTGTAGCGTTCGGAAACAATCAGACATCCGGTAGGCACAGACGCCGGATGCATCCGAGTTGCCGCGTTTATACGAGCACGAAATACAAAGCAGGATCGTTCCGCCGTAGACAATCGACAGTGTGGACTATTCCTTAGGTAATTCGATCGGGCGGAACCCTTTTACCCAAATATATACCACCCAATCCAATTTTCGTAAGAAAATAGCGCCGTGGTTTAGTGAATCCGGAATGAATGACAATAAGTGATTTACCTACTATAGAACTTTTATATGGGTCGGAAGGTAGTGTTATTATTGTTGCCGAAATTGTATTAAGTTGTATTGATAGCGATCTATTTGCGATAAACCAAACATATTGATAACGTTTCAATACACTATGCTTCCGAAACACTACAATCGAGGGATTATGGAGTTCCCAAAAATAAAACACTCGTCCATTTATACATAAGTGCGGTACAGTACAAATGTAACTAAAATGCTGGAAACTTAACAACACTATAGGTACTTAAGTTACTTATTTTACGACATTCCATTAACTGGATTTATTTATTGATATCACATTGACACGTCAAAATTTTGATAGTGGAAAAAAGCGTACGCCTGTGGCAGATATAAATTATTTTCATAATCAATTTCGATAAAATCAAATTCATTTTTCTTTGTGTGAAGTGAAAATGGTGCGTAAAAAAGAGTGAAAATCTGAAAAATTAAATATTGTTCAGTGACAGTGATATTTTAAATTTTGATCTGAATTAATTAATGTTAAAGAGTATTTTAAAATACTCTTCACTTTTTCATATACACACAGGTACAGGTGTAATACAAGTACCTAAAGTTCTTTGTAACAAATGAGAAATGAGGAGAATGGAATATTGAAAGGAAAACGCAGCTAGTAAAAAGCAAAAACAATCTACGGGAGTAACCTAGTCTCCCGATAAATCTTCAACAATATAAGTAAAATAACATGGCTGTAACTTAACATAACCGACAAATAAAAACGAAAAAGATGAACTCCCAGTGATATCTTGATTGGCAACAGTCGATACGGACTTTTATATGACGTGAACCGATTAGAAGGAATTCATGGAACGAAACAAAGAATCTCACATTTAAACAAAAGTCGATTAAACGATGTTTATCATAATGTTCTCGAGCGATCCGTTTAATGCCAATTTACTGATAGCTTGTGTACGATTCCTAAGCTGCAAATTGCATCAGACACTGTTCAATGCGTCGTTTCCTCATATCATTACTCATTCCAAATGGCTTTAAACTAGATAGTAAATCGTATGTTTATGGACTTTATAAATAAATGTAGTGCTCCTATTTATTCATTATTATTCTATTTTGTCATTCTATAATGCTGTAACTAACCTTGTTTGCTTTTCACAAAACTTAACATCCTAAATGAAAGAACCTAATTCAATCGGCCTTTTAAGTGTACCGTCCCAAACATGCATCTAACCGCTACAAAACAACAATGTCTAAGAAAAATTTTAGCTTAAAATTGGTTCTTTAGTAAACAACAAGATTAGTAAACGATTTCACTTATCTTAGGACATAAATACAATATCTGTTTTCATGACAGCGGCAAAAATAAAGAGGTCGAAAGCGTACCTACATTAAACGATATGAATTCGATAAAATCTGCAATCTACTAGACAGGGATATTTATAGACGGACAGTTTTATTCATATCGTGTTGTGGATTTCATATAATCTTGCCGAGTCTGAACGTAGAGCATACAGTAGGGCGTACGTTAGTTAGGACAAAACCAATATAAGTTGGCCTCATCTTCCAAGGAAACTCCGTAATACGCTAGGCCAGTACAAGGTGTGTTACCATCGACGTATGGTGGACTGTACAACGAACGAGCTGATAAGATTTATGTTTGTTCATAGATGGAACATCGTCCGTACAATAGCTTGTTTGTCCGGGTATTTGTCGTTTGGCCGGCGAAAATGGCCTGGGAATGCTCGTGTAAGGCTCGTTACACAAGCATTGGAGGCCACCCGCTCCTGTATGCATAATTGCGCAGAAATGTGCCGACACGCCGTACAAGCCGGCTTTATTAGTGTTTGTAATACAGCTCTGTGCAGTAGAACTATATGTATGTACCTACTATTACAATAATAATGTCTAGTGTCCTTGAATTGAAGCGCACTTCTAGATAAAAATTAATTTGAAATATTATCCAACTTTATTTGAATAAACTGGATTTTATTCATATTCATAAGTTTTTATGATTTTAAAATAAACAGCAGGAGGATACATTTTCTTTTAGCTGCTCTTGCATGGCCCAGTTTTGTGCATATAGTTTAATGAATAATTGCTTAAATAATAAGTAGACACCGTAAACGTGTAATCTAATATTATATTATATAACTGACATTCGCGTGGGCTCAGTTATAAATCACAAATGTTTACTGTTGGCTCCCTACAGACTCAGTGTGATGATACATTACCCTATCGAGTATCTGGAGTAGGGATTACAAAGGTCGTCCCTTGGGAAAGTCCCAAAAATCTGTCCCTAACTTTTTGGAGCTTTTGGTACAAATTCAAAATTATAGGTGTCTTATTTCCGTTATTGGAGTTTTTGCTGGCGACAGGCGAACTCTCGGTATTTTCACCGCGCGATGGTTTTTTGTTTCCATTAAGTATAATAAGATATTATTGATGTGGATTATCTGTTATCCAAAAATAAATTCAAAAAAGATTTCTATTTTCATTCTTACAGGAATAGAAGTAAAGTTTCTTAACAGTTTATATGGCTAAAAAAAGAAAGTTTTTTAGATCATTGTGCCTCAATGGACTGTAATGCACACACACATTGCTACAGACAAAATACGTTCGTATAGAAGCTGTTTTACCGACTCAGCATTATCAGCGTCGTAATATTTTGATCTTTGCTATCAAGAAGTTTAAATATTGTTTTTTATGCAAATTGTCAACTCAATACAACTCTTCAAAATGTGTCCTGACTTGATAAAGTATAGAATTTAAAAACTGGCGAAGGTATAAAATAATTAATTGTACTTAACAATTTTCTCATTAATCCCATTTGTGTTACCTATCAAGGAATATTGTGTTGTATAATATAATGTAAATAAGCAAAAACCCATTTTGCTTGCGTCAGTCTCGCCGAATAACTAATTAGGCTCATGCAGGCACAGCTTCAGAACTTAGCTTTAATAAGATTCTGCGCTAGCATATTCGGGTTAAATTAGGTCTGTAATTACGTAGTTATAAATATGCTCATATGAGGTGTTGCGTAAAACTGGTAAAGCATTCTCTAGAACTGCCATAAATTAAATAATAAGGAAATTATTTTGTAACTGGGTGAAATAAAAATAATTATAGTTTTTGAAGTAAAAACTTCTTTAGGCGCATTGGGCGTTTCTGAAATGGGAAAAAGCAATTGAACTCGTCGCGACACCGTTACCGACACCTCATTTTTGTAAACGCGATTGTGCTCTTTATTTATATTACGTTACGGATCAATGTTCTATGTAAGTATTTTTACTTTAAAGGTTTTGGAAGTATATTTTTTTCAAGTTTTCACTTCTGTCGGCACTCCCGGAGTGTCACTGTTTTTTTTTTAGAGAACAGCACGCTTAGCTTGACCACAATAGAAACGGGTTTTGTCGACGGAAGAATAGACAAAATGACAGATAAACAATCACAATCTGTCATTTTGTCTATTCTTCCGGCGACAAACCCCGTAGAAAACCCATTTCTATGGTTGTACGCGTACAGTAGCCACTAACCCCTTTTCCCGCGGGTGTCGTAAATGGGGACTCCGAAAGTGTGTCACAAGATGGCTAGCAGCGTCTATAAACCTGAGTTACTATGCAAAAAGTATTTTATGTATCCAAAAAATACTTGATTTGTTTCCGATGGTCTCTGCACTTCATTCAGCAAAAACTAAGTTTAATTTTTTTTAATTAAAAACCTATCTAACTCGCTTTTGAAATTGGCCTCGCAAAATTAAAAATAAATATACCAACAGCATTTCTCAATATTTGTGTAAAACAAAAGGCTTTTTCTGTATCGGTATTGAAATTATATACCTAATAAGCCAAATGGAAGGCTGCAGGAATCCGCTGGATTCGAGAAGCATAGAACCGGTGGAAATGGCGGTTCTTAGGGGCCAAGGTCTATGTCCAGCAGTGGACGTCTTTCGGCTGAAATGGTGAAGCCAAATGAATACTGTCTGACTAAGGTAGTTGTCCGTGGACACGTAGCAAGAATGAGCGACGATCGATGGACAGTTCGCATGACGTCATGGCCTGGTCCTACAGGCACTCGGAAAAGAGGAAGACCTGTAACTAAATGGGCGGACGACATCACACGAGTCGCAGGCAAAAACTGGCTGACAGAAGCCAAAGACCGAGACCGCTGGTGTTCGCTGGAGGAGGCCTTTACCCCCACTACTTGAGGGGTTCGTGCATGCTATTTTTTTATAACATTTTATTTTAATTAATAATTCAACGATTTTTATAAATATTTACAATGTAATTTAATTTATACTTTTTTTTAACTACAATTTTTTTTAACTATTTATCTATTATTACTATAACTATAACTATTATTATTATAATTTAATTTTAATTACCATAGGAAAACACTAATAAACAATTATGGAATGATAGCAAAAACTACTGTGTATTACATACATAATACTTGTAGAAAAATAATAATTTAAAAACAAAATGTTAAAAATTGTAATCTTATCTTTCTAATGCATGAAATAAAAAACTTTTTTTTATTTTTTATTTAAGGCAGTTGTCCCACCGCCGCCCCGCCGGCGATGAAGCGACTGACTATCGGCTATTTTCTCGCTCAAGAAACGAACAATAGATATAAATTCCTTGTAAACAAAAGACATGTAAATATTAATAGTTAATCGCTGACTGTTCACACCACCGGAGACGACTCGCTCCACTAGTTTATAGCTGAGCGACAAGAGCTATCAAAGAAAATACTCGCTTAGCGATACTTGCTCAGCAACTTGCTCGCTTGGTGGTGTGACGGTGAAACTAACTGCCCCGAGCGAGTGGTGCGAGTAACCAACCACCCGTCGCACTCGGACACTCGCTGATAGCCCAGCGACAAATCTATCGGAACTACACACTCGCTGCTCGCCAACTTGTTTTCAGTTGCTATCTCTACTCGTTAATCGCTGGTTGTGGGGTAACTGCCTAAGACTACCTAAATAATGTGTATATATCTACAACTCTACATTATCTAGTAGGATTCCTAAGTCTATAACGAGATCCATGATCAAACCACATTCCCGACTATTTGTGTCGAAATATATTTCATAATATTATTTTTACATACACAAAAATAAACAAGGATATTGATGGATTACGTGATTACATCTGCGTGACCTATTTTGAAGGATACGGGTTGAAACGAGTGCTTAACAAATAGGCCAACTGTATGCTAATCAAAATCACTTCATCTGCAGGCTGCATGAATCGACGTATATTTATACCTGGCAAATGTTTCTCTCTAAAAATAACCGACATTATATCGGAAACCTTTTTCATGTTGTTGCCTTTAAAAAATTCCATTCTCGAGTATTTCTTTTTTTATTTTCATTTAAAAGTTGCGAAGTTGTTATCAGTTTCTTTCCACATAATAATGATTTGGTGGTTAGGTTGTTTGATTCAATCACTACGAAAAAATATGTCATTAAGTGTTTTTCCAATATCTAAACCTACCTGCCTAAATCTCACGGGATATCGAGCTAATTTCAAAAGCTTCAATACAATAACGATCAAGATGAAATTTTAGGGCATATTAAAATTTAAAATAATTGGTCTCGGAGCCACTACTGCCTCCGAGACCGAATATTTTAAATTTTGCCGGTTATTATGTACCTACGTACATAATAGCCTGTTTTAAATTCGATTCGTGACCGTCACTGGTGTTCGCATCTTCCGATAACAAACTCGAGGCAAAGATACTAACGACCTAGAAAAGAACGACGGTATTGGCTTCTGATTTAAAAGATTTCATGTACCTAATTTCAGGACATCCTGACCTGTATTCCCCAAAGTAGGAAACCTACACAGGTATGTTATAGTTCCATGTAATAGAGGGCAAGCTACGAAGCTAATTATCTATCACTCCATATCCAAGAAAAATCCATAATGGGGCTGCTACTGATAATTTCAGTGAAGAGCAACTCGGTACAACTAAAACTATGCCTTAACCGAGGATCGAACTAAGGAGGACGCTTATAGCAGTTGCGTTTGCCACTAAACCAACAAGATATTTTCAATAATGGTAGATTATACTTAGCTATCAGTAATGCCAGCGCTATTCAATTCATATATCACCTTCGGTCAACAATGGTATTGTTGATCGAAGTAGGTATATTACCACTAACACTATTGAATACCAAAATTATTACTAGGTACGTTCGGCCACTTTGCTATTATTGGGTTCGAATATGATATTCATGATGATTGTGTCAAATGACTACGATATGCCAACAACAGGGGCTAACAACGAATGCATTAATTTGTGTACAAGCATCAATACTAATTTTAAATTGACCAATTCTGAACCAAATGGTAAAAATAAATATGCGACCATTTCTACTTTGCAATTCGAATTTAGTTTCTGAACGCTAATGAAGTAAAAGTTCTAACTGCCTTTAAATTAAGTTCCACAGGAAATAGAAGTCGTCGTCGGCTCGGCGAAGAGTTAATTGTTATTTGCATCGGATTTCAATGAAAATTGTTTGAAAGGACTTTTCCAAACCGTTTCAGAAAAGCCGTTCCCATTTGACTCGATAACACATCATTAAGTAATGTTAGGTAAACCTACCAAAATTATGTTCATAAAGAAATCCGGTTCATTGTGATTTATGAGAGTAGGTAGCGCCGGGTGTAATATTAAACAAAAACTTTCTACACGCTTGAGGTTTTATGGCATACTTAAGTACATAACTTCCATTAAATAATCATACATATAACTTTCTTACGACTTTATAAAGATGAAGAAGTTACCAGATTCATGTTTTCCCGCAGAGTGGTTCATCAGAACAATTTATGACTTACTAGGTTCCACCAACGGCTTCGCCCGCGTGTTATTTTTATAAATTATAGCCTATACTACTCAGTGATAATATAGCATTAAACTAGTGAAAGATTTTTTTTAAATTGGTCTAGTCATTTCTGAGTTTATTCATTACAAACAAATAAACATACAAAAAAACTTTTTACAAAAAAAAACAAACGACTTAAAAAAAAAAACACTACAAGGTGAAAAATAACTTTAATTTCGGAAGTCGGTGTCTTTGGTTTTGAATTTTCGTTTGTCACCGACTTCCGAAATTAAAGTTATTTTTCACTTTGTAGTGTATTTTTTTTTAAGTCGGTTGTTTTTTTTTGTAAAAAGTTTTTATTTTTCACTCTTTAGTTGTGGTACCTACCCCACACAAATTCGAATACCACTACCTGCTATGTAAATAACAGTGACAAGAAGTTATCATATCATCTACATAATAAGTGGGAAAAAATACGTATAATTGAAGCTAACTCAAGAACTGCCCAAGCAAAGTTAATAAAATTTATATGGGACCACCTCTGAAGTATAATCTACCAAACAAAAAAAGAATCATCAAAATCTATTCATAATTGGCGGAGTAATCGCGTAACAAACATACAAAAAAAAAAAACATACAGACGAATTGAGAACCTCCTCCTTTTGGAAGTCGGTTAAAAAAAATCCAATCTTTTCTCTTTATAATATTAGTTTAAATTTATTAAAATGCCTGCTTCGTTGGTCTAGTGGTCGCAAGAGCTACTGCTGAGAATGAGGTCCTAGGTTCGATTCCCGGGTCGAACAAAGTGTTATTGGGTTTTCCTATCTAGAATTTCTCAGTAGCAGCCCGGAGTCTGGATTGGTGCCCGGTTGTTGGCAATAGCCTCGCCCCCTTTTACATGGGACTTCAACATAACTGGGCAAATGTGGGTATACTTTAAGTACACCTCTGCCCAACTCTTCAAGAAACAAGGCGTGATGTTATATTATGTTATTAAAATAAAGTCTTCTGCTAGAAAAGTATTAGAGTAGATGTATTTGTAGAATCCGTAGAGTGTAAAATAAAGACTAGCTGGAAGATATATATGTCCTAATAACTCATTCAAATGTGCACGTACTTACATTTATAAAAGTAGTGTCTGCCGACAAAGCTAGGATAGCGCTTCACAGCGGCCAGGATAAATTATATTACTTTGTGAATCCACTGAATCAAAACCAAGTTACAGATTATTTTATAACCATAAAATATGAGTTTTCATATAAAAAAATATATTTATTTAGATGGATGGAAGGTGCATTATTATATGACAGTAACTAGATGGATATTGATATATAGGTAGGTATATACCAATTTTTGGAAGCGCTCATTTATTTCTGTTTAAAAAATTGCGTGTGCTGTACCGTACACGTGATAGAGCAGTGAAACTTCTTATAAAATAAAGAATAAGAGAGATTTAGTGTGAGGGACAGAGAGTGTTATATCTTTCTTCTTTCTCATGTAACGAAATGTGCCTCAACGTGACGCGTCCTTAAAATTTCACTTTTATCGTCCAATTATCGAATCGACACCTAAAAAGTTTCAAAAATCTATAAAGTTTGTTTATAGCCATAAATAGCGTTCTTTTGAATATCTGAATCCTTAAAGGAGGCAAAAAATGCAGGCTTGGTATATTTGTTGAAATGCTCGTAAAACTTTAATGTGGACACGTACCGGTTAGGTTTCGCTACTTAGGTATATCAAATACGTGCTACTTTTAAGTCGAAACTGGCATTCGGGGAAATATTGACCCATTTACTTAGGGCTCTGTCTATGTTGTATTCTATACTCGACGAACCTACTTCTCATTCTTACCTGACTTCCCATGTTCAATACCCATGCTCTGCCCATAGAAAAAATCTTCGTTCCATCAACAATCGTTTTCTACGACGTCCTTCTGACCGCTCTGGTTTTATTCACTCTTGTTTCTTTGGAATGCGCTCCCTCTGAACATCAGGATGGCAACCAGTCGGTTATCTTTCAAACTGAAGGCACGTGAACGAATTCGCAAGAAGTTGGCAGAATCATTGCAGCGCTGATTTGCTAGATTTGTTTTCTCCTTTAATACCTATCGTTATTTCTCCTGACAAAGTTTATTCTGTTTATATGTACAGTAAGCGCTCAAAAGTGCATGAGCACGCTAAGAGTCGTATTGCTGTGAACACGCGGTATAGTCCGTACATCTGTATGTGTAAACAGTCAGACGTCTGTGGTGTGAGTGCCGTACACACACCACAGAGAACGCAGTTTTGAACTACACACTATCGTATCGTCACGGTTCGCGGGCGCCGCACTTATATTTCCATAACTTTTGTTAGCACGCATCATACTCGTACGCGTGACCTTGGCCAGTGTATCGCATTGCTAAAATTCGAAAGTAAATTATATGTGCAGATAGCAGAAGGCGTTAAGAGCGGCCAACCCGTCATACTTTTCATACAAACGCTCATACGTGATTATGGCGTCGTAAGACATCTTTCTTTGAAATGTTTAAACTAATAGGTATCTTGTGCACTATTTCTAGGTTTCTATGAAACCAAAAAATTTAAATGTCGAGAAATAAATTCAGTACAAGCCTCCGAAAATCTGCATTTTTGCACAATTTTTACCTGAACTTTGGCCGTTTATAATATATTCATCAATTGTAAAAGTAAAGAAAACATCTGCATAGAAACCTTGCACATGTAATGGAGATTCTAAATGATAAACATTTATTTCACAAACTAGTAAAGCTTATCTCAAAAACACGTATTTCCTGAAACAAGTTTTATAAAATTTCCGCACACTATTTTTCGTAAAATTTTATCGCGTTCTCACTTGCTTGTTAGCAGTTCTCACTTGCGCTAGATGAAACAACATGCTTTTTGACCATGCTTGCGTTGACGATAGACGGATCGGGAAGGGCCCTCTTAAGCGTTGGTCTTAGATTCAAGATGGCTAAGGTTCTAATCTCGTAAATCACAGCGCTGTTTTTGCAAATATTATTATTTTTGTTTGCAATAATAATATTTTTAAATATCCTGCCTATTTATTAATGTTGTTATTGCAATAAAGGGTTTAGAATAAAAAATGCGTGATATGTTATAATAAAAAATAAATAATATTTATTCGTTATGTTTATTTTACTTAAGTATAGTTATCAAACTGCTACAATTATTTATCATTACTTCACCTGAATAATATGTGAAATAGATGTCTAGAAACTTAGAAGCAATTTGTATTATTTTGACATATTTAAATTTTGAAATGTTTTAAATTTTAAATGGATTTTTTTGCACCATAAATATAAAACTTTGATCATGGTCTAAGTAATTAAGCAATAAATAAGAATATTAGACTACTTAAAATGTAAAAAAAACCACCGACAAAATTGTTGATTTTAAGGTTAAAGGCAGTTGTTCATATTAATTATTTTAAACTTTATTTGGCTTTAGTAAATATTGGTTGGTATTGAGGTTATAGCTTAAGTATTCATTTTCTTTACGAAAAGAAGATTGAAACTAAACCTCAAATTTTAATCCTAAAATAATACTATTACTAAAATAATATTAAACAATTTCGGTATATCTGCAAGAAATACGACAAACACCCTATTGAAACGTGCTTAAAAAATTCGTTACCATAAATTCATGCAATAACGAATCTGTTGTTTATTAAGTTGGTACGGTCAATATTTTAAGGTCAAAAACGGTTTTCTAGCTGGTTTTCAGTGATGCAAGCCTTCAGAGTGCACGGCGAACGGTTCATAATGACGTGTTTTTAATAATTCAGCAAAATATCTCGTTGGTATGAAACCATTTGTTTCATTCACAATTTGACGTCGCTGCTACTCGATAATAAGCCCCTTCCTCATATCTCTTAACCGTCACAGTATTTCTCTAGAACAAAGAAAAACATTGTTTTTATTACACATAATACCTAATTATTTATTATTCACTAATCGAATTAAACCTCACAATGAATTTAAAACTTTAAAGGCATCTTCTGTCTCAACAATACCTCTGTTCTATCAACAATACCCTTGATTAGGATTTATGTTTAGTAAAATATGAAATATATAAATGATAACACTCACACTTAGTCCGGTTTTATTAGATATTCACTTCACTTTTACGCAGCGCAATAATATTCTCTGATCTGATCTGATCTCTTCAATATATTTTATGCCTGCTTTTTGATAATAATAACCACAACACTGCGCTAAATGCTCGTCACCAATATTATCACGGCACGAACCAACAAAGTTTTAATTGAATACTCGTAACAAACTGCATCTACCCCACAGAAATCGAAATAATTTACTTAGTTTTTTGTGGTCTACCTGCTAAACTTTAATATTTATGTGAACAAGACGAATGAAACTAAAAACGAATGATGATTATCGAACTAGTCATTGGTTGCAGACAAAGTGAGTGTGTGTGTGTAATGTGCGTGTCTACAGTATTGTAACAACTTATAGAAGAAGGTCGTAAGTCAAACCGAAGCGTCAGTCTATTGCTTTGTGAGATTGCTTATGGACTTTTGGTCGGTACTGTATGTATTAATTAGTATCTAAACTTTTTCGAGTTATCTATCTCTTATGTTGCACCTGCCATGTTTTGTCTCTGCATCACCCTAAGGTTGACTGCTAGAAAATACCACAGGCATTAAGTCCGCCTTTGTACAGTATTTTTTTACTTGTACATAAAGATTTAATAAATAAAATCAACAAATTTACTTCTAGCAGTACCAATACACAATTACACACTTGCCAAGTTTACAGCCAATCTTTCGAAAATAAATTCCATTAACTTCATCATAATAACAGCACGTCTAGGGTTGGGCAGAGGTGTGCCTCGGTGGTCTAGTGGTCGTAAGTGCTACAGCTAAGCATGAGGTCCTGGGTTCGATTTACAAGTCGGGGAAATTGGTATTAGGTTTTTTGGACCCGGAATCTGAATTTGTGCCCGGTTGATGGCAATTGGCTCGCCCCCTATTACATGGGACTTAAACATCCTTGGCGAAATGTGGGTACCTACCCTAAAAGGTGCACATCTGCCCAACCCTTCCATTTACTTATTTATAGAACTATGTCCCTAGAAACTTAGTTTAATATTTTTTACCTCGTAAGTTTTTTGTTATATGTATACGCTATTAGCGCGTTGGGTCGTGCTACACCGGTCGGGCGTGGGGAACGTTTGCTGCCCTCACTAATTGCACTTTCTAACGCTCCGCTGCAACCTGCACGATTGTTCTCCGCTTCGAATATGTTCAATTAGTCCGATACCTTTTATTTCCATGAGCTCCTTTTGTTTTGTTACAGGTTTTTTACCCACAAAAAAATAAGACTAAGAGGAATTTTTACTTCCACCACGATTTTTGTATTGAGAATTTGTATCTTGTATTTGTACTTTTTTTAAATTTAATCTTACTATTCCTCTTAAATGATGTGTTTTGCGATTTTTCAAATACAATCTGGGAAGCAGAAAGTATTTGATGAGATTTCGTTTAATCACTCAGCGAAACAGATTTTCCAGACGTGAAAAAGCATAGGTAAAGGGTAGCTATCGATCGAGGTTGACAAAAATCTACGTCAAGGGAGCGGCGGGTGGGCGACATTAAACCTAGTTTAGGTTTATTTATTGCGTGTTATATTTGGTAATAAAAATAATGCCAATAACGATAATTCAAGTGATTGGTATAATTTATCTTTCCGAATACACCCACTGGGAATAAATTGGTTTGAGGTCAGCGGTAGGCTTTTACTTCCAAACAGTAACTTGATTATTTATTAACCTTACTATTATAGAGAACACTCAATCTATCACGCGAGGGAAAAAGGGAGTTCTAGCATGTCAGCCGGTAACCGATCATCACAATTTTTTACTATTGATGAAAAGGAAGTGTGCAAAAAATGAGGTGGGGAGTAAGACTAACTTTATGATTTTAAGATTGTGAGAAATAGGTCGCAGGAGAAAAGAAAAGACGGTGTACTATCTGACGGTCCGATTTATAATGATACAGAAAATATTTGAATGACCGACATCAACGAATGATCGAATGAGTGAAAGATCGGTTGTGATAATCGTGTGACTGAATCGAGTAATTATTCTAATCTGTTAACACTGGGATTTTTGTAATATTCCAACAAAGATGCTTACGTATACTGATCCTTGTGTCTTAGATTCAATTTAACATTGGTAGATACTCGTAGAAGTGAGCACTTAAGTACTTTTATTAACAGCAAAGAAGACACAATCCTACTGATTACGACGGTAGATTCATCAAAAAGTATTTTACTATCCAAATCTACACACAAAAGCCAAAACCTTTTCAAAGATTCCATCCGAAAAACTTATTATTACTTAAAACTTTTCGATTTCAATCTAAAAGTTTTTCGGATGAAAAAAAATATCCGAATGATGTCGTAAAAAAAGTATTGATTGCATGATTTGCGCGGGCAGCACTAATAAATTAAAAAGTGTTTATAAGCACGTACTTACTATAAGTGCATGTAAGGTGTAATGGAAAATATACGAATTGAACTCTGAAATATATCATCAGTAATGTTAGAATAATAAATAACTCGACCGCAGATGGAATAACGTAATCCCGGTTTTTATATAACAGTTTATATTTTATTGTCAGTTTACGTATAGAGTTACGAGCAGACTGTATGTCGGGTGTCGAAAACCGTTCAAAGGCGAGCCTCGCACTAAAATAAACGAAATAAACCAATATTCTATGAGCGGTGCCATAAACAAAAATAACTAAGTATTTATGATGTTGAATGATCCAATTGTTGAACGTTTACGTTTTACGGGCTTGGGAACAAGAAATCCTTTTGACGTCTTTCGGCAACTCGGGAAGAACGCGTGTGTAACATTTTTGTCATGTCATACATTAAGCTCGGGATTTGTGGGATGTCAGTGGGAGCCCGGCTCAAGACGTGATATTTATTTATTTACGGCGCCGTAACTTTGTTTTGTTATCATTTTGGACGACTTGCCGCAAATTGCAAAAAGCGGATCAAGTGTTTTTTTGAAGTTTGCTCGCTCGCTCACCCCAGTCAAGTGCAGTAGGGATATGAGAAAAGTAAGATACTTATTAAGTTATATCAGGGACACGTGAAGTAGGAAAATCATTGTGCAGATTCGGATAGGTTACCACTAGACCTAAATCGAGCAGTGGTGGCCTAGTGGTAACGGTTACGATTTACGAGTTGTAGGTCGTAGGTTCGAACCCAGACAGGCGCTTTACTTTGTGTAAATTATTTCATCACCACAGCTCTCAAAACGGTGAAGGAAAACATCGTGAGGAAACCAGCATGTCCTAGAACCAAAAATTCGAAGACATGTGACATCTACCAACCCGCACTGGGTCCGCGTGATGGATTACGGCCCACTCCCTCTCACCAAGAGGAGGCCTGAGTCCCAGCAGTGGGAACATTATAGGCTGATTATGTTATGTTATACCTAAATCCATTTAGTAAATACCGATCTATACGCAAATAAATAAGAAAAACCACATCAACCTAATCTTTTCCGTTGGCATAATTTTTTTTCCTGTCCTACAAAATTATTTCCCAAATAGCGAAGGCTTTCAATAGCGGGTTTAAATTTGATTTCAGTTACAGCAAAATGTTTACAAACTTTCGATTGTGGTTTGTAAACAAATGCTTTCAGACAACAACTCATTAAGTTGGGTTACAAAACAAACGGTATGACTCAAACTTAACCGGTTTATGCGGAACTATCACGCTTTGATCTGTGAAGGTGTGGGCAGACTCACTGGTGAAAATTCTGCGTTGATTTGGAAAACTTCACCTCTTGTTCAAACAAGCCAATTTCTTTATATTACCCCACTCGAACTCCAGGCATTTCTGCGAATGTCAGAAAAGTCAAAGTCAAATCAATATTAGAATCACAAGAAGAAAAAAAACACTAGGAGCACTTGTATGTATGGTCCGGATTGGTTGTCAAGCTTTCCTTTCATCAGTGTGCACCATACATGAGTGATGCTCGCAACGACTGCAAAGCTTTTAGTCAGCCAATGAACATAAAAGGAGATAAGTAGGTAATTAATATTGATCAAACAGTAATTGCCGCAAATTAATGAATTGGAAACAATGATAATATAACAATAAACATGAGTTTTATCTGAAATGCAAATGGTGGTACATTTCAGATTTCAATTTGCGGAAATTACCATTCTGCGGCCGCGGCGCTGGCTGTATGAAAATATTAACAGTGAAAAGTCATATTATAAGACCATAAATGTAATACATATGTCGTTACAGCGGGAAGAGCTCGTCGCTAAGTAATGACAGCCGCACGGGTCGTTTTGGTCTGTGGATCGGTGACCATCTTTACATACCGGGACTCCTCCGTGCCTCGGAAAGCACGTTAAGCCGTTGGTCCCAGCTGTCATTCGTGGATCTTTGACAGTCGTTATGGGTCGTCAGAAGCCCGAAAGTCTGACAACCGTTTCACCAAGGTGTATCGTATTACCCAGTTACTGGGTTGTGGAGGTCAGATAGGCAGTCGCTCCATATAAAATACTGGTAGCTGCATCTGGTTAGATTGGAAGCCGACCCCAATATAGTTGGAAAAAGTCTAGGCAGATTGCTGTCGTTACAGCGGGATGAAGTAGACCAGCTGATCTATTCTATAAAAATCTTATCGTGAAAACTTAGATGAAATGAGCTTGAAGTGAACTGCCAATCCCAAGCATCAGATGGGATGACAGTTTACTCCATAGAAATATAAATTCTTTCTTATATCTATGGTTTACTCCAAGCTCACGTCACCTAAGTTTTCACGATGTTTCGGCAGCTCTAAGTTTATGTTTCATAGACGGGGTAGACAATAAATTACTTATTATATTATCCAACACAGAAAAAGAAACCAGTAAAAAACAAACAAACATCTGAACATCAAACGCATTGAATCAGTAACTTATTTGTGCAACAATGACCTCCTGATTCCTATACATTAGAGCTAATATCCCTTGCAGAAACAAACAGCTATTTAATGTACCGTCTATCATCTTGATTCATCACTATCCTGGTTCAGCCAATAGCATTTCCTCCCTGACAAGTTAAATCCCTTACTTGTGACTTAGCTCCATATATATGGGGTCGCTATCGACTATCGCACTAAGTGATATTGCTAATAATATCCAATGAGCATCCGGAGTAAGCCTGGCTTTCAACAGATCGCTTTAATTAGTGTTGTTAGGATTACTAGGTGCATTATATTACAAAGGACGACCTAATAGTTTGTATCTATCAGATACTACACAGCTTTATCGTATAAATGGTAGCCCATGCTACCATAAAGTACCTATGTACTTTAAGTAAGTTTACACTGAAGTATCACTTTTAAAAGACTTGCTTGCTGATTTCTGACAGCCTAGTAAGGTAATTTTTAGTACCTAGCGACCCGCCCCTGCTTTGCACGGGTGCGCCACATATCCAAATATGGCGATGTCTGTGCTATATCTCGGTTAAATATTAATATATTCATGCTGGGAAAAGCCGCAACAAAATCCATTTTACAGTTTAGAAAATTTAAGCGGACACAAATAGAAACCAAAAGCGACTTCATTTTATCATCATCATCATCATCAGCCTATAAATGTTCCCACTGCTGGTATACAGGCCTCCGCTCTGTGAGATGGAGCGGGCCGTAATCCACCACGCGGGCCCAGTGCGGGTTGGTAGATGTCACATGTCTTCGAATTTTCGGTTCTAGGATATGCCGGTTTCTTTACGATGTTTTCCTTCACCGTTTTGAGAGCAGTGGTGATGAAATAATTTAAACAAAGTAAAGCGCCTGTCTGGGTTCGAACCTACGACCTACAACTCGTAAGTCACGGCCGTTACCACTGGGCCACCACTGCTCATGCTGTGCTTCATTTTATACTAAGTATAAATATAGATCATTCGGATTTTCTCACGCATACGCCAATCCCGTGCGTGAGCTAATTCGCATGGCACTAAACGCTCTTAGCAATTACGATTACTTGACTGAAGTAACCGCTTACAGCAGAAAATTAAATTACAAAGGCACTGAACACTGAACAGGCTTTCAAAACTCTCTGAAGAAAGCAAAAAGTATGTCGGAAAACGGAAAACGTGAATCCTGAAAAAGGTTTTTAAACTCAGCAGTGGCGTGAAAAGACTTATAGCTAAATGGGAATTGCGTGCAAAAGCGCTCTATTCTGATAGTCAGATTATTTATGGCATGCTGTTATTTTTGTAGCGCAAAAAATACTGAACATATTTGCATGTCACATGATATTTTTTGCATTATTCAGGAGCATTTGATTGTTGCAGTGAAAATTGTGAAATATTTAATTTAAACACGACGCAAAACGGTCATGCTTATTTATCATAATTTTGCACACCATACGTGTTTGTAAATCAAACATAACGTAGCAGGTTGAACGCTCCGGCCGTAGGTACACATTTTCTCGAACACTAATGCCATTGACACTCTGCCTGAAGTCTGTTCAAATAAGATAACAGAACTTGCCTTTATTTTCAGGGTACAAACCGTACGTCCCCAGAGTATCGTCTCGTATCAAAACACATCCAAATATCTCAAAACAACAAAGATTTCTTAAAATTGTGCTCAGTTTCAAACAACTTTTGAAATTAGATTAGTTATTGTAGTTTCAGTAATTTAAGATAGAGCTTTTATTGGATCTAAAGCAAAAACAACAATACCAAGGCAATAATATAGCCAATTGGAGTTTTATAAATCAACAGCCGTTGATACTAGACCTTTAAATTGTTTAAATACCAAATAACAAGTAGCTAAATAAAAGTTTAAGTAACAGCTTTGTCTAAAATAATAATAATGGCAGCTTATTATGGTCCAACTGCAAGGCAAAGGCTTTTACTCAAACAGAGAAGGCACGAGCATTGATCACCACTCTTGCTCAAGACGGGTTGGCGACTTTAGACTTATATTAACTTTCCGATCATCTGTCGATTGGCCTTTAAAAGGCCATAACAATTAAATATTCTATTGTGTCTCATTAATAACAATTGAAGGTCTATATGACCAGGTTTCCTCATGATGTTTTTTAGGGTTCCGTAGTCAACAAGGAACCCTTATGGTTTCGCCATGTCCGTTTGTCTGTCTATCTCTCTGTCCGCGGTCTAGCTCCGAGACCGTTAGTACTAACAAGTAGTAATTATAATTTGGCATAGGTATACATATTAATCATGCTGACAAAGTGGTAAAATAAAATAATGAAAAATATTTTTTTACAAAAAATAATCCTCAATTTACGTGTAGGGGACCCTACACGTAAATTGAGGATTTTTTTTTGTATCCCGTATTGTGGGGTATCGTTGGAAAGGTCTTTCAAAAACATTGTGACTGTGTTAAAACTATTTTTGAATTCAGAGATCCGTTTGCGAAATATTAAGCTTTAAAGTGCAAATTTTTGTTAGAGTCAAGTGTCCCCCCCCCTGCCAGCTAAATGGTTAGTGTTAGATATGTGAAAAAATTCACGGCAGTAGCTTATATAACGAATTTAAAAGTAAAACTATCACAGCTGAGTAGACTTTACAAGTTAATGAGTAATAATCGACCAACTTAAATTTGCGGTTGTAAAATCATGTTCTCCCTAACATTTCGTATGAAAGAAAATGTTTTTCAACTACAAAGCTAAGTTTGTTCTTGGGATAAATTCATCCCAACTACGGAATCCTACATTGTGCGTGGTCCGACATGCACTTGGCCGGTTTTTTGTCTAGAAAATACTCGTTACAATTTCAAGAGGAAAAACTAATTGGCATCCAGACAAAGAATGTTTAATGTTCATATTACGTCCTTATGCAAACGGTAATTCGATCGATGCTCAGCGATTGTATTACTCAACAAGGTACACAGGTCCACTCACCGTCAGTCTGCGATACAAACCCACACAATCAATATCAATCATACGCTGTTTTACCGTCCAATTGTTCGTGGTCTACGAAATTATTCAAGGTACAAGTGACTTCGTACTAGAATGCAACTATGATTGCTAGAAGTCGGTTTGTTCAATATTATTTACCAGTTCTCTGTATGGTTTCGTAATCGTTTACAATTGTTTGGTTTCGTCTCATCTGCGACATGGCCTCCTTCTTAATTTTGGGCTGGTGTCTCTAAACGAATCATTGTGAAAATTTGTCATACTAAAAGAGAAAAGTTGTGAAGATTTGGGTCTACACGCCTGTGCATATAAACTCAAAAAGAGATTTCTAAACTGGTTTCTATTATTAGGAAACGTAATTTGAAAAATTTCACTTCTCGATCTCTCTATTAAAAGCCTTTTAATTCAGCCCCGTAAACACCAGGCAGTTCTGCGAAAATAAATTATTAACGCTTGTTGCCACGAAAGGTTCATGTTTCAAAAAATTCAGTTTGCAGTTATTACCTTAACTGACAACGCTTTCTTCAGCATCAAACATCTTAAACGTCATCTTAAAAGCAATAATCATCAATTTTAAACAAGCAATCTAATTCAAATCTCTAATGGATCCCTTTTATCGCCGTTTTTTAAGCGCAATTAAATCCATTGTCTAACAGACATTAATTGTTTAATTGATCTTCTCGCTCTGTATGACAATAAAGCAATATAAATTAACTAGTTAAGACCAGTTTTTAGGGTTCCGTACGTCCGAACGAAAAAGCTGAACCCTTATAGAATCAATCGTGCGTCTGTCTGTCTCTCCGTCTGTCACAGCCAATTTGCTTTGAATCTAATGGACCAACTAAGTTTAAATTTGGTACACATATGAATTTCTGGACCCAAACACGGACATGTAACGTAAATAAATGAATTTCGAATATGGGATCACTTTTGGGAGGCAATTAAGTAAAAAAAAAAAATGCGTACTGTACCGTGTGACATTTCAAATGAAAGGGACACATTTAAAAAAAAATATCTAAAAAGTTTGTTTTAAAGTTATTTAAGATTTATGAAAATTTACCAGTCATTTTTAAGATAAAGATAAGGGGGCCTTATCTTCGAAACGACCGAACCTAAAAATAAAAAAATAAATACAGAAAATGTTCTATACATATATATTACAGGAAAACCTCTAAGAAGTCCATGGTCTTGAAATAACATGGTAAATCTCTCAATATTGAGCGTAAAAACTTACATTTGCAGTTGGAATGAATGGGAGAACATGTTTTTCAACTACAATGTTGTTAAGTTTGTTCTTGGACTAAATTTATTCCTACTACGGAACCCTTTATTGTGCGTGGTCCAACACGCACTTGGTAGGTTTTTAACCGACTTCCAAAAAGGAGGAGTATAGGGTTTTTTTTTATGTATTTCCGCCGATTTCTCCGTTATTTGTTTTTTAAATTTTTTTTTTTTTTTGAATTGGTATGCTTTCGAAATGGTCCCATATAAATTTTATTAACTGTGCTTGGAAAGTTTTTGAGTTAGCTTCAATAATACGTATTTTTTTCCACTTAGTATGTGGGTGATATGATAAGTTCCTGTCACTGGTAGCAGGTAATGATATTCGAAGTTGGAGTAGGAACCACAACTAAAAATTGAAAAATAAACACTTTTTAATAAAAAAAAATACAACCGACTTCCAAAAAAAACACTACAATGTGAAAAATTACTTTAATTTCGGAAGTCGGTGGCAAAAAACGAAAATTCAAACCAAAGACGCCGACTTCCAAAATTAAAGTAATTCTTTGTAGTGTTTTTTGAAAGTCGGTTATTTTTTTGTAAAAAGTGTTTTTATAAAATAATATGCTAAAGTAAGCATATTAAGCAAACTATTGCAGTTAAAGTAACTAAGTAGTCGTATCTGGAATCCCGTCTGCTTATAATAGTGTAACTTTGTAAATGGCGAACCAATTTTGCTATAACAAAACTTTCGAACGTGCGCCGTATCAGGAAACATTCAGTTCGGAACAATTATCTCTGGGATATTACTGAGAGCAGATATCATAGGGACATAGCTACACGTGTGTTCTGTACATAGAAATGCACACGTCCTATTTTATTGGAACGTGAAGCGCCTGTGAATTTAGATATTGAAACTCCAGCTTCCGTTTTGCAATTTCATGCACGTACGTTGCCGATTCAAAATTTCAAACTGAAAAGAAACGCTGGCCATATTGTGAATATCTATACATTGAAACTATTGAAGCTTGGAAATTAATATTATCGAGTGGAGATATTTCGACATTAATTCGATTTATGAAGCATTGATTAGATTCGTGACGTGAATATGCAAAGGGGATAATATAATCAAGTAAACTGTGAGTTGTAGTGTAAGTTAAAAGTTCACGACCCTCAGTGACGACCCTTACCTCGCTACATACCTCGTCTGTTGATACATATTTACGCATTCACACCTTTTATTGAGAAAAATATAAAATGTGTAAATATTAATTTCTATCTGCATTCACTTTACATCAAAGCCTTTAATGTAACCATCAAAGTGATCTATTAGCACTGAGTCACAATAACAAATAGAATAATAATTTAAAGGCAATGTTTGGATCTTACTCCATGATTTGTTTTCAATCGAATGATTTTGAGATCTTCTTGAATGAGAATATTGCCGAGTTCGAATGTGAAATATGAAGCAATAACTATTTAGATCCAGAGATACGGAGCAACAAGGGACTTAAATCTATATTCTCTTGTTTACAGGTCGGAACGTAAGCAATAAACTACAATTAATGATGGTGGACCGAGTTTTGAGCAGTCTCTTACGAAAATACAACACGAACAGTGAGTACCACAATGGCTGCTAATGAATCTGCGTAATCATGCCGCATTCAAATGTAACGGTAGCTGTCACCCCGGTTGTTATTTAATTACTTGGAAGTTAGGGCGGCCTGAAGTTATTTGATGTGGTGCTGCGCCCGTGCCACGGACTTTATCAGCGTTAGTTATGTCTTTGACGTCACGTCTAGTTACTTGCTCTCAGCAAGTAAATAAGCATGATTCTAAGAAAGTAAACAGGCGTGATTATATCTGCGACGCGGCTACCGTCGACAACGTGCCGCTCGTTTATTTGAGTACGGTGCTCAAATACACAAATGCTCGTGTATTTGAGTATAACTGCGGCAGGTTGTCGACGGCAGCCGTAGACGTGTCGGCGGCTGAAGTTGCTTCCACCATTGACGCGTGCCGCTCATGTGTATGAGCACTTACTTGAAAGGTTTTGACACAAATGCAACTTTTTTTTAAATGTAAACATGCCATTTTGCGCGTGCAGCGCCGTACACGTGATATAAATTAAACTTCTTAAAAATAAAGAATAGTGAAATTTTGTGTGAGAGACATAGATATATCTTTCTTCTCTCTCATGTAACAAAATGTGCCTAAGCGTGACGTGTCCTTGAAATTTCACTCACAATTCTCGCCCAATTTTCGAGAAGTTTCACTTCAAAAGTTCTAATTCAAAATATTCAGTCAATTGATATTACTTACATACAACATTTTGATTTGACTCACCTACCGTCACATCCGCAACAATTGGTACTGTATCATATTTCTCTCTCAAATTCCCTGACATTGAAACCCCTTACCTTCAATTTTAACTAGCCAAATATCATGTCCAGTATGCGACGTGGAGTCTCGGTGAGAGGGCATGGAGGGCGCGGATGGCCGCGATGAGCTGCTTGAATGGGAGGCGTTGTACCTTCGCCTGCCGCTGCAGAACTCGACGTGGAACGCCACGGAGTGGGACCCCACGGCCTGGAACGTCACCGTGGTGCCCAACGCGACGTGGTGGGAGGCTGCCGCGCCCTTCGACTCGCCGGCCGCGCTGGTACGCGCCGCCGCCAAGGCCGTCGTACTGGGACTACTGATTCTCGCCACTGTAGTCGGTAATTATACACCTTTGATATTGTAGTAGCGTTGCTGTGACTTGAGCAGATAGTGACATAATTGCGTATTTATTTAGATTTATAATAATAATTCATTATCGCTCACGTGGTTTCAAGTATGTCATTAGTCATGTAATCATGTTATGCTACCAGCACGCGTGGAATGACCATCATAGAAACGGGTTTTGTCGACGGAAGAATAGACAAAATGACAGATTTACAATCACAATCTGTCATTTTGTCTATTCTTCATGATACAAATACATGATACAAAAATGATTATCAGCATCAACTTCACCGACAGCACTAACTTAGCTTGTGACTATCGTACATAATGAAAACGAGAATCCGTTTGTAGAATCTACATATAATTTATCTTAAACTACTTAGATGATCATAAAACAGAAATTATTTGTTTCAATATTTCTCCTGCTCCTATGTCCCAAATGCTCACTCCACATCTTTCTCAGTGAAGTTCATTTGTTCGATCAGTCTTTGGCCTTGTACGCCAGTAGCGAACGGTTTCACATCATATTTCAAACCGTTCATAGCTTCTCTATTTCCGCACTTTAATATTAATGGATTTTCGTTGGAAAAATATGGAACCGATTCCGAAAATTTATACTATACGGCTTGAACTACAATTTCAATGTCAAAAGTTAAATGGTAACTGATATCCATTTGACAAAATGTTTGTTCGGACAAAACATCCATTACCTACCTATACATCAACTCTAGCTGACTCGACGCTCGGCATAGTCCAGCAATTTCGGAATGGGTCTCGCGTGGAACGTGTGCTGACGTCGACACTTGAAACTCTGCGTTGTAACACTTGTAGCTGACTTTGGCCGGCCATTGCAGTTTGCTGTTTACGAGCACGTTAGGTACGTCGTTCAAGTTAGTTTCAGTTTTGCTACTAACACTTTCGACTATGATTTCAATAGGTAAAGGATTTATATTCTATTAGGACTGCTATATTGATGTAACATTACATAACTGACACCTATATTCCTCCCCCGAAGGATTAGGCAGACGTTCTGTATAGTTATAGGCGAAAATCCATACCGGGCTTCTTTTAAGAAAATCCCAATCGAAAAACAAAAACGTTACACAATTAAAGCTGGATATATTGTTTTAGGAAACGTATTCGTAATAGCAGCAATTCTGCTGGAGAGGCACCTACGCAGCGCGGCGAACCAGCTGATTCTGTCGCTGGCCGTGGCCGACCTGCTGGTGGCGTGCCTGGTCATGCCGCTGGGTGCCGTGTACGAGGTGGCGCAGCGCTGGACGCTGGGCCCCGAGCTCTGCGATATGTGGACCTCCGGAGACGTGCTGTGCTGCACCGCCTCCATCTTGCATCTCGTTGCTATTGCACTTGATAGGTGAGCATCATGGACGCATGAAAACTGTACTGAAAAATACCTTTTCTTAAACTTCTTGTAAACTTTATATTCTCTTTTCTTTGCAGGTATTGGGCTGTGACAAACATCGATTATATCCACGCAAGAACTGCACGCCGAGTAGGCCTTATGATAGCTTGCGTGTGGGTTGTGAGCTTCCTGGTGTGCATCGCACCGCTGCTGGGATGGAAGGATCCCGATTGGGACCGAAGAGTCTCAGAAGACCTACGCTGCGTCGTCAGTCAAGACGTAGGTTACCAAATTTTCGCGACAGCATCGTCGTTCTACGTGCCAGTTCTCGTAATATTAATATTATACTGGAGGATATACCAAACTGCCAGAAAAAGAATACGTCGGCGGCGAGGAGCTACGGCGCGCGGCGGTCCGCCCCCCGTGCCGGCCGGCGGAGCGCTGGTCGCAGCCGGCGGCAGCGGCGGGATCGCAGCCGCAGTCGTAGCAGTCATAGGGCGACCCCTACCGACAATTTCCGAAACGACTACTACGGGATTCACAAATGTATCTTCGAATAATACGAGCCCCGAGAAACAGTCGTGCGCCAACGGCCTCGAGGCAGACCCGCCGACGACGGGCTACGGCGCCGTGGCCGCCGCCTACTACCCGACGCTAGTGCGGCGCAAACCCAAGGAGGCCGCCGACTCCAAGCGTGAGAGGAAAGCGGCGAAAACATTGGCAATAATAACCGGCGCGTTCGTAGCGTGTTGGCTTCCCTTCTTTGTGTTGGCCATCCTGGTGCCGACGTGCGACTGCGAAGTGAGCCCCGTGCTGACGTCGTTCTCGCTGTGGCTGGGCTACTTCAACTCGACGCTGAACCCGATCATCTACACGGTGTTCAGCCCTGAGTTCCGGCACGCGTTCCAGCGGCTACTGTGCGGCCGGCGCGCGCGTCGGCGCCGCGCCCCGCCCTAGCCTCCCCCTCCTCTCGCCCTACCCCGACTGACCTCGTCTAGTTCGAAACATACTTATGTTACCTTGTTACATTTTCAGAGATATATTTACACCCCTTTATTTTTTGTACGTGATGAATGTGAATACGAAAACCTGTCTAGTAAATAAATCACAAATTCTCTTTACAACGTTGTTTCATTCGTTTCGTTCCTCGCCGGCCCGGCCTGGCAGCCCGACGGCCCGGCGGAAAGCGGCTCGGATTAAAATTAAAGCAATATAATGAAGGGTCGGGACTGGAGAAGGGACTCTACACAATTTCACAAGTTGCTATTCAAGTAAATAGTTATGTTGAAGAAAACTTCCAAGTTTCAAGCCAAGCCAAATAAAATCCATTACGTGGGAAATCATATTTGTCCCGAGAGAACTAAGTTTATATTACGAAATAAAGAAATGGAAGTCCTAGTTTCAATCCCCAACCTGATCAAAGTATTCTTTTATATTTCTACTTCTAGAACTAATTTCGTGTTGTTGATTTTGATTAAAAAAATCTATGAGACTATTTTGATCAGTTCAAACTAGTAATGTTACTTAGGTAGGTACTTGGTGATCCCAGATGAATAACACTTTTCATCAGTTATCACTTTAATTTTCTTTTAAAGTCCCTTTATCTCGAAAACTTCGTTAATATTGGCAGCATTAAAATCAGAATTTCGATCGTTTATCAAAAAGTGAGTTTCTACAGTAACCCCGCGGCGAGCACTGTTGGAGTTATAAAATAAATGGTATGAGGTACTAGCATGCTCAAATGGCCACTTTATCACAATTAATGGATAATCAATGAATAATTACTCACTCAAACCTTCAATAATACTATAATAGGAACTCCCACCCTATTATGACCTTTTCATGTAAATTGATGTACCATTTTAATCAATTAATTCGTGTCTAACTAAGAGGAGACGACAATAATTTGACTACAGATAGTACGAAGGGAGGTAATAGATTATATCTACCCGTGGGGTCAATATAGGTTTTCATCTACGTAGGTAGCCGAGTACAACTCAATTAAAAATATTATTGGATGTCTAGAACGCATAAAATATCTGATATAAACCAAAAAACCTTATCTTCAAAAACGTTAAAAATTTCTTAAAGCGTAAGAATTTATGTGACTGATAAGACACATAAAATCTCGACTTCTTTATCTTTCAGAAGTTCAATGAAAAGATCTTTAAATTCTGTGATTAAATTCCCTTCAAGTGTAATATTTTTCATAAAGCTGCTCCTACATTGACCGTAAACCTTCATAGAGTCATTTAACGATAAAATGTCCATATCTTTAATGTGCCATTAGATTCCCTGCTTGTTCTTATGTCTGGACAATAATAATTTTATTATTATTACTTAGCTGATAAGCAAGCCGTAATTTATTCTTACATTGCAAAATAAGTGCTACTTTTACTGCCTCCTTTTTATTATTCGGAAATTATTTTTCATTCAATTTGCAATACCTACAATATTCCATACTTTTCGCAATGAACAAACACAATATTACTCGTTTAAAACAAATTGCTGCCAACTGTAGGTGAAGCTCGTCAAGCGAAATGTCGGTTTTATAGCACTCAATAAATCTGAGAAAAATATTGCCCGTGCAGTTGAAAACTGTGCTTACAAAATATTTGTTTTATGAATCCTGGCGATAAAAACGTTTTACATTTCAAACTGTTACCTCACACAGCCACACATTTAATATAAGGTTACTTAATATAAACTGGAGCATAGAACATCACGAACTCCTACCGTAGCAGACGTTAGAGAATTAGTATTCATTAATTCCTTAAGCCCGGGTTGACTATAAAGCTGATCCTTTGTGCGAGCCTATAATCCCCGTCCAATAGATTCCCCTAAATTACTGTAGTCAGTAGGTGTGCGGCCCGAGCTCGGCTCAAAACTAACATTCACAATTTACTGACATCGGAAGTGCCTGATTACCATAAATCCGCTACAAAACTTTAGCTGAGGTGAACTTTGACCATAAACAATATCAGCGACTTCCCTTCAGGCTCTCGCCGCTGAGCACCTACATTGTTCGCCCACAACTTCGGCTGTTAATTTAAAGCTACAGTTAATTAAATTGTACAATTTTCGTAATAAAACAGTTCATGCATAGCATAGAAAACTCTTAATGAACTCCCAGTAACACGTATATTTTAATTAGTTTCGTTGATCGTTATCAAAATTGTTTTCATTGAGCTCGCTAAAATTCAGTTGTGTTTCGACTGTGTTATTCTCAATATCGAGCAACTGTTTTCAAATTAAAGAGGCGGAAGCCAGTCTTTACAAATCATGAAAATGTTGAGGAAAAAATAACTAATCAACTCTGAAACAAACCACGGGACCTACATAGTTAAGTCGGTCACGCCCTGTTTTTCCGCGAGTTTCGTAAGCCTAGCTCGCCAAGATAAACCTGTAGGAAACTACTTGCTTATATGCCTATGTTATTTATGCGACTGCTCAACTGGTGATTTTCCGTCCAGTAGGGTTATTTTCAACCTATAAGTACGATAGCAGATCATGGCGATTACCGATGCGCCGGCCATAACTTCCATCAAATTCATTATCAATATCAAGATAGTTTATACATGTGTCAGGTTTTAAAATTGACCTCCTAGTATAGGCAGCTTCAAAAAGAGAAATAAGACATCGACAAGAATTCATCTGATTGTCTAGCAATTTTGTTCTATTAGGTACCTACTGCATCAATGTGACGTAGCTACAATTAAGTACCCAATGTGTTATATGTTTTGTTGCTACACCTTGATATAATATTATGGAACGAGGATTGAAGATATGTTTTTTTTGTTTTGTTTGATATAAAACCTATTTTTGAGGCTACTTACTGCACATGCAAGTTCTGTTCTGCCTAACCTTTTCCCAACTATATTGGGGTTGGCTTCCAGTCTAACCGGATGCAGCTGAATACCAGTATTTTACATGGAGCGACTGCCTATCTGACCTCCACTACCCAGTAACTGGGTAATACGATACCCCTTGGTAAGACTGGTTGTCAGACTTTCGGGCTTCTGACGACCCGTAACGACTGTCAAAGATCCACGAATGACAGCCGGGACCAATGGCTTAACGTGCTTTCCGAGGCACGGAACATTACTGCACGTGCAAGTAATGTAACGATTAAAAAGAAGATGATTAAAGATGTTAAGTAAGTACATTATGAGAAAAACAATTCAATCTCAAGCTGGGAACTATAAAATCTTGAACTTAACGCCCAATAAATTCCCATAATAACCCATAGACACAATGTTACCAACTTTACCACAAAAACAAAGCTATTCATTAAGTTAATATTTCTACTGCGTACTTCCGAACGAACATCGCATAATAAACCCGCTATCTCCTACTAACGCATCCAATACTGGCCCAACTAAGTACTAAGTTAATGACTGTCATAACGTGCCGTGGATCGAATTGGCCGGTATTATAACGTGCCTTACATCACCTGTGAGTAGCAACAATGGATTAAACGTAATATTTCCTTATCGAACTGGGATATTATCGAATCATAATGGGGACCGGAATGTGACATGATCCTTTTATGTAACGTAATGTGAAAAATTATGCCTTCATGTGGAACGTGAAATGAAGCATTTCTTTTTTATTTCTGGATATGAAATGAGGTAATGTTTTTAATATTAAGCGTAATGCATCCTTTTACAACCCTATAAAAATATACAAATTAGAATGACATGATTGCCCTATAAACACATAATTTTTACGTCTTTGATAAACGTTCAAGCGATTAATAACGAATTAAAATTAAACAATTCGACACTTCAATATTTTTTACTCACAATCAGTGAATGTGTGTTCATACTAATGATGTGTCGGATATCCGTATCCGTTACTTTTTGGCGGATCTTAAACGGATCTTTTATATTAATACATTTAATTACGTGTGTGAAATTTTAAAGATATGCAAATAAGCAATGAAATACTGTTAACTTCAATCCAAATTAGTAAAAAAAAAATTCATATTTATTATAATTCAAGTAGAGTAAGTACCAGTAAATTAAGTTATAAGGTAGTAATTAAACTATCTTTGTAGTGAGATCAAACCCATTCGCGGATCTACTAGACCCTTATGATCCGTATCCGTATCCGTATCCGCGGATCACATTTTTTAACGATCACTAGTTTATAGATATAACTGGTTTACTAAACACGTCAAATAAGCTCTCAACGTCTTCAATAAAACACGTTTTAAATACAAACATGTTTTTTATTAGCTTCACAGAGTACATAGATCCATCTTTTTTGAAGGTGAAAAGTAATTTCATTCCTCTTCAAATAATGTGAAAAGATACCGACCTTATCGAGGTGTCTGTGAAATATTGCGATGTAGGTAAGTAAGTAAATCCTCGTACATAATAATGAAACGTTATTTTCATGTAGACTGGAAAATATTGTGTACTAAAAAACAAAGAATTTTCCACGGACTAAGTTACCTGAACCTAATATTTTAGTTTAGAATAGGGCCATTCTGGACGAAATGAGTTGCTATCGAGGGTATGTTATGGACGAAGATTTAATGAAAATGTCAATAAAACATAGAGCTACGACACAATATTGCTGGGTTATCGCAAAAGTATTAATAAAATATTTTCATATAGGTACTTATACTTATAAAAAATTAATTATACTTGTACTTATCATAATGTATCTACCGAAGCTCTGCATTTTAAAAATAGCGTAGTTCACCGAAGACCTTACAATGGACTTTGGCTTTTCGGGGGAAAGGCATTGTCATTAACCGGGAACTGTAGCCTCTCTCGTTGGTCTAGTGGTCGCAAGCGCAACTGCTGAGCATGAGCTCCTGTGTTCGATTCCCAGGTTGGAAAAAGTGTTATTGGGTTTTTCTATTTAGAATTTCTCATTAGCAGTCCGGAGTCTGGATTTGTGCCCGGTCGATGACACTAGGCTTGCCCCCTATTACATGGGATTTAAACATGATAACTGGCGAAATGTAGGTGCACCTCTGCCCAACCCTTCGGGGAAACAAGGCGTGATGTTATGTGTATTCCTATTGCCCCGCTGCGATTAAGAACAGCCTGAAAGCCAAATCACCAAAGTCCGAAACCTAGAACCACAGAACATTTAGTAGCTACGCTAACAATTAATGAGGAGGTGTATTTGTATATATTACTAGCTACGCCCCGCGGTTTCAGCCGCCTACGTCTCGATCCCATGAGAATATCGGGGTAAAAAGTATTTCATCCAAATCCGTTCAGCCGTTTTAGCGTGAAAGCATAACAAACAAACTCACTTTTGCATTTATAATATTATTAGTATGCGTGGTGGTGGTAGTTGTTTCTCTTGACCTGCACTGATAAAAAAGCTTCGATATAAAAAGACACTACTAAAGCGTCATGCTTAATAAAAGTACCAAAAAGTATCGTTGTTAAACGTATCCCCGCCTTTTTAGCATTACATTTAACCCTATGTTACTCCCACAACAAAAACAAATCTAATGAAAATCTATCAACCTAATGAGCTAGAGACAGCACTCTACAAAAACGAACTTTTTCTGAAACTCTACACTCGATATGCTGTACAGTAGAGGTCGTCTGATTTAAAATTGCATGCCCTTCCACTGCTTGTTGCATACACATATCAAATGTTTGTATAGACATTTTAATGGAGGGGTGTGCAGTTTTAAATGAGAAAATCTCTAACTTCTAGGTTTAAAACTGCACGCCCCACCACTAAAATTTCTATACAAACATACCGACACTGAAAAACATAACCCTCGTGTGCAGTTGGGTAAAAACACTATGCGATTCTGTCTTCTTCTATTCTCTTACATAAGTACACACGGCTACACATCAAGCTATACAAAACCAGTTTATGTTGATCTCGCCTTGTATAGGATTTCCGTACAATGCGAGGTCAGTTTATACTGGAAATGTATAGATTGATGTGTAGCCATGTGTACCTACTACTGTTATTAATTAAAAGTAGTTATCCAGTATTTTTCCAACCCCTATCGTCTTTGATCCATTCAGAAGTGTTGCAATAATTTTTTTTTGAATGGGGTTGGCACTGTTTCCAGTGTATAATTAGCAGGCGTGTAGTGGCAGTGTTGTGCAACGTCATCGGACGATGCGGGCGCCCCTCTGCGGTTGCCAACGTGATTAACAAGGTTTGAATAAGGGTGATTCCGCCCCTTGTAGGAACTATTACATAGAGTTATACTCTGTTTGATCGGTGATCTCTGTTCCGTGTGATTTCTAGAACACAACTATCCATTCCTTGTCGTACCGTAATTGGTAGGGGAAGGTTTGGAAATTAATAGAAAATACCAGTGTTTTTTACGATGACGTAAACGGCAATTGCCCGTCAGTCAGGCTTGGTGATCGCAGTAAGCTATTTTTAACCGACTTCCAAAAAGGAGGAGGTTATATGTTCGTCGCGTATGTTTGTTTTTTTTTTTTTTTTTTTTATGTATGTCCACCGATTTCTCTGTCAGTTGTGGACCGATTTTGAAAATTATTTTTTTGTTTGAAAGGGTATGCTTTCGAGGTGGTCCCATATAAATTTTATTTGCTTCGATATTTTTTGAGTTAGCTTCAATAATACGTACTTTTTCCCACTTAGTATGTGTATGATATGTTAAGTTCCTGTCACTGTTATTTACATAGCAGGTAGTGGTTTTCGAATTTGTGTGGGGTAGGTACCACAACTAAAAAGTGAAAAATAAAAACTTTTTACTAAAAAAGAACAACCGACTTCCAAAAAACACTACAAAGTGAAAAATAACTTTAATTTCGGAAGTCGGTGACAAAAAACGAAAATTCAAAACCAAAAAAAGACACCGACTTCCGAAATTAAAGGTATTTTTCACTTTGTAGTGTTTTTGGAAGTCGGTTGTTCTTTTTTTGTAAAAAGTTTTGTGACCAACTTGTCTAAATTCTTTATTCGCAGAGTCGTGTATCAAGCGGACTTATCTCTGGAGATCGAAATCGCTGGCCATTACTTAAATCTGTCATAATTCCAACACGCATCTACACAAAGTTCATATATGCAGTCTTTCAGTACTTAATCACCCGGTGCGTGTGAAAAATGATCAATGAATGTTATTTTTATCGAAGAGTGATAGCGGCCTATGTGATTTATATAGATTACCGCACAACAGCGCAGTACCTACTGAATATGATGGAACGTATATATATTGAACTATAGTTATAAATACACTTATAGGTCATTGGTGAATTACTGCACTATTTCATCTCAGCACGTGTAGCACACATGCTGGGATAGAATCGAAGCCACATAATTAAGAGGCACGTTAATATCATCGGCAATATTACCAATACAGAAACTCGACTGCGTTTCTGTATGAGTGATATTGCTATTGTTCTTCGGTTTAATTCAGTAGTGAATGGAAATAGTTTAATATGAATCATATGTAACATGGTCACCGTACATGCAAAGATGCAAGGTGTCTTTTTTGAGAGTCATAACACTTATCGACGCAGAATCGGCTTGAGCCGGTCAAAAAGAGCTTTAAAGAAAAGCGAAAAATACGTCATTCGCCTCATTCCGGTCTCACGCTGATTCCGCTTCGATAAGTGTGGTCACTTCCTTAGGTAACAAAATCTTTGCGACTACGCGCGTAGCCGTGCGTCAAGGTGCTACGCAAGGCACTGCTACGCTCGTAGCAAGTATCTACGCACGGCCAGGCTCTGCTACGCTTGTAGCCGCAGATTTCCGCACGTCATCGTTTACATAAATATAATTGGGCGATGACGTGTAGTGATAATATAGCCAGGTGCATGGACCGTGTGTGCGTGTAGATAGATATCTATAGGAATTTGACCTTTTATGATTTTAAGTGTACCTACTTGATTGACCGATAACTTGTGTGTGTGGTGCGAACTGTAAATACAAGTTGATTACTAAGAGATTTTTGAAGTGAAAACTTCTTTAGCGCGATGGGCATTTTTGAGATGGGACTAAACCATTGATTTCGCGACACTGTAACGAGTAACGACACCTCATTTTTGTAAACGCGATTGTGTTCTTTATTTATATTACGTTACGGATCAATGTTCTATGCAAGTATTTTTACTTTAAAGGTTTTGTAAACACGATTGTGCTCATTATTTATATTACGTTATACGGATCAATGTTCTAAGCAATTATTTTACTTTAAAGGTTTTGTAAATGCGATTGTGCTCTTTATTTAGATAAGTTTACGGACTAATGTTCTATACAAGTATTTTTCTTGCACCAAGGCGATCTTGTTCAAGTTTTCACTTCTGTCAGCACTCCCGGAATACAACTGCCATTTTTTTTCTAAAATTAATATAATTACACCAAAAAACGAAACATGACATGACATTGGTAGATATTATATATTAAATCGTAAAAAATATTTGGACTTGTGTCATTAACCAGCACGCGTAGCATGACAACCATAGACAGTTTTCTACAGGTTTTGTCTACGGAAGAATAGACAAAATGACAGATTGTGATTGTTTATCTGTCATTTTGTCTATTCTTCCGTCGACAAAACCCGTTTCTATTGTGGCCATGCTAAGCGTGCAGGGAGAAAACAGAGGAATATGTTAGTATGGAATAAACGCCAAGAATCACGTGACCGCGTCTTCTTATAATATATAAAATGTGTTAGAAATCGCTATATACTATGAACGACGATGATTTAAGGCGCATCGCACTCTTCTTTGGGTATAATATTCGGATTTACAAATCATAATGCTTATCGGATTATATTGTCGAATTTACCTCACAAAATACATTTATTATAACAAGATTAAAGACTTAGCAGATCCCATATTTTTGTGGAAAAAGGATTTTGCTTCATTGATCATGCATTAGTGATGCATGATTTTCTCGATCCGATAATCCTCGTTATCTACATCTTAATCACAAGAGATTTGATGCTACGCAATAAGCTTATTTTCCCTTTACACATATTTACGTTCAAAGCTTAATATTTATGTAAACAACAACAAAAACCATCAATCAGCTACCCTTGGTTTGACAGTTTGAGAGTAACTTCCCCGAGTACTACTAAACGGGACAAAAAGTTGAGTTTACGCTCCATTTGGTGACGCTGAGTATCGTCACCGCGGCCTGTTTGTGCTCCAAGTGATGGAGTAAAGTCTAAAACTCATACCACGACCAACAAAACTCGTTAAAGGGAAAATTCCTGTGACGCTTCGGACGTGATTTATTTGCTGGAACTAATTAACTGAATACACATTTATCATGGAATTTATGGAATAATGTTAATGCTATTATACGGGCCTGTTAAAATTCTACTGCAGGTCATTGACCCTGTTCTCATTCAGAATTGATGGTGATTGGAATGTAGGCGATTGCCGACTATTTTCAAATCACGAATTTTCAGCACCGTCATTTGTTTTACTTTAACATAACACAGCCAAAGGCACGTCATGTCTATGATTAACATTGAAAGTACATTCGATATTGAAAAAAAAAACGTGTGGCACTCGGGGACTGCCTCGGTAAAGCTATTGCATAGCATTTGTAACCTCCATACTTCCTATTTGTCAACGCTACACTTGGGATGTTGTCATGGGAACGTAATTTTTGTTTTATGTCATCATCCGTCATTACATGGTAGGTGGAGTGGGGGGTGTTAGGTTTTTTTCGTTACGGATTTTCTTGATTCGGTCGCCGCGCTCAAAGCCCGCGATAAAAGCTATGCAATAGCTTAAAACCATTTGTCTGTTTCAAACCTGTAATCTTACACATAACATCACGCCTGTATTCCCGAAGGGTTAAGCTAAGTTTAGGTTAAGGTAAGGTTAAGGTTTAGGTGCACCTATAGTTCGTACACCTACATTTCGCCAGATATGTTTACGTGTATCTTATCCTGTCTTGTCTCACTTAAGTAACGGGTACCTAAACCTCTGGCCATCACCAAATTCTAATTAAGAATAAATACGATCCTATAAATAATATCAACTATGTAAATACAAAACTAACGAGTACAAAGTGGATTGCAACGGCGTGGTGACTGCGGAGAGCCGACAACTCGGTACGGTTTACTTTGAGTCTCGCCGCTCACACCACTGGCACACAAAGTTAGCTTACTCTACACGAGCAAACTAAATTGGCCACACTTCTACACTATTGCTGGACTTTAATACAAATAGAGCTTGAACACTTTCAGCTTTACCAATAAAAGGTGTCATTAACACCAGAAAAACTAAAGTTTCCTTTATTTTTGGACTAATTTGGGACCTGTAAGCTATAAATTGTGTAGGTAGTTTTTGTTTGAATTGACACTGTTATTAAAACCAAAGGTTTGAAGTAATTTTTTAGTCCAGTAATACAATTGGTCATCATCATTTCAGCCGAAAGACGTCCACTGCTGGACATAGGCCTCCCCCAAGCACCACCCCTTCGACCAATTTTGTGCTTTCCGCATCCAGCAGACTCCTGCAGCCTTCACAAGGTCATCGGTCCATCTTGTGGGAGGCCTTCATACAATTGGTAAAAAGTTTTAATAGTGTCGTGTTCAAAATCAAGAATTTGCCAAAATAACAAAATAAGTTGCAATTTTTAATTACAACCACGATTTACCTTGCAAAAAACCAGTCATAGGTATTCAAGAGTGCTCGAGTGGTGCAAAATATTTAATAACATGTGGACCGATGGGCGTGATTCAAAACTGATGACAGAAGCGTCGCGTGACAGGCAAAAGTAATTTATAACAGCACTAAAGGTTATGTAACATGGAGCTGATGTATTTATATGTACAGAAGGCGTGTTTCCCACAGTTATGTTGAGGCACTTAATTTATGTCATTGCGCAAACATGCATAGATGTTATACTTGCGATTACTTACATGACAACGTACTGAACATCCATTTCCATATCAAAAGATTTAATTATAGTTAATTATGGTATAATATGTCGTACATTAACTATTGCTTGACATGACAGGACCTAAACGAATTAGGTACATTCAACGAAAACCAGTGTCATATCACGAAGTGTTCGTTACATCGACAGAAAGTTATGTTTTTGTAACAGTTGCAACGAAACGTGGCGGAGTGCCAATCCTGACCGCTCTCTTCGCAAGCCATTTTCAACATTTTGTAAAATAAAATTGAATCTCCGCAAAAGAATAATGTTGAGAACGCAGAGATTTAAAAAAGTAATTTTACTGATGTGCAGTGGCATTTATGTAGTATTGTTTGTCTTGGCTTTGAGCTGCTGTTAAAACGATATTCAGGGTGCCTTTAATAATAAATAGCTACGACAAAGGACTCGCATTTTCATCGTAAATCTTATAGCTGTTCCATCAAATTAATAAAAAGACGATTGCCACTTAGGTTGGCGGTAAGTAATTGTTAGCTGGCAAGGGACCCTCAAGAACACCTGCGCTCAAACAATTACTAACAAGATAACAATGATAGTTATTTAATAGTGCGAGGAGCTGGCCGGCAACAGGTTAGGCGTGATTGATTGATCACTATCGTGCGAATAATGCAGGGTTCATTAATCACGCGCGCGCGCCGGACACGGCGACTCGGCCCGCACCGAGTCACCGACACCCTCGCCGCGCCGTGACAAGGTCACAACAACAGCTGTCCACGAACGGACAGGATTCATACCTATAGGTTACACACTCACTGAAATATTTCAAAATTAAAAATCAAGATGTAACATGGTTATACGACATACGTAATACACGTCAAGCTTGATCATTGGTGGACTGGTTGTAGTTCTTACACTTATCTGTGCTTGCAAAGTGCATCAATTTTTCTGCTAGCTTTACAACTTTATCACCAAAATGTTTCTAAATCAATTTATCATAAGCTTACCCAGTGTGCAGTGGCGCAGCGGATGTTTGGTATGTGCAGTGTGTGAACTATATTAAGCTATCAATCCTGCACAAAAGCGAAATACTCTTTTTGCTTCGGAACTGGGGCATTTCAAGCAGTCCTTGGCGCGGAACTGAGCCAAACCGACGACGACGCTGCAGACGGGAGAGGAGGCTAGCCCCTGCAAGGAACTACTCGTGAACAATTCAAATCCATCGCACCCACTGAAAAGGTTTTAATTGCGAAACAGCTTGAGTTGTTTCGTTTCTTGCATTTTATCTTTTCTTTGCTCATTTTATAACGTCCAAGACAATTTCTAAAATGTTTTCTCGCTATTAAAATTGCGTTAACAGTTTAAATGGTTTTAAGTAAGTTTTGAAGAACGTAATTAGTAGCGAACAAAAGCGGTCTTTAGTTATAAAGATACATTCCAAAGTTATCCCTCATAGCAATACCGACCATGTGTCATTAACAATAAAGCACGGAATAACTTAACATACAGTTTCATCATACTTTTATTTCGCAGAACGTTATAAGTTTCCCTCAACTTATAAATAATACGCTGCACCACATGTTACATTTACATACACTCGTTGAATGAGAATGTACTCCACTTTATCTGTATGACAAAAGACATAAGTTGAAACGACGCCGACGGAACTAAATGCATGTTAAGTTGAGCTAAGCCAAGACGGTGTTTGCAGAGCGCACCATTAGGGAGCCATTACTTAATGGACGCGGGTTAATGGCGGCAAAGGGCGGGCCTTCGTGTACCGCCGCTTCTCTCGCTAACTACCCGCCGAATACAATAAAACTAGACTTTCCACTCTCATGTACTTAGACCTACTACCTACTCTTCGGCTGAACAAAGTCGAAGCTTATATGACTGATGACGTCATCTAGTAACAGATTAATTGAAATGGAACGTCAAATAATATCATTGTTCATTGGCGTGTGGTTAGCAAATTAAAATATGATGAATTTAATATTCATTTTATAAGATGAAATTATGAAAAACTAATAAATGTACTTATAAAGTACAATGACCTTTCTTTTAAAAATACTCAGAACTATTTTACACTTTACTTGGAAAATAACAAATACAATGTTTTAGCTTTATCCTTCGATCTCGAGTCATAAACAAAAGTGCGACTTTGTTCTAAGTACTTAATAAAAGAATAAACAATGAAGACAACCTGTCACCGCTTAGTACAGTTTAATCAATATTGTACTCCAGCTAGATTTTAAATGCATTTACTTTGTGATTTTATGTACAGAACATGTTTGGAATTGTAAAACCTTTCGATACCCAAATTCCCAACAACGTTAATCTTGAATAAACAAACGAAATCTCATGTAATTATATTCAAAGTAAGGACGTGTGTAACACACGCGATGCTGATGTATGGAAACTATTTAAATGAAGTCCGCACTAATCCCCGTCTGGGTGCGATGCTAAATGCCAACAAATGTAAATGTACACAGACGTATGTTACTAGATTTACAAAATATACAAGTAGGGGTTAGAGGCTTAAGGCCCTCATACTATTTTTACCTTTTGAAGTAAGAAATTCGTAGCGATAAAAATAGGACACTTATAAATGTCAAAGTCACATTTGCTGCTAGTAGGTATGTAGGTACATACCTACTGGGCCCCAAATTGCTATGACCCGTTTTTGCATTTCATAAGGAAGCATTCGAAACAATACTTATTCGATCAACAGCCTATTTTGTTACCTGCACCGAACCATGAGTACCATGACAAAATAATGTTACTATACAAGTAGAATACGTCTAAAACGCTGACGAACTTGCTAGACGAGAATCCAGCACGGCAGTATGTGGACCCGTGCCTATCGTACCTAACCCCTTCAACCAAATACGCAGGTGGCTACAGGAGTTCACCCACACACAAGCGGGGAACTGGTGGACCTCGACACCGGGATGCAGGCAGTCCAAGGAAGCTATGCCATCTTTGGATAACAGGCTAACCAGGCGTTTATTACGCCTGGACAAGAACGGCCTGTGCCTGGTGACGGGGACCATCACGGAACACTGCTCGCTAAACAAACACTTCCACACAATAGGCATAACGGACAGTCCTCTGTGCAAGGCCTGCATGAAGGCTGAGGAAACCGTAGTGCACGTGCTCTTTGAATGCACAGGCGACACCCAGATTAGAACAGAAACCCTGTGGTCACCCAGATCTTACACAGATGTTCTGAACAGACCAGGAGATTTGATTAGCTTCTGGAGGGAGGTGGGCTGGTTGGAATAACCACCAAATGGCCGCCATGGCCCACGCACAATGATCCACCTTTAGGACTAAGTGCGGGAACCAAACCCTATTACATAGAACATGCGTCTAAAAATAAGCAACTATATTAAAAAAACTATGGATGGAATTTCTAACGTCACTGCATGAAAACCTCATTGTATTATAAATCACCCAGCAGCTTAATGTTTCCGTATCGAAATTCGATAATAATGAATGAAAACTGCACTGTTCTGAAGTGTAGCGTTCATCTTACTCCGATCGCAGTCGGTCAGCTTACAGCCGAGACTGTAAGTAATGTCGTTGTAACCTTGTAGAGAAATAACATTCATCTGGACTACTGGACACGAACGTGATCGTTGCGAATCGATACTACACGGGAAATGTACGATAAGTTACACCCGATTTATAAACATATTTTCCTAAATCGAGCAGAAGTTTATCTTCGTTGGAGAACAACAAAACACAGTTAACAGTTTTTCCGGTCGGCACATTCGATTCGGCAGTATTTGTTGAACAACAACCCGAAGCAAGTACTATATTATATTCGATTTTGCCACCCGGGAATGCCGACCCGAATAAATACGTCTAGTTTTTACAAGCCTGATTAAGTCTTACATCTATATATGTATATCGTGGCCAGATCTTAGAATTGATTATTTCATGAAATGATCGACCATTTCATGAAATAGTTGTGATTCATGAAATTACCAGCTAAAATTGACCATATCGTTTAAACGTCAACGTTTAATGATATGTCAGTCGACGTTTGGCCATATCATGCAAATATTACTGGCATTCATTAACTTTTAGTAATCTGGGACAATGGATAAATAAAACATTTTAATAATTAAGATTGAATAGTTAAATACTAACCTGCGGAATACATTCCAAACTTCATTGTATTTTAACGTTGCGGTCGTTTTTCGAGTGACTTTCATAAAAGTCACGTCACAGTCAGTAATTCTGCAGATGAATTGTGTGCTTCTATGAATGTTACACACAATTTTGAATTTCAATCAGTTTGTTAGTTCGACCATCAAGCGAATAAAACAACATTGGTTATCGCGGAATACCCTTATTTTGCCAAACTTTCTATTTTGCTTTGCTATTTGTTTCTCGGTTTGACGACCCGGGGCGGAGTCATAGCGATTTCCTGCAAAAGCCTGTTAATAAATTCTGATCATGTGTTGAGTAAAAATGCTCACCATTTAGCGCTCGAGCCACGTTTCCACCACGGTGACGATGTACCAAACTATCGTCATGATGTCTTTCGATTCGTCCTGTCTAACCCACAAGTGATGAAGTGTTAAAATATTTTAAGTGAGTTTAACATAATACTACGCCTTAAAACCCCAGAGCAGTAGGCAAAATTGTTTAACTTATTGAGTACCTTTAAGTAGTTCAATGACATATTAAGTTTCAATGTACTCTCAATGCAGAGGGCGAGTCTTGTGACCTTTCTTTACCTGGATCATGATAGCTTTTTGTTCAAATAATATTCTTATTAGACCTCAGGCTGCGGTAACAGCATTGTTCTGAAAGCTTCTATCCTAAAATTAGTTTTTTCACTGCTTATTTTTTAACGTGTGTATATTTGTAATCTCTGTACCTAATCTTCTATATATATATAAAAATTAATTGCAGTACATTAGTCTCACAAAAACTCGAAAATGGCTCGACCGATTTTTTTTTTGTTTTATTAGCCTTTATTGGGGTGGTTTAGGAAAAAAGAAAATTAAAATCGAAAAAATCTAAATGTCTCACGTGGTACGAAGTTCACCGGGTCATCTAGTCTATATCTATAGATATTATAAAGAGGAAAGATTTGTATTTTTGTATGTAACGAATAAACTTAAAAACTATTGGACCGATTTGAAAAATTCTTTTAGCAATGGATAGCTACAGTATCAGTGAGTAACATAGGCTATATTTTATCCCCGAACTCCCACGGGAACGGAAACTACGCGGGTGAAACCGCGTGACGTCCGCTAGTAATAAATAAAAATGAAATGATGTTCGTTTGTAAGCGCATTACTTGAGAACAGCTAGACTGAATAAGCAATTTTATTTTTTTTCTTTTATCATGTTCATAATAGTCCGAATTAGGTTTATATGGAAAGAAAAATTTTAAGTTTCCCAGAAAATTTTAAAATTCGGGAAAAACTGAACCTTCTTTATTTTTATAAGACTTTTATACTTATGAATTATTGAAATTTAAACAAGACCGTTATCCTAATTGCGTAATACAAGATCAATCACAATTTGTTTCGATTTGAAACAGATTGCTAATCCATTGCTTCATAAGTTGGACAAAAAAATCTGCTCAATAACGTAAATAACGCAATGAATGTTGTTGAACTGTCAAAATTAAACAAATTAGTCATAATCCTTTACGAAAATAAGTTACGCAATTAGGGTACGTGTCTGTCGGGTCAGCTGCTAGATTATAAAATAGTGATAGACATTATTAATTGGTAAAAATATTTGGACAAAGAATTTTGATTTATAAAAATCTCGTCGGAAAATATTTGAATGGCGACAGCTGTCTCAAACACCATATGATTATATTTATTGTATTATATTTTAAGCGAATCTTAGATCCGATTATTTGATTTATATTGAAGAAATATAAAATAAATTGTCAAACATTGATCCTTTGAGTACCGGCTCTAAAGTCTAAAGACTAAGACCAATGTACCAAATACCATCGAGTTAGTCATAACATAACATAACATCACGCCTGTAATCCCCGAAGGGTAAGGCAGAGGTGTACCTATAGTACACTCACATTTCGCCAATTATGTTTAAGTCCCATGTAATAGGGGGCGAGCCTATTGCCATCAACCGGGCACAAATTCAGACTCCGGGCTGTTACTGAGAAATTCCAGATGAAAAAACCCAATAACATTTTGCCCGACCCGGGAATCGAACCTAGGACCAGCAGGATCAGCAGTAGCGCTTGACTAGATCAACGAGGCAGTCAAAGCGAGGCAGTCGAGTTAGTCATGTATTATTGAAATGTCCAAAGAATAGGAGAAGAATATTTATTTGCATAAAAACACAGTATAAAAAGATGGAAAAAGAACAATAATTTAGAACAAAAACATGTTTTGCCAATATGATAATTTCAGCATGCAAATTTTTCAATAGGTATATAACTTACACTAACATTTTTTGTCAATTAAATCTTTAACACTAAAGAAACTATTAACACATAACCATTCGTAAACTTTATTTTTAAATAATATAGTTTTTAAATTTTTGAGATCATTTGGTAACTTATTATATAAATAAACGTAGGTACACACAGTTTTGGAATCTCGCTTAGTACGAGCCCTTTAGGGTCTCGTTGGTTTTGGACATTAACATCATCTGCTTTAAGAAATAAATCCTGATTCTTCCTTACAAACATACATATCTCATAGATGTAAAAAGCACAGACGGCGGTTTGTGGCGGTAACAAACCAAATTTTTTGATTACAGATCTGCATGATTCTTCTGGTTGAAGCCCGTAAATTGCTCTAATGTACTTTTTTTGAGCGACGAATGCTCTATCATAATCGGTGCTGTTACCCCACGTTATCAAACCATATCGCTAGAAAGTCCGTTTTGACAATCTGAAAGCTGAAACTATTCACGCCCATCGGCAGTGACATTAACCATGACCGATACAAAGCTATCGAGATCACATTACAAATGGAGCAATTAAGCTATCAATCGCGATAAACAATTTATCAAGATACCGCGTCCCTGGAATAACAATGTGTCATCGTGGATAGTCAACGTCACTAGTGAACTTGTGTATAATGTTATGCCTTTTAAAATCTTTGCAAAAAATACTTCTATAGAGTTTTTTAAGGCCGGATTAATTTGACAAAAGCACAATGCCAGTCGATGTGGCGATGCTTGGGAAGAACAGCAGTGCACGTCTTTCGGCTGAAATAATGATGATAATGGATTAATTAGTACAACAGATGTAACAAATCCACAATTAAATAAAGAGGTTACGATAGTAAAACCCTGAGTCGCCTTATCGAACATCTGCAAGATCGGAATGTCTTATTTATTTCCGGGATCGTCAACAAACATGGTAATAGGCACATAAAGTACCGGTACGGACACTGTTCCAGTTAGTACCACGTCTGCACGTAGTTCTTTAGTTAAAAACGACCAGATCTCAGGTGCTACAGACGACGTGCTAAAAACTTCGGACCCGTTTAGATCAGCTATAAAATGGGACGGTTGCACCAATAAATTTCAAGATAACACCTTTATTTTTACGAGTAACGGTCGCCAACTGTATTCGAGGAATTACTATGGATACACAAAGCTAAGAAGATTGAACAGTAGAAGACAAAAAGTAGAAGAAAAAAGGTTAGTTATGTTTCCCTCAAAAGGTTTCAGATCAATCGTTTGTCAATCTTCATGAATATGATTTTGTCATTGTTAAGCGGCTTTGTCTGTAATAAATAATCGGTTCCACATAGGAAACAGATGTAATAACTTTAAAGAAACATACATAAATAGGTAACCAAAAACATTACCCTTTCTCAGTTGGGTAAAATGTCCGCGAGCATGTATAAGTACTTCTTCTTCTCGTGTGGTTAGTGACTAGTAGGTACCTGGTGTCAGAGTGTTAAAGCCGCCCATGGGCCTTTGACTTGGCTTCACATGCCGTCGAGTAATATTCTCAGGCACCGGCGCCCCAGTTTCCTCACTATGTTTTCCTTCACCGTTTTTGAAGCAAGTGATAATTATACAATACGCAAATGAATCCGAAAAGTCAGTGGTGCATGCCTTGGGTTCGAATGTATAAGTACTGTCAGGTACTCAATGTATGTAATCTTTGGTATGACACCTATAATAATTAATTGCAGTGCTAATTGCAGATCTGTCAACATTTGTGCTTAGTTAATGACAATTAGGTACGTTAATTTGATTGATTACCTACAGATTAACTAATATGTGTATACCTACTGGGTTGTGAGTGAGTAGGTACCAGTTATCTCATTACCAAAATGATGCTATATTATCCTTTGTATATACATAGGTACATCATGATATTACAATAAGATATTTTAGAATAGTTATTTAATTTTACAAGGCAGATGTGAGTGGAAACGCCGCGAGGGGAGAATATATAGTGACCTTTTTGGTGATGTTCTTCAGAAAGGTCAGGTGCGTAGTACTCGCAACCGGCGTGCGTGACCGGCTATCTAATTACGTAACACATTTTCGTAAATGATTATGACTAATCTGTTTCATTTTGATAGTTCAACAACATTCATTGCGTTATTTACGTTGTTGAGCAGACTTTTTTATTCCAAATTATGAAGCAATAATGGATTAACAATCTGTTTTAAAACTATTCAGATTGTGATTGATCCTGTATTATGCAATTAGGGTGTATGAAATACAGATGCTATTAATGGTTCTGTAATTTTGCCTTTCCCCATGGAAAGAAGGCGCGAGTATATGTATGTATACAGGTATGTTATTAATATTTATTTAAACAAAACCGGATAAGGGATAGTTGGATTCACCCTCTAAGGGTTCCGTATCCGCGGAGTACCTTTTATTAGCATAAATACGAGTTCCAGGCCACAATCTAAACAATATGGCGACATTTTACTATAGCTGCGCACTTAAAAGTTTGTTTACTTATAACATGTTATTACCTACCTATTTCAAAAACAATAACAGTTTTCGTATTATTAAGTTTTGGCCTATGATTGTCCACAAAACGAACTTCTTATTCTAAAATATTAACTGCTGGTTGAATTTCTTTTTCATGCACTTTATATCAAACTGGTTTAATCCGGTTCTTATGAAACCCTACAAATGCAGACCAGGTGTTTCTTAACCCTCGGATTAGTTGAATAAACGAATCGTTAATAGAATTTCAAACTAAACTGAAAGTTAAACACAAACGGGGTGAAATTCGATTTCGTTCGGAACAAGCATTTATCCCTATAAGACATCCAATAATCAATGAGAAGTAAAAGGAAATTGCATTTTATAATAAAGTGATATAAAAACTCAATTTAAGAGCTAAATACAGCAGATCAAGCTTAAATCAATCGCTAAACATTAAAATCAAAACATTTTAAAATGGGTCAATAGTAGATTGTTTGCCAAGGGAGCAAACAACTATTTCTAAGGTTAGAGTGTTTCTTTGAATCCAGAGCGCAGCGAGGGATTCAAAGTACGTCACAGTGTTGCTCCCGAAGTGAACACTCTACTTTTTATCACCCTCTTTGAGAAAAAAAAAGTCTGTGATCCGACCCCCGTCAGGAACGAAGTTCCTTCTGATATATGATTTAAAAAACAAAATTTTCGCAGCCGCCATCTTGGATTTACATTTTGACTTCACTATCGGCTTTAGCACCCTCGAAAACTATGAAAACGACACCAATGACGAAAAATTTTAAATTTTTTGCAACCGCCATCTTGGATTTTCATTTTGACCGTGCTATCGGCTTTAGCACCCTCAAAAACTATGAAAACAACACCTATGACAAAAAATTTGAAAAATTTTGCAGCCGCCATCTTGGATTTTAATTTTTACAAAATTCATACTTTTTCTCTTTCTCTTGCCAGCCTGTTACTTGTACATACAATGTTCGTGTTTGATCTCTTTGGTGATTGGAACTTTTACTAACAATATATACATTCCAAATTCAAATCACTTTTAATCACTAGGGAAAAAAAGCTATTTTAGTCCCTGTTTACGAAGAATAAACTAGCTCTTTTTAAATAGATGTGATAAAAAAAATATTTAGAAACTACCACTCAACACAAACAAAGATAAACACCCTGTATTTGTGTACCAAGGTTTAACTTTCTAAGAATAAACTTCATAACATAATTTTATGCATTAAATAAAAGAACTGGAATCTGCATGACGTTGCATAAAACATGGCAGCTAAAGTAAGTAGTTATGAAGACTATTTTATGGAAAAAATTGTTAACATAGGAGACACGAGGTATCTAAAGCCGCATTCTGAACGCTTTTATGACGTCACACATGCGTGCAGATGCAACCAGTGATATTTATAATTTTAAAGCTTCATTTAATGTCACGATTATCCACGCATCCACATAAATACTTTTCTTTTTTAACTTACTTTACTGGAACCTAATAAGGAACTAACTTTTAACTTGCTGCTCGGAAAAGAGCTTTTATTACAATCAAAACGAAGCTTTAGGGTCGTTACACGTGGCGATCTTAAGTTTCTGTCTTACGGGATAAGATCGCGAAATATCCTTACATAAACGCAATATCTCATTGTCATTCTGTCCGTAGGTAAGTGCGCTTCGAGTAACACGTCATAGTTCTCAAGCAAGATTTGAGTTACTAACAGACTGAACGGAGCTGGTAGCATATCGTACGTATTGTACATGTGTGACAATGGGTTGGCTTTTAACTAGAAACGCTTCAGCGAAAACTGAATTTTAAACCAAGTTAGCAACCCTACGTCCCTCGCTGATTTATACCGACGCGTCGTTCCGACGTAGGTAATTAAATAACAAACGTGTTTCCTAAACGGTACCAACATTTTATGTAAATTGACGTCACGTCATCTGCAATTCAGTTACATGTTTACTTAGGTATAACGTAAACATACCTTTATCAGATCGGGTAGTAGAATTCGGTACCTACCATCGAACCGGTAAAGTCAGCGACTAAAGTTGCGCGCGATTTTGGTTTTTTGACTATTTGATAATAACTTGGAACTTTTTTTCTTGGGGAAATTCTTTTGGACGCCCGCCTACTATGTTCGCCTTCTACCGGCTTAAAAACCCCACGGTTCCTGCTCCTAGCATAGGTCTGGACCATGAGATAGTTATAGGTAGTCGCCAGGAGCGTAGTTACCGTCGTATCAATGATACGGGGCCCCCAAGCTACAGGGGCCCCCAGGTGTGTAAGCAAAAATTTGTACAATATTATCCAAAACCTCAAACTCTTATTAACGAGGAGCCCGTAATGAATGAATACCTAATGAAAATATGAAAATTAACGTTATTTGTTTATGGCTTACTAAGCGCAGCTTCAAGCTAAAGGCACGGTTCAACTCTCAAGTTCTTACATTCATTGAGTAAAATCACACAGAAAATCTATTAACTTACGAGTTAGGATGCTCCAGTTTTCGAGGCCGTTGCGCTCGCTCTAACATTCTCTTAGTTAAATGATAATTACAGCTTAACCTATCCGAGTCAGGATTCTTCAAATTTCTAGCTATAGCTTCTCTCGCTCTTGCAATTTCTTAGTAAAATTCCAATGAAATCTTCACCAATCCCGGTTCAAAATGCGTCTATTGACGAGCCTGCTTCGCTCGCTCTTCAATGAAAACTTAAAGTATCTGAGTCCGTTTTCTAGCTCGCCTCGCTCGCTTTTGGATTCTCTTAGTAAGTTTACAATGGTGCCGATTCCCTTGTTCACAAACTAAACTAAATTTAAGTTCAGTGCATCTTTTTCTTTCTATTTCATTAAGAAAAGGACAGAAGATAAATTTTAGTTTAGTCCTGTCAAATTAATCAGCGCCTGTCACTACTCCATACAAGTTTAGACGTGATTAAAAACTTGCCCACTAAAATTACATCAATTTACGTCAAGCGCTGATTAATTTGACAGGACTAAACTAAAATTTATCTTCTGTCCTTTTCTTAATGAAATAAAAAGAAAAAGATGCACTGAACTTAAATTTAGTTTAGTTTGTGAACAAGGGAATCAGCACCAATGACAGCTTAAGCTCTCGACTCAGGATGCTATTTAATTAACTTTAAAAAAAATACCCTCCTTTTGATGTTTGCTACAGTGAGATAAAAAGGGCCCCCAACATATTTTGATACAGGGTGATATACCCTACTTTTTCTACTAGCTACGCCACTGGTAGTCGCAAATGCTTTGTCCCCAATGTAATAAAAGAAAATGATTATTTTTTAATGTAAGAAAAACATAACCTATAAATGAAAGTTATACCTAGCCATTTCTAGTCTAGTTTTCATTACAAACAAATAAAATTTTGCAAGTTTTCATTCCTAAATCACTTCTGAAACTTTAGAAAGCAACCTACTTTTGTTGCTAACTGTAACAAACGACAAGATGATTGGAATCGGGAGGGCAGGATCCCCTCAGAATTGGCTCGGTATCTATTAGATTATCACGATGTGTGTTGTTGGGGTCTTCCGACAGATACGGAACCTTTACGTCGAACTGACGTAGTAAACACAAATGTAACTGTTATTGTCACATTATTCCACCTAGCTATTAGTGGAATTGTTTTGATACAATACAAATTCCATTTTGAATACTTATACAGTTGGATTTTTTTTGTAACGACTTTTTCGTTAATGCTGCAATAATCACAATTTCATTAAAGAATAATTTGAAACAAAACTATTCATAAAAACTGCTTGTACACTTAAGCTACACTTTTACTGATATCTCCTTAACAGACCTTATTAACATTAAAATATTCAAACAAACAGAATAATTGATACGAAAATCTCTTGACAACGGCTCATGTTTCAACATTGATTATACCTCTATTTATGCTAATGACCTTTAATACGGTTGTAATACCGTATAAGACGGGTTTCGTGTCACATAGAACAATAAGCATGATTCAGTATACACAAGTACCCTCCATTTGTTTGTCACCGACGTCAAGTAGCTGATAACAGGATTACAGTAAAATGAGGATTTAATTGGACACGTTTGATGACTTTCCCTCTTTCATATTATGGCGCTGGTGAGGTTTTATAGGATTATGGTGAGCCTACCATAAATGACTGTGTTTTCCATGAAAAATATTTTGTTTTGCCGGTTTGCCACCGAAAATAAAGAAGTAAAAGGAAATATTCTTATGTGAAGTAAGCTCATAAGGAAAACGTAGAAAACTATACCAAGTCCAAAATAAATAGAAACAATGACAATAAAATAAATTGCCTTACGCTCATATGGAATATAGACAAAGTGAAACACAAAACATTCGGCTCCTATGTACGTCCAACAGAGAGAGACCAATCTCCATTTACGGTCACTCACGACATAATAAGGTAAAAGAGTGGGATTTGTGAATGGAATTACACAGGCCCGGGGTAAATAGGCTAACCTTTCTTTGAGGTTAAATATTTATTTTTAGTTAGTGACCCTCGTCTGTAGCCACAATCTTTGCCCTGATACCGTTCTGAATAAGCGGCGATCTGATTGATCGACGCGAATCCTGCATTAAGAGCAAATGTATTTCTTATAAGGGGGAAGCGTCAGGGTAGCCCGCGAAATTAAAATTTTCTTAGGTTTTTTGCATTTTGCAGGTCAGTTTCAGGTTTTATGTTGTGTTATGTTTATACAACTCCATAAGTTAGCAAAGTGAAATCATGACATTTGACACCTTTATCTTCTTCTTAATCACTATTGCTGATTGTAATGATTATAATTGAGTAAAGCTATATTTGTTACGACCGCGAATCATATTTTAATCAACATAAAACCTGACACTGACCTGCAAAATGCAAAAAACGTAAGAAAATTTGAAACCCGTTCAATAGACACTAGAGTCTGCCCACGCTAAGTCTGCAATGGAAATAAATGAGCAACCCCAAAAAGTTTTATAATGGTAAACTTTTACATCAGTCAGTTATGTCAGTTTAGGGGTACTTGAAATATCAAATTGTTTATGTTGTTTTCACAAAATAAAGTAGATAAAATAGTTAAACCTATTAAAAGTAGAGTGCGGGAGTTATTATATAATTAATGATATGTAAATTCCAAGACGACGACAATTTTTACAAGATATCGAAAAGTTGACGTGTAAGTAGATCTAATGATTTTGATATTTTACCTTTTGATTTTTGTCTAATGGATTATGTGTGATAGACTATGTCGTACCTATGCTCTACCTCCATACGATGACAAAACTGTATCAAATCCACACTGCATCCTGCTAAAACTACTATTCTTTACCTGGAATAAATCAGAATTGAAACAAAATAACCTATCAAAAACAAAAAGTCAAACAAAGTATCAAATTCTTTTTTCGTAGGACAGATGGTGTTGCCGTCTACAGATTTTAAAATTCCACCGTTTGTTTACTTATGCAGACTTAGCGTGGCCAAACTCTATAGCCACTTAATTGGTCGGTATAACTGTTAATGTAATGTGTCTGCCTCTAATCTTAAGATTGCCCCAACAACACTATAGAGGTTTGAAGTACCCATTTGCGTTACCACAGTACAGCACTAATAGAGACTGTTGTAACCGAAATTGTCATGAAGACTTGTATGTAATTTTATGTAAGTGTCTATGTATATTGTTCATACAACACACTTCGTATTACAGTAGTTATCACAAAAAACCGGCCAAGTGCGTGTCGGACCACGCACAATGAAGGGTTCCGTAATTGGGACGAATTTATCCCAAAAACAAACTTAACTTTGTAGTTGATAAACATGTTCTACCATACGAAATGTATGGGAAAACATGTTTTTGCAACTGCAAAGTTAAGTTGGTCGATTATTACTCGTTAACTTGTAAAGCCTACTTAGCTGTGATAGTTTTCCTTTTAATTTCGTTATATAAACTACAACTGTGATTTTTTTCACACATCCAAAACCAACCATTTAGCTGGCAAGGGGGGGGACACTTGACTCTAACAAAAATTTGCACTTTAAAGCTTAATATTTTGCAAACGGATCCCTGAATCCAAACTCACAATGTTTTTGAAGGACCTTTCCAATGATATCCCACATTATGGGAAAAAAAAAAACATCACCACTTTACGTGTATGGGAGGTACCCTAAAAAAAAATGTTTTTCATAATTTTGTTTTACCACTTTGTCGGCATAATTAATATGTATACCTATGCCAAATTACAGTTTTCTAGTACTAAGGGTCTCGGAGCTAGACCGCGGACAGACAGACAGACAGACGGACATGACGAAACTATAAGGGTTCCTTGTTTACTACGGAACCCTAAAAAACGAAACCTTAGTTACTTTGAATATCAATTATGTTTTATTTTCCACTACGAACCTAATTATAAAAACCGATCAAGTGCATGTCGGACTACGCACAATGAAGGGTTCCATAATTGGGATGAATTTATCCCAAGAACAAACTTAACATTGTAGTTGAAAAACATGTTCTCCCATACATTCCAACTGCAAATGTAAATTGGTCCATTATTACTCGTTAACTTGTAGAGCCTACATAGCTGTGATAGTTTTCCTTTTAACTTAATTTTTTTTCATATGTCCGAAAACAACCATTTCGCTGGCAGGAGGGGATATTTTTTTAGAGCCGACTGTCCACAGTTCACTCTAAAAAAATAACAATTTAAAGCCCAATATTTTGCAAACGGATCCCTGAAACCAAAAACCCACAATATTTTTGAACGAAAAACATCCCCAAGTTACGTGTTAATGCAATATGTATACCCATGGCAAATTACAGATTTCTAGTACTAAGTGTCTCTGAGCTAAGCCGCGGACAGACAGACAGACGGACCCGGCATAATCATAAGGGTTCCTTGTTGACCACGGAACCCTAAAAACAGTTCCCGAGTGCTAATCTTGTTGTTTTTTTTCTCATTTAATATTAATAATATTTATCAGATAGTTATCTAATGTAATGAACATTATTTTTGTGAGTTATACATACCAACAGTTACACATGTAGGTACGCTAACAGGCGGTTAGCGTATACCTACTCAACTTATTATGTAAAATCAACATATACCAGTTTTATATACACATTGACATTGTTGAAAATTATATTCAAAATGACATGATTACTTTGTAAAGTATTATATTATTTTAATTATTGTGAATGTAAGGACTATGTGGATATTATTTTTATTTCTCTGCTAGTTTTAGTGATGGTCTGGCAGTTTGAGTAGTTTATGCGGCCTACCCAAATGTCCTTTCTTTGGTATTGTTCGTCGTTTTGAGCTCCTCATGTTCTGAGTTGAGCTCCACTATTACTGACAAATGCTTGCACTGACTGGACAGGTCCATTCAAATCTGTGTGGTTCTTTCCTCAAAAGACCTTTTCAGACACTAATCTACATGGTCCTCATATGGCCTGACCAAGATTATGTCTGGACTTTAAAAGAGACTGCGACCTCTGAGTTTGTTTCGGCCTTTCTTCTCAGAGTAGTCAGATAGGAAACGCCGAACTCATCTAGCTTATTTTTATTTATTTTTTTATATGACGTGTAAAGTGATTCTAATATCCTATTTACAGAATAAACAATTACATTTCATTTCTTACTTTTAACATTTTTTTATGAATGGTAAATAGAAAATAAAATATAACATAGACGTCAAATAAAATGAAGGTACTTTATGTAAATTATTGTTGCGATACGATATCATTCAAAAAAACATCGGTGATAAAAATAAAAGAAGCCGTGAAATAAAATATAAAATTCATACCTTCTTACTTTACAGAAAATTCTTAAATGGACTCGGAACGTCAATAAGACGAAAATAAAGCGAAAATGTCTTTGAAATACTATTCGTTCAGAAATGTTAGAAACCTTTGAGTCAAGATCAGATCTCAGGGAACTCCACCAGCTGAAGAATGAAAGAAATTCGTATTATGCTGTCAACGGACAAAACTACGCTCAATGGAAATAAAAGCTACAAATATTTGAGTTCTACATCAACATATATTTATCTACATACTACAGGCACCACTATATTTTATCAATTTATTACTGATACGGTAGATAACCGCTCTAATCTTGATTTATTGCACATTGATCTCGCAATTTATTACGCCATCAGCCAGGGATTATAATGCAAAGTCAGCCGATAAATTATACGAGAAAGAAGTTTGAGTGTTACATATTACTTTTTGGTGCCGCCGAGAAAATAGTTCCCAGAATTGAACGTCAAACTTCATGAATACAGATTAACTGACACGACCATAGACGCAGCTAAGTGAATTACCAAAAAGCTTACTCTCTGCTTGCAATTAAAGGGAGCGAGGCGAGGACGTCTAACCCTAGTTTAGAATTACAAATCCCAGATTAAGCTGCGGCTTGTAAAGCCACGCATTACAAAGTTATTGTAACGGACGATGGACAATTTGACACGCGCCAGAAATGAATAAACTTACAAAACTGCCATTTTGTCTGTGAAACACTAACGTGTGTTAGGCATAATTAATAATCATGGAGTCATCAATTCGGCGCAAGCCTAGCTGCCTTTATAGGAGCTATAACATTAGCGTACATGGCCCGAACGCAATTACTGGATATTATGTAGATAGGGTGTTTGTATGTAAGTAACCTATACATATTATATTTAGTAGGTACATACACTCGTAAACGTAGCAAACATAATTGTTTCTAATTTGTATGTAGATCACGTAAATGGAAAATTGACTTTAATGGAAGCCAAAATTTTGCTTTGCTAAGTAATAAAAAAAACGCTGTTTCATTAAATTACTGGCCGAGATTAAAAAGTCAGGAGCTTTCAACTTTTTGCTTGACATTTGGAATGAAATACTTTGTCAACGAGCGGCCTCAAGTGGTACAGAATCAATACACAATGGAGGCTGTGAATCTGTGATCTGAAGGCAGGTCGTTATTACCGCAGGGTGCACAATATTGTTCCGCCGCTGACAATACGCCGCGCTCTCAATTGTGTTGTGTGTACACAAAACGGGAACCACATTCATTTGGCAGTTGTGTTCCAGTACTAATGGAACTGTATTGTTATGCAGTCAACGGAAATACATATATATTTTTTCCTGTCAACTCGGAAATGAAAGAGTACTTTGAACGCATTATGGACGAGCCCTTTTGCTCTCCGTTTTCGACTCTTGAATTGTTGGTTACTTTTGCTACCCTTTTTTCAATTCTTCTGATCAAAACATACTTAAAGGTTTATATAACAATAATAAGGAAAGTTGAGACTTGGGATATTGTCATAAAAGGAAAAGATGGAATCTCACATTAAAAAAAAAACAACCGACTTCCAAAAAAACACTACAAAGTCAAAAATAACTTAATTTCGGAAGTCGGTGTCTTTGGTTTTGAATTTTCGTTTTTTGCCACCGACTTCCGAAATTAAGTTATTTTTGACTTTGTAGTGTTTTTTTGGAAGTCGGTTGTTTTTTTTTTTTGTAAAAAGTTTTTATTTTTCACTTTTTAGTTGTGGTACCTACCCCACACAAATTCGAATACCACTACCTGCTATGTAAATAAAAGTGACAGGAAGTTATCATATCATCTACATACTAAGTGGGGAAAAAATACGTATAATTGAAGCTAACTCAAAAACTACCCTAGCAAAGTTTATAAAATTTATATGGGACCACCTCTAAAGTATGATCTATCAAACAAAAAAAGAATCATCAAAATCTATTCATAATTGGTGGAGTAATCGCGTAACAAACATACAAAAAAAAAAAAAAAAACAAAAAAAAAAAACATTCAGACGAATTGAGAACCTCCTCCTTTTGGAAGTCGGTTAATAAATAAAGTTACAATCCATTTCCAAGACCTATTGTTTTGGTTCCAAAATTGATAGACGCAGCACAAAATAAAAGCCACCGCAAAATAATTGAACTCGATACCACCCCTCCTAAGACAAGACCAAACAAAACAGAATATGAATAATCAAGTACAATGGAAATGATCCATCAAAATACGTTACCATCAAAATTATCCTTTTATCGCAAATCAGTTTCGAATGTATTCCCGCAAGCTCAGTAAAAAATGTCCCCGCCGCGCCGTCGATTCAAGAAAATCAGCATGTTGAAAAGTCTAAACACTTTATCGGAAAACGCTGTGGCACGATGTGCATACGTATGACGGCTGTAGCCTGTACGTTTGTGATTGTACGCCACGGCGGCGGCGCGGCTGATATTCTATCCACGTCGGCAATCTCTTTTACGAGGCGGAGTCACGGCGACGGAATCTTAATGGCGTACCTATTCAATACGTAGTTGGTAAATATAGCTGAGGAATGTATTGCGAATCAATATACATATGGAGTGTAATGGGAAGGTACAGGTGGGTTCTAGATGAAACAGTCTTTGATATACATAAGCATTAGGTACTTACGGTCAAAGAACGAAAATGTTTTAAGTGAATTTCAAACACAGTCCTTTCCCACTGATACCTTGTCGAATTGTGTTTTTCATTCTAAAATGATGACAATACGTAGTCGGAAAATAATAAGGAGCAAATGAAAATTTACCTTAAGATGCTTTTAATTTGCATTCCGTTACAATATATAGGTACATTACAAGGCATCGGCTGAGACGCGCTCTATCGCAAACATAAAGCATAAATTAGCAATTCATAGAATATGAATCATGGCACTTAAAAATTACACTGGTTCAGTTAAAACCAATGTTCATGGAAATCTGTATCAATACAGACGCTAATCATAACTAATAGCATGCGCGAGGGATCGCCCTCTAACGTCGCCGGATCAAAGACCCCATATCAAAATTAAAATGTCAAGTGAAATCGACGCCGGATACATGGCGGCTTCAGTAATGCGTCTCAAATATCGAGTATTCGTTAGGCGGGTGATGGATGACGTTCGGTATAGTTCGTGCGTCATCGTACGGTCTGTCACGACTCTAAATTGGCCAATCGCTCAGTCAGTCTCAATCTCGTAATACAAGTCGGTGTCTAATACACCCTATCTTTTATCATTTCTTATCACGCCTCCATTTGTCCTAAGTGATAAATCTAGATGTACGAACGCTCAGTTCATTGGTCTCTACGCACGCATTTGTTATAATAAACCCCTACTGTACTTCAAAAAATCATCCATTTATCACTACCAAACAATCGGCGACTCGGTTATAAAGTTAATTCAAGTTAAAACGCTTTATACGTGGGTATAAAAATAGATACCAGTCCTTTCCTCACCCTTTTATAAATCCCACCACAACTTCACCTATGTGATATTTCATTCCATAAACTTTGTAAACTAGCAACGACAATGCCTAAAAGCACTTAGATATCGCTCTTGTTGCCAGGGTTGCAACTTTACGACCCTCATTCCATTAGGCACAGAGTTTAGATACAAAGTAGACCTGACTTTATGAACTAGGCGAGCTAAACCTTCGTTAAGCTGGCTGCTGTTTTAACGTGAGCATTAAGGTTACAAGATAGGATTTAATTTAACCGGTAACGTTGCCAGTGTGTCAGGCGCGTAAATGGAGCGGAGTCGCGAATGTCGCGATTAACTTAATATACGTCACTATACATGCTGCCGTGGGAATTACTGCGTGTAGGTACATGAATTACTATCAGCGGTTTGTTTTATGATATTTTGAATCAAAGTCAAGGTGGCACGGTCAACAACAAAAGTCGATTAACGCTTCAGTTTTTTAAATCTTAATTATTGAGCTAAATATTCATAAAAATCTGAAGTCATATGATATTTAGGGATAATGTACTCATTGCTATTACATGACATGCTAAAAAGCAATTTATCGAATCATTTTGTATAAATTAGGTTGATTATTATGTAAAAGCAAAAGTGTTAATCGATTTTTGTCACTGACTGTACATTAATATTATTCAGTTTCATTCATATTAACATCAATAATATTTTTTTAAATCTTCCCTTTGTAACCCCCGACATTTTCCAAGTATCAATGGCAGTTTAGAACCCTTAATATTTCAAATATTGTAACTTACTGAAATTAAAATAAATACCTATTCTACTGCTCCCTTTCAAATGTAAAAGTTAGCTAAGTCTTTTCAATAAAAGGTTCAAGAAAAGTCTGGCTAATAAATTAAGATTTATTAGAGTGGAGACAAATATTGTACCTAACAGCTGAAAGTATTCTTTTAAGGCTCGCGCACATTTGAGCGGGCTGCGCCGCCCAGGCCGCAATGCAAGGCACTGGCGCATCGCTCACCAGGCTAATGTTTTGCATTGCGATGCAGCCCGCTTTTAGTGTGTGTATGGTTCATACAAAATGTACGAAAGTGATCTAGGAGGATTATTGCAATGCGTTGCGTTGCGGCGCGGCCCGCGCATATGTTGCAAGTTTGAGGCTAAGCGTATGTGTACGCAGGTGAAGCAGGTCAGCACAGTACAGATTTTACAGGGTAGGGCAGGCGAGGCAGACATACGCCGCAAGCGCATGCCGCGACGCAGCTACACAGACACATTCTCGTTCCAGCTAGTACAAACAATAGACGTATGGTAAAAAACACGTAACGACCAGCACGCGTCGCGCAGAAATCTGTGCGGGCACTACAACGAGTCGCAGAGCAGAACAGACACATCTCGGCGTGGCACGTGCCTGCGCCGCAGCGTACGCAGCTGTCAGTACGTTCATGCATTACAAAATCTGCTCTGCCCTGTGCTGCGTGGACCTGCGTCACCTGCGTCTCAGCATACGCTTAGCCTCACTGCACTGGAGTGGAAACAGTTCATTTTCATTCACTGAAAGTCTGAAACAATTACTGCATTGCGATGCGGCCCGCCGCCGCCGCCGCCGCCGCGGCCGCGGCTCCTAATATACGTGGCGCTTATGTATATATAATATGTAACGTGTATAATATGTAATATAATATAATGTACGCTTAGCTTTACTTTTACATTTTTTTTTCCCTTTTCTAAATGATGTAGCCAACTAAAGGGACGATTGATTTACAGATTTGAAAATGATTGGTTAGGTTCTTAACCCCAGAAAATTACAAAGTTTTGTAAAAAACTTTAAAAGAAAATAATAAAACGTTGGTACCTATTCATTTGCTCATCATAAATTTAATCCGCTTAAAATATTCAGTTCTATTTTTAATACAGTTGCAATTGTACAAATGAGCTTCATTTTACAAGAAATATGAAAGCTCTTAGTCAGTCGAATAAGTTTAGGTAAATAAACATTAAAATATTGCAAATGAAAAATGATAGACTTACTTGAATATAACAGCAAAGAAACTGCCTTCTATGGATATTAAATACTAGTCATTAGGTCCAATTCTAATAAATAGTCTCTTGAATTTATTTATTTAAAATGTAAGTACCTAAGTACCTACAACTTTTCACGAGCGGTGGAAACATCAGCATGAATTTCAAGATGCACTTTTTACAACGCCAATATTAGTTAATACTTTTTGTAGCAAAACTGTGATTCAAATTTCACGGTGTATACAGGATAATGGTTAAAGCTCTCGTGGCTAAGTAATAATAGTCGCACGCTTGCCGGGGTTGGTCCGTGGATGGGTGACCATCTTTACATACCGAGTCTTCTCCGTGCCACGGAAAGCACGTTAAGCCGTTGATCCCGGCTGTCATTTGTAGATCTTTGACAGTCGTTACGGGTAGTTAGAAGCCCAAAAAGTCTGACAACCAATATTATTCTATACAAGTAGTCTTTGCATATTAAAGATTGACTATTAAAGAGCTAAACCTATTCGACAAGAATCTCAACGATTTCTTTCGAGACGAATATTCAGCAAAATCCGACAATGGGGCCCGAGGTTAATTTATTTCAAATAGGTACCTTACTGCTAAATTCAAATGCAATTGAACAGCACCAAATCAACTCCAAGATAATGAAAGCAATAGATAGGAATGTACTTCTATGCATAAAGCGAACTTGCGACGAGCTTAGTTTCATAACAAGCAGAATCAAAACATTGATTATATTTGCAAATTCGTTAAGACCAAATTCGGCAGCGGGAGTTCTGCAACGTCTGGACCAAACTCAATCACACTCTACTCTTGAATAACTTATGTCTTTAACTGACTGGCAGAATATTTTGAGAATCAAGATTATATCTTGAGTCGTTTGCCTTGACATGAACATTAGAATAACAATAGTAGCCCCGCGTTTACATCAAGATACATATGTATTCTACTGGCTGTCTACTGTTTTAGTTTATCGTTCCATATACAAAACTTATAGAAAAGTTGTTGAAAAGGGAAACAAAATAGTTAAGAATACATGTCTAAAACAATGTGAATACATGTATGATACATATACATATGTTTTCTACACTATACAGGTATTTTGACAATTAGACTTGTCGAAAACAAGTTTAAGAAGAAAAAAGAAAGTTAGAACATACGTTTATATGCGGTAAATATGACGCAAAGAAAGAACAAAAATACGAAAATTACAATTTGGGGGAAAATATGCGTCACATCTACGCAAAACGACCATCGCTCAGCATAATGCTGCAACCCTATGCGAGACAGAGCCACAGCGCTAGTTTTCAGCGATAGCCGGTATCACAACTTATATGGGTATAAACGCGGGGTTCGAATAACGTGATCGTTTCGTCTAGTATGTAGGTTTGAATGGGATATGAGAGTTCCAATGATCTGAAATTGCCAAAATAGCATGGCTCGGTATTCGGTAAACAACATACTGCGATCAACATTCCTGATCACAAGCATGCACCCTTTACCGGGGAATGAGTAAAAAGGTAATGTGGGACTCTAACGGAGCAAATCTCAAAGTGTTCCATGTTATCTTACAGTCAGGATGATGGTGCTGCCCGGAAGGGATCAGCTGAAGGATAACGCCAAAGGGAATTTCCCTAGGAAAGGATATCCTTTTGCTGACTTTGCTCTGTCAAGGTTCGTAAGGTACGTTCATTACTTTAGCCCTTAAGCACACAGGCACAGGTTATATGCATATTATTAGGACAAATAAATTAACCTTAGTGGTTCGACTAGAGCGCGCTATGTTGTCATCGCAGTCATGCCCACGCACGGGTAGCTATTTTAAAGTTTAAGTTGAAACTGGGAATTCGCCGTGTAATCATCTATACTCCGTTGGTTTGGATAGTTAAATAATGATAAACAAAAAATCACGTGACGAGAGAGCTGTCAGGTTAACCGACTAACCATATACCTGTCACTTCAGTTGTCATGTTACGTCACGCATCGTCAGTTACACTTTTCAATTTAGCAATGTTATAATTCGTTGACGTTGAGAGAACTTGTCTTATTGGGCTCTTTACAACAACACAGACAATAGACAGATAACAAAATATTAAATCTAAAAAAGAAATTGTGCTCAAGCAGTTATATCTACGAAGAGTAGTTTAGGAATAAATGATAAAGTATAACATACATTAATAAAAGAGGAAACTATCGTAAAATCTAAATAAATTTAATTTGGTTATAAAATATGTTTAAGCAAGAAAGTGTTATCTATAAAAACCCTTTATACGATTTGTTTACCTTTATTTAACTACCTAAACCAACGGAGTATAGTTCCTTATAATATCTCCTATTAAAAGTTTCCGTTTTAGTATTTTTCACGTTGCAGTACGCTGTATAGGTACGCGGTACGCTGTGCTCTGATTTTCTCTCAGTAAGCCACACAGCGCTACTTCCAAATTATAATCAAAACTTTAATTACGTTGATCAAAGTTAGGTATATGCACTGCTACTAAACTCATTGCAACTTTATTAAACTTATAATCATTGTACACATTCAGCTAATAACATTATTAAAACTTTTCTATACAAACTATATGTATTGTTCTTCGTATTTTCAATAAAAGAATGGTTTCGAGGTATTCAGGGTTTATTGATTATTTTAATATTCTTAGTTACAATTGCGTGTCTGTCTCTCAAGGGATCCGGGCGGAAAAGGAAGTGCCAGTGTGGCAAGCTATTTCATAGTGTTGGCAGACTATAACAAGTGTTGCCATTACACTATAGATGTATCATTTTCTTGTCTTCATACGAATCACCCACACAACTTTGCAATGGTTGTGCACTTACTTAGTGCATTATCTACTTATTTTTTAACGTAGGTAGTAAATAAATTCAAAATATTATAATAACTGATCCAGGTACTCTATGGCTGCAATAACCTACCCAAATTAAACGAAAATTAATTAAAATCTTGTCGTTGTCCCTTTTAACTTTAATAAAAAGCGAAAATGGACGCTGCCGCTCAAAAGTGGAATTTCATTTTTATTTTGGTCTTGGAAGTAACAAAGGCAGGTCGCAAATGGCGCGTAACCGCCGTTAATTGCAGTTAATTGACGGGTGCAAATGAGCCGCCGCCGTCGACACAATAGAGCGTGCCCGCCTGTCGCCGTTCCCATAACTTTTCTACGAGGCTCGACGCCCGACGCTCGACGACGAGCCGGCCAGCTTCTTATTCATTCTCTACGTAAATATATAGATCTAAAAATCAAAATAGACGCCAATTTCTTTGAAATAACAATTTGTATTCGGCGATTTTTTATTTCCATCGTATTTTCTTTCAAAATACACATACAAAATCAAAGAACCTAACACTACAAGATGGCTTGCCATTTAAGATCGAAATGATGGAGTCCTTTTATTTGTCACTCATGTTACGCCTATACTTTACGCTGACGATTAACGCTATGGGAAAGTCGATATCGTATGAACAGCAAGGTCGCGACCTCAAATTTACTCGTTTAAGTTTCTTTATCAACCTTTCCATATCAAGCAAGGTGAGGCTTCAGGCGGAAATAATAGCAGCTCACACGCAACCCTCACATTTGGGGAGGTACCTCATTTACCTCCATACCCTCTTGAAATCAGGAAGCGATGATGGAGTCCAGAAATCTTATTAATATTCGACGTCCTCCAACCACAATGGTTCGCCTTCGTGAACACGAACATTTAATGAAGGCTAATGATCTCCGATATTGTAATGTAAGTACTTGAGGATTAACGAACCGTTTTTTGACTTTTAATACACGTATTGTAAATAGCCTTGTGAGGGGGATTCAGTTAAAAGCTCCCCCTGCCTTCCTCCTCCCCCAGTCCCATTAATTAAAGTAGGAGACATTAATATTTTTCTGCTCGAATATTAATTACAGCCTCTTTATTAGCGCGTGTATTGCTTAAAATATTTAATATGACGCTCTACACCAGCGGTCGGCAACACGCGGCCCGCGTACGTCTTACTTGCGGCCCGTGAATTTGTATAAATCAGTTACCTATTTAGGTACTTTGTAGTTTTCATTTCGGAATGATTTAAGGTGGTTATTTTTCTACTACAAAACCCAAACATATAAACATAATGTAAGTATTACGTGTACGAATTAAATTGCGTGTGTTTTAACAATTTTTAATAGCATTTTTATTTTTTCTATTGGATATAACCAATTATACGTAGATATGATTAATAGACTTTTAGGATTAATATCACAAGTGCGGCCTTTAGTTTATTTTTCCACCTTGTTGTTGTTTCTTTATTTTTCCTTTACCTGCCAAAAGATTGCCGACAGCTCCTCTACACCAATATACAGTAATTATGAGAATAGTTCCTTTTAAGAGGTGGTCAAAAAAAAAACTACATGCTGAAATGGACAGGTATACCTACAGTTAGATCGCCGCGCGTCGAGACTAATTAAAGGGTGTAGGCATTAAAGTTTTTGTTCAAGATGCTGCAAAATGTACCAAAAGCCCGATGCTAAAGCCTACAAGCGTGCAAGAAAATTCGCTAAAGAAAACAATTAAACGAGAAACTAAACAATTAACGCGATTCTATGAACTTTCTCAACTTTTCAGCAAATAAATAAAATTCTAGCTAGAATTATTGGAAATTCTCACCGCTCAGAAGTCAGAACAATAAAAGCAAAAGTTACACCGGTTACATGCACTGAGCGACTTGGCAACCGTTACGTATAGTCGCCCAGTGCGCTGAAACAACACAAACGTAGCCAACAAACTAATCAAACTATACCGCTGCTTAAAATGAATAAATCTTGCACGTTTATTTATTTGTTCTGTTTGGATTATTTTATATTGGTCGAGGAAAAAGAAAGAGGTTTTGAATCCTCAACATATTTTCTGATCAGCTGATATACCTAGGCACTAAACTACTTAGATCAATGCTGCTGAATTAATTAATCTGTCTAGCCTTTACCCAGTTACTGGGTAACACGACACCCCTTGGTAAGACTGAGTTGTCAGATTTGGGTTTCCGACTACCTGTAACGACTGTCAAAAAACTACGAATGACAGCCGGTACCAATGGTTTAACGTGCTTTCCGAGGCACGGAGGAGTCTCGATATTATTTTGGACAGCCACCCCCATCTACAACCCGACCGCAGCAAGCGTAGCTTAACCTTCGATCGACTCGTGTGGCTGTTATGTTTTAGCCACGCGCACATTGTTAATGCTGCTGAATAGGCTTAGTTGAAGTAAGTGTAACTACTCAACTAGTTCGAAATTGTCAATAACCACAAGTGTGTACCCAAAAGGAGTAAAATATTAGAGGGTGTCTACAAGTCAATTAGGGAAACAGCTCTAATTAGGAGAACTAAGGTCGAGGTGCCCGCCGCGCCGGCGGCGGCGCCCCTCGTTGAAAACTCTTATATGACCCGTGTCACTTCGCCTTCCTGCCATCACCTTTCTGCTCCCTTATCTTTTGTGTTTGTTTACTATGATAAGGGTAAATCAGACTGGACATTCGGACAAATAAAAATATGAGAATTGGAGTTTGTATTGACGATCTATACTTACTTAGATGTCTCACACACTTCCCAAAATAAATATTTTTGACTTTCCTATATTCTTCTCATATTTTTTCACAACGACAAGGAACAGTCATTACGAGAGAATATCCGATGAATGCCTATTCAACACGTCTTGTAAGAAAACTGTAGCCTAGCGTTCAGAAATATTACCAAAACAAGCATCACAAGCATAATATCGACCGTACGTAACTGATATAATATGGACTAGCGAACAAAACTGTTAACGTGATATTTCACGTTAGAAGTTTCCTCTTACTCTTTTGCACTCCATACTCATATCAACGTCCTTTAGGAAGAAATAATTCTCGAAATTCCAACCCAAAGAATGAACAGACGTTGAAATGTTTCATTCGAATAAAGTCGCGGGGAATATATAGTATATTTTTTAACGTAAAAGGATAATAGTCAATTTAAAAACTGCTTTAAAGAACCATGTGAAAGTGAAAGAAATTAGCGATATGTAAATATCGTAGCAGTTGGCGCACTCCACAGGGAGTGCGCCAACTGCTACGATTTTTACATATACACATTTTTACTTCACAAGAGACTTCCTGTGAAGTAAAAATACCATAATAGTATAGTAAATACGTAACTCTTTTCTTACTTATTTCATGACTATGAAATAAGTAAGAAAAGAAACGTGAAAAATATACAATCATATTGTTTTGCGAAAAGCGATCGTCTTCAGTACCTACAGGAACTAGAGTTTAATAAGAAAATGCGCTGCAACTTCCAGAAGTAACTTTATATTCCACTGACTACTAACTATTGCCCGCGGCTTCGCCCGCGTGGTAGTGGGAAATTATCCCACGGGAACGTTCTGCCGAGGTGAAAAGTATCTCATGTCCTAACCCAGGTCATGGTCTACCCATGTGCCAAATCCGTTCAGCCGTTTTAGCGTGAAAGCGTAACAAACAAACAATTAAACAAACAAAGTCACTTTCGCATTTATATTATTAGTTAGGATTTCCTCGCAAGTGTGTTGAAAAATGCCGTATAAAACGCTTGAGCATTTTTTTGTACGCACTCATTGCGTTCCTTCAGTCTTAGGTGTATTTCTAGTCTCGTCAAGCTACAAAGCGTGTAAAAAATAAATAAAAAGAAGAAAACAAAACCCGACTGACAGCTCACTTTTCAAACAGTCTGGTGGTAGAAATCTGAGATTATACCTACCTAAATAACTGCCTCGAACTACACCAGACTGACTGCTTAAAAGTAATCTTGTTTTGAACTTTTGAATTGCAATCGCGTTTTTGTTTTATGGGAATACCGGGATAAAAAGTATCCCATGTCCTAAGCATAGGATACTTTTTATCCCGATATTCCCACGGAATCGAAACTTATGCGGGTAAAACTGCGAGGCGCAGTTAGTAATAAACAAATTTCATACACATAATATTTTGTAACAAACATTTGTGAGACCACGCGCGTTTTTGCAAACGCGTTGAGCATTAGTGGCGTGCTCGCCACGCACATGCAGCGAGCGTGTTAAAAAATCGCATCGCTGAAAACATGCTCGCAAATCGCCAGTGTGGTAAGGCCCTAAGCGACAACTGCGGTAGTTTTTAGAATAATTTAAATTAATCAAAATCTTTTGCATCCACTGAATCTTTATTTATTAAGCTACCAACCAGCATTTATAAAAACAATAAAATCTCTTATCGTCATTTTTTTATTTGGGTTTTATAAAAAAATTCCTTCGGTAGGATAAAGGGATACATACGGGTACCTAATTCAGACTAACTATAATCTGTACCCTAATTGCGTAATACACGATCAATCACAATTTGTTTCGATTTGAAACAGATTGCTAATCTATTGCTTCATAAGTTGGAAAAAAAAAATTTGCTCAACATTAACGTAACTATCGCAATTAATGTTGTTGAACTGTCAAAATGAAATAAATTAGTCTTAATCGATTACGAAAATAAGTTACGCAATTAGGGTACTGGAAACCATACGTAAATCTAAATAATAATAAAACACGACGAAATTAAAAAACTAACTACCTCATTGGTCTAGTGGTCGTAAGCGCTACTGCAGAGCATGAGGTCCTGGATTCGATTCCCAGGTCGGGCAAAGTGTTATTGGGAATTTCTATCTGGAATTTCTCGGTAGCAGCCCGAAATCTAGATTTGTGCCCGATTGATAGCTGTATGCGCGCCCCCTATGGACAAATGTGGGTGTACTATAAGTACACCTCTGCCCAACCCCTCGGGGAAACAAGGCGTAATGTTATGCTATGAAATTAAAATAAATTAAAAAGTACTTAGAAATAATTTCTAAGAGGTTCAATTGATTTCTTTGTCGTCTGGATTCATAATAGTAGTTTAATAGTTCAAAATTCATAATTCCTTTATAGTTCTGTAAAAATAAGAAATGAACTAAGTAGACTCTACTCGTAAATGAATGAAATGTTGTGTTATACAAGTTATCGTCCATTTCTTTCATTTCCAAATGTTAGCCGACGTTCGCACGGACGTAATAAAATCGCGGCAATTTTTTTTTGTGCATTTGATTCTTAAAGCTCGGCTTAACACCGAGAGTTGAAAATCCAGTGCGCGGTAAAATCCTGTCGCGATTTCATTACGTTCGTGCGGACGTCGGCTACTGTTCTCAAGGTGCTATTTAGGAATTCTCCACAAGTAGGTACGAATTAAGCAAAACCTTCAAAGTTTAAACTTTGAAGGCCTCTTCAGTCAGTCAGTTCATATTTTGATTAAATTATGTAAGTGGATTCGATTTTAAAATCGAAAGCACTGACATAATTTAATCAAAATATGGTTTGGTTATGCTTAACTGAATGTCTGAAAAATACGAAAATAGCCATGAACAAAAACATTATCTTTATCGTCATATTCTTTTCAGAAATAGCTTAGCCATGTGCATGAAATCTTAATGAAAGCAGTAGCAAATCTGATTTTTTTTTAATTGTTTTTATTCTTCTCCGAAGTCCTACGGGTTTACCCACTTGTTTTAGTTAACTAACGGGATAAAATGAAAACCATCAACACACGGGACTAAATTGTACATTTTTACATCATTAGATGACAGTTTTTATGGAGGAGAGCAGATATTGGTGTAGTACGACTTAGGCGCTGGTACATCTAACGCAAACTTACCCTAATAGGTAAGTAATTTATGGTCCTAAATTCAAAAGCAGACAATAATTAAACTATTCCCTAGTCTACTTAGGAACTTAAAAAATATAATTTGTTTTATTCCATTTTAACCGAAAGAAGCCCACTTCTGGTTCTAGACCTAGGTAGAACATTATTTTTATTAATATTTAAGTACCACCAATGAAACATGCACTATTTGTCCCATTTTAACTTAATGTCCCATAAAAAGCTTTAACTCCCGATAAACAAAAAGAAGAACAAGCTCGCTATAAAACGAGAAACGTCCTTACAAGTTAAAAACTGTTTTGTAACTCGCAACAAAATTAATCACAAGAAAAAACTTCTTTAAAAAGCTGGAAACAAACCTTTTGAGTTAAACGAAGCTCATATCCATGAAAACAGAATCAATTACAGTCGGAAGGAGAATGCTAAGAGATTGCAAAACGTCGGGGTATACCTACCACACGAGATGCTGGTTCGAGTCGCGAGTGTAATGGATATGCTAGCAGTGGGGAGCGCGGATTAAACCTGTGGTTGATAACAACATAGGCAATAAACCACTCTAGAAATTTCCTGTTACAGCAATATTCTCGATATGTTACGATGATGCAACAATATTTTACTCGCTTTTGTGCACGTTTTGATCATGTTCAAAAAACTAAACTATTTTTTTCGTAACAATTTGTCCCAATAGGAAAATCTAATAAAGTTACATACGGAGACAAGGCTCTGGGGCACTTTTAGAAAAAGGAGGAAGCATAATGTATCTAACTTACTGTTAGCTAGATACAACTCATGGAAGTGTACGATAAGAGTTGAATTGCAAAACTAACAACTCTTGTGTGTTTCGGAAACTGTATTTCATAACAAACTTTATAATAATAAGTGCATTACATTATATATACTAACAACGCTTGTTAGGTATCGCAACTTTACAAGAACGGCATACATATATAGTTAAGGAAAACCCTAAGAATAACAAGATCCTTGCCCTCATAAAATGTCGTATGATATAAGAAGATGTACGGACTCTCTCGTTCCTCGTCCCTCCATCAACTGACGAACAAAAACTATATCGTTACGGTTAGTTAGTTCTGAAACTTGTGTCGTATAAAAAGCGGAAAATGTAGTCTGTTTTTGCCAAGATTTTGGTAGCTCTAGATTGGTAAGTATTCATGATATGAAACCCTGTATACTTAAATTATTTAGATAGATCGGAAAATGCTTTGCATCACTTTTGAGAAAAGGTAAATAAAGTGAACAGCGTGAATAATTAATCATTTGTTTCTTCGTTTATTAAGAACAAACTATTATCATAAATGTTTAAATATTTTATACTTAACAACAATAATAACATAATCAGCCTATAAAATTTCCACTGCTGGTACTCAGGCCTCCTATCTGTGAGAGGGTTTGGGCCGTAATCCACCACGTGGGCCTAGTGCGCATTAGTAGATGGCACATGTCTTCGAATATTTGGTTCTAGGACATGCCGGTTTCCTCACAATGTTTTCCTTCACCGTTTTGAGAGCAGTGGTGATGAAATTATTTACACAAAGTAAAGCACCTGCCTGGGTTCGAACCCACGACCAACAAAAACTCGTAAGTGGGGGCCGTTACCAATAGGCCACCACTGCTCCTTACAATGTAATAAACAATGAAGCCTCCTTATTTCCAAAACATAATTTTTAACAAGAATAAATATTACAAAGATCTTATGTTACTGTGTATGTAAGTAATGGCCCCTTTTTGGTATAGGCCTCCTCCAACTGTCTCCATTTGTCACCGTTTTCTGCTTGTTCCATCTAGTTTTATCGGTATTTTTTTTTGTAAATTAAACATAATCCTACTAAATCTCTATTGAGTGGTGCAATAGCAATACGTATTTGATCAATTTCATTTGATTATAATGGAAAGTATCAACAAAAGCCCAAATGGGTCTGAATAGAACACATCCAATATTTTGAAATATTGAGGACGTCTCGATTGCTTCGTTGCGATGTTTGTTCGATATCCTCTCGGCGCAAAGTTAGCGGCACATCAATCATCAGCGCTCCCCTCGCCAATTGGTTGATTTCCTTTCTCCTAAATTGGACATAAGCTGCTCGTTTTAATTAAAGCTATACCTATGTTTTCAGTTTAAATTTATTACCAATTTTATTTGTATAAATTTTGGGCGTTGCTTTTTTTTTATTTACTATAATGGTACGTTACATCTCGTTGGTCAAATAGACGCAAATGCAACTACTGCACGTGAAATGATTTCCACAAGGAATGTCACGGTAGCGCAGTCTGTAGTCTGAATTTGGTCTAGGTTCCCCCTATTTCATGGCACTTACAACTTATCTGGCAAAATGTGCATAATACCCTATATTACCTAAATTATACACCTGTGACTATAAGGAAATACAGGCAGACATGTTATGTTCGTTAAGTAGGTAGGTAGACAAAGGTGTACTATCGAGATGAATGTCCCATAAAAATAGACAAATTAAGATCAAGATATAAGTTGTTTATAAATATTCTCACCCACCCCTCGAGGCATATACTGGCGTTTCATTTCCAAGATAAATAACCGCTTCCTTAACAAATAATAAGATAAATGTAATACAATCAAAGCAAAATAAACTTAAGTCCATAAACTCAGCTTTTAGAATTTGTCGTAGATATTATTATCAAGTTGAGTAGGCACAATGTTTGAGACTTGTCTCGTAATTTTCTTATCGCTTCGTTCGCAAGTAGGTAATGCTTTCACGTTGATTGTATTCTATAGGTATAGTCGATTGTGAAACGAAAATGTAATCGTAGAGTGAGGCTGTATCCTATTTAAAACCGATCGTCGCGCGAATACGCGATGTTTGCGTCCATAATGTCACTTTTTGTTCAGTGAAGTCGAGTCGAGTAAACATAGGTAACAGTTGTGCCCCACGTCCTATTTAAAAGCAATCTTTGCGCAAATACGCAAACGTCGCGTCCATATGTCACTTTTTGACTTTAGGATGTGGGGCACAACTGTTATGTTTACTAGACTCGACGTCACCAAAAAAAGTGACATATGTACGCGAAGTTCGTGTATTTGTGCGATGATCGCTTTTAAATAGGATGTGGGGCACAACTGTTATGTTTACTCGACTCGACGTCACCAAAAAAAGTGACATATGTACACGAAGTTCGTGTACCTATTTGTGCGATGATCGCTTTTAAATAGGACGCGGGGCACAACTGTTATGTTTACTCCACTCGACGTCACCGAACAAAAAGTGACATATGGACGCGACGTTCGCGTATTCGCGCGACGATAACTTTTAAATAGGACGCGGGGCACAATTGTTATGTTTCCTCAACTTGACTCCTTACACAACACAATAATTGTTCATTTGCAACATTACAATAGACTTTTAATCTATTTTAATGCTTCGTTCATTTGAATTCAACAACAATCTAAATTAATTCACGAGAAGTTCGCCGCTGCATAATCGGATTCCCAGGGATTTGTCCACATAAATCGAAACGAGTGGAATGAAACTGGATTAGAGCAACCATTGAAACTGTTTTAAAATTCAGCAAAGCGTTATTTAGTTGAGAGTTCACGTTCAAAATGAAGCAGAGCTTAAACATCGGGAACACTTCACTGATTGGATCCATAGGATTTATTGAACAAGCACTTATAATATAGGTGACTTTGTAAGTGCTATAACAGTTTTCTCAAAAAAAATACACTAAATTGAAACTTAACCAAAGAATCGTTATCCCGCGTCCTATTTAAAAGTGATCGTCGCGCGAGTACGCGCGTATATGTGTCACTGATTGTTTGGAAAACCGGAAAACGCCCTCTGTCGGTGCGACCACGCGTTCAGGCTCACCGAACAAAAACTGACGAATGAGCGCGACAAACGCTTTTTAATAGGACGCGGTCTTAGATACGCGTCAACAGATAGTCGCGCTGACTGAGGGCGTTTTCCGGTTTTCCTAACAAAAAGTTTTCGTTTTGACACACAATGACGCAGTGAATTGACTTGTCATGGAAACAGTAAAAATAATGTGCGAGCTCTTTTCATTATGGACACTTTTTCGCGTGACTAAGTTCGGTAAGGGCAAATCTAGCGATTTAAATCTTTGGTTAAAACTATCTGACTATAACATAGACAAATAGACCTTGTACGTTTTATAACGTGCAAGTGATATTCAACCGTTGGGTGATACATCAATTGCGAGGTATGGAATACATATAAATGAAATGGATACAGGCCGCTCTAGTGAACATGATTTTTATCAAACGGTTCAGATTCATCGTAGTTTTATATATTGGATACCATTCTGAATAACTCGAAAACGTTGAACTATTTGAAATAAACAAGTTTCTCAAATAAATAAATTAATATCATATTCTTTACGAAAGAAACGAGCATGTTTCATAATGATTATAAAATCCTGCACATTATGTAGTGTCGCGTGGATGCTTACCTAGAAATTGACTCCGCGACCCTCATAGCTGCCCTCATCTTGCCAGGATAATGGTAATAAATGACGTCATTTATTTCACTGATTATATCGCGAAGAGCTCCCGCAAGGCTTGCCTTACTCTATGTACGCGGATTTATCCTTATTTTCTTAGCTTTATAAGTTTCTAGGAAGACCCAGCGGACAAATATGCTGTTAGTTTAAACTGCGAACCAACAACATATTTTCATATTTATTTTTCATTACACTTCGTCGTACACCAGATAATATAAGATCGAAGGTACCGTGCTAATTTTAGTGTTTTGTTCAAAGTAAATTGTTTTCATGTTTTGTACATCATTACCTACCTATATCAAAAAAAAAAAATGCAGAAACAAAATAAACAAGTACCCACCAGGAAACGTAATGTATCAGTTTCAGTAGCCGTAGATCAAAGTTATAGACTTCCCGTCTCGTAGCCTCGTAGCGCTACGCCGTAGCAGAGTTGGCAAGTCGCTACAGCCATCAGCGGTAGCGAACTTCCCTTCTCCTGTCAGTCATTACACCGAAGTTGAACCGGAGTTGAACTACGTCAGACAGCTGACAGCTTGGTAATGAGTTTGCGAGCTAAAACAAAAGCCTACCACAAGCACCACTACCACGAAAACGTTTGTACGAGTATCTAAAACAAAAATTATGTACACGTCGAAGTGTGTAATTAAGCACGACTACCGAACACTTAGGGCCAACTTTACGCTCCGTTGTCTTGTGAATTATAAAATAAATAAAGCTACTTTATTACATCGATCATTATTCTGAGGTGCCTAGTCTAATATTGGTTCTATCGAAGCCCTATAGGTATATCATAAGAAAAGACTATGATAAAATATTTGAGTAGTTAATTAAGTGGCAGTTACCTAATGACAAAGTAATTTGGGCGCTACGTGCTGTAGAATAATGTGCTCGTCTTGATTTTTAATTAACGGGATGTTCTGCACGACCCTTTTGTTCTATAACTCATGTAGACATTAGGGTTTTTACATAATTATATAAATTATGAAATGTCAGTTACGGTGTTTAATAAAGTAGTTGATGGGGAACTCAATTACCTCTTACAATTTTCGGAAAACTTCATCTTTACTTTCATTTATTTTGTAATTATTAAGTCCTTCTTTACCACACTTCATACATTAATTAATGAAGATATTAATTTCTCAGATCAACCTATAAAATCGGACAGCAATTTCTTTTTGAAATCCAATCTGAAACTTTTATTATTCACACAGAGGAAAAAATAGTAAAAGCATTTTAATGTCATGTGAATGTGACGCATCTCACCTTTCATTTAAATACGTTAGCTATTCCCGGGATGGAGCGGTACTATTACGCGGGCGACGTGGAGGATTCATCTGCATTGCAAATGATACCGACATCGATGCATCCCGCGCCGCGCCGCTCCAGTGAAATGTCATAAGTAACTTTACATGAACTTTTTTGCACTCGTGTTATGAATTATTTATTTCTGTATAGATGAAATACCGCGTGTTCTTGATTACACCTACTGTTCATGTTGAAGTTAGTTATCATTTTTGTTCATTCAAGAATTTCAAGACCAAAATGTAGGTAACTTTATTGCAAATTGTATCGTAACGAACATAGACGAAATTCCTATGGGTTTTAATGTGTTGTTATGACGAATGCACTGTAAAACTTGTCTTTCATTAAAATCCAATTTATTAAACCTTTATAGGTACATTTCTATGACAGTAAATTAACTTTCTTATAGTCTATAAGAAAGTTATTAATACACTTTTATATCTATCAATCAAACACTGAGTACTTCAATAAAGAATTTTATTAGCAATTTTATACGCTCAGAGAAAAAACCTAATAGGCTTGTTTTTAACTATCTTTATCAATATCTAGTCTCAATCACTTTAGACTAAGTTTTGATGGACAATAAAAAGTTACTTCAAATACTACTTAAAGATAAAAACAAAATTGTTGCAATCTTAAGGACGTGTGGTAAAAGCACAGAAAAGAAAAAACTGTTTTTTCTGTTCTGTGGGTAAAAGTATGAATGTATGGATATCGATTTACTCTGTAAGCTAACATTAAGTGAAGTTACATTATATCAGTTTATGCAAGTTATTGTACGGTTCGTTACAATATTATTTATCACGCGTGTTTAAACAATAATTAACCGTTTGGGCGTTTTATGAACGAAAATTACCGCAAAATTAATGTGACAAATTATCAAGCGCGTGTAAACTGTTGATAAATCATTCAACCAATCACAGCAGTTTACGCGCACTTGGCAATTTGTCACATTAATTTTGCGATAATTTTCGTTAGAGAAACTGGCCCTAAGGCGTGGCCACGTTCAGACGCGCGTTTCCTCTGTTATTATAAATTTAAATAGATACGAGAACATTACAGAGTTAGAAAACACACGTAGCGGTGCAATTTTAATGTATAAAAGTTTGTAGTGATAATACTCGCGTGCAGTAGTCGCGAAAGACGTAGTTTAAACTTAAAACGCAACAAACGAAAAAAATGTGCGTACACGCAAAAATCTAATACAATGCTTGTATGACATTTTAATCACTTATAAGTGTGAGCATCTGTGAGTGCTGCGTGATGTGCATGCGTCCCTGTCGCGCGGCCGGCTCGCTGCGCGCACGCATCTTACAGCGCAGCAGCTGAAGAGTGTTCTCCCACAACTTCGTCTGCTCCTCCACAGCCCCTTGACGAGAACTGATAGCTTGTTGCTCCTGAAATTATATGTCTACGTCAAACATTAATTTATGGAAAAACAAAAAGGAATTTATAAATTGAATCACGTAAGCAATTTTATCAGATACAAACCGATAAATAAGATTTTTGTGAACGAATAAACAGAATAGTAAATCAGATATTTTAACTGTCATTAATCAATCAATGATGAAACTGTTACATATGTCGTAAAACCCGTTGCATTGAGAAAAAATCCAGTATCTACATTGCGAGACATAAAACATTGTGCTCGTATAGGCCTACCTCTTCTAAACGCTTTACAATTTGTTCCGTGTCAGCAACTTTTTTCTTCAAAGCCTCCATTTTGGAGGGTTTCCTAGGGGACTGCATTGAATTTTTCATTTCAAACATTACGACTTCTTGCAAACTTTCCGCCTTTGTGATTCTTTGAAGTAAGTTTTTCCATTCATCCTCCTTGCTATTCAGCCGGTCAGTCAACTCCTTTACTTGATTCTTGAGAGGCTCCATTTGCGAGGTTATGTTGATGGATGTGGCTTCGTAAACCCTTTTCTTCTGCTCGTACTGTTGTTGGACTGTTTGAAACTCTTCCTTCACAGGCTTTATATTGTCAGCTAGTGGCTGGATTTCTTGTCGGACTTGCGATAACTTTTGAGCAGTTTGAGCGACGAGCTATAAAAAAACGTTATGGTTTTTTTAAGAATTAATTTGTAATTGCTACTTACGTGCGACTACATTACATAAAACGATATGTTAACGCATACCTACTCTTTATGTATAATTTACCGATTGAATAACCCGTAAATAGGACATAATAATAAAAGCATCTAACCTGAGACAAGTCATGCAAAGACTTTTTGGTTAGATCTGCAGATTTATCTAGATTCTTTTCCATTGTTTCTTCGTCTTCTATTTTTAATTTCTTGTGATTTAGGAGCGCCATTTCGACAGTTGGGTCAGCAGCGCTAATGATATGTATCGTTCTAGCCAAGATACCCGCCTCGACCTGTGACCCAAACCAGAGCAAAATTAACAACATTATAGACGGTGACAGTACAAAATAAACAAGCTTTTGTATCAAACAAAATACGTATTTACCTTGAACGTAGAGAGATTGGCTCTTTGCCTTTTGTACACAGTACTCTTTGTGCGTAGAGAATTAACGTATTTCTTTAATTCTTCTCCTCTGAGGACTGTATCTCCCAAGAGTTGTCTGACCTGAATGTTAAATTAAATCTTTATTGAATGTTAGCGGCGGGTTTTTTTTTAATACATGACGTGGCGAAAGGAAAAGAAGGAAAGCAAAAAAGCGATACAGGACGCCACGTCACCTAAAAATATACATTACGATAAATGATAAATCAGACGAACAGCATTTCCTTCTATATCGATCTCAAAGGAAATAGCGCATTATCTCAATGGAAGCTCCCGCTTCTCGACATAATGACCGATTATTTGAAATGGGGGAAAATGTTTTATCTGATTGCCGTGTCGCAATCGAAACATTCCGACAACAGGCTTCGATTTCGATTAAATCCTGATCAACGTTCACCGCCGCCCTATCAAAAACTGCGAAATACTATCCAATTTTTGCGCAACGGTCACGGATAACGTTAGAGGGAAAATGTATAGAGAAAATATATATAGGTAATTCAGACAGTGAAACGATATTTCGCTTCGGATTTATTGCATTAAAGGTAATGTTTACTGTTAAACTCTTACTTTTCCATAATATTGTAAGACGTTCAATATTTACAAGCGAAATTACCTATAGGGTAGGGGGAGCCTTAACCTATAATTAAATTGTCGCATAAGTAGATTGTCAAAAATTCTACAAGCAGTTGCTTATTAATAATTTTCGTCCCTGATTGCATTATGTCTGTAGCTCACCCCCTAGAGAAAAAGCTTGGGTTTTATAGGTTTGTAGATAGTTACTAGTAAATACCTGTGACTGTAGATCAGCCAGTGTGGCCTCATAGTCTTTGAGGGTCGCAGCCAGCTCATGGACGCGCGTTGCACTAGCCTCCTTGTTGCGCCGAATCACCGCAGCTTGTTGTCTGAAAGGGGCCAATTTATCCTCTTGAGGTCCTGCTGTGGCTAACTTGCGCTGAACTAGATGCTCCATTTCACTATTGACTACTGCTATCTAAAAACATTTTTTAAACAAAACTATTCAACTATTAACGCTTCAAGTGTCCGTGACTGATTAATTTATGTTAATAGAATTAATTTCATTTAAAATACCGACACTAGACCAAGATAAAATACTAAAATAAATACATTTATATACAGCAATGCCTCATTTTGGCTTTTGTGTAAGCATTTCTTTGGTCTCCCATCGCCTTTGACGTTCGATTCAACCTCCAAAATGTTGTTAAGAATTTCTAATTACATAATCAGGTTGACAATTTATTAATCACTAGCTTTTGCCCGCAGCTTCGTCCGCGTAGTTGTCGGGAACGTACTACCGGGATTAAAAGTTAGTACCCCTATGTGTTAATCCGGGTAAATAATGTATTAATTTAAAAAAAATATTGTTTTCATAAAACTCTATTAGTTTACGCGGCGCACGCCAGTGAAGCTCCCCAGTTAGCATGATTTTTTCAACATCTTCAACAATCATCGTCATATTGCAGCCAATTTACACAAAACCATAATGAATTGTACACCTAAACCTTCCTCATGAATCACTCCGTATATTGGAGAAACACCGTTCGGCAGTTTTTGAGTTTGTCGCGTTCTGACAGACATACAGACGCGGCGCGGGTTTTGTTTTATAATATGTAGTGATAGTAATATTACATACCTTGTCCTGTACTGCTACTAAGTCGGAGCGAGTGGGATGTTGTTCTGCGGCGATAGCCTGCATAATGTTCAGCTCTTTCTGCAGATTACCAGTCTCTTGGGGCAATTTCTCTTTTACCAAATAACTATTTAGCTAGAAATATACATATTTTTGAGTTCATCATTAGGATATTTCCCATAAATGCTAGAAAACGATAATAAAGGTACAAAAAAGCTACCTGAACTTCTTCTTGCAAACGTTTCATGACGTCATTGACTGTTTTCGGAGTAGCACTTTGCCCATGAATGACATTGAGATATCTCTTTAATTGATCAGACGCCATTTTTAACTGTGATTGCTGAGTATCAAACTGAAAGAATATTCGTATGAAAAATGAACTTACATTTAACTGTGGCAAACATTAAGCTGCTCCAAATAAAAACTAAATTTTTCTTTTACCTGATTTTCCAGTTCTTTAGCTTTTTCTTGCTGAACTCTCAGTGCTCTACTAATATTTAAAAGCTCTTCTTTGTCATTTACATCCACTAAATTAACTTGCACATTTTCTAATCTTTTTATCACTGCAATGTCAGTTACAACAGAGACTTTAAAGTTCATCGGTGACATTCATAACGTAAGTCACATCAACATAAAGTTACTTTAAGTGTCAAAACTTTTCTAAAAATAAGTGGAGTTAAGAAGCTTTACTTAGAATATCTAAACTCAGATTTTTTTTTGCAAAACCAAAATGACAGTTGCGACCGAACTTCAAAAAGAATAACACGATAAATACTTAATTAATATTACAGAGACAACACGACAACAGTGAAGGTCCTCCTGCAGAGAATGATTCAGTGGTCCTTGGTGAGAGTCATTCGGTAACTAGATTTTTACTAAGTAGGTTATTTTTATTTCGACACCAAATGTAATTTTAATCTAGCAAATTAAAAATCTGAGTACAAGTTCTTCGTTCTAAGATGAGTTGTGTCTTTAATACCAAACTACTCCTTATAATTAAGAACCTACCGATGTCTCTTTCAAGTGCCATTTCCTTGATGTCGTTAATTATTTCCGAGGCATTCTCCTTCTGAAGCAATCTGGTTCGTTTGTGGACTTCTTTAAACTCGTCTATTAAGTTTTGGTACAGGTCCAGAAGATCCTGAACGGTGTTGTTTCGTGCCACGTCTGGTGGTATGTCGGGCAACTTTAAATATCTGAAAATGTATTGTTTTTAGACTTTTTAGGTACCAAATCAATCAATAATAGGGGTAGCAGAAGCGCGCGGCATGTGACACGTAAAGATTAAATAATCATGTTTGCAGGGCCAACATGGTAAGAAATCGCAGAAGACAAAAAGGTTTGGAGGGATAAAGGAGACGCCTTTGCCCAGAAATGGGACACTATAAAGGCTTACAAAAAAAGGATTAAATTACAATGATTGACGTGCGTTCGTGAAATGCAACAACCTTACCTTATAAGTACGTACAATATCTTTCTGATACGACCATAAGTTCCTACTAGGCTCCATGAACTGAGATGTGTTCCCACTAGGTACCTACCTAGTCTTTATTACTTCTGCCAGTGACCAAGAAGTAATCCGTTATCGTCTTTTACGACACCTAAAGGAAATTACTTGTTTATTCCTTATCAGGAACCATTCGACCAACGACTTTTATGAGAAAGTTTATTTGATAATGGATAGGTTTGTGTTTGACCTATATCTTTGTAACACATCCTAAATAATAGTAAGTTGGTATAGGTAGGTAGGTACCTACTGGTAGGTAGTGTTAGGTAGAAAGTGGAGGGGCGGGCGTTTTGGGGAACTGTCTCATGTAATTTTGACGTTCAAAAAGTGATGATTCTAAGCCTAGTTTGAATAAATAACTTTTGATTTTGGTACCTACACAATGAATGAGTCTTTTACACCAAATAAACCGCGAAGAAAAGAGGAAAGTCGTTAGTTTCAAAAACATATATCTACTGGATATAGGTTAGTTCATTCCGTGTTCTGGTCACGTAATGCCTAAGTCTGTCGTACCAATTCCAGTTAATCCATAACTGTACCTAATTCGTTTTCCCGAATATACCCGAACAGCTTTCGGTAAATAATAGCCCGTGATATAGGTTGTTGGTAGAGCCAGAAACAACAGTAGGTAGGTAGGATACAATATCAAAAGCTACAGAAGACTATGAATAAAAACATGCATATTGTAATTTGGATACCAATATTATGAGAGTATCTATAATGTCACAATAATTTCCGAGGTTCATGATAATAAATAATCAAAAAAACTCGAAACGATCATCGACTTTTTTACTAACTGTACAAAGTATATACAGGGTGTTAGGCAGATGGTTGAACATACGAAAATGGCGGATCTGTGGGGCCATTTGCTATATGTTTAAGCTCAATAAAAAGACCCAGACCACACAGATTTATCTAAATAACTTTTTAAATTTTATTCAAAATTCTTCGTTGCTCAAACTTCAAACGTCAATAATTTCATTTATAAATAACAAAATTGTCAATTTTTTCTAAGTCCTGGATTAAAATACCTACTTAGCCAGATACGCCGTGTTCTTGACCTGGTCCTTGTTAGTCAAGAGCCAGTGCAGCACATGATGTATGGTCCTCGCGTCGCCAGCCAGCAGCTGCGCTCTGAACCGCGTCGGCTCCACACCCCCCGGAGGCTGGTACTTCACACTGCCCAACATCTCTAGCAAACGTAGCGACACAGTCTCGGTGTCGTCTTCATTTACGTCTAACTGTGAAGATGAAACTAGCTGATTAAAATAAGTAGGTAATATTTATTTACATCTCTCATATTCGGTAAGTAGGTCCTTATTACCCCCAAATGGGGCTTGTAGGTAACCAATTAGCGTTCTAGGGTAATAATGTAGCTAGAAAAGCCCTAGGGCGGTAAGTAATTAAAAAAAAACTCTTCACTCTTTCAAAAAGTTCGCGTACATCTAACCATCATACTGGCAATAGACATCATGCATTCAGCCCAATGACAAAAGAGGTCGCTTCGCTATTCAGCCTTGTCTTCGTATGAGTATAATAGTCATCAATTTTAAATATCGAACGGCGAAGCACAATTTCGTTCTTGAAAAAAAAAATTTAAAAAAAAAAGATGAAAAAAGGCGGGAATAGAAAACTTCCCTAAAATTTGAAAATTGTTCTCATTTCACTATAAATTATAACTAATAAAATGTTTTATTCTTGTAATGCCGGTTTTTTTCTACTTACCTCACAATCGAGATGTAAAGCAGAGTAGTTAGCTCGGGTGTAAGCATCAATTGCAGCCCGCTTGGCTACTAATCTACTATTATTAAAACTTTATGCACAAGAAAAAAAAATACTGTACAAAGGCGGACTTAATGCCTGAGGCATTTCTACCATGGCAGGTGTAACATAAAGGATAGATAATTCAAAAAATACTAATAAATAGATACATACATACATAATTATAACAGAATAAACTTTGTCAGGATAAATAACGATAGGTAGAGGAGAAAACAAATCCAGCAAATCAGCGCTGCAATGATACTGCCAACTTCTTGCGAATATGTTCACGTGCCTTCAGTTTGAAAGATAACCGTAATATCGTAGAAAACCATAAAACCGGGCTACGTAGTACGCGAGTCGGGGGTGATGCGGGCGCTATGGGTCACGCGGCTGCTTAATATGGATAGGATTGAAAAATTAGTGCTAGAAGGGCGAAAACTAGCGTGGCATCTGGCACCAATTCTAGTCCATAGATATTGCTAAAGCCGCTTCCTCGTGTGTGACTTGTGACTAATATAATTATTTCCCTACCAACTATAAAATTATGGTACACAATAAAGAATTGAGAATATGATCCTAACTCGCGACGATTTCTACTAGCAGGGGCTTTACACTCCATCTTTTTTACAACAGAAACATTTTTTGGCGAAATTGTTTTCTTAAGTAGGATATTCAAAAACAAGTAATGTACCAAATAGACAAGAAATTCTAAACGGATGCTATCAAATGTTCGTATCTCAATTAAGTTTTAACAAATTGCTACCATTATTCAGGTAAGGTTCTTATGTTTCAGCGACTAACAGGAGAAGATAATAGAAGATAATTATTATTTAAATGGGTAAACCTAAATAACAAGTTGTTTATTAAAAGCTATTCAAATTCATTCATTTATTTGCGAGAATGTAGGTTTACAATGTATGATCTTAAAACTATAATGGCCCCTTTACATCCTACTATTACTTATGGTGTGCAAATATTGAATTTTATCCAACACAATGCTAATTAAATAAAAAATGCAGCAACAACAAATAACATGCATGCATCAGGACTTTCATGGATTTTTTAAAATTAATTGATGTCAAAGTTATACCTATGTCAGTTCAAGAGAAAAAGTATAATGTCAATTTTATTAAGACTAAATAAATATTATTGTAAATGATAATTGATAATGTCACAACTATTATATTGTCAATGTATTGATTCACTAAAATTTTAACATTAATTATTATTAATAAATATAAGGTATATACCAATATTTATTTCAGTTTCCTTCTCCGCAATCTGACATGTATTCATTGAGAGTGTAAAAGCATTTTTCTTTTAACCATTGCGTTACCTTTTTTTAAACATGGTCAAAGGTAAATCTTTAAAGGAATCCGGTAAGTTGTTACATACCTTAACAGCATATTTATGTACGAGTTCCTCTTATACACTTCGAGCCTAAAGCGCAATTCGAGCGATTGCAAGTTGAGTCGTTCGTGTATTTCTAGGTTCATCCAGTAGGTACCTAGGCGCATGGGTGCGGGCAGGTTTGTTTTCAGGGGGGTGCATCATCAGCTCCACAAAGCGAGCTCGATCATTTTTGCAGTTCACCTCGGATTTTTAGATTATCGTTTGTCCATTCCAAGGAGTAACTTTGTCGACATATGCGGAAAAGCTTAAAAAATAAGAGATTTTTCCATCTCGTCTCGAATGGGGTAGGATATATTTTGTCCATTCAACGGAAAAAGAACTAACTGTGTATGACGGACTTATACAAAGAAGCTTAAGAATTAAGATAGAGTAGGATGCAAAAGCAAGTCAAGCAAGCTCGATAATGTTAGCACCTCGCCTAGGGCCGATTCGATTTTCGGAAATAGGCGTTCGGTAGATACTTTGTCGACTAAGTAATGCACAGAAGCTTTAGAATTCAGAGAACAATTTAGGATCTCGCCTGGAATAGGAATAAGTTCTCCATTATTATGTTAGGCGTTTTCAGATATTTCTTAAGTTCGGTAATGTTGTTACACCTATATTTTATTTTTGAAGCCCGGAGTGCACCCTCTTGCACCCCCCTCCCGGCGCCCACGCCTAGTGTTTGTTAAATACTTGTAGTAATTCTCTTTAGCACCCAAATTCTGTACTGGATCCATGTAGGCTAGTCTTGCCCTCTGTCGTGAGAAGTGGAGTATCATTAGGTACCTACCTACACTCCAGCTCCAAATTTGCTACCTTAGGTTCCCTATTCTCCAAGATAGTATACCTACAGGTATGGTGATAATCTACGGTACCTATGTTTAATTATTATATTACTTACCTTCTCTCCAGCATTGAAATTCACTAGTAGATCCACAAGCAACTGCAAAAGTTGCTTCTCGTTCAAGCCGTCGAATTTTATCAGGTCATAATTTCTTCCTAAAGATGCATTTACTTCTTTCACAATATACTTCATTTGCTCCGACATTTCGTGAGATATTTGCGAACAGTCTTCACTTAGTTACCTACACTAATTACCTACCTACCACAGAAATAATGAATTCAACGGAATTACTACAAAGAACACAGGATTCGTTGACATCAAGCGTTGCCATGGCAACTTTCAGGTGGCTTTGATACGAAATCTTTTTAGCTATCTACATATTTCCAGCGAAAACGTGATGGGTAAAGAAAAGTCATTCGTATTATACATAGTTTAGTGAACAGCTGGAGATGGAGATACAGATTGATTTTATACATTTTCCGGTCCTTCTTTATAGCTAGCCGATAAATAAGGGATGTTTTAGAAACTGGAGAAATGTGGGTGTACCCACTACACTGAATCAGGGCCCTGAATTAAGGGAGCACTAACGGAGTAAGGCGGACCGGGTCCACTCTGACGCCCTAATTAGGGACCCTTACTGTCGTACTCTTATTACACCTCTCTTATTAACTCCTAATGCGGGTATTCACTACACTGAATCAGGGTCGATTCAGTGTAGTGTAATACCCGCATTAGGTACCCTTCGGGGATTACTGGCGTGATGTTATGTTATGTTATTTTAGCCCTCAGGATGTAATAATAATATCAAAAACGTGATTATTTAGTTAAGTAAGCAACTCCAAACACCCCGAATACCGAACACTCGCATTTCAATCTCATCAAATAGGCACAAGAACCGAAATAGAACGCTTATGCCTACAAAGGAACGGTTTCAAATAAACAAATAGGAATAGCTGATATAATATCCATTTTCAAAGAGATCTGATACTCTCTAGTTCTATAATTATTCATATGTAGATGGTGAAGAGGCTCATAGATTCACTCTAATGCAAGTCTCAGCATTTTCGTGAGAGTTGATGATGTATTATATAGATAGTTGTTGTAAACACATTGAGCAGCTCGTGGCTAAGTAATAACAGCCGCACGGGTCGATCCATCAGGTTAAGCTACGTTTGCCGTGGTTGGTCTGTGGATGGGTGACCATCTTAATGTACCGAGACTCCTCCGTGCCTCGGAAAGCACGTTAAGCCTTGGTCCCGGCTGTCATTCGTGGATCTTTGTCAGTCGTTACGGGTCGTCAGAATCCCGAAAGTCTAACACCAGTCTTACCAACGGATATCGTATTACCCAGTTACTGGATTGTGGAGGTCAGATAGGCAGTCGCTCCATATAAAATACTATTCACTCCATATATTCAGCTGCATCCGATTAGACTGGAAGCCGACCCAAATATAGTTGGGCAAAGGCTAGGCAGATTGATTGTTGTAAACACCTTCATGAGGTAGGTAGGTACCTACTTATCTTTTATCAGGCTGGATATTATTATGTAATGAAATGATGATAAGTAGGCAAACCTTAGGTATGATGATCAGTAAACCTCATGCATATTGTGTGTCAAGATGTCTCGGTAGCAGCCACTGTTTCCGAGCTACTAGCAGCCATAGATAATACCTACACTATACTAGCAGCTGTGCAGATTCTTTATGTAATACCTATGTTTCGGTGTCGGTAACGACAGCAGACATAATATAGGGCTAGCTTCTCAGATGAAAATTATCGCTAACATATGTGACAGTTTGTCACAAAAAATTTGCGATAATTTTCGTTCGAGAAACTGGCCCTTAAACTCTGACTACATAGGATTTACTTAAATCATGGACGAAGTAGGTACGTGAACCCTTAAATAATCATATTATCGGTGTTTGAATACTTTTTATTTAGGAGTAACGACTTCGACGTTTCTTCGAAATAATTCAAGACAAAACATGAAGTCAACAAGTGCGCCATCTATCGCGTTAGATAGAAACTACAGCGCATTAATGATTCGTACCATAGGTAAAAAATGCTTTAGAGTTAATAAAACGGGTAAACGGCCTGATAGATGGCAGTTATCTTCATAGATGTAGGTATTATAATAAAATTGCGTGTTTTCTTGTAGATTTCGTTGTGCCGCCGCCGTTACGCTTCTTTTCGAGTCGATGGTAAATTGTTAAATGAGTTGGGCCCAGTAGGTGACTTCGCCAATCGCGGCATCAGTGGCGTTTTTAAGTCCACAGAAATTTAGGTGTATGGACACTTTAAACACGCCAACATTATGGGGCATGGTTTGGTCGGGAGCACCGCATTCATAGTAGGTGTCGGTCGGGTCAATAATCCATTTCGCTAGATTGTGCTTACAGCGGCTTACTTGGGTCCGCAGTCGATTATTGTCATCATCATTCAGCCAAAAGACGTCCGCTGCTGAATATAACAGACTGGACCGGTGCTGAAATTTCCACAACCAATACACCCCCGCGACCTTCGCCAGGTTGTAGTCGTCGGTCACCAGTCCTCACATCGTACTTTACAATAATTATGACGATCCATAATTTTACTAACGATTTCAATCTTATACTTTCTATTGTTTTAAATTCGATAGCGAAGATCGCCTTGTTTTACAAAGTGCCAACGCGGAACAACAATGCGTTGCGAATAAAACAATTAGTGTAAGAAGGCTATGCAATAAACTAATAACCATGTGGACATCTTTCAGAAAACAGGTAAGTACTCTTTTACCAGTTTGAAATTAAACACATTTTCATTCAATAAATTATATTATATCTCTTTACAATTCAATCATTTTCCTTTTTTCATAATCGTCAAAATATCAACAAATTCTCCTTAGAATACACAGTTTGTGCCTACATTACTGTAGTAATATTGTAATCTCAGATATTGACCACACACTCGACTCGTAACCATCGCGCATTCAATCACCTCACAGCCCTTTCACATTTTACTGCGTCTTTACTTTAAATGATTCTTGTAATGTTGATGAAAACAAAAGTGAAACCCTGGCCCAGAACATGAATGATACAACTCACAACAAACAAAGAGAATGTATACGTACGACCAGTTAAATATAATCGCAACTAACACAACTTCACTAGCTGAAAAAATAATTATCTAGCACCAATTTCAATAAACTAAAATAACTGAACTTAAAGTACCAACTGGCTGATATTAAGTGAATACTAACATGTATTCATTAAATTAATCAATTAATTAAAAATGAATTCAGTTCTACTTATCCTATGGCATGCACCATTATTTACTCAGACCCTATGTTAACAACAATTTTAACACAAAATAATTGCCGATTAGACTTCAATTTAACAATTATGAATGCCAATATTATACCGATACAATGGTAAGTGTAAGGAACACGGAAAAAGGTACAGAAATAAAAAATAAAAAAAAATTGGTGAAATTCAGCTATTCATTATGAATTACATAAATCGGATTCATTAACATAAATACTTTGTACTCTTCTAAGTTAATGGAAATTCAATTATTTACAATACCACATACAAAATTTATAACTAGAGAAATAGTAATAATCATAAGCATGAAAATACTACGCACTGAGATGAGATTTGGGAATATGTAAATTATTACTCATAAAGCACCTACTAAACCTAGTGTTAAGTCTCACTATTTACCTATCCTAAGAAATATTACAACCCTTACATAATTATTAATACTACAGACTTCTGTTTCAGGATTGTTTGGTTCGTATAACTACAAAATCTACCAAATTAATAGCATCAATTAAGTATTAAGACATTAAAGTAATAAAAATTTGATAATTCGTGTGATGATTTGTTAATTTACTCTGGATGTTCAATCAAATCTAATTTCCCTTTCTCCCCAATATGAAATGCAAGTGCACTCCCGGATATACGAGGGAATAGTGCGAAAAATGTATCATAGTTTACATCTAATGTGTTGTACGGACGCCTGCATTCATTATCTTTTCTTAATATATCTAAGTGTTTCCAATTAATGCAGGCGTCTATAAACTAGATGGTAACGTAGACCGGGAGTAGGACACACCTACGTATTTATAAATGCACTCGAGCTATCCTCGACTCAACAAAATCATTCCAAAATACACACGTCACAACGTAAAAAAATCCTAAATATTTTAAGATCCTCGGGGACAAAACCAAATCTAGGGACGGTGACGAACGCAGTCGACTACTGATGCCAGCGCACCGTCGCTCGAGGATTTACGAAGACTCGTCTATAGGAGACCACCTTTGCGACCAAAGAGTAGGCTGAGAGTGCCTAACGCCGACGAATGGGATGAGTGTGCCGGCACCGTCGGCGCGGGCGCCGGCACACTCGACCCCACCGTGCCCAGGTCCGAGCGCGGTCGCGGCGCGCGCGCGCGGGCCGGCCGGCGCAGGCAGCCCGGCGCGCTCAGCGTGCCGGCCGTGTCCAGCGCGCCCGAGCCCGGCGCCGCCGGCACGCCCAGGGGCGGCTCCACCGGCTCGCCCAGGCGCCTCTCGGGCGCGGCGGGCGAGCGCAGCGTGCGCTTGAGGCACGTGAGCTGCTCCATGGGGCTGCGGTGCACGAGGCCGGTGTACAGCGAGCCGGGCGTCTGCAGCGCGATGGGCGCGGGCGAGCCCTCGCCGCCGGGCGAGGCCAGGTGGCGGCGGCGCAGGATGGACGTGCCGGACGCGATGAGCGCGTGCAGCGAGGGCGGCGCGTCGCCGGGGCGCGGGCTGGCGGGCGGCGTGTCGTCGGGCGAGCCCAGCAGCGGGCTGTTGGCGGGCGTGGCGGTGGGCGTGAAGCGCGCGTGCAGGGGCGGCAGACACACGGAGTCGCGACGCGAGTGCACGGGCGAGCCGCCGGCCGACGAGCGGCGCGACGTGCGACGCGAGGACCAGGCGCTGCCCAACACGGACGGCGCCAGCGACGACATGCCGCTGCTGCACACGCTGCTGGCGCTGCTGCTCATCATGCTGCCGTCGTTTGGATGAAGCACCGTGCTGAACATGAGAGACTGAATTTAGTACAAATCGTAGTGTCTGGAGTATTGTGAGATAACCATACGACTGTCGAGTAGTTGTAGACTATGTTATAGTATTCACTGTCTTTAACTAATGTGATTGATTGGCCTTGCCGTTTTAAATTAAATCAATAACTTTTTGCCTATCCACCAGTATAAACCATTTTCCGAGTGGGTTATGCAACTATTATCTAATTATGACAATATGAAACATACCTATTAACGAATGTATAAACGTGACTAGAGTGCGGGAGGCGCGGCATGTCGTCGTCTTCCTCGACGTCGGACAGGCGGTACAGTCGCAGACCGAGCCCGGACGAACGCGAGCCGCGGACGCCGACGCCCTCTTGATCTTCTAGCAGACCTGTAAACAGAATATTGTTCAGAAAATACAAAATATAACACAAAAAGAAACGGTGATTTCATTTGCAGCTACTAAGAGTACAGGGTTATTTTTATTTTTTATTATTATTATTTCGCGAAAGTACACAGACGATGAGTATCTAAAAGCAATCGGCACCTTAAGAGCGAACAACTAAGTTGTTTTTTATTTGTACTCGCGACCCGGGAACGTTGACCCGTCACATTTTTTTTTTTTATATGGTACGGCCGAAGCCAATTACTAAAAAAAAAAGCCAATTACTACTTAAATATATAATTTATTTAACACAATCATGCATTCTTTTCAAAAAAATTTAAACTTTCTGACAGTATCATCTTCCATTCATTCGCAAACATATCAAGATCTATGTTTGAGTTCAGGAGAGCGTTAATAGCGGCTAATGTCCGAGGAATAGGTGATTTGAAGTGTACAACAAGTACGGCAAGTTGGAACAGCCAGTAAGCGATGTTTTCTGCCACGACAGTAATTGTCTGGGACAAATAGATTGCAGATTTCATTATGCAGATCAGGAACATCTATAATCCCCAAGAATTTTAAATATTACAGTCATCTGATCGCGCGACCGTCTTACTTCTAGAGAATTATAACTTAGGCAACCCAACAGGAATTTAGTGGGATACAAGAGAGGATAAAATCCGTACAAGTGCTTGTAAAGATATCTAAGGAATGCTTTTTGAACTTTTTCTAAAGCTAACGCATACTGCTTCTCAAAAGGATTATGATTTGAAGAAATCGTTTCTGTTGTGAAACTTCGTCAGTAACTAAAAAAAAATACTGTTTGTTTTATCGAATAATAGAATTATTTGTTTTCAAACTAAATAGTTATTTTTTAAAGCAACAAAATATTTTAAAGCATGAAAATAATCTTGTACCTGACATAGAAGGCTTGGCGAGCTGAGCCCAGGTGTGCAAGGTAAGGGAGCCTTCCATAGGTTTGACGATCTGAAGCTTGTGTGGCGGTCGAAACCGAGCCAAGCCACCCGCGCCCGCGCCCCACACCGCACTCTCCTCGCTCGAATCCCGCTCTAAAACAACAAATAGATAATACTAAATAAATACTTCAAACACAATGAAATCACGCTGAACACATAAATACATCGATAAAGCGCAAATGCCTTTATCGACAAACACAACAAACAAATGGAGAAATCAGTTATCTTTGTCAGCAAACACTTTCGTAATAGCTACTAAAACAATTAAGTAACGTGTTGTGTCTAAGTTTGAAGCATATTAAGCTTCCCATCGGCAAATATGCCAAACTTCTATACAAACTTTCAACTTTAAATACGGGGTATTTAACCTCTTTAGAGAATGAATTTTTAAAATCCTTCCTTAGTGCTCACCTTCGTTTTATAAGGAACTGTTGTGCAAAATTGTATGCTTCTAGATCTGGATCTGATCTGATCTTTGCGTTGCCTATCAGTGAATGAATGAATAAATTTAAGATTTTTATTAGGTAGATATCACGCGCCATGGGAACTCATAAATACAATTTATGTCGTTACTGTGCAGTGAGAGCCTCTTAAAGAAAAGTTAATTGTTTTTCTTTTTAATTATTTTTGTGTAACAAACCTCGTAATGCATATTAAGAACAAACGTGCTTAGCTCTAAGATGTTTCTAATGCCTCCTATTGATGATAATGAGAACATTGGCGAGCGTCAATGACGGCCATTTTAAATTAATCTTCTCCAGTATAAAACGTTTATTGCACAAAAACGGGGTTTTACTTCACGGCGACGCAATATAGGCGAATAATCTATTCATAATTATAATAAAATCGCAGCGGAATCAAAATTGTACATTTAATATTTTTGATAAAAGTAATTGCCACGTGGTTTGGGAACGATTTTAATGACGAAAATATCCAACATTCTGTGAGGCAAACTTTACGAACGTACTCATTTCGCTTTCTTGGCATTGAGAACTAGGTTATTTGTTGTAAACCAATCCTTAACAGTTGTGAGTGTTGAGTAGTGTGCCATACCTGTGTACCGCCGGTGTCGCAGCACGTGCGAGGCGGTGAGCGAGGCGCGGCGCGAGTAGATCTCATGCGGCGTGAGGCGGCGCAGCGCGGCCGCCAGCTCGGCGGCGCCGGGCGCGCCCGGGACGTAACATGTTGAGTAGTGTGCCATACCTGTGTACCGCCGGTGTCGCAGCACGTGCGAGGCGGTGAGCGAGGCGCGGCGCGAGTAGATCTCCTGCGGCGTGAGGCGGCGCAGCGCGGCCGCCAGCTCGGCGGCGCCGGGCGCGCCCGGGACGTAACATGTTGAGTAGTGTGCCATACCTGTGTACCGCCGGTGTCGCAGCACGTGCGAGGCGGTGAGCGAGGCGCGGCGCGAGTAGATCTCCTGCGGCGTGAGGCGGCGCAGCGCGGCCGCCAGCTCGGCGGCGCCGGGCGCGCCCGGGACGTAACATGTTGAGTAGTGTGCCATACCTGTGTACCGCCGGTGTCGCAGCACGTGCGAGGCGGTGAGCGAGGCGCGGCGCGAGTAGATCTCCTGCGGCGTGAGGCGGCGCAGCGCGGCCGCCAGCTCGGCGGCGCCGGGCGCGCCCGGGACGTAACATGTTGAGTAGTGTGCCATACCTGTGTACCGCCGGTGTCGCAGCACGTGCGAGGCGGTGAGCGAGGCGCGGCGCGAGTAGATCTCCTGCGGCGTGAGGCGGCGCAGCGCGGCCGCCAGCTCGGCGGCGCCGGGCGCGCCCGGGACGCCCACGCCCGTGCCGCCGCTGTAGACGAACAGCACACGATTATTAAACATCCAAAAAACATGGTAAGAAATTATCAACAAGAAATCTGTTACGGGATGTGGTAAGTCAATGAATTAATAATGAAGATTATGAGAGTCGACTGTTATTTATATGTGAATTAAAAATGCTACAATCCCTGATTATTCAAACAGTTCCTTGGCCCCATAACATAGGTCTACAGGTTATTACATTGATCCATTAAATGTCTGAAATAAATTACTACAGAAATTATTCAAATAAAATTTTGTCTCTGAATTTGAACACGCTACTCAAATTTACCATTCAAAGATGTTCTTACAGTAAACTAATACACAATGCTTACGGGTAGAGATCATCGGAGTCGGTATCCGAAGTGTCATCGAGGAAGGAATCGCTGGAAGGTTTGTTGATCGGCGGGCGCAGGTAGGCCGCGCTGACCGACGGCCCGTCGGCCACGTCAGAGCCGGGCAGCGACGGGCCCGATTGGCCCGACCAACGCGATGCACACTGCACGGTCTCAAACACTTTGTGCATGCTTGATCTGAAATATTAAAACTGCAAGTCTTACAACGAGAAGAGACTGTAAACTGACTCGTATTCAAAGCGTGCGAGATAAAAGATATCATTGAAACAAGTGGGTTATCTCACGGTAATCAGTTATCAAACTTGAGTAGCTGTCGCTGTTTGTAAACATTGGTTTACAGTTTGGTCTTAATTTTAGTAGTACTCAGAATTGTTCGTTGAATGTATGGGGTATGTGTGCGGTGAGACGGGGGGCAGTGCAGGCCGCTCATTCGTCAATGCTCACGCCGCGGCTCATTGGTTAACGCAGTCCCCCCCCCAAAGTGCGGAACAGCGATCCCGGTCAAACTATAGTCCGTAATGGAATTGAAACGACCGACTATGAACAGTGAAAATAAATCATACATGATGAATGATGACTTATGAATTTCGTTATTTAACCTGGTGCATTGAAGTAGCCTCAATGAATAACGATACTTAAATATATGGCCGGCGCACCCTAGGTAATCAGTCTCGCTAAGAACTTGCTGACTGGCCAATATTTTACCCTTGCATGCATGCTTATTTTATACCCAGCTAGATGGACTGTCGACACTGAAAGGTGGCTGGGACAGACTGAATGCGAAAAGCGGAGAACTGGGTGTTGTGGCCCAACTTGGGAGAGGCTTATGTACAGCAATGGACTGCGGTAGGTTGACTTGATTTGATTTGTATCAAATCAAATTGTTTGTATAGTTCGTGCCGTGACGAGAGTAGAAGTATGTATGTACTGACTGTGCGAGCGGATCGCCGATGCCGGAGTCGAGGCTGAGCTCGGAGTAGATGGAGGAGTGCATCTCGCGGTGCAGGCTGGGCGGCAGCAGGCCGGCCGCGGCCGCCACGCTGGGCATGAGGCCGCGCGCCGGCTCGCCACGCTTGCGCAGCGCGCGCAGCTGCTCCTGCGCCTCGCCCAGGTGCGCCGCCACCTCCGAGTACCGCTCCTGGGACACGACCACACCAGTATTATACTAACTACATAATATAACACCACACCCTTATTGCCTTCTCAACTGGTAGAAGCGATAGCAAGCTGCTACTGAGAAATTCCAGATGGAAATACCCAAGAAGCCTCTGGAAATCGAATCAAGGGACGATGGAGCAATCAGTAGTCGCACTTGCGACTCTCAAAGTATACAAGATTTTATTCATAAAAATTCTTTGTTAAAATATTGATATTATTATTTTTACTTAAATTCAGACAAACTAAGTCTTGGTTATACATAAAAACAATGATTCGTGTACGGAAACCGATGCAATCTGAAGTCGAAATAATTACCTTCGTGTCAGCCAGCTCTGCTGCGAGAGCATTTTGATTTTCTTTTGTTATTTCTAATATCCGTAACGTGTGCTCATGCTCTGCAGTTAACTGTGAACAATTAAACATGAACGTTAAACATTACTGAAATATATCAACAAACATCTATTGAATAAAACCGGCCAAGTGCGAGTCGGACTCGCACACGAAGGGTTCCGTTCCATTATCTATAAAAACGGCAAAAAAAATCATGTCTGTTGTATGGGAGCCCCCTTAAAAATTTATTATATTCTGTTTTTTAGTACATTTAGTACATAATCTGTGAAAATTTCAACTGTCTAACTATAACGGTTCATGAGATACAGCCTGGTGACAGACGGACAGCGGAGTCTTGGTAATAGGGGTCCATTTTACCCTTTGGGTACGGAACCCTAAAAGTGCACTTTTATATAAATGCTGAGAAGCCAAAGTTAGTTCTAGACTAGGTAATCGGATTGTCTCCGTAAGACTCGGCGCTTCGCCTTTAACGTAATCCGGTTTACTAGTTTTAACTAATTCAGTCTGCTGTATTATCGACAATTTGAGTTACATCAGATAAGCTTTTGTGAAGGATTATTATGATAATTTATAATTATTCATTATTTTGGCAACTACGTGCTTATGATATGATAATGTTTCGCAGACGTGAATTTATTGTGAGGGGATTTTTTATACATTCTATTGTTTGTTTTGTGTTTAATTAATTAGACAAAGTATGACGTTTGTTCTTTAAACGTGATTCATGTTATTTAAACTCAACCAAATTATATGAATATTTATTTGAAAGTACCCAGTGAAATCGCGTCTAGCGTCATATTTCAGTTATGTTGCGCATGTGGCCCGCAGACACAATGCATGTTTTGAAACAGGATTGACTTTGTGTTCGGTTTCGGAGTACGGATTAACACATGCGTTTGCCAAAAGAGAAATATTTATGTCACGATGCGCGGGCTACACGCCTACATTTATGCAACATGTTGCTATTAAAATAACTCGACACTCGAACAACTTTTACTGTGAGGAAAAAACACAAATCGCGAAAAAATATCAGCAGTTCCATACATTTTATCGTGTTATGTCAACATAAATGTATGGAACAAACAAATATCTTTCCCCTTTTTCATCATCAGTTTTCAGAATATGCGTTATTTTAATTACCTACACCTTTAAGACTGTTGGACCATGACCCATTATTAACCGTAAAAAAAAATCGAGGCAAAAGGAGCAGGTGGCATTCTGTAGTTTCTGCCTACCCCCATGGGAAGAAGGCGTGAGTTTATGTATGTGTGTGTCTACGTAAAAAAATATAAATTAAATTATATTCAAGTTCATAATTAATTCTGTAGTGAATCACAATGTTGACATACACACCTGTTGATAATTTCGTTCAGTAACGGCGAGCCTGGAGTTGATGTTCTCAAGCTGTTGCTGAAGGTCCACCGAACGTTGCCGCTCTTCCACCAGCTCGGAGCCCAAAACACTCGCTGCGGAATTGGCACTGGCTGGAAATATATACCATATGATTTATACTGCAAGGCCGAATCTAGGCTTCAAGAGAGGTTTAAAATTATGCACCTGATTGAAATGCATTTGGCATCTAACGTTAAACACGTCAAATAAATCATGAGTAATGGGTTTTACAATTTCACATGATTTCTTACATTTTCTAAACAAATTGAAAACAAGTAGAAGCAATAGTAACACTGTGGAGATTATTAAAATATACAAACATATATAAACAGTAAAATAAGTACCGGTGTTCAATACAAAACGTTCAAGAGAATTGAATAGTTGATTAGTACACCATTCGTTTAATTGTTTATTGAGGAATTATCACATCAATCAGGAATATAAATAGCAGTTATTGTTTATTTTCCCTGTTTTGCCATTAATAAACTCCCTTTTTTTTTTTTCTGTAGTGGCATCTCATAGCTGGTCTCTGAAACCATGAATATTTAACCGGTCAATCCTGTGGCTGCCTTAAGCTGCTACACTCAAAGCCTCCAGCCAGGGTACACATAAACTAAGCTAAAAAGCTAGAGTAAACGCTCGCTAAGGGCACCCCCTGTGGGGTACGAGCCTCGGCTTAAGGCGTTAACCGGAGGGAGGACATCAAAAGATGAGACGGGCTGGAAACTACCACAACGTAGAACCAGTATTTATAGCACTAAATCAATGAAATATCTTCTATTCTCGGCTTGTTTTCTTTTCTTTCTTCTAATGATGATTAGAGACATGTTGAAACAAGTATGGTCTGACAGGGTGCAAACCTTAAGAGAAAACACGCTGCTAGGCCACCTTGACTCACCAAGCTCTTACTCTTGAAGACTGCAGGATTTCTTCGCAGGTCTTGTCAGTCTTTTTCTTCCATTATCAAAGATATGTGTGCTGAATGAATTTTCGCAGTTGACAGTACCAAATATGTCTATTACTACGTAAAGCAGGGGTTCCCAACCTTTTATCATACGCGCCCCCCTAAAAAGCAAAGCATAAGAATGTAAAGCGAGCGAAAGTAAGGTCACAAAAATGTTTGCACCCCCTTGGATAGGTTAGATTTTCTTTTGATCATTCAAACAGAAATAGAAGTTACTTTGTCGAGTTTTGCAGAAAAACTCAAGAATTATGACAATGCATAATGTAAGAACGAGCAAAGCGAGCTCGAAAAATTTTGTACAATTTCGAATTCGTTACATTTTTCTTTTGACCATTCATACTGAAACAGAAAAACTTATTTTGTCGACTTATGCACAAAAGCTGAACCTCATTTTACAGCACATAATTATGTAAATATAATGAAATGTTTGGGTTTTGGAACCTTTTCTAATACCAAGAACATTACATTTTATATTGGAGCCCCCCCCCCCCCCCCCCCCTCATTGGTCACTCTACGCTCCCCGAGAGGGGCGCGCCTTACCGGTTGGGAAAGCTAAAAAAAACTTAAGATTAACCTACACAGTAGTGATTAGCCTAGCTAGGATGATCCAGTTGATTCACACACGATAATAACTCTAGCCGCTTTAAAAGACAATTTGGTATCTCTCTCTCTTAGATACACTGTATGCCCATTGCTTCGAATAATTTCAATAAACACGTTAACGACATACAAACTTTATTTGAAAATTACTTCCGCTACCAAGAAAAACGTCAGTTGTTATTCTAGTTGGTCTGTCAATGTCAACAGGCGTAAGAAAAAAGGCTAAGAACAATCAAATGAGAATAAACTTTAAAGAGCGAGATTTTAAACAAGATAGGCATTTTATTTTTTTAACTTAACTTGAACTTGTGGTCACGCAGCATCAGCGATGTTGTGTGAATAATTGAGTTTACATGCGAAGTAAATCAACATTACATGTGAATCAACATTTGGAAAGATTGGGTCAACAGACTGACCGCACCGCCTGCTCACACCGCGCGGTGCGTGAACGTCCTTATACAATGGTTTACAAGACATTGACTACGTAATAATTACTGGTAATTTGTATTCAGCTGCATCTTACTAACAACTTTGCTGACCTCATTACTGTCTGCGATATGAATATTTTTATCTTAGATAAGCTATAATTGTGACACTATCTTCCTTTATCACAAACAATACTCGTGCCAATGCTCGAAATTCCTCACCCTAGTAAATACCTTAAAGTATATAAATACAAAACATTGTTTTATTATATTAGGTACCCTACATATTTCGGCGAAGAAGGCTTAAGTGGAATGCTCAATCGATCTTCAAGATAGTCTAATTTATTGTTAAGTAGGCTGCAAAGCCGCTTGTAGGTCGCTCGCTTGACTGATAACGATAACCAACGGCCTTCTATCAACTAGACGCAACAAACAATCGGATACAATTGTTTTGTACCGCCAACACTGCCGGCTACACAGATGTGGTGTGATAATAAAACATTACATAAAGTAATATCATCACGCTCATATTGCTTGCGACATAAAAGGCAATCTATTGACTTGAGTGACAGTTTAAATTGCAATGGTCGTTATGAAAACTTGTTGGCGTTCAGTGTACGCAGGTTTGCCGGGATTTCATGCCCCACATGACGCAACCTAATAATTCTCAGCAGGATGTTTCACATTATCCAGACAAGTAGTACGAGTGTCCTTACGATATTATTTCACCGTAGGAAGCTTGTAAACGTACGGATGTCTACATTTTGGCTACCCTCTTTTCCAACGTATTTTTGTGCCCAATTAAAGCAAGTACGGAGAAACTAGTGAGAGTTCTCAGTGAAAAATCCGTGAAGGTCAATTTAACTGACTGTTGACATTTTACAAAGCTATTATATGTATTACCGAAAGGTAAAAGAACATCGTGAGAAAATCTTACATAAGTACAGGGAATCGTAGTCTAGGGAACAGTAATGGGAAGCGAAGAATCCCATTTATTAATTACGAAGAAAGTTATACCTTAGCAATTACTTTTCCTTGAATTTTTTTGAATATACACATAATTGAAATGTCTTTATAAAATACAAATCACATACAAATTAGAAGCATCTAGAAGAATAGCATATTTTCCTAATGATAAAAAATGCATGAGCCAATAAAAATTCAACACGGCTAAGTATCAATATTTAAGTCTTGATAACAAAACATTCCAATACATAATGAAAAGTTCCGAGTTGTTTCTGTAGATAAAACTTTATACATCCGGCAAGTCACAGCTTGCTGATAGTTAACGATTGACTGATAGTGGAATACTCATCCAATATTGTGAGGTTGTGGCGAACCACCTGCTTTTGTTTTGCGCTTATTCAAGGTGAACAAAAGTTGCGCACGTTGTTTCAGCAATTTTTTTTTATCTGTGGTGGGAATCATGTTGCTAGCAACATTGGGAACTCTCATAAAGCCTCGTATTCATGGTAAACATTTGTTTAGCAAAAGTTGATCAACGTTGTTGATGAACGGCGAGAATGCTGCTGGAAACTTTGTTTAAATCAATATGGGTTGTCCACACACGCCAGTCTGCGTTAAAATGTTGCCCGAGGAAGTAGTGTTGTTGTGTTCTCATGTTTACCATGAATACGAGGCTTAATGCTACACATGTGAGTTTAAAATATTTCCAGCAACACAAATTCATGTTGCTGCAACAATGTTCCGTTACTTTTGCGTACAATGGAACTCCGATCTCCATGTTCGTTTTCAGAAAAACATTCGTCCAGCCGTTCTGTACACGGCACCACTTTTCCCACCGGCGATTAACAAAAGGCGAGTAGAGCTGGCCACTATGAACAAGTTGGGGAGCAACGAGCAGCGAGTGCGCGATGACGACTACTCGCTGTTAAGCGTTCATACGCTTAAGGCTTCGGACACGAAGTCAGCGGACGCGGGGTGGCAGCGGCGGCGGCACAGGCAGCGGTGCGTTTCAATCCATAGAAGCCTCGAAGGCAGCGGCGCGGGAAGCGAGAACAGTCCATATAAAACTATGCATTTGAACGCACCGCTCTCGCGCCGCCGCCGCCGCCGCCCCCGCCCCGCAATCACTGTCTTCGAGACCCAGGCCTGACAGCTCACGCTTGGTAAATACCAAACGTCAGTCTCACCGACTGTTCTGCCCGCCAAGAGAGCGAGTTCTCTCTTAGACAGCTCTTGTCGCTGCGACAAATGAGTATGCGCCGGTGGTGAGAACAGTCAGCCATAAACTATTAATATTATGTATCTCTTTTACTTACACGGGACCTACAATCTTTAGTACGTTTCTTGAGCGAGAAAATCATTGATAGCTAGTTGCTTCCTCGTGGAGAATTGCTTCGTTCCGGCGGTGGCGCAGGCTCCTAGGCGGTAGGGTAAGTGTTGTAAGTAGATAGTTGTCATACCGAGCTGGTGTGCAATGTCCCTAAGCAGCTCCCTTTCAGCCAGCTCTGCGCTGTCGGCGCCGGCGGCGAGGCGCGTGGCCTCTTCGCGCAGCGCTCGGTTCTCGCGCTCGAGCGCTCCGGTGCGCCTGCGCAGTAACGCCGCGCTAGCAGCCTCCTGCTCCTCCGGGGATGAACACTCCTCTGTGTCATTTGTTAAGACCTGCACAATGTTTTCTACTGTGTTATATACAGTATGTTAACTAAAGAAGGGCGTTCCCGTTAACCCGCAATATGTCTGTATATGTCTTTCAACGTGGAAAGACAAGTGCGCGTGTACAGTGTTTCTTTAAGTATAAATAAATAAAAAAGTAAATTGTCGTAGTGTTGTAATAAAAAAATAAAAATGTTTTTTTTTTTTCATGTATGGACGCTATAGGTACTATTGCGGGTTAACGGGAACTCCCCTCGTTAGTTAACATACTGTATATTATTATTATATTCCATAAGCCTGGTATGAACTTAAAATAATGTCTGGGTTCATGACTTTAATTTATACCGGTTTTATATAAACCTAATGGCCGTGGGTTTGTTATGGGTTTACCTGTTTGCCAAAATCTTGGCCGTGACAAGAACTTTCCTCAAGTTAAGTGGATTCTGTTTTCCCACAAGAAAATATTTAAGTTTTGTAAGTATAACAAGATTAGTTTTCCTTGTAAGATGAATAGTGCTGATGATGATATCATTCAGTCAGGATAATAAAAGATTATTTATTCTTGACATGCGCGACAGCGGCGAGAATAACGGATACAAAGGTCAGAAATTCAAAGAGCAAATATATTCTCATTGTTACTGCTATACAAAACCTTAACAAATCGTTCATTCTTCAGCTCTCACTTACTTAAAGGACTGTTTAAAAGGTTAATGTTGCTTCAATTAAATTTCAAACTTCCAAGTTATTGGGGAAAAGTATCCGCCATTATTTTCCCCGATTTCTAGATTGATTTGGGGTAATACAAAACAAGTTATTTTTTTTGTGTTAACCTGTAGTAGATCCGCTTTGGCGTTGAGGTCGTGCCTCAGCTGCGTGATGTGGTCCCGAGCACTTCGCAACTCGCCTTCGAGCGCGGTGACTCGCGCCTCCAAACGACCATTGGCAGTTAGCAATTCCTTACCGATGCGAGCCGTTAGCTCCAAATCTTTTTCTTTCTGTAAAGAGTTGCAATATATCAGTAAAAAATTACGAAGACCCTCCCACATCTTCCTTATAATCCTTCCTATAATCTGATAAGATGTACCAAAAAAAAAACTATATCTACATAGCCAAAATCATATTAAAAAGCGCCAAATATTACAGCGAAAACTTAAAGGTCCATATAAGACAAAAGATTAAACCTGTACATACAAATGCACTCTGAAGACAAGATTGTGACATAAACCAGTCGACAACAAAGTGTGCTGTTTGCCTTGAAGTCCTCGGACTCCCATTTACGTAACACTCTCTAGACGAATTACATTAGCAAAATAAACAGCACAACTTACTTCTTCTAAGAGCCGTGTTACCGCTTCGATGTCATTGTAGGTTTTTGTCATTTGGCTCACCCTGTTGCTGCATAGAACTGTAAAAAGAACACCACTATATAGCAAACGGCAACAACAGCTATGCTATAGTAATTATAGCATTTCTAAAAGCAAGCGCAAATTATATACAATGTTATGTGTTTTAAGTATTTATAGATACAAATAATCATACTTTATACTATCTCTGTCGATGAAGAGATTAGTCCTAAGTGTTTTCTTTGATATTGGTGCTGATAATTAAATATTTAATTAGACAGTGTCTACAGTAATTTTTCTACACCTTTGTTTATACAGAAAATTGATATTAAATAATATTGATAATGCTTAGCCAATAATCGTAATGAGAAAAAAAACTACGATATATATCACACATCATAGGCATGCAAAAGTAATCTGTCTATATGCATAGCTTAGAGATAACCCTACAAATAGCGCATCTGTTCTTATATTAACGTTTCGTCCCGCGTATGTAATAAAAAAGTTAATTGGTTTTGAACGATGACTAATATTGTCGTACATAACATAACATAACATCACGCCTTGTTTCCCCGAAGGGTTGGGCAGAGGTGTCCCTGTAGCAGGTACACACTGTGCAGGTATTGTCGTACAATATGTTACAAAACATACTTGGTCAATCGATTACGTTGCTATGCTATCTTAACTAAAGGTAAGTAGTAAAAGCACCTCGGATCAAAATTATACACATTTCGTTGAGTCAAAAAACCGGATCTGGGACCAGGGTTAGATAAGTACATTCTTGACCCAAGTACTTATAATATTGATACCCAACACGATCAGATAGAGGTATCCAGATAAACTACTTTCATTGGTTTAATTAAAGGCAAGATATCGGGACTTGTTTTCTTCTGATTAATGCTGGGTAAAACTTGGATGCTAAGTTTTAATGAGATTTATTTATGTACGCTTACAAGGGATGAATGTGTAGTTGACTCTTCGAGAGGAAACCCAAGAAAAAATCTTATTTAGAAATCAATTTTCTCATTTAGTACATATTTGTGCTTGAAAAACAATTTTCTATTTTAGAAAAAGTTGTGGTTTCACTGAATTATTTAAATGTTTTCTCCGCGGTACTGTTTCTGGCACTTCTTCCAGACGCTATTAGCGTGCGTCTGCGCAGCATCATTCTGATAATTTTGTCTTTACTTAGGTTCTCGTTAAATAAAACTCGTGATACGTTAAAACGTGTCGCTACCGCTTTACATACATTATGTCAACCTTCAACATGACCACAGACTGCGGTTACATTATCGATCGCTCATATTAATTTTATAATACATAAGATCACTGATTAAATAATAGAGTAAAATTATAATATACTCCACTTTTTTGTTTAAGCGTTTTTTATTTATTTTAAACGTATTTTATTTAAATTAAGTCTATTTTTGTCTATATACTTAGTATGCTACGATTCAGGTGTTTGAACTATAACTCATTATCTATTCTTGGGCACTCTCAACTCGCTCGTAACCTACAGAGCATTCCCGAAGAGGCCACAGTGGATCAAATTTTATATTTAAAAGCACTAAAATAGCGTGAAGACTAACTTCATCTCAAAGCTGTCCTATTAATAAAGCAATCGATTGAATCGGTGACCTAGATGTGGTTCGTATATGTAGGTACAGGTTTAGGCTGGTATAGCACACTTAGATTATAACAATGAAGGATCTTTTATTGGTATCTAAAGTAAAGAATGAAGCCAATTACAGGTGCGATAGCATTTCTATGAATCACACCAATTAATGTAGATGCATTAATTGGTGTGATTCATAGAAATGCTAAGAATTCTATAAGAAACTACATTGACGAGGATGTATGTGAAGAATTTTTAGGCCAATTCCCTTCAGTAAATTTAAAAAAAAAAACGGAAATACTTAAATGTTTTAATTCGTTTAATCAATCATATTTAAGTGAAGCTTTAAAAAGAAATTGAAAGGGATTTGTGAATCAAAATTCTTATAAAATAAAATAAATACAAAACAATATCAAACCGGTATTAGTTGAATAATGATCCGGTGTATTTATAGTACTGGTTAGTCCACTGGTAGTAACTTTGTAGAAACTTTTACACAATAAAAACATTGTAACTACAATTTCGACTTCCCGTCCATAATATTGCCTCTTTATTCGTGTAAACAATCACTGTAATACACAGGCACAATGGGCGGATAATTCGATACCATGCACAGTACTTAGCGAGCTAAAATGACTAAGTATCGCAAAACATCGTGTAAGCACGCACTGTTAACACCGAATAACGTTTACTTTCGCCGCTTGCCCGCTTCAATCACATTGATAAGATATCACTGAATTTTAAATTTTGCGCTCTAATATTTACAATTCACCTATTGTGATTACAATTACTTGTTCTACTTATAAATTATCTACAAACCCGGGAGTACATCACATGTGTTTGGCCTCTGGGCGTTCATCGAACCCCTATTGTTCGATTACTAAATGCAACATTACACATGAACTGAGCGATTCGAGGAATGTCACTGGCTGGATGTTACATCGATGAACCGCACTGGCTTGTAACGTTGGCGACAAAGCGACAATTTACACGAGCGTGAAGTTCCCGATCAAGTAAGTGACTGTGGAACGCGAGAACTACGCAATGGCGTGTGGACTCCATGGCGCTCTTGCGGAGGGCACACAAAACATACTTTTCTATTGTATCCAGTCTGTGGGAACAGTAAATTACAAAACAAATACACATCGACATTTTTTTACAACTAGCTTTGTAATTTTTAATGTTTCACTAAACGCATTGTTTCCATTAATTCGCTTTCGATTCTCACATGTATTTTATTTTTATTGTTGTAAGATTTAAGTATTTTGTATAAAACATAAAAGTATATGTCTAGTCTAGTTTATTACGACTGTAATATTAAGAGTGTAAAGCTCTTAAGTGTCAGAGGTTGTGTATTTACATTGAAGAATTTATGATGATGAGTGTTTTAACTGTATGCAACATAAACTTTAACGAGGTACAAAATGCTTTAACGGCGAAGCTGCTTTCAAGAATAAAAACTTATGGGAACTGACTGATATAATAGCTCCATTGAATGCGACGCGGGCGCAGGTATGCGAGTGTTTCCCACTCTTACCTAACTCTAAGATTACAACGGATATTGATTGTGTTCGTGCTTACATCTCTCACACGATACTGAAAGACTTTCACAGTTTTTGTTGCACTCACTTCCAGCAGTACAAAACATCTTAGTGTTGCCATATTCAGGAAGCCGAATTTTATTTTTTTATTTTATTGAACTTATTATTAAAGCATTTGTAGTTTTACCAAATTAACGCTTAATGAATGCTATAAACAAAGTCTTCAGACAGTTATCAGGGTAATTAAGATGGTGACTATACAATAAAGAATATCCCTATAGTCAGAAAATACGTAATAACATCAATTTTATTCTAATAAGATTCCTAAACAGGCATCAATGCATTGAAATTGAATCTTAATTAGTGTTACATTTATACTTATACGTTAGATTACTCAAAGATACCACGAGCAAATATTAATAGTGATTTTATCTACTTATATATTCATGAAAGATTTTACTATCAGTTCAAATAAAAAAGGGATAACTCATGAAATCTGTCTGGCAACACTATGCAAGTCTTACTCATGGAAGTCATAATTGTTAGCTCATACATAGAACAAGACAAGAATTCTCTTCTTAAGTACATACACATTTTTTACCTGTACTTGGTTCAAAGCATTAAAAGTATCCACGTAGGAAGAAGAGCACATTTAGCGACATCAGCTATTAGGAAGCAGTGAAAAGGGTTAACGTTAAGGTAGTACAAAAATGGATAATGCTGGTTATTTCGTTCAGGTAAAAGGGGTTGATATTGTATATGTTAGTTGCTAAACTAGAGTCTTCTAGATATTTTTGAAGTGAAAACTTCTTTAGGCGCGTTGGGCATTTTTGAGATGGAAAAAAAACAATTGAACTCGCGACACCATTACCGACACCTCATTTTTGTAAACGCGATTGTGCTCTTTATTTATATTACGTTACGGATCAATGTTCTATGCAAGTTCTATACAAGTATTTTTCTTCCACCAAGGCGATCTTGTTCAAGTTTTCGCTTCTGTCGGCACTCCCGGAGTGCCACTGTTTTTTTGGGCGGTAGGTTATTGACAGGCCTTTCATACATTGTTACAGTGATTACATGGCATTAAGCATAACTAAAGGAAATGGTATGCAAATCACCGCGTTGCAGAGAAGAAGAAAAGCAAGATGGTCAGACGACATTGTTAGTGACGGCGAACGATGAGGTGATCGACAGTGACAACCGTACCCGTCTACATGATGCTATACCTCTATCAAGGAGTAAGGTCCTGATCACGCGAAAGTATAGTCGTCCGAATTTGTCCCTCGCGACGTGGTACAGGAAGTCGGGGTACTCTCCGAGACACTCTTGGAGTTCCGCGTCGGGCAGGTAGCTCAACTCCTGGAAGAGCTCGGGATCGAAGCCCGGCGGCGGCGAGGCGCGCGAGCCGCCCGCGCACCCCGCGCCCGAGCCCGCGCAGCCCTCCGCCGTGACGCGCGCGACCCGCGACCATCTGCTCCGCCCGCTGCACGCCGGCGATCACTCCCAAGCGCCGATCGACTTCCTTCTATTTGTCCACTTTTTATATTGTATCACTACGATTCCTATGCACAATGTCTCCGACGTAAAGTCACAAATGAACTGAACTGACAAACCATTTTACACTCTGCTAAAACCAATATTTATTGTGACGTAATACCTGTAAAATCACGAGAATCGTGTCGACCACTCACATGAGGATGTAATGGAACACGTCTGACGGGATAGTGTAAGTAGCTGGTGGATATCTGCATCACGCTCGGGTGGCCAAGCGAGTTGCTCTCTTATGAAATTCATGATAAACGCGAAGCCCGATTATAGCGGTCACGCCATGTAAATGTCTAGAACCAAGTGTTAGTTAAGTGAATGAGGTTTTACTCTGATGTTGGAGTTATCGATTTATACACCGAAATGGGGGCAGAGTCGGGCGCTCCCACGCCTTCGCTTAGGTAATGTTACATGTCATTAATAAGGTATGTTTTATATATTGTTTGGTTAAGGAAAACAAGGAAGGTCTAACGACTGTATTTCCCGGAGGGTTGGGCAGAGGTGTATGTAAGTATAGTGCATCCAGATTTCGTCAGTTAAGTTTATATCCCATGTACTTAAAATAGGGGGCGAGCCTATAAAATAATTTTATATCTATTCTAAAATTTAAGAAGCTTTTTCCGTCATTAACACAAAAATAAATAAATCTATCTGAGTTAATATAAAATTTTAACAATACCCAGATAAACAATTCCTATTCTTCACAGTTCGTAGCTGATACGAAGTACTTTTACTTCGGTATTGAACTATTGAAACTCTCGTATTTTGATTGATAAATCATTCAATGATCTTTGCAGACCCAATAGTCTGTACTTAAATTACCAGTTAAGTACCTCACTTGGTCGCGTTTTCACGGTCAAGTAAAAAAAACAAACGCATTAACGGTGTAATTGCTCAGTTGCCTCTAATTTCCTAAATAACCTTAAGAAGATGAGCCTGAAGTGCGCTACTGACATTGTTCAATGAATAAAAAGAGTAAGTAGTCAAAATTACTTTTGTTTAAGAAAATGGCGTTTAGGCCAGTCACCGTAATCACAAAAATCGCGTTAGCTCGCATAAATTACACTGTTCTGATTTTTTGGGATGTTTTTAGGATAATTACCAATAGTGGAAATCCAAGATTGCAGCTTCTAAAGACCTGTGCTAAATGCGTGGTGCTCGAAAAATCTTTTGACTTCTAACTTTACTACAATTTGGGCGCAGCCGTAGCTTTGTAGATTCAATAGAACCCGAGATACAGTACTTACTTCAAACATTGGCCATTTTTCAATGAAAGTTAAAAATTGTAGTTACCCGTCTTCCGAGCAGGATATCGGTTAAAATACTCATTCTACGAGGAAAGTCATGACAGATGAAGTTGTAAAGTAGTTAGCTAAAACTATAACTTTGAACTTTTTGTAGAAAATTGCCAATTTTGTCCTACTACGGTGGCGCTCAATTGCAGCAAATGTTGTATATTTGAAAATTTATACGATGACTTTTTCCGTAAGACCCACTTTTTAGAAGTTAGAAGCCAAAAACTGAAAGAAGTCCGAAAACTTCGGTCTTTCGAGCCCCACGCAGTTAGCACAAGTCTTTCGAGCTGCAAACTTGGTTTTACACTATTGGTATCTGTCCTAACAACATCCCAAAAAATCAGTAGGTACGGTGCATTTTTTTTCAGACTGATCTAATTATTATTTAAGAACCTACTACAATTTTATTATGAGTGTCACCTGAACTTTTTTGTCAACTGTATAAGCTGTGTAAAAATGTATTTGATATTTCTTAGTTGATATATTTGTCATTTTAAATAGTAGTTTATCGAGTTGGTACAGAAGTGAAGGCCGGGCTGCACGTGATTAAACATTGACGTCGAGCAACCTCTTCCGAAAGGCTTTATGCCACAACCGGTAATGCACAGCAGCGTACAAACGACCATCAAACTGCACAGTGCACGACTATTGAAAGTATTCTAGACAAAGACATTTATTGTGATTTAATTTAAGAAAATTGCCTATAGATTCCAAAATTACCGCATACAATGACCTCACATCGTTTGTCACACCTCAATCGGTTTTATATCAATTTAAACGACATACCAACTTTTTATCATATTTATATTTTCATCTCATGGTCACGGTCATTTTTATGGTCGTTTACCTTCGTCTTACTGGCCTTCCAAACTTTAACTCTATTAATTAAAGATATTTTCCTTCTGTTTCTTTACGATTCAGGTGATTTATTAGAAGGCAATGCAATTTTAAACTTAAAGTAATTAGTCCAACATTACATATACATAATGTTACGCATGAGCAACCTGCACGATTTAACCGAAATAATCGCACATACCTAATCAACCGAGTCTTACTGGTTTAAGTTACTAGACCGAATGATTTATCGGTCTGTGTAATTTATGAAATTTTACCCGACTCAATTACTATTGTGCTAATTACTTTTCATATTTATTTCAACGAGATCAAGAAAATATAGTAACTTTATTGAAGTGAAAACTTCTTTAGGCGCGTTGGGCATTTTTGAGATGGAAAAAAATAAATAATTCGCGACACTGTTACCGACACCAGCTTTTGATCACTAGAAAGACATCAACGCGCGATACATTTTCTTTGGTATTTTTTTATTGTTATTGTACAAATTCACCGATCAAAGACCGTAAAATCATCAAACGAATTTGGATCTATTACGTGGTTATTTATCAATGACATTGATCTTTAATTTGGCTATAACAATTACCTTACAAACTTTATAGTAAAATGAAAGTAGGTTAACAGAATCTGACGTAATTTTGGCCCTGTACGCACACCCGCGAATACACTCATACCAATGAGCAGACAATGTCAGACGCGCTTGTAACTAACCATTAACAATGTCGGGGTCTGGTCAAGTTTGATGATGGTGTATAATCAGGGGACCTGTCACGTGACGATTAATAAATACTTCCAACTCCATGCTAAAGAAGCATATCCAAGTGAAAGGTATTAATCACTGGTATTATTCGTAAACATAGATTTCAACATAGTAGGTACGCCACTATACATACTGCATGCATACACAACACATGATTCACATAAAATACCGATTATTACAAAATTCCAGAACATTAAATGAATTATCGATAAGCTTTTGAATTAAGCCACACAATGACAATATAAATTCCAATCTAACCACTGAAATTACACACAAAACAACCTTTATCTCAAAACAAGGCGATTTCTTTTAGTAACGGTTCTAGTGTTTGAGGCCAGTGGTAATAAACTTTCACGATCAAGTGCAGGCGTCTGCAGTACGGAGGCAGCACGCTATTTGCGCGAACACGACACATATGAACGGTATCGAGACAGATTCGCGCAGCGAACGGCCGGCCACGTCCACTTCCGTCGATACCATACCAATAACTAAAACTAAATTAGTATTCTACACTTACGTTCAAGTCATACTGAAATTACTCACGACGTGCACACTATGTAAATGATTAAACGGCGCTCCTCATACACTCCTCGCTGGACGAATTTATTAAGATAAGCTGTCTGATAACGAGCACGCAAGTGATATGACAAAAATATATAAATACAAAATGCGATTATTATTAAATTATCTACCTAAGTATGTAATGAAGACATTTCAGCTACCTACATAAAATAAATTTACTAAAAGCAAAGCCTAACTACTATCTATAAGCGTCATAATTATCACAGACATGCTTTAATTAAAACATGGTGTTTATTTAATGTAAAATAGAAATAATAAATTTTAATAGCATACATATTTTTGTGAAGTGTTATAGTATTTTTTTGTTGAATATATAGAAATAACACAACCTAAATATAAAGTTAACATTAGTAAACCCATTAACAAAGGTCTTAGGTTAAATAAGCAAGTTTACTAACGAATACCTACGTCATACGTTCATACACATTATCACATTACACATAATTATTATTTCTTTAAAATAGATTTAATGAGCAGAATAAATTAAATAGATGTGTACTGTGTACCTACAGTCATGTCATTTTACTTGGGCTAACCTGAATTACAGGAAGCACCTAGAACTAAGATTTTTTTATCGTCAGTTTTTTTTATAGAGGATGTTGACAGAAACTTAAACCGATCGATTTAAGAGCGTTTATTCTGAAAGTGGGCAACGTCGCAAATAGATGTCAAATATTTCGCTGTTTTGATTAATTTGGCAACTGTATAAAAATAAGAAATGTGGCTAACTAGCGAACTAATAATGAATTGCAATTATAACACTGAATTTGATGTTGTAACCGTTTTAGGTGTAAAAAAAGATTTGGAAAATTTCAAAATACTTTTACTTTTTTTACAATAAAAAATTAAATATTCGGTGTTACGAATTATTGCATTTCATAATCAATATTTTACTTCCCTAGTTAGCTACATTTTTTAATTCCATACAGTAATATTGCCAAATTAATCATAACAGGTAAATATTTGACAGCTATTTACGACGTTGCCAACTTTTAGTAAATCCTCTTAATGTCCATCAAATATGACTGATATTCTGTATTTATTAGCAACATTTGATTTTTTGTTGTTGGGGAATTCTGAAAATTTGACACTAATTAAAAATTTGAAACCTGACTTTGGTTACAGTTTTAATTTTTAGTGTTGGGGGATTTAGAAAACCTGGCTTTGGTTACAGTTAAAAATTTTGGCGTTGGGTAATTTAGAAAACCTGTCTTTGGTCACAGTTTGAATTTTTTGCGTTGGGGGATTTAGGAAACCTGGCTTTGGTTGGTGGCAGATTGAATTTTTGGCATCGGGGGATTCAGAAAACCTGATTTTGGTTACAGTTTGAATTTCAGCCCTTTTCATACTCGTGGATTTAGAAATGTATTTGCAACTAGGTACTGAATTACATAGTTGTGTTGCGTGTTTTAGTTGAAAATCATTTACACCCAATGAACATTCAATCGTAGACCGTTACGCATAATGATTCAGGTTACTATACTATATTTCCTAGTCCGTGGTTAGGTGCGCACAGCTTAATAAAATTATTTTTTACTGTATTGTGGCAAAACTAACGTTTTTATATAAAAACATAGTGAATTAAATGTGCAGTAACGTGACACAAATGTTGAAAAAAAAAGAGTTTTATAAAAATGTTTTGATAGTAATTAATTTGAATGTTTGAATAAAGTTTCCGGATTATCTGGATACCTATCCGGAGAATATTTATATACTGAACGTGAATGATCCCTGATATCGACAGAAAGATATCATAATTCAATATCTGATAGATCCCATTTTTCACAGAATACATGTCTAAAAGACGAAGTTGGTTAATAAGAATCATATAGGATTGTTCCAGAGTGAATCGCCTGTTTTCACCATTAATTATGTGCAATCAAGCACGTTATTATTATAATTGAAGATATATTTCATATCAAGATTAATTTGACAACTTCCCACTTATAACTGTGAGTGCTTGCTTTGAAAACAATAGCTTCGAAGACTGTTATACGCATGCCCACAACTTTATGGTGGAGGGTGACGAACAATTTGTTAACATTGGGAAATTCTGCAGTGTGGGTTATTAATAATACAATTACATATACGGCTGTGCATATACATACTCGTACTTTCATAGGTTACTGGACTAGACCCATATAAATAATCTTACATGAAAGCATACGCTGTCGGCAATTTTATAAATTGTACATTTAGGTAACTGAATGGAACAACAGACTCAACCTCAGTGTTATTTTTTAATTGACTGCTTTACGATAAAGTTAAGTAATAGAAAACATTGCGCAGAAATTGCAATTTTCTTGAAAGCCTAAATACTCTTAAATACGGGAAACAGATAGTTGCTATTATATTTAAATTTTGTAAAATACTACACAACAAAACAATGAACATAATAAAATTATGCTCTCACGGTCAAGATTACAGATCTGGCTCACAGCTGTTGCGCGTTGCGACGCCGCGTCGTCGTCGCGTCTCGAGTCCCCCGACTCCCAAACCACCCCCAATCAATGACGCAGAGACTTGCTAATTTACCTTCTACAGCATGCCGAATATTATATTGGTATTAACAGAATGCTGATTAAAATGAAAAACATGTAAAACACTAATAAGGCTACAAGCAGAATCTTTCACCCTCTTACATAAGTTATAGTATCACAAAATACAGTCTATAATGACACAAACGTTAAGAACTTGGATTTTCTAGCGTTATACCGCTTCTTTTGTCGGCAGGATGAGGCACGTGTGATAAAAAAAACGGTTTGGTACACGGCCAGTGCAACGGTGCACCTCTACTCTCTAAGTTTAGCACGGGTCGGGGCGTAAGATGCGCGATGCGTGCGGCGCACGTCGTTTTTCGGCGTCGCGGTATCGATCGGGCCGTTGCGGCGGGCGACGAGGGAGCACGCGTGCCGCGTGGCTACCGGCGCGACCGGCACTGGTGGTCGCGCTTCTCTATGCTCGCGCAGGCGCAGTGATGCCATAGATATGACTAGCATACCGACCACCCGGCGGACAAATACGTCACCCACATAAACAATGCGGTCGACTCTATAATATACGATAGACAATCAAGGCTTAGGAATTTCAGGGTAGAACATAAATGAAATAAATACCTACTAATATTACTCAATATCAGGGAAGATGTATAATGCGATTTCATTCAAGTATCCTTATTATATAAATTCTTCAAATTATTCGGCCTCCGATAATTATATTAATTAAATATCATGTTACTGGAAAGGCAAAATTACTTAACCGCCATACTACTTATTTATATGGCGGTTAAGTAATTTTGCAATTTTTTTATGTAATATTAATATTTTTCAGGAGACTAGAAAAATATATTTTTCTGTTATTATAATTTTTTTGTTTAAACATAGGGATAGAACTGGAAAGTGACTTTTTTTTATATACGACCTCATTACGTACCTACCTATCTACTTAGGTCCTTTTTTAAATAGCTAGATACTGTAGACAGGTACCTATCTTACACCTTAGATAGCGTTATGCCCTTTATTAATAAGTACCAAATTACTGAAACAGGCATGATGCCTAGGTCAAAAAAAAGAAATTCTATTTAGTCCGTCCGTCAGATAATAAAAAAAATATTAGACACGTATTTTTTGCTTCATCATATTAATAAAATATAACTTAGATAAAACGCATTAAAGTTGGGGAGTGGGGATCGCTACGTCACAAGTAAGTATAAAATCTACATACAAGTGACGTCACGGCACATTTTAACTCAATGTATCGCCGTAATCTTTTGACAACGTAAAAAAAGAAAAAATATGTGTCCAATATTTTTTAATAATCTACAAGACGGACAAAAAATATTTTTTTAGTCATCATCCCTATTACCAATACAAGGCTTTCTTCTTCTTGAAGGTCATGTATGTCCCTGAAAGGCCTTCGTGGCTTTATGTATGATGTCCTTCCACTTCGTTCGGTTCTCAAAAAGGATCTAGGGGAATTACAAGGGATTAAGATAATGTAAAAACTGCTTTTTTTTTCACTGTAATTATTTTTAGGAAAACTATTTTCATCGGTTTTGAGTACAACGCAAAATAGAGGCAGAAACAAATATGTACATTTTGCAAAAACAATTGCTTTTAATCACAGATGCACAGCGATCGACCAAGTATGCTTATTTTTTAAAGATAGACCAAGTATTTTATTATGAAATCTACAAATTGATTTTTAAAAAGCACCCGACGATTAAATATCGGTTTTGATTTTGGAAATACATCTAAAAACCATCGCATTAAAACTGTACCTATTTAAGGATATAAAAATACATGTTTTAAACACAACCTGAATATTATAAGCCTAGTAGTGTTAAGCCTCGTGCAGACTGACGCGACGCGACTCGAACAAAACAATTTCTAAGAAAACTTCACCGTTGAACAATTACCGGCGTCGCGTCGCGAGTTTCTGCACGAGGCTTTACATTAAAAAACAATAAATTTATCAACATTAAATGAATAAATAATAAATTGTTTTTACAGTGTTAAATACACTGTATGTGATTTAATTTAGGAATTATTAAAAATTGCAGTTTGAACGAAATATGTTTTTTATCGCACGAGACTAAAATCTTATAGTTCTAACAATTTACAAACTATTACATGAACATGATCAATCAATCCACAACTGTTTTATGTTATAACTTCAATAATTGATTCATCATGTTCATGTAATAGTTTGTAAATTACTTAGTTAGGCAGTTGTCCCACCGTCGGCGAGAAAGCGACTATCGGCTATTTTCTCGCTCAAGAAACGTACAATAGATATACATTCCGTGTAAACAAAAGAGATGCATATTTAATAGTTCATCGCTGACTGTTCACACCGCCGGCTAGGACTCGTTCCACTAGTTTGTCGCTGAGCGACAAAAGCTCAAATCAAAGATAATACTCGCTCAGCGATGATCGCTTGGCGGTCAGAACTCACGCCGAGAGACCAAACAGCGTTAATATCGCCCCGCGAGTGAGTAACGAGTGATGCGAGTCGCACTCGGACACTCACTGATAGCCCAGCGACAAAACTATCGGAACTACACACTCACTGCTCGCTACTCGCCAACTCGTTATCAGTTGCTAGCTCTACTCGCTACTCGTTAATCGCCGGCAGTGGGACAACTGCCTTATACTTTCATTACGCACATGTGCTTTCATTGTTTGTATAATACAACTCATTACATTAACATTAGAAGAAATTCCAATTACATAACATAACATCACGCCTGTAATCTCCGAAGGGTTAGGCAGAGGTATACCTATAGTACACCCACATTTCGCCAGAAGTCCCATGTAATAGGATTATCGGAGGCGAGCCTATTGCCATCAACCGAGCACAAATCCGTACTCAGAGCTGCTACTGAGAAATTCCTGATAGAAAAACCCAAAAACATTTTGCTCGACTTGGAAATCTAATCCCGGACCTCATGCTTAGCGCTAACGCTTGCGACCACTAGACCAACAAAGCATTCCATTTCATGGAACATTAAAATTAAATACCATTTATGTGAAACACATGTTTCATATAAAAGATAGAATCTGCTAGCCTTTGAAATAAAAACATTCAAAGACAATGCATAGTTTTGTTCTGCCATAAACCATAATAAATGATGAAACAACATGCATACTCACGGAAGTAATTGAGAGTCTCCCTGATCTGGTCAGGAGTGAGCGCGAGGTCTTTGTCGCTCACCGGGAGCGCCGGGGATGGTATGAACCAATCTTGATTCTCGTATCCTGGAAAATATCGAAATATATGAGAACATAGCTATTACAAACGGAACGGAAAACCTTTGTACTTGATATGGTATGTGCTAGTACATAGCCCAATTTGTACCAATTGCTGTATAATACACTCATTGAAATAATTACTGATAGCCAGTACTTATGAGGCCAAACACACGCGACACCGTCACAGGGCCGCTGAATCACACGACACATCAACCGCCGTCAACCGCTATATCCCACCACCAATTCAAATCTATTCAGACCACGTCCTATTACAATGACTTTTAGCTAAATGTCGAGAACTTCTCATGAACTAAGAATACATTGCTTTAATTTTACACCTGTTAGTACACCCACTTACTATGGGCCCGGCGTAATTATATCATTACAGTTTTGAAGTTATACAACAGCATATGAGTGCACATAAACTATCTGTTCGACTTAGAAGCCACTAAAGGTCTTCCTTGTTATACAATATACAGTGACAGTGATGATTAAACTTTCAGTATGCAGTTGATTAGTAGAGCATTAGCTTGAACGGAATTTCCATTAAAATATCTAGCATCGAATAGTGGGGGTGTTATGTGCAGTAAACGCAGCAAGTTGACAGATGGCACGCATCAGACCGGTCGGGGACGCATACTGGCCAGCGGGCGATGACTCGACCGATGAGACACCATTATTTATAGCGTTAAGAACGCCGCCGGCGCCGGAAACCACTACTCAAACACTTACTAAGACGGAACACCACATATAGCCCACTTCTACTTTGTCAAATTCTTACCATTTCTTAACAAATTTCTTTTAAATATATTATGTAAACAGAAGGATTTTTGAACTGGAATCAAACATAAATATCTCTTAGTAATAATATGCTTAGACAAATGAGTCATAATATTTAACGATAGTCAGATATAAGTATCGTTATACTATTGATAATGAGGTAGTTAAGAGTAGAAAGTTCGCCTTCAATTAACTTACAAGACATGTTGGTACTTATATTCTATTTTATTTATTACACTTCCTTATGAATATGGCTAACGACTGTTCCAGCGAAATGATTGTCATTCAGCTTTATAGGAACATACTACAATTAGCGTTAAAAAAGTGACTAAAAGTTTATACGTCCGGACCTTAGGCTAAAAAAATTTTGAAATAATGAGAAAATATTCCTAAATTACCGTTTTACTTTCACAGAGTACTTCTAAACCGTATTCCATTTCGTTGTGCAGTCTGACATTTAGAGAAACTATTGTGCCCCTGTCTCGCAAGAGACCTTGCCATTCCAAGAGAGTCGTTGCACACCGTCGTTCATTAGGCCTGGAAACTAAACGTTCTAGTTCATTGGAATGTATTGAGACTGAACTTATAAATAAATATACAAAGCATTCAATCATAGGCCTTATCACGTTACAATGGTGTACAGCAAATCGAATAGCTCAACTCTAATACTAGATGTAGTGCAACCAACAACATAATAGGTATTTATTTCTTCCGGCTCAAACGTCTTGAGCCTATCAACAATGTCGAGCAAAAATGCGTACAAGTAGGCTACGGCCTAGTTACTAAACACTGACCTGATGAAATTTACGCAGAACTACTGAAACAGAACTAGGACGACTGTAAAGATGAATATTTACATAAGGCTTTTCTCATGTTTTTTACAGAACATTCACAATGTCAATATACTTACATCACATTTATAACTTGTGAAATAATATATACTTTAGGGAGTAAAAGCATGAAGCTTCAACTTTGGGGGAAGGCAGAATTCGCAACACCAAAAATATTGAGAATTAATATTTCTTCTTTTATAAAGTTAATTTTCTATAATGCTATAATCTATGGGCTTCCTAATATATTTGGCAACGGCTCACTTCGTGATAAAAAGACATTTTTTTTGCGTAGCTCTGCCCTTAGCTGCTGAGAAATTAGTACCAGGTCGTGCCTGCCGCCTACATTCGAACAAGGTAGCAATGAAGACCCTGCCCTAATGTGACCTGCGTAGTTTAGAAGTTTGTTAAAGAAAATATTTCTAAGTAATAAACATCATCATTCACCTGTTTTAGACAAGTATTTTTTCTGCAACTTCGCCCTAAGGATATGCCAAATATGCTTAAGCATATTGAAATATAGACCAAATCAGTATTTATGGTAAATAACGATTCCACAAAACTTAAACAAGTAGGATGAAAAATCCCTCTTTTTAAAATTAAAAACTTATAACGAACATTCAGATTTTTCTAAATCTGGCTATTCATAAAATAAAACGAGTGATTCAAGTTCACAGAAAACACTCGAAAGGAATCAGAAAAAAAGTCCTTTAAGCTTTGGGACGATTCCAAAAGAATGCTGCTTTAAAAAATATGTGACTCGTCGAAAAACTTCTCAACATCGTGCAGTCACAGGATACACTCAATTATTAATTAAAAATAAGAACATTGTTCCAGGCGCTACTCAGTGTACTCAACTCCTACTAATACTTTAACAACACCCTTCCAGAGGTAATGATCCCCATAAAGCTAAATTTAGACGTTGTAAATGATGTATGTGGCCATGAAAACACAAGTATTGATTTTTGGGTGAATCCGGCCGTAAATGGCGAAATTCCCCCACCCGCCATTTTGACTACACGACTTGCTATAGATAGGCTATATAGCTGATGTAGTCGTAGTCTCAATATTTTCATTCAAGTTTTCATTGCAAGATTTCTATATTTTGTGAGATCTGTCAATATTTTTTTGCGAAATAAAGCTTTTAACTGTGGATACAAAACTAGATGAAAATTTCTACTATGAAAAGAACAATGATTTTGGATGATAATGATAACGTAAACAACTCTTTGTGAATGTTGCTGAAAGCTCGTTGAAAGAAAGCTTTGCCAGTTTGAAATGATTGAACAAAGAAGTGAAAATCTAAAAGCAAAGCGCATAAAAGTATCTGTACCTCCAAATTGTGTGAGACTGTCGGCTCTCAAGCGATATTTTGGTATATGTTCCTGTAGAAGACTGACTATCTCTACCTCGGGCACCTCCTCGCTATTGCACACCTCTGTAGACAAAAGAAACATTAAATGGAAATGCTAGCTTCGACAATTATAGTAGCAGATTTATTTACAATATTCTAAGCAGTAGGTAGGCAGTAGAACAGGTATGGATCAAGATAATGAATAGTTGGAAAGCTGCAAGTTTCAACGCAATGTCGTGACTAGAAAAGTTGAGCGCATTGCAGTATTTAACTGTATAGCCGCTTTGTATGCTGCAAGGAGTGTCTACTTTCTGTATTTAGTATGGGTACGGCGCTTGCAGACTGAATCGATATCTGCCTCCCGGCGCGTCGGCGACTGACCGATCTGCGGGGGCATGCACTTCTGTAATGTCCTTGCGCCACCCTCCGTACCAACGGATTTCGTATAGAGTTCATGCTAATAATATGAAGTGGGAGTTGCTCACTCACACGCATTTTCGAAAGTGATAATTATTTATTGTGTTAGCCACACAATGAACTTGAGTAGTGAGTTAAATATGTATAAATTAAACCAACACACTTAAACGAAAAAGTTCTGTTTAGTTATTACCACCAACGTAATGAATTTAATTTTTTCTAAGTAGTAGATACTTAATTACTCTTAATAAATTGTATGATATACTAATAGCACATAGACTTATGTAATACAGGTATTACAATTTCAGCGTTAGGGTAAATATTTATTTATACGATTGGCACATGACCTGTGTATAACTGTTTATTTTTACCTGTTAATTGCATATTGATTGTTTTTATTCAGTAGCCGACTAAAATCAAATTCATTTAGTTGTTGAGATTTGCAAAATAACTTTGGTTTGAAAACGAATCGCCATAATCAAGCTCATGTTAGAAAAAAGTATTATGTACTAGCTTTTGCCCGCGAGTTCACCCGCGTGTAGGTCGGAAATTATTCCACGGGGACGTACTACCGGGATAAAAAGTCATCCTATATGCTAAATTTCATTCAAATCCGTTCAGCCGTTACAAACTTACTCACTTTCGCATTTAAAATATTAGTTAGGATTTAGGTCTCGGAGCTGACCGAATAGATACTTGAGAGTGCTCTGGGTCAAGTAAAGCTACTCTAGCTTGCCCTCGATCAAGCTTTCTTGACCTAACAATCTTTTGCTGTATTTGCCCAGTATTAATGATATTTTATAGGTTTGTATAAGTAATATATTATTCAGGCAGGCAAGGATAACAATTACCAAAAACCGAAGAATTTATTTATTTTTGTCTCAATTTACATTTTATATTTCTTACGTTGATATTTCTATAAACCAGTAAAAAAGAAAGAAAGAAATTGCGTTTATTTGTGGTAAACATGACGCAAAGTATGAACAAATACACGAAAGGAACAATTTTGGGGAAAATATGTGTCACATCCACGCAAACGGCCATCGTTCAGCATAATGCTGCGTCCCTATGCGAGACGATCTATTTACAAAATGTAAAAAAATCTCTGTCCGATCCGTGAGGGTGTTGTTAAGTATCGTTATGTAGTAATTTTCAGGAAAAAAGAAAAATAACATTCGCCGTTTTTTTTTTTTGCGGCAGAATTTTACCGGGTTATTTACATGGGGCGGTGGGCGGCCGTCGTTTAGCGGGTGTCTAAAAGTCATGACTTATGACCCCTGTTGAAAATTTGCTTGTTTTTAATGGATATGGGGTAATTTTGGTACTAAAAATATGAATTTTAAATGGCAATAACTTTTTATTTTTAATAATTATAAGTTTTTCTTTTACATTTTGGAGTACTGCTGCAATAAGCAGTATGTGCTCCTTTCGGATCGGACAGGGTTTTTTTACATATTGGAGATGTATATCTATACATATAGCTGACCCCAGCGAATAAAATGGTAATGTACTATTACGATAGTTTTAACTTTATTGCATATTCGATATTTAGAGGTCTGATTACACTCTGTCAATTTTTTTGAATTCATTTCCTACGGTTATTTCAGAAATTACGAGATTTTAAGGTGTATTGTAATGAATGTAAAAAATCACTTTTCTTTTGGTATTTGAAAAATTCCGCTATGTACTCGTATATTAGTTAATAAGATTTTCACAAAAAACAGTTTTTATTTTTCCTGTAAAATTTGGTTGTTAAGAATTACGATTTTATTCGCCGGGGACAGCGACATAGGTATAGAGTTTGAAATACTGAGACATGATTATATTCAATGTAGCCTCTCATTGAGGTCCGGCGAGAAAAGAAGTAACATAATATTACGCCTGTTTTCCCGAAGGGCTAGGCAGAGGTGTACCTTCCCTGAAGTACACCCATATTTCAAACATAGTCCCATGTAATAGGGGGTTATACACTGAAAAAAAAGTTTTGTTACCTGTAGCATAAATTTTAGCTGCTAGTAACATGAAACGGGCGACTAATAAACTGAGTGCTACTAATAGCTAAAACGAGTTTTGTAAAATAAATTAAGGTATTTTTTACTTAACTATTTCAGTTAACTGAAATTAAACAAGTTTTGTAGTGTTAACAAAACCATTCGCTTTTCGGTAGTTTCACAGAAATTTTAATAGTAACTAAACTACTTTATTATTTCTTACAAAACTGTTAAGTTATTTTTAAAACTCCGTGCAGTTAGAACTGCCAATTTGTTTAGTTATAAATAGCAAAACTTTCACAAATAGTTTATTTAGTTTTAAGGAAACAGTTTATCCACATGTGTTTAACTGTTTTGTTGTCAAATCAATTGGTAAAGCTACCTATAACAGATTTGTTTAATTACTCGAAAATAACTGATTTAGCTAATAGTTACAAAACTGTTTATCTATTTATTGCTGTTCTTGTTTTGTTACATAATCGCCGCGTTTGCTGGCTGGTTTATGGCTCCCGCAGACTGTCTATCGGTATTCAGCTCAGTTAATTTGCCAACAAAACCATGATACTTGGAGTGTTGTCACTCATAATGAATAGCTGAAATGGATACCGATCGACCACCTACAGAAGCCCTTAGTGAAATTCTAGTCAATATTTAAATTCATTTTAAATAAACGTTATTTTAGATCCCTATATTACTGCAATACAAAGAATACATAAGTACTTCAATATTTTTATAATGTTGCAACTACAATAACACTTTAAATAAATTAATTATTGACTTGATGTGGGTAAATAAAAATAAAAGAATCAAGTAAGGATACATTTAGGTTTAATAAGTTTAAAAAAATTATGTAATACTTTAACACAATCGACTTAGTATTTTTATTATTCACGATAACCCAATACAAACGACTATGTTAACAATCTTTGAAATGTACATCAAAACGTGCACTTAGCAGGACATACCTTTGCAAAAATTAGGTCAATCTGAAATTTTTCATAGGAATAACATAACATCACGCCTTGTTTCCCCGAAGGGTTGGGCAGAGGTGTCCCTGTAGCAGGTACACCCACATTTCGCCAGTTATGTTTAAGTCCCATATAATAGGGGGCGAGCCTATTGCCATCAACCAGGCACAAATCCAGACTCAGAGCTGCTACTCCATAGGAATAATAAATTATATATACGATAAATGCAGCTAGGTCCGTTGCCTCTTCATTATTATCTGGAAACAAAAAATATCAGTGAAATACTTATCAATGAAATAATTACATGAAATATTGAATTTGATAAAATCTATTAAAACAAGCATTTAATTAAGATGAAGTGAGTCCCAAAATCTATATTTTTTCCAAATTATCTAGTCTCAAACTACATAGTTAGTGGTCCATCTATGGACACTACACCAAATTAATAGAAATATTAAAACTCTTACCTAAGTAAATAAGGAAGTTAATGTTGTCTATGATGTCTTTTGGAACTCCATCCCTTTTATTTTTTGTTAATGTTGTCTATGATGTGTTTTGGAACTCCATCCCTTTTATTTTTTGCGTATTCAATAACTTTGAGTTTGGTCAAATGACAATTATTTTTAATTTCTCATCAGAGTCCGGATACAAAACCTTGAAGTCCTTCAATTGCTGCAAAAAGACAATTAAGTATTTAGATTTAAATCTACTATAGATTCATTTATTTGTACTATCTACATAAGTACCAAATTTCATTCAAATCCTTCAAGCGGTTACAGAAATACCTAGTTTCGAATTTAAGTATAATTTGATAAAAATATCGCACATACCTGCAAACTTCTGGACATACATTTCGAGTCCTTAGGTAACCAGCCATAAGTTCCATCGCCTTCTTCATGCCAGGTAGTTCTCGCCTTCGTCTTCTTAAATCACGTATACCATGCGATATGACGAATAGTACAATTACTTTAACTTTATAATTGCAATTAATAAAGAATACAATTACAAAATACATGCAGCGCGCGCGACACACGTTTGTATTGCGAGTTTCGCGAATCGTGAGTGCGACACGGCGGCGGAGGAGCGTGCAGCATGGAGCAAGGGACAAGGGATGCGAGCGTTTAGTTTTCAGTACCAAGCTTGTTTTTGTAATCTATGGACAATATTTAATAAACAATTTATAAACAGTTTTGTAATGAGCTATCGAATTTTATTAAGACTCATCATGTATTTGATGTTGTTATGTATAACTAGAAGTATTATTAATTATTAGCCAAAAAAATAATGCTACAGGTTAACATAAGTTATTGAACTATTTTTAGACGTTCGTTTGGTAAAAGATGAATAAACATGCGACTTATTAATAGATCTTGAGTTTGCCTAACAGTAATCAAACATTTTATCCGTGTAGCTAAACGACTTTAGCTAACTCATTTTAGTAAGCATTAGTTCACATTTTAACTAACAGCACTTGCACTCTGAATAGCATAACTAGTTTGAGATGTATCAGCAACACCAGTTCAGCTATTTTAGCAAAACTTTGGTTTCTATTAATCAAAATTTGACAATTTTTTCAATAGCTGAACTAGTTCAGCTATTTATTTTTTTCAGTGTAGGAAGGGAGTAACAAGAACCAATAGACGTCGTTTATTTAAAGTCGTAAATAATATTGTATTGGTGCTGAAACAAACGTAACTTTCCTCTTTAGAATATATATTTAGAACGATGATATCAGTGTTGTGTCGTGTAGTTTCTACTGAATAATAATAACCCATCTCTGTCCGTGGGTAAGAACCGTGGAAACTAGTACAATTGTAGATCAAACAGACTCTCTTGTCGACTGATAACCTCTTTCGGTTCCCTGAAGATTACAGAAGATGCAACACTGACAAATACGCCATATCATGATTGTGTCACGAATGGGTTTTTTCAGCCAGATCTACAGCGTGTATCAGAAATGTGTGGTCATCTTTTAGGATGTTGTACAGACCATCAAACTGAAGAACTTTCTCCATGGGACTAAAATCGTAATCGCGAAAAAATAGTCAACTGTCCCATACAAAACTTCAATACATACTCGACCCAAATGTATGGGACAGCTAACATTTCTGATGCACGCTGTATATTGTTATCGATCGAACACAGGGGCTGCGAGCCTGAGTTGTTCTTAATCGAATAGGTATCAAGCGATACACATCGCATCACTGCACTTAGCTGAGATTGCATCTTTTATGACATTTTAAAATGAACTTCCTACAAAAACTACAGAAAGTCGCCCATGGGCATGTGTCCGCCCGTATTTTTCTGAATATTCATGAAAAATTATTGAAAAAATAAATTTATCGAATTATTAAAAGATCTTTAATATTTTTCATGTTATTTATTTTTTGAGTAGCGTTTGCCCATATCTCCGATGTTATTGGCTCAATTTGGATTCTGTTTATTATTTTTAAAAGCTTATGAGTTATTTTATCGGATTAACTAACATTTAATTTTTTTATTAAATAAAATTGTCAACTATGAAAAAAACAGAGATGAAGCAATTAAAAAAAAAACAGTTTTTATTTATTTAAAAAACAAAAGTGTAAGGCCATAATATAATAGGGGGATTTTGAAAATAAATAAATAGTTGAATTTAAAAAAAATTAAGATAGACCACCCTTTTAAAGTTAATATTCGAGAATTTTTTGTGAACATTCAGAACATAACGGGCGATTACATGCCCATGGGAAGTATTGTATAATCTACTAAGAAATGTGTATGATATAAAAAACTTCTTTTAGCAACATTGAAGTTGCGAGGAATTTGGTAGGTAGGTACCTACTATTATTTATTATTTTAGCACCCTAAAACGGAAATTCACAGTTTTAAAGCCGAGATAGCGTTTCAATGCTATCAGCCGAATAAGAAGCAAGTTTGTGACATTCAAATAAAATGATATAGTCCCGACTACTTTATTGATATGATAACTGATAAGGATATTACCGTGTAGGTACATTATACTCTACCTACGCACGTTATACTGACGCCTTTTTCCACGTGCATAGCAATATCATCAAACAGCAATCGATTGACATCATCGATTCCCAATTGGAACTACAACTATGGAAATTGTGGTTGTTTCGTATTTCAACAAAATATTACAAGACATTATCAGACAAACAATAATATACTTTTAGCAAAGGCACTTTGAAATGTCCCTCCCTACATGTCAACATGTGCCCATACCCTGAACAATTATTATTTTGGTGTATCCGTTGGAAGCTCTCCAAAAAATTATGGTACGCACTTCTCGATAATTTGTAAACAAACAAAAACAAAACGTTAAGTAATTCATTCGAGTTAATTATTCGGTGGACAAGCCCTGATTACATGTACATATAAGTGAAAAAGAATGTGCCGTGCCCTTTCGCTTTCGTTACATAATAAATGCAATTGACTGTGTATCCATTCAGAACTTGCATCATTGAAATAAAACGAAACAGGTGCACAAGTGTTGTTTCCGTGTAAGTACGTTGTAAAACGCCTACACCACTTGCACTCGCAATCGATATTTAGGAACAATCAGAAGAGACTTTTCCGCCATTCTCAAAAGATGAATAGCAGTCTGTATATTCATAACAGCTAATAGAAAGTGGAAGCAGTAAAGCGGTTTTTGTTTCTGTTTAACAGCTGCTTTTCAATGGCTATCTCTAAATGTGAGTTACATTTGCATGGTGCATAAAGATACTACTTTAGCGAGACCGGAGAAATTATTTTTTATTTTCGCATGAATAGTCAATGCTCCTTCTTAAATCTATGCTTAGGCAATAGCTCACCATGATTCCAAGCTAGCAGCAAATCCTGTTGCTTCTCGTACAACTCATCTCGACGCCGCGGCCGAGGCCGGTGTCTTTTTTCAGTCATAATCCGAACACATATACTGCACTAACTTATACGATTTTCACATCACATTGCACATCTTTCAAGTATCTAAGAGTAACATCACTTTCACCATACATCTGCGGACGTGCACCGTGTAGCCGCCTACCAAACAATCAACGATGTAATTAGCTAGATAGGAGATAATGTACGCAACGTCATAAATCCGATAACGAACAGCGCTGAACCGATCGAACTAGGAACAATGATTGAAGAAAAATAAAAGAGTGAACGTGACTGACTTATCGCCGATCGGAACTATAATAACAATGGTATTTGAATAAAATTATAACAATCTCTTCGTATTCTAGCTCACTATAAAATCTCGCGACATAAGGTAACTGCATAGTGTTCTACAGTACAAGCCTGTTGGTTGACTAGAAATTGTTTGCTCAGGCACCGGTTCTCCGCACTATACCAACGTCGCACCGATCACATGCAAATTTATCATTGCATCAACGTTTCAACAGGCTGTTTAACAATACACATCTCTCTAACGAACATGAGCCTCACAACTCCCGATCTTTAACAACTGTGTCAACATATGCACACTTTGCACACATTGCAGATGGCACAGATCGAAAATGGCAATATAGATAGATTTCATTTACACTAAATTATGGCTAACGAGGTTATTATAATAACGTTACGTACACTGTCATCTACGTACTGTCTGCAACTTCGTATGAAGAAATTATCAAAAATAAAATGCTGCTTGGATATAGATAGCAAATACCAACCGTGGCACATTTATCTTTAAGTACCGCATAATTTTAACCTGCATGCAGTTCTACGTGCGAACTCGTCCTAATTTCGAGTACGGAGAAATTCTACGGGCTTTCTATTTTTGACCGATACTGAGATAATACATTTAGTTACTATTGACATGGAAAGGCCTGTAAATAGACACATTGCGAGGCCACACGCACAGTTCAGCGGCGGAGGCGGTACGGTCGACGTACTCATTCGAATAACCAATAAAAATAAGGATGTCGTCAATAATTTGGCATCGCTACCATAGCGGGGTCACCTCCGCCACGGGTTGCCCCGCTAACTCGGTGACGCAATTTTGTGACCTTGTCACTTACACTTTGAATAAAGGGCCTTACATTACAACATAATTATCCCATACATTCAAAAAGCTTTAATAAAGAGAATGATTATTACATAACGGATAAAGGTGCTCCAATTTAACTGCCATAGTTTCATTCTGAAAAATCTGATATTACAATCGCAACGAATGACTAATACAAAACAAATCAGTGTTAAAATGCCATTGTGAAGATTTCAGATAAAGATTCAGACTTCAGATGAACTGTGGATAGAATTGATTACATAAGGCTGTCAGTTCATTGCGCCGCCCCGATGTATATAGCCTGAATACAATAGATTAATTGGCTCGTTTTCTTTGAACTTGTAAATTCACTTTCGATTCACTTTCGGTTTTTAGACTTCTCTTATCAGATAAAATGAAAGTCAAATAACATGATTAATTGGTTTGATACCGATACAAATAAATTGAGAATCGACAGTCTATAAAACAAGATGTTCAAGTATAACTTTTTAGGGAAAAATTAAGATGAGTTGTGAACAAATAAGAATTGTTAGTGTTCAGGAATGTCTCTAAATTCCATGGTGTTAAGTGCCTTTAAAAGTTGCTGTGATAACAACATTTTCTCATATTAGACTTGTTAATCATTTTACATTAAAAGTTCACAATTACAAGCATGCCATTCAAGACAAACTTTAACTTTATTTGTAATACCTTTCATTCTTGTATTAGGTCGAGTTCAGGTTGTCAACTTGTCATCAGTAGACCTTGGTGGTAAATAAATAAAAAACACTATAATTACATCATCGACACAACTGATTGTTATAAAAACTGTGAACAATACGAGTTTGAGAATTCGCAATGAGTTTAAGTCTATATAATTAATCGCAATAAGTCAGCACACTGTTGGTAATTTAAGGACAAACCTACCTACCTACAATCATTTGAAAAACTGCTTTAACTTAATGTAACACACAAAATTGAATCAAAGACCACCGAAAAGTACGTCTCCTTAGGACAATCAGGATAGAAATTTTTTTGCGTCTTCTTTTCTTGAAAACAATTTCAAATTAAATTTCAACTTAATTAAAAATAAATAATGAACGAACGGTAAGAGTCTTCTATGTTATATGTGCGAGCGAGTTCCTCGCAACGGTTGGGAGGTAGGAACGCGGCGACCGACTGGACGCGCGCGCGCCGCCCGCCCGCCCAGAATAGCCACCACCTGGCACCTAGCCAATCACACACCTTCATTATAATTTTATCCCATTCATAATCTTAACTTAAAACCCCTTAAGGAAAAAAAACGCAGAATACCTCAAAACGTCTCATTTTCATTTCATGTTTCACCATTGTATTATCCAATTAGTCATACCAATTTACAACACTTGAATACGCGAGTATTTTTAGACATAAAGTTTCGCTAAAACAATAGATTTTGTAACTTATATACTGTATTCCTTTGTTACATTACAAATGTACAGAATTATGTCCAATTTTTTTTCATAATGCGTTGTTTTTAATGGTCACTTCCTAATCATGCTCATAATTTAATCTCATTTTATTGAACAAAATATTTTGGACATACTGCTTTTTTTAGCCGAGGGCTCGTACCGAAACAACGGCCGGGCTGCGGATGAGTGACCATTGTTTACAATCCGAGACCTTCGTACCTTGAAGCCTTCAGTTCCGCCCGTTTGTTATACGAAAACCCGACATAGTCGGGACAAGGCTGGGCGGATAATTAGTTTATTGCTAACTACAAGACTTATCCTTGATAGCCGTATCTTTACTTTAAATCTTCAATTCAGAATCTTAAATATTTTAATTTTTTAGCCCACTCAACTATCTACTTTAGCATTATGGACTTTAAGTTAATTTTTATTGAGTGATGATTTGTTATAAAAGGTCTTCAATAAATTTTGGTTGCAATGGACTTTGAACTTTGTCGAGTACAGAGTTGAGTTTGTGATCGCAAAATTTGATTATGATCTAAGATTCTAAATTCAAGTTAAGCACAGAGTGTGTGATTACTGCTGTAGTAAATGGTGGGCAGAATACCTGTGATTGTGGCGACGTGGCGAACGCGCGGTGCTAGCGAGGGCGCACGAGCCGCATCCTGAAGGGCCGCCAGCTTGACGATCTGCCCTACAAATACACATGACAATTTGCATGAAGAAAAATCACTACTAAGATTACATCATTCAATAAAAAGTATATGAAAACGTTGAAAAAATAAATAGAGGTTGTAAAAAATTCCTCAATAAACGAGGCTGCATGAACTTGACCGCTTACCTAATCCTCAACACTCTCGGCAAACAAAACAGTGTCTATTACACGTGTTCACCTGTAGGGCACTGCAGTCACTTTCAGATAAGCTTTATGTAGATTGCAAGACTATCCTTCAGTAGTCCTTTACTACAATAGACTTGTTAGAAATGATAAGCAACAAATCAAATACGTAGTGTAGTAAGTCCTACATGCTATGTAGCACATAGTCTGGCAGTTAGTGCATGTGATAATTGTGTCAGTAAATACAGCCTCGACATTATTACAGGTGATATTCTAGTGCTGCTGATAGTTTTATTCAGTGGATGTTTAGTACCAAAAGAATCAGAAATGGAAAAACTATTTCATCCACTTGTGAATCTAACTAGATTCACTTTTATTATTCACAAGATAAGCGTGGACTTAGAACTAAAATCATTCATACAAAACTTTGCCAATCTTGCTTTTATGTTATCTTATAACTAAAAAGATATAACTAATCAATAAGCCAAGGATTAAAATTATTATTACTCACAGAATCAATTTAGATGACCGCAGCAGGCATGTATTAATTTTAATTTCTGGAAATAAAATAGATTTTATAAATAACAAAAACATAAAAAGATTTATATATAATAAACTAGCTGACCCGACAGACATTGTCCTGTGCAAATTTCAATAATTCATACAAAATTCCCATAGAAAATGCACCAATCTTCCCAGCAACTTTAAAAAAAAATCTTTCCCTAAGAACCTAATTCGAACTATTGTGAACATTTTAAAATAAATAACCAAATCGGTCCAGCCTTTCTCAAGTTATGTGCTTATTAACAAACATTATTTCATTTTTATTATATAGATGAACAATGCTCATTCAAAAAGACATTTCCCCAGTGCCAGAAATTAAACAGCATTGTTATAGTGTTTGACATGAATAACATAACACACACCCAGGGACCTGCCTCTTTAATGCAGTGATCTTAAAACCTACATAACTTTGTTGATCATTTAATTTTCATTCACAATTCATTCTCTGTATTAGGAATTGTGTACAGAGCAATTACTTACAGATTATATTTCAGTAAAACATAGGATTGGAACAAGTTGGAAAGTTAGAAATGTTCGTTCAATTTATGTTTGAGCAAGAATATTTGAATTGATACTGAAATCTAATGGAAACTTTAACTTACTGGTAATGATAGCATGCTAGAATAGGAAATTCAATTGCTTTGTTTATTACATGAGCACTAACAGGAGTTATAAAACTATGGGGAGATTGATACGATTCATTTTGAACTGTACCTCTTTGTTTTAAGGTTGAATAATATCTACTTCTAGCTACTGAATTGAACAAACAAATTATGACAAAATTGCTTGGATTTTCATCAAAAACGTGACTAAAACCGTAACTGGAGATAACTGGAGTTTTAAGACTTGTATGCAGTGTATAACACAATGTTATTTTGAAAGAAAAGTGTGAATGACCTAACTTTAGTGATAAGACAATAAATTATTTAATACTTCCCTTGACATATAACTTTGATAAAAGGCAAAATTACTGTTAACGTGTGACCTGTTCATTCGTCACACTTCAACACTTATGTATTAACTAGAATAAATGAGTTACAATTCCAGTAAGGTACTTACACAGGGAGTTTTAGAAAGGAAAGTAAATTCGCGATATTTATTGTTTTAAAAGTCCAATATTCTATCACCTCTTGAATTTTATATTTATTGTGCAGTTTGCGAGACTTCAAAAGGTACAACAAATGAATCTGCACAGTGCAACTTCTAATAATAAATTGCATTTTGAAACCTGTGGATGAAGTGACGTAATTTTTTTTGGGCATATGTTCTACAGCTACTGTTAACAAAAACCAGTTAAAACTTACTGTCATAATTTACATCATTGCTGCAACTGTGACCTTGCTGCCAAAAACCCCAAAGACTCCGTCCATCAGTCTTGTAACAGTTCTTTTGTACACACGTTCACTGAATTCAAAGTTTTTTCGCGCATAATATAGACACATACAACTATTGCTTTATTCCACCAAATAGCACTGTTTGCAATAGTTTGTATTGGTTTAATTTTACTACAAATCTTATTTTCTGTCCCCGCGTTTCCCGATCGGATCGGCACTATCATTCGATTCGTTCCGATTTTTTTTTTCTTCATTCATCACATTCACACCGAACTAAACAGTGTTGCAAGCTTTTTGATACAAATTACCCGGGGCCACAAAGTTACATGCTCTGTGGGGGCCACGAGCCGTATTTCTGGATGGCAAAAACAACATAACATGTCACACATGAACATCTAATCCTAGGCTTTTTTATCCCACGTGTCTCACTATATCTGAATGCGTGTTTCTTGTCCTGAACACTAAGCTTAACTACATTTTTGCAAACACCAAGATATGAAGTCACAAGTTGTACGCTACACCAAGAGTAAGTAGTGTACTCATTATTTTTTTGGCCTGTAGCCAAACGTTCCAAAGATCAATAGGCGTAAGGACTCTTGGAATGTTTTTCCTAGGTCATTTGTTTTAAATGTCGTGATCAGTAACTAAACCGAAATGAGAGAATTCTTATATTTTAAGAAAAGGCAGTGCCAGATAAGCTAATAGATATTATGAACTAAGGGTAGATTTTTCAATATCTAGTCAGATACCCTAACTTTGATGTACAAAATATATAAAAAAAGTATGTCAAACTGTCATTTTATTCCTATGTAATCTGTTATGGGAGATAAAACTGCCACTTGCTCACTTCAGATGTCGCTACTATCACTAGTCCAAAAATGAATGAAGTTTTTCAGTCTGGAAGATCATCCTCGAGTTGGTTTTCAACTCCGATCAGGTTATTCCTATCGTACACATCCAGTCTTCAACAAAAGAAGAACTTAATGGACAAACATAAAATAACCTATAAATTAAATAACGTTCATAATTTATTGACCTTTCTACTAAAGCTGCTTTTTTACTAGTGGTAGACGCTTCCCTTTTTCTTAGCTCGTCTTTTAACTGTGCAGCACAACAATGAACACATACACAACAATGGCGGTTTGTGGACGAACAACAGTGCTGCCATCTATGACGAGCTTTCAGTTTTTAACCCCAGTTTTTAGTATAGAAACATTAAAAACATGAAAGAAAAACACAATAGGTACATTGCAAGTGTTGTAACTATTTTTATTGAATTTGACGAAATGCTTAAATTTTTTGGTGCGGTTAACAAAAACAAACAAAATATCATAAACATAATACATAATTCATCAACATGATTTTTTTTTTACGATGAATTTTACAATTTATTTCCCATTTTATATAAACGGGATCGATAAGCTACCTTTTAAAACAAAAAAAATAGCCACTTAGACATAAGTAACATAAACTGCCTAAACACATTAACAAATCTATAAATATTCAGTACAAAATGCCTAAAAAATATTTGCGGAGAATACGTTATCAAATTAAAAGCCAGCAAAGATATTTTGTCCGGAAAAGAAAGCTGTTTGTAAAAATAAATAATTCCATTTCTAGCAATTTATAACAAAAATGTAGTTTTTTTTTTAATTTTAATAACTGTACTGATTATATGATAATACTAATTTTAATATAATAGTAACATTTCAAAAATACTACTTATCAACTTGGTTGAAAAATAACCAAGTGATAGATAACAACAATCCTAATCTAAATTGTGTATTATTGATACTTTGTACTTTACCCCAACTACTATCATTACAAGTAGGGTGACTGTAGCAATAATCATACTAATTACTATTACGAGTACGATGAAAATGAAACCTGCAACAAAAAAGAAAATTTAAAATCTGAAAAACAGCATGAAAAATGATTGGCCAAATAAAAACGAGAAATCAGGCTTGTAAAATGTTCGCTCAAATTCGCAATTGATTATCTTACCTTCAAAAAGTAAAATAACAATAGCAATTATGAGTACTCCTACTAGTGTAATAAATGCAGCTGACAAAATAATAATGAACAAAATTATAAATACAGAAAATAATGCTGTAGTTAGAAAAGGTCTTTTCAAGAAAAACCTAATCATTTGGAGACATAGCTTTTGGTTCATTTCCGTTATTACATGATATTTCTCGACGCAAGGTCCTGAAAGAAAAAAAAATATGATCAAAACATAGCTGAATAAAAAAAAGCGTTGCATCCAGCATATTTTATTGTAAAAATAAAAATTGTGTATCGGTGCACTTACCACATGATAATTTTACTGCTTCTCTAAGTGCGTTCTTAATATTAATTTCCATTTTTACAAAATAGAAAATAAAAGATTACAGATATACTGAACACGTCCTTTCAGCAGTAGATCACTTGATGAAATGAGGCTTATCGATTGGTTTCTTGGGTTCGTGTGCTTGCGTTGGAAACAAAACACAAGATTAGTACCTACCCTAAATTTTCAAAAGACATTATTTATTTTAACTTTTCGGATACTATTCTAGTCGCCAGATGTTCATAGACACTAGTCTAGTTTCTAATCGCTACACACGACACACCGACACAAAATAAAGTGACAAAAACAGCATGAAAACTGAAATTGAGTTTCGTTTATTTTTAATCATGCACACTTCTTGTTTTCCAATGCACTTAAGACATTGGCAGAATGGTTGACATCGGCTTTGCTTGCCATTTAATAAAAATAGAATTGAGTTTCGTATCTTCGTCGATTGTCGTCTAACTTTTCATATAGCCGACTTTAATAAAAAGGAGGGTCTGCATTCGGCGAGAACATTTTTTTATGTAAAAAACATTTTACAAAAAAACAACCAAATAAAAAATAAAAGACTAGATACGGAAAATTTACTTTAGTTTCGGATTTCTGTGGCAAAAAATTAAAACAATTTTTTTCACATATTCAAATGATCGAAGAAATACGAAGTCGGGTTTCTTCCTTTAGGATTGTGGGAGACGTGGTTTTGAATTTGGCAACACTTCTATTGGCTGAATAGTTTGAGGCCTGTGCTTGCTTTTTGTTAAAGAGTACTAAAATAAATTTCGCGCCAAAATTTGACATCATCTGACATTGACGTTTTGGCCGCATTCCGAGTTACGCTAAAAGTGATAATATCGCGAATCCGACCAAAGTCCAAAGTCACAATTATTACTCAATAACCCTTATAATTTGTGACTATTAAATTTGGTCGGATTTGCGATATTATCACTTTTAGCGTAACTCGAAATGCGGCTTGCGGCCTTTGAATGGAAAGTGCGTTCATTGTGTTGATTGTAGTAGTTGACAGAACTTGAAATTATTTTAATACAAAACAAACGAATAACGACATAATAGTAAATAAATTATTGAATAAACATTCAGCCGAAATACATCTACAACATTTTAAACCATGGTAATGATTGCACTCCTATTTTGTTATGGTTTATTTCAGAGCCAGTTTCACAAAATGTTCTGTCTGTAAACAATCTTCTCGTTTTTCTAGGTCGGGCACTATGATGAGAACATGTTACCCGAGATGTTGCCTATCTATTATACTAGGCTTTTTCCTCAAAACATATTTTGCAGGTGGCTAACCTGTGGGAGTGCACCACAGCCACTGTCGAACAGAGAGTTATCGTTCACACTAGCTGATGATGTGTATTTGCGATACTTGTCTATCTGTAACCAAAAAGAACTACAAACTCTGCTTCAGAAGAAGTGTCCACACAAGTTGGATATTGGAGCTGTTTACAATACTAAGTAAGTAAAGTTGTTCTGTTCTTTTTATTATGTGTAAGTTTTCCATTTGTTATTGTAATTGATTACACTGAGTTCGGGCATTGTCATATCGTATTTTTCATTTTTACAAGCTTTTATACATACATTTACAGACCTTCAATAGGCCGTCATGATGCAGTGGTGCTATCCAGAGAACTGGTGTTTGATATTGATCTCACAGACTATGATGAAGTCAGAACTTGCTGCCAGGAAGCTAAGGTTTGTGAGAAATGTTGGAAATTCATGGTGATTGCCTGCGAAATCATTGATAAGACATTAAAAGGTAATTTTTTTTTAAAAATTTTATAATAATATTTATGTCAATCACTGATGCTAATGACTTTCTGGATAGAATTTAAAGCAGTCCAGTTTTAAGTATTAGAGCGACATAATTTATGTTGATGACAACAAGAAATACTTTTACTCGTAACAAATTTTTTCTGTTGGGGCTACAACAGTAAATAGATTTCATGTTTATTGTGTTATCAAACCTACTAACTTAACACGTTGCGGGACGCACTGAATTAGCAGTAGATTTTTTGAAGTTGAAAAATGACAGTACGGGCACCGCCGTACAATTTTAAACTCTTCTAAAGTGAGGTACGGGCATTACAGCGAAATTTTGTATAGAGGAACAAGGAAAACCGTTTTTACTGTCGTATCACATCAATCCGTCATACGTATAGAAGCATTAGAACGCACAAAGTCACACATTGAAAATATATGTGTTTTGTATGGGCAATTTTACTGTCATATCGCATAATTTGAAAAAGTCATTACCGTCCCGCAACGTATTAATCATAATTTATCATGTTTCAGAGGACTTTGGTTTCCAAAGCATTCTATGGGTGTTCTCTGGTAGAAGAGGTATCCATTGCTGGGTGTCTGACTATGAAGCAAGGACACTGGATAGTCCTGGTAGAGGAGCAGTGGCTGACTACCTGTGCTTGATAATGGGAGGTGACAATCAAAACAAGAAGGTGCATTTAGGCAATGACAACCTTCATTCAAGTATTAGGTAAATAACATTGGTCTTTATCTACTGTGTTGAATGTTTCTGTAGACCACTTAGGTTGCAAAACATAAAAGCAGAAGTACTTGACATGCAGAATTACTTTTCTTATCATTTGGATAAAAAATCAATGAACTAATAATACTTATAGCTGGTCTATTAAGTATTTGTTCATTGATTTTTTAAGTGTGAAAGAAAAGTAATTCTGCTTGTCAAGTACTTTTGCTTTTATTATTATGGCTTATGTTGTTTCCCATAACTGAGCAAAGCCTTCCCCTATGTTCTATGTTATTGGGTTTGGTTTCCGCACATAGTCCTTCAGATGGCACTTTGTGCGCAGACAATGGCGGCTGTTGTTGGTTTTTTGAACCAGCTCACCTCCCTCCAGAAGACTTCCCCTTTCTTCCTTCCAAATCTCTCATTTGATTTAGCATTCAGTATGCATAATTATGTATGTATGTTAGTATATGCATTACAGATCTTTTACTGGTTTTAACTCACTTAAAATATGAAAGTAATTAATTTTCACTCTCTTTTTTATTTCAGGAGAGCACTGACCATCATTGATAAATATTTTGAGCAGCTACTCCAAGATCAAGAGTTCTTTAGCACTACAGACCGCATAGATAAGTTATTGAAAATGATTCCAGATGAAACATTGAGATCACAAGTTCAAAAGAGCTTGGAAAGCATGTCAGATTCATCTTTAGAGAGATGGAAAACATTTATAAGTGTGTATGAAAATTATTGTAGAGAAGTAAGTTGTTTTCTGTTGTTGCAAAAACTGACTACATAATTTTTGCTTTAAAAATAATATAACTTTAAAATGAAAAATCTTATTTTTCAGTCAGGAAATCATGGCAGGAAAATAAGGTACTTAGTTGAAGAAATCAAAATACAGTACTGCTACCCTAGATTAGATGTTAATGTTACTAAAGGGTTCAACCACTTACTGAAGTCCCCATTCAGTATTCACCCCAAGACAGGCAAAGTTTCTGTGGTATTCAAACCAAGTAATGCAAAGAATATGAAACTGGATGAAATACCTTCAATCTACAGTTTGCTAGATGACAGTGCCCCAGATAATGCTCAGCATGAAACTAATATGAGGATGTCTGTGAAAAACTTTCAAGAATTAGTATTTTCTTTGGAAAAAGCTGAGGCAATCAGAAGAAAGAATGATGCTAGTAAGTACCTACATAATTTCAAGAGCTTCTATTCTGCTTTTTGTCTCATACACTCAACTGGCGGCTGGACAAACGCTTATCCCAAGTTCATACCACCCAGTTTAATATTTTCCTTGGCTTCTGCTGACTATTGTCTTATCTGGTTGAAAGAATGATGTCTTGATAACTTTGGAAAGCTTCCTTAGTGCAAGGCCACATTTTCATGTTCACTTCATTATGCCTATTTTTACCATCCAACTTGTGTTTTTTCATAAGTGTGAAATGCTCAACTTATATTTGCTGTTTTATTGTTTCAGATATATCACTGGAATTTTAAGTATCAACACGGCTAACGAATTTGTTGTTTGCAGCTCATTATTGAGGAGCATGTGCCTTCAAATTGTATTGTAATATCTAGTTAAAAAAAAAAAAACATGTGCCTAAGGTCCATCGGAAATGTAAAGAAATGGCTTCATTACAAAAAAAAAAAAAAAAAAATTAAAACATTCAAATAAAACCAACTGAATTACAAAACATCAATTTATTTCCCTTTACCAAGCAATAGCTAGCTTCGTCAATAATACTCAAAATAGTCGATGTATAAAATTTATATTGCTTTAACAAAAATAAAGATAACTTCATTAAGAGCGTGGTGGGTTAGAAATGTCTAAATGAGCATAAAAAAATGCTTCATTATTATTTGTCAACTCGTATTAAATTAAATTAAAGTGGAGTATCTTAGCGATACCTATAGATAATACACTGTAAGGGGCGGTACCCGTACCGTAAATTATTGCATTTCTTTATATAGCATCTAGTAAGCTATTTCAGAAGGCTAAATGGCAAATCGAGTTGTTTACACACTGCTATAGGCAAGCATCTCTTTTTTTTGTTAATTTAGTGCTTATTTACTAAGATAAGGTTATTCTAGGTCATGATTAAAAACTGATTTTGTTTGAAGTCAGAATCTTAGCACGTAACCATCGACTATTCATATTCGATGCACGAAACTAAGTTATATTCGAGATAAACCGCTATAAACATCAGTATCACGATTTATGATAATGTCTAAACATATTATTTAAAACTTTAATTTAAAGCTGGTTGAAAGGCATCTGGTATCATCGACTTATTGTTGTTTTATCATCATATCATGCTTAGGAAATGATAAGCAAAGTGATATGTTAAAATAGAATTGGAATATGAAAACTTAATAAGTTAAATAAAATTATTATATTCACTGCTTTACTAAGCGTGAAAGCAGAGCGTGAAATTGCTTCAACTCCATTGGGTGTATTGTTCTTTCTCTCATACGGAGCAACTTAGAGCCACATTGAGAAAATCTTCAAATCCGATGGTAACTGTTCCATTCTGCTGGGTGTCACGTGCTCTAAATGCTTCGGTAAAACGTTGGATCTGCACACATAGAACAATGAAGTGATCCACAGAAACCTTTCCTTCCTTGGCATCGGATCTCTTTACTAGGAAGCTCACGAACTCCGGTGTGAACCGGAAACCCATCTGCGTCAATGCTGAAAGATAGAAACAAAAAATACATTACGAAAAAACATAACATCACGCCATTATTGAACGAAGGGATAGGCAGAGTTGTTTTGGTACACCCTCAATTCGCCAGGTAGATGTATAAGTTCCATCTTTTAGAAGGTAAGCCTACTACCGTTAAAGGGGTACAAATTCAGACTCTGGGCTGTCTGCCGACTGAGAAACTTCTTACGAAAAAACCCAATAAGATCACGTTCGCACGGGGTTTTAAACGCGTCGATTTTTACCATGCACTGTATTTTGAACAGTGCTCTTTTTAAGGCCCCGTGCTGTGAATTCACTCGACAGAGTTAAGGTAAATTCTTGCGATGCTATGTTTGTGTGCACCGTTCACGCACACACGCCTTTTTTTTTTTTTTTTTGGGTGGGAAATTATCAAATAACTTCTCCCGCTCTGGGTGGAGCGGGAGGGCGTGTCAGACTCTTACTGACTAAAACCCACCCGTGTTCCTTCCTATGCCATGTTGCCGGGGGCCACGATTTCCCCATCGGTTTTCTTCGAACCCCCGGCAGGCATTGGCCCTTGCGGACCCCGTCAATTCTGCTGACATCTCTTTGAGGCGCGCGTGGAACACAACGCGCCGTCGACCCGGGCTTGGTCCTTATCGGACGGCGAGCTACCCATTGCTCACCGTCCGCAAGCCCGCGCCTACGGTGGCCGGAAATCTTCCTGCGATTCCCGACGCCCAGGGCGTCTCCTGCTGCGGCGGTTAGGGGCGCGAGGGCGCGAAATTTGCCTCTCCCTCACGCGCTCCGTCTCCTCCTTCGCGAGCATTACTGCTTCGCAGAAAGAGGTGACGGCCTCCCATTTCCTCTCGCTCCGTAGCATGGCCCGAATCAGGGCCGGACGCGAGAGATCACCGCCGCCGATCGCATCCACGAGGACACGGCGATGCCCTGCCCAAGCCGGGCAGACCTCCACCGTATGCTCCACCGTGTCCTCCGGGCGATCCACACAGTGACGACACCCGGGCGTTTCCTCCCGCTTTACCCTGAACAGGTACCTCCCGAAACAGCCGTGTCCGGTGAGTACCTGCGTCAGGCGGAAGGTGAGGACGCCGTGGCGCCTCTCTAGCCACTCCTCAAAGAGGGGTCTTATCGCCTCAATTGTGGCGTGCCCAGCGCTGGGTTGCGACAATCGCACTCTCCATTCCGCCATGAGATCCCGCCGGAGCTCTGTCCGCTGTGCCGCGACTTCTTGCGGCATCGGAGTTAAGCCCCGGCGCTTCGCCTCCTCGCGCCACTCCCAAATGTGCGCGAGGACCTTTGCCTCCAGATCCCATGGCGGTACTCCGGCAAGGAGGCTCGCCGCCTCGCAGGAGACCGTGCGGTATCCTCGGGCCAGCCGGATGGCCATGACCCTTTGGGACGCGTTCAGCCGGCGGCCTGGCTGCCGCCTCAATGAAGGCGCCCACACCGGCGCCCCGTAAAGGGCCATGGACCGCACGATCCCCACGTAGAGCCTCCGGCAGGAGGCGTTTGGACCTCCCAGATTGGGCAGGAGCCGCTTCAAGGCAGCCCCGGCCCGGTCCAGTCTGGGAGCCAAACGTCGGAAATGCTCCACGAAGTTCCACCGGCTATCGAGGACGAGTCCCAGATACTTCATCGTCGACTCGACGCCGATGTGAACCCCTCCCGCCAATACTTGGGAACCCGACGGTGGCGCACTACGAGGACCATGCACTACGAGGACCATAGAAACCCATGGCCTCGGACTTGTGCAGGGCCACCTCGAGTCCCAGCTGCCGGATTCTGTCGACGATTGTCGCAACCCCGCGTGTCGCTAAGTCGGCCGCCGCCTGGTACGACCTCCCCTGCGCCAGGACCAGCGTGTCGTCAGCGTAACAAACGACGCTGACGCCAGTAGGGAGGTCGGCGCGCAGCACCCAGTCGTATCCGATGTCCCACAGATGCGGCCCCAGGACCGATCCCTGTGGGACACCGCACGACATCTCTCGCCGGTTCCACTCTCCTTGGTGACCGGGATAGATGACAGCCCTGTCTGTCAAATAGGCCTCGACCACACGACAGAGGTAGGTCGGCATCCGGTGATACCGAAGTGCCTCCCTGATGCAACTCCAGGGCAGGGTGTTGAAGGCATTGGCGATGTCTAGAGACACCGCCAAGACGACCCCACCCCGGGCCACAGCATCCCCCGTCGTGAGGGCCCGCACGCGCATGATGGCGTCCACCGTAGAGCGCCCCCTGCGGAAACCGAACTGGCCGTCCGCCAGATCCGGCCCCACTCGCACCAGCTGCCCGACGAGGCGGTCTGCAATGACTCTTTCAAAGAGCTTGCCCACCTCGTCGAGCAGCACAATGGGCCGATAGGCGGACGGAGAGTCCGCTGGGCGCCCCGGCTTCCTGATGAGGACCAGTTTCCCAGTCTTCCAGCAAAGTGGGAACTGGCCCCTCTCCATGCATGCGCTTAGGAGCCCTCTCAGTCGAGGCCCGAGAGTCCCCATGGCCAGGACCCAGGCCCTTCCGGGTATGCCGTCGGGTCCTGGGGCGGTATTCCTCGCACTCACACGCCTAAACATCGAGCGTAGTGATCGCTTAAACAGTTTTGATCCTATAGACGGTATTTTGTTAAGTTACGTAAGTACGCTTATGAAATAAGTCTGGAATGTTTGTGTATATTCGTTTAGTATATTTATAACAATCAACATAAAAATGCTATGTTTTATATGGAATTTTATACTTTTTGTATGGAAAACATGAAAGATTATTACCTACATGTTGAGTTTTATGGGTTTATGGGGTTTCATAAAGGGGGTCGAAATTTTCAGTATTTTTGCGATAAGACACAATTTTTGAGATATAAGCAAAAGAACAGAAAAAAGATACAGTACAGTTTTTGCACCTGAATGAGTTATTAATTTAGTGAAAATGACAAATTCGCTATTCTGAATTAGACGTTTTTCACCAAAAATTTTGATTGGTGCCGATTCTCTTGTACACCGAACTAAACTATCACTAAAATTCCTCACTTTTGACTCTGAGAATCTCAAAGCTATTATGCAAAATAAATTCTTTAAATTTAAGAACATTTTTGACATATCTAAATCAAATTTGACAATTGTTTTTCACCTAAAATTTAGATTTTCTAACTGAATCTGACTATTTTTCGCGATTAAAAACGTGTGGAATAAAATTGATTGTCATGAACTTTAAATTCACACCTATTAATTAGCTACAAAAGTAGACGTTTCTACCTATGGCTGTCAAGGTAACGTTTTTAGGGTTCCGTAGTAAACAAGGAACCCTTATAGTTTCGAACACCTCGATTTCACATGCAAAAACAGTACTGAATCTTTTTTTTTCTTTTGCTTATGTCTCGAAAACGGTGAGTCCAATTGCAAAAATAATTAAAATTTCGACTTATAAAACCCTTAAACCCCTGACACTCTACATGTAGGTAATATTTTTTCTTATTTTCCTTACAAAAAGTGAAAAATTCTATATAAAACGTCAAGGCTGCCCCCTGTGCGCCTCCAGCTCTAAAAAAAATTCACGGGGTAGGGCAAACAAGTACCACGTGGACTCGCGATTATCAAATACAATTTTAGTGTGTCAAAATATATTTAAATTTAGAGAATTTTTGTTGCAGAATAGCTTCAAGATTTTCATAGCCAAAAGTAAGGAATTTTAGTGATAGTTTAGTAAGTTTAGTTCGGTATACAAGAGAATCGGCACCATATTGCCATCTTAGTGCTGTCAAAATAAAATATATTCTATAATTATTTCACGATGGGAAATCATCGTTTGACAGGAATGAACGAAATTTTGGTGATTTTTAGTCTAGTTTAGAGGCATTAATTTGTGACAAGAGAATTGGCACCAGTATCCATAAAGGGATCTGAGACACTTGCGCGAAAGACATTTTCGCGAAAGACACTTGCGCGAAAAAGTTGCGGAAATGAGAATTCTTCATAACATCACGCCATCAATTACAAAGGGCCCAACACTTTGAAATTGATGGCGTGATGTTATGAAGAAATGTGAAAATTTTCGCAGCCGCCATCTTAGATTTACGTTTTGACATCAAAATCTGCTTTAGAATCCTCAAAAACTATGAAAAAGACACCCATGACGAAAAATCTGAAAATTGTCACAGCCACCATCTTGAATTTATATTTTGACCTCACTATCAGCTACGATACCTATGACGAAATATTTTTAAATGTTCGCAGCCGCCATCTTGGATCTTTATTTTGACTTAAAGTAGTCTTCAGTAGCGTTAAAGAACTTCGTTCCAAAAATAGTTCACTTATTGCTACAACAGCATATCGGCGCTGGCATATCGGTGACGCGAACCCATAACTTTTCCCCTACCAAAAATCACTCAAAACTATGAAATCTAAAGTCAAAATATAACTGGTGAACCCAGCAGGCAGATGTTGTCCTGCGACAACAGCGCCACGTGGGTCAAACTACAGCCATCAAAGTGACACAAAAAGAATTAAAAAAACATCTAAATCAGTCAAGCCGTTTAGGATAAGAAGAATTACGAACACAAGCAAAACGTACACCGGTATTTTATTTATTACCAGGCATGCAAAATTTTAATGTTCTTCAAGAACAAGCAAAGTACTTTAAAATAAAATGCGGATCAAAATGTGGTAGTCGACGTACAATTTCTGAAATATGTTAACATCGGACACGTACGTGCGTGTGTGCGCGCTGCGACGCAAAGTGATACGTCCTCACGCTGGGAAGGCCCATTCGCTACTGACGGAATAGAGTTGGGATGTCGCGACGACCCCGCAAGGGGGCGTGGCGAGCGGGGTCAGGGCTTCGCCTTTCGCCCGCGGTGGCCATACGTTGACCCATCAAAATGGGTTCCTCCATTTTATTCGCCTCTGACGGCTTTACAAAAATGACCACATTTTGTTAAGCAAAATGCGTCTATTTAAATGGTTGCTCAGCATATCTCTGTAGGCGCGCCACGACGCTAGCTCCTAGCGCCGCTCTCTTCACGACATCTCGGCGGTCTGTCCCCGCCAGGTGAGACCCCCGGTTGCCCAGGGGAGGCCCAGCGAGAACGACCAGCGACAAAGATGCCGACTCGACGCCCTACAGGTCTAATATGTAGTCTCCCCCTCTCCCCGCTTACAGATCGAGCCGTTTACGGTTTGAGGGGTAGGCAGTCGCGTATGTGTGAGCGGCTAGTGTTGTAGTGTAACACCGCTCAGTGTATACGTGCGTCGCGACCCGCATCGCGCCCGCGCGTGTTGTGTATAGATGCATGTATAGTAATGGGTGTCTGTATTTAGTTATGTGACGTGCCTATATTAACTTAGAACACGCCACACAACAGATGTATGAATACATATGTGGAGTCTTATTATTTCGAGTAAGCTGCGTGTTACCTGGGTGCTGCTTACTCGAGGGCGAGGCGTCAATCCGGTGCGATGGGGTCAAGGGTCCGCTACCAGGTCGCGGGGCAGGGCTTTCGCGTCAGGCGGCCGCGCGTGCAATGGCGCTATCTGCCTGACATGGGGCCAGGCAGAGATGACGGAATCGGTTTTCCGCGATCGTTTATATAGTTCACTTTGCCACTTATTTACGTAATGAAGTAATTGTTTATTTATAAAATAAAATTTAGATTCTATTAAACAATTAACTTACGATTAATATGTAATTTTTAAAATTTCTTGAAAGTGTTTCTAAGTATCAGAAAAAAATATTTATTTGGCTTGAAGTTTTGAGAAAGTTACGTTATTTCAACATTTTTTTTTCTGCTACATTTTGTATGAAAGTTAAAAAAGTGGTTCCCCAATGTACAAGTAGATCATATAATGATGTTGATGAATTTTTTTAATTTTCAACATCAAAAGCAGTTTCTTCTAACGAAACGATCAAACGTCAGTCTCGCGTCATTTTTTGGAAAACTTGTTGCGAATTTTAGTGATTTTCCACGAATCCTTAATTTATTTGAAAAATCCCTTACCCAAAAAAAAAGGGGTGCTCTGTTGGATTCTCAACGCTCAGCTTAGTTTTTAGGATACCGTAGTAAACAAGGAACCCTTATAGTTTCACCATGTCCGTCTGTCTGTCCGTCCGCGGTCTAGCTCCAAGACTCTTAGTACTAGAAAGCTGTAATTTGGTATGGGTATACATATTAATTACGCCGACAAAGTGGTAAAACAAAATTAAGAAAAAAATTTTTTGGGTACCCCTACACGTAAAGTGGTGATGTTTTCTTTTTTCTATCCCATCGTGTGGGGTATCATTGGAAAGGTCCTTCAAAAACATTGTGAGTATGTGAAAACCATTTTTAGATGTAGGTACCTACTTAATAGTGGACTTCCATACATACCACTGGAAAGTTCTTTCTCCTCTATGCTCCCCGATTGATCCGTATCGTATGTCTTGAACACCGCCAGCCACTGGTTAATGTAGGTGTAAAGTTTCTCAAACTCTTCCACACTGAGGTGTCCTGTACGATCTTTGTCAAACATTCCTGTAAAAATAACGATTAAACACATTAGATTATTGGAAGATAATAAGATGCCATCCTAAGCAAGTAAGTCTCTAAAAAAGTAAAGGACTATAGGGTTGTACTATTAAAATGTAAACTTACCGATCATTAAATTGCAGGCAGTTTCAGAAAAAGTTTGGCCTTGAGCATTCACTAATGCTGCCTTCAGCTCTGGAGCTGTAATGAATCCAGATCGATCTTTGTCGACTGCGAGAAACCAATTCTGGACTTGAGGATTAACTCCACCTCCGGCTCCTATTGAGGGATATGGGCCATGTCCCATTTCCAGTTGCCCCGGTGGTGGGCCTCCGTAGCCAGCGGGAGGCTGTCCGTAGCCAGCGGGAGGCTGTCCATATCCTTGTGGCGCACCGTTTCCACCATAGCCAGGCTGAAAATGAGCAAGATTTTAACATGCTTTTATTAGGTCGACCTGTATGTAACCAACTATGTAATGGAATCTAAGGTAACTAATTTAACCATCTTCCAAGGGTCGTAGCGTAATGAAAATTGGCAGCTGTATGTAGTTCTGATGACAATACAATAATATGGTACTGTCGAACTGATCTGATGATGGAGCCGGAAGATATGAACTGGAACTTCATGATGGAAAATCGTATCGCAGTAATTTTTGTATAAATTTGGGAAGAAATCACAGAGTTTTTAATAGGGAAATCTTGAAACGAAAATTTTACACCGTGACCACCGCCATCCCACCCAATGGCATGGTATATCTCGTAAACTACTGAAGAACCAATTTTTAATTTTGGGCACTAATTTTATCTTGCAGGGTACTAATTTTCTATATAGGTTTGAGGAAAGCGACAAGCTCGTCAAACTTGGAATCAACAAAGTCATGGTCCTGCTGAACGAGCGCGCGAAAGTTATCATCGTTGATTTCTCGGTAAATACAAATGTTTCAGTTCTGTTTTTTTTACGCAATGAATCACATTTAAGGGTACTAATTATTTGTATACTTAGAATAGCTGCAGCATGCCCCCTTTTTCGGCGCTCATGGTGGTCCTGCTGAAGGGAGCGTGACTACCGCCGGACCACCTTCATAGTCGAGTTTCTCGAAAACTACTAAGGTACCAATTTTGTCGTTCGAGCACTAATTAGTACCAATTGGGTACTAAATATGGAAGCGATTGGCGTTGGTGGTCCTGCGGTAGTCACGGACATCACTAGGTCCATAAACATCGCAAATTTTTTTCACGGCTTGCGTTTCATTTTTGTCTTTTTTGTAGTAAAATTTTAAAATGTATCGAATTTCTTCATTAGATTCACTCATCTTGACGGTACGAAAAACAAATGAAAATCACACATTTTCCTAATTTGAATTTGGAATTATGTTCTTTAAAATTTAAACTTTCAATGATACCAAAACCAGCCAGATACAAATAGTATAAGCCAAAGAGATTTTATTACAAGTTCATACTATAATGCGAAAAGACTTTCCCCAACCTAATATTATTTTTATTAGGAGACTGGTAATTGCAGCAGACTACTTTTTACTGGACTCGTCCTGAGAAGTATTAACACAATTATCTATTTTTCCGCCAGCCAGCTTTGCTCTGGCTCGGTCTAAAGGAGTTATGTACCTATTGTGTCGTTAACGATATAAAACCTTTTCATTCATTTCAAGTTTTTTTTCTAAGCTCCACAATGTATAAGGCAACCCCTTGGTGTAGCAGGTGGCCAGACGACATTAATTGTCGCTCCCTTACATAAAAAAAGCCTGTATTCATTGTTCAGATTCAGACAGGCTTATAAATTCCTCATAATTCTGTCTCAATTCCTTAGCGATATTTGTTCATAACCCATTATGCTACAGCGGACGTTAGAGAAGTCAACAGGCCTCGAAGCTATTCCTATTATTCAATTGAATCGATCAATCTCTATCGCATATAATGTAATGCTAAGCCGAAACCGTATCTCGTTTGCCTAATCGCAAATAGTAGGCCGTAACAATGCAGTCCCCTCTTGCCATGAATTGAGAACTACGGTTCAGTAGGTTAGAGATGCAGAGACAGTCGGGTGTTGAAATGCAGATTAGGTACCTGATGTTCTGTATTTCATAGATATGAGCAAACCCAGACTAGCAGTTGCATGAATTGATATAGGGCTGCAAGGTTCTCGGATTTGTAAAGAATTTTTTATCACATCTATTCAAAAAGAGCTAATTCGTTCTTCGTAAACAGGGACTTAAATAGCTTTTTAATCCCTAGGGATTAAAAGTGATTTGAATTTGGAATGTGGATATTGTTAGTAAAAGTTCCAATTACCAAAGAGATCAAACACGAACATTGTATGAACAAGTAACAGGCTGGCAAGAGAAAGTGTGAATTTGGTCAAAATGAAAATCCAAGATGGCGGCTTAGAAAATTTTCAAATTTTTTGTCTATGGTGTCGTTTTCATAGTTTTCGAGGGTGCTAAAGCCGATGGTGAGGTCAAAATGAAAATCCAAGATGGCGGATGCAAAAATTTTAAAATTTTTCGTCATGGGTATCGCTTTCATGGTTTTTAGGGGTGCTAAAGCCGATGGTGATACTTTCTTATGTGTTTATAGACCACCAGCTTCAAACTTGTCATCATTTTTAATCATTATGGAAGAAATACTAAGTAAACTTTTTAAAGATAATAAATTAGTTTTTGTTTGTGGTGACCTAAATATTGATCTATTAGTTAACTCACCTGATAAATATAAGCTTATATCATTGTTTAAATCATTCAATTTAAAATGTATATTTAATGAAGCAACTAGAATAACAGCAACCACAGCTTCATGCATTGACAATATATTTACTAATTGTAAAATACAAGACTCATCCTTAATTATTGGCGTTAGGTCTGACCATACTGGTCAACTTGTATCATTTGAATCAGATAAAAAGTTACGCTTAGATAAAACTATTCAGTTAAGACCTCTTACTAAAAATAAATTGAAAATGTTTAATAATAATGTTCTTAGCAATCTTTCATCAGCTAGTTTTGATTCACAAGACCCCAACATGAACTATGGTACACTACTTTCTACAGTGTGCCAAGAATTCCATAAAGCATGTCCTGTAAAAACAGTAACAATCAATACCAAACCAAAATTTAATGAATGGGCCACTCCTGGCATTAGAAAAAGCAGAGATATTTTATATAATTTATATAACGAAAAATCATTGACTTCTGATCAAGTAATTCATAATTATGTAAGAAACTATTCAAAGATATTTAAAAGAGTCTGCGCCCAAGCTAAATCTAAATTAATAAGTAACAAAATTAATAATTCTAACAATAAAATAAAAGCTGTGTGGCAGGTAATTAACAAAGAAACTGGAAACACAAAACAGCGAGATCAGAATGAATTGTCATTAAAAATTGATAATGTAACCATTTCAGATAAGTTAAAAGTTGCTGAGACACTAGAAAACTTCTTTACAAACATCCCAATAGAGGTTACGAAATCTCTCCCCTCATCATCTATACTAGCTGAATCTCTTTTAAAAGAACACTTCAGTAGAGACATTCCAAATTTTGAATTTAAGCCCATTTCAATTGTCACAATTAAAAAAGCATTTGTCTTAACATAAAAAACACTGAAGACTTATGGGGGATTTCCGTTAAGGTTCTTCAAGATATCATTGACACAATTGCCCCAGTCCTAACAGGCATATTTAATCAATGTTTAGATAGCGGTACGTTTCCTGATTTAATGAAACATAGTAAAGTAGTACCAATTTTCAAATCGGGTAGTAAGAGTGATCCCTCTAATTATAGACCAATATCTGTGCTACCAGCATTGAGTAAAATATATGAAAAAATCATGCTAGACCAGATGTTGGCACATTTTAATTCTAATGGGATTTTACATAGTCACCAGTTTGGTTTCACGAAAGGTAGGTCGACGACTGACGCAGGAGTTAAACTCATCAGTCACATTTTGGAATCTTGGGAGAAGTCCCAGGATGCAATTGGCATTTTCTGTGACCTCTCAAAAGCGTTTGACTGCGTTGACCACAATACACTGATCTGTAAATTACACCACTACGGAATTCGTGGACAAGCTGCTGATCTTGTTCTTTCCTATCTATCAAACAGGCAGCAAAAAGTAAATGTTAATGGGGCGATGTCTTCGGGGTCTCTAGTGAAAATGGGCGTGCCTCAAGGTTCAATTCTCGGCCCTTTCTTATTTCTAGTTTATATAAATGATCTTCCTTACATGATGACTAACTTATCAGATATAATTCTATTTGCTGACGACACTTCTCTTATTTTTAAAATAGACAGGAAAGATACAGATGTATTACATGTCAACGATAGTCTGGCTGTACTTTCAAAATGGTTCGCAGCTAATAATCTTTTACTTAATGCGAACAAAACGAAATGTATTAGGTTCTCATTACCAAATGTACCTCAAGTAGGTCTAAATCTAAAACTTGATGGCAAAAAACTAGATGCAATAACGGAAACTATATTCTTAGGAATTACTTTAGATTCAAAATTACAATGGGGCGCCCATATTAGAACTCTTTCAGGTAGATTAAGTTCAGCTGCATATGCAGTAAGAAAAATAAGGCAGTTGACTGATATAGCCACAGCTAGGTTAGTATACTTTGCTTATTTCCATAGTATTATGTCTTATGGCGTCCTGCTGTGGGGATCGGCAGCTGACGTAGATTCAAATTTAAAGAAATTGATATACTGACTTTGCCTTCACTTTATATCTTAGAAAGTATTATGTATGTTCGCAAAAACTTAGGACTTTTCAAAATAAGAAGCGATTTCCATAATATAAATACACGTAGTCGACATGAAATTGTGATACCCAAATTTAGATAAACTAAAACAAGCAAGTCATTTCTTATAAACAGTATTCGCTTTTATAACAAGTTGCCAAAGTCTGTGACAGAACTTAGCGATGGGAAGTTCAAAACCCACATCAAACGTGTCCTTATCAAGAATTCATATTTTATAATATAATTAATATAATTAAAGACTACGTTGAAGACAAGGAAATTTGGCAATAATTCCTTCTGCACATGTGGCTTCCCTGGTACCTCATTAACGGCATAAATAAGTAAGAGTCTATTAACTGCTCCCAAATTACCATGTTTATTTAAATCTTTATTTTTATTTATTTTTACATTCGCCCTTGACATATTTACTATTCTATTATTTGACATTATATACTTTTTTTTTTGTGGCTTTTGTGGACATGATAATTATTCAGATTGATTACAGTTGTAATAGCAATCATATAATTGCGTTTTATTTAAAATAGGTTTTTTTTACTTTTTTTAATTAATTAATTTTTTTGTATAGACTCTTTTCTACATATTTTGTGAATGTGAGAACGCTGTAGGCTTAGTGGATTGTAGACCTGTTGACCATTTTCTATTTTGTTAAGTACTTGGTACTTATTGAAAGACCTACACTGTCCTCCCTTACCTAGAAACACTGTTATTTGAAAGTATTGTAAAAGCCAATTATTTTTAAAAGAGTAACCGTGGAGTTTCTTGCCGGCTCTTCTCCATAGGAAACGACCAATTGGAACCGTGCACCTAGCTTCTGACGTTTCATAAGTGCCCATGTAGGTTTATGTGAAATAAAATATTTTGATTTTGGTGAGGTCAAAATAAAAATCCAAGATGGCGGATGCAAAAAAATTCAAATTTTTCGTCATGGGTATCGTTTTCATGGTTTTTAAGGGTGCTAAAGCCGATAGTGAGGTCAAAATGAAAATCCAAGATGGTGGCGGCGAAAAATTTAAAACTTTTCGTCATGGGTATCGTTTTCATGGTTTTTAAGGGTGCTAAAGCCGATGCTGAGGTCAAATAGAAAATCCAAGATGGCAGCTAAGAAAATTTTCAAGTTTTTCGTCATGGGTGTCGTTTTCATAGTTTTCGAGGGTGCTAAAACCGATAGTGAGGTCAAAATGTAAATCCAAGATGGCAGCTGCGAATAATTTAAAAAATTTCATCATGGGTATCGTTTTCATAGTTTTCGAAGGTGCTTAAGTCTATAGTGAGGTCACAATGTAAATCCACGATGGTGGCAGTGATTTTTTTTTTAATTTTACTTGCGACCGAACTTTGTTCCTGACGGGGGTCGGATCATACACGTTTTTTTTTCTCATAGAGGGTGATAAAAAGTAGAGTGTTCACCTCGGGAGCAACACTATTTTAAGCTCGAGTGGCGTACTTTGAATCCCTCGCTGCGCTCAGGATTCTACTTTAGAATCCTTCGCTCCGCTCTGGATTCAAAGAAACACTCTCGCCTTAAAAATAGTTCTTTGCTCCCTTGGTAAACAATCTACTATTAATTGTTAAATTTTATTTTTACTTACACCTAAAACATTTAAAAACTAAAATCAACACTGTTGGGAATCGAACTCACGGCTATTGGCGTAGGTAGGTACCGTGTTGATTCTAACCGATAGACGATACGGTTCCCGCTCGTGTTTATTACATTTTTAAATCTTCTTGTTTTGTTTAAATCTTGTGGGGAGGCTTGTGTCCCAGCAGTGGGAACATTATGGGCAGATTATGCGGAGGCTAATCCTCCACATAATCTGCATCAAATAAATAAAAGTAATTTTTTCTTAGATTATTTTATTCTGTAAAGTATATAAATAGTTACCGTATTTACACAGTATGAACAATAAAAAACTGCATTATTACGATTACGTTTTTACACTTATCAATAGGTATTAATTAAGAAATGCAGCAATGTAAATTAAACTGTTATTAGAAGAAGAAAAAAACGCTTGTCTATAAGTTTTGTTTTATTTGCGGGTATCAGGTACTTCCCGTTGACCTGCAATCATGAAATTTGGCAAGAAGCAAAATCCCACAGAACAAATAGGAAAAGTTCGAAAATCGTTCATTTGAAGTTTTATGACATACTAGCTTCCGCCAGCGGCTTCACCCGCGTGATATCTTTATAAATTTTAGCCTATTACTCATTGATAATTCGATGTAGGTACTAGTTTAAAACCAAGATGGTTTCGATAATATATTATACAATTGCTGCATTTCCTAGGTACGTAAGAACGTGTGTCTTTATAAATGAGCATTGTCTATCGATCTTTGATCTTGTCATAGAATATAAAGATTGAATTAATTTATGATTTTCCTGCAGGTTTCTTAGAGCAAGAAAATCAGTAAATATTATTGCTTGACCTGCATTTCTTAATGACAATATTATTGTGTGCCCCAAATCATAAATATTCAATAATCTCACTCCCATCACACGTAACGCTACACCTATAAACTTACACGTTTTAGTAGTTAATTACATTACCTGCATTATACATAATATAACATTACTAAGGTTTTTATTGTTATTCATCTTTAAATTAACAACATTTTATTTTATTTTTACTTCCTAGATACAAATCAGTAGAGGTGGATTTCTATGGTAATATAACTTTAGGTGGTATGCCTAAAAGCACACACAAATCACTGCATTTTACAGTCAATATAGCACAAAACAATTATGAAAAAACATGGTCTGAACCTGACTTTGGTTTCATTATTTTTAAGTGCACTTTTAAGTATTTCTCCAAAATGCAGATGAATTTCTAAAATTATAATGTCACATATACATTATATACTTAAGTCTTACCTAGTATTTAATTTTAAAAAAGCTGCTAGATAAATCACATGACATAGCATCTAGAAAACTGTTATGAAATAACAAATTTAAAAATATTTATTGCCTATTTAATATTACAAAATAACAGTAATCATACACTTATTACTTACACGACATTCAGTCTTTTACATCAAAACCAATACTGGCAAGTTTGTTACATTTTGTACTAAGCAATCAAGTTACATACGATGCCTAACTTTATTGCCATTTCACTAACTACACTATCATATAAGATTACTAATAACTTTTTATAAATATTATTTGTATAACTGGGAAAATAGTGATTAATCAAAATAATACTTAGATAAGAATATAAAAATGTATGCAAATACATAGCTGCCGAATATAATTTACAAATATAAGTATTGTTGAAATACCTAAATACATACTATGCTACAGGACTTATTATTATTAAAGGGTTTTAAATTTTAATACCAGGACTTGATTAGTGCTTCCTTTTTATTTCACATAATTAAACATTACAGGTACATATTTTATTGAATAAGAATAGTGTTTGTTATTAAGCATTATCTTTAGACATTGTTTACCCTTTCTATTAATTGGTGAACTTTTAAAAACTCTAATTTAGGACAACAAAAGATCCTGCACATATTCCAAACTAAAAAAATGCCCTAGATCTGATATACTTAGTCTATTTTGATATTATTAGGCAATGTAAAAATGAGTGCAATACGAAGATTATAAATGTAATTAGTGAAACTGCAGGAAACATAGGTATTATTGTACCTATCACTTATTATAAACTATAGAAATATACATTACAAACTTAAACATTACCACTGTGACTAGAAAAACTATATGTAGCTGGTGTAACAGATGTATTTACACACACTTGAATTGAGGGTTTAAAAGATGATGGAAGAAGTTTATGTGCCTCAGGCACTGGAGAATAACTCTGGCATACAGTCTCAAAATGCACTTGTTCACTTCTATCGGTTGGCACTCCATCAAAGCTTGTTTGTTTAGCAGAATCACCAGTTCCACTATCTTTGCATGATGAGTGCTCCGATATATTGTCTGAAAAAATTTGAGGTGAATCACTGTCACTATGCACTACATGTGTCATTTTTATACTTTCGGCGGGAAAAGTATGCACGGCCCTGGCCATGCGTCTACGAGTGTGATAAATGATTACCACCCAAATAATAGATGTTCCTACCGCACAACACACAACTGTTATAATTATAATACCAGCCATATTTTCTTCATTCACCATAATGGCTACTGGAGGCAACACTCGTAACTCAGTCATATCTTTTTTAGTACCCAACTCGTTAGTAATCTCACATTCGTAACGTCCAGCATCACTCGCTTCTGATCCAATTATGATTAGCAGCTGATCATCAGCTGTAAGAAAATGGCGTTCTGTAGCAGCAATGGGAGTTCCATCTTTAAGCCATTTTATAACAGGCTTGGGAGATCCTGATATCATACATTGTAATACCACAGAGTCACCACTAGTCACTTCTTTGTTTTCCATAACTCTGACAAATGATGGTTCTTGCAATACTGTAAGTGTAGCATTAGCTATAATAGTTCCAGCTGGATTTTTAGCTGCACAGCTGTATATTCCCATATCTGTGGTTTTTGCATTTACTATAAAAAACAAGTGGTCAGTTGGCATTACATTCATTCTTCGCTCTCTGGCAGCAGGGAAATCATTACCTCCATCTTTTTTCCAAGATATCTCAGGTGGTGGATCCCCCGTGGCAGCACAATTAAGAGTTACAGTCTCTCCTGTCTTCACAGTTATATTAGTTGGAGTTTTTGTAAACCGTGGAAAGGTGACTATATTTACTTTAGCCTTTGTAGAGTATGTTGTTCCAAAAGTATTACCAACAACACACTGATATTTTCCAGAATCAGCATGAGTAACATTAGGAATCACCAAAACTGATGTTGCTCGTGGTTGACCGTGAGGTCCAATGGTGATATTTTCATACACCATAGGGTTGCTAACATTACCATTGTTCTTTCTCCACAAGAAAGTCATGTTGTTAAAAGGAATGGATGTTGCAGAACAAACTAAATTAGCTGACCGTCCCTTTATGGCAAGATGAGTTTTAGGATGTTCCACAACTTTAGGCTTGGGTGAGTCACCACAGTTGTCTTCCTTCAGTTTAGTGACTGATACCCCTCTAACTTCAGATGGGTAGGCACAGTTAGCTGTAACATATTTTTGTTCAGCCTTGTCCTTTATCCATTTTACTATCCATAATAAATTGCAGTCACACAGCAGTGATGAAGAGTTCAAATGTAACTTTCTTAATTTAGACATGGAATCAAAAGCATGCTGTTGTATGGAAGTTATATTATTTCCTTTTAAATCTAATTCAACTAGATTTGACAACCCATCAAAAGCTCTTGAATTAATAGATTTTATATGGTTAGCAGCTAGGCTAAAGGAATTCAAATTCTGCAATTTTGAAAATGGTCCAGACATATCTTCAACAGTCCAAGATATTTTGTTATTATTTAATTGTAGTGTTTGCAGCTGAGTCATATAGCCAAAAGCATCTTGAGCAATTGATGAAATTTTGTTATATCCAAGGCTCAGAGTTCTAAGGTGGACTAAGTGTTGGAATGACCGTCCCTCTATTTCTAACAAATGGTTGTGAGATAAATCCAAGACTTCCAAGTTTGTGCATAGTTCCCAGCTTCCAGAATCAATTTCTGATATCAAATTATTTGACAAGGATAAAGTTATCAATGACTCCAATCCATACATCCAACCTTTAGAAATATTCCTTATTCTATTATGGTCCAATTGTAACAAATTCATTGACTTGAATCCAAAAAAGGCACCATCCATTATATTGTCAATACTATTAAACCTCAGCTTTAATGTTGTCAGATTAGACAACCCTTGAAATAACAGCGGACTGATCACATGTAACTTGTTATGGTTCAATTCTAGAGTTCTTAGATTTGTCTGATACATAAACAAGTGATTAGGAAGTGATTTTATTTCATTCCTATTCAGTTTCAAAACTTCCAAATTTGACAAATTAGTTAAAGCTCCTTCCTGTATGAATTTTATATGGTTACTGTTTACATTCAGTATTCTGATGGAACTATTAGAAGGAAAGGTACCTGTGTCTATTGATCCAATGTTATTCCTATTCAAACTCAGTTCCTGTATTTGTTCATGATGCAGCAGGCTTGGAATGAAATGAAAGGAGTTTTTGTCCAGCTTCAATTCTTGTAAATTCAGTAGTTTGTCAAAGGCCTCCGTAACGTTTTCATTCAACCTATTATAACTGAGATCCAATCGTTCCACCCACTTAGGAATTTTTGGCACAGATACGAAATTCTTCTTTGAACAATCGACGTACTGTTCCAGGCAATCACATTTGTGTGGGCACTCAATGTTTTCTGCTTTTATAGAAAAACATATCAAACGGATTATCGCTATAAACAACAACAAATGAGAGAGTCCCATTTTCATGCATTTGTATAGCTGCCCGATTGATACAACAAACGACGAAAACTCTTTGTTCTTACATAATTCAGGACACCAATGAGACACACATAAAGTCTTTACTAAAACACAGTTCTTTACTCATTTCTGACAATATTCGCATTGTAATTGTGATAAAAACGAACGATTTGAAAAATAACTCGACATATTTACGGCGACCCACTCGACGGCCATTTTATTTTCTTCAATGTTCATAGTGATGTCCATTACGCACTTTGGTTGATTTGTCGGTTACCGGTTTTTTCATAGTAACACCGTTTTTAAATAATAATCGTCTATTTTAATTTTGTGAGTAAAAATCACAACTATTTCACACACCGTAATTATTTGTTTATGTCTTTTAATTGTCAAATTATTATACGATAATGCATGATTAAATTTTAGTTTTTTTTCGTGGTAGCGCAAAGATTATAGTTTTCTTTGCGTCGATTTTGCGAAACAATATGCCAGCTTTGCACGCTTGCCAAACTATTAGAAATTCAAACGTGTGGATCGATCGTTTGGCTTGGCTTGTGTGGGTAAGCACTTGCTAAGTTGCTGCCGAATCTGCCGATCCGATTGTTTTGTTTTTTTGTGCGCACTCTAATTTCAGTATTTAACCCCATTTGTCAAATTGTACTGAGCAGTTTAGAAGTTATGAGGGGACAGATGAACATACATACATACATACTTACCTACATACTGTTCAAAATCATAACCCTCCTTTTTGCTTCGCCGTAGTCGGGTAAAAATAACTTCGGAAGTCAGTGTCTTTAAGTTTTGTATTCTCGTTTTTTGCCACCGACTTCAAAAAAAGTTTTTATTTTCTCTTTTTAGTTTTGGTTCCTACTCCACAAAAACTTGACCACTACTTGCTATGTAAATAACAGTGACAGAAAGTTTTTATAACATTATTAACTTAAACTGTGTGGAAAAAATACGTAAGTATTATTGAAAATAACTCAAAAACCATTCATCAGAACTTGACCCACCAAATTTATATGGAACCACCTCAGGAGTATATCTACCCTTTCAAATAGAAAATAATAATAAAAATCAATTCGAAGAAGTTATTAGTGAAAACAAAAAAGAAGACGAATTGAGAACCTCCTCCTTTTTGAAGTCGGTTAAAAAGTACAATCTATCTATAAACTAATTTCATGAGTACAATTTATTACAGTCAAACTGTCTGCCAGTTTCTCACCGCTTGTGTGACTGAACAACGTAGAGGTGTGTTGCTAGGTAATTTTCGTAAGATTTTCGAAAAATACTTAGTCCAAATACCTGTTCCGAGTACGAATGAAAAATTTACAAAATTTTTGTACTATAAAAAACTAAGATTTACTGAACTAAACTTAGTAAGTCCAAGATCATCCGTTAAGAAGCATTCTTTCGTTTTGCCTGCATGTAATTAGATTCATTTTTGCATAATACGAATAAAAAGGAAAACGCGGATACTCGATAGTCATACGATACAAAACTTACTTCGCAAATACTACTGCTACTTCATAAATACGGACTCAATGGATCTCGTCTCGTATCGGAGAATTATTAAATCAAAATCAAAAAAATCAAAATATTTTATTTCACATAAACCTACATGGGCACTTATGAAACGTCAGAAGCTAGGTGCACGGTTCCAATTGGTCGTTTCCTATGGAGAAGAGCCGGCAAGAAACTCCACGGTTACTCTTTTAAAAATAATTGGCTTTTACAATACTTCAGTGTTACTAGGTATGGGAGGACAGTGTAGGTCTTTCAATAAGTACTAATTACTTAACAAAATAGAAAATGGTCTACATGTCTACAATTCACTAAACCTACAGCGCTCTCACATTCAAATCAGGATATTTTTTATGTTAGTGAAGCCGGGTATTTTAAGCACGAAAATTATGTTATGTTTGAGGGTTGAAATTATAGGTGCGGCCTAGTCAAGAAAAATACCTAGTTCCTAGTAGTGCGCGTATACCTGTTCTAGTAAATACTTCTCATGCCTAGAACACAGGCGTAATGAGGCATAATGTTATTGTATTGAAATAGCTTTTGTAAACTCTATAACATATTTGAAGACCTACCTAAAGGTACCACATGCTCAGCATTGGTTTTCCGATCTTGACTAATTAGACACAATTATTTTAAATAATATCATGTACCTATGTTGTTACATTACCACCAGGGGATGGGTAGATGTAAATTATTATTGCATAGTGCCACCTCAAATTCAAGCAAATTTTCATCTTTAATAAAAAGTTAATACCTGAAATGGCCTTTTAAAACCCAATTTATGATAATAATAATGACTACCTACCCACAATTGTCAAGTATGGCATACATAATATATTATTAAGAACACTGGGACTAATAGTTTAGCATACTTACTAAGATTATTTTGGCAAAGGCAAATGCAACCTAACCAGAATGCAGTTGTTATTCACCCACAAACCAATCCATATCTTGCTAAGAACCTTAAATATTATTACATTTCACCAGAAAGACACAACCTATATTATTACGTTGTGGGATAAGGGCAAGAGAATGATGATATTGATGATCCAACAGAGGGAAGAGAAGTGAACATAAAATAGGTCAGTATGTGGATAAGTACTTATTTTATCTTCAATTCTCTGAAGATGTTCACTGAGCACTGTTCTCATTTTAAAATTTAACTGATAATCACCCATTCCGTGATGATCCCATTTTGTATACACATGTCTTAAGTTGGGGTTACAAAAATGCTCAGAAAATATATTTAGTGTCAAAATGTGGAAATGAATAAAAAATGTAAAATGATTTCTGAAGGCAACCCGCATACAACTTTACCTCTAGGGGAACAAGTCAAATATTAAAATTATTATAGGTTCTTGAATTTTCTTAGAATTATTATTCTCTTAAACAAACTTTAATAATTTACCTCTGGTCCTACATTATGGTTTTAAATTATTGTCCTAAATGGCAAACTACTTCTCTGCTTTTCAGTTTAGAAAGTTAAAATCTATATATTATTAAAAGGTTTCCGAGCTATTTTAATTTCGAAGCATATAAGAAATAAATGAGTTGTTTGGACGTATTTTACAAGTCAATTGACGAGCTTTTTAATAGTTTCATGAATGTATGAAATGTAATGAATGTTTGTTAGAATGTTGATACTTACATTATAAGCCATCACTTTTCTCCAAACCTGAAATAAATGGAGCTGTAATATGATTGTCAATTGTATTTTATATAAATTCCTATTGATTCGATAACCATATTACACAGATTGGTAAATAATATAGTATTTTGTTTGCTGGTTTTATAGAACCAATACTTACTTTTGGTGCAAGTTGTTTAATGTTTTTCTTATAAGTTTAACTTTGGATACGAGAACTATATAATTCACAGAATTTGCCAATAAACTTCTATGAAGGAAGGGAAACACTGATTTCAGGCCCCGCCAGCAGATCAACAGCAGATGATGAGATGACAGCAAACTGGGCTGACAGACAGTGACAGTTTATCTGACATAATCAGTTCTTGAATGGCAGCCACGGTTGCGTTCCAGAGAATAGAGATTTAGGCTGGGAATACACGTCAGATTTTTTCATCAGTCGGATCCGGCTATCAGAACAATACAAACTATCCGACTATCGGTTCGGACGTGTGTTGAAGTTCAAACAAAATAATGCTGAGCTCATGACTACTCAACCGGGCTTTCCTGTGGGTGCCACTATACTTAAAACCTCCAGCCAGGGGTTATTCAACTATGCTAATTAAAACTAGGTGAACGCTCGCTATGGGCACCCCCCTGTTGGGCACGCCACAATTGCGGCGATAAGACCCCTCTTTGAGGAGTGGCTTGAGAGGCGTCACGGCGTCCTCACCTTCCGCCTGACGCAGGTCCTCACCGGACACGGGTGCTTCGGGAGGTACCTGTTCAGGATAAGGCGGGAGGAAACACCCGGGTGTCACCATTGTGTGGATCGGCCTGAGGACACGGTGGAGCATACGGTGGAGGTCTGCCCGGCTTGGGCGGAGCAACGCCGTGTCCTCGTGGAGGCGATCGGTGGCGGTGATCTCTCGCGTCCGGCCCTGGTTCAGGCCATGGTACGGAGCGAGAGGAAATGGCAGGCCGTCACCTCCTTCTGCGAAGCGGTAATGCTCGCGAAGGAGGAGGCGGAACGCGTGAGGGAGAGGCAAATTTCGCGCCCTCACGCCCCTAACCGCCGCAGGAGGAGACGCCCGGGGCGGGAATCGCGAGCCGATTTCCGGCCACCGTAGGCGCGGGCTTGCGGACGGTGAGCAATGGGTAGCTCGCCGTCCGGTAAGGACCAAGCCCGGGTCGACGGCGCGTTGTGTTCCACGCGCGCCTCAAAGAGATGTCAGCAGAATTGACGGGGTCCGTTAGGGCCAATGCCTGCCGGGGGTTCGAAGAAAACCGATGGGGACATCGTGGCCCCCGGCAACAGGGCAACCGAAGGAACACGGGTGGGTTTTAGTCAGTAAGAGTCTGACACGCCCTCCCGCTCCACCCAGAGCGGGAGAAGTTATTTGATAATTTCACACCCAAAAAAAAAAAAAAAAAAAGGGCACCCCCTGTGGGGTACGAACCTCGGCTTAGGGCGTCAACCGGAGGGAGGACATCAAGGATGGGACGGGCGGGTGGGATTAAAGTTTTGATTTTGATCATGATTATTAGTCGGGGAATTTAAAGCTACGTTCAGCTCAGCTGCAACAATTGCTAGCACCACGTTATCGAGTAAGGGTCGGGGGGTATCATTTACTCGGGGACGCGGTCGCGATCGCAAAGGACCTCGGTGGCGAGGTCGGAATGACGGGAGGCGTCAGTTTTTGTACCCTGAGCTGGTTTCCCTGCTGCTTTCCTGGAGGAGGGTAATGGGGTCGTCAGGGTCGGTAAGGATTCGCTTAGGGCGACGCGTTCGATTGATACTAGAGGGAGTGTAACTAGTGGCCTCGACAACCAGAGGGTTGCGATGTTTGGCAACAGTATCGAAGTAACGCTTGGAAGAGCGTTTGAGAAATTGGTGGATGTTAGGGATGGAGGATCTCATTCCTAACAAACCAGGGGGCTCCCGAGGGTTTCCGAAGGCAACGGTTCTGTAATGTCTGCATCTTATGGATGTGACTGGGTCTTGTTTGTGCAAAAACAGCACCCTCATAGGTCATGATTGGGCGAATGCACGTTGTGTAAATACGCAATTTGCACCGTAGTGACAATTTGCTAGGTGCATTTAGGATATAGTGAAGCCTTCCAAGGACCCATGCGGCTCGCGCGCGGGCCTGGGTTATATGCGCTCTTTAAAGAAGAGATGGTGGTCAAGGACTACACCTAGGTACTTGGCTCGCTTCTCCCAAGGGATAGGCTTGCCTAGCATGGTGATGGGTCGGGGAAGACAGGGTGGGGTCTTTTTAAACGGTTTTGAAAAGAGAACTGCTTGGCTTTTGGCGGGAAGAGCACTAAAGTGTTAAAACCCTTTAATATTCGTTTATTGTAGTTCAAGTGCACTTTGCGTACTAAAATAAAATTACTCTAGTGTAGTTCAAGTTTACAGTTTGCACATTGATTAGTTTTATTTTTATTTTCAGTGATGTGACTCTTATTTTTTCTTTTTTTTTCTGACACCTGCGTTTCAAAGCCACGTGCATCAGCTTATAATCATGGCTTAAAATTAAAAATATATTTTCTCTAATCCTGTAACCTCTACTCAGTCAGCTATCTTATTAAAAACTCCTTTTTTTAAAATAATGCTGTTTAACCGGTAAAGGACCGCACTTCCTTTGCATTTACTAATTTTTGTGCACGTCACGTCATTAACGTCAGTCCTGTCGTCAATAGCTGCTATCAAACTATTTATCCCAAAATTTTTATTGTTTTTCATGAGAAATTGAATTGCAGTGGAAAATGGAATCATACGAAAGTGTTATTCTTGTTAAGAATGAAGTGTTTGTGTTCAAAATACCTCCTAAAACTTCAAATAGAGGCTATAGGTAGGTGTAATAATTTTTTGTATAGCGGGTAATTGTTTTGTAGGAAAACGATAAAACGGTGGGTGTTTTTAGGGCAGCTGATTGGAACTTACAAGAGCCGCAATGGACGGGGCGTATGAGACTTGTTGCAAAACAAGAGGAACTGATAATGAAACTGGAAGACAAATCTTCTGGAGAGCTGTTTGCCAAATGCCCTATTGACAAATATCCTGGGTTGGCTCTCGAGTCCGTCACTGATAGTTCACGTTACTTCGTTGTGAGGATTCAAGATGATAATGGCAAGAGAATTTTAAATTTTATAAATTTCACAAAAATGATTGTACCTAAATCATATTTTTTTTTAAATATTGCCATATAATTTCAGGTCGAACTGCTTACATAGGTCTAGGATTTGGAGATCGATCAGACTCATTTGACCTAAATGTTGCTTTACAAGATCATTTCAAATGGTTGAGAAAAGAACAAGAAGGAGAGCAAGCCCCTCAGCAGAATCTTGATCTGGGCTTTAAAGAAGGAGAAACAATCAAAATTAACATGAAGATCACTGTAAGTACTTTGAATGTGTTTAGATATGTATGTACTGTAGAAATCATGTTACAACAATAAAGGGCAACTGAGTCAACCCTGCTATTGTAATTGTATAGTGAGTCATTTAATTAGATAAAAAACTGATTATTGCTTGAATAGTATTATTCCACAGTGGGTTTTTAATGTAATATAATTTTCTCTTTACAGAAGAAGGATGGCAGTGAAGGCAGCAGGCCACGCCGCGGAGTTGGTGTGGGTGGTGGTGGGGGCCTGCTACCACCCCCACCAGGTGGCTCGCGGCTTCCACCCCCTCCTTCACCACAACACGCCCCTACTCCTGCTGCGGCTGCACCTGCTCCTGCTAGTTCAGAATGGGGAGATTTCAATTCAGCCAGGTAGTTAAGTGTGGCACAATTAATGATCATTCCTTAAAACATTATTTAGAGTGAACTTGCAGAATTCTGTTCACAGCTGGTCCAATGTGTCTATCAGGTTTATTGGTTTAAATTATTGTGATGGTTTCTATTTATGTGGGATCCATGAGTTAGTTTCCTCACCTGCTATTAAGTTACTCCTTGGTCAAACATCAAAATCACTGACATTAGTGTAGATTTCACAATAATGCAAACATCAATTGATCTGCTTAGCCTTTTCCCAACTATGTTGGGGTTGGCTTCCAGTCTTACCGGATGCAGCTGATTACCAGTATTTTACATGGAGCGACTGCCTATCTGACCTACACAACCCAGTAACTTGGTAATACAATACCCCTTAGTAAGACTGGTTGTCAGAATTTCAGGTTTCTGACGACCCGTAACAACTGTCAAAGAACAGCTTTGACCAACAGTTTAACGTGCTTTCTGAGGCATGGAGGAGTCTCTGTATGTAAAGATGTAGGGCACCCATCCACGGACCGACCCCAGCAAGCATAGCTTAACCTGATGGATCGACCCATGCGGCTGTTATTACTTAGCCAAGAGCTCCTCAATATCATACAATAATGCAAACATGCTTAGTATAAATGTGATTTTGTTTTGGTTCCAGTGCTCCAAGTCAACAGCCAGTGACACCTGCCACCCAACAGAACTGGGTGCAGTTCTGAGCTCACACCACTATTATATTATTGTGATTTGGTGTCTGTTGTAGGATGGCACTCACGTGTGTTGCACAATACTTAAAGTTACTTAATTACGTAGGCATACTATATCAATAGCTCTCGTGTTCATTCTGTAGTTAAAATAAAATATCATTATCATTGTAGGGTAAAATATGTTATTGATACAATACTATTAGATACCAGATCACAATATACGTTTATGCAATAAATACTATTAATAATTGATGTACTTCTATCTGTATATGTTGTAACACTTATATAATTACTTAGATATGTGGTAGAATATTTTCGGCTCTATATAATAATTGTTGTTATCGTATGTTGTTGAACAATGTATGTCATAGACAGTATCTATGTAAATAGTTGAAAATTTTTAATGAATACCACATAATGCTAGTTACTATAATATTATGAAAACATTTAAATAATCATACAAATAAACACAAGATCTGTATCTTTGGCATTTGTGACAGATGTACAAATATGACGAAGGTATAAAAGTAAAAGTAAAATATTATCCTTATCTTATGTTTCCGTTTTTATTCAAAGAATAATTGTATTAAATCTAGGATCAGTTTTTTAAGAAATAGCTAGTTTCTCAAGGATATTAATTTTCTTATAACTATTAGTAAGTACATGGTAGCTACTTATAAAATTTATGATAGAAGAAAATATTGATGTAACCTAACCAGTGAGTATTGTATGGTCTTATGAACGAGGGCTTTGAACTCAAATCCCAGACAGCTATTTGCTTTGATTTCTTTACACGACAAACAGCAAATTCTCGAATAAGATATTTATCTACTACTTATGTCTTATTGTTTTAGGTTCAGAGTTACAGAATGAAATATAAATTACACCGTTCATGTTTGTTTGAATTGAAGTATAAACCTCTAAAGACAGTCACCGACAGGAATCGTTTACGTGATCTTTTATTATTGATGTCTACTGATATACTGCACTAATCTGAATAGGCCTAATTTATATTGCCTAAAGGTAATAATTATGTGAATGCTCAGTATCTTCCTTGATGCGCGGAGTCGATATATTATGGTGTATTCGTTGTGTGTCTGATACTGGCATGGCCATCATCAGGGATTTTAATTTTGATAACACAAAAAAATTGTCCCTAATTGGTCGAAATTTGTCGCCAAATATTAGAATTTGTCGGTCACTGGTTCAAAAGTTATAAGGGTTTATAGGTGGCCGATTTGGGGAGCATCTCCCCAGCTTGGCCCAATTGAATCTCAAAAGCCTAGCGAAGATGTGTTTTCTCTCAAATTTTGTCGCTAATTAGTTGCAATTTTTCGCTCGTCGCATTTTTAAGTATAGCCCAAGAGCTAGATGAAGATTTTTCGTGGACTATACTTAAAAATTGAACTCCTTATATCTTCTTAACTAAGACCCGACTAAATCTGTGACTTTGCGAAAAATGTCGACTAATTAGCGACATTTTTTTTTGTGTTATTAAAATTAAAATCCCTGATGGTGGCCATGCCAGTGTCAGTCACACGTATTCGTCAATCCAGCAAGCAAAGTCCAACGAAATTCGTAGGCCTTTGGCTTATTGGTTATCAGTAGCAATCTACTACATTGATCAACATACGCCATGCCCTTTCACTAGACCCATCGATTTGCAGAGTGGCCAACCAAATTTTTGCGCAATAGGTCGTAGGTTCGATGCCCGCACAGAACAAATATCAATCGTCACGTGGCCCGGTTGCCGTTTGCACAACCTTTGGATAGACGCCAAAATGTCAACCGGTAATTGCATTGTAACGGGTTTTTTCGCTACGTACCTACTTACCTATTGCTTCGCCAATGCATTGGAAAAACCGACGAGAGCAGTAACTAGCACTAATTACTTATCTACCTACCTTGAGGGCCGGACCGGCATTAAAGGCTCGTGCAGACCAGCGCGATATCGCGGGAGCGACAGGCAGCGCGACCCGTGTTGCGCCCGCGATATCGCGCTGGTCTGTACGAGCCTTAACCGAACAAAGTAGTAGGTACTTTGTCCATGGGTCTCCTCCAATACGGAAACCATGGATTCAAGTCTGCTGAAGAGAGTCGCAGTACTCAGGGACAGTACCTCGCAGACCCTATCATTGTCGGACTGGTCTTACTCGTTTTCTCATAAAAACATGGATATGTGGTCATTGGCGTACCCACGGTGGGGCAAGGTGGGGCATCTGCCCCACCCAAGTCTGTGACTCGAAGCTAAAAATTCAAAATTACCGCGCAAAACAATGCACTATCGATGAATCCAGCGCACATGCGTAGTTATCGAGTTTTATCGAGAAAAATGCCTACTACTTATCCAATTTAATTACTTCTGCCCCACCCCTAAAAAAATGCCCCATGCCAAAAATGCCATGTACCTATGTGGTAAGTCTTTTCGATAGCTTCATTAACAACATAAACATAAAAGCCTCTAAAAGAGATAGACAGCCAGATAGACCGCAGAAGTGTATACAAAATTAAAAAAAAAAAAAGAATCGCATAAACCTACATGGGCACTTATGAAACGTCAGAAGCTAGGTGCACTCCTATGGAGAAGAGCCGGCAAGAAACTCCACGGTTACTCTTTTAAAAATAATTGGCTGTTACAATATTTTCAAATACGTAAGTGTTAATACGAGGGCGACACTGAAAGTTTTTAGAACTGGCCACGATACACGATATAATAAAAAAACAGTTCAAATTTTGAAAATGGAACTCTTTGCCAATATTATTGTGTACCTACCTACCACCTACATATTTTATTCATTTGTCATTTTGTTTACCATTTGGCGGTAAATTGAAAATTGTCTGTGTCACGTCTGCATGAATTTAACGCGAGAAAATTTTCGTACAATGATTTTTATGACTTTCGATGTCATTTAAATCAACAAGAAAGTTATGATAGACTTCGATTGGCCTCTCACGATGAAGCCCCGTCTCGTGCCACTGTTTCCCGTACAACTGGTTTAATGAGTTTAAACGTGGTCGCACTAATCTCACCGATGATCTGCGTGAGGGACGGCCTTCTACGGCGACGACTGAAGATAACATCAGTGTTGTGCGGCGTATGATAGAGACTGACAAAAGAGTGCCTTATCAGCAGATTCGGACAAGCTTAGGCATCGGTATGAGTCAAGTGCACAAAATCCTCCATGAACATTTAGCGGTCAGGAAGCTTTGTGCCCGGTGGATACCTCATGATTTGACAGAGGCCCAAAAACTCCGTCGTGTTGATTGGCGTCGTGAAATGGTTCAAAGATTTAACGGAGGTGACTCAAATGCTGTGTTCGACATACTTACTGGTGACGAAAGCTGGTTTTATTGTTATGATCCTGAAACTAAGAGACAGTCTGCTGTCTGGGTGTTTTCTTCCGAGGAGTTGCCAACTAAAGTGAAGAGAGGTCGAGGCGTGGGAAAAAAGATGGTGGCCTTGTTCTTCGGAAGGACAGGTCATTACGCAACAATTGTTTTAGAGGATCGAAAAACAGTTACTGCAGAGTGGTAGGTACACTAACAATTGTTTGCCATTTGTCTTGGAAAAAGTTCGGGAGAATCAACCTCGCAGTAGGATCCTCCTTCACACACCTCGTCGCACACCGCCAAGCAAACAATTGACTACTTGGTGACGTCAGACGTGGAATTACTGGGTCACCACCCGCCCTATAGCCCCGACCTCGCACCTTGCGATTTTTATTTATTTCCGAAAATAAAAGAAAAACTTCGAGGAAAACGTTTTATGGACGCCGAGGAAGCAGTGGCTGCGTTTCAAAATGCCGTCGAAGAGTCCCCTAAGGATGAGTGCGTAAAGTGCTTTTCTCAGTGGTTCCATCGGATGCAGCGATGTATTGATGTAAATGGACACCAATTTGGAAAAGATATAATAAAACTAATAACTTGCTAGTTTGTTCAGTTTTTGATTTTCTATGAACTTTCAGTGTCACCCTCGTAGGTATGCATGCACCAGCAGTACCGGTGTTAAGGTAGGGCGCGCATGGGCATCCGCCCAAGGCGCCAAACATGAAGGGGCGCCCAATGCGAAAATTTATTTCTCTATCTTTTCTGTTATTTTTGAGCTTGCTCTTGCACCCTGCGTTCTCTGAAGTCTGAATTCTCAAACTTGTCTGCATTAAAGAAATCCTAAGTTTTCCGTGGCGGGGTGCTGAAATTTTTGAGCTCGCTTCGCTCGTTTTAGCATCCTGCATTTTCCTATTCCTCAAACTAGAACAAAAGCGCCCCTCTACTCTCCAAGAGTAGTGAGGGGCGCCACAGAAATCTCGCCCGGGGCGCCGCGCCGCCGCCGGTATTGCTAAAAACTGGCACTGGAGGACAGTGTAGGTCTTTCAAAAAGTAGGTAGTAGCAGTAGGCTGCTGAGTCGCAGGTGCTATTCGGACGGGTGCTCTAAGTGGACTAACTTCAACAAATCTACAGTCCACTAAGCCTACAGAGTTCTCACATTCACAAAATAGGAAAGAATGTAGGTATATAAAAGATAAATAAATTAATAAAAATAAAAACCAATTTTAAACGAAATGCCATGATTGCTATTACAACTGTAACAACCTACACCATTAGGCCTACCTAATGGTGTAGGTCGAAATGTAGGTGTAGTGCCTACACTACACCTACATTTCGCCGTTATGCGTCTCAAACAGTCAATATGCTAGTACCTATCTAATAATAACAACATCACGCCTGTATTTCTCGAAGGGTTATGCAGAGGTATACCTATAGTACCTACATCCACATTTCGCCAGTTATGTTAAAGTCCCATGTAATAATAGAGGGCGAGCCTATTGCCATCAAACGGACATAAATCCAGACTCCGGGCTGCTACTGAGAAATTCATGATGGAAAAACCTAATAACACTGCCCGACCCGGGAATCGAACCCAGGACCTCATGCTCAGCAGTAGCGCACGGACATAATAATAAAATCGCGGCGGGATTTTATCGCGCACTGGATTTTCAACTCTCAGTATTAAGCCGAGCGTTGAAAAAACACACTGTTGGATTTTCAACTCTCGGCGCTAAGCAGAGCGTTGGTTGAAAATTCAGTGCACGAAAAAAAATCGCCGCGATTTTATTACGTGCGTGCGAACGTCGGCTAACTTATTACATACCATACATACTTACTCTGAATTCCGAGAGAATTTTCCATTACCTATCAATAGCTAGGTATAACTTTTTCACGGACTTATGAATGCCTGTGATTTTCGCGCGTGAAATTGAAATTGTCTCAGAGGGCGGCGTGTCGGGTAAATATTATATCCAAGGATTTACCCTTTATCACCCTGAAGGAGTTATCTTCGGCACTTTTTCGGTGGTTTTCTTGTGAAGGCTTGTCCTACCTAGATATAACCCTTAGCTACCATATTATCTGAGTCACACTTTTTAAATTGTTGTTTTTTTTTTGTGATGGTTAACTTAATAAAAATAATACCAGCCTATTACAGACCCACAGCTGGGCAAAGGCCTCTTCTCATCCAGAGATGGCAAGAGCATTGATCACCACGCTTGCTTTAGACGTGTTGGTGATTTCAGACTTACTTACCTACATAATTACTTAGTTTATTAGTTAAGTACTTATTCAATTTATTTAACAATTCTTAAATACAATAATATACAAGCTAAATTGCGAACAGTGCCACCTACCGTATCCAATTGTATTTTCAAACCATCCAGAGACCCACTCAAATATACACACAAAATTTCATCCATATCGGTCCAGCCGTTAGGAGGAGTTAGGTGACAAACACATTTACAGAAGAATGACATGTATAAAGATATATGACGGAGAGGGTACTTTTCTCTTGTTATTATTAGCCATATTTTAATTACTGTGGGCGTACTATGGGTAGTGTTGTTTGGTCCGTCCGCATCGGTGTCAATGGGAAAAGTGCCAAAAAGGCTGGCAGCTTTGCCACGTTGAATGGCAATGCTGATTCTTTGGCCTAAAAAAATAGGCCAGACCTGTGGTCACGTGAAGAGTCGTTCAACCGCTTGGCGATGTCCCGAAATAGACTAGAACGCTTGACTGTGACTTCTCCATTCATAGAAACATGGTCTCTTAAAAGATCTTGATTCCTTACGCTAAATCTAAAATTTGGAATTTTTGTAGGTCGATATAGATCCTTGATCTTTTACACAACATCTTTCATGCTTTCGTCAAACAGTAGGGGATAGGTATGGTTCACATTCGATGACTCATACTCCACAAGGAAATATTTGGGTAAGATTACTAAGACTTATTATTTTTAAGTATATAAGTATGTTTATAGACAGATAAGCCTACTGCCTAAAGTATTTACCTACCTATGTAATATAAATTCTTATAGATACCTACATGGTATGGTATCAATACTTTAACCATAACTTATGCAAAGGTTAAACTCAATAATATTGCACAAGTGTGTTTACTTCAATGAAACACTCCTAGAAAATTGAGATGCGACATTGAATTTCCATTACCGAAGAATAACTTATGGAAGGCGAAAGTGCGCTCCGAATTTTAATACAGCTCCTTATCATGTCTACACCTACAGTTTATGTAGGTGTTGAGAATAAGCTGTGCTTCCGAATAATAAAGGTTTAAGGTAGGTAGGTAAAACAATGTATGTACCTATCTACCAGGTATGTTTTGTTAATTTATCGCTTCTACGTGTAGCATGTGGAGCCATGACACGGTCAGACGGTGTACGATGTAGAAGATGGTGAAACCAATCTTTTTTCTTTTTTTTGTGTGGGTATTATCAAATAACTTCTCCCGCATCTGGGTGGAGCGGGAGGGCGTGTCAGACTCTTACTGACTAAAACCTACCCGTGTTCCTTCGGTTGCCCTGTTGCCGGGGGCCACGATTTCCCATGAAAACCACCTGAAAAAACAAATGAGTAGGTAGGTACCTACCTAGGTACTGTATTGGTCCACATTCGCTCAGGACCGAAGTTAAGGTATCACCTACTGGCAAGATACTTAATGAACAAGATAAACATTGGGATAATGTAGGCTGATGGTAGGTACCACAGACTGTGGTAGGTACCTAATAGTCTTGTGTTAGTTTGAGCGCTTTCACAGACGAACTACGCGAAGATCTCTCGCTTCTTAGTTCATACTAGTTCGTTCGATCTTCAATAAGACTTGTTGTAGTACTACTATACATTGAGGTTGTACTTAGCGAGAATGAGCGAGAGCATGGCGCCGCCGCCTGAGCTGTTACCGCTCCCTTACTCATTGCATATAGTGCACATATACTTCTCATTGTCCGTTCAGTCATAAGTAGTAAAAGGAGAGGAAGTACGCTATCTTCATACAAACGCACCGCGCGCGGCTTGTATGTGTGCGCCATAGTATCTATGCGTCGCCGCACGCACACTTAAACAAAATCTCGACCCGTTTCTCAGTGCGCCAGTCGGGGCTAACGCCGCACAAGGTTCGCGCGTCACGGCTTTTCAGCACCGCTAAATGTATGAAAAATGAGTGATAATCGCAGGAGAAATTATTGCTGAATTTGGGTGTCTAAATAATTCATCGATTCCAGAGTTGTCTCTGTTCAGATTACCTACTGAACAGGAAAGGTAACCAAGTCACTTATTCTAGCATATAATTTTTACTTGATGATGAGATACATACTTATTTTTTGTTGTATTAGTTATCTATCAGACAGACGAAGTAGGCAGGCCTACTTTCCCACTAAAATGTATTAGGTACCTACTTTTGATCTGTCAATTGATATGCCGCTAATGTTTTGTTTACGTTTAGTCATGCCGATTTCCCAGTAATGTAGGTATAGAAAACTAACTTAGAACTTACAGTTATAAAATCGTAATTTCAAATATTAAAATTTAGCTAAAAGTGACAACCCTGAGACAGGCAAGTATGGTAGGCAATTATATCGCGGATTGGGCCGGAGATAGCCTACTAGGAACTTCTTATACTATGGTTCAGTTGTTCGGTCAGTGGAGTGTATTATCTACATTAACAAACAAAATAACGCATGCAGGACTCAGCAGGACCAGTAGCAAAGCGAGCGAACGATTTGCCTTTCTCTTGTTCGAGACCTTGCGCACTACGCGGCCCCGACCACGACTTGTTGCACGTCTGCTAGCAATTTTCGCAGAAGCTCCGAAGAATAGTAGATTGTTATACAAGGGTCGAAAGGAATTGATAACTTATCACCCGAGTTAAACACTCTACTTTTCATTTCGAATATAAGGAAAGTAAAAAGTTGTAGTTTTTCTAAAATATTAATTGATAATAATAAGAAGAGTATTCTAGTATTTAGGATTCCGTAGTAAACAAGGAACCCTTATAGTTTCGTCATGTCCGTCTGTCTGTCTGTCTGTCCGCTAGTTCCGAGACCCTTAGTACTAGAAAGCTGTAATTTGGCGTAGGAATACATACCTATTAATTACGCCGACAAAGTCGTAAAACAAAATTACGAAAAACATTTTTTTTTAGGGTACCTCCTACACGTAAAGTGATGATGTTTTTTTTTTTTTAACCCATAGTGTGGGGTATCATTGGAAAGGTCCTTCAAAAACATTGTAAGTTTGTGAAAACCATTTTTGGATTCAAGGATCCGTTTGCGAAATATTAAGCTTTAAAGTGCAAATTTTTGTTAGAGTCAAGTGTCCCCCCCCAAAAAATCACAATAGTAGCTTATATAATGAAATTAAAAGGAAAACTATCACAGCTAAGTAGGCTTTACAAGTTAACGAGTAATAATCGACCAACTTAACTTTGCAGTTGCAAAAACATGTTTTCCCATACATTCCGTATGGGAGAACATATTTTTTAACTACAAAGTTAAGTTTGTTTTTGGGATAAATTCATCCCAACTACGGAACACTTCATTGTGCGTGGTCCGACACGCACTTGGCCGGTTTTTAATTTTAAATATGGAACACACCGCGTCACCGCCGCGCGTCGCCCCCCTTAGGTATTTTTAAAATTCACATTGCCAGTTTTTTTTTTTTTTTTTTTTTGTGGACATGATAATTATTCAGATTGATTACAGTTGTAATAGCAATCATATAATTGCGTTTTATTTAAAATAGGTTTTTTACTTTTTTAATTAATTAATTTTTTTGTATAGATTCTTTTCTACATATTTTGTGAATGTGAGAACGCTGTAGGCTTAGTGGATTGTAGACCTGTTGACCATTTTCTATTTTGTTAAGTACTTGGTACTTATTGAAAGACCTACACTGTCCTCCCATACCTAGAAACACTGTTATTTGAAAGTATTGTAAAAGCCAATTATTTTTAAAAGAGTAACCGTGGAGTTTCTTGCCGGCTCTTCTCCATAGGAAACGACCAATTGGAACCGTGCACCTAGCTTCTGACGTTTCATAAGTGCCCATGTAGGTTTATGTGAAATAAAATATTTTGATTTTGATTTTGATTTTTGATTTTGTTTATACAATGACGAGACTGCATCATTTTTTTTAATCAGTATTTTTCTATAAGGTGGTTATTACACCATCATATCTACGATCACAGATCCATTATCAAAGACATAACTAAATTGTAAAATAGACATATCATGGGTAATTTGTGAGCTTCGTAGAACTAGATAGGTACCTATATGATATAATATGATAGTGTAATATCCCCCAAGGGGGATATACCCATAACAAATGTCTATTTTACAATTCCATTAACACATAGGTAACAACATATCTTCGATCACATATCCATGACCACAGACTCGACAGCGTAATTCCCCTTTAGTAAAATTTTTCGTAGCCGACTAATATAGTTCTATTTTTTTAATTCATTCCCGCCCTGGAGAGGGAAGCAATTACTATGAGTCTTTTCCGCCCAAGGGTGGGGATCAGCGATCTTCCACCCGCTACTTGGACCAAACAAACACTACTTTCCGAGTGTGAGAAATGAAAAAAATATTTTTTGGCCAAACGACCGGTCGTCCCACCAGTTACGGCCCAAGTTTCTTTAAGATTGCGGGCGGTCGTGGTCGTAGCCGCAAAGTGCATGAGATCCCTAAAAGAACGACCTAGTTCGCGAAGTAAACTGAACGCTCCAGGTCGCGAACTACTACCTACCAGCAACGTGCAGAATTTGTTGTCCTGATCCCGTCCTGAAGCGTCCTGTCTATCATATCACTATAGGTAAACTACATAACTCTGTAGCTACGATTTAACATGAATTACTAGGAGCGTTCAATAAAAAATTTGAAAAAGTAAATACTGGCTGGTAAAGCTGGAATATCTGCTATATACCTAAAAAAATAAAAATAAAAAATCTTTTGTTTTTAAATAATATAAGTCAATTTTGTTTGCGGTAGGTTTAGGTTGTAGACTCTTGGCTAAAATGGAAAAAAATTAAGAACGCGCGGTTGCTTAGTGCTGGTGCAATTTAGTTGCCTAGTGAAATTTTTTACCACGAAACAAGTCAATCAAGATTTACAGGATACATTAGGAGCAAATACTCCGCCGTATTCCACAGTTGCACGTTGGTGCGCCGAATTCAAACGTGGACACATGGACATAGACAACATCCAAAACGACCCTACGACAGCAGTGACCGAAGAAATAAAAAAGTCGAAAAAATTGTTTTAGCAGATCGTCGTGTCACTCAGGGCCGGCCCGTTCATATAGGCGAACTAGGCGACGGCCTAGGGCGCTCGTATTAGGGGGGCGGCAAACGGTGGCATGGAAATAAAAGTCGGGTAAAAACAGTGGCACTCCGGGAGTGCCGACAGAAGTGAAAACTTGGAAAAAATCGGCACTGCGATAATCAAAGCGTTGATGTCTTTTACTCCACGCACCGCGGTAATCAACGCGTTGATATCTTTTTAATGGTCGAAAACTGGTGTTGTCACAGTGTCGCGAAATCAATGGTTTAGTCCCATCTCAAAAATGCCCAACGTGAATAAAGAAGTTTCACTCTCAAAAAAAATATATAGTACATTTATTTTTCATTTACTACTTGAAAATACTCCCAATTTTTTACCAATTTTTCTTCTAAAATATTCATATCTAAGTTACCAATTAGCTGACGTGCATGATGCACTCATGGATATTTACGAAGTCATCGGTACGGTTCATCTGGAAATCAAAAGCGAGTCGAGGCCAGTCCATTGCTAAAAAAATCGCGATTTCAAATTTATTGCTTCTATTGTTGTATGGTATAATATTTTGTTCAAAATTAATTTGACTACGGTTTGACCGCGATCGCTATACCGCGCCATAGGTATGTGCCTGACGAGTCGGGGGCAGTTCGTCAACGCCCACGGCGTCCCACCGCTCATTCGTCCCGTCTCACCACGCATTCGGTGCGGTACAGCAGTCTCGGTCAAACTATAGCAAACTTCTTTAATTAAAGGAATTTGATCTTACCGCTTCTACAAAATGCTCTCCTAAAAACAAAAACCTTTCTCGAAAGTTGTAGAAGTGATTAGGGTTACGAAAAAATGCTGGTAGAAGCAAGAGAAATTTCAGAAGAAGCCAACATTCCTTTATCATTCGCATCAGACTCGAAGCCAAAAAAGAAAAGGCAGTTTAGTTAAAAATCGGAAGACGATCCCATACAATCATGATGAAAAAGACAAGTTCAAAATATATTTTTTATTTTGCCGTGCTGGATAGTGAAATAAATGCAATCGATGAAAGGTTTACTCAGTTTTTGGAAGTCTTTTTTAGCATGTTGTTGTTGTTGTTTTGCATGTGATGTTTTGGTTCATGAGATGCTGAATAAATCTTCTAAACATGCAGAATAAAACTTCCGAAAACGGTGTAAAGTTCACTCATCGTCTATAGACAAGGGAGGATCCTCCGACCAGTTGGGTGTTTCAGGTGGGCAACTACCCGATGATTGATGTCGGGACGTTGTATACTGGTCGCGCGGTAAACCCTGCTTGCGCGATGCAGGATTTTTGCGTGACGTTAGTGAGATGCGTAGTTGACATGTGGTGATGTAGATTCCGCTACAATTTAAAGGAAATCGTTTCTACTTTTGCCAAAATTAAGGCAAGAAAAATAAATCTTACCTAACCTGCTAACATTTATTTCATAAGCTTTACTCTTTCATACCGCAATAAAAGAAGGTGTATACACTCTCCATCTAAATATATAAAAGCGAAAGGTCACTCACTCACTCACTCATTCACTCATTCATCACGAAATCTCGAAAACCGCTTGACGTATAAAGATGAAAGTTAGTAGGGTGGTAGTTCATAGTTAGTAGACGTCCGCTAAGAACGGATTTTTGGAAATTCGACCTTTAGGCGCAGCGCAGACGACCCACTTTTTGTGCGATCGAATCTGTGGCGCACATAATCTTTTATTTGTCCCCGATGTTTTTCCGCATGCAGGTATTTTATAGGATGTGTCGCGTGATAGTAATTTTTGTCAGTTTAAAATTTAAATACAGAAACCATTAACTTGAATCTTTACTCCGTAGCTCACATTACGAATAAGATACCACAGACTCGATCGCACAAAAAGTGTGTCGTCTGCGCCTTAAGGGGGTGAAAAGGGAGAATTTTGTTTGTATGAAAAATCTTATTCCTTGAATTAATAAACTTGAAACTTGGCACGAATTTATGTAAATTATAAACTTTGCCATTTTTAGTTTTTCTAAACTACCCCCTAAATGAGTTATCGCTAGGATAACGGCCGCCATATAACGGCCCCAACATAACAGCCGCCACATAACGGCCGCAACAAAATTGCCGCCACATAGCGGCCGCCACATAATGGCCGCCACATGATGGTCGCCACGTAGCGGCCGCTAGATAACGGCCTACAAATAACGGTCCCCATATAACAGCCGCCACACGGCGGCCGCCACATAACGGCCGCAACAAAACGGCCGCAACACAATGGCCCGCCACATAACGGCCGCAACACAATGGCCCGCCACATTGCGACCGCTACATTACGGCCGCCACATAACGGCCGCAACAAAACGCCACATTGCGACCGCCACGTTGCAACTACCACATTACGGCCGCCACATAACGGCCGCAACAAAACGGCCTCCACATTGCGACCGCCACATTACGGCCGCCACATTACGGCCGCCAAATTGCGGCCGCCACTTTACGGCCGCTAGATGACGGCCGCCAAATAACGGCCGCCAAATAACGGCCGCCATATAACAGCCGCCACATGGCGTCTGCCACTTTACGGTCGTCACGTGACAGCCGCCACATAACGGCCGCAACAAAGCGGCTGCCACATAGCGGCCGCCACGTTGCAACTGCCACATTACGGCCGCCACATAACGGCCGCAACAAAACAGCCGCCACATTGCGACCGCCACATTACGGCCGCCACTTTACGGCCGCCACATTACGGCCGCCAAATTGCGACCGCCACTTTACGGCCGCCACATAACGGCCGCTAGATGACGGCCGCCAAATAACGGCCGCCATATAACTGCCGCCACATGGCGGTCGCCACATAACGGCCGCAACAAAACAGCCGCCTCCGCCACATAGCGGCCGCTACACATTACGGCCGCCAATTTACGGCCGCCACATAACGGCCGCTAGATGACGGCCGCCAAATAACGGCCGCCAATTTACGGCCGCCACATAACGGCCGCTAGATGACGGCCGCCAAATAACGGCCGCCAATTTACGGCCGCCACATAACGGCCCCTAGATGACGGCCGCCAATTTACGGTCGCCACATAACGGCCGCTAGATGACGGCCGCCAAATAACGGCCGCTATATAACAGCCGCCACATGGCGGCCGCCACTTTACGGTCGCCACGTAACAGCCGCCACATAACGGCCGCAACACAACGGCCACCACATTGCGACCGCTACACATTACGACCGCCAAATTGCGGCCGCCAATTTTCGGCCGCCACATAACGGCCGCTAGATGACGGCCGCCAAATAACGGCCGCCAATTTACGGCCGCCACATAACGGCCGCTAGATGACGGCCGCCAAATAACGGCCGCCAATTTACGGCCGCCACATAACGGCCGCTAGATGACGGCCGCCAAATAACGGCCGCTATATAACAGCCGCCACATGGCGGCCGCCAATTTACGGTCGCCACGTAACAGCCGCCACATAACGGCCGCAACACAACGGCCACCACATTGCGACCGCTACACATTACGGCCGCCAAATTGCGGCCGCCAATTTACGGCCGCCACATAACGGCCGCTAGATGACGGCCGCCAAATAACGGCCGCCACATAGCAGCCGCCAAATAACGGCCTCCACATAGCGGCTGACATAACCGCTACCAAATAACGGCCGCCACATGAAAATGATGGTTTGGACTTCACGGAGCCAAAAAACGCTCCTAACGCTCTACTAATATTTCATATTTCCACACAGTAATATTGTCAAAATAATCAAAACAGGTAAATATTTGACAGCTATTTGCGACGTTGCCAATATTCGCATCAACTGACCAATCTTCACATAAAAACAAGATTTTCAGACGGGGATGCTATGGGTTTTATTTTAGCCTCATTTTTAATTTTCTCAAATTATGGTCAACAAAGACGCGCCCCACTCCGCTCCGCGCCGTACTAGAGTTCAGCTTACAGTACAGTAATCGCGGAGTGGGGCGCGTCTTCGAGGATTGCGCGGACTATACGTGTGACGCTACTGGTTTCTGAAAATTGAGTTTTCGGTATCTAAAATCTATCGTTCAACTACATTCTGAAAATCAGACAGATTGCTATAAAACAGTTGGTTATTACCGAACTGTTGAAAATTTATTTTTTTACATTAATTTAATAATGCGGTCAGGTCGGAAGTAACGCGGAAATTTTCTTAAATTAGGATTTTTGTATTTCTGAATAACCAAATCTATCGATTTTATACGATTTTGTTCGTAAAACGATGAGGCAAAAATTTTGGTCATGGGCTCGCTAACCAATAGAATTAATTTGAATTTGGAATTCTAAATGAAAGCAGTGCGCGCGTGCGGTATCGTTTCGGTTTACCGACCAATGAGGAAACATAAGCAGTACCGACGAAAGGGCCTAACGAGACTGTCCTTAACTTTTTGAAAGTCATGTTGATCTGCATTCACAGATTTCTTAAACATTGCCAATTTTCACAAAAACTTTTCCAAAAACTATATCGAGCCAACTGAGGTTTGAGTACAAGAATGTCTGTCTGTATGTTAACTTTTCACGCCTAAACCACAATCAAATTCCAAATTTGAATTCAATTTCGACCAAATTTGCCAAGGGGATAAACAGCATCCTAGGGTAGGTTACTTACGGCTATTTTACTTTATAGGCTACTTTTTGTCTCAAAAATAATCCTAAAGGAGGTGATATATAGGTAATGAAAGTTTTCTCGCCAAACTTCGTGCTGCTAGGACAACGGGAAGAATGGGCTTTGTTTTATTTGCGAGTGTCAATATAAATATGCGGTATAATTTAATGGCCATATTTTTTATTGCATTGACTTGAAGTTTGATTTTCTTTACAGCTCCAAGGGACCGTAGATCTAAGTTTTAGATATCTATTTCAACTTTATGCCTCCAGGCGTTTCTGAGAAAAAGGGTCTTGACAGACAACGAAGTTATCCTTTAACGGTTTCAATTTTGCATTTTGAGTACAGATTTATTATCTGCCTGTTACCTTTTAATACCGTAACGGCTGAACGTATTTATATGAAAGGCAAACGGATAGGCCATAATCTGGCTTAGAACATAGGATACTCTGAATTCCGGTAGCATGTTCCCGTGGGATATTTTGCGACATCCACGCGAGTGAAGCCGCGGGCAAAAGCTAGTTATGTATAAAATAAGAACTCAAATTTTTTTATATAAAATTACACACCTATTCAAACTCAAATTATTTATTTTAATTAAACCATTTACAGGCACTTTTGAATTGTCATTCAAGTCCCTATCGACGAAACGTGGCTTCACCATTACGATCCTGAAACAAAATAGTCTAAAAGACCATCATCTCCAACTCCTAAAAAATTCAAGGCGATTCCTTCTGCCGGTAATGCCGGATCCAGTGCCGGATCATGGGCTCTTTTTTCTGGGATAGTCAAGGGGTAGTAATGATTAAATACCTCGATTATGGAGCTACTGTCACGGGTACTTTATATGCAGAACAAATTTAAAAAAAATGTGCAACGAAATCCGCGAGAAACGGCGAGGCAAACTTGCAAATATTGTCTTGTTTCATCAAGATAACGCCTCCGCCCACAAGTCCGCTGTTGCGATGGCTGCAATTCGAAATGTTGGCTTTGACCATCCTCCATATTCACGAGACCTTGCCCATAGTGATTTCCATGTATTTCCGAGGTTGAAGGATTTTTTGAGAGGACAGAAATTTGAAGATGATGAAGCAATAGTCGCTGCAGTACAGGAATTTTTAGGTGCTCAGGAGGAAGAGTTCTATAGGAAGGGAATTTTAAGTTTAGAAAAAAGGTATTCCAAGTGTATTACACTAAAAGATGAAAAAAAATTAATAAAAGTTACCTGTAACATACTCATTCTCACTTTTTATTGAACGCCGTATATATTTACGTAGATAAAATGGTATAAATAAGTAAAATTTTCTAAACAGCTATAGCTCCTGGGATGGAAATATAGAATTGAATACATTTCGATTTCAATACTACATTTAAGACCGGAACCTTTATTTCCATTACCTATACCAATTTTGAATTTAATCGATTCTGAAACGATAAGGATATTGATAGCCAATTATAAATGAATAACCCGTACCTATGCGGCGGAGAAGCTTAAGGTTGGTCTTAACTTGCGTAGGTTCTGATTGTAGGTATGATCCTATAAATTAGCTATGATCATTCGTAAAGCGATCAGTAAGTACTCGGTGAATTGCTTTAGATATCTTATGTAGGTATTACTAGTTAAGTGATAGGTATGATGTACTTATTTTCATATAGATGGGTACCTACGTTATGTATCTACATCAAACCTACGACTAAGTAGGTATTATTTTAATTAAATTATACTGTTAATGAGTAGATTAATATTTAGAACAGACGTCGCAGGAGGGATTGTTACAAATATCCCACTTTCCCTTGAATCATACAGGCAAGTGTCATCATCAGAAATTTGGCAACCTTGGAATACCAACGCAGTGCAGAAATAAGAGACATACTTTTTAAGGGTTCTCTTAATGACGTGGCTACCTACGATTAATATAAGTTAGAAGTGCTAATGAAGTTACACTGTAACCAATTCATAGATACATTAGATGAGATACCTATTAGGCTGGTTTCACAGCTGTCCGGAGACACACGTGAGGCGCTAGAACATTGTTTCACAGCGACGCGGATTGGGCCGTACGTGACACGCTCCTGGTAGAGCCCGTAAAACGCTAGCAACCGTTTCGTACTAGCTCCCTCGTTTCAGAGCGGATGCTACCCGTACGGGTCGCCCATGTGCGGGCGGCCCGTGCGGGTCTCCCGGACAGCTATGAAACCAGCCTTAATTTCAGCCTGTTCGAACAAAAAACTTATCTAAAATCATAAATAGTCCTCACTTTTCAGGGAAGGTCCTACTGTTAGACAAGCTTAGTTAAACTTGCCCATTGTCAAAGAAAAGTTAATATAATAATATAGGTGTAGGTACCTACCTATTATATTAATAGTAATTGCAACAATAGCAAATATAAGTCTATTCATATACAACCTTTAACGTAATCCTGTGTAGGTACCTACCAGTGGCGTAGCTAGTCCTAAGGGGCCCTATGTCAACATTTGTTGGGGGCCCCTTTTATCTGACTACGGCGAAGGTCCAAAGAAGGGTATTGTTTTTACAAAATAAATAAAATAGCATACTGACATGAAAGGTAAAACTGTAATTGTGATCTTACTAAGAGAATGCAAGAGCGAGCGAACCAAGTTGAAAATTGTTCTGGTGTCGCTTAATTTCAGAAGCGTTAATGAATGAAAGTATGTAGTAATACCTAGGTTAGATTTTCTCTGTGATTTTGCTAAAGGAATGCAAAATCGTGAGAATTAGACCGCGCCTTTAGCTTAGCGTTTGTAAGCCATAAACAAATTATATTGTTTTTCATATTTTCATTAGGTTTAATTTTAGGGTTTGTAATAAATTCGGAATCATCAATGAATATAGGTAATCATAGCTTTCTTAAATCTACGAATATAATATTCACCTCTATTTTACTAACAATTTCAGCTTTATATTTTCATCACTGAACAAGTACCTACTTAGGCATACTCCTATCTCAATTTCGAGATTCCAAAATAATTTCACCCATTTTAATTTTAATTCTTCAGTGGTGAAATAAGTGTTAAAATTTCTTAATAGGTTGTATTGTACCTATTATATTAATATGTTTGGGTCATTATTGGGTTTTTCTATCTGAAATTTCTCAGTAGCAGCTCGGAGTCTGGATTCGTGCCCTTATGGGAAACAAGGGCACGAATCCAGACTCCGAAGGGTTGGGCAAAGGTGTCCCTGTAGCAGGTACACCCACATTTCGCCAGTTATGTTTAAGTCCCATGTAATAAGGGGCGAGCCTATTGCCATGAACCGGGCACAAATCCAGACTTCGAGCTGCTACTGAGAAATTTCAGATAGAAAAACCTAATAACACTTTGCCCGACCCGGGAATCAAACCCAGGACCTCATGCTCAGCAGTAGCGCTTGCGACCAAAAAACTTTATAGCCGGGGAACGGGTGTAAGAGAAACGCAGGTGTAAAATCAATAGACGTGGATATATTTAGTAACTTGTTCCGCTTAGCTATTTCTAAAGAGCCATAAAAAACCCCTTTTTTTTTTTTTTTGGGTGGGAAATTATCAAATAACTTCTCCCGCTCTGGGTGGAGCGGGAGGGCGTGTCAGACTCTTACTGACTAAAACCCACCCGTGTTCCTTCGGTTGCCCTGTTGCCGGGGGCCACGATGTCCCCATCGGTTTTCTTCGAACCCCCGGCATAAAAAACCCCTGGAAGAAATCGACACGTGTTTCACCTCTCAACGAGGCATCCTCAGGATGACGATGGACTTGTTGTAACTTGTATACAAGTTACATTGCGATGATTGTAATGGTATGCGGAACAAGTTACTAAATATATCCACGTCTATTGTATTTTATAATGGATTTCCGCAAGGTCTGAATCAATTAATTAACTTAAACGCAGGTGTTTAAGAATGACACTATAATTACACGAATCACACTATAACTGTTTTATTTTAATGTGTTTGGGTGGCATACAGCTAACAATACAAAAGTAACAGTGAGGTAATACACGACAAACCATTTACAAGCCTCCACAGTTACCAATAGAGTATTGTTGTACAAGTTTTGGAATTGATTATTTATTATAACTATTCATCAACCATAACACTACTCGTAACTAAGTATAGCAATCCACGAAGACGCGACCCACTCCGCTCCGCGCCGTACTAGACTTCAGCTTACAGTACAGTAATCGCGGAGTGGGGCGCATCTTCGTGGATTGCACGGCCTATAGGGTACTTACTTAGTGAGCCACCAATTTTGTTTTGTGACCTTCGGGACTAGGATACAATGAATGCTGTTATTTGAATTCTTGCCAGACTTAACTTGGCGAAATAAATATTGTTTCACTTGGGTCAGTCAGTCTTAATAATACCTGTTTTCAGTGTCTAAATAACAGCTTTTACTAAATACATATAAAAGTATGTACGGTACTTACTATATACGCATAACAAAAAAAAACAATTTGACCAACTTACTTAACATGTTTTCCCATACATTTCGTATGGGAGAACATGTTTATCAACTACAAAGTTAAGTTTGTTTTTGGGATAAATTCATCTCAACTACGGAACCCTTCATTGTGCGTAGTCCGACACGCACTTGGCCGGTTTTTTTTTTAAATGAAAAAAATTGTTAGCTGTCTGTCTTTCCGTTTGTTTCGGCTAATCTCCGAAACGGCTGGACCGATTTTGACGGAACTTTCACTGGCTGGTATTATAAGGAGTAACTTAGGCTACTTTTATAACATAACATCACGCCTTGTTTCCCCGAAGGGTTGGGCAGAGGTGTCCCTGTAGCAGGTACACCCACATTTCGCCAGTTATGTTTAAGTCCCATGTAATAGGGGGCGAGCCTATTGCCATCAACCGGACACAAATCCAGACTCCGAGCTGCTACTGAGAAATTTCAGATAGAAAAACCCAATAACACTTTGCCCGACCCGGGAATCGAACCCAGGCCCTCATGCTCAGCAGTAGCGCTTGCGACCACTAGACCAACGAGGCAGTCATTTTATTTAGAAAAAGAATTACCACCCGCGGTAGAAGCCGCGGGCAGTCTTAAATAAAATAGGTAGGTAAGTATTACCTACTTAGGTATACTTTTCTATGAATACTTTCCGTGTTATATTTTCATGACTTGGAACAGTAGGAGGTATTACGAGCAATTTATTGAAGTGCCTGTCAGAATAGCCTTTTTAGTGATTCAGAGTTTCTCCGTTTCTCGTATATGTACGTGTTGTGGCTCAGCGTTGTATGTAGGTATAGTTTCCAGAGGAAAACCACAACGCACTTGTCGAAGTACCTAGGATGAAGAAGCCTAGAACAAGAGAATGTAATACCCAAATTCCGACATTGTCCAATACCACATCGAAAGTTACCTCAGACCAAATAAAAACCAAGACAGCGCTGCAAACAATACAGTGAAGCATGCCAAAACTACACCTCCGCTCTGTGCATACATGCTCACACGCACACATTTACGACCATTTAAAATCAAACTACACCTTACTAAGTGCACACATGTTAACGAAACCGGCCTCATGTCACTGTTGCCAGCGCTATTTTTTGGTTTTTATTTGGTCTGAGGTATCTAACTACTAAAAACAATAAAATGTTTTTATTTTTTTCTACTTTTTCGGCTCATTATTTTTGTTGTAAACAACATTTTGTCTGACAAAAAAAAGAAATGATATCTATTTTCCTTTTGTTATAAAAGTAATTCTGACTTGATCTGGCCTGTTTTATTTGTTATAAGAAATTAGTCAACACGGTTACTCAATTAGTTATCCAAACAACGCTCGTAAATCTTTGTCTTATCCTTCAGATGTAGTCTAATGAAAATTTATGTCGGCATTATTTAGTCCAAAACCCCAACAAATTATAAGCTATGTTGCAAAAAAAAGTGTTAATTACTGTAGAAACATAAATATCCATGACTGACAATGTCATGCATGTGATTATTGGAGATAACGTTGTGTGCACAGATGCATACGAAATCTGCACATTTGCATACAAATATCAGGGACGATAAAATATTGATATTGTCACTATGTGGGTCAATTGGGTTTACGAGCACTTTAATCGAGTGGAAAATAGAGCAAGTATTTTTTGGTCGCTTTTTATAGTTACCCGTTACTACGGGCAAAATGAATCTGTGCAGTTTTTGGTAAGGCATGAATTTTCAGTTAGGTGTAATCTATCTATCTATCTTCTTCTATATATATATATATATAAAATCAATTGCCGTGCGTTAGTCTCGCTTAAACTCGAAAATGGCTCGACCGCTTGTGATGAAACTTTGGTAATTTTGGTGTACGCGCCGGAGAAGATTCCTAACAAAAAAAAAAGGCATTGCAACGCATGGAATTAGCAAGTGTATAATAAACGAATGAGTTTAATCATCAGTAAATGTTGCTGTGCCCGACAGGATTCACAATTTTCAGTAACTAATGAGTTTAATCCTCAGTAAATTTTGCTGTGTCCGACAAGGTCCACAATGGTCACATATAATTTTAAGTTAACTTAACTTTAACTGCACTTATGTGCATTTAGGTGGTAACTTAAAATTATGTGATTGTTTATTAATTTTGATATTATTGAGTAATAAAGAATAGCTAAAAAAAACCAGTGCGTAGAAAAACTTGCTTTGCCTTTTCCCAACTATATCGGGGTCGGCTTCCAGTCTAGCTGGATGCAGCTGAATACCAGTATTTTACATGGAGCGACTGCCTATCTGACTACCACGACCCAGTTTAGTCCAGAAACCCCTTGGTAAGACTAGTTGTTAGACTTTTCGGTGTCCGACTACCCGTAACGACTTAACGTGCTTTGCGAGGCACGGAACGATCTGGATATGTTATGAATGGTCACCCATCCACGAACCGACCGCGGCAAGCGTAGCTTAACCTTCAATCGACCCGTGCGGTTGTTATCATTTAGCTACGAGCCCCGTTTTTTATGCTTTCAAGATAATAAATAGGTACCTATCATATTTTGTATTATGTAATTATCATAATGGGTGACTGAGTAATACTCATCCATTTTGATTAAATTAATTATGTGCAGTGTGAAAGTACTAAATCAAACTTTCATGAAAGGCAGTGCATTTTATTGCAGAATCAGGCATGACACTATATTACAAAAGATCATGGCGGTATCAGTGATATTACTATACATATATATACTCTCGACAAGTGTATTGGCGGTAATATTATGATAACGTTAGATGACAGATGCCGGACGCTGCAGCATCGGTATCTTTAAATATTTAGTATGAAAAAGGTAATTTTGGTTTGTCTGTTTGTCTGCATATTTCTTCTAAGCTACACAATGGATTTTGACGTGGTCTTCACTATCATTTAGAGCAGTGGTTCCCAAACTATGGGTCGCGACCCACTGGTGGGTCGCGAGCGAATATTGGGTGGACCTTGATAAATTGATTTTCAGCTATGTTTATAATTGAAGCTAAATACCTACCGAAATAAATTAGATGTATCAAACTCATTGCGATTAAAAGTAACTAAAATTGAAGTTGATGTCAAAGCTATAATGACAAAAAAAAAAACGAATACATTCTTTTCATTGAAATAGCATTCCTTGTATTTAATTAAGCATAAAAAAATCGATTGAAACTGTTTTTTTTTTTTCTTATTTGATTTGGTCCTTCATACATATAGTTAACTATACCCCTTTTTTCACCATGACAGCTAAGAAGTGAGTCCCGAATTTGGAAGTTTTTGTTTGGTGGGTCGCGGTCCAGTCAACTTTGGGAACCTTTGATTTAGAGCATTTATTCTGGTTTATGTGATCAATACAAAAATACACATACTCACGCCTTCTGCCAATGGGGGTAGGAAGAAACTGCAGAACGCCTGCTACGATGCTTACATACTCCTTTAATATGTAAATATGTAGGTAAATGAAGATCCACTCACAAACGACGTTTTCATAAGTCGTCACGTAATATTATTTAGATCGCACCATCGTACCCGTGCAAGCAGAGGCGGGTCGCTCGCTAGTATGTGCTAAATTGATTCGACGATTGCAGTCTGTCGATTTTGGCACGAAATTATGGTCGGCTGGCTGATTTCGATAGCGTTTATGTACATCTCCTAACTACTTAGGAGATGTACATAAACGCTACCAAATATATCAGCAGCAGTTGGCTGATAATTTAAGCGCTAATGGAGTTAGCTTTAGGATTCTACTTAGCCTTAAGTACCTAGTCTAGCGAGATGATTAATTGAACTTTGACTTAATTGTTTAGTGATAATCTAATATTTACAAAAAGGTACTGTTGGTGTACTAAAATAAACAGTTCTGCTCAGCCCATCGGGTTATACAGGCATGATGTTATGAAGGTAAACAGGAATCACAATGTTTGCAATGTTATTCTTTTTCATCGAAAAATATTGGTTGTAGCTTGTAGCACAATTTTTATTTTTTTAAGCTTGCATTGTTCTCTTACACGTTCTGCGTCAATGAAAAATGAACAGGCTTTTTTGACAATTTTTATTTGTAGGAAAACTTTAAATGGAGTATTCAAAACACGATATAATATACCTAGGAATAGTATAATGTTTAATAAAACTAGTGAGGCACGTGAATTTACATTTACTTAGGTACTTATTAGGTATACATTGTTATCAATTATTTATGTTAGAAATAATAGGATCTCAAAATTAAATCTGTACTTATTTTGGCCATCCGAGAAAAGCGTAAACTGATTTATAGCAAACAGGAAATAAAAGGGTATTCGCTCCGGCAGCTCAACTGCTCAACCATGTGGAAAGGATGTGTGAAAGGCGATTAACTTAAAGGGTTTATGAAGCCCATATAACTAGAAGTGCTGACTGCTGCGACGAGATGCCTTTGAAACTCATGGACTGGCCATAATAAATTGTGATTATCCGGTAAAAAGGTCAAGTGCGTAGCTTCGTAGCACGTTTCGTAGAACCTAGCTACGCCCTTGCACACGCCACGAGTACGTAGGCACTACGAGACTCGTAGCTGCCTACGTAATTCGGTAACCTGTAGCATTAAAATATTATGAACTGATCTTGAAAAGCGAGCTTTCTGAAGTGACTGTATACTTAAGAGTAATTGGTATATGATATTGAAACACTTTTTTAGGATTAGTTGGATTTCGCATATTTCTGTTATTCCATGAACAGTTAGAATGATATTCGTTTTTTTTGTAATATTGTTTTAGTTTCTAAATCTGCAAACACAAACGTCAATAATGCATTGATTGCAAGTCCCAATTGTACATAAGCTACAAATCGCTGTCGGCGTGCTGTGTATCAATCGGGTCTGTCGTGTCCGAGAACAATAGAAAGCCATTCCGCTGTTCGCTTAGTTGATTTTTACAGCTTGCGCGTGATGAGAACTGCTATACAGTTGATTGTCCTTTCAAAGAAGGACAATGCATAGCCTGGCTTTATTAATTAAATACTTGAATGCTTACTTTAATATAAAAATTTACTACTACGTAATTCTAAAGAAAAAATCAATCAGCCTAGCCTTTTCCCAATTATGTTGGGGTCGGTTTCTAGTCTAACTGGATGCAGCTGAATACCATTATTTTACATGGAGCGACTGCCTATCTGACCTCCACAACCCAGTAACCAGGTAATACGATACCCCTTGGTAAGACTGGTTGCCAGACTTTCGGGCTTCTGACGAACCGTAACGACTGTCAAAGATCCACGAATGACAGCTGCGACTAACGGCTTAACGTGCTTTCCGAGGCACAGAGGAGCCTCAGTACGAAAAGATGGTCACCCATCCACGGACTAACCCCGGCAAGCATAGCTTAACCTGATGGATCGACCCGTGCGGCTGTTATATTACTTAGCCATGAGCTCCTCCGTACGTAATTCTAAAGAAACTGATGTAAATAAAGCAAAAAGTCGAACACCGATCCGAAGTCACATACCTATTGATCATGTGACTTCAAGTAAATACGTAAAGATACGTTTATACGAATATTGATTGATATTTCCCTCACAGTTCACTTCCGTATCAATCGTGATAAATGATGACGAAGCGTGGAGCGGTAACATCGCTAATGTTGCCACTTACCTGCGTGAGTATCCAATATTTTCGAAGCCCCTTCAGGTATAATGATAGCGACTTTATACCTGCAAACACTCCAGCCAGAGTTTCAAAGGTGCTTCAGATAAGTATCATACCAAAGCACGAACCTCTTCTGTATTCTTTTCGCCTGTTCGAGTCGGCGACACGAGTAGTTGTTAGTTTTCCTTTGGTAAAAGTTTTGCGGGTTTTTCATCATGTTTTCTGAGTTATGTCGTCAAGGTTAAACATTTTTTAAAGCACCATGTTTCTATCACATAATTAGTTCATCTATCATTGCTTCATTTTTAATTCTAATACCAATTGTGGTATAGTACTTTTGTTCTAAGTGCATCGTCTTTACATATAGATATATAATTAATGTATACAAAATATTGTAAAACATTTTAAAAGAGTAACGGTGGAGTTTCTTGTCCATTCTACTCCATACTAAAACTATACCTTTTGGAAGGGGCGACAAGAATCAGTTCAATTTTTTTGTAAAATCTTGACGTTCAGAAGTGCCTTATATATGTCTATTGAAAGAAAAACATTTGACTTTGTTATGTATTTATAAGGTTCGTCTTGTCATCAATGTCATTTCGACTTTTGCCATCCCTTAAATTACAGTTTCTGTTCGAGGAAAACTCAACTTTGATAAACTAGCGTCTGTTCATGTCGTTTTCTGTCGATATCGTGTAATATGTGTACAATAAGGATAATATGTGTACTTTTCTGTCTATAACTCGTTTAAAAAGTCTCCTCGAAAGCCTTACTCCATTGTTTCCTCATATTCCCTCTTTTCGACCCTTTTTGGGTTCCGTACCTCAAAAGGAGGAAACGGAACCCTTTTATGATCACTCGTGTGTCTATCTGTCTGCCTGCCCGTCTGTCACAGCTAATTTGCTGCAAATCTAATGGACTGATTAAGTTGTTTGGTACACATATCAATTTCTGTGACCCAATAAATGAATTTTGAATATAGATCACTTTTAGGGGGAAAATTTTAAAAAATAAAACTAAAGTTTTGCAAACTGTACCGTGTGATGTATTAGATGAAAGGGCTTTTTTTATAGTTTCAAAATAAATACTTTTAATGATATATATAAGAAAATTGACCATTCTCCCCTAATTTCTGAAACGACTTATAGATTACAGGAAAACCTATAGGAAGTCTATGAACTTAAAATAACATGATAAATCTCCCAATATTGTGCATAAAAACTTACATTTTGCAGTTGGAATGGGAGAACATGTTTATCAACTACAATGTTAAGTTTGTCCTTGGGATAAATTCGTCCCAACTACGGAACCCTCCATTGTGCGTGGTTCGATACGCTCTTGGCCGGTTTTTCTTATCTGCTTTGAGAACGACATTTTCTAATTCATTGATCTATGGTCTGAACTATACATTCAATGGTTTCACGAAACTTTGGATTTCCGGGATCAAACCTCCTATCCTTCCAACATTTTAAGGTTCAAATTAATTAATTTGCTCGTTGTGCTCAAAAATATTCTAGTCTCACAGAAAGAATACTAAACATGCTCGTAACTTGTGCTCATAACGTAGAATTACGCTGTAAAGCGCCGAGTGATGGGGGAATCACAAAATTCTTAGTACGTGGTACTTACCTATAGGTACTTTGTAGGGTGTAACAGGTATTCCAGGTATTAGGTTAAGCGATGCCTTGTTTGGTAATTTGCGTGAACTTTATAACCAAGACGAGATAACTTTGCACCTGTTCTGCGAATTCTAGATGTAAACAATTACATGCACTTTCTCCAAACTGTTGTAGGTTAATTACGTTCAATATTTATTAGGATTTCATATTTTGTAGGTTAATTACGTTCAATATTTATTAGGATTTCATATTTCTGGAGTTTATATTTACAGAAATAGAAATAGTATACTGATTGATCGGTTTTTCCAGTCGAGATTTAAATACATAAATGAGATTGAAGGTGTTAACATGAACAGTAATTTAGGACGTTGGTGTTGAAAACGTTTTCCGCAACTGTCAGTTTATGAGAAATACATGAATCAGCAAAATGTCATTTATTACTTGTTGGTAATTAAAGAAAACGCGATTAATTTATTTCAATAAATGTTCATTATTTTATGTCGTTAATCATAATGATAAGCTTGGTAATTTAAGAAGTGGTAGTAACTTGGTAATTTTAATAAAAAATCTTCTCAATTTATTTCAAACGTATTTTATTAATACAGTAAATTTCAAGTTCTCCCAATTTGAAATTAATGTTAAGTACATCTCACATTGATTTCAAAATTGTCCTAAAAAATTACGTTACATTTTTTACACTTCATTAGATTTCTCCATATTCGCGTGTTCTCAATACGAGTCAATCAAGCTGAACGACGAATTTTGATTCAATCATCCGGCATTATGATCGTACATATGGAACAAATGGGCTCTTGCTTGCAGGTGTAGATCGATAAATAGTGGGCACGGCTGCAGCATTTACGTAGACATTATTTAGCTGTGATTTTCATCAGCCTAGATTTTATTACATACGTACGTGTAATGGATTTTTTTTAATTACACGTTTGCCCCAAAAGTTGTGTAATGTTTTCAGGGTTCATGTGAGTTTCTTTGTTCCACCATAACTTAAAAAAATGCCTGAACAGATTTGGATGTATGGAGTATCGTTAGAATTACCTTATATCATCACGAGGGACACAAGCAATATTAAAAAAAATAATTATATATACAAATGTGTAAAAAAAAACATTTATTACAACATGGGTATCCAATTGAAAGCCTTGATGAGCACATTCCAAAACTATATAATTTATTGGCATACATTTTACATAGGAAATGTAGGTACATGCAAAACAAACATTTCATCCCAACGCCATCCACACCTTGCCTCGTCTCACCGTGAGAGTATAAAACCATCTTTAGTGCTTAAAACTTAAAGCCACCTAGCATGACATGTTTTAAAATAAAATTTGTTACTAAAATGTACAAAAAAAAATAACACAACTGCCCTGCCAAAAAACGAACTAAAAAGTAAATAAAAATAAGTTGTGTTAGATAATATGTGTAAGTACAAAGCAAAAGGTCACTTTTTTTTTTTGTTGATGAACCGCGCACTCTCAAACAACTACGGCTTGAAAGCAGCTTTTTGTTTTTTCTCCATGTCCCGACCGGCTCGTACTTCGCATTAACCTGAGTCTAAATAGGTTGCTATCTACTTAAAAAAACGTACCTGATGTTATTTTCACCCATTCGCAGCATTAAGCAATACTGGACTACTGGACAAAAGCCGCTATCCATATCTTCGACTTCATTCCAAAATATTCCTCGTTTCGAGAATATTAAAGACGCAAATTCCCAGAGCTTCTATCGGATCAAGTCACCCCCAGCTACCTGCTTCCGATACGTCACGTAAGAGGATACAAGTGAAACAATAGCAGTTAATACAGATCTGCATACTAACTTGCAAATTGCTTACGGCAATGTTGTTTTTATTGGCAATAGGAAACGTGATGCGACTCTGAATATCCTTGTGTTTGCTCTGTAACGAGAGATGCTTACCTACACCCACGTTACTATGTTCATGAGGGGTTGTTCTATGGATCAACGCCCGTTGATAGCTAAAAGAAGCTTCAAATAAAATTCTGCCTTTTATTTTTATGTACAATTATAATGCTAAATATTCGTTAGTTTTCTTTTATAAACAACTAGCTGCGCCCCGCGGTTTCACCCGCATAGGTCTCGATCCCGTGGGAATATCGAGATAAAAAGTATCCTATGTGTTATTCCAGGTTATAAACTGTATGTGTGCCAAATTTCATCCAAATCCGTTCAGCCGTTTGAGCGTGAAGAAGAGACAAACATACACACACACACTCACAAACTTTCGCCTTTATAATATTAGTGTGATATTAAATACACCAATCTTACAAAAAAAGAGGCTCTTTCTAAAAAGGCATTGGAAATACAGGTTGTAATAAGTATCAACATAAATATCAGTAAAGACTGCATGCATCCAGTGGCGGATTTGCCCTAAGGCCCAGTAGGCCCGGGCCTAGGGCGACCAATCGTTACAAAAAATTCACTAATGATAAACAAGAAATAACTCAAAGTACGTTCTCGCACATTATGGGACGGGCCGCACTGCACCGTATCGTATAACAAAAATAACTTAAAACTATTTAACCCTGAAACCTCGGAAAATATTATAAACCAGCAGCTTATTATAGTTAAGTAACTTTTCTGAACCGATTTCGATAAAAGTATGGCAGTAAAGTAATTTCACTATGTAAGTTTTTATGATGGGTGCTAAGAAAGGGGCTGCTGATACTTACGTACGGTATGGCCTGGGGCCTAGGGCGGCCAAAACTGCAAATCCGCCACTGCATGCATCATTACCCGCAGCTTGTATGAACCCACCGCCATAATGGTAGGTAGCCAAATACGTTACGATACATTTGCGCAAGTTTAGACTTGCACAAGTCTGCGTGACACCGAATGGCTCGGATACTTGTGCTAATTCATCCCACGCACGTTAATGTATACTTGTACAAGTCCAATTTTGAGCAAGTATTACATCGGAAGGCTTTTTGTATACAGACCTGAAAAATCCCAACTTTATTATACATTTTGACTTGTAGTCAGCTATAGAATACACACACGTATATGTTACATGTGTGTGTGACAAGTACATATACGAGATTACAGTTCCACAAGCGTGTCAAGCAATCAATCACGCTCCCGTGCCGCGTGTGTCCCGCCCGATAGTAATCATACAGCAAATAAAACTATTTGTGTACTTTACAATCCCGTATTTGTTCAGAGTTAGCGGTCCAATCCGATACCATATATACGTTCATAGATGTATGTAGTTTTGAACGGTTGGGGATTAGCAATTGAAGGATTATTTCTACCCTTACGGGGTCAACGGAAAATCGGCTTTTCCCGCAGATAATAACCAAGCATATTTCGCTATCTTACATAGTTTTGTCAGCAGTTCGTATATATGAGTGTATATGTGTGTGTGGAATGATATAAGCCCCAAGTCAGCTCGAACGGTATCTTGGGGAAATAATGGTTTATTCGAAGTCGAAATAGTTCACGTTCAACCTTCGGGTTAAATATTTATATTAACGATAGCAACGAGGCAATAAAATAAATAGAGGGTTGTTAATGCTTAGGGGGTAATTAAGTGGTCAACTTCTACGTGCCTGGAGTAAAATGGAGCAGGAATTAAGATTAATTCTACCATTACCGTCGTCGTACTTCTCGTATTACCGAACGCAAAATAAAAGTTAAACGAAGGCGATCTTGTTTTCCACTTACTTCGCGCTTTTCCCGGTACTTTCTAATATCTACAATTTCATTTCAGAGGAAATAGACAGTTGCAACGGACGTAAATGAGATTTTTTACTAGAACAAAATAACATAAAAGTATCGGAGAAAGGCGACGCAATTATAACGAGACCGGACCACAACCTACTGTTGTTTTTCGATCAACTAAAAGTTTGGGGTTTTCAGTTCGTATTTACATTTCCAGGCGAATGGAGCTCATGTTTTCGTAGAGGAAATCATTGATATATTCTGAAAATTTTGAGCTTAAAGTTTGTGCCAAAATATCGACTAGTTAAAACATGGGTATAGATACTCCAGTTTATAAGTGACGTAGTTCGCTCGTTGCAGCGTCGGTAAATTGCATTTCACGGCTCACGAGCCCCGAGCGCACGGTCCGAGTTCCGACTGACGTCGACACAGCTCGCACCAAAACTGGAGAATTTTAATTAGATATATTTACACAAAATGATGTCAGCTCGTTATCTATTAAAATTATATCACGAGACTAGCCTGTTTGATTTGGAAGTCAGTAAGAATGATATCTTCCAATACTTGTTTGATTAGTTAGGTCCCTATCTATGTAGTAGGTTCTGCGTGACAACATGGCATACAAAACAATGCAAGTAGAAGAAACGTTTTACAGAGACATCAAAATATCTGTTTGAATCAGTAATCCTACTTAGGGCGGATTTCGCAAACGAAACTGCACGCGATCAGCTCATCTAAACTGGGTTCAAGAGCTGTCAGTGTGATCTTTGTTGTGGAATATTGACACTGATATGACGATGACGTTCAGTTTTATAGGTGAAATTGGTCTCAGTGACAAGCCCAGTGTTAATACATTTCTAAGTTAAAAATAAACACTCCAACAAAATGGTTAACACCTGTACAACAACTAATGGAAACAAAGAGACATTTAGAGCAAAAAACTAACTGAACAGAAACTGCTCACAATAGATTTTCATTCAAAATTCAATATTGAGAACAAAAGACGGATGATGAATGGCAAAAACATGTAGTTGTCGTCTGTAGTTAGAAACGGTAAATATAGATTTATTATGATACATACCTATGTGCAGGTTGACAATAGGCAACCTGTTGGTGTTATATCTAATACCTACCTACGCCTCGTAGGTAGAACGACCTACGAACTGGATACCTTTGTAAGGTCGATAAGTATCACACCGTATATCGTATTAAAGGATCCTTACACATAGGTTGTACCTGTTCCAGGAATTCGTAAATGTATACATCCTACCTACATAAAATCGTTTTAATACATAACAGTCGGTGGACCCGGCATTGGCAAATTAAAGGGAATATCCTTACAATAGGTTTCAGGATATAGAGGAAAATAATAAATTACAGAAAGCGTCCGAAAACGGAAAGAAATATCTTCACAAATTCCTCACAGTTGTTCAATATGTGTTCGGAGCATGGTGTTTATTGTAACAAAATAAAAGATACTGGGACCCAAGGCCATCTTAGGGCAAGCCGGGGCCCCTGGGCACACAAGAATTTGAGGCCTCCTTGGAAAGTAAAAAAAAGTCAGTGACAAAAAAAAACGTTTTTCTGCAAAGATTTTATATTTACTATGGGTAATTGATACAAATTAAATATTATAAATAAAATACTGCAGGTTTGAGTTGGTTTCGAATTTACGATAATGGTTTCGGGATTTCTGTTCTAAAAAATCTTCTATAATATCCTCAGTCTATTTTTTTAAGGATGTCACGTTTTAAGCACTTATTTGACAAATTAATTAGTCGTTCTTGTAACAATGTCGTTCATACTTAATTCATTGTAAATTATCTTTAGTTGTGAAAATGAGCGCTCTCCACTACAATCAAATAAAGAAATATTCTTGTAGCGACTTCAACATTTGCAAAAATTTCTTCTAACTTATCGGATTTTGTAAGGTTGAGATACTCAAATCGGATTAAGCTCATAAACATTAATATATTCTGCAAATTTTTTGTCAACTGATAAGATATTTTGAGAAAGAAAACTAAAACGTTTATTATAAAAATAAAAGAAAAGTTTAAAAATCTTATCTGGTGCCCGATTAATATTCAATTTAGAAATGTTGACGGAACTATTATATTTGTGAGTCATCATCATCATCATTTCTGCCGAAAGACGTCTACTGCTGGACATAGGCCTCCCCCAAGCACCTCCACTTCGACCGATTCTGTGCTTTCCGCATCCAGCGGATTCCTGCGGCCTTCACAAGGTCATCGGTCCATCTCGTGGGAGGCTTTCCAACGTGCAAAGTGAAAAATAATTTTAATTTCGGAAGTCGGTGGCAAAAAAGAAAATTCAAAACCAAAGACCGACTTTCGAAATTAAAGTTATTTTTCAAATGGTAGTGTTTTTTTTTTGGATGTCGTCTTCCGGTAATTTGTGAGTATCTAGGTATCTACCTAAAAATAGAAAAAAATAACGCTTTTGAGTGCAAGCGTTTAAACGGGCTTACGGGGCCAAGTGAGGTCGGGTCTGGGCACGGGCCCCCTGTGCCCTTATGATAAAGACGGAACTGCTGGGACCTCTGAGTTTCGGTCTTTCTTCTTAGAGTAGTCGATTAGGAAAAACTGCATTAATATATTTTAAAACATAATTTATTTTCCTACTTATGATCAATACTTACAATGAATCAACGGCCATAGTAAGTAGATCTTATTAAGACAGAGGCAAATTTCGCGCCCTCACGCCCCTAACCGCCGCAGAAGACGCCCTAGGCGTCAGCCACCGTAGGCCACCGTAGGCGCGGGCTTGCGGACGGTGAGCAATGGGTAGCTCACCGTCCGATAAGGACCAGGCCCGGGTCGACGGCGCGTTGTGTTCCACGCAGCAAAACTGACGGGGTCCGCTAGAGCCGATGCCTGCCGAGGTCGCGGGAAAGTCCGAAAGGGATACCGTGGCCCCTGGCAATGCAGGCAACTGAAGGAACACGGGTGGGTTTTAGTCAGTAAGAGTCTGACACGCCCTCCCGCTCCACCCAGAGCGGAAGAAGTTATTTCATAATTTGCAACACAAAAAAAGGACATACTAAAATAACAGTCACAATTTTATAAAACTTCCCTGAATAGTACGTTTGTAGTTTTGGTCTCAGTAGCAAAAATATAAATAGATATGGAATTTAGTGATATTGATATTTATACCTTAAAGACTTACTAGACTTAGAGGGAATATCAATGCAAAAAACAAAATTTGTCCGATAGTATTTGCGTGATTCTGGAACATACATTCAGACCATCAGAAAGAACGATATTTTCGCCATTAGAGTAATTCATAGATTTCGTGGTAATTACTTGTTTTCAATTCAACAATATTCAATGTACAGTTTTGAGTTCGTTACGATTTTATTATAATTATGTATAGATTAATATCACTGCTTTTGGTATTTTTTCCAATTACTTATTATTTAGACCATCTCATTGATATTATACCTTCTTTATTTGGGACATCCGTCGCCAAAGGCCAGCACTGGCCTAATTTTTAACACGTCTGTTTATTCGTGTTTTTGAAGGCGAATGGCTCAGTTACTTTTACGTTTTTATTTTGTAGTTGCGTAAACAACAACTGCAATCACATTTGGTATTTATTCAATTAAAATGAAATAGCAGGTACAGATATATAGAGATTCGATAAAAGTATTAATTCCAGTAACAAAAAAGCTACCGCGGCCCGCAGGCAGTGTCAATTTTCGTGAAAGCATTTAAAGTACCTATATTGACTTTTGGAATGGAATAACATATGTGTCAGATTATTTTTCATTAGTAGCCTCTGCACTTATTTTTGCAGTGATTCTGATCTTTCTGCTTGACCGAATGAGTCGAAGATTCATCTGACTTTGTTTCGTGTTACGAAGATACGTGCTGCAGCAGGCGGTTTTCACTGAAGATGTATTTCTACTACAGCCAAATTCGATGTAAGTTTACAAACATACTGACCATGCATTTTCATGTTACCACATGACCAAAATACCTACAAACGAATACATGACTGATATTACCTATCTAATCGAATCCAATTATAGTTCTTGTGTTAAAAATGCGCGAATATTTGTTTACAAATCCCCATCAAGGTTAGCGTACCAATAGGCATTCCGTGCACTATTTATTCAGTCGTAAGAACAAATTCACTAATAGTTTGAAAGCCGTATAACTCCGGGAATGCTCCAAGCTGGGCTGCGGCAAATGAAAGCGAGCCTGTTCGTCACGAGCCACGACCTACATTTACATCATTACTTACTTTATTACGCGGCGCGGTGAAGGCATTGCACAGCTTTGCATTTTATGGTCAAGTTATTTTCTATGTATGTTTTAATGGAGCATATGAGTTTATGGCTTTCTTTCTTGACCTTTTAAGTACGTACAACATGACCTCCATGAGCGGAAAAAGTATGTCTGGCGTTCGCTGTGCTGCCAGCTCCGCTGCGGCTATCACCTTGCTGACTGATTTTATTTTTACTCTACTCCTTCATATTTTGTGCTTATTTTAAAGATGAAGAAGATTTAAGTAGTTCTTCATTCAAGCATGTTGATGTATTAGCGTGCTATGTGATGTATCAAACGGCAATTTTAATATACGACCATGCACGACGGTAAGGAATATCAGCCAAGGGGCTTAAAGTTTTGCACTGTACGACACGACGAGGTGACGATGGCGTCGAGGACATTTCATGGGAACAAATAATTTTAAGTAAAACAAATGAATATCTTTGTATTTCGAGTTAAAGAACACGTTGAATTCTACAATGCGAAGGCGGATATATCGTGGGAAGTGGCTGCCAAGGTAATAGTAACGTCGGTAAAATAAATGGTCTTGTCATAACAAGATTGTCTATCTCGCGACATAGTATTCTCGTGAAAATAATCGTCTAGTATTGTCGAGAACTGTCATCATCGTATGGTGTAAAATTTAAAAAGCTCTCATTCGTTACGCGTACGTCGTCGTAAATGTGGAGGGAACATGTTGTGATGAAAATATCCGACAATTCAGTGTGATTGAAAGATTAACCATTTTTCCTTTCTCTCTCCGGTCTTTGAAAAATGATTTCCTGTCAGATGTTGATAAACATTTCATCGAAAAGGAACACTTAATCCAATGCTACGGAGGAGATCGAGGTGCGATTTCAATTTTATTGGTCTCAGAACACATCTTTGTTTACTTAAATATAATTCTAGTGTTTGGTTTAATTATCAACAGATACTAACAGGTTGCTGGCAAGTTTTTACTAGTTCTAGAAAATAATTAAGTTTTCAGAACTAATGCAATTAATTAGCTACGATTTTTCGGATAATCCTCAGCTGAAAGTCGTCTATTGTTGTTAGCTGTCCGCTTACATTATTTTCATAAGATTATGGCACTCACTTTCTCTCTTGAATAAAAGCTGTTTTAATGGAGTTCGGAGGGATGAAGGGTGTTTGGTGCAGTCATTACGGCGGGCCCGTTAATATAATAGACTATCAAAAAATTATTAAATGTTTTTTTAATTCATTTATTTTAAGAAATATTTAAAAATTTAATTTAATAAGAACCAAGATGAATAAACGAATTATATTATTATATTTCTACTACCTACCTTAGGTAGCTATGAAAAACTATTGAAAGAAGGTCGAAGAAAACAACCGAAATAAGTAGCAGTCGGTACAAACGCGTCAAAACATTATAATGAGGTCAATTTTTCAATGTTTCGTACGTGCCTCAGATCGGTAAAGATTATTTTTGTTATTGACGTTTTCCATCTTTCCGAGAATATTCAATGCCAGACAATTTTATTTATTTACATTATAGTATATTGAATGTCGAGATCGGCTGGTGTGAAAGTAAATGTACACGTTGGTATATTTACTTTACTATTTACAACTTCCTCTTGAATTAATTTAGCCGCAAGATCACATTAGTATTTTATTATCATGAACCGCGGGCACCTACGACGTAAAATTTAACATCTTATTATAAAATAATGAAAGACTGGTTTCAACATCAATTTGTCTTTATTAAACTTTATGGTAACTAATACTTTGTACTACAAGATTAAGTTTCAATATGTACAAAATATGTTCAAAACGTATGCGTAATCATACCGTTTAGTAAAATAGTTTAGATTTTAATAAAAGATACAGAATAATTAAGTAATTAAATAAATAAATGAGATTTTAGGCACTGCACGTGTTTAACATCATATCACATTCATGGGTTCTATACAACGTACACCACATTTATTATTCTAGTAAGCGTTTCCGTTCTTATAACAATTTATTATCAAAGATAATTTTTTGAATTTCATTTCTACTAGAATTTACACTAACAATAAGATTTATAGTGTTTTGTCCCTACTCTTGTGGGACCATAAATAACTTTGTTACTCCACTACACTCGAAGTCAAAACATATTCCTAATAGTTCCAAATGTTGTAGAGTTCATCAAAGTTTATATCAATCGTGAATCATTATGAGGCAAAAACATTTATCTAACAATCTCTATCTACTTATATTTATAGAAATATGTTTGAAACATAAATGAACAATTAATCTAGAACTACTAGGTATTGCTTACAAACAGTTTCAGATAATATATAAACAACATTTACTATTATTGAATTTCAGTTAATTAGCTGTTATCGTCGTAATATCATATTTCTTTCTTATTTTTACTGTTTTTTATTTAGCTTAATGACAGACAAATATACTATAATTATAAGTTCTTGGAATATCGGTCGACAAGCTGAAAAATAATCTTTATGAGAAGAATCCTTTCTTAAGTGTTTTCTCACATTTTACTAACGCAGATTTCTTTCAGCGTACATTTGTGAGATGAACAGTTGAACAATTAGGGTTGCCGGACCAATATTCCTCAACTAGTGTGTAATCTATAATATATGCGTTAAAACATTAAAAGACAGTGCCTATGGAAAATATCTCACAATTGTAGTTTGACAAGATTGCTTTAGGTAGCACTTAATTTAAACAATAATTTAATTAATATTCTCTTCATTATACAAACTAATTTGGTCACAAAACGGAGAGGGCTCGAAATGTACCAGGTACCTATGTACATATATATTTTTTCTAGTAAAAAACTAAATAGCAATAATTTGCTGTACTTTATGAGAATAGACATTGTTAATTATGTTTGTGACATTGTCACGAACATTTCAGGTTTTGGCACAAAGTTATAGTTGACCAGCAGACACAAGGCAGTTATCTAACTCGTCACGAGTTAGTTTACTGCTTACAAATAACTTCAAAGGAAGACCACATCGTGTTTCTATAAATAGATATAAAACGTATTTTGAGATCAGAGGGAGATTTGGTACGTAGATGAATTATGTTTAGTATTGTCTTACGTAAACATACCGAATTATCGGCATCTTTTAAAATTGTAATAAAAATAGAGAACAGTTTTATGAAAATATGGATAAGTGTCTGACATAAACGTCTTTACATTTTTACAAAGGAGTTGCTTCAAGGCCAGTTTCTGAAACACATTTCTTTATTGTGTAAACGGTTTTATATATTCCATTCGAATAGGTGATGACTTAATATTCCCTGAAGCGAAACTTTGGGTTGATAATACCTTATAAGAAAGCTGGTGGAATTCATGGATTTGTCAGAAGTTCCAATAATAGTGTAATTTGACACGCCTTCGGAGTAGCAACTTTACAAGTTTCACTCCAACAGTATCTAACTCAAGAGTTGTTCGTATTTCAGTACCAGTTAATAATAAATCGGATCCAAGTCAGAAATTATTCCGAACGTCTCTCTCTTTCATTAAGCCTAAACAGTGACTAGATAAAGTAGTTTTATAGCTAAGCTAACAATTAAAACTTCCCATAAACTTGATATGTACAATCGTTTAGTATGCACTTTTACTTATACATACTAACTAGAAAATATTCGTAATGATATAGATAGATTTCGTTGATTGAGAAGTAATGATAATAAAAATTACAGTACCTAGTAGGTAGATTTATCTATAAAATAGTAAACGAAATACACTTACAAGGAAGGAATTAAGGTCACCAAATGTACAATTAAACTAATGGCATTTATTATTGGAAGTCTAAAGACTAATGAGCATATTTAAGACGAAATGGAATTATAAACTTAGCTGTTGATGTTAAACTTGAGGGAGCGCGTGCTAGGGTGTGTGGAGCGCGTGGCGAGCAGACGCTCGGACGCCTCGCACAGGTCGCTGGCAGAGTACCGGCTGCGCCTCAGGGTCGCTGGTATAGTTTCTTTCTCAGGAAGTTTCTTCACTTCGTTTTCTATTTGAACTTCGAGATCTCTAACACTGCCGCTGGGGCTTCTAATCTGTTCGAATTTCTCGCTGGTGGTGCTGGAGGGCGTTTGACTCCCCGCCTCGGACTCTATGATCTGCTCGAGCGTGCTTGGGCGGCGGCCGCGCGTGTCGCCGTAGTAGTCCACGGCGCCGGGCATGACCGGCGTCAGGTTCGCCATGGGGTCGATGCCCAGCAGTAACATAACGGTGGCTGGGTGCTCCATTATGTACTGCGTGATGAGGTGAAGGAATGGCTCAGTTTGGGTACCTTTGTGCGCTTTCGGACGCTCCGGCGTAAGCGGTCGCTCCTGCTGTTGGAGAAAATTTTTCCATTTTTAAAAGAAGTTTTATGTAAACACAATTAAAAGAGTATCAAAACTCCTATGCTCACAATCACAACTGCTCTTCTAACCTGATCCCAACAGAAAACGTCAGGCGGATGGCTACAGCTTCGCGCAAGCTGATTCGGTGGAGTGCTCCACTGGAGATTGGGATTGGAATGTGCTGCGTGCCACCCGGTGGGAGCTGCCGTCATCTCTTGCAGGGCCTGGATGGCGTGGCGAACCTAAATTAAAAACATAACATCCTCTTAATCGCAGTTTTCAAGCGTTAAACTTCAGCTGTGCTCCAAAGTTTGAAGTACAGTATAGAGTCGGTATTTTACAAGAATGTTCAAGGTTCAAAATCAAATTTCCAAGTACTTCGAAGAACCGGTTTGAAATAGTTAAAATATAAAATATATTCGATCATCACAAAGAGTAGGTGAATAAAGAACGCCATGAGGTCATAAATCCTTATCTGAAGACTGAATGATATCATTGTATTATTAAGGATCTATGTCACGTGGGTTTTGACAAGTGGGTCAACGTGGGATTACTCGAGACGTGACGTCATTGAGAGACTTGCCTCCATGCTGAGCGCGGCCACGTCGTGGTGCAAGCTTGACACCTGGGTGTCAAGTCTGTCCACCGACGACCTCGTATTATGTACTTCTAGATTTAGCCCTTCCAAAGAATCAGCTCTTGAAACTTTGGGCGCTGCTATAGAACGCTGTCTTTCTATTCTTTCACGTAATTCTCTATGAGATAGCCGCGGTTGTCCATCCGTTCTGAAAATACCAGTAATTTATAAATATGAAAATATTCCTATTCAAAATAAAAGTGTTAGTTTACCTTCGCAAAATACGTGTATCATTATCAAATTTTATTTCAGATAAAGAATTCCAATTGTATTTACAATAGAAAACCAATTCCGATCGGAAAACATGTAGGTATTTGTGCCTTGATATTTTAAACCAAACACGATGTAATATTTTTTGTAATCCTATTGAAATTATTTTCGTAAGTATAGTTGGCAATTGGGAATAAAATAAAGTAGAACCTGAATTTTTGATGCCGGGGGCTGTTTGCGTTTGATCCTGGCAGTTTTTTCGGCGTGAGTGCCGAGTCCTCTGCGGCGTTTTCATCATCTTCTGATATCGAAGGTAGCGTTAGTGATGGGTGACCGTTCCCGTCAGACTCTGCTTCAGCTTCATAACCCTCTCGCAAGTTGTAAGTTAGGTCATGTTGGATGTCGTGCATGAACTCTTGCTGGTATTCAGGGTATAGCCGTAAAGCTTCACCTAAGCCACCCATGTGTATGCATTTTAAATCACAGTAGGTTAGAGCCTGTCGATGTAAATGCAAAAATCCATTGTTAGAAAGAAAAAATACTTAAGTGCCTTTATATTAGATGAATAATTCAGGTTACCTTAACATCACTGCTCGATTTCACCACAACATCAGGATTATTTCCCTGTTGGTGCGACGAGCCCGAACCGTTGTAAGCTTGCAAATGGGTATTCATGTCGCATCCCACCAAATCTCCTTTGCCTATTTAATGAAGGGTGTATGAATATTTTTACATATGCCATTTAGGAGGAAGGTAGATAGGTGTATGTAGGTAGATGAATGCTACTTGGTACATTCGAACAATGGGTTCATTTGTGTGGGACTCACCCAGAATAGCGACGACCATGTCGTTTTGCATCACTTCCATAGAACCGTTGCATATGTAGTAGATGTACGTCAGCGCGTCCCCTTTGTGCACGAGGTACTCGCCGGGGGCACAGAAGTTGTTCCGAATGTGTAGGGACAGCAGCTTAAGGCAGCCCTGTGACGCTGATTCGAAGATTGGGAGGGATAATATCTCACGGTGTAAATGTAGGGACACGTCACCCCTCAGCTCCTCGGGAAATTCTTTGAGAGTCTAAAAATAAACAGACCCTTCAAACACAGCTACCACGAAATATTTTCTCATATGACTTCAAAGGGGCAACCTTGATTTTGCATTGACGTAAAGTCTGTTCTTTACACGTAGGTAAATGAGATTTTATAAAAATAAAAGGGCTTACTAAAAAAATATATTTAAAAATGTAGCAGAGTTAAGGAGATTCATTTTATCGCATTATATTTCGTTTCCTACCCATTTAGCTCGGTTGGGGTTCGGACGAACTTCAAAGCTGTGTTATCTTATCCCCGTATCTCTATTTAATACTTCCTCACCGGTGCGTATTAAAAATGATGTATTTATAAAAGTTTTATCTTAATGAGCAGCAAAGCGTTGACCTTTCGGTATTTCGTAATTTCAAATGAAAACAATAGATAGCATTCGTTGCTGGACTCTGCTAAACTTTTATTCAACAAAATTTACAGTCCAATGATTGCTATAACGAGAAGTTAATTTGCATGATGAATTATTGATAATTACTGCAAATTATTCTCAATTAATCACACTGACCACAACAGATAAATATACATCACATAAATATACACAGTTATGTACAATACACACAGTGTTTGACATGTCAATTTGGGAGCCTTCAGTATATAACTTACCTCGTGTATATCGATGCCGTGGTTTAACGACCACATAGTCTGGAAGTAGTCTTGCATCCGCTGTTTCAGCTCCTTCGGCACTTGGTTTATGCTAAGAAAGTCTTTGAGATCGCGCCATTTGCTTTGATACATGGACCGTCGCGAGTACATGCGCTGTATGATAGCCGTCACGTTTCCGAACACTACGGCGTGCATCAGTGCTAAAACAGTGGAAATGTGCCATTTAATACTCTGAAAGTCTGAATACTCAACGCGTTTTATTGTTGTATGAAGTGGCGATGAGGTTGATGCTGTGGTTTCAAGCTCGTTATTTGCACACCGTAAAAAGTTACCCGTTTTATTAACTACGTGCAATTTCATAATTAAAACATTAATTATGATGTGCCATTGTGATCGAGAACGCCTGAATAAGTACCTGATATTAATTTAATTTACTCCACTTCAATGCGTTGAACCACAGAATAGAGTCGAACCGTTCCCAAATTAGAATTTGACAGTTTTAATTAACCTGGATATCGACGATCGATCAAAGAAACAGGTTACTCTGTGATGCTGTGTAATTTTAGACTATAGTAAAGCATGATTTGTTAGAAAGCATCTTGAGTTATGTAAACTGATTTTTGTGTTTACTTTTGCTTACAAGTCAACACAGGAACATAACAAAAACGTATGATATTGAAGATAAACAAGAAATAGCGAAATGTAAATGTAAGTCGAAAAGTTGACTCGGTAAGGGAGTAACAGGTGCGTAAATAGATTGGAATGTTGTTGGGAGGTGACGTACCTCCAATGAGCATGGTGATGATACTGAAGATCTTCTCGGCGAGGGTGTTGGCGGACACGTTGCCGAAGCCGACGCTGGTGAGCGACGAGCACGTGAAGTACAGCGCCGTCACATAACTCTCGCTGTGCGATATATTCGGGATCGGTACTTTCAGCCTCTCCGCCAGATTGTTTATCCATCCTAGAATTAAACAACTCGACTTTACCCAAACGAAGCAATAAAAAAGTTTTATCTCCGAGAATCTTATTGATGTATCTCACAGCTAAAGTTTGCACAAGTTGAAAATCGGATTGCTGAATTTATATCGAGTAGATTTATTTGGGTATGTTTTATAGTGAACGTATTTACCTTGAATGGGCGTTCTGTTAAGGTCATATTCTAATCTTTTTCAAATCAGTCTTATATAAAATTACCTAGATCCCAACTTTCGTTTTTGTGAATTTCAATCTCTTTGTCGGCTATGATGAACCAAATGCAGGCGAGCCAGTGAGCCAGCAAAGTGAAAGAGAGCATTAGCAACGTCAGTATCAAAGCCGAGTACTGCGAGTATCGATCCATCTTCTGTAGCAGTCGGGCGAGTCGCAGCAGTCTTGTTAATTTGACTAAATGCACGTTCCCGTGTGCCGATTCCTGTTCCAACAAAGTAGCAGATTAATTACTCTCTTCAGAGATAAAAGGACCAGAATGTAGGTATAGCAGACAATAAAATACAAAGGTTGTATACATTAATAATAACGCTGTTACATTAATTAGTTGGTAGTGTTAACTCACCGCGCCACTGTACACGTCGGACGCGTAAAGTAGGTCAAACGGCAGCGCCGCCAGGAGATCCACCACAAACCAGCTCCGGATGTAATTAAGGGCTATCGCCTTAGAATCGGAGACTACTTCTCCTTTCTTACTTACGAATGTCGTCCGGAAATTAAGCACTATATCTGCAAAACGCATATATGAGGTGTAAAACTTTCCGATATAGGATATTAAAAAGTTACTGAAGTGATTTACCGATAATGAAGAGCGCTTCTACCACGACATCACTCGTCACACTTATCCTGGGGTGTCCTTCGTCTACGAAACTGGCATTGTATGGAACCACCACGGCCACATAAAACGTGGCTATGAGGATCAGCCAATCCCAGAATGTTTTAAAGACCCCATAGTGTGGTATTATTAATCTAGACCTTTTTAATGCTGACGTTTTATATTCAGGCAACGGAGGGTCCGATGAGTGTAACAGATTCTGAAATAATTTACATAATTTTATTGCAGCTCTTAACAGTCAACTGTTTTATTAAAATTATTTCGGCGCCGCGCCATATTTAATTCATGAAAAGTTATCACAAGTACTCAGGAACCGTCCAAACCGGAAGGATCGGATGCGGGCGCCCGAGTACCTACCTACTGTAGCGGAAAACTATAATGCCTCTCGGTTGAAAATAAAGTTTACCTTACTAACATTGTTGAGTTTTAGTTTCGACTTCATTTTGTCCGGTTTATAATGTCCTGAAAGCTGGTATAGTACCGCCCTAGAGCGTCGCCTGCCCATGTTCGCGGGCGACGGCGCTTCGGGGTCAAGATTGCCATTCGGGTCTGGAAGTAGGCAACTAGATTCAGCGCGGAACCGGGCGCCCAAGAGTGCCGCTGCGGGTACAAATGGGGATAACGCTAGAGTGACCACGCCAGCCGAAGGCCGCACCGCGGCTCCTGCATGCATAAACCACCCTGTTACACACTGGACCACTGGCTCAGTACCAGCTACGAGTTATGTCTACTTATTATAAGGAAACTTTGCCCCTTGAATGATTTTCTTATAAAGCAGTGTAAAAGATATGTCTCGATTTCTCATAATTGAAATTAACTGAATTAGCTATAAATCACTGAAGTGAAATATCACAGTAAAAGGAAGTTTCGAGGAAAATATACCGGAGCAAATTGGATACAAGAATTATCTTTCCACATTTTATATAAGAAGATCTTATAAGTAGGCAGTGATACTGCTTTGATACCACGAAAGTTCAAAATACCGAAGTATAAAATTATCGGCATTTCCGTAATGCGAAAACTTTGATTGGATTATTATTATGCCGTTTCCATTAATTTACCGACAAACAAAGCGGCCATGATAAAGTTTATTAATATACTGATAACTAAGGTATTCAAGTTAATGATGCGGTTATTATGATTTTGAAGTTTCGTGAGTTTGTATCAAAAACAGGATGTCGCCAGAAATGAAAGTAAGCAAGTACCAAGCAGCCTACGGTGCGACAATTGGAATATTTGTAGATCATAATAAATCATTCAAATTAAAAATAATCATTACATAATATAAATTAAAACATGACGAACGTTTATAATAAGTATGAAGAGGAATAGGGTAAATAAAAGATAGAGTTAAATTTCAAAAGCACGAGGAAGCGAGGGTAAATATCTAATTAATTGGATCTAAATCCAAATAATATTTAATGCATAGAAGACTTTACTGCTGTTTTTTTTTTTAATATTATTGTCGTCAAAAGCCGTTTATTCTCCTTAGTCGGTGGTAAAAAAAATTACCGACTTCAAAAAAGGAGGAGGTTCTCAATTCGATACGTATGTTTTTATTGATACCTTATTGATTTGTATTTATTGCGTGGTTTTATGAAATAAATGCGTAGATGCGTTCTTATGTATGAAAAAATTGAAATATAGGTCGGAACCTAGTATTCAATTAAAAAAATGATCATGTTATTAATTAGCTTTTCAAACTATGTTAAGTATGAGTACGACAAAGACAATAGCAATAAGATAACTAACTAGACATTACCTAAATTTTCGGCAGGTCAATGACCGCTACAACTACTACCTACCTGTAATTAAAAATAGATGTAGATTTTCATGTAAATATTTGATTAAATACTCGAAGTTTTACTTAAAATTTCCTTTACTTAAGGTACTTAGGAGCACAGTCAGAGCGGTACTGATCACTTAATCCCCAATTTGTAGACAAGCACTCTTCTGACTTGAAAACTTTATGTAATTACACAAAATGGCTACATTCTGTAGTCATTAAAAAGCTGTTTAGTTTAGTTCCTAAATTGTGTTCATTAAAAGAAAGTTTCCCGTTTGGCTCACTGTTGAATAGGTACAGTAGGCGGCATGTCAGTGGTAAAAAAACCAGTGTTAGCTGACCTCTGGAGCAGAGGTGGCCCTGTGGTAATGACCCCGACTTACGAGTTGTAGGTCGTGGGTTCGAACGCAGGCAGGCGCTTTACTTTGTGTAAAGAATATTTCATCACCACTGCTCTCAAAACGGTGAAAGAAAACATCGTGAGGAAACCGCCATGTCCTAGAACCAAAAATTCGAAGACATGTGACATTGTCCAACCCGCACTGGGCCAGCGTGGTAGATTACCCACTCCCTCTCGAAGAGAGGAGGCCTGTGTCCCAGCAGTGGGAACATTAAAAGCTGATTCTAAGCTGGCCTCGTATTCTATTGAAATTCAAAGTGTTACCACCGACGTGCTGCGACTGATATAAAACTTGGATTCAGTTGACAAACAGAATTAAAATCTGCTAATGATTTCCAAAACTATTCTTACTTACCAAATGAAAGTTTGCGTTCGATATTACACGTTCCTTTTGTGCTTTTCGATAAAATTGGAGGGAACCGGAAAATATTCGTTGGAATTAATTCCGTAGATGGACGCAGACAACACATTTAGCTGATTGGAACCAGACAGAGTACTGCCTTGTGTTGAGATTCGTTCTATACACGTAGAAATTGATATGAGTACTCAACAGTTTCGTTTTGATATTATATTATTTTCCTTTTATAATGTTTGTTACCTATTTAAAGTATTCACCCCAAACTTACCTATTTATTTTATTATCTAAATTGTTCAGTAGGTATTTAAAATACAAATAATTAATTGATATTTAGTAGGAAAATTTTATTTATTTTCTCTCTCTTTAAGTTTTGCTTGACTTGCAAACTGAAAATGAGTCACGTTTTAAAAAAAAAACCTTCTCGGTTAGGAAATAATTTTCAAAATACAAGTAGCTGGCCACTTTCATTAATGACTTCTTTTTCTTATTTTTTAAAATAATATTTAGATCAGGCCAGGTTAATTTTGTGAGTTTGAACTTTTTATATAATTTTCTGTTAATTAACTTAATGATTTTGGAGACTATAAAAGCTACATTTAATTTTCCAAAAATTGTTAGGTAGGTACCTACCACGGAGTATAGAAAGAAGGTACCTACTTAGTATAAAATACATGAAACTGGCTACCTTTTACAAAATAATAACAGAATTTAATTTATTTATTTAATTCAGACACAATGATCCATATTTTTGTTAGAAAACTTAAGAATTTAATAATAAATAATAAATTTTAATATAATAAATTTACTAAACTCAAAAATTTAACTTAAGAATGCCATTAGGTAGTTTTAAAAAATGGTTTTTATAATTTTTATAATGCATGTGCTCAAAAAGAGCGTTTTCCAAGCAGCCAAACTGTGCGGAAAGTGCCACTTTTTCGCACAAGTGAATTTTTTTACTCCGTCGTTAGCCCGACGCAAAGAGTTTTTATTATTTGAGAAAAGTTTTACAAATTAGATGATGATGATGATGACAATGGCAATGGCGATGACGATGGCGATGACCATGACGATGGCGATGACGATGGCGATGGCGATGACGATGGTCAAAGTCAAAAAGTCAAAGTCAGTCAGTCAAAGTCATGGCAATGGGGATGGTCAAAGTCAGTCAAAGTCATGGCGATGTCGATGACGATAACGAATAGTGTATATCATTTACATACGAAAGGCTCGCTCGTTTTTTTTATTTCCTCGCACAATGCATAGTAAAACGTTGTATGATACACGTGCGTAAGATGATTTCTGAATTCACCTACTTTCCGCACTTGTAGCATAAATAACTATTTACTCCAGAGTCAGCCAGGTTTATTTTGTACGTATTTTACAAAGTGATAGGATTCGAATCTTTTGAAATTCAATCAGCTCCAACCACGCATCTTTCTATTGATTAATTTTGAAGACTGATAGCTAAATAACTATTAATTAATGTCAAGAAGCGTGTTTCCGATACAAACAGAAAAGAGAGTACCAATCTACCTTCTTGTTGTTTTTTAATGTGGCTTTTTATTAAATTCTAATTATTTCAATGATCTACACTACAAAACGAACGACTCCGTCCCACAAAATAAATTAAAATTAACATTGATTCTAAGATACGAAACGGAGTTTATTTATCTAATAAAGCATGCTCGGCTTAACGAATAATTTCTTTGGCATTTACATCGACACTATGAATATTAAAATTTCTTTGTTCGTACCTACTACAAACCGCTACAAAGCAGAAGCTGACGGATTAAGCATAATTTGACTAAAGCCTAATCAAAACTGACTCTTAAAGCTTCATGCCATATTTTAAAGGTTTAACAGAAAAGTACAGCGTAAAGGCCTATTCAGATATGAGCGATATCGCTGTCGCGCTCGGTAGCGATATCGAATCGGTACGCGATATCGTTGTCGCACTCGGTAGCGATACTAGTCCGCCTTCTCGTTAGTCACTTTGGAGCAGTATCACTGCCGAGCGCGACAGCGACAACGCGTACCGATTCGGTATCGCTACCGAGCGCAACACCGATATCGTATACATCTCAATAGGCTTTTAAACTCAAATAGTTGAAGTAACGGGTAAGTGCTGGCTAGGATTCCATTATTAAATTCTTCTATAAATAACGTTAAAGTGCATGAGTAGAATGTTAACGTAATAAGTGCATGCAGTCTACAAAGTAAGGGAGTATTTGGGTATCTGTCTAGCTTAGGGTTTAGGTTTAGCATGGGTTTAGCTGAAAATACAGGCAGTTAGTTCACGTCTGAACGTTAAGATGCTAAGAATTTTTATCCATGTGAATGGTCAAAAAATCTAAACGAATCTACGGACGCTCCACAGAAAGTACCTGCCTATGCTGTGCCACGTATCGCCAATTCGATTTCCGCACAGAACTAATATTTGATTGACCTACAAATAGTTCCAAATCTGGCTTTATCTGAGATTTGCAAAAGTGGAGCAAAAGTGGGGCGTGTTTTATATTAAATAAAAAACGAGTGCGGTCGGGGGACCCCCTAAACACACTCACTCATATATAATAGAAAGAGGCAGAAAGAGGGAGAAAGTTGCATGGAGCATAACGCTTTTTTCGTGACGTGACGATTTCTATCAGTCAACTCCTACCGCAAGCTGCGTTAAGGAACTTCGTTCCAAAATCATTTTTTTTTATGAATGGATAGTAGTACGTTTTTTTGATCAGCTTGATAACAACCGCCTGTATTCACAGTCACGCATGTTTGTATAAGTAAATGTGCATTGAAAAATGTTTGTAAAAATAAAACTAGAAAATGAAACATGTAGGTATTGCGCAGCGTATGGACCATGAAACAATTCATAAAACGCAAACTGGCGACATGTTGGTTCTATTCAAATGTATTAAACAAGGGGTTAGTAAATGCTGTAAGTTATTATTGTTACTCAAAGTTAAATCGAAATACAGGGTGGTTTCAATTAATTTGATATACGAGTTGGTGGTATTCAAAGGGTATTTGAATTCTTGAACAAACAACCAATGCTTCAAGTTTTATTAAACATTGCTGGTACCGGTATAGCGCGGGAAACAAACTAATCTAGAACCTCTCCAGAATTCAAATATACGGAACTCCCAATGTTTATCCGGTACGGATGAACATTTGACAATAATGTGTTATAATTATAAAAATTACAATGACAATGTTTGTTTATTTACTTGAAGCATCAGCTATCCTTTAAAAAAGATTATTTATAAAAAACAAGCAAAAGTATTAAAATATCATTAAAACTAGATAAAGTGTTGCTGTTAAGCTTACACCTACATACAGTTATTGGACGAGGTCCTTTGCTAACAGATCGGCGCTAAGTTCATCCTCATTTTTACTTAAAACGTGTTGAGTCAAGTGATGCATTGTACATAGATACAAAGAAAAACAATTGAGTTATATTCGCTACGAAGTGTTTACTCGCTAAATCTATTTCTATCTACTCAGACTTATTGCCTGTCTACAGACTAGTATATTAAGGCTACACAGTGGGTACGATACAATACTCGTAAAGGAACTTTACCGTGCGGTGATGCTCGCAACTCGCTAGGCAACGGGGAGCTACAGGAGCTCAAACTAATGCTATCAATCATATAGATGTACCTAGAGCACTAGAACAACGTGCTGAGTGATGAGTTAATACAAATGCACAACTGTCAGGATCCTCGAAAACATCTCATTAAGTATTCAGAAGGCTTCGGATCAAGGTCACTATTTGGAAAGTACTTATTATAATTTTTTGAGGGTTGGATTTTGTTAAGAAGTTTCAAGTGTCATCATTACAAAGGCACTCACCGCTGTCGAAGTTCTCATTAGTGTTCATGGCGGCCATCTTGGTGTTGGTGATATCCTTGAAGGAGGCGAGAAATAAAACCACTTCTCGCTTCTCATTCTTAATTGGGACGATGTCGAGCAGGCACCAAAAGGGAGATCCTGTGAAGTTTAATGAATGTTAATTTCAGTTGAAATTCAAAGGAAGGAACGAGTGCCTTAAGAAACATTGATTATGTATGAATGAAGCTTCGAATTTTTGTTAACCGGCTTTCGAGGCTTTAATGTTCCGTAAAGAGTTCGTCGGACGTCATTTTGAAGTAGGTCCTCAATTTGGTGACGGTGCTCTGAGGAGCGTCGTTCTAAAGGCAGTTAATGCTGCTGACAAGGAACAGCTGGCTGCTTGTAAAAGTTTAATTTTGTCGAATGGAATCGTAAACCTCTTATTGGTTTTTGTTTACGATTGTGGCATAGACGACGTTTTGCAAAGCCATTAATGTAAAGGATCGAGGGTCGAATTAAAAGTCTTTCTTTTAATATCTCGGGGTTTTATGACTCTGCTTTTTAATTTATTACGTAAATATTATAACCCTTTACTATGTCTTTGAGTCTTTATCACTAGAGCGTGTGACGTTAACTATGCATGCCACTGCGCAATTAATATTAATAATAGTTAAGCGAATCATTTATGCACATGTGGCTTAGAAGCTGCAACATCAGAGGAAAAATATTGCAATTTTATTTTATAAGTCGATCCATCAGCCAAAGCCATCAAGCAGCCAAATCAAATAAAGGAACATGTTTGAAATAAAGTAACCTTGGTAGCGGACGCAGGTGTATTCTGATTACAAAAAAACTGGCACGTAGGAAACTTCGATAGCATGTCGCGCGCGCGACTCGAAGTGCAAAGCTCATAAACGGTTTCGTTGCTTTTCCACGAATGCAATTCAGCGGAAAAGCTTCTCGGCGATATTGAGTTTGGCGTTTTTAGAAGGTAATTCACTTAATGGTTATTATAGTGTTCATGTTATATTACATTTTTATTTTGCTGGTTACCAGAAAGGTTTTCCTTCAGCTTCTACCAAGTGTAAATTGTAATATTTTGGATGTTAAAAAGAATTTGAAATTATTTTATGCAATTTCTAGTAAACTGAGAAAAGGTTAATTAAAGACAAGACATAAGCTAGATTCTTCAAGTTCGTGCAAAACCAATTCGGGATTAGGAAACGCCTGTTATTGACACTTTGAAGTCTCTCACGGAAACTAACCGTCAATTTAAGCGATGCCTAGGTTTGTAAACGAACTAGAGCCAGTCTGAGGATGGCAGCCTAGTCTTAGGCCGAGATTAATAAACGTAATTTAAGGAGTCTATAATACCTCAAATTGCTTAGCATGATCCTCCATTATATCTAGAATACTGTAGTATTAATTTTGAAATAAATATGTGAATGGTAAAGTTGTGTGTTTGACGAAAACACGATTCCATAAAATATTCTCTACAGAAAAAATTACAAAGTTACCTCCAAACTGAAGAATAAACCGCTAGTATTAAAAATACTTCAAATTAGATCATGAAACTTTGCACAATAACTTTCTCTTTTCTCTATTTTTTTTTCTTTTTTTTAATTTATTATTATTTTCATCGTAAAAATAAATTAACTTAACTATTGGCGCCTTGGAGCCTTCTCTCCGTCGCTCAGTCTCGCTCTCACTCAGCCCGCGAGCAGTAGAGTGCGAGTGAAATTGGACTGAGGTATTATGGACCCTGTACGGGCTTTGGCTTAGATATGTTCCCGCTTCTATCTTGCAGTTGTAGTTTGACAGTCGTGACAGTGACAAGAATAATGCCCAGCCAAAGCACATACTAAATAACGTTTATTTATCTCGACCTTAGAATTTTAAAATAACTCACCATTTTTCTTATAAAATATAAGTTCTAGTTTGAGTTCGTGCTTGGCCTCCAGCGCGGTGTCGATCTCGTGCCGGTGCTCGTCCCTGGTGTCGGGCCCATGCAGGAACTTGCACGCACATCCCTTCTGCATGATGTGCGCACGCGCCCAGCCTGTCAGCTCGCAGAACCCGTCCGAACAGTACACGATGGGGTAGCACGGCACTTGAGCGTTGCCCAGCACGAAGTTGCTGTCTGTTGGTAGAAACGGTGAAGATAAGAAAAGGGTTAACTGTCATAATGTGACCATAGGTCATATAAATTGACAGAAAATTATTCGACACGTTAATATTCTTTAATTTCACTTCTGTCCCGATAATAATCAAATATTTAGCTTAATAATTAAGATGCTGAAGTGTTAATCGACTTTTCTCACTGACTGTACATAGTGTACGTGCTTACTCATCACTTTGTTTGACAAAGAGATCAGTATTATAAGGGCCACTGGGCAGTTATCTTGCAATAAGGTGTTTTAAATATTTTGTTCTAAAAGACCATGGACAATTTCGAATCGTATGGAAATCCGAATTTTGTCCGCGTGCGTGTAAGATTTCCATCGTCTGCTCAGCGCCCAATAGTCAAGTCTATTACTATAGCTGCTATCAAGCAGCCGATAAAAATCAAAATAACCAGTGTAATGGAAAGACAAATATCATTGCCTGTATTTTTGACTGTGGCAAGAACTACAACTGACTGCTACTACTTAGCAGTAGCAGTCAGTTCACTCTATCACTCTATCACTATTAGTTAATAGGTAAGTACATTGCTGACCCAACGAAAATTGGTTTTGTGATGTCAGCAGTGTCCTACAGTATCGGCTGTACTATTCCTTAATAGTAGATTATTCAGTAAGGGGATAAAGTAGTGTCTTATGTCACGACCGCTATATTGAATTCCGAACGTAACAAAGGATTTCCGTTAAATATTTTCGTTCCGTTAAGTTTTTTTTTAATGTTATTAGGCGCGTTGGGCATTTTTGAGATGGGAAAAAACAATTGAACCTGCGACACTGTTACCGTTACCGTTAGCGACTTCTCATTAAAAGTATTCCAGCACAATAAAATTGTTCAAGTTTTCACTTCTGTCGGCACTCCCAGAGTGCCACTGTTTTTTTTTTGTTGAGTTTGCATTTTCAAATCCCGTTATGGACCAGCGGGTCATAATTAAATTCAGTACAATATTATTATTATTACTTGGTTTAGGTTAGGTTTGCATGACATATTTATGTATAATTTGATATTGGTGTGAAAAAGTAATTTTCGTGCACACGAGATTTTACGTAGCTCGTCAGCGTAATATGAATTAAAATAAAATTATACTAGCAGTACGCATTACTAAAACTTAACTGGAAATAGACAAAAGTGTCACTTTGGAAACATTCAACGTCCATTTATTTTTTGATGAGTTAGAGATAACTGTCATACTGTCATTAATTTAAGACTAATTTGCCAACGGATATTTTGAAATGATCAATTATTTCAAAATAATTAACATAATTTTAATGTGCAGCGACATAAAATCAAGTTAGTCGCACGTCGCGGGTGGGGTCGCTTTGTTGATACACGTTTACGCGATCCGCAGTGTTTCACACTTAGGTTAAGATTAACAGAATTGCTTTCTTATATTCGCTTTCAGCTAACACTAAAACAACGCGCCTGCTAATGTAATTACACTCTGAAAGTGCTTTACCTGACTTGATTTCCGTACATCTTTTTTTTTACATTGTTTTTTTTTCCGGTTGACCACTTTATGTCAGCGCTGTGCTGTGGGTCCCCCATAGCACAGCATCATGCTGAGTGGAAGCCTTCTTGTCACAGTCATGTCATGCAGCTGCCGCCTAAGTAAATTCTGTTCTATGCTCGTGATTTGTTATGTACTTTGTGTTGTTCTCTGATTACTCTTGTCTTTTGTGTATGCACGTGTTTCTGTGACAAATAAACCTATTATTCTTTCTTTCTTGTCCCAACTGTTGGGTTGGTGGCCCTCCATTTACTTACCTGATTGTAATGGATTCCTGGCTGTTTATACCTGCAGATTGTTCTGTAGGTATATGCATCCGGTTATACAGAACTATCTGAATTCTGATAAGATAGGCGTACGCCCAACACCTAGATACTTCCTAACTTGATTCAACAGAAATCTATATTTACCACGGAGCTATTTCTGTTAAACCTGTCACTCAATCCTGAAATCAATTTTGTCTGAAATATCAACTTAAATGCCTCCAACTGCAGCCCACGCAGAGGATGTCCACGTGGAATTAGAATTGCTTTGCATAGCGTCACCCGCTGTTATGACATGTGACTTTATGACATAAGAGATACATAACAAATGCAGGCCTCGGTAGGCGTTCACGGTTCGACCACGTGTCTTTCTGTGACGTCATAAAACCTTGCATAACGGTTATTGAATTTTTGTGACTATGGCTGCAGATGTAGGTAATCTCCGTTATCTACAGGTATGAAAAGAGTGACGGTTTAAAGTGCGCTTAAACGCTAGGAGGGGGTGTCGATATGTAAATAGCTGTCCCCTTCTAGCACTTGATCTCGTAGATCATACGACCTGCGTGGTAGTCATTTTGTCGTTAGCTTTTCAGTCAAATCATTCTAGTGAATATTGCGTTAAAATTTAACAAGCTAGTTACTGGTTCACGTCATGATAAGAAGTTATTACGAGCTTTATTTTGGTTAAAAACTTAGGAGAGCAACGAACCAATCCTATTGTGTGCGGAAGCTAAAAGAAAATTCGACCTTACATTAAGTATTTTTTAGATTTTCGTTCGTAGCTTTCATAAAAGCTTTGGATTTATTCGGCTGTATTCACAGATATTTTATGAAAAACTGGTGCTTTTATTCGTTTTTGGAATAAAATAAAAGAAGTATGTGGACGTATACCTATTGAATATCATAAAAGCGTGCTTAGGTACAGTACAGGTTGGGTTGAAGTTTTGATTGCTCTCCGGTGAGCGCCCCCTCCCCCACATTTAAGCGGCGAGTGGACGATGAGCGTTTAATCCCGGAACTTTGTTCATACATTTGACGTAAATGTGTGTGCACCCAAGAGACGACCGTCTACATTTTTTATGAAGCCCCAGTTGTCGCGAGGGGTTGAAATTTAAACGCAGGAAAATTGTAAGGAAAAACTGGAGCTATTTCGTAGTTAATGGACTTTAGCATTTTCGTCCTTATCGTAATAATTGACGGCATAGTGACAATTTTACCGGTATCCTCCTGAATAATAAAGAAAAGGACATCGAAAAATAAATACCTAAATATTTTTTATTTGATTTGTCTAAAAATAGACAGAATGCTTGTGGTCAATCTAATGAAATACTAACTCAATTCAACATTACAAAGTTACGGAAAAGCTCCCAAAACTAATCTATGAATAGGGAAAATAGTTGGTATTCATGGGTGGAATATTTGGGGCTGAAATTCCACATTTCGGGTTTATACATCCCTAGCTGAGGCGATATCCAACATTTTGTGTGACAGTGTGTGTGTGACAGTATTAGTATTTAGTACGTTCAACGGGTGATGTTACGAACTAACCGGAAGGGAATTGTATTGGCTTTCCAGTTGCCTTAATATTCAAGCAATTTCCCCAACATAGACGCAATTGCATTCCCACAAACTTGCTCTAGCATGGGTAGCTAACTATCAGAGTTAGAGACGTGTGGAACGTACAAAATAAAATTAAAAAACGACATTTTTCAATCATCTGTCGTGGCTTGCCAGATTAATAGACTCATTCCTATAGGGTTTTATTCTGGAACCGTTTGAATAATGAGCGGGAAATACACGCAGAAAGTTCAGTTTCATCATTCAAAGTAATAACATGCATATTCAACAAAATTCGACGAAACAAAGTTTCTACGTAAACGAACTCTGTAATAAAGCTCTAAAATCACTCAAACAATTTTAGAATTGCAAACTATCTCGAACGATAATTGAGAGGAAATCATACTGAATTCCATTTTGCTCGAACGGTAAAGCAATTTTGAAAATGTAGGTAGAAGTGCATTCCTACAGAATTGATCTTCGTGACAACCCTGCTAGCGTTTCCTTATCGCCCCTCTCAACCTATAGATACACAGGTATCTATATTTCATCTTTTCAAGTCACAAAGCTCATTCTAGCGTTAACGCAGGTAAGGTATCGTGTATACGTCGGTAGAGCCCCGCACTACGGAATTTATTTGCCGATTCCCGTCAGTCAAATATAACGTATCGTATAAAGAACATTATGTGCTTTATGGTTTATTTTCATAATAGTGCGCTATCATAGTGAACTGTAACACAGGTTTTTATTTAAACCTACTTCAGGCACCAGTCTTTCACAAACTTAGCTCCTTGTTCGTGCACTATTGTCAAATACACTATTGGTAACTTGTGTAGAGAAAATAAACATATTATATTGTTTATTTATAGTAGCTTAGTCGTTGTGTATGGGATAGAGAAGCTACGCTTACCGAGGTCAGTCCGTGGATGGGTGACCATCCATTACATATCGAGACCGCTCCGTGGCTCGGAAAGCACGTTAAGCCCCCAACGGCTTAACGCCGGGACCACGGTTGTCATTTGTAGATCATTGACAGTCGTTACGTGTAGTCGGAAGCCCGAAAGTCTGATATATCCAGTCTTGCCATGGGGTATCGTATTACCCAGTAACTGGGTTGTGGAGGTCAGAAAGGTATTCGCTTCATGTAAATTACTGGTATTTAGCTGCATCCGGTTAGACTGGAAGCCGACCCCAAAATAGTTGGGAAAAGGCAAAAGATGATGAGGTAGATAATTATACAAAATAGTATTTTGTGAAAATCGTAAAACAATAAATAAATCAGTCCATAAAGGTTTCCTCGAATATGAACTTGAGATTTGAACGTTGACTGATCCATTAAATGATAAGAAGGTATAGACTAAAAATTTATCAAGACGAAGGTGTAGCAAAATTCATTAATAAATTATGTTTAATACAGATTATAATCTAAAATAAATCTCTTACCACCGTAAAATACTTTAGGAATACATAAACAATCTGATGTTAACGCAAATTTTTGCCTGTAATTTAAAATTTTGCGAGATAATCACCGAGTTTAAAACATGCGGATGGTTTCCGATGAAATATTTAGGTGGAAGCTAACTTGGGGAGACGTTGCTGTGGCTACAGCGTTCTAACTCCACAAAAACAAGTTTTTACCACTGATTAATTGTTTCTACGGTCTAAAAACCCACGTCAAAGTCAAAATTAACTCTCGTGCAACAGTTCCTTTTAATTAAATTACAAAAACATAAATTACTAGCATATTTAAGGTAGCTTATGTTTTAAAAACCAGCCAAGTGCGTGCCGGACCATGGACAATGAAGGGTTCCGTAGTTGCCGTAGTTGAGATGAATTTATTCCAAGAACAAACTTAACTTTGTAGTTAAAAAAATGTTCTCCCACACATCGACAAACGTCACGATCAATTCTCCAACTGCAAAAGTAAGTTTGTAGAAGCAAAAAAATCAAAAAAGTAATGGAACAACAAATTAACGGTTTCCTGACTTTTTCCTTTACTTGTACTGTGAGACCTTGCTTCTTGCCAAATTTCATGATTGTAGGTCAATAGGAAGTACCCACATTTCATTTGCGAGTATCAAATTGTGTCGTATAAATGGTCGGATTTTTTTATTGCGTTAACTTAAAAGTTTATTTTCTTTTGAACTCCAAGGGACCGTATACTTACGTATTTGATATTAATTTCAACTTGATACCTCCACGCTTCCTGAGAAAAAGGGCCTTGACAGACAGACAGACGGATAACGAAGTGTTCTCATGATATAACGGGTTCTGTTTTTTCCTTTTGAGGTACAGAACCCTAAAAATGATAATTGAAGCATCGTGTCTGTTATGTAAAGCTCAGAAGTCCCTATAATGGGGCAAAGTTTTTAATGAACAGTTGGAAATTATTAAAGTCCGTTAATATTCTGTTACAGTGAGCAAATATTAAAGCTTCGAAGAAGAGTGAGCTTATTTCTACTTAAATATGTGATAACTAAGTTATTAGCTGAGACCAAAAGACTTTATTATTATAGTTTAAATAATTTAGATAGACTTGGATACATTAGGGGGCGGCTAGAATACTTAATAATGCTCTTTTGTCGCTTTAGATAAAATATTACCTATTCAAATTATTTCACGTTAGTCCTGATATTTATACAAAGCCGTATAAGGCTAGGCTAGGCTTAGTTTACAATTTTGTAAGTGGTGCCTATAATAGTACTTATCGCATTTTACTTTAATCGTAGTTTTATCTAACTTAAATTAGAAATAATTAAAATAATAAGTAGGTTGGTGCCTCAATTTCATTTTAAAAAGCGAGTTGGCTTCGGCCCCTCGTACGCCTTCCAAAGGTCCGGGATCCCAAGGTCTCGAGATATGTAAAATACGTAAAAAATAATTGTAATTATAATAATAATTATTCGTTTATTCATCTAGTTTCTTATTAATTTACATTTTTAAATATTTCTTAAAATAAAAATGATAAAAAAACATTTAAAAATATAAAAAAATAGAGTTCCACCGGTGTCGGGAGCAGGGTCCAAGCTACCGGTGGTTAGGGCTGCAGAGACAGGAACCTCCTCACAATGCGAGCCGTATCGAGGAGTACTGCCTTCTGAATCAGGCCCTTGATCCAACCGCCTAATGAGAGCCTCGAGAGATGTTGGTTGAGGCTTTCGGCCATCAGGCCATTGGCCGTAACGACAATCGGCACAATAATAGCTGAGTTCACATTCCACATATCGACAACCTCGTGTGCTAAGTCGAGATATTTCATTTGTTTCTCTTTCTCAGCTTTCACGAGGTTCTCGTCATGTGGAATGGTAACATCGACTATCATTGCGCGGCGCGCTGATCGGTCTATCACCACTATATCAGGCTTATTGGCAACAATAGTCCTGTCAGTAATGATAGACCGATCCCAGTATAACGTGACATGGTCATTTTCGAGAACTGGGTCGGGCACATACTTATAATACGGTACCTCAGAATCCACAAGTTTATATTTCAAAGCAAGCTGCTGGTGGATAATCCTGGCCACTTGGTTATGCCTGTGCAAGTATTCGCCGTTAGCCAGACGAGAACAACCAGAGATAATATGTCTGATGGATTCACCCGGACGGTGGCATGCCCGACACACGTCAACCGTCCCATCCTTCATAATATGTGTTCGGTAGTTATTCGTCAAGATAACTTCGTCCATAATTGCACAGACGAAACCTTCAGTTTCCCCGAAAAGGTCACCAAAACGTAGCCAGGATACGGACGCTAGGAAGTCTACACCAGGCTCATGAAGAGCCCGATAGAATCGCCCGTGAAGCTCCTTGCTTTGCCATACCTCCTTGCGGTCATCTGTAGTAAGTACTATAGGTTTATGCCAGTTCTCTTTAGCCATGGAGAGCGGGGTGAGCCCCTTGTCCACTGCCACCACATCACGATGCATACCCACTTCGGCTTTAAAAAAATATTCTCTGAGATTGCACACTTCGCGGTTGTGGAGGGTCTTCGCATTTAAAAAGCCTCGACCCCCGCACTTCCGCGGGATGTACAATCTCATCACCGAGGATCGTGGGTGATGCATCCGGTTTGCGGTCAGCAGTGTACGGACCCTCCTATCCAGGGCGTCGAGTTCAGTCTGAGTCCATTTGAGTATGCCGAAAGAGTAACCAACCGTTGAAGGCGCGCACCTTGTTTCCGCCTGAAAGAAGACTAATAATTATTATATTATTAGTATTTTTTTTATAACAACTATTTTATTGTACCTATTTTAACAAATGATTGAATGATTATGATTAACTAGATTTTGTGAAAATCGCAGAGGGACGTATTTTGTAAACTTAAAGAATGAACAGCAACCCGGAGTTTCCAAATAAAGTCTGGATACGGATCAATGATGTAGGTAATAAGTTAGTCATTTTTAAATTTTCTCAACGAAGGGTTTGTTTAAAAATCACAGTAGTATTGTGTTCACTTCACTTTACTTAGTTTATCTTATTTTCTTGTTTTCAAAAACAAGATAGGCATACGAAATATCTTGTTTTTAGAAACAGGAAAAGGCGAGCCATTGTTTTAGTTATATTTCACATCCGCAGCACATAAGCACGGTCTGATAACGACTAGATATAAATCTAGTTATATGTATGGTTTGTTGGACATCCTGACGCAATGAGAACGTATTACACGCGTGTCCTCCTTCGCGGCAAATTATATTGTTATATAAAAACATATAGAAAGGTAGGTACATTTATATCTGGAAGGTGAAAGGAAATGCTTGGGGCGATGTCATATATAAACTTTTTCCTTTAGTGCTGTGGGCCTAGCACGAACGCACGCAGTAAACGTAAAGCAAAATCAAACAATGTTAAAATTAAAAGTAATCGTTTTGCACATAACATTTATTTTCAACACACTTGGCTTTTATTGAACCACTTTTAGGTACATAATGCAGTGTATTAAACACGCGTCCTTTTTACTTTATATAACCGCACTAATGCGGAAATGTGCGCCACAGATAAATATTTACTAGTTGGAGATGTGCGCTTTTTTAATCTCATCAAAGGGACTTCATACCTTTTTGTGTCTACTGTATAAATAAATAAAATATGATAAATTAACATAATATTTCATCAAATTATATATTTTTCACTACATATTAACCTTAATTTGCGTATTCAAAACATTATTTTGTGTTTATTATATTTTTTATACAGGCCGTTTAGCGGTTTTGCCAGTGCCTTTATTTACACCTGCGTGCGCATCACTAGCGCGGCGCGCGGAAAATACAAAACCAGTGCGCCATTTTCCATAAATATTTGTTTTGTTTTGTTTTGTTTGTTTGTTTGTTTGTTGTGTTTGTACCTCTGCCCAACCCTTCGGGGAAACAAGGCGTGATGTTATGTTATGTTATGTTATTTGTTAACGTTTTTGTCGTGTGGTTATTATCAAAAATACGAAATCTTTTAAAACTTTTGAAAAGTTTTAAAAAAGAAGCTCCTGATATTCAGTAGGTATCTAGCAACAAAGGTCAGTTGAGCCTTATCAATGTAAATGTATCATCTCTATAATTACGTTATTGTAGCATAAGTTCTTACAACAAGTTTGTTTTTTCCTCACAAGTATGTTGAAAAACGTATGAAACGCGTGTATATTGATCATTACACACTTGTATCATAATGTACTTACTATTATTTATTTAACAGTTTGTGTACACACATATAAACAGATAAGTATCACTACTTGGTTTAAAAAATATATTCTTAACTGTGTTTGTTGCATAAATGTATTCCAAAACGGATAGAACAGGATAGTTGTATTTTTAATTCAAAATCCGTATTTTTCGTAAATGTTTACGTCGCGCGTTCGTGTTAGGGCCACTGCTCTAGACGGGTGTTGTAAACAGAATTCGTTGCTGCTGGAAATTTCTTAGCGGTCGGCGCAGACTAGATTCTCCCACACTCGCGATTCTATTCATTTCACATCACGCGGACGGCTAAAAATAGGACACACTTAGACCTTCTCTTTTCAGATTTTCAGAACACCATGTTGTTTGCCAACTGTGATATCGCGAAATAAGTATGTCAGTGTTTGTGCACAGATGTAATAGTAACAGCTGTTCGTACATAAACTGAGTATACGGGTCAGTATTAAATATTTAACAAACGCAAGAATGTTAAGAGTTTAGAACCTTCTCCAAATTGTTTATCAAGGTCGCGTAAGCTGCCTCCAAAACGCTTTAATCCATTGATTATCAATAATGAAATTTATCTGCTAATTACAGAGAGTATTTCATAGATTTACCTAAATGGAATTAATAATTATAATCGGCTTTTCCTTTCTAATTAATTAATGGGATCAACGCGATAACATTACTTCATGTTAAGACACCATGTGCGTCATTGATGAAGGTTTGACAAGAGATTAGATTTGAAACGTCTTTCATTGATTACAATAGGATATTGTAGCCATTAGAGTTGAAACCGAATGGCATCGCAAAATGGCAACGTGAATAAAGATTTTCTATGTTTAAAAAATGTATAGAGAACCTTTTTCCTGAAGGTGTTCGAAATATGAATGTATCAAAATGACACAATCAAGTCACCAGAGGTGTGACCTCAACGTGACGGACTTGACGCAATCTCGCACTCCTCCCGACAAACGTCGGGGATGTAAGTCGAACAAACGGTATCCAGTTACTTCCCTCCGGCGAGCGTTGTTTGATGTATCGATTGAGCTATTTGTCCCTTCAAGATATCTACTTTTGATAAACATTTAAATTCAAGTAACCCTTGCAAATAAATAGCTATATCATTGACAAATCTTTGTGTCACATCGTAATGTTAAAATGGTCGTAGAACATTTACAACTAGAAATAACTTTATCGCGGTCATGACTGCAGTCTACTGCACGTTTGCGAATCTGTGACTAATTTTACTGAATCGGTTCGGTCAATGCGCCGACGATTCAGGGAGCGGAACAGAAATAACAGGCAGTTAATTGAAACTGGCGCCGATTCGACCCGATATAATGTGCAATCAAACTACTTCAGTAAGATGATGAGCATCACATGCTTATAACCGTTATATTACGCAATAATACGAGCAGGTACAATTATTCATTCGTAAGTCGTACATGTGTAAACTGTTCGACAATCTGTTGATGTTGAATGAACACAATACATCACAAATGTTTATCCCGAATCAACAAATCGCTGTAATAATGAATCCGTACCTGAAATATACTGAGTTCGATTTAAGCTTTAAGCTCTATGCCGAAATTGCAAACGAAGTTGACCTTGTATGAAATAAATTGAGTTTGTTCAACTCCAATACAAATATTATAACATTTTTCTTGTAGGCACGCTTTGAACGTGTCTTTTGGCGAAGTTAATCCCCTGCATTCATCAGAATTCCTATAAAGGCGCACAGGGAGTGAGATTATGGTTGGCCGTTGAATAGCAGCTGATCCGCGGTCCTGTTTCATGCCTCTTTTTACCTTTTTTCGTAGTTTTTTTTCTCTTTCAGCTAAGACTTTAAGGATTCAATCGTTTATTAAAACACGGTTTCTTTCTTTATATTTATAAACTAAGTGCGTTTCTAAAAAAAACTTCAGTGCTTATGTATCAGTGAGTTTTCTAACAATAAACAAGGGTCCTAAATCTCATTATCCTTACCTTAGAAGATTGTGGAGTTAGCTATTAAATTACATTATATTCGTGCAGTTTATTTCATAATATTTATACTGAAATGAGAAGAATAGACTAGCGTCGTATTAAAGTGAGACTCATTAAATTAACTTAGACAAAAGGTTAATAATAAAGTTATTTCAGTGGTTTCTAAAGTTAACAAGATGAGCAAATCTTTAGTATAATCAGCAGATGAGAATGCGTAGTCATCATATTCCAAAGTAAGTCTACAGTAATATTATACATAAGTAGGTACTTAATTACGTTGAACGTAGCTCTAGAAGGATTCTCCAAATAAATTTGGGCTTGTCTTTTTAATCTCTCAATTTGGTCGTTTATCTCTACTGTTTTCGTATTTACTCAGTTAATGTTGTTATACTAAATAGGAATCAAAGAAGTTTATCCCAGAGAAAAACAATGCAAATATCTTGGAGTTTTCACTTGCCTACATAAATATTTACAAGTCTAAGTATTGGAAAACAAAATACCTACGACTGCCATACTAATTAATTTCTGAATAGCTAGCTATATATATTACAAACAAAAGGCTTGAATTGCGAACGTTGCAACGTATTGCCTAATTAATGAGAACCACTGAAGTGAGGCTATATTTAGGTCAGGTTTGTTAGTAGGTACGTACATAATAAATAAAACCGAATGTTTCAAATATCATCATCGGTAATTATTTAGTTTAATTTACAGATTTTTTTAAAAGAAAAAAAATTACAGATAGCCTTTTACAATGCGATGCATGTATACCTAAATACCCCACTCTGCCAAGTAAAACCCTATTTTTGCTTGAGCGTGAATCCCTATTAAAAAATAAGGTACCTAAGTATCCCTAGTACCTATTAAAGAAAAGTAAAATGTCTCTACTAAAAAAACATTGTATAAGAGTACCCATTCAATGTTTCGGTAACCATTACAATAAAGGCAACCCATTCAACCCTTTACGATGGACTTTGTTTCCACTCCAAATAACATGAAAAGATAATGTTCACTTGTTCATACATAGTGAAAAAACCTCTTTGATTTTACATTGTAATAATAGATGTATTAAATATAATATTAATTTTAGTGAATTTAATATTCAGACAGATATTTTGGTTTTATTAATGAACGAACTTGAGTATTTTTAGCCGTGTAGCTAAGGTTGAAGAATAATTGTGTTTTCAATTTTATTTTTTAAGTCTCTTTGCTCTGCAAACAACGTAGGACGCTTTCGTCTGAACAGAGCAACGACCTGACCAAGTGAAAGAGTCTGAAGGAATAACGTCCAATCTGTAAGTTTATCATCTATTTGAATGATCTAAAATTGTAAGCATCGTTTAATTTACTCTGCTCAATTTCGATCCGAAAACATGTTCGAGCCAATTAAATTACAAAAACTGATAGCATAAGCTTAATCAGCCTATAATGTTCCCACTGCTGGGACACAGGCCTCCTCTCTTCGAGAGGGAGTGAGCTGTAATCCACCACGCGGGCCCAGTGCGGGTTGGTAGATGTCACATGTCTTCGAATTTTTAGTTCTAGGACATGCCAGTTTCCTTACAATGTTTTCACGCACCGTTTTGAGATCAGTGATGATTGAATTATTTACACAAGGTAAAGTACCTAACCCACGACCTACAAACTCATAAGTCAGGGTATTTACCACTAGGCCACCACAGCTCTCAAAAAGTAATAAAATGTGATGTCTCTCTATCAAAAAGTGGTAAAATGTGATTAATTAAGGAGTTGTGTATGATGAATAAAATGCACTATTTAATAACTGATACTTTAAATGTTTATACTCGTATATAGACAACGTCATGTCAATATGATTCAGATTTCACACAATCACTGTATTCTGCTCTTAATACCATCTGTTCACGACCGGAGATAAAAGATAAAACATTACACTGATTTTCCGAATACAAACAACCTCTATTATTCCACACTAACGGTACTCAACGAGATACTTCAGTAAATGGAGAACCACCTCAGTATACGAGTTTAGCTTATTTGCTTCATTAATAGCAGGTAGCTAATTTGCGGTACGCGTTGAAATCTCAGACGGAGCAATTTCCCATCGCTTTCATCAGACGATGCCGCTTCATGCCAGACATTCCGATAATGTGTTCTGTTCTCAACATACACAGGTAAAATCAATACCATTACACCTTACTGTATGTATGCAGGTACCTCTAAATAAACCTATCGTCTAGGAGTGCATTGTGGAGCAGACGTTTGAATAGAGTGGCTACGTAATTCGAGACTATTGAAACAGCAAGAGTTGCTCCTCAAACATACCCAATATTTACATATTATGTGGCGATATCGATTGATTGGGAGGATATGTCTCAACTTTAAGGTACTTTATTAGATCTATGTCTAATAATACATCACTGGTTTAGCCTCTTAATTTAGTTGTTTGTTTTTATAATTTGTTTTGTACATGTTTTGGCCTGCGCTCAAAATAATTAAATTTGATTAAAAACTTTGCGTTTTTACAATATTCAGCTATAAAGTTTTCTCCCAGAGTTTCAAATCCGTGATGAAAAATAAAAGTTAAAAAAATGGCTTCTTAAAGAAAATTTTCTTCCATTGGATTTCCGACTTAAAATTAGAAAAGGATTTTATTAAAACAACACCAGGAAAATTCGTAAAGAAAGGAAATTACATAAGGATAACTAAAACGGTTTGCTAAAGATAAATATTTATAATCATAAGATTCGTTTCGTATTTTTGCGGTTTTTTCTGTCAATTTAAGTTATAAGTATTTGAAGGGAGGATCAAAAACTTGAATTAATATGGATTCACATTTCATTCTCTTATCTTCTTACTTTCACAATATTTATTATTATTGCAACCAGTTAAGAGTTCCCATCTCATAAATTTCTATATACTTAAATTACATTTTGTGTTCACACTATAGTTCTAATCAGAACTTAGAACATTATGAAGTTAAAGTGTGTTTGTCAGCCTGGAGCAATGTGCAGTAACTTGTTATATTAGTACCTAGAGCTTGGAGTAACTAATATAACTATTGTAGTTCCAAGTTAGGACTTTAACATTGATTGTGTTGTGCCATTCAACTGAAACTTACGGCAAGTATGTTTGTGCAGGTTTGGCATACTGTATACCTATTATGTACTCTGTTTGTGTGGTAGTAGTATTTCATCACCACTGCTCTCAAAACGGTGAAGGAAAACATCGTGAGGAAACCGGCATGTCCTAGAACCGAAAATTCGAAGACATGTGACATCTACCAACCCGCACTGGGCCCGCGTGGTGGATTACGGCCCACTCCCTCTCACAGAGAGGAGGCCTGTGTCCCAGCAGTGGGAACATTTATATAGGCTGATGATGATTATGATGACTCTGTTTGACGTGCCTACGATGAAACGCTGGCTTATCGTAAATCTTTGTAGGATATCGCGACTATTACAGACTATCGACCGTTGACTGTAAAATAGCTAACTTTACTGGGATTTGTAATTTGTTGGATACCTATTCTGTTCTATGAAAAATGCTACGACATGCTACGCGAAACAAAAAATATTTTCAGGGTGCGACAATGTGGCCGCAGCATAATTGAAGGTCTAGTTTTAAAGTTAAAAACAGAAAATAGAGCAATATTTTCGTACGTCTGTTGTAGACAGCCCTGAGCTTTTACATAAAATATGTCTGATGCAGAGTTTATTAATTTATCGATTAATTTCCGGAGCTGCGCTAAACGTGGCTGCATTTAAATTCGTTAAACAACCTTAGTGCTGCGTCGAGAATGAAAATGTTAATTAGATTATTACGTAGTTCGCGCTCACGTCGGCTCCGTAAGATAACGTAGATTTAGATGCAGGCAGCGTCTGCATGTGCTATAATAATTATGTATATTGTTATGCCGGCACTGTCGGCTGTCCGAGTTGAATTAGGGACGTAATGCGTTTATACACGTCACGCCACCATTCTCTAAAGGGTAAGTTGAAGTAAACTTACTATTATATTACAGTAAAATTTAATTTAGTCATTTACGGAATTTAGTCTGAACTTCGGCTTCCAACTTAATTAACCTAACAGAAACATCAAATAATACTTTACATTCCATGGGAACCATAGAAATAACCTCTCGTTTCCAGTAGCCTGAGCTACTACTACAATTTGACAGAAATAGCCCTAATAATAATAATAAATTTTTCATACAGTACTTAAATACTAAAGTTTATCCAGGAAATCTCTTCTCATAAAAACTTTCAGTGAAAATTAGATAGAAGTGTAAGTGGTGTAACAAAATTACCAAGTTTTGAAGGAGAAGAGGAAAGTTTTATTGAATTATAAAGGTGTTAGGCTATGTCGGATGGAAACATGCTAAGGTGTCGTATCTGAGTAATTTGCGGCGGCATTTTGTGTTTCAAACCGCTCTATTTGATTACGTTAAGGATCCGTGCATGAAATCGACAGATTTTGATCAATTTTGTTCATTAGTTGTGAGAAAGGGAAACAGAATTTAAACAAAATTATTTGTCGTTTGAAAAACCGAATTCTTTGTCTTATATATAGCGGAAAGGGATTTTTCAAATAAATTAAGGATTCGTGGAAAATCACTAAAATTCGCAACATGTTTCCCAAAAATTGACGCGAGACTGACATTTGATCGTTTCGTTAGAAGAAACTACTTTTGATTTTGAAAATTAAAAAATATCATCAACATCATTATATTATGGTCTACTTGTACACAGGGGAACCACTTTTTTCAAGTTCCATACAAAATATAGCGGAAAAAAAAGGTGAAACAACATTTTTTTTTAAACCTTTTCAGTAATTTATTTTTTCCTAGAATTTAGCAAACTATATCAACAAATTTAAAAATCACACATTAGTCTTCAGCTATTCTTGAAATAAAATCAAAAATTAAATTTATGATTACACAATATCTTCATTAAGTAAATCAAAGGCGAAATAAACCATATTTTCGAGAGCGCAAAAGTGATGCAAATATTAACAGGTGCTGTGACTGGAACGAATGATTTAGCACCACGAAAACTATACTTTTATACTTACACAGACTTAATGTTTTAAATTATTTCAAGCTTTCTTACAATTAGATAAATTATTGACGAAAAAGGGTTTTTTTCGTGCACGGACCCTTAATAGCGTTCTCAGTGTTTCATGATCTTTTTAACCAAATAAATGAAACGTTGTTTTTACTTTCTCTAAAACTTTGTTTTATCTCTAATAGAGACTAATAGAGAAGTATGGAAGAAAAAGACATGTGGCGCTGACCACAAAATAAATTGGAATAATTGGCAGGAGAATGATGATGTACAACAAACGACAACTTTCAACTCTCTGGTACAGCAAATTAAAATTGACGTTAACTGCTACAAACGAATAAGGGTAAAGACATCCTGGAACACACTACATTATTATCAATATTTTTATAACACTAAATGTCATATCCGTAGCGCAGTTACGTCGTAGCAGTTTCGTAGCAGTGGCGTAGTGGTAACGTAGCGTACGCACGGCAGCGGAGTCATTTCACGGCTACGCTACGTAGAAACTCGCTACTTAAAATGGACCGTGGGTACTATTGTATCGATACGATAATGTTTCTACGATCAAATCCTACAAACTTATATACGACTGCGAAGATTGTCTGATAAAAAAGTTTTTCTGCACTTTAGTTTAAATTATTGAAACTCTAAAACCAAAGCATGAGGTACTTACGCGTGCCATCGAAGCGAGTGGCGATGGTATCGAGGAAGGTGTTCTGGGGCGCGAGCAGCCCCTTGCGCACGGGCATCCCCCCGCGCCGCGCACCCCGCGCTCACCCCCCTCCACCTGGAACAACCAATACGTCAAATATTAACATAATCATTAATAACAAAATTTAATTGAGTTTTTCAGATGTTTATAATTTACTATAAGCCTCATTTTAAAGGGTTGCGTAAGAAAATAATACCCCTTATAATTGGTCGACTCAATCTGTCACAGATATATAAAATTAGAGTTACCGAAATGTCAGACCCTGTAAACTTTCGAACAGTAACGAACTTCAAGTACAAAAAAAATTCAGCAGGAGGTTTAATAAACGTTTGATTGAAATTGGTTCAATTAAGGTACCTTCGACCTATTATTATTATTAACACGTTCAGAATTATTCAAAGTTTTATAAAATAACTTGGCGATTGCTACTCCTTGACTAATCGAACCAATTTTTCGTAAGTCCTGCGAAATTATTTTTATTTTCTATTCAGGCAATAGAAGTTATTGATTTCGAGAGAACCCCACTAAATCTGTAGACCAACACGTAGGTACTCTGCAGGTTTTTATAAAGCGCGGCGCTATATAAAAGCTATTTATTTGTATCCAGTCGACCAATAGCGAAGAGATTTTTCACGTCTCGTATTTTACGCGCGCCATTTTCCACAGTTGCTGCTCAGTAGATTGATGATTCGGAGGTTTTTGGCCATTTGCTATTCACAAAGGATGTCCGTTAATGTTGTGGGCTTATATTAAAGGTTCTATAAAAGGTATTTAGGCTTATTTTTGAAATAGGTAAGTAATACAAAAAACGAGTTTATTTAACAGGGACTTTTGTAATATTCGGTGATTGAAGGTAGGTTCAAACAAACTCTCGCGTAATTACGAGGTACAAGTTACCTCGATCGACTGTAATTACGAGAGCTAGCTTTTGTTAAAAATGCACAATTGTGCCTTTTTCATTTGTACTTAGCTCGATTCAAAGTATTCATTAAAGGCGAGTTTCAAAAAGCGGCAGAACAAAAGCTTAATGAGAACAATCACCCTCTCTCGGATTGAGATCAGGCGAAATTTCAACGTGCATGAAGCGATTTTGTCATATCCCAGCGATCGTAGACGTGTATTATGTAAATAAGGGTCAAATTAATGTTGCCATTTACTCACTGGGAGGCATTAATTAAAGGATAATAGGAGCGTTACAAATAATAGCCACCTATGTGTATCTTGGATCGACTTATATGATGCTTCGTTTGATCTGCGAATCTCGAAGAATTTTAAAATTTCTACGTAGGCAAGTAAATTCGGAATAACACAAGAACTCAGTGTAAAATTGATAACATACCATGTTGCTAATAATGATCAGCACTTTCACAAGAAAAATGCTATAATGTTGAAATGAAAAGTAATATCTAACAAATAAGAACTATTGCAATTCCACGTCCTGTCGTAACGCAAGTGTGACACATTTCCAATATTCAATGCTTATTATAGTAGGTGAAACTTTCCCGTTGTAGTGCTATACCGCCCATTTGTTTCCACCTTAAGTACCCTACGACCTCAAATCACCATAGGCCTAAACAAGTAAAGCCGTCACTATCCATGACGCGTTGACACTTCCCGATATTGCGTTGACACTTCGCCTAATTCGGCACAAACTTGTCACTCCTATTATTGATGGTTCCACACTCAAATATTCCCCTATCTTTGTTAGATGCGTCAATAAGCGGCGCGTAATAACTAGTAATGTAGATTGACATAAATGTCAGTCTACTGTTTAGTTAGTACATGTACTGACTTAATAACTGTGATTATTACATTGGCAAAGTCTTGCGCGGTGACCCCTGAAGTGGTAATCGGTTAACATCCGACAGGGCCATAAATGAGTTTAAAACGGGCTTCGTATATGGAGCGTGAACATTGCTATTTATTTTTGGAGAGATGTGAATATTTTCATCAAGGGTATACAACTCGTAAGTTTTATATGTGGGGATATTTCTTCATTCTACTTTGAGTGTAGATATGAGCTAGATAGATTACCCCATTTTTTATCTTACTCTAAGCGAAGGATTGGTTCCTTCTCAAAGTTTCTCGAGCAAGCATAAATCTGAATGGATTCAATATAAAAAAATAGTCATGTTCGCAATTCTTACCAGAGGAAAATGTGTCGAACATAAAGATATGAGTTCTGAACGTTCTATTTGTTACTACTTCTGCTCGAAAGAAAAATGAAGCTTTTAAAATAAAGTAGCTGTTGGTTAAGCTTCGTCGCCCGCGGGTAACAAAGGCCTATTGTTAGCAAATAGGTATAAAGATTAAATTCCCGATAATTATACCATTATTTACGAGAACTTCTTTAACTCTTTTCTTTGTCATGAATTATCAATTTTAATCGCTGGTGTTTAACTAATAGCACTTTGTCTCAGCCGCTTGTTTCGATTTTTCATAATTTATTTATTTTCTTGTTTCTTAAGAGCTTCCTGATACGCGGTCGTCGGAACATTAATAAACGATAAAGCAATATAGCGGGCTAAACATTCATCTTATATAAAACGAAGTAATTGCTCTGATTCAAGGATTTATACAGTCAAATTGATTTTCCTTGGCTCGGATATTTTATGAATATCTCCCTAATTGCTCGTGCAAATTCATAGCTTGATATTCTCTCTAATTCTATTGAAAAAAAATGTAAGTCTAATTGAAATCAGATGAGGATGCCCTATGATTATTTCCCCTCCTGTTGTATTTACTTGTACATATTATTATTTTCATATGTTTACATATCTTGGGACCATATGGTCCCAGTCCTTTGGAGTACGAGGGGCCAAAGCCAACTCGCAGAGGCCCCTTAGACAATTGTAAATGGAATGAGGCACTAATCGACGATTATCCCTATAAGTAATAGTGCTAATTAGAATAAATCGTCGATTGCTGCGAATAAGTTGGGTTGTCCTTGGGTGCACTTGTTATTACAATTACAACTTATTATTAGCTATTTTAAGTCTGTAAGTTTTAAAATTATGTACCTAAATATAACCTTGAAAAAGTGAATAAATCCACGATAAGGATAGATACTTTTATTTATAGACTCACTGATTAAGAATGAGACATGGCTTTGGTTGACTTAATTTTACATGATATATCCACGATTTATGAAAGTTATTACAATGCTTTAACGCTCCAAACTTCAGTTGAAAGTTGTTGAAATTTAATCCTTTAGAGGCTTTTATTACCCTTAAACTTACTTTGAAACTCACAAGAAGGAAACACGACATATATGCTTACATGAATAACATCTGTTTACGAACCTGTCAAACATACAACGCGCGAAGAAAGCTAAATTTTCCTTGATGCCGTACTTAAATCCCATTTATGTCATAAGTTTATATTAGCTGCCTGGGATTAAAGGGATCTGATGCACGAGTTTTATTGTGAACGATGAGACACTGAACAGTTTTCTCACACATTGCACACAAAAACCAGAACGTTGTAATGGACTTAAGATCAGTAAGTTTTGTTTTTAATCGATGAATTTCAGCATTATATCTGAAACTAACTGACCGTAAGTGGCATGTTTTACGTTCCGATTCTCATTAACTATCCGTAAATCTTATATGTCTAATTAAAGCACCATTTAAGGTGACCCATAAAACGTAGTGAGCGCGTTAGAATACTGCTGCAGCCTTCCTACTTCACCATAAACTTTTTATGTTTCATAAATACTGTGGCAGTAAATATGAATTAATGGTTTTCTGAGGTTGCGTTATGCCCTTTCGCTATCCATATTCTTTCGGTCCACGTAAACAAGATATGTTGGTTTGCAGGTCGAAAGATATTAGTCTGCTCATAAATCTATTATAATGTTTTCTGAAATTAATAATCGTAACTCAGGTTTATTTTACAAGAATTAATTATATCTACGTATTTATCGTTTGCAGACAGGTACTCTTGACTGAATAATATCAGATACCGTGTTATTATTTAAAACGTTAATGAATACTTCATAATTATCGTAAAGTAATTAAATTAAGTACCTGCTTACCTTACCTATCGCAGGTATTATTTACATTAATATACGTAAATTTTTGAGTGAAAATTAACATAAACGAAGAGCGATAATTATTATGGTTGCAAGAAACAAGCAGCGCAGTATTTTATTCTGCTTTATTAAAATTATAAAATTGCGGATTCTTCCGATAATTATCGAAAATGGACAGGTTTTTTTTTCCGCTCTCGATGTTTGAGAATCGATGGATGAGGGCCGAGAGGCTATTAAAATATATGAATAACAAATCAAAGTCCCATTCAATCCGGAATGAATTTGTATTTCTGAATGTTTGTAAAGAACCACTTCTTTTACATATTGCTAGGGGATGGGATTCAACGCTTGTGAACAAAAATCTTTCAGTTCAATCAATCATAATTCTTCTATGTATAATCATTTCTGTTCGACATATTGTACGTTAGCTAAAACTACTTACTTCGTGCCGTAGCCGACAAAATCTATACATATAATAAAACAGTAAAATCCGGTGTCTGTCTGTTTGTTTGTTCGCGCTCATCTCCGGAACTCCTGAACGGATTTTTATGTAGTTTTCACAGGTAGACAGATTAATTTGGAACAGAATATAAGCTTAGTTTCATTAAAATCAGATATTGTAATAAAAAGTTATCATCGTACATGACGGTATTCTGTTCACGACACGTTGTGCACAATTTCTGAGAGTAACCTTACAAAAAGTACTAGGCTTGCATGAATTCAAGATAGTATTTCAATCATTTATCACACTAATAGGATTTGGATGAGAGGCACTAAAACAGTTTAAAAGTACTAGGCTTGCATGTTTCGTTTAGTTTATTTTGAGTTTTTAGTATATAAAAAAAAAACCGGCCAAGTGCGTGTCGGACTACGCACAATGAAGGGTTCCGTAGTTGAGATGAATTTATTTATCCCAAGAACAAACTTAACATTGTAGTTGAAAAACATGTTCTCCCATACATTCCAAATGCAAATCGTCGCTCGGCATCCAATACCGCGAATGTGACACTTTTACGTTTTTTTTTTAATTGCAGGATCACTTATTTGAACGTATTGAATGAAATAAAACAAAAATCTGATTTTCGTAAAAAATTCACATTCGCGGTATTAATATAATAATAATCTAAATCTAATACCTTTAAACGAACAATTCTTGTATATATGTATATTTAATCTAAATCTCGGAAACGGCTCCAAGAATTTTTATTAAATTTAGTATGCAGGGGGTTTTGGGAGCGATAAATCGATCTAGCTAGGTTTCATTTTTAGAAAACGTTGTTAAAAAAAAAATGGTCATCCAGATATTTTTCTTTATTCAAGTAACAAGGACTCATTGTGTTAGTAAACTTATGAACTATGTTAACTTATTTTACCAGGTCACTTAGAAAGTTTTGCGACTAACAGTTTTTGTCTATAGTATACTGGCTGGTTTTGTCATGTCAATTAAAACTATGACTATTTGTTACAAAAAAACATAACATTCCAAATTCGAAATTCCCTCCACATTTTTTTACGAGCAAAATCAAAATACTCTGTCTTACTGAAAACTGGATTTACAACGAGAACATTTTCGCGCGATGATTTTGTACGATTTCAAATGTCGACCAAAACCAGAAGAATAGTTTGAAAGACTTCGAATGGTGTTCATAGAAAAAAGCCTTTCTAAAGCGACTATTTTCCGCTGGTTCAACGAATTTATGGGTGGTCTCGTAATTTTGGCGGACAAAGAAAGAAGTGGCCGCCCAATGACGGTTGTTACATAACAAAACGTGCTGGCTGTGAAAAATTTAATTCAAGAGAATAGGCGAATTACATATGAAGAGGTTCAGCATATACTGCCGATTGGATCGGGAAGTGTGCATGAAATTCTACACAGGCATCTTCGGTTATGGAAGATAGTTTCACGCTGGTACCGTAAAATCTAACACAGGCTCAGAAGGAGGCTCGGGTAGAATGGTGACGAGACATGATAGCAAAATTTGTAGCAGGCTCGTCTCGGCGCGTTTAAGATATCATTACGGGTGATGAATCTTGAATTTATCAATATGATCCAGAAATGAAGCGTCAGTCGACCGTGTGGCTGTTTCAAAATGAACCAACGCCTACCAAAGTGAAGCGAGCCACAAGTACAGGAAAAATTTTGATCGCAAGGTTTTTTTTTGCCGGTTTATCTGGTGTCAGTACCCTGACGAGATCAAAGGAGTATCAATGCTGAATGGTATGTTACCAAATGTTTGCCAGAAATTTTTACTTCTGCAAGCAGCAAGCTACCGAACACTGGCCTCCGTGGGCTACTGCTTCACCACGACAACGCGCTGGCTCACTCGGCACTCAAAACAAGGGACTTTCTGGACAGCACACCGGTTAAATTTATAGGTCATCCTCCTTACAGTCCCGATTTGGCTCCGTGCGACTTTTTCTTGTTCCCCAAAATAAAAAATCAACTCAAAGGAAAACAGTTTTCATCACCTGAAGATGCACTGGCTGCATTTGAGAAGGAGATTGGAGAGGTGTCTGATGCGAACTGGAAAATGTGTTATGAAAATTGGTTTAGACGTATAAAACTGTGTATAAACGCCAATGGAGAGTTCTTTGAAAAGATAAAATTAAAAAAATATATAACCTGAAGTATATTTTTTTCTAGTATCACAAAACTTTCTGAGTGCCCCACGTAATCTAGTTTAAATTTATTTCACCCCATGAGAGATGGTACTGCAGTGATTGATGTAGCGATCTTTTTTCAGGATATTGTTGGAGCTGGCCCGCACTCTGCGCACCAGGGATGCACACCTCATTCGCATCGTTGCGTAAAAGCAATTAATATGTGCGTCCGCGAACATTCCCGATGCGCTACAAAAACGGGGCAGCCCCACCAATACCCTGAAAGCGTTATTGTATTGGACACGAAAGGCGTTGCACGACCTTTGGGTACACCTAGCCCACTGGTTGCACGTGTAAAACGTTGTACAATAAGCTCGAAACAGAGTAATTTTGACTTTTTTGTGAGCAGCGTGCAAACCTGCGAGCCAGCATGTTTGTCCTTACCGACAACGCCCTTCGTTGATAAATGATAAATGATTTTATTTCTGTAAGTAGGTTTGTACAAACACTTTTACACGTCAATCATATTTTAAAACTAGATGAGGTCGGCGTTTCCTATCTGACTACTCTGAGAAGAAAGGCCGAAACAAACTCAGAGGTTCCCGCTCAATATCGAGTCCGTCATTGAGGTCAGGGGTCAATATATGACCAAGATATTTAAACGAAAATACTCTTTGTAGTGGAGTCCCATTGAGTAATACAGGTGGTACATAACCCGGTCTACCCCCAGCCTCAAAGACCATGATCTCCGACTTATTGGAGTTATACATAAACCCATTTGTTTTGGCATTTGGTGACCAATTACTTTCTGAGACATATCATCTGCATAGCTAATATTATTTACACAAATACCATCTATATAGCAAACCACTCTGGTGCTGCTGAGCTCGCCAATCCTGCCTCACCCGCATTCCAACCTGTATGGCCTGGAAAAAGTTCGAGCCCATCGTACACTATTGATCTGGTTACCATACCACTATTTAAAGATGTTTATAAGCTCCGTTGGCAACCTATCCTTCTCCATCTTTCTCCACAATACGTCATAAGCAATCAGATCAGAAGCCTTGAACAAATCGAGGAAGCTAGCATTAATCGGCGTCCCACGCTGTGTATAGTAAGTATGTGATAGTATGCTCAAGACACAACACTGCACTTTCTGTTGACAAACCACGCCGAAACCCGAATTGGTTTTCATGAACATTTACAGTTTTATTTATTTGTGTACGGTCAAACACTTTTGATATTTTGATATTATAGTAGCTAGAGAGATCATAAAGACAAAAATACTAACCTGCAAGACATTACGCGCTGTATTTACGCCTATTGGATGCCGAGCGACGAAATGTAAGTTTGTACGCACAATATTGAGAGATTTACCATGTTATTTTAAGACCATGGACTTCTTATAGGTTTTCCTGTAATCTATAAGTAAAGAGTCACACTATGTATTTTTTTCAAAATTTTTGGTCCAGTAGTTTCGGAGATAAGGGGGGGGGAATGGTCAATTTTCATTGAATTTATTAAATATCTTTAAAAGTTTTTATTTTAAAATTATATAAAAAATATATTTAAGATCCTCGCAACAAGCCCTTTCATTTGATATGTCACACGGTACTGTTAGCAAAACTTCTTTTTAAATTTTCTTGTTTGCGCCTCAAAAGTGACCCTATATTCAAAATTAATTTATTTACGTTACATAATCGTGTTTGGGTCACAGAAATACATATGTGTACCAAATTTCAACTTAATCGGTCCATTAGATTCGGAGTAAATTGGCTGTGACAGACGGACAGACAGACAGACAGACAGACAGACCGACAGACAGACAGACAGACACACGAGTGATCCTATAAGGGTTCCGTTTTTTCCTTTTGAGGTACGGAACCCTAAAAAATGCTATCTTCTTTCTATAAATAAAAATCTATTGCCGCATGTGTGAAAGATCATCACTAGAGAATGGCTCGACCGATTTGGTATATCTTTTTTCTGTTATATTCTTAATTGTCAAGACAATGTTTTCATGAAAGAAAATATTGGAAAATCCACCGGAAGTCGGAAATACACCCAGGCGACGCCGGGCACGGACAGCTTGTTCAAACAATAGGCCTTTTTCTTAACGCCAACACCAGTGACTATGTGCCATTGTGTAAACACAGTGGGCCCTTATGGCACAAAATATAGCGAGCGGAAAAGGGGAAGTAATTCTGTCAGATCAACTGTCAACACATCAAGTCGACGCGCTAAGATGGGGTTTGGCAGAAAATTGATTGCAACAATGGGAAAAGTTGTTTAACACATACATAGTATAAGTATGAAACTTTTTCGCGAATCTACTAAAAGAGTATCTGATCCTTTTAATCCCATTAAAAAAGTTCGGTTTCACGTTTTTGCAAGGTTATGCTAGCTCACGCATAGTAGATAGGTATCCATTTTATAAATTTAGCCACTGAATTTCTGAATTTACTTTTAAAAATGTATTGGGTATTGATTTTAAACTTTGCAGACTTAGTAAAGTCTGATAAGATTATTATTATTAGGTATATTGAAATGGGTCCTCTTAAAACTTGTCGTGGGCATTTTGTAAATTGGTTCTTCATTGGTCCTAATTATCAAGTCCTAATTATATAAGTAGTTGAAATTAAAACAGTTTCTGTTATTTAGTTACAGTTTCAAAACCCCTAATATTAGGTACATAAGTATAACAATGTCCAGCTTTTATCTAGGATCAGTAAAAATATTGAGGGTACGTGGGTTAATCGCTTGTGAGGAGACCGATCGATCCATCTCTCGATCAGTCACGTCTAACAATGTTGCCACGTTTAAGTTTTCAATGGGCAATCATTCTTTCTGAAATATTTGGATCTTCATAAGGTTAGACTCCTTTTTTAGGCAGCAGTTAATTTTCCTTGTCATTGGGTTTTTCCATTAAATAAATTCTCTGCCTGGAGTTCTGCCCGGTTGATGGCGATAGCCTCGCACTATATTACATGGGATTCAAAGATAAATAATTAGCGGAATGTGGTTTTATATACACACCTGCCTAACTTTTCTGGAAACACGGGCAGTATTATGCAGTTTTCAATCTAAGGCAGCTTAGATCCCTGTACTTAGTTGTAATAACGTGGGGCTGGAGAAGTGGTAGAACGTAATTACTGTTTCAACCCTAAGAGGTGTACTTAACTGTTGGTAGAGGGTTTTATCATACAAGATGGGTTTGCTTTAATTAGGTCACTCGCCAGTGGAATGCTTGTTACGTTGTTATTAGAGCGGACAATAGTGACTCTAAAGTGGATGTGGATCCCAACACAGACCCTTGTACACACACTTATGGAAGATGAAAGTGTAGTTTTTTTAAGGAATTTGAAACTTATCATAGTAAGTAGAGTAGTAAGTATGTTTATTGGATCTGGTTCCGAGTAGTTTTTAACCTTTTGAGGTCGAAGGCTTAGGTCATGGGGCCTGAGTGTGCGTCTTCATTTCAAAGGAAATATTGAGGCTTGACAAATTTTCACGTCTAGGAGGGTGGACTTTTCTATACACTATTATAAAGTATAATAATATTATAAAGAGGTTTGTTTGAAAGTTTGTATGTAGGGGGTAATCTCCGGAACTACCAGTCGACTTTAAAAAATATTTTCTCATTGGATAGCCCAATTCTCGAGGATGGTTATAGGCTATGTAACATCACCCTACGACCCTGAGCAGCCGAGCAAAATAGAAAAAAAAAAACATTAAGAACGCTAAGCAAAAACGAAGTAATAGCGCGGGCGGGCGATGGAATACGACGCGGTGGGTCGGGGCCGAAATTTAACGCGGACGAAGTCGCGGGCAGAAGCTAGTTTTTAATTAAAAAACAGTGGCACTCCGAGATTGCCGACGGAATCGAAAACTTGAAAAAAAATCGGCACCGCGGTAATCAACGCGTTGATGTCTTTTTAATGGTCAAAAGCTGGTGTCGTCACAGTGTCGCGAAATCAATGGTTTAGCCCCATCTCAAAAATGCCTAACGTGCCAAAAGAAGTTTTCACTTCGAAAATGAGCATAGCCATTTAACGTGGTAATGCTGCTACCTACTCTATTTTCTGGACGTGTTCAGAAATTAAATATATGTATTTACCCATTTTACACGTCGTCGTCAATCTTGTGACTATTTGCGGCGCACAGTACACCGACACAACGGGTTCAGTACCTCAGCTATTTTTATATCGAAACCAGGAAAGTTAACGTAAATACAGCGCGTAATGTCTTGCAGGTTAGTATTTTTGTCTTTATGATCTAATAATTTAAGCATTCGAATTCGAAGAATATTGGGAAACCACAAGTTGTAGGCATGTGTGGTAATGTTTCTGATGTAAAGCACATGCTTTATATCAGAAATATTACATACAAATAAAGTAATTTATATCCGACATTGAGTTGAAAGAAATGTGACTGATATAAATAGGTAAATGGAGTTTATTCAGTCCATCGTATAGCGTAATGTAATCCACAGCGTCCGAAACGTTGCCATGCATTCTAGTTCAAATTTTCAACAGATACCCAAGCTATCAATAGGTAAACGGACAGGAAGCGCTCTATTTGACATTTGCCAGATTATTCAACCAATTCACCTGTACAAATGATAATCGGTCTTTTGACAAACATAATTCACTCAGTCAGTACCACTATGGTACCACTCCAGCTGGCCAGTACCTATATATATGACTTCATTTCTTTGTCGCTCAATTTTGTTCCGACTTTTATCGGGTCTGTACAAGTCCGTCCGTTACCCGAGAAACTTCTACCGTAGTCCGATAGTTCGCGAAGGGCTTTTGTGAACTGAATGTCACTTTCCACTTTATCGTAAGCCAAGGACGATCCAGTACAGTTCGTTAAAAATGTTTGACGTTCGTATATTTTGATGCATCAGATTAAATGTATTCACCGTTTGACGTAATAAAACGGAGTGCTTTCAGCTAAAAATAACATTAAGTTATCATAATATTATGGCACATTTATAACATGAGGGACTTGTGAATGTCAGTGTATTTATGTATGTAATTTTATTTGAATATCTACAATGTAGGCACGATCACTATAATAATATCGCGTGTCAGACTGACATGTCTGTTTATGCCTTTTTATGACGCGAACATGATAGCTCCAAGTATTAGAAAATGGTAACGGATAGTGTAATTCTACCTTACATTTATTTATTTCTTGATGAAAATACATATTCAAATAACGGACTTGTTAAGAAGATTTCGAATTAAGTCTAGCAGTTCTTTAGCAGTTCGTTATAGTTAAGACAAGATTGATTATCCAAAGCAAAATATAACAGTACCTAATTTTATTTTGCTTTGGGCTCTGAAAATATGAGCCTGCTGCTACTGGTAATATAATCGTAGCTTACAAACTTTGTGACCTATACAGAAAGAATTCTGAAAATATGCATATAAAAATGCGTTATCGTTCCATTAACCTGAATAAATCAACGCAGCTTTTGTTACGGGGAAGCCCTAAATCCGCGGGATATTGTTATGCTAAAGCTAAACATGCTTTCCATAGAACATCAATTTAATAACGTTATCCGATATTATACTGAAAACAAACAAATTCACAACCGTTTCTAATCTAAATAATCGTGTGAAGGTAATAAATTGTGGGAGTCGCGTGCCCGAGTGCCAATTTGCATGTTATGACTACTGAGGTATTGCGGAATGCGACATTTTAATGTAGCTGTCATCATCTCACCCGCATTTTATATAAAGCAGTTTATAAATGCTAGGCAAACACTTTTTATCTTTTCGTTCCATTTATCTTACTTAATTAGTGTTTTTTACAAAAAACTAGTCTCTACTTAATTCAGATACTTGAAAATAATTTTTAAACTAAAATTGTTGGTGCAAAATGCAAACGTTATTTAATTTCTCCTTTGTGTACTAATTTGGTTATATATTTAAGAAAATTAACTGTGGACGCTTAATTAGTCTTTTGTTATGGGAATTAGTATCATTATTTAAGGGGCGACCGGCAAAGAAACTTGGGGTTGTTGTGTTGTCTGCCAGCTTTTTATCATCCAAATTTTCGAGAAAAAATATTTAATTATACCCACAGGTTTTTAAACTGCAAAATCGAAGCAAACAACATTTGAAATGGACTTAAGTATTCCACAGGTATAATTTCTTACTGTTACGTGTGTGTTTATTTTCTAAGGTACAAACTATTAATTTAAGTTTTAATTAGCGGCAATTTCACGCAGATATTAGTAAGAAGCCCTTGAGGATAATTTATTTTAATAGTACGTGAGGTGAACTAATATTGTACCCACCATATTTTGGTGGAAGATTAATAAATTATTTAAGCGAAGATTTTCCTCATTACAAGCTTACTTAGCTTAACATGAAATAATGTTTTTTCACGTTTACGAAGCAAATTGCATTCATTATGTTATTTTCCTTTGTCAGCTATTGTTTTGTCCCTATTTACAGAGAATAAGTTGTGAAAAGAAAAGTTTTATTTTCTTCTCAAACGTAGCTTTTCCGATTGATTCAATATGGTCGAAAGAAATATCGTTAGAGCAGTGCACTGCTCGGTGGAAAGTTAGGTGGGAAATCTATGATGACAGCTTAAATACAAATAGTACTACGGTTATTTCTGGACGTATTTCATCGGATTTTGATTCGGAAAAGTTCAGCGTTTCGTAGCAAATCTTTTTCGTTTGTAGAAGAATCTTTAGCGTTTTGCAAATGTCGGTATCTGAATATGAAAAGTACACAAGTTTTGTAACATTCTCTAATATGTATTGTAAATGATACCAAGTACAAGTGTATTATTCTATCTATCAGTCTACATTTACATAACCCTTTTTCTTTGTTACTTCAATTGATAACATATATCATTATTCTCACCTAACATCTTTAGACTGCTCAAGGATCCCTAGCCAAAACGTATTATGATAATTTCCGTTTCCAACTAATTTAAGATTTTATCAGAAATACCCAATTATATATTCCCAGTGAGACCATATAATCATACCCATTTAATCGATAAGACCCATTTATACCTGATAATTTGTAGCATACTGGGTATAAATTTGTATGATAGTATACCCGGCGAGGAGGCAGCATTATTTTAGGATTAACCTTTGGAACCGGTTCGTAATGAAATTCCAAACTCTACCTACGAAATATTAAACAGTATTTTAGAAACTAATTAACAATAATCTTTTCTGTGTGCTAAATATTCGGCACAGTTGGCTCTAAGCGACCAGAATATATTCCTACTACTTCCACAATTTACGTTGGAACGAAAATTGGTACACAAGTGAGTGCGAAAACATCGCAAATATTACTTCTAACATCTTAAATGTTCCTATTTATATTTAAATGTATATGATATATTATAATTTGTGAAATTAAACTGGAGCTAAGCGCAAGTGTCTCGGGAATTTTGTGATTTAGGAGAAAGCACTTCATTAAACACTTCATTTCGCTTACAACGTTGCTTGCTTTACAATTCTCTCTTGTGGTATTCTGTTCTTTAGATTGTGGTCTCCCTAGTATATCAGAGGATTGTGGAAGGTGGTAGGAGCTTGTGGCTAAGTAATAACAACCGCACGGGTCGATCCAACAGGTTAAGCTACGCTTGCCGGAGTTGGTCTTGGATGGGTGATTAATTGACCATCTCTACATACCGAGATTCCGCCGTGCCTCGGAAAGCACGTAAAGCCGTTGGTCCCGGCTGTCATTTGTAGATTTTTGACAGTTGTTACGGTTCGTCAGAAGCCCGAAAGTCTGACAACCAGTCTTACCAAGGGGTATCGTGTTACTCAGTACCGAACTGGGTTGTGGAGGTTAGATAGGCAGTCGCTCCATGTAAAATACTGGTGTTCAGATGCATTCGGTGAGACTGGAAGCCGACCCCAACATAGTTGGGAAAAGGCTAGGCAGATGATGAATGGATTTGTGGTAGGTTCAGTAAACTTTAGATACTGTTCTGAGATATCCAAACCTAAGTTTCTGCCTACTCCTAAGGAAAACTGGCAGTTTATGTAATCGTACCACCATGACAAATTGAAGGGAAAACACAAGAAATTTCGTGATTTCAAGTACTTAAAGGCCATGAATAGGAGAGGCCTATAAGCATTCCCAGCAGTGGACTGATAAAGTCTGACATTTTTTTAATGACTTTTTCGAGTCAATTGAGGTTATAAGTAAATAACCGTGTGATAATTGCTGCCCTATGTAATCCGGTACGCTCAAAAGCCTCTCTAACGTATGTATATATGCAAATTGACAATGTTCACAGAGTGCGGAAAATGTAAACTGGTCATGGACATAATATTATGTTACTGTTAGCCTGTATTTTGTCACTTCCCGGAAAACTACGGATTTACAGAGCATTCAGTAATTATGGTCTACACTCATAAGTAGGTATAAACCGCGAAGTAAACCTGTATATTTACTTCATGGTGTAAACCCAACTTCGTAGGTATTATATTAAGTGCATGTTCTTCTGTTATTAAATGTTAGTTTTGTAAATCGAAGAACGTGGAGCCGTGGAGTTTCTTGCCGGCTCTTCTCCATAGGAAGCGACCAATTGGAACCGTGCACCTAGCTTCTGACGTTTCATAAGTGCCCTTGTAAGTTTGTGTGAAATAAAATATTTTGATTTTGAACGCGTTAAAAACCTTGAAATTTTACTGACTAATTAGAACTGGCCCTAGGGAAAGAGCAACGATGCTTATTATACTAAATATTCGATGTGAAGTTATCCCTGCTAGGTATATCAAGGTACGGTCGTATGGTATAGACGTGAATCGCGAAAACTCAATAAGGTTTTTGGTGTGGAATTTATTCCCGTTTGTCAAACGTCCGCGTCCTTTGATAGACATATTTACCTCCGGTTTAGTCACAGTCGCTAAAAATCCATCAACTAAAACCTGAAAAAAGCCTAGCATACTTTCACTGTGATAGTTGGGCTGACTGGCACAAAATTCTGACTATTATTTAAGTAGGGCAGAGCGGTACCTGAGCACAATTTACGTTTCTGCAATGGTTTTGTTTTTTTCATACGACCGCTTAGTTATTCAACTATAATTGTTGAAATAAAACCCTACATGGTATTATGAGTAGGTAAAAGAATCCCTTTAGTAAAAAGAACTCATATTTTTACCAATATGCACAGTATTAACACGTTTTATGTTGAAACCACATAAACCCCTTTTACTTAAAATATTCCTATAAAACCATGAGTGCTACGATTACATTGCGGCTACGTTAGGTAGAGTTATTCAAAACCATTCAAAATTAAAAGCTTTAACGTTTCAGACAAACCCATAAATCTAACTCGTTTGCGAAAAAACTGTAGCATTCAATTTTGAAAATGGAATCGAGTTTTTGGGACTGGCGAGGTCGTTAGCTCTTTTCAGGATTTGTTCGGGTTTGGTTAAGACCAGGCACTCCTAAGACAATTTCCACGCAAACTCCGCCCCCATGCACCCCACTACTCCACAATGTGCTAAACGCTAACACATCAGTAATAAAGTTGAATATCGCGTGCGCTCTTTGGTAGTGTTTGTTTGCAACTAAAGTAATAATTCCGTGGCTGGCGTGAATATGTTGACATGTCTAAAATGGCAATTTGTCAGGACGGCCATTTTAAAGGTTTGACCTCTTCTGGTAAATCGGTAAATTAGTTTACAGTATGTGCTTTAGTTGTTTAATGAGTTAAGTTGATATAACGAAATATCAATATTCGTTCACAAAACCATGTGAATCGTTAATTTGACATGTTGTTATCAAGTAAAACACGTAAAAATTCTAAATGTCAACATAATACCATAGTCGATTGCTCCAAAAGTTATTTAAATTTTGAGCTGTCAATTTTTTTCATATAAATTCCTAATGCGTAGAACGTATTAAGCCAATAAAAAAAACATACAAGTCAAGATGTCAATGTATTCACGCCAGCCACGGAATTGATCTAGAGAAGAAATATCTTATATCTGGATAATAAACTATGTTTTCTTACTATCAATAATTATTTTAGACATAAAAGCCGAGTATTCTTGTTTTAGTTGCAAATAATCTTTAAAAAAAAAAAACAACCGACTTCAAAAAAAACACTACAAAGTGAAAAATAACTTTAATTTCGGAAGTCGGTGTCTTTGGTTTTGAATTTTCGTTCTTTGTCACCGACTTCCGAAATTAAAGTTATTTTTCACTTGGTAGTGTTTTTTTTGAAGTCGGTTGTTTTTTTTGTAAAAAGTTTTAATTTTTCACTTTTTAGTTGTGGTACCTACCCCACACAAATTCGAATACCACTACCTGCTATGTAAATAACAGTGACAAGAAGTTATCATATCATCTACATACTAAGTGGGAAAAAATACGTATAATTGAAGCTAACTCAAAAACTACCCAAGCAAAGTTAATAAAATTTATATGGGACTACCTCTAAAGTATGATCTACCAAACAAAAAAAGAATCATCAAAATCTATTCATAATTGGCGGAGTAATCGCGTAACAAACATACAAAAAAAAAAAAAAACATTCTGACGAATTGAGAACCTCCTCCTTTTGGAACTCGGTTAAAAAGACATGTTTTCGAATAAAAAACGAATCGAGCGAAAATGTTCCAATTACGTGACTGTCTTATATATGAAAAGAAAAAGATCTAATAAATCATATACTAAAGTTCCATTTTCATTGTGTACGTGATTTTTTCAGAATATTAATGCAAATTAACGTACAATTTAAGGAGCTTCCTCTTAAATTGGCATCTGAGTGATCCTTAAAATGTGTGAAAAATCCGTTAAAAATACTGTCGCCTATAAGCTTCTAACAAATAATTTGACGGTATTCCGAGTAATATAAAACATGCATAAGGAACACGAGATAATATTATAGAATATATGATTAATACAGATAAGGCAACGTTCATAAGCAGTAAGTTCAAGGATATTAATAACGTTGTTATTGGCTTGGGAGTTCTATTTCACAAGCACACTCAACTCCGCCTTATCCTCGTATATACTTGATTACGTACTTTTGTTGGAAATCCTCCTCGGATGAAAGACCTCTGAAGGGATCTGTTGGATGCGTCAGAGGGTCTTATTTCATAGAAACTTTATTGGTAATATTATAAGGCCAGTGATGACGTCTGTAATAGACTGACGCGGCCTTTTTTTACTCGTATACGTGATGAATGAGCTGGTCACCTTGAAGATACATTTTATTAAAAAACTTCAAAGCTGCGAAAAAGAAATATGGGACAGAAGGTGTAGATTAAATCAGCTGTCAAAACTCCGGAGATGACGATAAAACTGCTCAATTAACAGTTGTAAACATGCTGAAATTCTACACTCGTCTGAAAAATACACATTACAGTCTGAATTTATTTCACATAAAATTCAAATATTTTCCATAAAATGTGTTCTGCTGAACAACAACAAAGCGGATTCAAAAGCAGACCGATATTGAAAAATTCCACTCATACATTTGAATGGAGTTCGTGCACGAGATTGAAAACAATTGAATAACTTGGGACATATCTTTATTTGGTGGGAATCCTTTCTTGACTATATTGAAACACGGTGTAGGTTGTTTAGGTACGCGAACCATGAAATTATATCAATAGGTTATGTTTACTAATAACGAAACGGAATGTGCAGGTTGCGTTGCGACTTGCGAGCCATCGGTTTGCCATCACTCTCTATTTACTCACTAGTTCTAAAGCATATGCCACCAAAATACATGAAAATCATGTATTTCAGCGCTAGCATAAACAATATGTTGTCAGTTACCTTGTAGCACTGTATAACTGGTTAAACTCTTTGATTCAATTTAAGTGTTTATATATCGTCAACATTCCCCCATGTCCATCAATGAGTGTCCATTACAGTGTCCATCACTACTGAAAGCAAATTATACGGAACCGTGATCAGAGGCGAGATTATTAGTAATCAATACATCAATTTATTTACGAGTAATATCCATTACAGCATCAAGTGTAAACTTCGTTTAATTTTATTAATTAGGCGATGTTTACGATTCAGCGAGCCGTGAACTTTAGCATACCGCAATCAATTGAAGTGGTCAGTGCAGCCTTACACACTCATTTGCAGGCATTTCTAACGAATGCAGGGAATTTCGGTAGAACTAACTCTGAGCTGCTACTGGAATACTACACGGACGATTTAACACGGACATTCGTAAGTTTCCAGAGCCGGCCGTAGCTTTGCTTCGCTTTGCATATGTCGGAAACAATTTGTAACTCTCAATTGGATTCAATACATCCGGATAACGAGTATGTTTTCGTAATTTCAGTAAAATGATTTACAATAATTATCATGAGCTTTTACAATTTTACTTAACGAATGTTTATTTTAGTAAGTTTCGATAATCCAGCCAGTAGGTATTTTTGTTAGATTTTAAAATTAGAATCATTGATATTTTTTTTACATTTCTCAATGAAAGGTCATGTCGTAGCGAAAAAGTAGCTTGATTTATTTTTGCGGGAACGATCCATTAATCACGTTCGTCATTAATCAATCATCGACCGGAATCTCAGCGAGTGTATGTAAGTAAGATGAAAGGAAGCAAATCAAAATGAGTCTGGAATCCTTGAACAATTCCCAGCTGGATAATACGACTAATGTAATGTCTCTGTAATTCCTTTCAAACTCCTACGTCGGCGGTACGTACGCGCTACATCCCGAATCTCTCTAAAATCCCTCCATGCAAGCTTTGTGAGTTTTCCATCACATAATGTTTGTAGATAACAAACAGTTACTTTTATTATCTACCTGCCTCGTTCCCGGACAGGTATTTCATGTCATAAAAACAGAGCATAACGGGTAATTCAAGTAAACGATCGACTTGTTTCCGATGCCAAAGCGAGTAAACATATGATAACATCGTTACGGCTTCGCGAATGGTTGCCTACACTCGCAAATTTAATAAGGCTCTATCATGTAAGAAAATTGTACCAAACTTCATAATACATGTAATCAATATTGATCAAAGTCTTCTTCTTAAGTTTACGCAGAATATTTTGATCAATATTGATTGAGGTCTACCGGTCCACCCATTTTGAAGACAAGATTTTCCCATGTCAATAAAGACTTTAAGATAAGAAGTAACTGACAGCCTTATATTGTATTAAGGGTCGCCTAACTAAAAAAGAAAAATAACACAAGGAAAAACAATAAGTTTGAGGAATGAGGCTAAATATCCAAATCCTATGTGAGTAGCAAAAATATCCGGGTCCCGTTAGTAAAACAAATATATATTGAGACATTTGAAGGGTCACCCATTCGAAATTATCGTGTAATTTCGACTATAGATACAGAACCTATTTTACTATTTTTAGTCATGATTAGAGAATACTTTTTGTGACTATGCTTTGTAACTCAACATAGGTAATCGATTATATTACGAACATAGTTCAATAAATAAATCATCAAAGCTAGCCGTCAGTACATTGTTTTTGTTACATACATATTTTAGAACACAAGTCCCTCGTCCCATCTCGTCTCCTGTCACATATATCTTTAGGCAGATCATACATAGATGTAGAAATTGGATAGTAAATTTACGACCCGTGTTTTATAACCACATAACATCCGTTATTTATGGTCAGAATAGACACGAAACGAAAATGTCAACGGTATTCGGTTTTGACTTGGAAATATGTAATGTTTAGGAAATTGCTTCTCTATTTTATTAAAGTGCCTTTAGATTTTACTTGCATTTAACTTCAATTTATAAATGAAAAGTAGATTTGATTTATTAAAACTTTCGGGTCATTAACGATCTTCACATAAAATTTGATTTATCCTATATTATTAAAAAAAACTTTTTTACAAAAAATACAACCGACTTCCAAACTACAAAGTGTAAAATAACTTTGATTTCCGAAGTCGGTGTCTTTGGATCAGTATTTTAGTTTTTTGACATCGACTTCCAAAATTAAAGTTATTTTTCACTTTGTAGTTTGGAAGTCGGTTGTATTTTTTGTAAAAAAGTTTTTTTTCGCTTTTTAGTAGGTAGTTTGTTATTTATCTAAGTTACAATAGCCTTATGTCAACTGCTCATCAAAAATACTCAAATCGCTATAGATGTGCCTATAATATTTGAAGAGTTCCCTCGATTTCTCCAAGATCCCATCATCAGATTGTGACCAAATGACAATGGGACCAACTTGAAAGTATACCCTTTCAAACAAAAAAATAATTTTTCAAATCGGTTCAGCCGTCTTCGAGTAATCGGGGAAAATACTTAAAAAAAAATATATCCCGACGAATTGAGAACCTCCTCTTTTTTTTTGAAGTCGGTTAGTGAGCAATATTTGTGGATATATATTTATAAGTATATATATTTGTATTCATGTTCTCGAAATTGGCTCTAACGATTTCGATGAAAGTTGCAATATAGGATAGGGGTTTCCGGGGGCGAAAAATCGATCTTGCAGGGTCTTATATCTGGGAAAATTGGTTTTCTTTGTATTTTCACCCGAGCAGAGTTCGGTTGCCCAAAATTTAGAACAAGATATTAAATAATGACATGAGAATATTATATAATAATGATTGCCTCGTAGGTCTAGTGGTCGCAAGCGCTACTGCTGAGCATGAGGTCCTGGGTTCGATTCCCGGGTCGGGCAAAGTGTTACTGGGTTTTTCTATTTGAAATTTCTCAGTAGCAGCTCGGAGTCTGAGTTTGTGCCCGGTTGATGGCAATAGGCTCGCCCCCTATTACATGGGACTTAAACATAACTGGCGAAATGTGGGTGTACCTGCTACAGGGACACCTCTGCCCAACCCTTCGGGGAACAAAGCGTGATGTTATGTTATGTGACATGAGAATAATGACATGGCAGCATGGAATCAGTAGGTACTATATATGGATTAGTATGAACTTTCCTATAGTATTAAATGAGCATTCTCTATTTTCACCAGAACAGAGCTCGGTTGCCCCCCCGGCCCCCGGTACTTCACATGTAATGTGAGAGAATTCGCAAGGTTATTGTTATTTATTTTATGCTATATCTAAAGTAGATTAGTGTAGTATGTTTTTGTGGAACAGATGTATTTTAACAGCTGTTATATTATTGTGTCGTAAAGATATGTTATTGTATATTTAATTATATACTTATTGAATGAAAGGTTGCTGTTATTGTTAAGGTTTCTCATTTATTATTTTTTTCAAAGTTATGTTATATTTTAGTTAAAATTTCTAATAGTTTTAAATAGTAAATAATTTTTAAATATGATATAAAGACAGTATAATTATAAGAGACCGCACTATCGCATTAGGTGATGAACCCGTAATCCTATACCTACTATTAAACGAGCAATATTTGTATATACATTTGTTTGTATATAGATTTGTACTCACGTTCTCGAAATCGGCTCTAACGATTTCGATGAAAGTTGCAATATAGGAGTTTCCGGGGGCGAAAAATTGATCTAGCTGGGTCTCATATCTGGGATTAGTTTTCTCCGTATTTTCACCCAAGTAGAGCTCGGTCGCCCAAAGTTTAGAACAAGATAATGAATAATGACATTAGAATAATGACCATGATGAATAATGACATTAGAATAATGACCATGATGAATAATGACCCCAGCATGGAATAAGTAGGTACTATACACGGATTGGTCGCCCAGGTACTGATAGTTATAAGGGAGAGATGAATAAATAAATTATGCACAAGTAAAAAAATACTGTACAAAGGCGCACAGCATGAGTGAATTATATAAATATGATGATCAAACTTTGCTCGTGCATTAGCGCTAGACAGAAAGAAATCTAGGATGAAATATAATGGTCAGAACTATATTATTTAGACATAGGTATACCTAATCCTCGCACAGTAGAGCGCCTGCCAGCTTCGTGATGACCTATTTCTCCAAGTTAAAAACTTACAACTTATACAGGATTACAGAAGTTAATCATTTATAGTTTTCTTCTCTTTTTACATTAATTAGCACAATGTGAAAAATTGTAGAAGAGAACCGATACCGGTACCGATTATATACGCTGTATAGTTAATTTTGTTAAATGGAAAAAATTTCACTATTAGTAGAATATGGGTCTGAAAACCAGTCTTACCTACGGGTATCGTATTGTCCAGTAACTGGGCTGTGGAAGTCAGATAGGCAGTCCCTCCAAGTAAAATACTGGTATTCAGCTGCATCCGGTTAGACTGGAAGCCAACCCCAACATAGTTGGGAAAAGGCTTGATATATGTTGAGTACAATATAGGTATATATATGTGCGAACAATAAAATGCAGATCAGTCTCCGTATTGTTTGTACGTACATAATTTACCGTAAGCTTTGTTTAGGAGCGTCCCGACGCCGCCGCCCATTGCTGCTATTATTTTCTTTGATCTCAATCCACTGCTACTAGCCGCACATAAAAACAATTTAAATCTTCAATCTCCATTGAATAGAGCTGAACGTTAAGCTGGAAATCTGCGCCAATTATTAAGAACAACTTTTTATTGCAAACAATAAGCTCTTGAGTTATTTCTTTGTTAGTTGCGCGGATTCATTTCTTTTGTATTTTGTTGGAGTATTTTGACTGCCTCTTTGGTCTAGTGGTCGCAAGCGCTACTGCTGAGCATGAGGTGCTGGGTTCGATTCCCGGGTCGGGCAAAGTGTTATTGGGTTTTTCTATCTGAAATTTCTCAGAAACAGCCCGGAGTCTGGATTTGTACCGGGTTGATGGCAATAGGCTCGCCCCCTATTACATGGGACTTAAACATAACTGGCGAAATGTGGGTGTACCTGCTACAGGGACACCTCTGCCCAACCCTTCAGGGAAACAAGGCGTGATGTTATGTGTATTTTGATTTTTCAAGTGCCTTTTGTGCTCAGCTGGGCGGACATTAAAGTATCTGTTGCATACAGACTCTTCTATAAATACAAGTTATACCTATTAATTTGAATTTTTAGTTTTATTCTCGAAGGTTTATTTGGCATTCTACTACCTATACACATTTAGACATTCATTAAAATTAAAATGAACCTTTATAATTTTAGGAACGTAATTAATTTGAGACTGAGTCTTAAATATCTACTGACTTATTCATTTAAACTTAGCCTGTAAAATATCACGTTCATTTCATAATTAGAGTAAACTCCTGTATTTCAGGAGCAAGTACTTTGCTGTAAGTAGCACGGTTGATACTTAACAGAAATAACAAGTGACGGCACGCTATTTTTATTTAATAATCTGTACAGAATGCATTTAAAGTTCTTATTTGATATTCCTTCCACGTACTGTGGTGAATAATTATGAGACCTTTCTTTCTGATCCTGAGTACTACTGGATAATATATCACTTCGCACTTTGCAAATGATATATTATGCTGTTAAAATATGGGTCTTTTTGATATACAGCTGTATTTCCATCAAGTTTGTGAAAGTTTTCTATTCTCAGTGGCGTCGGGAACCCATACGACTTTTTATGATTTACGAGCTCAAAGTTGTACACTTGTTTGTGTTCTGACTCTTCGCGGTTTTAGGAACTTATTTCTTTGCCTTGGCTCGTGGCATTGCACCCAGTATTTTTAGGGTTCCGTAGTAAACAAGAAACCCTTATAGTTTCGCCATGTCTGTCTGCCCGCAGCTTGGCTCAGACTCTATCAGTACTAGAACGCTGTGATTTGGCATGGGTATACATATTAATTACGCCGACAAAGAGGTAAAACAAAATAATGAAAAAAATAATTGTGTGGCGTGTCGTTGGAAAGATCGTTCAAAAAGATTGTGACTTTGTAAAACCATTTTCGGATTTATGGATCCGTTTTCGAAATATTAAACTTTAAAGTGCTAATCTTTGTTAGAGTCAAATCCCCTGCCAGCTAAATGGTTGGTTTTAGATATGTGAAAAAAAATCACGGCAGTAGTTTCCTACTACGAAATGAAGGAAAAAACTATCACAATTAAGTAGGCCAATTTACATTTGCTGTTGCAAAAACATGTTCTCCCATACATTCCGTATGGGAGAACATGTTTTTCAACTACAAAGTTAAGTTTGTTCTTGGGATAAATTAATCCAAACTACGGAACCCTTCATTTTGCGTGGTCCGACACGCACTTGGCCGGTTTTATATTTGTTTGTGTAAACTTGCCTAAGAATCAGACAGTTGTGTTTGAGGAATGGAATAGGGGAACATTTTCCTTATGAAAGGCGCTATTTTATTTTATCAACAAGTAGTTGTTGACTGAACATCTGGTCGGAAGTAATAGATTGTTTGACTTGCGCTGAGTTCCGACATGTGTACATGAGCTGTATCTTAGTTACAGAGTATCTTAATTAAGCGATTACGGCAAAGCGCTCCCTATGGCTTCAGAATCTACTGCGGTATAATATTGGTTTAATTTTGATAGGTAGGATAAGTCAATATTAATAACGGTGTAACGTTGGCTAGTGTACCTACTCGTAGATCATTATAATTAGTACTTGTTTTGAAAGAAGAGGAGCAAAAATGTTCAGAAAAGTTTATGAAGCAAACACGGGGCACATTTACACCGAACAATGGCAATTAATTAAACACGCGTCGTTCTACTGTTCTACACAAAGTTCAACAACTACGTAATAATTACAGTGGCCCACTGCCCCTTCTTACTCGACCGCATTCACAAATAAACAATACACCGTGAAACAGAAATAAATCCAGAAATAAATAAAAGTGCCAATCACAAGCTATGAAATATCGGTCCGTTGATCGCGGAGAAATTAATTTAAACAGTGTCAGACGAACAGAAACATTTATTTTCTTGTATAGCTATAATGTTTATATTAACGTAATTGCCTACATTTATTTTCGGAGGTTGAGTAAAGTGTACAGACCACTTGTCTCGGGTGTTTCAGTTTTTCACACAATTTCTGGCAGATTTTGCCATTTATTTTAAATACTAAGAAAATCTGGCTATAAATTCTGTGTTTATTTTCAAATATCATAAATTCAATACCATTGGCACGGATAAGTCTTCTTCTATTCAATCTTAGTAGTAGGTAGTAAGATGAATCGTACAAAATATTTAGTGTTTTATTGGGAGATCGTTCACAAGTTGTCTTCGTGTAGCGACACAGGGGAGGTACCTATTAAATATGTAATAACAAATGTTTGTAAGACAGAACTTATAAAAATATAAAGAAAAACTACTAGTGAGGTCTTAACGGGGCGAGGTTTTTATCTGAGTTGTTGGCAGATTTTACCTAGAAAAGCTTTCAATACTCCAATTTATGATCCTTCTGAATACTGAAAAGGTTTATTTGGCTATTGAGAAATCAATCCTAAGATTTGGCATTTAACAATAATCCAATTTATTCCAACTTGTAATTGCCTCCAATTGTATTTTCAATTCAAAACATAGGTAAGTGTACACCTGTTCAATTTCAAGGTAAATGCAAAGTTTGTAAATATTTTCTTATTTATAAGTGGAGTAGGCGTGGATGTACCTAATGCATATATTTGTGCTATTGTTTTAATAACATTTCATGAAACTAACCTTGCTCCCGCACTCTTAACAGCTGACATAATATACTCTCTGAACATCTATGCTCACAAAGAGATAATGCAAGCTCTTACTATTGAGATAATCTTGCCTTTTTCTTGATTCGTAAGTTATTTACAAAAGAGACGACGTAATAGCTCGTGGCCTTGTCGATAAATCTTATTGACGGAATAATTAGTTACCTCCAAATAGGCATTAGTCAGCTAGACTCAATTCTATTGACAAAGAGTATAATAGTGAATAGCTTCGCCCGACGAGTTCTTTGTTTCAAAGAAATAGAACGTCATCTCTGTACATTTTAGAGACACTCATTGTATCCTAATTTTGATGGAGCAATGAATAACGACAAACTGTTTTAGTTGTTTCCTCCAACATTTGGTTTTCATTTTGTATGTAGGACAGACATCCATAAATAATACTAGTACAAGTAAATATTTTGTATATTTTCTCTCGAGTAATATAGTACAGAGATAAATCACAGAGGGCCTTAAAGAAACATGTGAAGTTATTAGTCGACAGCTTTATAGACACGAAATTCCAAAAATAGCAAGTACAATATATCAATGGTCTAGCTAACTGTTAGAATTGCAGTTTTGATAGTAGTGCAGTACCGGTGTCTTTGGTTTTGAATTGTCGTTTTTTGTCACCGACTTCCGAAATTAAAGTTATTTTTCACTTTGTAGTGTTTTTTGGAAGTCGGTTGTTTTTTTTTATAAAAAGTTTTTATTTTTCACTTTTTAGTTGTGGTACCTACCCACACAAATTCGAAAACCAAAATTCGAGTACCTGCTATGTAAATAACAGTGTCAGGAACTTATCATATCATCCACATACTAAGTGGGAAAAAAGTACGTATTATTGAAGCTAACTCCAAACCTATCGAAGCAAAGTTAATAAAATTTATATGGAATCACCTTGAGAGTATACTCAATCAAACAAAAAAGAATTTTCAAAATCGGTCCACAATTGACGAAGATATCGGTGGACATACGCGACGAACATATAACCTCCTCCTTTTTGGAAGTCGGTTAAAAATGTGCACTGATAGTTTGTTCGTTATTTAACCATTATGTAGAGTACTTATCTGTGTTATCATGAGTAGAAAATAAATATTACTATGAGGTATTCTGAAGAATATTCAAAAATATTAAAAAATACCGTCTCTTGGTAGTTTTGTGCATATTGTGTTGGCATTGCATTGTTCACTTAACGTTATTGTGTATTGCAAATTAGTTCGGTTATAATGTTAATTATCAGGAATGAAGTGCAAATAATGATTAAGATTGGATATTTACCAAGTTAGAGTAATATTACTACTTCTTCACTTGTAAAGAAGAAGAATACTATTTCTTCTTCTTCTTTTTTAGGGTTCCGTACCTCAAAAGGAAAAAACGGAACCCTTATAGGATCACTTCGTTGTCCATCCGTCAGTCTGTCAAGACCCTTTTTCTCAGGAACGCGTGGAGGTATGAAGTTGAAATTAATATCAAATACGGAGGTCTATGTTCCCCTGGAGCTCTAAAATAATCAAACTTCGACATATTTTGATACTCGCAAATAAATCAAAACCTACCTAGGTACGTACTTTCCGTTGACCCAGAATAATGAAAGGCTCGAAACAAGGTCTCACAGCAAAAGTAAAGGAAAATGTCCGAAAATCGTTAATTCGTAGTGTTATCACACGATGTTTTTTTTGCGGTTACTGACTTGCATTTGCAGAGAATTGACCGTGACGTATATCGATGTATGGGAGAAGATGTTTTTCAACTACAATGTTACAAGTTTGTTTTTGTGTTAAATTCATCTCTATTACTATCCTTCATTGTGCGTGGTCCGACACGCACTTGGCCGGTTTTTTTCTAGATGTCCGACGAATAATGTGGTCACACAGATTGAATAACTCTGTCATTTGCCGCATTTAAACCTTACAGGGTGCAGATAGTCGTTCATCACTGGCAGAAAAGAAGGAGCTCGTACCCTATGAAAGGTTTCACAGAGTTCCACAATCATACTGTATTTGGGATGGTTTATTGATAAATATCCCATTTAACCAGTTCTGGCCAACCTTTGCCCACAATTAGTTTACAAATTTTCAATTATGGTGGCCGGAAATCTTCCTGTGATTCCCGACGCCCAGGGCGTCTCCTCCTGCGGCGGTTAGGGGCCCGAGGGCGCGAAATTTGCCTCTCCCTCACGCGCTCCGTCTCCTCCTTCGCGAGCATTACTGCTTCGCAGAAAGAGGTGACGGCCTCCCATTTCCTCTCGCTCCGTAGCATGGCCCGAATCAGGGCCGGACGCGAGAGATCACCGCCACCGATCGCATCCACGAGGACACGGCGATGCCCTGCCCAAGCCGGGCAGACCTCCACCGTATGCTCCACCGTGTCCTCCGGGCGATCCACACAGTGACGACACTCGGGCGTTTCCTCCCGCTTTATCCTGAACAGGTACTTCCCGAAACAGCCGTGTTCGGTGAGGACCTGCGTCAGGCGGAAGGTGAGGATGCCGTGGCGCCTCTCTAGCCACTCCTCAAGGAGGGGTCTTATCGCCGCAATTGTGGCGTGCCCAATGTGAAGGACCTGAGTCGATACTAGTAAGGCGGGAAAGTATGTTGTTACAGTAATTAACTTTTTGAAGTGAAACTTCTTAGGCAGTGATTCGATAATTGGACGAGAATTGAGATAGAAATTTCAAGGACGCGTCACGTTTAGGCACATTTCGTTACATGAGAGAGAAGAAAGATATCTCCCTCTAAAATAAAATTTCTTTATTTTTAAGGGAGTGCATATTGGAGTAGATGGGGCATAATTAAAAAAACATGTGATAAAGTATTATTTTTTCCATTAATACAGGGTTATTGGTTATACGTCGGCAATCCGTTAAGGGGATGTAAGAGAGGTCACAACCAAATGACCCCTGATGACCGCTATGCCAATGTCAACCATTTTCGAGTAAATTGACTTTGTTTTTATGTATGACGTAAAAAAAAAAAATGTACCCAATAACCCTGATATATAGGGTTAGTGGTTATACATAACCATTTTCAAGTAATTTGTTATTTTATATTTTAAATGTATGAAATAAAAATGTAAAATGTAACCAATGTCCCTGATATACATGGTTAATGGTTAATACGTGGACAATACAATAAGAAGATGTAGGAGAGGTTATTTACAACCAAATGACGCCTTTTGACTCCTATGCAAATGTCAAAAAAATTCGAGTCATTTGACATTTTATATTTTTATTTCATACATTTTAAAATGTCATATTACTCGAAAATGGTTGACATTGGCATGGGTTCATCAGGAGTAATTTGATTGCAAATGACTTCTCCTACATCCCCTTAACGTATTGCCGACGTATAACTAATTATTACCCTGTATATTTCCATAATCAATGTTTTCCATATTACAGTAATCAAGTACTAAATACCCGGAACCGAACTAGTTATATTAGGTTAAATATTATTACTCGCAAGAAAAGGTTCGGTTAGGTTAGGTTAGAACTGAGACCCTCTACGCACGAGCCGAACAAGCGAAGCGAGCGGTGCCGCGGCAGTGGGCGGCGAGTGCCAAAGACGACTAGAATATATGGAAAAAAATACTTTAGTTAGGGTTAGTTAGTTGGAGTTCTGAATACTGGAAGGGTTTCAATAAACGCCGCGCCGCCGGTGTCCGTTATGGGAGCCGGCGGTGCGGGCAGCCGATGTTTTTAATCTCGGCTGCTGGCAGTAATGTCATGCCGGTTCCCAATGGCGTTATTTTTGGGAGCTGGCAGCGGAGGCACTCTCTTTTTTAAAGTTTCACTTCTATCACGCGTACGGTGTTGAAAAGGAAATTTATTTTTGTTTAGTTTTTCAGCAGTACAATCTGTTTGACAAAGGCCTTACGGTTGTGGAGATGGAAACCATAGGACTGGAACTTATCATTACATTAGCAATGTTCAAAAATAATCATCCTGCAAAAAAACTGTGACCTCAAAAAACAGCATAGGTACCTACTGTTAATATTCACACACACTGCATTCGTTATAAAATATAAATACCATGTTATAAAACACTTTATCATTTTTAGGTAAAGTACAAAAGTATTCATCATCATCATCATTTTAGCCACGTTGGTCTAGTGGTCGCAAGCGCTACTGCTGTGCATGAGGTCCTGGGTTCGATTCCCGGGTCGGGCAAAGTGTTATTGGGTTTTTCTATCTTGAATTTCTCAGTAGCAGCCCGGAGTCTGGATTTGTGCCCGGTTGATGGCAATAGGCTCGCCCCCTATTACATGGGACTTAAAACATAACTGGCCAAAATGTGGGTATACCTACTACAGGTACACCTCTGCCCAATCCTTCGGGGAAACAAGGCGTGGTGTTATGTGATGTGTGTGACGTCCACTGCTGGACATAGGCCTCCCCCAAGCACCGCCACTTCTACCGATTCTGTGCTTCCCGTATCTAGCGGATTCCTGCGGCCTTCATAAGGTCATCGGTCCATATTAGGTGCGCTTAAAAGAGTCAGTCAAACACCAGCATTTCCTAGGGCAAAATTGTGGTGTATTTGTGATAAAATCACCACACTCACCATCAACACTTGGTCTGACCACCGACACTTGTTATGAATAAAATCACTTAGAATTAGAATTAGAATGTTTTTATTTGTAATACAATTGAAAACAGTAATATTGGCAAATATCAAAAATAATAAACGAGTTCAGATTTTTGAAGTTGCAATAATAAAAAAGAAATGATAATAAAGCTTTTTATCACATTTGGTAGCAAGAAAAATCGGTATATTAATGGACTTTATTTTGATGTTAATTAATAATGTGTCAACTGAAAAAAGTAGAAGGTGAATTGGTTTTCTGATGATTGCATATTTTGCATCAAGATCAGTTAACACATACAGCCTATTTTATTTTTTGAAGTCTCCACTTACATATAACATCTGTCTTCTAGACCATTAATATAACCGAATGTTATAATATCTCTGAACAAGTAGCTCCATACCTGTTATCCTACCGTCAAATAACAATGCTCTTCAAATATCTAAAATATCAATTTCCTAGAATCGTTCATGCTGACATTCGAGCCTGTCCCAATTTATTCAAGTCTCGTACATACTGTCTGAGCTAACAAGGATTATCATATCATGTGATATTTCACCAATATTTGTGAAATTGCTTATCATGTGGGTCTTACTGATTTATATTCCTCTTATGACTACGAAGTAGGTATATTTTTTATCACAAACTACACAAATATTTTGTTTAAAACTAGATTTTACTCGCGACTTCGTCTACCTAGATTTCGGATTGTTCCATTTTCATAAATAGTATCCATATGGACAGTTTTTTTTTTCAACCAAGACTACATTCCAGATCAAAATTATTGACCTTGTTTCAGTAACATTTCAGACCTTTATTAAGGGTTTAAAAACACTTTAAAAACATCCAAAAAATGTGTTTAGCGATTTAGGTTGCGATAGATTTATTATTAACTGTATTATTTCTGCTATAGTAGCTTTATTCGAAATTATATCGAAAGGAAATGTTTGACAACCTTTGTTGAAAATTTATAAGCAACAAACTTTTTCCATAACCGTCAGCTTTCTCGACTACATTTTGTTTGAGTTGCTCCAAGTGGACTTGACGACTTGTCCTCAATATTGAAATAAGGAATTGAGAAAATTTCCTTTTGTGGCTCCACTTTGGCAGTCAATCGTATTGAAATTGAAATGCTAAAGGCTACCACGAAATCTACAACAGGCAATTTCGCAAATGGTGATACAAACTCAACTCTTATAAATTATCCAAGTTGAGTGAATACATTAATTTTGTGCTGCGCATTTTCCTCTTCCTTTGCTCGTTTTTACTTCAAAATGAAAAATAAGCAATAAATAATAAGGCAACTGACGCCATTTTTTGCTGACAACTCATCAGGAGTCGCCACCCCCTGCCGCCGTGGTCCTCAGTTGACCTCCCCCGGCTCCCGTTTCAATTTACTTGTGAAATATTTATGTCCATTTAGACGCACGCCACTTTCAGACCTTTCGTTAAGCAGTTTCTCATAAATCATTTAACGAAATGACGAATTTAGAGTGTGAATAAATGAGTTTACTTTCCCATCCAATAAAAAAGGCACTGAAGTAGACCAGTAGCGACGAGAAGTTTGAGGTTTGAACGATAAAATATAGACAGAAATTACAACATAGACGTTCCAGTTCATCGAATACGCTTCTACTGGCTTTAAACTTGCTAATAAAGCTTATGGCTGGACAGTGACTTGTTAAACATCGCTTTTAAAATCAATCACTTGTCGGAATGAACTGAAATTTGATCTCGAAATGGATGGAAAAAGCACTCGAATTACAAGAGCTGAGAGCGAAGAGATAGAATAATTTATCTGAAATTGGCACCTTTAACTAATTTAAGCTTCCACTTAATTTTAATCACTTCTCTTGTTTGCGTGAATTATAGATATCAGGCTGATTTTATTCTGGGACTAGCTTCTGCTCGCGACTTCGACCGCGTGAAATTTCTTGTTTCCCCCGTCCCACCTCGTTGCATCGCATCGCCTTCGTTTTCACTTAGCTTCTTTCTAATTTTGTGTCTTTTTGCTCAGCGCCTTAGGGTCCTAGCGTGATGTTAAATAACCTATATCCTTCCTCAAGAATTGGGCTATCAAATGCAAAAAGATTGTTTTTAATCCGGCTGGTAGTTTCAGATATTAACGCGTTCAAACAAACAAACAAAAAAATTAACTCTTCTGCTTATATTATTACCTAGTATTAGTACAGATAACAATCAATAGATAATAGATATTGCTATAATATAGGTAATTGTATAATGATATTATTGCTCCACATATTTGGTACTTAGTTCATTAGGCTAATTGTCACTATACTAAATAAAGTCAGATTCGAGCACAATTATATAATATAACTTTGACATCCTAGACTAGTACTGATATATTTTTGTTATTTTTTCTTTCTTCTAAAATATCACTCCACCCTGAATAAATTAACATTTTACTGTCGAAAAGAGGAAGTATCTTAATAAAAAAATATTTTCTAGGAGAAAGTTTATCTTCAGAGACATCCACAAACAACAGTTTCCATAAATTATCTGTTTCTTCCAGATTCACGGGACAACTGATGGACGGGTTTTAATTGGATTTCATAGAAAACTAATTTAACGCTCGGATAAAAATATAATCAGTCTGTGTCTTTCTCTAATGTAATTAATTATTCGTTTTGGGGGATTAGACAGGCCAGTTGCCTGCTTATCGAGCATGTCATGCATTTCGTTTCGACGTTATCGATGATATTTTGGAAACCACATTGCCTGCGGATCTTTTAAGCACTGGTATAACTTAAACCCATTCATAACTTATTTCACCGGAAAACAATAGCAGTTGAAAGCTTTGCCAATTTAAGACAGTGGTTACAATCCTACCAATTATAAACGACCTCTAATCGGTAACTTCTACAAGGATTAATGTTCTAAGCGGGTAATACCGAAGATGGCCAATTTGAGGACTCAATTAACCACACAGTAATTACCCTTTGAAGTTCTAACAAACGGATAACGACTGCCCCTTCCTTAGTGAATCAAATACTCGGCTACTGTCCCTAACGCTGTAGGTTATACGTACAGGGTCATCTCAAGTAACCTTTGACCGCAGAAGGCACTTGATGGCCTTTAACATACCGAAAGATAAGCTAGGGACCTTCTTAAGTAAGAATATTATGATCGACGGAAAATCTAGACAAATCTTCTATACAAATAAATTAAATTGAAGTGTCTGTTTGTAATGTCAAAATAACAGCTTTTTACTAAATACATATGAAAGTATATACGGTAATAAAACGAAAACACATTGTTTTTTTAATTTGTCTGTCTGTCTGTTTGTTCCGGCTAATATCTGAAACGGCTGGTCCAATTTTGACGGGACTTTCACTGGAAGATAGCTGATATTATATATGATAAGGAGTAACTTAGACTACTTTTATTTTAAAGGTTAAATTTTTTTTAATGGTTTAAAGCCGCGGGCAGCAGCTAGTAAAACATAATCGTAAACGACAATCTCAGTTTTTATCTAATTCATGTCCAAGTTTTTGAACATCGATTTTGTATGTAACCGGATGATACAAAAAGTCTTACCCATTGAAATTATAATTGATAAAGTTTGTTTCTGTTCGTCTTGTGTGTTTGTTTTGAGATTGCGTGAATAATTTATGGGTAGGTATTGACCTAATTTGAATCGTTCTTTGAAAAGGTTGTATCGAATAAATTGAAACCAATTTATTGTTTTGAAGAAACCTAGTCTATTTCATGTATTGTTCACATTCACAATCATATTAGATTTGCTGATTGAGAACTCAAAATCAGCGAAATATAAACAATAACAAAAGCGATAAAGCTTGGCATAGAATTAAACTTTTGTGTACGTTTGAGATTACAGTCAACGGAAATGCTCACGGTTTTCCCATAAGCCATCTTCTACCTATACCTACAATTATAAATCCACTCGTAGTATTGTGTTCAATTTCCTTTTACGGCTATTTTCCCTTTTATCTGAATTTATAAACAATACTGTCGAAGTTGAATCAAGGTTCGCTAACAGCTGTTGTAAGCTTCTTACGTCTTACACATGGTTCACAGCTTGAGCTATGTTTATTAAATGTTACAAGGCTTTGCTTTCACAATATCGGTGTCTACAACCCTTAATTGGCTTTTGCTCTGAGCGGATTTTAATCTTATCAAACCCTTTCAGGTATGTATTGTACTGAGAGAAAATTTCCTCGTTCAGTCAAAGAGGAAGAGAAGGAACATTAATAATCTGAAGCCTTACACGTACTCAAGGTTGAACAAGGGGATAAAGGGATATGGAACACGTCTCAGATTATATTTCTCGGTAAAATAGCCAAAGATATACAGATTATGCAAGTGCTGATAGAAAGATAAAGGAGTTTGAATTGAGAAAATTCTATTTTTTTTTCTAAACAAACACATTCGCATATCATGCCAAGAGCAAAGAAGAGATGGAATACGTCTGTCAATACTTGCAGTTATTTACTAGAACATACAACAGAATATCTTTCATATGATCGTCTAGTATTTGCTAGTCTAGTGCTGGCATGTGATGCTTGTTCGATATTCGAGAACTTTGCTCTAAATAATCTGCCATATTCCCGCACAATTTCAGATAGCGAAGTGGTCGTATTCAAACGGTTACTCAGCCGTTCTAGAATGCTGCATGTGTCAACACAGTCGTTCTATTGTCTGCTTATAGGCAGAAACACATGCATCCAAAAATAAAGTACAGTTTACTGCTGAGCCCCACATCTGTGTCTCACAATAGATTACAGATTAAAATAACGTGGACATTTCAAACTGCGTTGCATTTGTTTTACCCATGATTTGACCAATCAGAACGTAGAATAGAATATTAATATATTCGTAGACACCGTCTAATTTATTTCATAGACATGACATGTATTGCTATCGAGTGCGTAATGATCAAAGCTAGAGAATTCATTGCTTGCTATAAAATAGTCGTATATATTTGTCAAAACAGTTGGTCTTGATATTACCGCTCAAGAAAATAGTTCATAATATTATCTACATTCGTAGCTTTAAGGAATATCTTGTAATGTAGGAAAATAGAGTAGTTGTCTTAATAATATCTTGGTATTCTATATTTGAAATATGAATAGACGCTTCGCTATTATAATTTCTAAACTGTGATTGAACTTGAAATAATAGTTTGAAATGTCCCGACTTTGATTTGGGTCCGTATATATATAGGAGGTAGACAAGACATGCCGAAGATATTCATATAACTTATTCCCTATTGATAGAAACTTGGAGCCATGGCCGTCGATAAGAAGGAGATCTATATTTGTGTAATTGAATCACCCCTACATTCAACGGGTATGAATCTGAGGTAATTTATTACTGCCAATATATCTCGACCGGAGAAAGGTCATAATAACTTGAGCCCCAAGCTCGTTAAGGGGTAGTCGCTGTCATTCGAGAACTTAATAAGTTATATAAATTCATTGAGTACATTTTATAGGTAAAATGGATCATATTTTTTTTTACCTATTACATAATTCTTCGATGCACTAACAAATAGGTATCTACCGATTGAAATTAAATTAAAGGCTGCACTTTCTTTTGCAACCAATTTAAAAACAATGTTATACTATACAATATGTAAAAAAAATCCTGTCCAATCCGAAAGGGGCTCATAGGTACTCCAATAACATTACCTAAAAGTGATAAAAAATCTTGTGAATATAGAAAATTTAAAAAATATTTCTATTTAAAAATCACATTTTTAGTACCAAAAATACCCCAAATCCATAAAAAAAATATCAAATTTTCAACAGGGGTCATAAGTTATGACTTGTAGACAGACACCCGCTAAGCGACGGCCGGCCGCACCCCATGTCATAACCCGATAAAATACCCCATTGAAAAAAAATATGACGATTTCTCTTTCTTTTTTCTTGAAAATTACCACATAAATAGACTCTCTGTGGACAGGTTCTTTTTTTTACATATTGTAGGGCTTTTGATGATTGAAGTCTTAATAATGAAGGATGTGATATTAAATAACATGAACCTATTGAAATATTATTATGAAGGATCTTCAAAAACCGTATCATGTAACGGCATGTCTATAGGTAAAGTATCTGTTCTACGTACCTAATACGTATTTTGTTGCTCATTTTAAAGCGTTTAATTACGAACGCTGACGGATACTCGCGGTTCTGATTAATTATAATTTCCTTCACGTTAAGAGATGAGTTTATTAAATCCTCTTAAAGACTGCTTTAGGAGTTCTACATAGTAACGTAGTTGAGAATTTTCAAAGAGCGCTAATTTTAATTATTATAATCGTGGATTTAAATGAACTTGTGGACGAAGGAAAGGGGCACTTATGAGCACATGGTGTTCTGTTACTTTCCGGGAAAAATATCAATATTAATACCTTTGTATTAATTTAAAGTGAATCCAAGGCGTTGGGTGGCGATGTCCTCCTGCCTGCAAACTGTGATTATGGCACACCAAGCGTGATAAATGTGATGATTATCGCAATTTCCTCTTTGATAGTCTATTGTACCAGTATCCAACAGTGTGGATGTTTGTTGGCTGAATTATGACTATGATATGAATATTTATGACTTTATAGTTTTCATATACTACTAATATACTATATCACTGAATAATTTTTATCAGCATTTATTATGCAGACATTATGTTATTGATTTCCATTTACGTCTGAAAGTTTTCAGTGTATGTTTTCAATTTTGATTCGGATAATGTGGTTTTCAAGCATCGTCCGTCTTGCATAGTTTCCTAATGTCATTTTAGGTATCAACTTGTTAATATCCAGAGCCATAGCTAAACTTCTTTTTATATTATGGACGGTTTCAGCAAGCGGTCGTGTGGAAAAATGGTGAGGGGAGGAAACTATCGTGTAATAAATTGTGTTTTCATGTAACACATGTGTCTTCACATAAGTGGTCACTTGTTGCATTTCAACAAATGGAAACAAATCTATGAATGGCAGAACAAAGAGATACAACAATACTTTATTCCCAAAGTTTCAAAAACAGACGTAGCTGGAAAATAAGTTTGGTTTAAAATGTAAGTGCAAACAGGTATTACGTCATAGAGCAGGTACCTAATGCGAACTTGCTAATTTACAATATTTAGATGAATAAATCTATAGCATTGAAACAACGGAGCAGATTGAAGGGAAATTGTAAGTGGACGTGCCTACATACGTGCAGAGGCAACTTACTGATGAATTCGTATGCTTGCTAAGCACTAACGAGGACATTTAGGACCATTTATAATGTTTATGGTCACTGAAGATGTGACGTCAACAAAGGAGTATGTTCTGTATATGTATTTATTAAAATAAATAATGAGGAATGAGTAAAATTTCGTGAGGAAAGTTTTGAGTATGAATGTGGATGGCTATAAGAATAGGGCAAGAGTCTTCCCGGAATACTAAAGGAACGATGAACGATGTGAAAGATGATATGGCTAGAAACGGGGTGACTAACGGGGTGACGAATAATAAAGAAGTATCCTATGGAAGAAAAAGACTTGTTGCGCCAAACCCAGTTTTTTTTTGTTTGTTTTTAGTTAAAAATGACACGTTAATTTTAAGACCGTAATCCGAAAACTGCTAACAAATAAATCAGTCAAAGGTCCCCTAAAATTAGTACCGGTAGTTCCCCTAAAGGTACAATTTAAATTTACGAGGGAAATATTTTACCAAATATTATTAAACGGAAAGGTTTGCTCTCTAATAACTTGGCAGTAAATCACTTGCTCTAACATACGTTTAATCCGTGTTAGGGATCAACACATTTAAGGAATATTAGGTGTCCTATTTCCAAGTTTATCATAAAATATTAAACGGTAGTGTTGTTATGGAAAACAATGAGATTTTAAATAAGTAATCTACATCTAAAAGATGATTTTATTTCTTTTCAATAATCTTTAACATAACTTTACAGTTTTTAACATAACTAACTATATAATATACACTACGTACTAATTTAAAAGACTTGACTAACTATCTGTATAAATAAAAATAAAAACAAAACGACACTTAGGCGTCGAAATATTCGTCCGAATCGCTGTCATCCGGAAACGTGCCCAGAAGACTGGCAGCATTGCCACGTTGAATGGCAATGCTAATTCTTTGGCCAAAGAACGAGCCAGCCCTCTGGTCACGTGAGGTGTCCACCAGTCGACGAGAAATTTCCTTAAAAAGGAGACGCGCTCTCGGGCCCCATGATCCGAGCGTTTTGACCCCAAACGGCTCAAAACTGTAGTTACCCATAAGGATAAAGTATTTGCGCGCAGCAGTGGCGCCAGCACAGCCCGCCGTGCTAGGAACATGAGATGGCGCAAGGGTGTCTCGACACAGGTTGCGTCCCACACCAGAGGCCTACCCACCTTCCAAAGCAACAACGTCATCCCGTCTGGTCTCTTCCCATCGTCACGTACCAAGCGTTTGGTTCTAATACCGCTGGTACGCCGGTGGTGACAAGGGCTCGACAAATAATGTTGTTGATGCTGGCGTGCCGTGCTATGCGACCTGCGCTCCTTCAGCAGGACAGGCCATGGTGCTCGAGACTGTCGACAGCTTCACCGCAGTGACACCGATGCGGAGCAACACAAGATGCACCCAAGCGGATTAAAACTAATCTAATGATTATGACGCACCTACAAAGTTTTATTTTATAGTTATATTTTTGGTCCAGCATATGGCTGACGAAGGCAAGTAAGTTGAATATATTTTTCTATACACACAACTCTGAATATAAAAAGGTTTTTCATATCTATTTCTTTTGAAAATAAAAATAAAACGTCAGACCTTTTCTAGTATCATACATGTTTTTTCGTAGCACTTGTCTGCGTCTGCGAATAACAAACTCATATCACTCTTATATTTTTTATAGATAGGTCAGTTACGATCCGATATTCAAATACCTACAGGTACCTCCAATATATCTACATAGGTACTCTTAAACTATGAACAAACCAGAACAAAGGCCTTCAAGTCTGTTATCTGGATTATGGATACAATACAGATACAATCCGAGCCCACAATCGACCTCAAGGCAGGATGGAGAGGAAAGATCCAGGGGTCGCTCATAAGCCTAGGACTCAAGCATGATCGATCGATAGCTCTCCTAAAGCCTGATTTACACGATGCGATTTAATTGCCTTTAGCATACCATAAAGGCTTTATCACACTAGCGATTTGCGAGCGAGTTATCAGAGAAGCGATTGAACAACGCGCTCGCTGCGTGTGCGTCGCGAACACGCCACGTATGCGAAATGTGTACGCCGCGTTTGCGTAATGAGAGCGATTGACGTGAATGTACAACAGAGAGTGAGGCAAGCGAGTATACAATATTGTGGAAACGCGGAGAACAAGTCGCGTAGTCGCGGTTAGCTCGCTTTGCGCTCGCGGAGAACACGTTCACAGATCGCCTCGCTAGAAACACGCTGGCAAATCGTCAGTGTGATAATACTCAAATTGAAGCAACAATCAAAGTTACGCCGTCTTAACAGTGTTTAGGTGATGCAACTCGTTGTTGCTTTAATGTTATTGCATGCCACAGCCTCAGACCAAATAAAAAACCAAGACAGCGCTGCGGATAATACAGTGAAGCATGCCAAAACTACACTTCCGCTCTATGCATACACACTCACACGCAAACATTTACAACCATTTACAATCAAACCACACCTCACTAAGTGCACACATGTTTACATGACCGGCCTCATGACACTGTTGACATTGCAGCTGTGTCTTGGTTTTTTATTTGGTCTGAGGCCACAGGTAAGAAACTTACATTGTGTAAATGGGGTTAAAACTTGCAATAATTCCATTTGTATCAAATGGACTGGAGCCAGACCAGAAATAACCAAGTAGCTTCAATCTTCTTCTTAGTGGGAAGAAAGCTGCTCCCTTCGTACTAAGAAGATTTAAACTATTGCTAAACCTAAGCTTCCTTTATCCTGTCCTTTTCAGATTTAAAGAAAGGTTAATCGGATAAATGCTGTCATTGCATTAACAACATCAATATTCAATTAAACATTCCGGTTCAGAGGTTTTAAAGTACATCTTAATTGAGCGATGGTCAGATTAAATTCCTGTTACAAAGTTAGAAACTTTTCCAAAGCTGCTCAGACAATACCACTGCGTAAAGTTTGTCCGACGAAACATTTCAAGTAAACGGACTAACTATAGTTACTATTATATAGTAGTAGATAGATATACTTTTGAACGAGAAACTATTGAGATTTGGATTAATTTACTGTTGATTTATCTCCTTAAGGTGAAAGTGTTAATAGTTGTTTAGTTTTCAGTTCGACGCTGATCAAGTTTACTGTAGGCGATCAAAGATATTCGATAGTTTCGTCTGATTGGAACACCAAAGAAAAGCTTTATTAGGTCACCCATTGTATATTTTGAAATTTATAACTTTTTTTTTTGTTGTGTATAATCTGGTGTACAGACGCCAGCACATCAAGCTATCCGAAACTGTCAAATTTTCCCAATCAACTTTGAACCTTACATTTCAGCGATAAAGTTGAAAATCTATTAAATAAATTTGACAGATTGTAGTAGCTTGAAGTGCTGGCGTCTGTACAATGAAGTAGATAAATATATAAATATTAATCATTTTCTTGTTGTTTCTGTAAGTGCCAAAAAAATTACAGCTGCAATACTTAAAAGTACCTAGTTAAGTATTATTATTATTTAATCAAAGTAGGTACCTACTAGACGATTCAAAGCAGTGATATTCCGGAAAAAGAACTTGGTGGCAAGTCATATTTTTCAACAGTTTCCTATGACTTTTGAATATGCTTTGTTAAAAGGACAACACAATTACTGGTGTCTGGGATGTTTCATGCTTCAAGAATTCACAGATTCCTGTAAACCGCCTCAATTGTTTGAGTTTCACGGAAAGGACTCAGATATGACCCTTATAGTTACCTACTATCTCCAGAGATTAAACTAGTGTAACGTCGGAGAATAACGTTAATAAAGGTTCAGTTAATAGGTACGTAGGTAGGTATACAATTTAGAAGGAGTATTAATTTCTTCTCTTATCTTCCAGGAAAAGTTAAATAAATTGTAGCTATTTTCTTAAAAAGGGAACTAAGTTACAGGATGTACAAAGACCCATCACGAAGTCGTCATCTAGGCATTCTGTACATCAAACTCATCAAAAGTGCAAAAATAATTGTTGGGAAACGACTTTTATTTTTAGTATGACATCGCTGTTAACGTGCGGTAGAGTACATGCAGCGATATAGGTGTCGTGGTGGTATTTAAAAAGCTAAGTTATAACAATGAAAACTTGTAAAAACAAACGTCAAAAAATTTTTAAGTTTTGTCCTTTTATATCTTGGAAACCAGTGCTCCAGTACAAAAAAAAAGATCACACTGACGGGAAGAATAAGAGTGACCCTCGGCTTCGATAGGCGTATTTTTACCCGAATGCGCGACTGCTAAAACAGGGTTAAGTATAATTTTCATACGTATCTATGAATCTTTTTAGACCTGTTATAAACATTACGACGGCGCCATTGTCCACGCACAACGGTCCACCTGAAGGACTAATTGCGGAAACCAAACCCTGTAACATAGAAAATAGAACATTAGCCAAAACTGAAATGTTTGGTGTAAAAATAACCGAATATCGGAGCATAAATCCTTTATCGTGTTCAGTGGCGTGTAGGATGCTCGAGCGAATGCACCGTTTGATAACGGCTAAGCGTACACTGACTCACCTCATTATAAAATTTCTGTGCAGTAGCGGTGAAGTTGCTACTACCCACATGCACTTAAAATAGAACATCGTACAACTGATACCAGCTCTATTAATGCCAGACCTATTAAATTAAGTATGAGCTCATAAATCTTGTAAAGTTATCGGCTCAGATCGGCTACATTTACCTGCTGATAAAGTACTTTCATAAAACTCTTGCTGAAATACGAGATAAGTTTGGAGTACTGTGCGGTCTTTGTCTACATAACAGATTAGAGTGAGTACGTTGTTATACACAGCCAGACATCCTATAGGTGTCTCTATCCGGAGCCTTCCATATATATCTCTGTATTTAGACGGTAATTAAGCTAAATTTACCGAGTGGCCTACATCAGGCGTCCAGCGACTACGGTCGGCGACAAAGTGAAAAATTTAACGCTTCAGCACGTCAACGTTGACATCAGAAAGATAACGTGACTCACTAAAGTGACACTTGTGTATGCTCTGCACGAACTTTGATATTTTAATAGATAAATTGTTTTGTTTCCCACACGGTCCTCGTACCGTCGTACATACGACTCTAATGAATGCGAAAGAGGGTATTTCTCGCGGGATTTTCTAACAGCAGTAGGATTGCAAGCTTATACAAATATGTTTTGTCCTGTTTGTTTTTATTTCTCACACTATTTTGGTTTTAATTTATACCAGTCGATGTTGATTTTACATTGGTTAGCTCGCCAACTAACCACTGTGGATATTTACATGTTTTAATTATCAACTATGCTGAATATTAGGTACCTATTTTTAAAGAATCTGGAGCGGGTTTCATCTGTTTTAAAGCAAACGCAGTAGACATGTAATGGTTTACCTACATACACGCAAGAACACATTTATTACGTTTGGAAATCATTCAAACTCGTTTCTAAACAGACAGCGATGCGCGAGCGGCTGTACTTAACGTTATGTATAACTTACAAACTATGTTTACAATTTTATACTTCTATAGATGTATACCGCAATGTCTCTTTGAGGTACGTTTGCAACACAGGTGAATAAACTAATAAAATTAAGATCGATGATAGATATACGATAGACTATTAACAACAAAGTGTGGTCTCATTGTTGGCGCGGTGCCAAATGTTCTGTACAATGCAATAGTCCGGATCCAGATCAGAGGGAAAGGTACACTTGTTCAGATCCTGGAATAAACTGACCTAATATAAAGAAACATTAGGAACAATTTTATCATCAAACAAACGTCACATTAACAATTATAGATAAGACATTCCGTTTTCTAAATCTAAACTAAAATTTCAAAGAGAAAAGATTTGATTTTTTGTACGTTTGTTTGTTACGCTTTCACGGTAAAACGGCTGAACGGATTTGGATGAATATTGTCACATGGGTAGACCATGACCTAGGTTTGTAGACAAATAAAAATAAACCAAGTCGTTGATGGTGTTAAGGTAGAATATCTGTAGGCATCAAAATTCCGCCGACTCCATGTTAGATCAAAACGAGAAAGTATATCTACATCTGATCAGCTTGTTACTGAACTAGATCCAGACTTATTTACGAAGCTGTATCCGTTGGAGATTTTCCCTTAGACTCTTAATGTCAAAGCCGAGGTCAGGCCAACTAGGACGAGTGGATAAGGTAAAGAAACATTGCAAAACTTAGCAGCTCCAAGAAAATCGTAGAAATATCTGCCTGAAACAGGGCCACGCATATTTTATCATTTTATAGACGTGTTTACTGTGGCTATACTAGTTTTATTGAGCTCATAAATATAGACAGTGAGTTTAGAAGAATAGATACCTTTATCTATTTGTATAATATTGATTAGGCCGCAAGAGTTATGTAGGTTCCAGTTAATTGCCCGTCCAATGTTCAAGGTTAGATTCCGACAACGATTATTTTCGAATTATCACTCCGAGTAGAGTAGCGTAACGATAGTCTGATTAAAAAATAGCACATTCATTATCGTTTGGATCATTTCCGATTGGCTGATTCGCACGTGAAGCATAATCTTTAGTGAAACACAGATACCTCGCCTTTACCTGATTCTATCGTTAATCAACAGCTCAATGTTACCAGGTCAGTGAAGTCTATTTTCAGATATCATGAAATTCTGATAAGCACGTGGTTTTATCTGTCTACTTTTGTCTGGAATTTTTTATTCTGAACTGTAAATTATTTTTAATTTGTGTCAATTTTATTATCAAAGGCATTGATAAACGATGTTATAAAAGTGTTATGAACTCATAAGCATTATAAATAATTGAATCCAAGCGCGAGGCTGCTAAAGTCAAACTCTTGATACGCTCTACGAACTTTGAAAAGTGCGCTAACAATTTTCCTTTAGCATGCATGAAAAGTTCATTAGCAAGAAACATTCAACTTAGGAAAAGTTAAGCTTAAGAAAATAACTTCTCCTAAGACTACCATTAAACACTTTCAAAGGAAATCCAGTGCATCTTAGATACTCCTACTTAGAAGTAAAATTTTTTTTTTTCAGAAAAAACACAAACGTTTTTGGGAACCTTTTCCCAAAAACAAATTTTCAAGTAAAAAATGAACATTACAGTAAAAAACGTATCGTTAGTGCCTGTACTAATGAAAAATCATAGTATCACAGACACCAGTGGTGGTGGTGTAAGTGTTTAACAAATTGACCCATATTTCGAGGAGAGTCTTCTACCTATTAATTAGTATCGATGGTAGCGAGAGCTGGCTCGATGCCAGAATCTGGAAAACAATGCAAGCCTTGACTCATTCGCTGTTAATTGGCTAACTTTTTGGGAGGCAATAAAAATTGGTTTAAATTTGTACAATAGTGTTTATAAACTATTCTGGAACAGCTGCTGAGGTAATCGTGTTCGGAAAATATTCGAATCGTTTCGTGTAAAGTAATTTATGTTCTCGTGTGCTCTTTGCAGAATGGTCCTAACTGTGCTTGTGGGTAAAAATATAGTGTAAATTGCTTTTGCCTAACACTTTACGGCTCTTAGACATTACCAAGTCAACCAACGTAAACATAAGACGAGAAAGGTGAGTATAATGGCGGCGTATCGTCGCACCTGGCCACTGAAGCATGTACTAGAAGAGGATGCTTCTAGACAAGACCATAATAACTTCAATGTGGATAACATTGAAGTTATTCTAACAAGAAACACGATAAAATTAGTCTTACTTAAATCGAACCAATATATTTTTCGAACGTGCATTTTTTTTTACATCTATGTGGACTACATCATATAAAGCATTATTTACTTACGACACAATATTTCGCAGCAATCGCCAATAAATAATACCCATACTCTCTCTTGAATTTGTTATCAATGGAGAAATAAGAGCTCCTATTTCCAACAATTATATAGGAGATTTAACAAAACAAAAGACATCTTATTTGTGACAATGCTACCAATTGATTGCGTGGAATTAAAGACAGTCACGGCTAAATGGTTTACATAAATTGATTTCGATGTAGAAATTGCTATTTCAAACAGAACGTTCATTTGACTGACCAAAAGCTATTCCTTTCTTTTTAGGTGTAATTATTTGTTGTATTACTATGTCATTCGCTTTTTACAAGTTTATTTTAAACAAATTGTTACAGCATTTGTGCGCTTTTCTAATTTGTAACGTGACGATATTATCGTGGACGTCCGCATCCATAAAATATACGGAAATATGTGCATGTAACGTAACTGTGTGCGGAAAAAAAATCTTTCTTTCTTACACGATACTATCGCCACGTTATTTAGAACTACTAATAACTACTACTAAATAACTAGAATAGTTATTTATGCAACTGTTGTATAATAAGGGTATTAAAACATGAATGTGGGTTTGTGACACGAGGCGAAGCCGAGTGTGATAATAGTATCACATGAGTGTTCTTTTTTTTAAATTATGGCGCTGTGGTAGTGAAACGCGCGTGCATGACAAAGTTCTTTTTTTGAAAATCGAGTTGCATAATGAAATTTTATACAACATTATAACACTCGTTTGGATGATATTATGGTTACTATGACACTGGTTGTTTTAATGTTGACAATAAGCTAACTGTTTCAAAAACTTTTATAGATTTATAGCATGGGTGTTAATAAATTATGAAAACGCACTGGAGTAAGTAGATTTTTTTTATAATAAGTTTGTATAGTAGACAACTATCGTCATAATTTTATGTCGTGAACAGAATAGTCATCAACATCTACTAAGCACAATAGTGACATCATACCTATTTAGCAGTCCGTATGCTTAACGGGGCGATGTGTCATATTCTATATTTTCAAGTTAATTTATTCCAACAGCCTTTGAGTCTTTCTGACTCACAGTCTAGCCAATGGCCATGAAAAAATATGCTTTCATACCATATTATTCTGCTTGCCTTATGAGGCTGACAACAGCTAAAGCGCGATCACTGTCGGACAGCATAGAAAAGAAAGAGAAGCGCGATGACACAACGCTGGTAATATGTTGCAAAATATGAAGCAATTATCTATTTTCGAAAAACCTTGGACGAAAATATTAAAACACTATTACGTTTATATCTAGCTTGTAAAATAATCTGAGAAAAAATCAGAATTATTTCATGTATGTATTATAATAAAATGGTTTATAAAGGTTAAAAAAAAATTTAACTATCTTAGTGATTTTTTTTCTATCGTATCAAATTAGATGTATTATGTTTTCAATACACTTTCTAACAAACATATATTCGGAAGAATATCATATATATTTTCTGTTTTGTTTACTGACGTGGATCATATACTTATACTTATAAGTGTATGCTGAGACGCAGGTGACGCAGCACAGCACAGTACAGATTTTGCAGGGTAGGGCAGGTGAGGCCCGAAAGGGAAATCGTGGCCCCCCGGCAACATGGCAACTGAAGGAACACGGATGGGTTTTAGTCAGTAAGAGTCTGACACGCCCTCCCGCTCCACCCAGAGCGGGAGAAGTTATTCGATAATTTCCAACCCAAAAAAAAAAAAGAGCAGGCGAGGCAGAGATAGGCCACGAGACACATTCGCGTCCTAGCTAGTACAAACAATCATTGAAACAAAATTATGAATCAGTGGTAAAAAACAAGTGACGACCTGCGCGTCGCGCAGAAATCTGTGCCAGCTCTACAACGAGACGCAGAGCAGGTCAGACACATGTCTGCGTCGCACGTGCCTGCGCCGCAGCGTACGCAGCTGTCAGAACGTTTATGCATTACAAAATCTGCTCTGCCCTGCGCTGCGAGAACCTGGGTCACCTGCGTCTCAGCATACGCTTAGCCTAAACTTGCGTTTAGCTCTTGTAGTCCCCTTAATGAAACAATGATGCCTACAAACAACGTGCACAATGTTTTAAAACCAAAATTAACTTTTGTTTAGGTATTTCGCTTTTCAAAGAGAAAATGTGAAATAAACACAATAGCCTAAAATAAAGTGTACATAGCAAACATGTGACTTCTAAAAAGGTGCGTTATGTACAGCGTTGTGCCTGAACGAGGTTTCGCTTTCTACAGCCTAAATATCAATAACAAATGACTTCACATACAAAACCCGGACACAAAAGCGTGGTGTCAAGAGCTCTGATGATACAAAGGGAGAATATTGTACAAAGCAAGATTAACTAGTGTGGACCCGGCTTTACATTACCAATTCAGGGTTCCCAAGTTCGTTAAAACCCCGGGCGGTGCATCTGAATTTGAAAGGTTATTTAATTTGCAAATTTTCATGCTTTTCCAGGATAGTAATCAGGATTTAACGTGGAAAATTCATTTTAGATTTTGGGATATACAAATATTTGAACTAGTCGGATTATCCTAAGCACTTCTAACATTGGAAAGCTTAATATGCGGCAGAGGACGAGTACGGGACCATGTCAACAGTATAAAAAGTTTTGTTTTTTGAAGTGAAAACTTCTTTAGGCGCTTTGGGCATTTTTGTGATGGGACATAAATCATTGATTTTGCGACACTGTAATGCAATTTACCGACACCGTAGAGTAAAAGACATCAACGCGTTGATTACCGCGGTGCGTGCAGTAAAAGACATCAACGCCTTGATTACCGCGTGGTGCCAATTTTTTTTCAAGTTTTCACTTCTGTCAGCAGTTCCGGAGTGCCACTTTTTTTTTGTACTACTCTCATGCCTCAATAATTGAGTTTGATTTACGAAAAATTCACAAAAAAAACCCGAGTTATAATGTTTTTTTTTTAAATAGGTAATTTGATTTATTTCAAACTTTTTAGTATTATTAATATATAAATATAAACATTTGATATTTACTGATTACTAGCTTTTATTTGATACCAATATTATTGTAATTTTTTTTAAACCGTCCCCTCTCTTTTTTAATTTGTAGATGCAATATATATAAATATTATATAGCCTATGTCACTCCCACATTAAGACGAATCTAACTACACCTCATATGTTAAAATCCATCAAGCCGTTTAGGCTACAGAGCGTGCTAAAGAAATATACATACATACATACATACATACTCTGGAAAAACATTGTCCTTCTGGGGCAGTCAGGTAAAAATCTGTACTCTCTTGCTCCAATCACTCAATATAAATGCTGCAAAATGTACATTCCAACTAAGAAATGATGAGAATGAAGATGAGAAATCCAACAGACACTTTTTAGTTGTGGTACCTACCCTACATAAACTCAAAGCATTTATTTCAAATAAACCAATTACAGACACTTTTGAATTGTCAATTGTCAGTCAGAAAGATGAAGCTAGTTGCCCATTCCAACCTACCTATGGAAAAGAACGGGCAAGAAACTCCACGGACACTGTTTTAAATCAAAATATTGTTTACATCATTCATGTTGAAATTATACATGTGAGAACGATGCAGAACGTTTAAAGCGTCCGTAATAAAATTAATTTAAAAAAAAACAACCCATTCATGAACCTGATGCGTATGGATTAGCACCTTTCAGTTTAACCTTTTAGCTTAAAAATTTTGAAGGGAGCTAAATGATCCAACACACGCACCACCATCAGCGAGATATTGGAGTGAGCATGACATAGGTACTCTCAGCCGCCAGGGCACATTCAAGTAAATGAAAGACGTACCCAGTAAATAGCAGCTTTATAGTAGGTACATTAGTACTCACAAATGTGCTACCCATGCAATTATGACAACATCAACATACATTAAGTGGAAAAAATACTAAGCTAACTCAAAAACCCTTTCAAACAAAAAAAATATTTTCTAAATCAGTTCAGCCGTTTTCAAGTAATAGTAAAAAATCTAACGAACTGAGAACCTCCTTCTTTTTTTGGGTTCGGTTAAAAATAAAAGCGTTAGTATTCTTACAAAAATAAAAGCAAAAAGAAGTACTTAAAACGATAATGGCATTTTAGTTTTTTGTGAGAAAAATGGCCAGTAAGTAGTTGATTAATATTAGAAACAGGCGCACGTTCAGCAATAACCAGTAATAAAAATCTCCAAATTGAATTTAAAAAATTCTCTATAATTTATTGTTTACAACGAAAGATATTATCGAATCTTATAGCAAGCCCTTGCTTTCACCGACTAATTTTGACTATACTTATACGACATCCTGTTTAAAATTACTAGGTAAATAATTAACCATTAGTAAAATATTATTCATGATCATGATGCATACAAAAAGTACAAAATTATGTCTGTTAGATATTTCTCACAACAAATTAATACGTGAACACGTAAAAATACATATGAATTAGACTTAAACAAATAACTGATTTTCATTTATTTATTTAATCAAAATCAAATAAAAAGTAATTAACTCAAATTAGGATGAGAATCAGCACTTTTTGAACGTCTAAATTGCGATAGTTCTCCAAAACCTGCTTAGCGCTTTGGCTGGGAAGAAGAAGCGCAAAAAACTCCCCACCAGCACACCTTCCTGTTAAGAATTTAATTCTGTACAATACTATGCAAAGTAATTAACATTACAAAACATCCCTTGCGAGGTCCAAAATAAATCCAACGAAGAAGAGGAAGGTATATTTGCCTTTTTGCTACATACACAGCTGTACATAGGTAAGTACTGCTCACAATAGAATGAGTTTTAAAAAGTAATAGAATGCTAAACAGCATCCCATTTCTTTTATTGTAGCAGACGAGTGTTGCATGCTTAACTTACCAAAAATATGTACAAATAATATATTTTTATGTTTAAAAACCAAGGCAATTTGAATAAAAGCTTGTAAAAAAGAAAGTATAGGTGCCTATGGGTACCTTACCTACATATATTTTACTACTCCGGTTAGCTATTGGAAATCATTCATAATTTAGGTGTTATTATGCAGGTATATTAAAACGTCTGCAAAAGCAAAATCACGCTAAAAGTCAAAGTCAAAGCCGATTTGCACCGAATCTACTAGACCAATTAAGTTGAAATTTGATACATATATGAATTTCTGTGACCTAAACATGAACGTGTAACGTAAATAAATGAATTTTGAATATGGGTTTCACGTTTGGGAGAAAAATTTGAAAAAAAGAAAACATTTTTGCAAACTGTACCGTGTGACATATCAAATGAAAGGAGATTATTAGGTATTTTTTTAATAGTTTTAAAACAAATAGTTTTAAAGTTATGACACCGACACTCATCACGTTTGAGTTTTGCTAGCTAACTGAATTTGACCCCGTATATGTATGTCGCAATTTCCCTATCTCTGCGTATATAAATTTTCCTGCCGATCGTGCCGTAAAGTGACACGTAGGTACCTACGTTATGAAAATTCCTAGATCCCTTTATCCTTCTGATATTTATGTTACGCCTCTCACATCTCTTTTCTCATTAGAATTTAATGGGAAATCGTACCTACGTGTGTACATAGTATTAAAATTGTGTGTAATAAATTCACTTCCAATTATATCCACGTGTAGGGAAATAGGCTAGTTAACAGTTTTTGAAAAACCAATTAGTCCATGTTCTGTGTGGTTTATTTAGCCCAACATATAATATTTCAGCGGAATATAGCTTTAACAGAACAAATTTGAAATTTTCACAGATTGCCGCTATAACAACAAATAATCCACTATACAAAATTCATGGTATTTTTCTTACTTTTGTAGTAGTATGTAACCCACACATGCACATAACTTACGAACTCAAGTATTTAAGACGTGCGCCGCCCGTCTGTGAGTTTAGTCAGAGACAGTTCGAATACGATACTACACACAGTCAGTCACTAAATGCTGTTCGCGTCATCTCGCGTCACTTTACATTATTCTAATCTTAGTTAATATTTATGAACCGTGTTTAGTTATAGTAACTTCGTCATTAAATTATACTGAATGAACGTTTCATTTCTTCTACTATAGAACATATAACACACCCTAACAAAAGTTCTATACTGTCAACTAGCCTATTTTGGAAAATTAGAGTAACGTTGCATTTGCAGCAAAACTTGGCATAAGCTTCGCCGACGCGTGATTGAATGACAAACGATCGGATTCGATTCCGTTCAGTTTGCATGATTTACTGTGGTTGTGATATCCGATTCATTTAAGCGAATTCTGATATGATAAAGTTTTTGTTAAAATAATATCGATTAATTCAGTGTTTATTCTAAAACCTTAATTACACGACTGCCCAAAAAGGAGTGTAATGTTTTTAGGTTTCGTGTATGTATGTATGTTTCTTTATTCCACCATAACTTTTAAATGCCTGAACAGATTTGGATGTATGGGGTGTCCTTAGAATCCTTACATCATCCTGAGTGACATAACCTAAATTTTTATTTTTTTGAAAAAATCAATATGGCGGCTGTATGGCTCCATTTTCAAATGTGTAAATAAAATAATTTCTTCATTTATTACAATATGGGTATCTAATTGACTTCTTATATTAAAAAGTGTTCCACACAACGACATAACGGTCCCCCGATTGCAATGACAATTTTATTTGTCTGTTTAGTCAGCGAGTAAATGTAAAAACCTTTCGCTTTGTATACACAGATTATCTAATACAACTTGTTTCATCATCATCATCATCATTTCAGCCGAAAGACGTCCACTGCTGGACATAAGCCTCCCCCAAGCACCTCCACTTCGACCGATTCTGTGCTTTACGCATCCAACGGATTTCTGCGGCCTTCACAAGGTCATCGGTCCATCTTGTGGGAGGCCTTCCAACGCTACGTCTTCCGGTACGCGGTCGCCACTCCAGAACCTTTCGGCCCCATCGGCCATCCGTTCTGCGAGCAATGTGCCCAGCCCATTGCCACTTAAGTTTGGCAATTCTTCGGGATATGTCGGTTACCTTGGTTCTCCTGCGGATCTCTACATTTCTGATTCGATCACGTTGGGAAACTCCAAGCATAGCCCTCTCATTGCCCTTTGGGTGACTTTTAGCCTTCTGATGAGGTCCACTGTGAGCGACCACGTTTCAGTACCATAGGTCATCACTGCTAATAAATACCTACAACTTGTTTATTAATTTTTAATTCGTTTTTGGCAGGGCAGTTGTGTTTTTAATTATTTATTTTTGTTATTAATGTACCTATAAGTAGGTACTTGTTTAAGTTATTTTTTTTGAATACATCGTTATTATCATTCTCCTGCCCACAATTTATTTGATGGTCGGCGCAACATGTTTTTTTCTTCAATATTTCTCTATGAGTCATCATTTCGTCATTTCGGCAGTCACGTATTGTTTTCAAAAACAGTAGGTAGGTACGTGTTGCATAGTTTTTTGAAGGTGGGTGGATACTGAATAGAGAAATCATTCTTCATAATAATATCTACGTTTGCATTAATTAAATACCTAATACTTAGAAAAGAGCATGATATAAATATGGATGCTAATATTAAATCCTTTGACGTAAAGCCTTCTTTGTGTTTGCAAAGCGGACTGAAAAGGAACCAGGACCAATAAATGAAAGATGTACAATTTATCTCTTAAAAGGAACACTATCGACCGGCAATAAGATCGTATTTTAAATAACATTACTTTCGTTCCACTATCTACTTATGAATATTTTCTTCTTCTACCAGGCAGTCCACAAAGATGTCATTCTTAGTTAATATTATAATCCTGTAATAGCTACACGATGTCGACTCCTAAAAACAAGTTGGCAAATATTTTCGAACTTGTTCGAAAGCCCGGCAATTTGTAACAAAACGCTCAGAGCAAATGCATAATGAATTTCATATTACTTTTCGACAACTGTATAAAAGTTTTCCTTTCGTGAAGCAATTTATTTTATTACCATTTTTGTACACCCATATAAATTAAATAACAGAAAAATACTTACAAAGGTGATGCTTATTTAGTTCTTCAAAAAAATTCTCTTCCAGCATTTCTGCGATAGGAAAGCAGATAAAAAGAGATGTAGACACCGTGTGTAAGAGTAGAAGAGAAAATTAAGTGTAGTTATGTGTAGGTATACTTGTGTAATTCTAGTCTATACTCCTGCTTCTGTGTTTTTCAACAAACCTGGCTTTGTACCAGCTGCATCTGCCAGAAACGATATAGACGCAAAGTAAATTCACTCATATTATTGTAAAAGTGTTAAACAAACAATGTACAATGCATTTCATCCGAAGCGGTTTAACATCACATTAATATGTAAGCATGCGCATTAATATTTAAATTAAATATTTGCTTGTAAAAACGTCCTGTTTTTCAGTCATGTTTACCTCAGTGTCGGTAACTGTAACACTGTACATACATTACATTGTATTTAATGATCTTTTCTTAATTTATGTGATAATTTCCAGGCCACGCGAATGATACGAACCGTGAATTTTTCCTCCGTCTGACAGGACGGTGACACAAATTCTACTTTAAACACTTGTGTCATGTGACGTATCTTGGCTTAATTACTTCCTAGGGCTGTGTATTCGCGTTTTTAATTACTTTTCGCACAGGCAGTAAAATACTGTCTTTACATTTTAATATAAAAAATATCTCAGTTATTTCTGGTGCAAAACCAATACATTATCTACTTGCTATAGGAAATGCTTCTGGTATTTATTTATGCTTTGTCTAACTCTACCTTGTTTTCTTTGAGGATTTACTTTTTCCTGCTTGTCAGGTAGCCAGAAAGATACGAGGCCGGATCCTAACCTTCCTCAATTTAGTGATCAACTTAATTATGTCTCTAAATCAGGTTTTATCAGCTTTAGAGAAAGCAAAATAAATGTTTGAAGCTAAACATATAATCATTCAACGAAAAGTAGGTATCTACATCAGTAAACTAAATAATTAATTTTCCAAACAGAATTAAGTTAGAGTGGCAACCTAACTGGCAACAAAGGGGTTAATTAATTATAACCCGAAATAGGTAGGTAGGTATCTAAAATTGGTCTCAAACGAATTCAGGTGGTAAACAGCTACCTACCTATATTATCGCCCCCTAATACATATCCGTTAATGTACGTAAAATCGGTTATCTGCTGATTGTGCGGAACTATCTGGATTTGTCAACATAGCGAAATCGTGATTCATATTTGAAATGATTGCTTCCGCACTTTCCCTGCTAACATCAATCTATGCTTGTGTTTTTATGGTTTGTGGTTTTACATGTACACCCTACAGTAGGGGTACATACAAAATCACAAAGGAAAATGGGAAACGGTGGGCCCAAAGTTGAGATATGATCTAAAAAATTAGTTATATTTTTTTATCCTTGAATATCAAAAATCTGCTCAATTCTCCATCTGGAAGAGGAGAAAAATGAAAAAGATAGTTTCTTGAGACTATTGATTAAAGTAATCGATTACACAACTACATAAAGAAAACCTACCCACTAGGTAGCGCTAGGTAATATAATTAACTTTAAGTAATTAAATGCTGCGATGACCTTGTGAAGGCCGCAGGAATCCGCTGGATGCGGAAAGCACAGATTCGGTCGAAGTGGCGGTGCTTGGGGGAGGCCTATGTCCAGCAGTGGACGTCTTTCAGCTGAAATGATGATGATGATGATGAATTAAATGCACAATATTTACTTTTATACAATATAGTGCATTTAATTTAAATAAAACATCATTAATTACTGAAAAACCAAAATAATAAATATCAATTTCATATCGATTAAAATCAGTCTTATATTTTTTGTCTATGTCATTGGCAGTGCATGTTCTGCACTGACATGAGCTGACTGACATTAACACTAGACAATAGTGGAGGGTCATTGTCGAATTGTATGTCATATGTAATCGTTTCCGTCTCCTTTTATTATTTAATTTTATTAACTCACTTTTACCTTTTTCTAATCTACTTTCCGTAATCTACAAAACTACTGATCCGATTCTGAAAATTCATTCACTAATAAATAAAGCTGCAGTATTGCCGAGTTTCAAAGAATATAAATTTTATGTTGAAAATAGAAATTTCACGCGAAGTCGCGGTATGAAAAAACGACCCTAAAAAATTAACACAACAGGTATCAAATATTCGACTAACTAATCGTAGCTTTTGGGTTCGTAAAGCTTTTCAATATTTACGGGAAATACGGAGGCTTTCCCTAAAATATTGGAGTTGAAAATAAAAGTGGTCCAGAAAACAGACCTTTTCATTTATTTCTCATTATCATGCTATAATCTTTTAGCCAAACCCATCTGAGTCGGATAAATCTGTTAAGGTTTTCATTTTCCGAAAATGTGTGGATAGCCAACAAATTATTGTGTAAATAGGTTTGAATCCACTTCATACCCTTGGGGTTGAGTTTAGTACGATTTTAAAAGCTTTCTGCTATATTTTTTTCGAGTAGATAAGTTAGAGAAAGTATAAAGCATCTTTAAAAAGTGAAACTGGAACGAATAGTTTGGACAGTATGTACAGTATATAGTAGTATACATATATAACAGAATAAGTACATATAGTATATAGTAGGTAGGAAAATATATTTTTGTAAAAGGTTGATTAATTACGCTGAAGGTTAGATGTACAAAAATAAGGAAATCGATACTGTACCAACCATTCATATTTAATTCTGGCTTAAAATACGCATCTGCCGACGTAACTGCGGGTCGCATTATGTATGTTTTCCCAAAAAGGGTGTAGGTACCTAATTTTCGGGTGAGTTATAAATACATACAGCAATTATATCTTTTCAAACTTGAATCTAAAGTTACGGGAGTAATTCTCATTTTACAAGCTTCTCGTATTCTACCCGTAAATAAATATTTCCACGGACCGTGTAAGTATTGCCTAGAATAAATAAATATTCGCCGCCCAGGCCATGCCGGTTTATGATTGCGATATTTCAGTGAAAGTGTTTTTGTGTCGGTAACCGCTGCTTTGTTCTAACAAACAAACACAGGTTTAATTTATAGATTTACGCTTTTGATTAAAGAGAAACAGAAGACAAAAGTTTTGGCATTGTTCCATGTTGTACCTGTGCGTTTACCTTGCTAGCAATAGTACTGATCATTGAACAGAACATTAGAAACGGCATCGTATCATTCGCAAAACAGGAGCAGCAATTCAATTGTACGTAAGCTATCCAAATTGGATTTCTCGAACCCAGACGTTCGTTCAATAGTTCAATATCCTTTCAATAAATGTTGTTTCCTGAACTGCGCCCTTACTGCCGACGTCCAACACGATCAAAATTAGAAATTTCATAACTGCAAAGTTTGCGCACGTGCTTTGTGTTAGCGTTACTCACGATATGATCGTATTTTTTATCGCAATTATGTTGAAGTAGGCGTGTATCAGATCTGCAGCAGAGTGTTTGCACATAGGGTATAGTAGGTGGGATGCACTGACCGACGTGAGCCGCGCCGCTGTGGCGGGATCGATCTAGCGCGGCCGGGCCGAGCCGGCCATCGGGACCCGCACACGATACTTCTCGAACGCACTACACTGCACTTTATTCTTCGATGCGATCTTCCAATTGTCAATCACTAAACTTTCACTCATTTACAACTAACGTCCGTGTTTCTTGACTGGTCCTGTTAGGTAGGTAAGGAAAAGAAAAATTAATAGACTACACTCAAAAAAATCGCGTATCAAATTGTTCATTAAACTAGCTCTTGATTCGTCAAACTAGAATTGTCGAACGATTGTGTCAGAGTGTGGTATTGAAATCCGAATTACAAATGTGTACATGTATCGATCTAGATATCAGGCAGAGATAATGGTTCTTATCTACGATAAGTTCAGGGCCTAATGACCGAGGATAGAGTAGATTGCTGCTGCTACAGATTGGAAGTAGTAATCCCAGGAGATCTTGTAGTAAGCCCTTTAGTCTTTTGTACTGAATATTTAAGCTAACTGTAATTAAGTAAAGAAATAAATAAAAATAGTATAAATTATTATCACTGCTACTGATTTCCAATGAGTGTAAATCAATTGAGTGGACATAGTTATCGCTGAAAAATTAATTTTCAAGTAGCTCGTATGCAAGATAGCACATGTTACAATAACGTTTGTGCTGTTATATTATGCATCATAGTGGTGAACTACTTAGTTGTGATGGATTGCAGGCTCGTCTGTAATGTTGTAATCTATGTTGTAATCTAAAAGTATCCGTGTGCATCAATAGGACTCGTATATCTGGCGATCCTACACGTGGAAGAAAATGTAGCTCTTCAGCAACTAGTGTCGGCAAATAAAGAAAATATTCAATGGACTTAGTTTAATTTCATAACATATTACGAGTCTAGGCACTACTTTCTCACTGATAAGAGATTTGCGATAAAATATTATCACAAATAGTTCTCGATATATAAAAAACAATAAAATTCATGTGGCCAGTTATTCAAAGTGACATAAAACGGGACAGAACGCTCAAATCAAAAGATAAATGTCCTTGGGTTCCGTCGGTAGGATTCCGTTGTTTAAATGTAAATAGTGAGAGGCAAGAACCCCAAATCGGTGTCCGGAACCCTGAGGGACATAATGATTTCCTTGGAAATTGAACCGAGAGCAAAATATTCAAATAGCAACATCCCTAATATTCCACTTTTGTACAAAACTTTTTAAGACAGACAAGGCAATCGCTACAAGAGTCTTTACTTAGGAGTTCTTATGCTTATTACAACTTTGAGAAGAATGAAACTCTACGTGCGAAAGGCGAATTCGAAATACGGAGAACAATTCGAATAAAAGTTAAAACAATATTCATCTTCAATCAAGTATTAACCCCTCGCGTGTTTATGATCAAAAAACAGCGGGAATTCAAATGTATTTTACATGATGCACATGGTGTATCATAAACAGTTGGGGCATTGAAATAACATGATGCACACGGTGCATCATAAACACGCGAGAGGAAAGTATGCCCATGGGAAAAGGCGGAATTTATGTATGTAAAAAGAAACTATGGTTCATTTATATACAACAAATGTAAAAGTTGAAATCCAACAGGAACCAGAAAAATAAACGAAGATCTAATATAATGAAGTAATCAGTTTTTTAAACATTTATGTCCCATTTACCGAGCAGCGAAGTGTTTCAGTAAAAATTTAATACAAACTAGGAATTTTCAATTAAAATAATTAGGAGTCTGTGTAATTAATTATCAAAGAGAGAGTAAATGTTTTTCTTTATACAAATTCACTGTTTCAAATCCATTAAAAAAGGATATCATTTTGCTTTATTTCATCAAGTGTTAGCAGCGACCTTCTAGGAATATCTCTCAATACATAAAACACTTTCAAGAAATAACATAAAATTTACATAAAAATATCGCTTTTTGAGCGCTAGAAATCACGCAACGTATTATGTAGGTGTATTTAATAGATACCAACATAAAATGAAGGAAGGTTCAACGTAGAAATATTTAATTTAATTATGTTAAATAATAAATAAGGGAATCATAAAAGAATACAATTTCGTAACTAGGTCGATAAAACATAATTACTTATTTCGATTTACACTCATAAAAATCAGTGCATATTAATCAAGATTTTTTTTCGAGAATAATGGAAAAGTCTGTCTATAAAATATGGTTTAAATAAATTAATATTTTGCCTAGCTATCCTTTAATTAGTTGTTTTCAAACTTAACGATAAAACAGGTATAGATCATGTTCTATTTATTACACCCTAAAAAGCTTTGTAAACAAAACCATTAAATTTCTTTCATAACTTTTCAATAAATACTTACATTAACGGAGACCAGTTTAGAACAAATGATTTTTCCAGCAATAAAAGATCCGATGAAAACAACAACTTAAAAACACTTAAAAAAAAATGAGATCGGGAAAGAACTAAGAACTTTAGAAATAAAATATTATTTTGAAGTATTTTTTTGTTAAAGTAACAGGAGATTTATGTTGAATCAAACAGCCCGAAGATTTATCTGATAGATTGATATAATGCACGTGTTTTGAACCGGAAAAGTGTATGTGTTCGGGTGAGAGTCGCGCGGTCGGCGGCGGCGGCGGCGTCGGCGGCGCGGTGACACAGACTGCGTGCGGCCGGGCCGGAGCGGGCCGGGGCGCCGGGCGCGCGGTCGACGGCGCGCAACAGATACGCCACAGGTTGGGCGGCCCGGGCCACCCGCGCCCACTCCACCCTGCTCGCGCCACACGCCAATTTACATCCTCATTATCGTCTTCGGAGTCAGCACCTGACGCTGGCGTCCGTCACCACATCAGTCGCCGGCTTTTCCCAGTAAAAACTCTCTGCGTACCTTATTCAGCCAAATCTAATAAAGCGTTTATTTGGAAGCTTACAATTTTTCTTTATGCCAGCTACTTTCTGAGAGTTTTATCGGATTTGTTTTGTTTCGTTACTTCGAATTATTCTGATATAATTTTGTTTGTTTAGGAAATCCCTTTGAGGATAAAACAGTAGGTACCTTGATGGGCTTCTTTATGGTCGTCAGTCACGGAAACCTAACCATTTATTGTAACTCCCTCTAGGATAAGATCTTTCATCAATCCGTAATAAACCCTTTCAGAAGTTACTATTCAATATCTATATCCGATAATTCTCTATTCATGTGGGACATCAATACTAATAAATTGACCGTTGGATAACTTTATTACGCCCTTAATACATTAAGATAATTCATTCTGAAAGTTTTATGTGTCGTAAAACACATTTAGTGTCGCAACTCTTCCATTAAGTGTGTTTAACACTTTGCGAAAGAATTTTCGTAATAAAAATCCAAAAACAAGTGGTAAGTGATGCCTGCAAGTACTTGTGCAAACGATTGCACAATTGTATAATGGAACGAGCGTTGTTTTGTAATCAGGGGAGCGTTGTTGACGCTGTGTCTACTTAAAAACTTCTAATTAATTTGTCAGGCCGACTTGTTAGCAAATTAATTTGAAATTTTAAGTAAGAAAAAGGAACTGCGTGTGAATAATTGTAATTGCCGACATTGTGTTGTCTATCTTTTCTTTGAAGAACAAGTGAAACTTTAAAAGCCAGCGAACTTTAATAGGATTAGAGAAGATTGACAAGAGAGACAGGGCAATGAATGTTGAATTATCTTCAAAATGGTGACGCATTTACTGAATTCAGTAAACTGCCAGATAAAAGTGAGACAAAGGTAAGTAGGGACTTTTACGTTAATGAGCGAAATAATATCATTTATTTCGATTAGGTATGTTTTTGTGGACAGTACTGAACTGACTGTAACGTTGGTCTATATTCATCAACTGCCTTATTTAATGTATTCTTGCTTCAAACTATTTTATATGATCTAGAGACCATTGCTCATCACATTCGTCCTTCTTATATCTACGCATTCGTCACTAAAGTGTAGATAAGTATGTGGATTTGGTCGACATTATGGATTTGGTCGACATTATTATATTTCATTCCAACTGTTGAGTTCATATTTGATTTTAGTAGGTACCCAGGGTTATTTACGACAGAGAAAATAATTAATTGTTGGTTTATTAAATCTGTTATCAACAAAAGATTTTTAAGATCATGAGCTGTCGACGCTTGTTGATCATTTTCAGTTAGTCTCTACCTAATTATATTTTTTGTTTGGAAAGTTGTTACATTCCAAGAAGGCAATTAATATCCGAAAGGAAACCAACGGATGCTTAAATTGCTCATCAGAATAAAGATTAGATATTGAAATATCTTACGGCCGTATGTCCTCTATAGAACCTAAGGTCCACAAAAGACCTCAATGCTTACATCGTAGGTAAGTGCGCGATGCCTTATATAGTCAATAATTGAAAGAAAAACTGTTACACTAGCTAAATAAATTAATTTACTTAATTCCATTTTACTGGTCCTCATGAAATTCTTTACTTTTCTCACATAAAATCCGGCCCCAATTAAAAATAACTAGAATTTTATTTGGTCGTTTCATTCGTCTACGTAGATAACTAAAAAAGTGTTCGTTAACTCTAAACGAGACCGGCTGAGCTGTGTGTTGCGTGCAGCTGTTTGTTACGTTTACTAGTTCAGCACTTTGCTATGTTTGACTTTGGTATAAAGGTGCCTACCTCGTTACTTGAGATAACCTTTTGTCCTTAGGCCTGCGGCGGTTTAATGTGTAACCATCCATATTATGACAAAATTTGCACATGTTTGCTCAGGTATCTCCACGTAGCAATCGCTTACTAGCTGGAAAAGCTCTCGAGATTTATGTGAATTTTTATAAGTGAAATTTTCAAAGCGAAAAGGGTAAAAGACCGGAATTATTCTTACGGGATTTACTGTGGACAAGAAAGAATTGCCGTTAGGGGTACCTAAACTTTACGTAATATATAGCTATTTTTACTACCGACCAATGCTATATCGATGAAAACTGTGTCCTAGAACGTACCTCTTATGTAAACTGTTGTGTTCACGGGCATATGCGTCCTGTCAACTTGTGTATCTTTTCTTGGCGTTATGCAGATAAAAATAGAGCTCAAAAAAGCATGCGCGGCATGATTGATAGCATAACAAGCGCTGTTACAGTTTCTACGCTCACTGAAGCTTCCCTTTATGCAACGTAATAAATGTTTGTAAATATGAGCGTGAGACGTGTCTGTGTATACGTACGTATATAAACGTGTTTGCGTTCAGTTCTCGAGAAGCTTTTATGAGAAAAAAAATACATTGAATTACAATATTGCAATATTCAGAATACGCAGTACCAAAAGGTATCGTTTTAATACTGTTACACTAATTCCTTCCCCGGCGTGTAGCTTAGTATCTAACCAAGTAAATCGAAAATTATGGTAACGCTAATATGATTTCGCCGCCTGCGGTATCAAATCCGAGTAAGCTCGAGGTCACAACGTCACAAGTGCTTGCATTGGACTCTCGTGTCGATAAAACTCTCCTCAAGTTTGTAGGCGTATCGATTTCCATTATGAAAACACAGTAATGGACCCAATGCGCGGACGATAAGAGTATTATTACGGGATTTTTCACGTTTCAGAGGCACGAAGTCCCGGAAAACAGAACATATCAACCTGGGTGAGTGGACCCACTCGATAAAATGAATTGTGAGCGTATAGTGAGGGAGTCATACTTCTAGAGGAATGCTGATGTCAAGTGTATTATAATTATGTAAATATGTATGTATGTAACTCATCTATGTACACATTTCATGAAAAATTATAAATTCAGCTTACAAACTTATCATGACGTAGATCACACCTTAACACCTTATTTTGAAAGAATATAATCCAGATGTGTGAATCCAAATAACGTCCTGTCCAAGATAACGTTTATGATGAAATACTTAACTGAAGCGACACTCAACATATTTACGGTTTTTATTGTTGGAACCATCGTAAAGTTTGCTCTAAAGGAATAAGACTGACAATAGCGTGTGTTTTGTTAAAGGACACACAATTCCGTGTGTACTGTGTATGAAGCCTTCAGTGGCCCTTCATATCATTAATCACAGCATTGTTACAACGTCCACAATAGGATTCAGCTCCGGGATTACTTCCTCTACCATTCTTTCTGTATTTTATAGCGTCGTTCTGCCGTTAAAAATAACAGCCATCACACTTTATCTGACGTCAAGAACGGTGGTCCTTTGTTCTCGGTCAACGGAAACAGCTGAACAAAATGGGTCAAAAGTATTTACGTACCTGTAATGTATTAACTTTCCGAAATGTACATCGTTTATCTTTAGTGTACACAATGTAAAATACAACTTTCAGCATCAGCTTAGGGTACACCAGCAACATGGCAACTGAAGGAACACGGGTGGGTTAGTCAGTAAGAGTTTGACACGTCCTAGCTCCACCCAGAGCGGAAGAAGTTATTTGATAATTTCCCACCCAACAAAAAAAAAAAGGGTACACCTACTAAAGGATAGCACAGTGGTATTATTAGCACCTAAATATATTATATTGTGGACTTTGTTAACTACTATGTTTTGCTATAAAGCGTGAATGTTTAGTACTATAGTTTGACCAGTACCGCTGTACCGCGCCTTAGGAATACGCGGCGAGGCGGGGGGCAGTGTTGACCAATGAGCGGCGGGCGGGACGCCGTGCGCCGAGAGCTTTGACGAATTAGCGGCCTGCACTGCTCCCCCGTCTCGCCACGCGCCTTCCTAAGGCGCGGTACAGCGGTATTGGTCAAACTATAAGCGAGACCAAGGTCTAAAGTTTAGATAAAGAAAGTAGTTACTTTCAGATTTTCTTTAAATAACTAATTACTCCTTAGTTCCCTTTTTTTTTCCTTAATTCCTATTACACTATGTCGATTTTAGAATACACTTTATATGTATAAGAGATATTTTAGTAAAAACACAACGTGAGGCATATGTTTTTAATTCTTAAATAAAAGAAAGCTAAAGTACCGTCGTTCCGCTCGTATTTCTTTAATTAATAAACATATGTGTATGGTTTCCTCATCGGAACACGATGCATTCGCTCGGTTCATTAGTTTCTCAACTCAACGTGAGCAGTTGCATAATTGCGAACGAAACTTGCCACTCTCCGAGATTTCTAATTATTAAAGTTACCTTCGTTTTACTTATTCCAAAGAAATGTTTTACTACCATTTTCTTTTAACTTTTTTTAGAATGACGTAAGTATATAATGAAAATTTAAAATCATTTTTATTTGTGTTCTTAATAGGAGATAGTTCTTTTACAAAATTTAACACACCTAACTATTTACACTAGGAACAAAACTAAATGACTTACTACCTAAGTATAAAATTAAATACAAAACAAAAGGATACTGAATAAGGGCCGAAAGGGACATCGTGGCCCCCGGCAACAGGGCAACCGAAGAAACACGGGTGGGTTTTAGTCAGTAAGAGTCTGACACGCCGTCCCGCTCCACCTAGAGCGGGAGAAGTTATTTGATAATTTCCCACCCAAAAAAAAAAAGGCGTCGAAGTACTCGTCCGCATCACTGTCATCCGGAAACGTGCCAAGAAGACTGGCAGCATTGCCACGTTGAATGGCAATGTTAATTCTTTGGCCGAAGAACGAGCCAGCCAAAACTAAGTCGTGAAGTGTCGACTTAGTTTTGGCTTATGGGTGACCAAATTCCTTAAAACAAAATGCGAACTTGGGCCCCATGACCCGAGCGTTTCGACTCCAAATGGCTCAAAACTGTAGTTACCCAATTACCCATAAAGGCTCTTACAAACAGGCACGACACGCGACGCGACATAAAGACACCGCTCGTCGCGCGACGAACGGTGCCTTTGTGTTGCGTCGCGTGTCGGGCCTGTTTGTAGGAGCCTTAAGGTTACAGTATTTGCGCCGCTTGAACCCGGTCTCAGCAGCCGCAGCATTTGTGCTAGCACAGCCCGCCGTGCTATGAACATGAGATGGCGCAAGGGTGTCGATACAGGTTTAGTCCCACACCAGAGGCCTACCCACCTTCCAAGGCAACAACGTCATGCCGTCTGCTCTCTTCCCATCGGCACGTACCAAACCGTTTGCGGCGGTGACAAGGGCTCGACGAATAATATCGTTGATTTCTGGCGTGCCGTGCTATGTGACCTGCGCTCCTGCAGCAGGGCAGGCCATGGTGCCATACATCACTTACATCACCTCCTAGGGTTCCGTGATCCAAATACCATACGTTGAGTTTAAAATGTATTTGTCGAATAATTGGATTTATTGCCAAACTAAAAATGGCCCAAGAGGGTCACCCTGTTGACATCCAACGGCCGATTTCAAAAGGTAGTAAGTAAAGTATAAAGAAATTAAGAGGGGTGCCTGTAACATTGATATAGAAAACTGTAAATTTTGGGTAAAAAACTGTAAATTAACTGTTTTTTGAATTTCTGTCAACAAGGGTTTTCTGTTTACGGAATTGAAACCATTCTTAATGATGACCTCACCTTTATAGCTATTCAGGTAAGTGGATAATACATGAATCGCAGCCTCATAGCCCCCTTTAGACCCAAAGGCCAGCTGTAGGAACTGGAATTTGCTGGCCAGTGTTTCGCTGTAGAAAGCACAGCTAATTTGGTTGCGATACCACGGTAAATAGACCCTATGGCAATGGGACGTATGCCTCCATCCTTCTTGCGCAGGGCACATAGATTTGCCCCATACAAAATATCAATGACAGTTTTGTACACATTACCGGAGAGTATGAGATTGATGAGGGCCGTCAGTTCCTTGAAAAGGGCCAACCTTCCCGCGGCCCCTGAACACATTAAGTACAGGTGTTGAGGTGTCATGCCGTCGAGGCCGCCAGCGGAGCCACTTCGTCAGGAGTACACGGCCGCACATACTTGTTGAGCTGTACGGATCGGGTGGGTCAGGGAAGGAGAGATCCATCTGCCGGGGCGGGGTGTTTGCTCTCCAGAGCTAGTAAGTGTCTCTGAAGAGTACGGCGCAAACACATCGCTGCTAAAGATGATCCTAGCTGCACCTCTGAAATCACCCTCGCCTAGTTTAGACTCCACATGGTGCAATAAACCTCTTTGGGGAGGTGCGTTGTTAATTTTAATCAACAGAATTTAGAACCAATGTCCAATTCCAACTACCTATTACCGAACGCCTCCACTCTACCAGCAAATATTTGTTATATTTTGAAAATATTCTAAGATCTCCATCGCCAAACTTGGGTGTTTACTCTTCAAAACATTTCAGTAAACAAAAAATATCTCGTTAATTTCGAGAATTTGTTTTCGGGAAAATTTAATAAAAACATTTGCGAGGCTTTTTCGTCTTTCAGTAATTTCATTGCCTTAATTTACACAATGAAAAATAGGTTTGGTTGTTGCGAAGACGAGTTCTAAATTATTTGGGACTTTAAGTAGATTTATTTATATTTACAAAACAAAACAGTAGTGTTTGCAAAACAATGAGTTATAAAAGACAACGTATGTTGTACGGCTTTTATATATTTTGTGAGGCGGGGTTTTTCGCAATATGATGTTTGCGCAGCACTTATGTTTGGCAGAACTCAAATATACGAGAAAAGCAAATGCAAAGTAAGCACGGATTTTAACAAAAATATATTACAAGCAGGCGCGATGACGTGCGTAGCTGCCTTGCGGCGTAGCGCGAGGTTACGCGCGTAGGACCCTTGCAGCGTAGCGATGCAAGCAGTAGGAACAATACATACAACTCAGATTGTAGCCTTAGTAAAAAATGTAACATAACAAATAATTTGTTAAAACAAAAAAAAAAAGAGATAAGGAAAAGAAAGCGCATCGAGCTTTTCAACAGCAAAAAGGTAAGCAAAGTTTTATCGACTCGTAGAAAAATAACAAGCAGCAAAAATAAATAAATTCTTATCAGGGTCCCATAAATGGAAAATAAGCGAATTTTAACGTGGATACGAGAAAAGGAGAACGTAAAGTTAACTGCTTATCTCCGTGAATAAAATCATAAAACTTGACGAAGGAAAACGATTTTTAGTGCAGAGTCTAAAGGATTACCTACTTTGTTGTTTATACAACTTTGCTTTTACCCTTTTGTTATTCATTGCAATATCAGTCATAACTCGAATGACCGAATTTAATGTCTTTAAAGTCCTCCGTGTTGCAAAGGTTTAATAGTTTATCCTCAAAAACATTAAAAAAAGTAGAAAAATATTTTTGTTACCAAATTTTTTCAAATACCATTATGTAATTGTACATTAGGGTCCGTAATAATCCTCTGATAAGAATGATAAGTGACTAGCCCTGTTAATGGCGATAGTCAAACATTTCGTCATAGATTAGGAATATCAACTTATAGAATATTTTTGGCGTAAAAACTACATAAACATACGCATACAAAAACTCACGCTTTTACACTGGGAGTGGGCAGAAACTACAGAACGCCACGTATAAGAAGAATCACGATTCTTCTCTTCTTATTTTAATTGTATTTTGCCTATTATGTATTTATTAATTACATTTTGACTGAATAGATTTTAATTGTATTGAACTATTAATTTTTATCTGATAATTGTGTTTAATGTTCTATTTTTTATTATAGCATCGTATTCATTCATTTAATTTTTGCATGTCGAATCTTGGGCAGAATGTATGGCTCAACTTTAATTCTTTACGACCTTGTTTGTATACCTGCATTCTAGCAAATAAATAATTTGAAAGAAAGAAAGAAAAAGTATTTATTGAAACTCGCACAGGAAATCACAAATTTAACTAAACACCTTCACCTTAAAACATTAATAAAAAAACAATAAAAAACAAGGTAAAAAAAACAAAAGCAGAAAGTCCTGTACGAGGCCAAAAGGCTCCTATCTCAGCATATGCTGCGACATTTATTTTGCGACATTTAAAAAATAAATGTCGCAGCGCTGGTATTCTGACAGTGATGTCACAGATAGATAGATACACAAATAAATATTAATTATAATAAAATTAAAATAGATATGTGAAATACCTATAAAAATAAAACATAAGTAGCCGCGTGTCTGCACCCGACGTAACATCAGTTACTTGTCTATGCCTTTAGTATCTGTAGTAGTCTAGGCATCGTTGAGACGTTGAGACAAGTAAAGAAACTCTCTGACTAGTATATAGTTATCTGTGAAAGAGACGCAGACGCCGACACCGGCAAAAAAATTGACTTGTTTTAACATACTAACAAAAAACGTAAAACTAGCTAAGTACTGGAACATAGGTATCTATACACAGCTACAATGTACAATTCAGTTTAACAAATAAAACATAGGTATTAACTAATACGACGTTAACTAAAGTAAAATGCAAACTCTTTATTTTGGTTAAGGTGAATCCGCAGTTGTAGCCCGCGAAATTAAAATTTTCTTAATTTGTTTGCAATTTGCAAGTCAGTATCAGGTTGTATCTTGAACTTTTCAATAAGAGATTTGTTCATAGGGAACAAATCTATCTTAGAGATATGGATTGATGATTCTGTAACTACATATCTGTTGTAGTCGCGAATCATATTTTGATCAAGATACAACCTGGCAATTGCAAAAAAACGTAAAAAAAATGAATTTCGCGGGCTTCTACTGCGGATCCACCTTAACGTCGACTATTGATCATACGGAGTAGCGAATGTATGATAGTTCTCAAGATGTTATGAAAAAGTTTTAAAGAAAGGAATAATATTGTTTGTTATAGCTCATCCACTCCGGAGATATGCAACATGCATTAATGTGTGCCTTACTTACAACAAGTTACAAAAAGGTGCACAAAAATCACAATTGAAATGCACAATAAACTTTTGTTCTTTAAATGTAAATTTTGCTCTCGGGGAAAAGTGGCGAAATATTGAAAGCTTGTTGAAAGCAGTTCCAGGTTAAAAGGCAGCCATTTTATCTGGCGTGGCGTTAACTGTCGGGTGTGGGGGTGTTGGACAGTTGGTTGCAACGCTACAACTACATTTTTGTTCAAAAGCTCCGACTACAATACACTTTTGTGTCCACTGTCTTTTCACACGAAATGCACCAACTGTTCATAATATTTGCTCCATTTCTGTATTAAAGTGATTCGTTATTAAACTTGAAATGTGGTTATTTTCTGGCTTTTGTTTTCTATACAATGAAATTATTTAACGATTCAACGTCTAGACGATCTTATTGCTTTTGACACGTTCGGACCGTTAATGAACATTTTCTACGATGACCAAATTGAACCGTCTAGAGGCAATGGACCAAACTTTATTAGAAAAGTCTCTTCATCCATTCTTCTATTTCAAAAGGCATTAACCCGAGACTCAGCTTTAAAGTTTCTATTAAATTGGGATTTAACTCTGAACAGTTCAGATAGAAATAGGTAGTGTGGAGGTAACATCGAAAGTTCAACGGAGTCCTAAGTTCAAAAATTACATTTTTGAGAGCGTTTCAACAACCTTTAGAGCGAGTTATGCAGACAGCAATAATTTTGAGTAAAGTCTCCGTGAACCTTTGATCTTCTAAGTTAGTTGAACATCTCTTTTAAGTAGATACGTTCTTTTACTCACGAGACAGGTATAATCTGTCAAGAAATGGAAAATTGGCAAACTCTAGAGAGTTCCTAAGAAAAAAGAAAGTTCCCATTAAAGGTGCTTATTTCACAAGTTACTCAGTCAGAACTGAGTAACTTGTGAAATAAGCACCTTTAATGGAAACTTTAGATTTTCATCAACTTCAACTGTCTTTAAAGTGTAAACAATTTACACATCGGTATTTGTTCCTATGTGTTTTTGATTATTTACGACAAAAAATGTTTGTGAATAAAACCTGATTTATTTGCATTAACCGTTTGAAATATACATACCTAGTTGCAGTTTTGGATTTCATCTGGTATGGTTTCACTGTAAAGCCTATTGTAAAGCTTGGCATTAATTTTGGTCTTGAATTTTATTTTATTAAAAGAATAGTTTACAAAAACCTGTTAACTTTGTCTCCCTCGTCGCTGACGCTTAGTGGTACAGATCCAACGCCAGCAATAGGCATTTTCTATCACTACAGCTTCTTTTTCTAAGAACATAAAAACAACGCATTTTTAACCGACTTAAAAAAGAGGAGGTTTCTCAATTCGACCGTAAATATTTTTTTTTGTGTTCGCGGATAACTTAGTCGTTTATGAACCGTTTATGATGTTTTTTTTTGTTGGATTGGAGATATCCCAAGGGTGGTACCATGATAAGGAAACTAGGATCTGATGATGGTATCCCAGAGAAATCGAGGGAAAGTTTTGTAAATCGTATCGTTTGTTAATTTTTTCATTTAGTATTTTAAAGCTCTACTATTTAATGAAGGTCTGGAGTCGATCTGATGATGGAGCCGAAAGACAGTCGAGGGAACTCCTCAACGATTTACAGCAATTACCTGGTGTTTTGGCTTGATTCATTTGTATTGATGAGAACTTTACACCTAGATGGGTTGTGACTGTCATTAGGGGTCTGATGATGAAGACGAAGGACAGTCAAGGGAACTCCTCAACGTTTTACAGTAGCTACCTTGTCTATAGTAACTTGTGCAGTTGCTCTCGGATAGTACCATTTGGTGAAGTGGAACTGATGATGAAGACCACAAATGGTCACCGGAACTACTCAATAATTAGTATTTCACCGATTGCGATTCGATTACTTAATATGGTTGCCAAGAAATGTATGCTTGTCACAGTGCATATGGAGAAATAGAGCTGATGGTGAAGTACCAGGAGAACTCCTCAACGATTAACGTCCCTGCATCGGGATAAGCAATATTTTGTAAAAGGTGATGAGCAGTTGACATTAAGCTATTGTAACTGAGATACATCCAACAACCCACTAAAAAGCGTGAAATGAAAACTTTTTTACAAAAAAATACAACCGACTTCTACAAAAACACTACAAAATTAAAAATAACTTATATTTCGGAAGTCGGCGGCAAATTACGAATATACAAACTCAAAGACACCGACTTCCGAAATATAAGTTATTTTTCATTTTGTAGTGTTTTTGTAGAAGTCGGTTGTATTTTTTTGTAAAAAAGTTTTTCTTTAATAATTTTGCAACTAATAAGAACGATCTACAGGACTTACAGTGCTGTTGAAAGTACGCACGATCCAATCTCGCTACAATGAACATAGTATCTAATAAACTTCTATTTCTTCATCAAGGCAACTGCCTCGTTGGTATATTGTTCGCAAGATCCTGGATTCGCACCGAAGTTAGGCAGTGTTATAGAGTTTTCCTTTTGGAATTTCTCAGCTGCCAGGAGTGAGATTTGTGCCCGGTTTGACCAGGTTTACCTAACCGTATTGTTGCTTGGGATTTTAACTTAACTAGAAAAATATGGGTAATATACCTACATCTGGCTAACCCTTCCGGGGAGACAGGCGTGATATTATTATCCAGTTGGCTAACTACAAATGCCAAACGGCAGAGTTCGTGCAATAATCGCCAATCACTAGAAACAACAAGGAAAACTCAAAAATCAACAACGCGGGCTTCTCAACACAGAGTAACACAGAGTCCCACCCGCGCACGTAATTAGTCTCTCTTAATTGGTTTCACAGACAAATTACTCAATATTAAACGGAATATTTAGTTAATTAAATTTTTCACCATGACTTGACTGCATACAAATTGCCGGTAGATTAATTAACTGCTTATTTTACGTGTTTTACTTTATTAGATGTCTGCCATATTTTTTTATTACATCGTGTTTATTATGCTGCAAAGTTAATTATTGCTGCGAGAACGTTTGTTGAATAATAAGTTATCACTTTCATTTATTTTCTCTTATTGTTTTTTAAATGTGCGTTCACACTACAAGTAGGTATTAAATAAAACATTCGAAAGCAAATGTTGCGACCGCCGGCCGACCTACTTCGTTTGATCGGCGACAAGTGCTCAGTTTGCTCGAAAATTCAAATGCCAGCGTAAAAATCGCGAACTGAACAAAGGTGATCGTCATCCTCACCGCGAACGAATAATAGGTTTCGAAAGAAAGCCTGGAGACTTTTGTACCTGTACCCATATTTCGTCATAATATTAGGAGTCCCTGGAATCGAGTGACCACGAATTTGTATATAGGTATTTTATTATTAGTATAACATTAAGCCTATTCTTTTGGGAGCAGCTGATCATAGAAAAAAATATTTATTTTCCTAATTGCACCCGTACACAATAAAATAGGTACCTATATAAAATCTATGTGGAAGCAGTAATGTACTATGAAGCGAACTCTCTTTTATATTAGATTTGATCCAAAGTAATTGGGTAGATCCATTTAATCCGCTAATGTCGAAGTTGGAAGAAAAGAAAGAATGTTCGGTAGATAGAAATATCTACTTCGTTATTTTGTTAATTAAATTAAATCTAATGTTGATTAAAAGTTTAACCATTTCCTATGGGATGAACAAACATTAATTTAGAAGTACAATTACAAAAAAAAACATCTGATCAAAACTCGTAGGCGTAGCGCGTAGCGGTCGCAGTGGGTTACGAATCTACCATTTGCTACGACCCCGTAGGTTCTTGTCTACAGCACGTCAGCTACGCCGTAGGCCCGTAGCAATATTTTTATTTACCTAAACCTTAAAGGAGAAAGAACTATAAAAAAAGGTGGCATCGTTATCTAGGTGAGCACCTTTTGTTACATAATTTTAATTGTACGGACGGACGGCAGTATTTATTTTTCATACCCCTTTTTCTAAGGTATTCGAATACTAGAGAGGTACCCAATTCATGCGTACCTGTAGGTACCACAAACATTTGCCTTGTAGTATCGTTGAGTTTGCACTGTAAAATGGATGCAAAATATTTCAGATAGAGATCAAAATTAGCACATAAAGTAGTTGATACCTATTTTAATGAAATACGAGAGAGCTATGATAAAATAATGCTAAAGGCTAAGTTAAGATGAAGTTCTTAGAAGCCCGTCGTCGTTAATATCTGAAAGTTTGCAGTCGTATCGTTATGAGATCTGTGTTTAGTTGCCCGACTTTATGTTTGAAGTACTTGAAGTCTATTTACATCAAAATTGATGAAGGCAAGATAGACATCTGAATTGAGTTGAATTTAGCTATCTACGTGTTGGTTATTTATGATCCAGTAAGAGAGCTCTTTGTACCTTCTTATCTAGTAGTGGAGCTAAAGAACTCTTTGTAAAATGTAGGTAAAGCAGATTTTCCGGGAAATAGCTCCCATTGCCACCATACCTATTTCTGCCACCAAGCAGCGTTGGCGTGTTCCGGTTTGATGGGTATGCCGTAGGGGAATTTTATTGTGCTTAAGATGACATACTCAGGTAAGATGTCACCACAGTGCTTATATCTGTTAAATACGCGCCACAAGTGCCTAGATGACAGTTAATTGATTCAGACGTGACCATGCGGAAATTCATTATAAAATACAATAGACGTGAATATATTTAATAACCTGTTCCGCTTAGCTATTTTTTCTTTTTTTTTTTGCCTAGATGACGTTTACAAGCCGCCGGCTCACAGATAGCGTCACCACTCAAAACTTTTATGACCGCCCGCTTGCGTTATTTAGATGGGGTGAGTTTTGATTTCGTCACTTAAAAATACCTATATTTGTGTTGAAAGTGTTTCTTCCGACAAATTTGTATCAGGTACGTTTTTTGTTGTATTGACAATAGATTATGAACTATGATTAATATGGGCTAAGAATATCGAAGTATGATTTCTGTAGGCAACCTCAGTTTTAAGTCACAATAGAAGGCAAATATTGTTTATCTCGTAGGGTAAGATGACATAGCAACCGTCGGCTTAAGATGACTATATGTTATCATGGACGAAATGAAAGGCACAAGTCCAAAATAAAAAAAAGAGAAGGAAAATCGCAAGAGCGTTAGAGCTCGAAAGCAAGTGAAGCGTGCTATCCTTCAGGATGACTCAGATGCTGAACCCGCGGAAGATTTATGCGCACCGATAATTAGGTATGTCAACTTAGACTGACGTGTGTCAACTTACCCACTTGGATATGATTGGTGTTATTGTTATTTTATTTCAATTCTGTTTTTTTCTTAGCGTAAAATAAACGTTTTTAATGGTGTAGGTACCCTTAGATTTATTTTTTATCACATTTGAATAATCAGATATTTACCTCCAAAAAAAAAGTATGTCATCTTGAGCACAATTCCCCTGAGGATGCAGGTTGGTTAAATATAGGTCATTACATACAGTTGAGACATTACAGCTTTATCTAGTGGGGTAGGTCATTGTGTAACAGACATAAAATAAAATTACCTTTCATTTTGACAGTTCAGTCACGTTCATTGCGTTATTTACGTTGTTGAGCAGACGATTTTTTCAAACCTATGAAGAAATGGATTAGGAATTTCTTTTAAAACCTTCCGGTAGTGATTGAAAGTGTGTCACGCAATAAAGTTGCAGTCTATGTTTTTGTTTGATGTGTAACATCTTTCCTCTCGCTTTCCTGCAATATGTGGGAGTGATTTCGTGAAAAGCGACGGCAGTCTGTAACAGGAAGCCGGGGAAGCGCGCGCTATTTTATTTGACCAATGAGCAAGGGCGGATCCAGGGGGGGTCATGGGGGTCATGACCCTGGGCTGCCTTTAGGTCCACCACTGGTATTTTTTCTAATCTCATTGATAAATTTAATCAAATAAATACTTTGTATGATGTTGCCATGTAGGATGTTTGCCATTGCCACACATGCGAACGACATGCAAAATAAGACTATGTGCTGTTATTATAATTATTTGACCAATGAGCAAGAACGGATCCAGGGGGGGTCATGGGGGTCATGACCCCCCCCCCCCCCCCTGGGCTACCTTTAGGTCCACCACTGGTTGTTTTTCTAATCTCATTGATAAATTTAATCAAATAAATACTTTGTATGATGTTGCCACGTAGGATGTTTGCCATTGCCACACATGCGAACGACATGCAAAATAAGACTATGTGCTGTTATTATAATTATGATGATTGACCGTGGAGTTTTCTGCCGACTCTTTTCTATAGAAAACGACCAAGTGAAACGATTCCTAGCTTCTGACGTTTCATAAGTGTCCATGTAGGTTTATCTGAAGCTAGCAACTAGACGTAGAAATTAAATACCCCAGAATAGTGTCAAGACAAACCGCCCCGGCCCCGGTCATGGCGGCCCCCTAAATCTTAAGAAGTACTTTTTAATTATATACCAAACACGGTCAACATAAATATTCAGTAAGAAGCAGTTTAGAGTTGAAAGCTGAGGATGCAAATTTTTGAGCTCGCTCCGCTCGCTACAATCGAGGAACTCCTATTAATGTATGACTTAAAAAAACCTTATCTCCTACACAAGGCGGTGTGCTACCGCCGCCGGCCTTATTTTGTTTTGCTCCCCTGGGCCCCCGACAGGCTTAGTCCGCCACTGATTGGAACCTATCTTGACTGACCCCGAATAGGTATGTGACCCCCCCCTGACTCGAAGGCTGGATCCGCCCTTGCCAATAAGCGCGCGTGATGCTAGAGTTGGCAGTCAGACACGACCTTGACGAGGCCCCGCACCTTTAGTGTTGCTTATTACCAAGATAAGATATTAGATGATACACATTAAGCCTCGTACAGACTGGTGCGACGTGGCTCTAACAAAACATCGATTTCTAGGAAAACTTCACGTTAGAACAATTTACCAGTGTTGCGTCGCGCCAGTCTGTACGAAGCTTTATATGCGATTACTGTAAGGCATACAAGGCGGGCAAGTATTGTAGGTACCTTACTGAAAATGCCTGTTTTACTTCACTTTCGCAGGGGAAGGGAAAGTTAGCGTTTAGTGGCTATTGTATCCCCAAACAGATGTGCTTAATTAAGACCTAACTCACTTCAAATACGGGTAGGCTCTTTGAGAGTTACGTCCAAGTTAGGGGTTCACGCTCGGTACATCTACACACATGCACACATACTAGAATATAAGTAAAAATTTAAGAAAAAGTTTGAGCGCTAAACTTTTCCCAGGAGTGCAATCCTTGCTCTAACTTTTTCTGACATGACATTATATTACTCGATGGATGTAGGTATTTACAATATACCTACTTACTATCTTCGTGTACCCAGGTACCTATGCGATTCTGAGAAACTTGTAATACTACCTATAAGTGTCCACACCGCCTTATTAATAAACGCGGAGTAGAGTTATGTCAAACTTAAATCTCTAAAAATGTATGATTAATTTGGAGGTATACCTCCAAATTAATCATACATTTTTAGAGATTTGAGAGAGATGTAGCTATTGTATTTCACGAGCGCGCGTCAATCATTTTAATTAAGAATGCGGCGACGCATGAATTGTCCATACAAACGTAATACCTAAATCATTTGCAATTTGTGCATATTTTCACCATATTATGTTGTTATTCGAATTTAGACGGTGTTTATTTTTTCAAAAAACTTTTCTAAAATCTCAGACCAACAGTCTAAAATGAAGTTTGAACGAATTTAATTTCGCACATTTTTACAGCGTAACCGACATGTTTTCATATTGTTTTTTCTGTATTATAAACAACAATATTTATAATATTGTTTCTGCAGAAGCATAGCTTATATTATCAAGTTACAAATTATTGAAAAAAAAATGGAAAACTATTAAGTTTTCATTCTTCATTTTTGGTATTACGGAACACATCCAAATTTATCATAAATTTTCGAAAGCTAGTACCTAGTGCTATCGCGTCAAGCAATAATTGTCAATGTGTGCGTGGTAGTATTGCTCACTATAGGTGTATATCGCTCCGACAAGCACTCACACTAGCGAAACGTGCTTGGAATTGAATTTTGCTAACATCTCGATTTGTAGTTGCGAGCCGTGTTCGCAGGCCTCGTTCGCAGGCCTCTTAAAACCTTATGTTCATAGGTCCGAACCCTGACAAGCGCTTTACTTTGTGTAAATTATTTCATCACCACTGCTCTCAAAACGGCGAAGAAAAACATCGTGATGAAACCGGCAAAAAATCGAAGACATGTGACATCTACCAACTCGCACTGAGCCCGCGTGGTCGATTACGGCTCCACTCCCTCTCACAGAGAGGAGGCCTGTGTCCCAACAGAATGACCATATTCATGATTTTCAATTACTATTTTAACCAAGTGGGAGCTGTTTTCCAACTTTCATAGCCACGGGCAGTTTTTAATCAAAATTAAATCTAGAATTATACTATAATTACAAATAGTAAAGCAAACATCGATTTCGAATTCATTCGTGTATTTAAACTAAGTCACCAAATCACAATTCATTCATCATTAAATAATTTGTAAACTTTACATCAAACATAACTTGCATAATTGCTCGTTCAATACATACAAGATTCTTAGTGAATATGTAAAACAAAATGCATGGTTTATGACAACAGTCGACGGAAATATTTTCACTGGTGGCTTCGTTTACTTACAGACGAAAGGCACTGATTTGTGTTACTTAAGAGTCAAGTATAACTATGTTATGAATTGACTAAACCAAGTGTCTAAGTAATTTCCGTGGAGACATACTCAGTTCATATTAAAACTCACGCATATCGTGTATCCAAAACATTTTGCTGTGTGTAAAACTAGCAAACTACTTTTATCTTCGCTGTGCATTAAAGTGTTATTATCTAACTTAGGTTAGAGGTAGGCCTTATTCTCATTATAAAATCAATTCCTATCTCTTAACCAATACAGTGACGTAAATCTAATTTGTACCATGAAATGCAGGTTGTCTACTAAATATATTGTCTAAATGAGCAGAGTTACAATTACCAAATGTTTTCCGTATTTTAAGACAATGCTACACAAGTAATTTCATATTTTCTAAATTTACTAAGTTATGCATAATAACTTCAAAAATGTTGGTATACCAATTATAACTTTGAACTAAACATAATTTTATCTAAATTGACAGTGTTTGAAACTTTGAACACACTTTAATAAATATAAGTTAAAATAGAATACAAACTATTGTCATAAACTTAGCAAATTTAAAAATACACCAAGGAAGGAACATTAATAATAATATTATCTAAGTCATAATCATAAGGAATATGTAATACTAAACTAAGTGTTTCTACACAAACAAAATCACTGGATTTCTAATAAATTACATCAATAAGTGTAAGGTTAAAACATTCCAAACAAGCCCTTATCTAAAGAAGCTTTAATAGAGATGGTCAATCTCACATGTCTAAATCAAATATGAGATCATTTTTGAACATTACTTCTAAATATTTGCCTTTGTTTAATTTATCGGGATCGTAGAGGTTAGTGTTATGCTGAATATTATCGCATGTAACAGATTCTCGCTTTCCTTGTGAAGGTTTTGATGGTTCCGATTCCCAAATGTCAGCCTCAGATTTATCGTCTTCATTGTCGTCCTTACCACATATGTTAAAGACTGACTTATCAAATGTTTCTTTCTCATTGTTATCGTTTTCGCTGAAACCATCTTCGTTAGCAGAATTGCAGGATCCTTCATCCGCAGTGTTCTTACACTCTGATTCAGCGTCGGATGTATCCGCCAGACCACTGTCACGTCGAGGCTTCAGAACTGATTTCAACCGTGGCTTCAGGTTCTGAAATAAGAAGAGATTTATTTTACAGTTATCATTTTATTATAAGTAGATACGTCAAATTGCTAAGAAAGTTGTTATGGGAACCATAATTAAAATTTGTTGAAACATGACATTTTGCACCTTACGACGTTTTGGAGATTGTGATCGCAAAACAACGCTACCCAGTTCCACAGGAGTTATTTCAGCCGCGTAATTCTGTAGTCTTGTAGTCTACTACCGACCGAAACGAAATCAGATGCGGTATTGTATGTAACATTGTGAGGAAGCCTGTCTGAGAGCTATTTCTCAACGGCATGTGAACCCAACTTAGAGGCCCATGGGCGGCATAAAAACTCTCACCAGGTTAGTCACAAGCCAAACGAAAAATATATTGTATTAATGCGGTTTACTGCTGTATACCACATACAATACCGGCATCAGATATCGTTTCGGTACCGGTAGTTTCGATGTAACTACTTATTTAACATTCCATTTTATGGTCACACCCGCCGCCGTTGTCATGCTGTCATGCGCGCATATCAACAAACAATTATAACACATCCAAAAGAGTAACAATAATAGCACTTTTTCCAATACTCGAAAGGTCGATTTACATAAACCATTACCACTGGAATATTCTATAAAAATTTTATCAGGCTCAAGTAAAATTTCCATACATTATTATTGAGCTAATAATTACCTACCACTGTCCACGGATGTGATAATTTATAATCAGTTTACATAAAATTTTGTTTATCATTCTTCAGTTGTTGTTGTTTACACTTTTTCATAATTTTTGCAAACAAACCTTGTATGTGTAATAAGCACGTACGGTTTAATAGTACAGTCATGAAATGCCTTATCAAAATATTGTTTGCTGTTATTATTATGAAACCTACCTAGCACTCCTTATATTAGGGCTTGTGGTTAAAATGCCCCTACTGCTGCTGATTTGAATAGTAGGATGTTGAATGTGTATTTTAGATTGATAGTTATGTACCTGAGAGCTGCTATTAAAATCATCTTCAGCTTCACTTTCGCTCTTTCGCCGATCCTGAGTCCGCTTTTTACTCTTTTTTCGTTGATTTTTCTTTTTCTGGCCTTCTATAGATGAATTGTATCTGGAATACACATAAACATAGCTTCAGCTATGATGGAAAATTACGAGGTGTTTGTTGTTTAATATTACACATAATATCTTATCTTAATTCTAAGGACATACCAAACATGTTATTGCTTAGATAAGGCTTCACCATTCAGTACAAGATAAGCCATGTTACCTTGAATTTTATAAAGTGCATAATAGACAGGATACCCATTGGAAAAACTATAGTAAAACCATATAAAAGTTCCTAGTAGGTAGATACAATATTATTATAATAACAAATTAATATAAATAAATGTTATCAATGACTTTCTGTTATCCGCATTCAAACAGGCACAACTTTAGCCTGATAACCTACATTGATAAATTAATAAGCCATGATGGACTGTTCATTTTTAAGTAGGTATCTACTAGTTCGTAATAAATATTTCCGTTTCTCAACTTACCTGTAAAACTGTTTGGCTATGACATCACTAAACCTAACAGTCTTTTTTAAACTTGATTCTTCTGGGATACAATCAGAACTGATATAGTCCATAGAAGAGGCAACATCGCCGGCACTGGACTCTGAGTAACTGCGCATCATGTTTGGCTTGCGTAGTATGCTTTTGGCACCATTCTCACAACTACCAGAATCTGTGAACACTATGTCTCTATCCATTGATGTTGGGGACTCAAAGTCATCATCTTCATCATAATCCATATGGTTAGATGACACTACTATGTTTGTCTCAGTTCCCAAGTTGGTTACCTCGACTACTGGTGCAACATCTTCAGTCTCAGGTCCCACAGGCTTTTCTTCAAGCTTTGTCTTCTTAACCTGAGATAGGTCAAAGCATTCACAAGTCATAGAATCCTTGTTTAAACCAATATGGAATTTCTGGGGTAAAGCTCCAGCCAGTTCCAACTGCAAAATGACATTATTGTCCCATGCCTCTCCTGTTACATTATCAAACTTAACTTCTGCATCAAATGTTATGATAGCCGCATAATAAACAGGCACAAAGCCAGCACCAACTGATGTGAACTTGATGCAAATTTCATTACCATTGTTTTTCACCTTGACAGAGTCTGGCTCAGTATTTTTAACGTGGAATGTTAAAGCTACAATATCATCCAAAACATTGTGTGTGTAGGGAGGCAGTATGTAACCACATGAGGAGTCCAAAAATACTTCAGAGTTACTGGTAGTAATGGTACATGGCTCAGGTGGTGCTAGAGTGTCAGCAGAAGAAGATGACAACTCCTCAATCAAGTTAGAGTTATAATTATCTTCATCACTTTGTGAACCTGAATTTTCTTCACTTTCCACTCCACTATCTACCTTTAAAGAGTTTTCATTATAATTTTTCAGGTTCTTTTTGATCACTGGTAAAGTTACTATTAACATGTGTTTGTTTTTATCAAATTTGGCCGTACCACATTCATCATTAACTATATAAGGCAGGGTAACATCCAGTTTATATTTTGCTGGTTTCTCAGATGCCAACTTGAGATATTTCTCTTGAACATCCAGAGTGCAGTCTTTTGTAGATGACAGAAGAGGAAGGTGTACTTCAACCACTATGTGGCTTGGTATAGCACTATATTGTTTACAATCTTTATGATAAGTGAAGTCTTGAAGGTCTACATTTTTTTGCTGTTTGATAACATACTTTGGAATGGTGTACCCATTTTCAGATGAATGAGCAAACTCAGCATTATTTCTTCTCACTTTTCTAGCAGGTTTAGATGTTTCTTTAGGAGTCTCTGGCTCAGCTTTATTTTCTGAATAATTGCGTTGGGGATAAAGCTTCTCAATCATTTCAGGAGTCAAACTGTCAATTTCTTCCTCTCCTGGAGGTTGGAAATTGGGGTCTTCTGTTCTGATAACAGCAGGTGTACACATTCCTTTATACTGAGATTTGGGAAACCGAAAGTTGTTACTGTCTAGGTGAATGTTATAAGTTTTTTTCAACCCATCAAAGGCAGTTTTGTTTACTAATGCACGGAACTCATTATTAACCTCCGCCATGCGGAGAGTGTACGAATGGAAAATTACGTCGTAAATGACGCAACGCTTTCGGTTTTGGTCATAGTCCTCCCGTGGTGGTATTATTGAGTAAGGTACTTGCCAGTTCATGCCTCTCTTTCCATCAACCACTTCTACCTTATACGTCGGTTTGCCGACATTATCGTTACTACAGATGTTAATGAATGCTTTTCTATCGCCGGCGACACTTGTTTTGATAACATAACCTCCCTTCGGATTAAGGAATGTTACGTCGTAGCCTCGTTCTTTCTCGAGTTGGGTCATTTCTTTCTGATAAATTTGTTGATTTGCCGGGTCACGTATCTCCTCACAGTAATCCACTAAAAGATCTCGAAATTTCTTAGTCTTCATAGCGTCTTGTATTGTTTCTAGGTCTTGTCTAGTGAGACCACTTTCATCATCACGAGGTTTTACTCCCGTTGCCATTTTGTTTAGCGTTTCTTGACTGATTTATAAATAAACACAAAATACGCATCCACAAAATTATTTTCAGCTGACGATTGACGAGTGATAAGAAAATGTAATGTAATGTTGTTCGAGCAAAAAAAACTGAAGTAGGCCGCAGACAGAGACCACAGACTACACAAAATAGTATAATTTCACACTATTTCAATGGTTTCACACGTATGCCGTTTTTTATAGCTGTGTGATAGTTATAAAAATTAAAATTACCCATTTAAAATTTTAGTGCACAATATTTTGTGAATTCCGTTAGAAAAATACTAGCACGTCTCTGTCTACTGCTGCAAAATAAAAATGAAAAATATCTATTTTTATGTTTATTTTTGCTGTAAACTAAGTTTCGAGCAAGGCTATTCACAAAGACTAGGTGGACTATTGTGTCTCGTTAATGACAGGTGAAGGGTTATTATGGTATTCGGTGCCCACGCTTATGTATGGAAGTGAATGTTGGGTGTGCCGTGTGGCAAAACAAACATGAAAGTAGAATAAATGCTACATTCTAAAAGATTTTGTGCTGGCACCTTTGTATGAATACCATATTACATACATACATAAACTCACGCCTTCTTCCCATAGAGGTAGGCAGAAACTACAGACAAACACCACCTGCTACGATCCTTACATACTCTTTTTGCCTCGTTTACGTTTATACATCTGGTCACACACGCACGCCGGTTGCGAATACTACGCATCTGGCCGAAGAACATCACCAATAAGGTCAGTATAAGTCTTCCAAGGGCGTACCCGCCCGGCCTTTTCTTTCACATCAGCCTTGTAAATACATTTTGTTAGTCCCTTTCATTCATCCTCTCTACACGCCTTAACCATCTCAGCATACCTTTTTAAATTTTTGTCACTACATCTTTTAAATCACAACGCTGTCTTATCACATCATTCCTCAGCCTATCATTCATAGTCAGACTCAGACCACACATGCTTCGCATTGTATTTATATATTTCGCTGGTATTGTATTTTTTAATGATAAAACGAAAATCGATTATATCTCAGAAAGTGCACCATTGGGCACCATGTGTCTTTGGACAAAATGTGACATTTGGTAGATAGATACTAAATAAAAATGACTACTCGAAACAAGGCGAAACTCAGACGGTGGGGGAGTAAGTGTCTATTTCCCTATTTCCATACAAAGAAAACCTTTTTATTGATTTTTCTCCTGAAATATGAGTCCAATAGAAAAAGTCTCATCACAATATTTGTAGGTTTTTGATAAAGAGATACGACAGCTTTTTTTTTTTAAATATCGATTTTGATTTCAAAAGCTGCCTACGTCCAACTTCTTCTATGGGGACGATCCACTGTGACCCGTACCGAATTAGAGTGAGCGCACTAACGATGTCGCGTGAATCGTCATAGATAACGTAACGACATGCGACATCTTGCGATAACGCCGACCATGCCCTAAATTAATATCACCGTGAGCGCTGTCAAAAATGACAGTTGTGCTGTTTTGTTTTGAGTCGCATCTTTTTATCCATAAACTAACGTCGCATTTTCGAAATTGGGCTACCGTCGCGACGGTAGCCAGAAGCACAATTTCGAAAATGCGACGCGTCTCCACCTAACCAAAGAAGAATAAGTAATTTGTTGTATTTAGACAAAGATTGTGCAAGTTTTGACGTTGAGCGACCACTGTGAGCGCGATCACGAGCGTTCCGGATTGTTGACAGCCCTCAGCTGACATAATCGTGATAACTAAATCGGAACGAAAATAATTGATGTCAGCGCTGTGAGCGATAAGTTCTAAATATGAAAGCGCCCTCAGTCAGTCTGACACTGACAATGACACAACCTTGACAACCTGCTGTCAATCTGAAGTGAACTGACATCAAAATATTGTAAAAAAACCACAACCGGTGTAAAACTAAAAACAAGTTTTACTGCTTACTACTACTATTATTCTTTTCTAAAAAAGAAAAGAAGTGATACAGTAATAAAGTCTTACTTAACTACAGTTATGGCAAGAAGTATCAATAGATTGGTGTCACAAATCTTAAATCGTCAACCACCTGGGCCGATATATGGCTCGGTGAGGTTATACGGGAGGTGGACACACAGATCTCCTGCTAAAGTCTTATTACCTTTCGAAGAAAAATCTAATCTCAAAAAAGAAAAGGTCATAAACCTAGATCCTTCCATTCTTAACAAAACCCAAGCCAAAGAAGGTAAAATAATTGAAAAAAATGAAATTGAAGAAGAAAACACAGGATCATCTCTGCCGCCAGAAAAAACAAAACAAATCAAACAAAAAAGGGACGAAAAGTTGAAGAAGCGCAATTTTTATCTCAGTCAACAGAAAGTTTTTGATGACACAGGTGATATTCTTTTTGAAAAATTGAAAGAGAATGATGGACGTTTAAGGTATGTTTATTTAACCTAACCTGTAACATTCATATTTTACAATAATTTATTTTGAAAGTGTAACTATTGATTCTATTATTTTTCAATTTCAGTTCTCTATTAGTGAAATTGAAATCAAAAAAAGAAAGATTGCGATCAGGTCACACACTGGTGGAAGGTTGGAGGTTGATAATTGATGGGTTAGAAGCTAAATGTATGTTGAAGTATGTCATCTTTAGCAGATCTGAAGAGCTAAACAATTTAAGACCATTCTTGCCTAGAACTGGGGTAAAATTTTACAAAATATCTTACAAAGAGATGCAATTGTGGTCAGATGTTGAAACTAGTCCTGGTATTTTTGGTGAGTTTATTTTACGATTTAGAGAATTACTTCTCTCAATTATCATAGTTTCGGGAAGTCCCTATACCTCAAGGCAGTTGCCCACTCTACGCCTTCAGTTGTGTCTTTGTAGTGTTGTTATGTTTTACGTATTTTAAATGCTGTGTGTTAATTAAGAAAAAAACATTGTTATAAATTTTTAGACAATGGAAGTAATAAGCTACAACAAAGCTATTTGTGCCGATTCCCTTGTTCACAAACTAAACTAAATTTAAGTTAAGTGTATCTTTTTCTTTCTATTTCGTTAAGAAAAGGACAGAAGATAAATTTTAGTTTAGTCCTGTCAAATTAATCAGCGCTTGACGTAATTTTAGTAGACAACTTTTTAATCTCGTCTAAACTTGTATGGAGTAGGCGCTGATTAATTTGACAGGACTGAACTAAAATTTATCTTCTGTCCTTTTCTTAATGAAATAGAAAGAAAAAGATGCACTGAACTAAAATTTAGTTTAGTTTCTGAACAAGGGAATCGGCACCATTGCGTACTGCAATAGCTATGAAAATTAAAACTGAATAAATTCCAACACTATCACATGTTTATTTCCTAAATTTATTTCAGGTGTATTTGAAACGCCTAACGCAGACAATGTAAAGAGCTTATCAAGACCTCTGCCTCTTCAGTTTATATGTGATAACATCAGAGTGCCTGGTAACTTGGGGGCCATACTGCGTGTGGCTGTTGGTGCTGGCTGCGAGAAAGTGCTACTGTCAAAAGGTACTTCAAATAAGTATTCATTATTGCTTTTTGGCAGGTCATATTATAAACTTTAGCATTGAAATGATGAAATAAGTAAAGGTGCTTAAAAAAATCTTTTCAAATATTGTAAAGTCAGGTAAATTAATTGTTAAGCAAATTATTTATTTATTTATTTAACCATTTACTCAATTTAGTCAATTTACTTAACAATTAATTTACCTGTTCACCTTAACAATTGGTCACCAACTTAAATTGTCAGTATAATCAATATACCTCTGTCATTCTGGCTTTAACATGGCAAATTGACGGAGGGGTGGCAATTTGTTTAAAATTAGTTTCCCTGACTGTATATGTGTACCTATACTATACTGTCATGGTATAATATTCTACCTATTTGCATAATAAGCATAATCAGTCTATAATGTTCCCACTGCGGGGACACAGGCCTCATCTCTTCGAGAGGGAGTGGGCTGTAATCTACGATGCGGGCCAAGTGCGGGTTGATTTCACTTTCTACCTATACTTATATTTTTTCAGGATGTGTGGATGTTTGGGACCCAAAGGTGATAAGAAGTGCAGCAGGAGCCCATTTCAGGCTCCCTGTTTACCACTCAATAGACTGGAGTGAAATGCCAAGCCACCTGGAACCAAACACATCAATATTTATTGCTGATAGCAACACCACAACTTCAGATGATAAAGACGAAACAAAGGCTAATGATGAAAGAAATCAGATGCCAGTGTTGCCATACTATGGTGTGGAATTCTCATCTTTAAAACACACAACTTTAATAATAGGTGGAGAAACCGAAGGGATAAGTCATGATAGCTACAAGTAAGACAATGCCAAGTTGTTTTTTTACTAGATAGCCTTTCTAGCTTTTCCTTTTAATGTAACTGATGTAAACAAAATTATTTTCAGGCTAGCGTCAAATATGAACGGCGTAAGGTTAAATATTCCTTTACAAAGAGGAGTAGATAGCTTAAACACTGGAATGGCTACAGCTGTAATTGCATTTGAAATCAGAAAACAACTTATCAAAATGTGGACCCAGGAAAAACTTGCAAGGCAAATGTTACAAACTACTTAGTTATTTAGTATTTGTATATAATAGTTGGTAATAATGTAGCATAGTGTGAATCAATCGTTTATAATTATAATAATTGAAAAAATACCTGTTTTTGATTCTAAAATAATTGTAGATAATGGTGGTGGTTGGTAGATACTGTGTAGTAATACTTATAGTCAGAGAACTAGATTGATAAGTACATTGACATCAACTTTATCGTCACTATTCATCACTAATATTAAAAAGAGAAAAGATTTATATTTTTGTTTGTAATGAATAAACTCAAAAAATAATTAACCGATTTAAAATATTCCTTTGCCGGTAGAATGTTATATTATCACTGAGTAACATAGGCTATATAAAGATACCACACGGTTGAATTCGCTGGCGGAAGCTAGTTGTCCATAAATTCAAATCATAACTTTATGGTCATTCTTTGTCAGTCCTATGACATGGCTCACCATAGCAAATGCACATAGTCTGCAATCAAATTAATCTGCTCAACAATCAAGTTACCTGTCCGTTAAATGGGTTAAATAAATTAGCAGACTGACTGCAAACTATTTTAACGACTTACATGTGGTTTGAAGATTGCACCCAAGGAATCTTCAAATAGTAACCATCCGTCGGGAGACTCTCGGTAAAGGCAATAAATACAGGGTGCATGGGCGTACCCATGGTGGGGCAACGTGGGGCATTTGCCCCACCCTGGTCCCTGACTCGACGCTAAAAATGTTGGTTTATTAAGTAACAAAATTAATTATTAATTTTCGATCAACAATATTGTTGATCGAAGAGTTTTATCGAGAGAAATTCCTACTACTTATCGAGTTTATTTACTTCTGCCCCATGCCAAAAAAAATGCTGGTTAAGCCCATGACAGGGTGTCTTTTTTCGGTAAAACGATTCGGCATCAAAGCACGGCCATCAAGGCTCCTTTTCTAAAAAACGAAATTCGACCTTATTCCTAGTAAGTTTTGCTTCAAGTTTGATAAAATGAAAATTATCTTTCGTTATGTAAGGCCAGCGACACCTACCGACTCCGTCCGGAACTATTTAATAACTTGTTTGGCGAGAAGCCTTCAGATTGAAAACTCCTACTCATTTGAGGATAGGGGGAACTATTTGTGGAAGCATTAAAATATCAATCAAAACATTCCTACAGGTTCTACTAACAGAATTTGCCAGCTTATTTGAGCACTAGTTTACTTATTTATTTTTATGCTTTTCAACATCGTAAAGTTATAATTAAACGTCGTAAAATCTAGTTTACTTCTAAAATGAAAAAGGTTTCCCGTTTTACATTGCACGCAAATTGCAAAGAGTAGGTAAACCTAAATTATGTAAATATGGTTACAGTTATTGCTCTGTCCGGATAGTTTGAAATCGCCAATACTGCAGTTAGCACAGTCTGCGATAAACCCCTCTTCAATAAAACTAGAATACTGTTACCTTTCTACATTTATTCTCAATTTACGAGCCAGATCTAAATTTATGTAAGTAAATTCAGCTTAAAAAATCCTTCTACATATTTGGGAACCTATAAATTCTAGAGACGGTGATAATGTTCATGAAAATCAGCTAGCAGTAACATTTTCTTACTGTGAAGCCTTGAAACGATTTAAAATAAGTAAATTTTCTGTCCTTCGGTACACGGAACTTTCCTGATCGGAATAAAATCCTTGAAAAGAGGTCGTGCGTAGTTTTGAACACTCCTTTTAAAGTTTTCGTTATAAAATAACAGAGTAGGTATATCTATGAGTATCTGCCCGCGATTTCGTTCGCGTGAAATTTCTTGTTAAGGTTCCGTATCTCAAAAGGAAAAAACGGAACCCTTATAGGATCACTCGTGTGTCTGTCTGTCCGTCTGTCACAGCCGATTTGCTCCGAATCGAATGGACCGATTAAGTTGAAATTTGGTACACATATCCATTTCTGTGACACAAACGCGGAAGTGTAATGAAAATAAATGAATTTTGAATATAGGGTCACTTTTCGATATTGTAGCTTCCCATTAGTGAAATAATTTTCGGATTCAGATCAGTGGTTCCCTCGGATTGGTTCCGAAGATTATCCCCTTTATACGACTACTACAAACTCACAAATTTTACTTCTTTATAAGATTAGTAGGTATAAAGATAATCTTTTTAAAAGTCGACGGTTAATCTTCTAGAAAATAAATATGAAATCATAATTTAGTACCTAGACAGTCCAAATATTGCCGTCTGAATAGTAGGTAAGTAAATAGTGGAGCAGTTAGCACGATAGACTCGGTCCCCTTTATAGGACATAGCTTATGTCATCCTTGAGTGCCACTACATCCCAAGTTAATTCGCTTTGCGGGCGTCTACTCGTTGCCAACTTACTTTGACGTCATCAACTGCGTATATAGGCTGCAGGCCAACTGGGCTGTCGCCTAGACTAGATCAATCACGACTTCACGATCTTTTAATATGCATTCGTGAGGAATGGAGACTGCACATTATCTCTACTTACTTTTTTTTTGTATTAATTAATTCTGTTTCTAGATTTAGTTTCCAGTTTTATGAATTGGAGAGCCGGATTAGTTAAAGTTGTCTCTATGTATGTACACTATGTATTTTATAGAGAATATTTTTTTATGTCCATAAATATTTAATGGCTTCATTGTTAGTGTATGCAACTTGAGCCTAAACATTACATTATTTTTAAACGCATGCTATTCCTAAGGAAGGTTGAATTGTTTGCCCCCGCGCTAACTTTGCAATATGGTTTATAACTTTCATCACTCTTCAGAGCGCCTGGGATTTCAATCCTCCCAGCACTAGGCAACATTAATGTAGGCAGGGTTACTGTAGCCAAGTAATCTAGTCTTCGTAATTCAAAACTTTATTGCTTGTAAATATCAGGTGAGCTTATTTCATGGACCATAGACGTGGCCTATCTCAATCGGAGGGATGGAATTAGGGGATTTTTCAAAGGAGAATTCGTAGTACCTAGTTAAGGATGTGAAATGTAGGAAGGAGGCGTCGTCGGTCAATACTGGAGGTGGTGCGGTGCGGGCGCGGTGCGCAGGCGTGGACGACCCCCTCCCCCTCCCCCCAACCCCCGCCCCCCGGCCGCTGCCGGCCCACTCACGCAACTCGCGACTCAGCCGCCGTGCGCTGCGATCGCGCGCGAGAGAGCTTTCGTCGCCGCTCTAGCCATGTGTGATGTTTTCATCACAGAAGGGACTGTCGTCTAGTTTCCGCAATTGGTATTTCGGAAGATGAATGAGTAAGTCACTGGAAGATAGCGGCAAACGTGGGACAGTTCCGGTTGCTTCCCAGAAAGACAGCTTTCGCCAAGTGTCTAGTTTTTCTCGTAAGCTCGTGGCCGTTGACACTGCAGCGTGCGGATCCCGCAGTGCGCGAGTGTGTGGTTAATTGGCGAACATAATAGACGAAGACGTCAGCTGAGTCGCGTAAACATTGGCTACATAGTTGACTGACGGGACTGTTGACGATGGCTCCGGTAAACACACGCGCGTAAACGTTCCACGCTGCTCCTGAAAGCATTCCGTCATGCGGCGTTTAATTCTGCTGTTCCTACTAACAGGTAAGGTTGCATGCTTCTTGTTTGATTCAACGTGAAATATACTTTATTTTTTGTTGCGAATTGTAATACAATTTTCCTATAATTGGTGCTTACCGTGGGGTAGACCCGTAGGCCCGTAGACATAAATATTTTGTAATTTTGTGTTAACTTTTGTAAATAAGTATTCCACCAATTAGAGCAGCCGTCCTAGTAGTTTTATAGCTAATGCTTAGTTTTCTTATAAATTCTTCTTTCCAGATTACATTATACCAAGGTTAATGGGATTATCTAAGTAGCTACCTACTTACGTATATCATCATCCGCACTACAATTTTTTTAAGATTACTATTTTCTAAAGAACGGTTCACAATATACCTACTCACTGTAGGTGTCATATAGCTTGAAAAATAAGTTGTAATTCAGCCGAGGGACCCTCGTTCCGGGCAATTCAGGGAACAAATGGGACCGTTTGAGAATGAGCACTTTTTGCGGGGCGCCAATCTCATTTCTGAGAACAATAAAATTATGGTTGTTTTATGCCAATAGACTTTTGTTAATAGCCACCTTCATTCTTATTTTAATTCAATTTTACAATTATCTTAAAAAATGTTACAGCTCATTAGAAATCTATCCTTCCCATTTTAATAAAAGAATACCATCACATCACGATTCGATGGGAAGGTATTATTATTGAAAGCGCACCTATTGTTAAATGGACATCTGCCGGTACCATCAATGAGAATTGCCTTTTTATGCGTCATATTAATCGTGATGCAGCATAATTATGTATTTTCTTATTATCAAATACCATTGCCATTTACTATGTAGGTACACTTACTAAATTAAGTACCTTCCTTAGTCCTTGTTGAGAAGCAAGAAACGTACCTACCTCACCTACTTACCGTAAGTAGAGTATCTACATTAACATTAGCAAGAACAGAATTCGGCCTGGACGAAAATTTTGCGTTTCGAAGCCATTCTTAATGTAATCTTAAACAGCTGGGATTTCAGTTTTTTATATATAATACAAGTTATAGGCAACAGCCTGCGACACCGACAGGTGTTCAACGCAGGTAGGTAGACGTTGGAGCTGGCCGACCGACGGGTTTGCTTTTGTTAAAATAAAATCGCTCAATCAATGGACCAAAAGTATCAGCACAAATGGTAAAAAACATGAAATAGCGCGACACTGATCTTCTATTCGTCGTAACTTGGATTTCATCTACACCCATAAAAGATGGGATTTATATGGATTTGTAACAGAATGCTTACAATAAGATGTTTGTACAAAACATAATTAAACGAAAATTAGCGAATCCAAACTGGAACTATTAATTAATGGAAGACCTTGAAAATTTAAATGGCGAATAAGACCAAAAAGTGGGCTAGTTGGAGTAACCACCGATGGCGGCCATGGCCCACGTACTACAATGAACCACCTGAAGGACTAAGTGCGGAAACCAAAACCTCTAACATAAAAGACCAAAAAGAGACGAAGGAAGAAACACAGAACTAGAACGAAGAAATAAAATACCTAACAATCGACCACGATCATTTTTCGCTGTAGAAAATTGATAGGTTTTTTAAACCTATTGTTGTCTACATCTACTTGAAGGAAGCTATCATTGAAAACTTTTGCTCTCGAATAATTTGTTCCGAACCCCATTTCAAATAGAATATGATAAATCGAAAAGTTTCTTGCGAGGAAAAATAAGAAAAGTTGGAAAAAGTGGGGTCTTTCCCTCATCAATCTACTGTTAGGTGTATTGAATCCACTATGGGTTGACTTCGCCGCAATGTCACTGACAACCTACAAAGTACGTAGGGAAACTTTTTCATCAGACCTTTGACTTTTTTATTGTGAAGACTTGAACTTGCTTACTTTGGCAAAAAAAAAATTAAGTTAAGTCTCACACATTTTTATAAAGGCAGCATTGTCATCCGAGATTCGAGAAGCCAGGCTGAAAAAAACATCCGTTCTCCCGTTATATACTTAGAGCGATATTAATGATTAAATAATTAATTTTGAGCATCTTTAAAAGTATCGAAAGATAAAATAGACCATGGGAATTCACGGGATCTTCATTGGATCCTCTGCTCCCGTAATTGTTGAACTCTACAGAAAAACTAGCCAAACTAAACATTTTACACTCAAAGTTACTGTAGTAGGTACTCTACCTCTCAAAGAGCACCCAACTTTTTTTCTTTCTGTTCGAGCGGATATGGACTGCACCTGGCCTCCGCTCATTTTTTCAACGCATTTTAAGTTAAGAATTTATTTTAGTACACCAGCTCTACATAAAATGTTTTAAGATACGTTCTTATCCATTTTATAAGGCCAGTAATTCTTTAAGAGATTGTTTAGGATTTATCCGGACTTAGTATCAATTTGATAGATACGAATCGATCATTATTAGGATTATGTTGGTATATTATCCTGATTATAGATTAGCAAAAGAGGCTGCGCCATAAGACGAACAATCAATATTATCTAAACTAATATTATAAAGAGAAAAGATTCGATTTTTTGTATGTTTGTTTATTTGTAATGAATAAACTCAAAAACGACTGGACTGATTTTAAAAATTCTTTCACCAGTATTATGCTATATTATCACTGAGTAACATAGACTAGGTATAATTTATAAAGATACCTCGCGGGCGAAACCGCAGGCGGAAGCTAGTGTGGTATAAACTTATAACGTCATATTAATATCAAAATTATGTAGTCGTTTCTATAATGCTTCCACAGAGCGGTCTATCTTAAAATTGAAACTTTATCTGCTTTTGCTAGGATTAATTTAAATATCATTTTCACATTAGTTATTCTACAAATCTGGTCAACAGTAATTGCCTAACAAAGTTATATAAATGCATAAAATAGGTATTCGTTTCGAGTTAGTCACTTATCAACATTTGAATTGTTAATACTTAATTTTACTCATTTCGGTGTAGAAATGCGGCGCTCTGTCTGTATCTATTTTGGGGTGTTGACAGAACAGGCATAATCAAAACGGGTGCAGGAGTCGATAAGTGGCCAGTGCCGGCTTCCATCGTTTCATCTCAGCGGTGTGTGTTTACACTCTTCGGGTTGCGCCGTCTGTGGCCTGCGCCCGCGCACATTAGTCGAGGGTCGGTCGTGCACTCGTGTGAATTTTATTTATGTGCACGTTAAATGTTCATTTTCACTTTCTTATTGCAAGCATTCATTCAAGAGTTCAAGTAAAGTATTTAAGTTGTTTGATGATCCAAAGGACGTATACTTACTTTGCAATATCAGTTCATAAACACCTGCGCTAAAAATATTTTTGGCAATTGTCCCTTAGATCCAAAATAGGTAGAGTAGGAACAACCTACTTACAGTATTAAAATGAGTGTTTCGCCTCACATGGTGTAATTTTCAGTTGCTATAAATTTCGTTGAACATGAGCAGAAATTCTAGAAAATGAAAATTTTCTCCAAAGAGGCGACTGCAATGCATAAGGTATCTCAAAGTGCGAAAAGAAAATGATAAACTACTATTATTTTCATCCACTACTTTTACTATTCTAACCGCAGTTACTATTCTAGTCCAGGACCCTTGTTATTTCTTTAGAACATGGTGAGAATGTGATTTCCCAGGTGCAATTTGGGCACCTTTAAATTTCCCCGAAGAGTCCGGAGTCCGTAGCAAGAGCAACCCGCAATGCCTAATCTCTAGTATAAATAAACTTATAACAAAAGTTTCTTCATTTGCCGCTTATGTTAAGACGGAATACAACGGAATGTTTGTATAAACTTGAGAATGAATTTGCTTTCCCTAAAACTTTAAAATATGTGGGATAACGAGCGTTGCGGTAGTTAGCTATAATTCTTAATCCGCTCATAAAGCGGGTATAACATTTGGAATTTATATAGTGCTTTATGGCTTAGTTATTCTCACTAGGAAACACAAGTGCAGTGCAGTATTAACTCTGAGATTCTTTTGCTTTCAACGAAATAACAGGCAGTGCGCGAGTTATTTCCCCAGCGGCTTGACGATGGGTCTCCAAACTGCTTCAAGTTATAACATCCAACTGTTCACAACATAGTTTGCAATTAATCTGCTATCAATCGAATCAATCGCTCTAGGGATTTGAATCTTGTTACAATAATATTGTTTGCTTTACAGAAGAGTACAATGCAATTGATAAAACCTTTGGTAAACCGAACTTTGGCCGTTTTTTGGCAGGCAAGCTTGACAAGTTTTTTTCGTCGTCTATACCGCAAAGCCGCAGTCGCATCCAGCGTGGTTCAGCGAGATCTGCTTGTTGGATTAGTCTGTTTTCCAAATAGCTGAATGTGCAATGGAACGAACCGCACTCTAATATTTTTGGAAGATATATTATGGTCCGCTCATTTCTATATAATTTTCTAAAGAAGAGCAGAGCGAAGTCGTTAAAAGAAAACGCTGCGGTTTTGGTGTGGCTGGACATCCGTGAGACTGATGGATTAAGAATGCATCTGAGGAAGCGAAACCTTGAAAACGAAGCTTTATAAGGAATTTGGTATTACTCGTGTGTGAGAAACAGTGGTCAAGGATTCGACTGCAAAATGATGAGTTGATTGAAAAACGATTTTAGATATGGTTTTATTTTCACCCATTCGTTTTTATTCATTCCAAATGGATTTAATTCAGACTTAGCATTTACGATAACCAGAATATAAATAGACAACCTATGACTTCCGTACAGAACTTTGGAACCTACTTAAATAACATACGAAGACAAAATAATATTTACTCTTAAAGAGAGGGTAGCGAGCGTGGAACAAAAGACTGCAGGCTATAATTATCGACCTTGAAGAGCACAAGGGTGCCTGCGCAAGTCGGCACGTGCGTGAAGTAAAACGATAATGATAGAGTGGCCAGAGGGGAGGCATAATCAACTGAATAACTAATTCAAGTCATTGCGCTTTACTGTATATAATAGACCTTTTTGTGGCACCCTTTGCTCTCATTACTCAAGTTGAGGGTCATTTCAAACATGTTTTTATAAAAATATTTTGAAAGGTTTTAAAGAGTATTGTCCATTTTAAAATTTGAACATATTCATAGCAATTTACTACTCTTAACAATACTGAAGTTCTATTAAAAACCCATTAAATTGCGAAGCGGAGAGACGCTAGCAAAGAAATATTAATTTCAGTTCCTGAGAATAGTTGCAAAAAACGGGCGGAAGATTGCCTTCCGCTGTAGAAAACGTAAATTGAATGGACAATGAATGAAAGTGGAGACATAACAATAATGCAGATGCTCTTGATGACCTCTCAACCAGTGATGTGAACTTATAATCAGGCAATCCTAGAACTGGGCCGCAATATCAGCTTATTTGATAAAGAAGGAATGAGTGAGGCGCTGTTTCGTTTCACGTTTATTGATAAAATTATATCTTTGTTATTTATCTACAATGGAATTTGAACGTCGCTTATTTTATGATACAATTATATGCTGAACTTCAAAGCACTTGTGTTATGCCGGTGGGTTACAAACCGGTTTCGTTTGTTGATACAAAACGTGATGCGGGGGATTAGCCCTTCTTGAATTTTGCGACATTTAAGTTCATGGTCATTTATTATGTCATTATCAGACATTTGCGAGTGGAGAGGTGTAACTGGTGTAGGTAAGGGCAAAAAAATGTAATATGTTCCGCATAATTGGGTCAGAGAGGTGAAGGACGGGATCATGGTGGTAGGGGGAGGTGCGAGCGTTATTCCACGTTGCGTACGAATGGCTATATTATTGCCCGCTATATTACAACACCACATTCCGTGCTGGAAACTTTATGGTAATGTGACTCACGACCCCTTTGATTAAGGAAACTTCGCTACGTTTTGATTTTTCATCTGCTTTGTGTTTAAGTGATAATATTGGAGCAAAATCAAGTTTCATAGTCATAGCTCAAAATATTTTGTCTAAAAGACAAAATTATCTCTAGAATCTATCTAGATGTTTTTAGAGTGCAGTTAATTTTCTGCATCTAGCGACGGCCGCCGGCGGTCGCTTTCAAAGATGACATAGTGAACTACAAATCGATAATGAAAACGCAGTACGCAAGGATAATAACGTGAAGGGTCGTAGACGGTAATAAAATTTGATTAGAGTTTGATCATAAATCTTCTTTTTCATTATCTCGGCTGGCGTCGCGCGACGGTTGGCCGTCCGCGCGGGGAGAACGCGCCCAAATCCCCCATGTTTTGACATACATACCCACTGTATTTATGACATAAAACGCGCATCTACCGATCTGACATGAGATTTATGAAGTCCGCATGTGTGCTTAGGAGATTGAATTGCTTTTACGCAATGGGAATTCATGGTTTGCGTTTTGAAATCCAGCTTTCATTTTTGTAATCCTATTGTGGTGACATCATTGTGAGACAAACTGTTATTTATGATTTTCAGAACTTAACGGTGTTCCAATTTTATTGGAAACTCTCTCACGTGGTAGCCGATGATATTCTTGTAAATTATGATTGAGACAGCCTTCTGTTCTAAAAAGCAGAACAAATTAATCAATTAGAACAGGCGTGTTATTTGCAGTCACTTCATAACCAGACGGACATTCATCTCATTGTTTAATTCAGATCAATTAGTATTTCTGAGTATAATGTGAACTGGCGTCATTGTTTCGTTTTAAAGATCGTCGTTCAAGTCATTTTATCTACATTTAAGTAGCTGCTACTGTATCCTAAATGTAGAAGCCACGTATATAATGTAATGTACTTTGTCAGAGAATTCATAAGGGTAAGTTTTTGTATGCATACAGAAACTGGCCCCATTCCCCATCGTTCCAAAAATAACGAACCCCGACCCGCGTCTCTATAAAATCAGTCTGTGACTTACTTAGAGTGACATGTGGGACTCATGAGTCATCTTCTGGGAGATCCATTAGTTACAATTTGCCGACTCACGCTCGCTTTTTGAGGGCGCCTCTTATGCCAAATGCTGAATGACATAACAGTATTTTTTGCTAGAAATGTTTTTATTACAATCGATTTATCTATACAATCATAGTTTACTTAAAATAGATACGGCTGAGGTCATTAAGAATAATTTATTTATGCTGTTATGAATATAAAGAAACTCGATAACAAAGAAGCGACAGAACGTTGACGTGCGTGACCTATAAGCACGGAGTTTAGACTTTAGCACAGCTATTATCGGTTCTTACCGACGCTATTAAACCTTTATGTGCCTTTATGAATGCTTATGAATTGAAACTACGATAACCTTATCGTAAAACAATCTGGCGCTTTCGCGTCACAAGTCACAACTAACATCCTGGTTACAAGTGAAATTAATGACTTTCTGACATGGCGATTATTTATTTTCATGAAAGTTAAAGTATTTGGAGGCAGATAAGATCGAGTAAGTGATTAGATTCCCATGTCTTACTTCCGGGCCGACACGCGAGTCCGGGCACTGCGAGCGGTCACCGCCGGATGACTCCGAACATGGAAAGCATTTTAAGCGGTTGTCCCTATAATGCGGCGCGGGCTATTGTTACATTTTATTTTAGGCATAAGGTATTGATTCTTTGGTACCGGTGAGTAGCTCGGTGTGATATTCGGCGCTTTAACTTTGACTGTTTCTCTCTTTGCAGCCATAAATTATAGACATGGGAAATGCAACTGGAGTTTACAAGGTATAAAGCCATAAGTAATCGATACCAGCAGCTGTATGTATTAAATTTATCTTCGAATATTCCAAGAGTAGCGTGTTTCCCGAGTGAGGTGTACTGTGAGCAGTTTGAGACTCACGAAGCCACATAATACGGCACCCACGTAACGGACCGGCTATCCGATACACCTCAAATCAAATGAAACTTGAAGCTCGCTAACGTCCAGTCCCCTTACAAATGGATTTTCAATACCTAGGTAATACCTTTAGTATATAGGTGGATACGGTATTTGCGGTAGATCCGATGTTGCTTGACTGAATGAATATATCAGTGTAGAGGAAAATGTTTTCCTCTGCGTGTTCAAATATTTTAAAGTAACCTATATTCCAAGTCGATATGTTTGTCTTTTAACTTTGTTATTGAAAAACAAAATCTGTTAAAGATTCCGCCGTACAAGCGTCGTGAAAGGTTTTAATGCCATTTTACTGCCGAAATTAACCGGGGCGCGAACTGTGCAAGTATCGCGAAGTGTCAGGGACATGGGGAGTCGTTGGCTCCACATTGTCACAGAATGTCACAGGCGGTGGCGCCATTCGGGGGATTAGACGTGTGGCTCCCCTTCTCCCAGTGTGTGTTTTGGGATTATTTTTTTTGGGAATCAGATTCCTAATGTGTCTGGGGTTCTTATCGCAGACATCAGATCCATTAGCTTTAAACCATAAAGCTTGACATACGAGCATGGCCAACGAGAAATATTCATAAATTTCTGCATTATTTGGTTTAAAATACGCGGACAAAAGGTTTCATTTTCAGGCTTCCAAAGCTTTGGCACTAGAGTTATGCGTGTGCCTACGTACGCATATTAGATATTTTGTGATTATGCCTCTACCACATTGTTCAGATTGTTTAGTAGCGAAACGCCTTTGGTTATGTCAATGCCTTCATTTATAAATGCAGCATGTGTATCTTAAGTGTTATTATGTACTAGTAAAGCACACATAGGTAGTTAATCTTCAGTTTATCGCTTCGGATTCTATCCATTGAAAACTAAGCTACGTTATCACTTCTGAGAAAAGTTGTAGAGCCACTTAATAAGGGACACATGATACCCACATTTATGTTCAATATTATAGTAGATACGAATAAGGGTCGAAAGCCCGCAGCTCCCAAGTAGCTCATAATAGCTTATTTCCCCTCAGTTGAATTACAATTTGTGCGGAATCAGCAAACTAGTAAAATCATTGCAAAGAGTGTCCCACAAGTGTGTCCATACATATGAGTCCACCCCAGTTTGCCGAGACCAGATTAAACCGTCTAACTGTCGTAATGTTGCCGTCCCATGTATGGGCATCTGCGTCCTCAAGAGTACAGGGGTCGCTGCCCCACCCCAACTTGTTTATCTGGTTATCGATCCACCCGACGTCATCGCGAATTGGTTTAATTTGTGAATCGAGTAACTTTACTGCTGATTTGTTATTGGTTCGCCCGAGAATGTTTGTCTCATTCTTGTTTTACTACTCCATACATCGTTTCACACAATATAGTGTGGGCTGTAGTATTCTACAATGCTTAATATGACAAAAGAATGCAGTTCGTTTTTTTAGAACTGTCTAACTGAGACGGTTTTATGGATTATCGCGTTATCTACATTTGGAGCGACCGCACGACCTCTGAATTCTGATCCTGTTCTGTTTAGTCGATACCGTGAACTCCCCGCAGAGCGCCCTTTTCCTGTGAAGCTTTCCCCAAGGATTATTCTTACATACTTTGGAATGGTGACTTTCGTTTATTTAGTAGTTTAGTTTCCATTTCTATTTTCGTAGTCTATCCAAATATGTTCGTAGATGTAATAACATCTAACAGTGTTTTGTGTCTGTTCTTCTTTTCTAGCTTAACATTTAGCTTTCACACTGTAGGTCTATGAGATTTCATTCTGGTGAGATGCTGTTATTTGTTCTCGGTAGGAAATAAGCTTTGTAGGTAAAAGGCCGTAGCTTCAATAAAACAAGAAGCAAAAGTTAAAGCTCTACAAGTTCGAAGAACGTAGATACATAGATAGTTTGAACACTTAAATTCTTACACGCTGACGTCAGTAGTGTCATGTGGCGCATACATAAACCCAAGTGCATGCAGTCCCAATACTCCGATATACGTTAATTAATGTCACTTAGCAACATCCATTCATACTGAATAAATTAACTGATTGATTATACTGAGTGACAAAATAAATGACTAGTAAAATTGTTCTAGTGAATTTGTAAGGGTCCGCGATTGTATAATTAGTTGTTTGTTGCAATTGTTTCGATAAGAACTGAGTGATGTACTTATGTAGGTGACTGAATGATGTTTATTTCTTGTTTTAACATAGGCGCCTAGGTTTATCAAAACTATATTACGTACGTCATGTCAACCTACTTCTCTTGCGTATGATAGCTAAACAATATTTTGAGCTCTACCCTATTAACACAATTTACTTGTTTCTGGAAACACCACATAAGAATCACAAGTCCACGTTAATCTTTCTTCCCACGGAACACATTCTATTCTTATAACGATTAATCTCAAGAATTTCTCGTGGTCCTGTATATTTTCCTGTCCCACAAGTTATTTGCCCTCAACAACAAAGGAAAACTCTGTTGTGGACTTTTCCGTTTCTGAAACTTTATTTAGCTGGGAAAATTAATGGTGCGCGACATTACTATCCCAGTTTTGTTACAAAGAATAAAAATGTTAACCTTTAAGGCTATATTAATAAGGTTCCTCCGTAATAAAAACTTAGATGTTCACTAAAATAATACTATCTCCAAAATAGAGTTCATGTCAAAGTAATCTGGAAGTTTTATTGTTACTTAGAAGATTACTAATTTCTCTCATGGATCGTTTTCAATGTTTCTCGTTAGTGCTTCTCTATTCAGTCGGTTCTAGTGTTTATAACTGTCGAGGTGTGAGGTGTCCTCAATTGTTCGTATTGTGCTGCGTGTCCTCCTACGTATTTAGAACGTTCTTCAGACGAGACCGGTCAAACACAATTTGCTTTTTGTTCCAGCGACGCGAAAGTATGGAACGTTCGGAGAGTCCTGATTTATAATTCATCGGTCGGTAAGATTTATTCGATATCAATATCGAATAAATCTTTTTAATGCCTTTTATTAACTAGACGTTAAAGAAAACGATATATGAAGGGATGAGTTTTTAGTTGTGTCTTTGTTTCTTTGACCCAGCTGTCGGTAAAGACGACATAATAGGTAGTCCAAAACTATCCTTTCGGCAAAACGTTCCCTGATAAGCAATACGATGGCTGAAGTAAGATTATTATTTACGAACTGTACAAACTTCGATTCACATACGAATCTTTACACGCAAGAATTAAACTAATTTTGATAAACACAGCACTACTTAGTCAGTTTAGTGCTGAATAAGTAAATATGTTTGCTTGAACTTTACTCTGATAAAGCTCAGCACGATAACAAGAGACGCAGAAATACCATTAGAAATAATAGAGTCAAAAGAGAGCTCCATTAAATTTAAATTGCAGTAATTCTTCTTAATATTATTTAGCTGGCAGTTAAATGAATACTGCTTTATCTCTACTCGGGTGTTAAAATATGTCTGCAAAAAGGGGTCAACGCGGTGATCTTTAAAATTCATCTCGTTTTAATTCGAGTGAAATAGTCGGGATGCACTCACTAGTCGTATGTGATATACTCTGCATTTCGGTGCCTGCCGCTGTTTCCACCGGCTTGCTTTTATTGCACAGCTGCGATGCAATTTTAAGCCCATTAATCTTTTCCAAGCTGTTTAGGTGCTGCTTCACCTACGTTAGAGTTGCCATGCTACACTGCAATTTCGTTATTTTAGCAATTTTAGGCAGCGACATTACGTAAAGTTTCACCTCTTTATTTTCAATTTGGTGTTCCTGCAACTGAAATAGCCGTTGTATTAACTGTATTAAGCTTTATTGTATTTAAATGACGACAAACTGTTGTTACATTCCGAAACTTATTTCCTTATTTTCTATACTTACAAAAGTTCCTACACGTTAAGTTTGTTTACTGCAAAACGTTTCTGTTCAGGAGATGCCGCGGCACCAGCGAGTGATAAAAATGTTGTAACTTGTAAGCAGTAAAACTTTAGGTTCGGTATACTTAACATTTTAATTATTTGAGGAACTCCCTAATAGCCTTTAGTTTGTAATTATCATCATCATCATAGGGATTATCTGCAGATTGTTATTAGAGTAATAATGTCAGTAAGTGTCGGTCGACTGGCAATTAAAATCCCTTTGATATTGCTTTGAAGCGTCAGTTTGTGGGAGTCTAACGGACGCCGATAAAGCTGGCCATTCACGAGATTTATAACCACGCCAAAGTTAACGACTCACCCGCCATTCAAGACACGCACTCTTGCTAACTTGTTTTTAGACGAAAAATGAAGTTTTAAAGCTTCCGAGAACAGCTGACAGAAGTGCTTTCAAAAACGTGATGCCCCCTAGTGTTGTTTTGAAAAATTGCTACTTTGTACTCGTAGTAGAGAAAGAAAATTATAACATAATAAATAGGAACATTTTCGTTCATATTCCGTACTTCTTTCAACTTTGAATTCATGGCCGCTATTATGTTGTCAAAATGCAGGTCGTATGAGCTCACATTCAAACTTCGCGTATAATGTTACCAACACTAGATCATCGTTAATATGCAACATTACCTTGCAAATGATTCATTATCTTTTATGTTTCATATACGGTAAATGCTAAAAGTTCCGCTGTTGACTACTACTTACGCTTTGTGTTCCCAACATCTAACTTTGAAGTTACGGCTCTCTATTAGCTAAGTAACTGCAGTAATGACTGTTCCTTGACAAAATGACAGATTGTCTGTCATGGTCATGCTAAGAGTGCAGGTAACAATTTTATGTTTGCATGCAACGAAAATTACTTTAGGTAGGTACCTATGTAGCTCTGAAAAAATATATATATGGATACCCACTATATATTTTTTTTAGATCTATGAATGGGATGGGAGTTAACAATATTAAGTCATGGAAGAAATTCGCGTTACTAATTTTTAATACATAGTGCTCTTAAATGTGTGAAATTATTGAATTAAAGCACATTAAATTAATTGCTCAATCGTTTAAGAAAACCGGCCCAACAATTTGTAGTAGGTATAGTTAGATTAAACGAAACCTGTCTAGAATTTCTGCGGCATTCGTAGATTTGTACTACGTGTGTTGATTACTTCATACATTTCCTCGCTGCTCAATACTTCCTTTGAAATAAAAGCTCTTCGCTTGTTATGGCACACTACAGGTTATGTTACCTCAATAGTTCCTATACACAGGTATTTCTGGGAAATATAAGCTTTGATCTAGTGACAGCCTGTTGGGAGGTCCGAGTATCGCCGACAGGATGTTGTGAAAACCGACAGGAGATTTCATCGTTCATTTGATGATTATGTGCAATACTGTGAAGTGGATGGATTTCGTTTGTATTTTTCTAGTTGACCGAGCGAGCGAAGCGTCTCTGGTTCAAGTCTGGCAAAATTTGCTTTCGTGTGTCAGTTTGTTGGTACTCCTCTACAGGTTGTATTGTAAGTACAACCAATTTGGACAAAATTTGGTATAAAGGTTTTACGACTTCATAGATTTTTTTTTTCATCGGGGGTTTTTGTTGGAGGGGTACTTCCTCCAAAAAGGTGTTGATGGTTCTTTTTTCCTTTCAAATAAAAAAAAGAACCATCGATATCCGATCTCATATGACGGAGATATCCGTTAGCGCAATTTTTTTATGAGACCTACAGGGCAAAAAGGAGTTTTGCCCTTAAGTAGGTCTCATAAAAAAATTGTGAAAATCTGATGAAGATTAAGACGTGATGAGCAGAATAGCTCCTCAAAATGCACTTAATTTAACTACTAGGTAGGGATTGATGGAGCATCTGGAACCACCTTCTCATCACAAAACTAGAGAATTCTGAAAATAATCTTCAGAATTCTCTAAAACGTTTTACAATAAGGTCACTAGATGGCGTTACTGTGCACCGCTAGATCGCGCTGTCGTTGTCGCTCGCCAAATTGTTAGGTCCGGTCGAACATTTTGTGTGACTGAGTTTTGTTAGATGTAAAGTAGCTTCAAAAGTAAAGTCTCGTGTTTAACAGGTAGTAGTTGGTCAGTTGTGAGTTAGTTTATTGCACAACTCACTATACGAAGCATAGAGAGTGCTTTGCGATCGAAAAATTTGTTTTGCCTCCTTTCCGCAACAGTTTTTATTGATACATAAGCATCAAAATAGTTTTTAATATTTTCCCGTCAATCAAGTGTGAAACCTGAAAATATTATTGCTTGCAAAAAATAAATAAATTGAGTAATTTTTTTTATAAAATTTTTTCGGCCATAGGAGGAACCCTATTGAAAATGGCTCTTTTATTCAAAGTACTGGCTTTTTATACGATCAAGTGAGCAGTATAGAGTCGTGCACTTTTGGATTTTCCAAATTTTTTCTGTTTAATTATCGTCTTGCCACCATATGCTTTTTAGTAACCTACAGCCGCAGTCGGGTTTTTTTTTAAGTTAGATAGGTATATTAATAATAGGATTTTAAACTGACATGGTTATTTTCACTACTAAAGTTATTTAAAACGGGATATTTACCATGTTTTTAAAAACAAAAAAACATGGTAAATATTCATTGTTGCAAAAAAGTTTGTGCTCGCGAGATCTACTGTTCACAGAACAACTAGTAGCTAATAGGTACTAGGTAAGGGTTATTTTGCCATTAGAACATTGATAGAGAGTGAGTTAAGTTTCTGCATCAACAAAATCATAAATGTTAGTCTCATTGATGGACTGTATAATACCTAAATACTAATATTCAAAAGTTGAATACTGACATCTCCGAATAAATATAGGTTAATGATTCTAAGGCTAACACTTAATAGGATATTGCGAGCCCATCAATATTCAGTATTGAGCCATCAAAGGCTTCGATTACCACGTACTGTTGTAAACCATTGATTGATTTACTACATATAAGATTTATTTATTTTTATTCGTAAGATTTATTTTGTGTGTCCACAACATTAATCTCGACGTCATTCCAGATTGTTGGACTACAGATTTACATAATCGAATTACACGCTTTTCAATGACACGTACCTATGCGCGACGCTAATACCGAGGATTTAACTATGGCCGTGAAATAAAGCCACTATTAAACCGTATCGAATGCTAGCGGTGCGTGCCGTCACATTAAACAGTTCCTTTTGTTGGTAAAGCGTTTAGCAATCAAGTTGAACGCCACAACCATTGTGGTCGCAACTTTATGTATACTTTTATATGTTCCTGCGAACCCGGGAATGGCTGAAGTCTCCCGCTGTGTGCACGGACCCTAATATAAAATCTGTCTTTACTTCATTTCGAAGTTGCTCCTTTTATTCTTCGTATTTGCGTTGTATGTATCCTTGGTCTGTTACCTTGGGGAACTGCCCTAGGAAAGCGATAGAAACCGCACTTTCAGTAACTTCGTTGGTCACACGTTAAATAAATGTAGTGTTCCGACCACCAAGTTGGTCGTTTGTTATTAACAACTTGAGATTCATGAATAGAAAAATGAAATTACATTAATGCGTATTTGAGCTACAGTTATAAATAGAAAAAGGATATTTTTTACATCTCGCTTATTGCATGAATAAAAACATTTACAAAAAAGTAACCTCTAAAACACTTAGTAGTTTTTACTTTGCTAATAACCGATTCATGTGTTCCACAAGATAATGTACATAATTCCAGTTTCAATTAATAAAGAATGTAAGAACTCTTTGCCCGAATAAAGTGCTGTAACTTTGAAATTCAAGCTTAATTCCCTTTAATGAGGGTTGTTTTCGCCACACCCTGATTAAATGTGTATTCTTGTGAATATTGCCTATCCTGAGAATTCAAAGCGACTGCTTAGAGAGTGTCTTACACAGTACAATTGCTTTTAAGGTATTTCTCAACGGAGCCTCGAAATAACATTGACTCACAACAAGCTGGTTACCTACGAGTAGTAAATTGAAACTTTGAAAAGCTTTTAGACTCCAAATAACATATTATATAGAAAAAGTCGAAGTAGCTTTAGTAAAGGATCCGTTGATACGTAGGTATCGCAGAAGGCTGTTAGCGCCATAAAATATCGAACTGGAGGTGTCAATTACCGAAGTCATATCTCATTGTTTGAAGAATTATGATTCGATTTTCACAAACGCCTTTTATCTTAGACGCAAGAAGAACTTAGAAACAGTGTGCCAGCTGGTGAATGTTTTATGCAAGTTGTAAAAGTCAATTGAGCGAAGCCGGCTTGTTTTGATCTTCATCGGGAAAGCTACCGACCTGTGTGCAGCCAACTAACTTAAGCAAAACTGTAATAAACTTCCCCGCTGCGTGCTGTTCGCCTGCGAAATGTCAACACTGTAAACAGCCTGAAATTCTCAAGTCTAAACACTTTGAAAGGAAAAATAAACGTGCATTACACACAAAACGTTTCTCGGAAAACATTTAAAGTTATAGTGAAAACCACAAAATTCAACCATTCATTTTCAAGATTAGCTCAACAACTGACAAACGCGGGCGTGAGCTTTATTTCCAAATGTGTATTTTGCACTTTGGCTTTGAACTCTGCTAATGCGTTTCTATGCTAAACAACGCAAGAGCTACAACCGTTTGCAGCAAATTACACGCAAGTAATAATATGTGTATTCCCTAGACGCAAGTTAATGCGGTTTCATTGTGTTTGCGGTGCGCCCTGGAACATAGATAATGGTTGCAACGTGTCAGCCGCTGCACAAACCGTTCGTTGGTGACCCTACAATTTGCATTTTGTAGCGCTCACCGACAGCAAAAACACTGATTGTGGTTTGAGAATTGTTTGCATTGCCTGTAATCACACCGGCACACGAAATCGTAATGGGAACGTGAAGAGGATTATTAGAGGAACTGAAGTTTGCAAACTATAGGGCTGACTGCACAGTATTTGTTTGTGTTTCACCTAGCGTGCTAACATCAAGCTATAGGTACAGTTCCAGTATAAGCTGAACTCGCCTTGTACGGAAATCCTATACAATGCGAGATCAGCATAAACTGGAAATATATAGTTTGATGTGTAGCCGTGTGTACCAACGTATGAGAACTGCCAAATAGTCCACCTCATTTCAAAAGATCTAAATGTCTTCAAAGGCTCAAACTACTCAAAGAAATATAAAATTAATCTTTCTACGAATTCTATTGCGCAGTTTTGTTTCTCTGTATTTAGTGAAAGCCTCCTAGTCCTAAATTAGTGAAAAAATAATAATGGAGGATGGTCGCACTTGCATCATTTCATGTGGATCGCCACATGAACCAGAAGTTTGTCGTAAAAAGCGTGAAAAGCGTCCTTCAAAAGACTGAAATTGATCTATGGAAACTTAATTCATATTGAAAAATTGAAAGTGATATAATAATTCAAAAGACACATTTAATTAGTTTTACGATTGATCCCTAATTTGTAAAATTATATTTATTTTAACAGATTGTAATAAAAAAAAATAGTAGCTTAGCTAATGGGGGATCCCTATAAAAACCTTTAAAATCTTTTAGGTAAAATTGCCACCAAAATCTTTACAAAGGAACTTAGTTTCACCAAACTGAAACTATTGGATTTATATTTAGTTGTAATGAATGTAAATAAGGGCGAGGACAAGAAGTCTTAACCTACCTAAGGCCAATGATTTCCAAAAGGGCAAAGGTGTTCTATCGTACACCTACAGTTCGCTGGGGAGGTTTTAAAGTGACAGGGGTTAAGCCGGTCACCATTCGTTGACACGATCCTAATCCTGAGTTAGCTTGTAAACTTGTAACTGATTTTGGGTACGTAAGGGGTGAAGTAAAAACGAAATGTGGCAATGGCAAAAAAACGTTTTTTTTGTATTGAAGTCGTGGAATTTTTCTTACCGCGACTCGCTGTAATAATTAGGTTCCCAACTTACACCGTGTGAAGAAGAAAACCAGCTTACAGAATGTAGGGTCTATATGGAACAATTGCTGGGTTCATAAGGTCCGGGACATTAAAAGAAATCTAATTACTTTTATTTTCATTTGTAAATAAATCATTCTTTCTTTTGCAACAAAATTATGCACAACAATTACTTTGCCAAAGTTTTGACTCGAAGTTGCGCCTTGTTTCATGCCAATTGGGTCATATTTTACGTAGCTTACACTTTTACGATTAACTGAACTCCTGGCAGCATCAATACTGCTTGGGAGTCACGCGAGGCATGAATTATTGTTTATATTTCCTTGTAAATGAAAATCACCAAGTTGAATATACACCCACTAAATGTTTTTACTCCAGAATCGTTGAGTACGAAAGCGTTCAGCAGCTAAAAATAACCTGCACAATAGGTCTATTTTTAGATTCATCGGAAAAGCTCGTAACTTGAATGTGGGAATGTGGGATGAATTGATTTTATCTTTTGTTGCTATGACGTAGGCAGTATCATTAATTCGTGAAGAGTTTCCAAATTACGTTTGAGTACAAGCTACAATCTCTATTTTCATCACAAAGGTGACCATTCATTCGTTTTCAAGAGTTTCTTTTGACACGAATCCTATTTGGAATGGAATGTTTTTCAAGGATATCGGTATCTTTTAGGTATGGAAGAAAGCTCCGCTATTCGATAATTCTACTACTCGTTACTCTGTCCAGTGGTTACGTCATCTGTCATGTTGGGTCTTGGGTATGATGGCGTAACTTGGACACATCAAACGCCAACGTTCATCACTGTGATTGACACTTGATAGTCTTGGTTTATGGCATTACGCGTCGTATTTTTATGACTGTTTCCTCATCCACGTAGATTAGCGTGTCTCTTCCTCACCTGTAAAACAAAAGAACATCAAGGAGACTAGAGTAGTGTATGTGAGCTCGTTTGTTTAACGAGGTTTCATTGTGGCAATATGGAGACGCGCCGTCTAGCCACTCGCCGACGCCGGCGCGGCTAGGACGAGGACGGGGGTGGTCGTAACATCTACGCAATCCTTGTTTCACTTTACGAATTTTGTTAGAATATTTTCCCCCGAATTTTCGTCTACGTTTTCAGACGTCATCAATCAGGAGAACACAAACTGTGTATTTACACAAAATGGAAAGCCCCAATAATCTATTCTATTTGTTTTTGTAACGCACCATTTCTCAGGAGCCAAGTACGACATGTTGCTCACAGTACCTAGGCTGTAGGTTTGGATATATGGTTGCAAGCTTTAAGCTCTGAAGAAAACTTTCACATGAGATTCTTAAACTGCGGTGCATCTTCTAGGATGCTATATTATGATAATGATTGAGGTATTCAAGTAGTTGAATACCTACCCACGTTTTTATTGTAGCTGGTAAATACAATTTCTAGATACGAATGTAAAATTTTAACAGTTCGTTTTATATCGTCACATTGTCGATAAAATTCGTGAAGTGCCAGCCGATGTGGGTGTTTTATTGATGTTCTATAATAAAACGTTGGATTCACTTAGCCGCCGTTTAATTACATCTTCGCTTTTAAGTGTTTACGAGTCGATTGTTTCTAAGATCTAATCTGACAAAATATCCATAAAAAATAATGGGTCAGTTATTTGTCCCTCTTGTCTATTCAGAGTTTACAAAAACCGCCCGCATCTATCGAACTGAAAATTCAAGACATCTCGAAAGTACCTATCCATATATGTAAATCTCATAAAACGTTAATAAAAAATAAATTGCCAAATATTTTATGGATAATTTAGGCGTATGGCTGTGTGCCATAATTTTACTACGGCATTCATCTATAAACTAGAACTCGTGACTTAAGAACACCGGATTTCCTTATGATGCTCGAATTTCTCTTCCTGAGTATTAAAACTAGTCTTGTGCAGTTAAGAATTACTTAGCTCGGGACGTCTCCAGGGAACATTTCGCTGCACAGGCGGGCGTCAAGTTTGAACCAGCTCTGGTGTTGTAGCCAAACTTTTGACGCTATTTTCTGCAAACTTCTCGTTTGATTAGGTAGGAAAACTTGAGACAAGTTTCTACAAGTCTAGTCAAAAGTAAGATAAATAGATACAACAGCTTACAAAATGTAAGTAAGTACGTACGTTTGAAGCAGAAATAGTTTATTTTGTATTTACCTTCTTTATTTTCTTTAAACTTTGTAGACTGCTTCGGACGTGGATTTTTATTAAACAGACACAAATAAAAAGTAAGAGTACATTCACTTACAATAAGAAACTACAATTACTAGCTTATTGTGATTGCCTATTCGACCCTTAAAAAGACCTTTCTCAAAGTTGGGACTTGGGACTCAACTCAACTTACATTGCTTCCATTTTGCCTAGCATCAGCTTTGTTTTATTTTAAATATCTTTGAAACGAAGTCCAGTATTTTCTTTATTGTTGAAGCTTTGAAATTGAGAACTCTATTTCTGATATTGAAACTTTTTTATACCTTTCCTCACAAAAGTCTTCATTTCAATAAGTCGGATTGAAATCCGAATTTACTGCTCCATTAAACAGACTTATACTAAAGTTCCCTTCTGAAGTAAAAGGTTGGAGTCAGTGTTGCAGCAACACATCTCTGTAATGAGGCAACACACCGTGTAACCGTGATTAAGCGGCTCAGTTCAGTGGGTGTTCAATCAAACGGAACCGATACTCGCAGGAGTTAACAGAAGCCGGCTGCACGAATCACAGCTTCCATTAATACTTGTTAATTGACATTAATGCTCACTTTAAGCTCATGTGGTTTACTCTCAATTAATTAAACAGCTTCTTAATTAAATAACCTTAACCGTTCACTCATTTGGCATTAAAAATTGCTCATTACCAAAAAACTAGGAAACATGCGCAGTTACTTAGGTAGAAACGTGTTTAACATGGAATTTCTTAAGAAAATCTTGTAGAAACTAAGGAACTTGTTCGAACTAATATTTAAACTTGCTCAGGAAATGCATTGCCCGCGAACAGGAACGTAGATCCGGGAAAGTTGTAACGTTAGACTCATTTAAAAGATTAAATTCATCTTACATTTGTACTTACGTAACTACTTAAGTTAATTAAACCTCTTTTTGTTGCAAGAGCTGAAACCCATTCGGTTTTCCTGTTAACTTCTAACGAAACTTATTCGATTTTGTTTGAGCTCTGTTGGGCTAGGCCACTAAAAACGTGACATTTATATTTTAGAATATTTAAGATGAAACAGTAGCGCTTTATCTACTGACTGGCACTGGAGTGATTGCCGGTGACCATCGATGATTGAGACAACCTCGCGTTAACTGAATGAAAGCTTATCCTATATCTAAGTTGGTAACTTAAAAGCTTAGAGAATCCATAAGATGAATTACTTGAAAGTTTAAAATTACTATCTCATTACTGTTTACTTATAGTTCTTGTTTGCGCTTTCTTTCAAACTACTTTGTTTATTAAGATTTATTCGTTGCAAGTTACCTACTGAGTGCACCCCTGACAGGTCTGACCCGAGCCTCTGCTCTGAAAAGTTTGAAACTTGTTAGGCGAGGATTATTATTTTCAAGATTTCTGTGCTCCAACTCAGCTCGGACTTATATTCTTGTGCCTCTACAATTCTACATGCTTCAAAACGGGTTCTTAAAAACCTACTTATCAATGTCTTGTCTTGGATATAAAGTTAAAAATAGCAACAAGCCCCGTCTTTTTATTTTCTTTTTATTTTCTAAGTGGAATCCTGACTGGAGGATCCACAAGAGGTTAGGTCGTTTGGAATGTTTATTAGCGGTCTGCGGGAATCCAGCTCTGTGATTGCTGCAGAAAAATTTACAAAATGAACGACGCAGAAAATACTAACATACCTATGTACCTATTGTGAAAAAATCACAATTTCTTACTGATGATCTCAATAATATATACGACTAATGTGTAAATTAATTAAGAGTTCTAACAGTATTAAAGCCTGACGCCATTAGTCCGGGGAGCGGCTCGTAACATAAGGTGCTTCCATTATGAGACCTGTCCGTAATGGGTGCCGCGACCTAATGACTTCGAGAGCTCTTCAGGTAAAGCGCTCTTTAACTCGATATTAATAATGGACCCCCTTCATTGTGATTACCCACATGAAGCCATTTAAAGCTGTTTTGTTTTAAAACGGCCGTAGGTATGCCCCTTTTTCAAAATGGTAGATATGCTTTATTTTGACGTCTATAAAAGTACAATAGAGCGCGTATGTAAAACAAATAAAAAGCTTTTATCCATATTTGTAGATGCTATCTAGGTGCCGATACCAATTTTATACACTTTGTTATAAAACGAATTCCGGGAATATTTTCAGTGTCGCATGTTGAATCGATCGTTGGTATATGATGCCGTTTAGAGAAATATGAATTCCAATGTCAAAGCCGAAATGTATCCATGAGTGTAGTTGACTTTGCATGTAATAGACTGCGCACATACGTACATATATACCTTCAAAAAAATGGAATATGGATCCCATTGAGTGGATGAATGTGTATGACTATGAGCGGTTGCCTATCTGAGTGAATACTGATATTAATCCCTGCATTCGACGCTTTCGGTGCATTGGCCGCGTTGACATTTAATTAAATTGACTCGTGTGTGCGCGAACCAGTGACCCGTCTCGTTCCTTAACTAACTACACAATATTAAAATATATTTCAGCGTTCATCATGTTATTACGTTAGCTCAAGGGATGCAAAAGCAACACCACGATGAATTTTTATTTTTGGATGCCACTAATCAACTAATTGCCTAACATACAGCGATGCAGGTACATATCTTGCCGCTTGAATAGACGTAAGATTAATTTCTAGCAATTTGCTATGAAGATGACTTATGACTTCCGAGTCTCCGCACATAATTTAGGTTAACGTTAGGGTTATCCAAACAGGACACACACGAGTAATTACAGTCGAGTTGACATGCAACGCCAGTGCTCTATAACACCAAAAGTCAGATGTCTGACTGCGTAAGTCACTGGCGTGTTTGGTCATTAATTTTGCGGCGTATTACTTGCTTGTTTCATCATCGCGCTCGGTGTCGCGTTCACATTTTGACGTGATTCTACTGACTTTCCATTAATTTCATAAACACGACATACAAACCAGTTATTAAATACAATTAACCTTTTCATTACGGTAATTACTTACCTACTTGTAGTTTGCAAGTGTTATGGTTTAACGTTCCATGCTTAATTTATAGAGATATAAAACAAATTCGTATTCCGCCGACTTGGCAAATGTATTAAAATCAATATAATTGGGGCTTAATGAACAGCATTCACCAGATAGATCTGTTCGGTACGGTATAAGACATATTTTTTCGTTTGGCTCCAGTAATTGCTTTTATCGACTTGTTATTTCGGCTGTATATATGTTATCGTCGAATACATATTTCTTCGATAACATGGGGTAATATTCTTTCTTAACACATACTTTCAGTTTCCGTTCATCCGTTCTATATGGGTTAACATCATTTTTCAGAGAAAACAAAATGTATTGTAGACACTATAACTCATTCCATGCAATAAATGTTCAGCTGGGTATTGTGTGTTATTAAAATGTTCATACCTAGTACGGTAGATGGCTTCCTCTGGTGCCGTAAGTGAGAGCCAAACGGTCGTTTGCGTAACAGCTGACAGATCGATATTGTTATTGTTAGGGAATTAGGTGTTATAGACATTTGGAGCGCACTCCACTGACTCCGACAGTTCGGCGTTCCAAATTGTATGGCCATTGTATGATTAGACAAATACATTCTACTGGGAATTAATTGTCCTATTCATTGATTAAATGGGCCAATTTTACAATTCAATTACTTAGTTTGATGTTGAAAGCTCTACCGTATGTTGACCCTTCTTCGAAGAAGTTTAATTAAATACGCATATACTTAGACAAATACGCATTCGTCAATGTCGTGGTTCGGTGTTTGTGTCGTCCCATCAAATTCACGTAGCAGTATCGAGAACTTGTAGTTGTTTGTCATGTCCCGATCCGGGTGCTCAGGCGCAGCGTACAGAAAGCAGACGCATTCTCGGCGAACGGGCGCGCGGGCGCAGGGTCAACGGTCGGCCAGCGCATGCGCCTGGGAACCGACGATAAATATTTGAATTTCAACACTTGATACATATGCTTAGCAAATTGATTATGGCATGCCCCGAACCAAGTGGCGGTAGTTGTTTATGGTGGAGATTCTGGGTCGAGCGGTAGCTGCAGCATCCGATGATCAGTCCTCTACTGGAAATATTACGGTAGCCCATAATAGAACGGACTACAAAAGCAATAGCGTTATTAGGATGCAAGCACACGACAAAAATATCATGGGCCCAAATAAAATATGACCCTTTTGAACTGCTGAAACTGTGAATTTACGCTTAAATGCCTCCTTGGTAAATAAAACCTCAACTGGAATATCACAAAAATGCACCTTCAGATCGTGTTATCAAAAAGAATATCTAGTACTACTTAGTATTGTAAATGTTAGCAATATTTTACTTTCCCGCATTAAATCTGCGCTGAGTTATTAATGGTTAGCGGTCAACTAAAAGCAATTTAATAGCAGCCTTAGTGGCTGCTATTAAATTGCTACGAGACATTAAAAGAAAGTAGAAATGGGCAGTAAACTTATAATAAATGTTGGATTTATTAATCTTCACACTTGTTTTACCTTGCAAGATAAGTAGATTAAAATTTAGGCTAGACATTCTACTAGGTGTTCCTTTTGATATCCTATCACTCTATGGTATTAATGAGAGCATGTTAAAGAATCAACAGGCATTTGAATTATTTTACATTACTTTCGATTTTTTTTTTTTTTTCTTTCAATATATGTAATTCGACAAACTCACGATTATTTATGTAAAACAACCCTTACGTGAAATATAAAATTAACATTTTATTCAGACTATTTTTGTTCATAAATCAAAAAAATATGACAACGTCGCATTTTCTTAGGTTTAAATAATTATGAAAATGTATTAAATAAATTTATTATAAATTAAATAAATAAATAAATTTATTTATTAATAATAAATAAATTATTAAATATTGAAAATGAACTCGTACTTATCAATGAAAATTAAATATACACATCGAGAGTATAATGTTATGTAATATAAAAAAATCCTACAAGCCAGTTGATTCTTTGACATGGTCTCATTACCTAATACCCTAGATTTATGGGATATCAAAATGAACACCTTGTAATAGTTAAAGCCATCAATATCTTTCTGTATATCCGTTAAACTTACATTTAAGCTACTAAACCTCTTTTTTGCCCCTGGTCTGTCCTCAGCCAGAATTTCCACAGTTACTCCAAGATTTTCTCTGTCACCCAGACATATTGTTTGTGGTTTATCTGACTAGTGATCACTATATAATTCTGTTAGGTTCTATAAATGCTACTAAATGTTATAGCCGTATGATATTAACGAGTGAAGATTCTAATAATAGGTAATACAGGCTGGTGTCCGCAACTCCACGTCAATGCGCGTAATTTGCGTACGGAAGATTCTAATTATTAACAATTTTACCTTAATATTTTCTTCGGTCCCTGTTTTTCAGCAAAAATACGGCGCCTGCTATAACCATTGTATAAAGCAGATTGAACTCTCATCAGCATGGTCATCATGGGGTTGGTGCAGCACTTATTTTTCTAATAAACATTTCTATTACCTGTCATCTCAGAATTGAATTTCTTGTTATATATTATCTTTCACACAATCCGTCCATCTTTTCTTTGGTCCGCCTCTTATACCTAGATAAAATTAAATCTGAACTGGTCGTGGTAGGTACTAGCCTGACATAATTATTCCTTCAAGCTAATCAGTAACAGACAGTAAGTCAGGGAAACGTCAGGAGATAGAAGATACCTATATGCATAATGCATTACCAGTGACACGCTTGCTAGCCCGTTATCTACAAGCACTGCATTAACCTATTTCTCTAAATCGATTCGTAAACTTGCACACGACAGGTAATTGAATATTAAAGTTAGCTTTTTTAATATCCAGAAATATAAGAAAATAATTAACACCCTGTTTCTGGATGACAAAGCATAAGTATTTTATATTCAGATTTCGAAATTATAAACTCTAATAAGCGTAGCGGTTATAAAAGGATATTGAATGGGGCGTATCGGTGATACCCGGCCAGTCAAAATATATTTTTAATGATAATGTTCCAGTCATAAATATTAATGAAACATGCCTCGAAGACCGACTCGATTTACGGGACAACATGTCGGGTCAACATCACAGGGCCCTGTAAGGCGTTGAAGCGTATTATGAATAAAAAAGTATACGTTTTTGAGGATAAAAGGGAATTTATTAAATTGCGTGCACCGTCGGGTTGAGCAGCGAGCTCGCGTGTTTCCAGAAACGACTCAAGAGTTAACATTAATCAAAGTAACAATTTATCACGATTAACTGTTTATATTGACAGAAATAGGTATCGTGAACTGCTGCTTTTTAATATTTTCATAATAAATAAAAAGAGTAAATTACCGTTACTTTACAGTAAAATATGGCTTTGTTGGGACGTGGTGTCTATACAAGAACACCTATAAACTTAGTGCTTAGTTTATGTAAGCGTGCTGTACCGGTATCTGTTCGGGACGATTCAATTTCCGCTATGATATTATAATCAGATGTAGTCGACGCCAGGGTAATGAAATAGAGTCGAGAGCATCCATAGCCGCCCTGCGTAGTCGGACGGGAACGGGACTGAGTCAAACACCAAGTTAAAGTATTTAGCGCCAAGATGGTCTGGCAATTGTCTAACTTTAAAGATATTGTTTCCGTAAGTTTAATATCGTACAATGAAGAGCTGGTGAAGTTTCTCCTAATTGAGTAAAAATGTGTCATCTTTTTCGGAGGTTCGTGAATGTTTTATATTTTGCTCATGTTCGTCCACGCGTATCAAGGACGTATTTCCTTCAGCTTGGTTGCCAGTTCGATAAAACATTGAATAGTGCTGCCTGTAAGTGCAAACGTGGAGGGAATTTGAAGAAAACTGGGTTATTTTCTACCCTTACAGTAAGTTGTGGTGACTTTTTTGTCCTTGAGAAACACCTTGGATTGTCTCTTTGTTTTAACGTCTTGGGGGATGATGAGTTGTATTTCGTACTTATACTATAGGTAAAATTTGTTATATAGACGATAATTTAATATTATTTAAAATTCAGTTGCCACTTTATTTTTCAAAGGTTTTCCTATATTGCTCGCTTCTCATAAAGCAAGACTCTTTCATAGCAAAAACAAGTACGAGGAACGTAACAATTCCGACTTAAATCGAAACAATATCAAAGAATCTCAAGTAATAAATGTTCACAAAAGGCACTTCCGAGCAATAATGCACTACTTTGTCATTAATATCTAGTCGGAAGCGCAAAGAGAGGCAACGTTGACATCAATAACAAAGGCTTATGTCGGAATCGAGGTCCTCGCGGAAATATTGATGAGGAAGATGAAAACCCCTTTTGTTTTTCCACTTTCTCACTAGCAAAAAAGCAAGCCTTGCATTGCAAAGAACACGAACGTGACAATAGCCGATAATGAGAGTTCTCAAGCCCCAAGCGTATATTGGAATGAGCCACCCGAAATTACATCTCTGCTTCAAAATGGAGCTTTACATTCGAGACGAGCGTCTTTAACTGGGTAATATTAGGGATCGTGTATATTGTAACATTGTATCCTTAATAGGGCATTGTCATGAATGAACAAGGGAGGTAATTTTGACCGCGCACGTACGCCGTAATGTCTTACCGTGTGTTAGGAATGTAATAAAACATAGGCATCCTTGTAGAACGGATGTGACTCGCGTCTTTCCCAATGCCTAAGTAGTGTTCAACAGCTATTTTTGGATACCCATAGTGTTGATAGAATAATGTGGACTTATGTCTGTATACTTAGTAAGTATTCGCACTGGTTATATCAATAATTTTTCAAGGCGTAATTCTTATAAGTGTTAACTATGTAGTGAAATACTTGTTTATTTTAATAAATATCTAATCTTGGTAATTTACGAGGTGTTAAATCGAACACAGACCATTAAAATAATAGGTAAGTATGAAGCCATTCCAAAAGTCGATATATAAACGGGAAAAGATAAAATACATCTAAAAGTGCGAGCTTACGAGATACAGATGGACGGATTGATGGATGTAGAAATTATAATGATTCGTGGCTACAATTCCACAATATGTGCGGAAAAGTTTATTTCCCCAAATAAAAAGGAGGGAAAATGATTGACATAAAATTCATGTCTCTATGTTTTATGTAGGTAGGTACTTAAGGATGTAGACAAAACATATACGTATCTGTTTAAAGATTGATAGACTGCGAAGTAAGTCTTGTGGAAGGAAACACACTAGCTTAAGTAAGAACATTATGTATGCAAAACCGACAATACCCGAAAGGCGATGAGTTGTCTTCGTCTCATAAAGGATAAAAGTACGCGTACACGGATTTTTCTAAAGAAGCTCATAAAAGTGTGTACACTCTGTACGATTTTCATACTCATTGTTTGTAAAGTGTCGCTATCGGAGTATCGCCAGGGTACTGTTAGAATAAGCTTTTGTTGAGGAATATGTTTGTTCAATGCAGTGTTCAAATATTGTCAGGAGTGGTAAGCGCCTCTGGCACCACCGTGTTCGCTCCGCTTAGCACTGAGACTATAAAAATTGAAGCTGTATCAACACTGTACCGTTTAAATTCAAGTTGTTTGAGTTGTTCACCAGAAAGAAGGACACTGAAACAAGTTAAGGAAAGTTTGCTCCGATAAAACTTGAATAATCTTCTTCATAATCTTTATCTTTGAGAAAATATTATAACTTTTTAAAGTAGATGTAATATCTTTTTCGTTTCGACGTTTTATCTTTAGCTAGCAATTAAGTATGGATAAAAGAACTCCTACCTACACAACTTGCTAACCATATAAACTTCATGGAGTCGTATTAAGAATGTTATGAGGATACCAGGAAGGAAGACTTGCGATATAAATACTAGATTTATTTGTAAAGCTAAGCTTTGAAAACAAACTTATCGTTTACGGATATTGAACGTGGAACTGATGTTAATTTCATGATCAATTAAATACATTATTTATTATAGCCAAGCGTAATATTTTGACTTTTGTGAGCGCTCGTGCTATTAGTTTGCAATTTAACGTTTATGGCACTAAATGGAATTTGTGAAAGGAAGGATTTGAATATACAATCAAACCTGGGTAAGTGTGAACTGGGTAAACGAGAAAACTCTATAAATGAGAGTAATTTCCAGGTCCCGCCATTTTAACCATCTAATACCTCTATAAGTGAGAAACAGAAACCTCTATAAGAGAAAGTCGTTTCACACTTGTGGACCTCTATAATTGAGACTGCTACTTGCCTGTATCTCTATAAGCGAGTCGAGTGTAATTTAACATCTGCTATTTATGACTCATTCTTAAATTTCGTGGAAATAACATTGTTTTTTTCTTCTCTACCTTTCCCAACCAACCTCAACCTTTATAAGTGAGAAAGGCCGCTCCTGTACCTCTATAAGCTAGAAACTCGAGTTACCAAGATACCTTCATAAGCGAAAAAGATATTGCGGTCCCTTGAACTCTCGCTTATCCAGGTTCGACTGTATATAGTGAATAATTAAATCTGCCTTGTACCGTTTTGATTTGTACAAACTTAAATGGGTATGACGTATTGCTGTTAACTATTAACACAAGCCATTCAGTTGGATGGTCAAGTTTGGAATGGTTTTTGACAAATTGTGTTTTGTTTTGGGGTAAGTGTAGGCGCAATACCAGACACAATATGAGTCACATGCAAATAAGATCACGCACAGTTCCTGAAACAGCCCATTTTACTTTGACTGTCCTATTACTGAATAAGAGCGAGAGTGAATTTCCTTGTGGCACTTATTCTTCAACAGTTATTTGTTTACGATTTTTGCGAATCTCAGAGACACACATGATAAAGCTTAGGTAGGTACTTGAAAAAACGGAAAGGTCACATTCTAAGTGGCATACCAATGTAACAAAAGAAAAAGGACGATACCAAACATAGCAATCAAACAAAATGAAATTTAAATTACATCATCTAAATTATTTGATTACTGTACCAGTGAAGTGTATAGCAAACATTGACAGAAGTCGGATCTTCGTCGTCGAGCTTGGAACCTGCCGAAGCCACTTAGGTTATATATCTCTGTCTCCCTCTAGCCTTAGTTTAAATAAGTTGACGTAGGTACAATATGCATAAGTTTCATCAGGCGAGTAATGCTAATGCGTTTTGAAGCACCACTCCTCTACGCCGTTGCACTTGGTCGCCCAGCCGATGGAGCGTGTTTCAATAACTTACTATAATGTATGTGTGGTTCGGAACTTACTACTTAAACATAGTTGCAGCTTTTTTTCTTTTATGAGCATGAGAAGTTTCATGTAAAATGCATGAATATTGAATGCCCCAATACCTATAGTCATATTTGAATGCTCAAAAATATTGAGTGTCTTTATAGCGTTTTTAATATCCTTTATATTTAGAAGCTACCTTTTTATCGACAGCATGCGTCTATTAAAGCCTGAAAAAGTCATCCTTTTATTATTCTGAAGTGGCTTTGACAATAGAGAACATAAAAGTTTGTAATTGAAATAACTGGAGCGTTAATGGAAAAATAACTAAATATTTTATAACCGCCAGCCACTGTTTTCGTTTTTAGGAACCTACAATACTTTTTTAATAGGTACCTATAACCTTTTATACATAAAATTCTTGTTTTAATATTACCTACACGTCATGAAAACGATGTTCATATAATTCGTTTTGTTTAAAGACAGTATTCGCTCAAATTTGAATTACTGAGCGCGGAGATCGAGGAAATGGAATCCGAAGTCGTTCTCAAATTCCCAAAGCAAATTGGCTAAACTTCTTAAAGCGCTACCTATCAATTTCAGAAGACATTTCCAATTAAACTTCGTTGTGCTCTTTACTTCGCATCTTTGACTCTTTTACCAATTTAATATTGATTTATCGAAAAGTATCTACCTATTTATTTACATATTGGTTATTGGATACCTACATACTCTGTAGGTAATAAATAAACACCACCGCTGTTTAATTTTCAAAATTGAATATTGCTGCGAAATTCCGTTATGTAATGAGAATTTGAGCCTTTGTCCAGCCCAGAATCCCTCGGGTCCACGTGCCTCGGGCTTTGAATAAATTGTACGTTCATGCCGCTCTTTATACACATCATGTTTTTATGTAGACCTACATACAAGAATCACAGCAAAAATAAATTGTAATTTATGCCATATTTTAAGCACAAAAGTAGCCGCATAAATATTTAACCACACTAAATATGTATTCAAGCGTTGTTTAGCTTAAAATGGCTGCTTCGAATCAACTAATAGAGGGATACAACGGGAAATAGTCAATCGACTATCGATTACGGACCGTAGGACAGTAATTATCTGCCTACAATGTACGATTATTCGATTTTGCACACTTTAGCAAACTTACAATAACGTTATATTCCGGTTTAAATGGATAATCTACATAGCTTTGGCATAAAGATCGGTTGTTAAATTCGCGAGGAATTAGTCATACAGTGCCTAGAAATAGCTATTAATTGATATGTTCGGCATTGTAGATAGAGCACGCTCTTGTTAGTGTTCGTTAATTCAACAATGTACCTAACCTACTATAAGCTTTGTGGTGTGGCCGCTCTCAATAGCGAGGGATCGAGACGTCTTTGACTACTAATCCACTAATTGAAGATGATGATAAGTACCTACAAGTTGTACCCAAGTTTATTGATTAAATGTTAATCTGCTACACTTTAATTAATATCGAAAGTAGGAGTCGATGCCAAAGACGATTAGACGATTTGGGGAGAAGGAGGTACCTAAGGTAGGAAGTTGTGAAGTTGTACAGGTAAATAGCTCTTTCGTATAAGTAAACACTTAATACTGGTTGGATCAAAAGGATGAAGACTGAAAATTCAATGTTTTCGTATTCTCTCCACGTAATACAACAGTATCTTTCATATTACTTTTATTTTTACATCAATTGACTTTTACCATTCGAACTGAAGTCTGAAAGTAACAGCGTATTGTTCGGTGCTGATAAATACCATTTCCGACAAAATGTACGAGAGAAAAGTAAAAAATCCTCGCCTTATTTTCCGCGTTTCGCCTGGTAATGTGATTTGGGTACCGGGAGTGCATAGTGACAAGCCCATTATTGAGTTTGTAGGTACCAAACTTTGTAAACAGTGTGCGTGCAAACGGAAAAAAAAGTTTCCAAACAGCCTTTTGATTAGCTTACTGTTTTATTTTCTTTTAAATTAGCTTTAATGTGACAAAGACAAAAAACTTAATGTAGCATACAATAATAATAATACCTATATTAAAAGTGACAAACCCCACCGCCGTATCTCTACGTTGACGTCGTGGTGGGGCTTGCGCGCTCCGAACTCTGGGTATGTGCCGGTAAAGTTTACTTTGCCGAAACAGGTCTAGGGTGAGGAGCCAGACCAAAAGAGATACAAAAACCCGCAGGGCAGCATGTGGCGAGCTGTTGGGCAGTAGCGACCCCACGGACCCTATCTTCCGGGAGAAGTCTTGTTCCTCACCTCTGGCTTGCCTTTATTGGCCGGCTAGAGTGAACACTGACGAGGAACGGAGCTCCCACCTCATTCTTGCCTTTATTGGCTGGCTTGAGTGGAGATTCGCAAGAGCAAACATGCTCGGAGGAAGGAAGTATTCCAGTAAGATGCTGATAGGGATCTTGACCGTACTTCCGGGATTGTCCTGATAGCCGTGGAATACCTCTCCACTCCTCATAAGCACCTCAGGACATGTTGCCCCCTTGTCGCTTTGACACTTTGTGCTAGCGACTATTTTCGGGGGCCCATTATTGAGTGTGCTAGTCACCCCCTGCCATTTTATCCGTGTACATATAAACATTGATCAGGCAGGGGCCATAGTCCTTCCATAGTTCCAGGTAACCAGTCCACTTTAACCACCCAAACCCATAGTCAAAATATCTTTGTTTCCATATCCTGCAATAGTCCTACACCAACCGGGGGTTGTCCTTGGGTGCCCTTGCGTAGTGCGAACAGGGATAGTCGTCGGTTGGTGCCTCAATACTTAAAAATGTCTAAGGGGCCTCTGCGAGTTGGCTTCGGCCCCTCGTACGCCTTCCAAAGATCCGGGACCCCAGGGTCCCGAGATATGTTAAATAAATACCTATATTAAAATAATTCTTAGGTATCTTCTCGGTTACAATTCGGTAGCAACTTTTCATATAACTTGAATATAAAGTAGGTACAAAGAATACGTCCATAATGGTGTAAAGTTTTAATGTATTACAGAAACTATTGTTATAAGCTAGCCATTATTCTGTCTAGAAATCTTATGCAAAGAAAATCTTTTCATTAGGTGATAAAAATACGCAAATTGGATGAGAAGAGAACGGTGCCGCGTGCGAAAAACTTCATTAGCGCTGCGAGTGAGCGTGTGAATACTTTACATGCGAGAACATGCAGATGCGTATGAATGGCCTCACATGAATACCCACGTTTTTAGTTTTCACAACTTTTTATTGCTCACATCATGTTGACAGCGTTAATTAGTGGCTGAGGGAAATATACTACGGTCTCGTAGCGCTGCTACGAGCTACACGCTCTCAAATCAAATTGCTCCTACTTAAAGAGGTTGTAAACCTAAATTCTTAGTCCCAAACTTCTTTATAGCTTGTATAATAAAATAAAATCGTAATTTCTTACTATTCTATTAAACTTTCTGCTTCCGGTTTCTAATAAAATTATAAACATGACAATGGTTGTCATGGTACGCGCTGGCACCGTCATACAAAGTTCCTAACTCTAACTTGGCACTGCTTCATTATGTATACGTTGCAAAGCCACTATTTTTTCCTCGGATTTCTAATTAGGCAGGTTGGTTGGTACGTGTTGGCAGCTTATCCGACCAATTAGCATAGCAAACGAAGGAGCTTACACCGTGTGGTAGTCAGCGCGGCCTCATTATAAGGGGGTCGCAAGATGCGCGCGGCACAGCTGGTTCCCGGGCGTCGAGCGCTCGCTGCTGTTATAATATGCAGCATCTATCTCATCAGCTAGAACTAAAATATAGGCTGCAAGCTGCAACATGGCAGTCGATTTATGTCCCTCATTGTTAAAATAGTTTATCGTAGTTTTGGAATCTATTGTTATGCCACTACATAAAAGCATCTAGTTCTATTTTGAATGTAAACAGGTCTACTAAACTTGATAAAATGTGCCCAAAATCTAATAAAAGTACGAGTAACTTTTATGTACCCTGAGTTTCCAAGAAATTCAATTCAATTGTAAACGCAACTTTATTACATGGCCACACAAGACTGATAGGCGAAGTTAATTGAATTTATTTCGAATTACTCTTTTCCAGTCTCCGAGCTAATATTTATAGTGGGCGATATTGCTTTTCGCATAATCGGTGGCTCATGTATCATTCGTAGCGTCTGACATACCTCTATTATTAAGTCCCAATCGATAGCAGTCATGTTTGGGCGGTGGGCGGTTAAATACTCGCTCGAATTCCTATCTAGATTTTATTTTTCGATTGGGGGACACAATGTCTGGATGCCTACATTGTGTGACGCTTGATTGCGAAGTATGATTGCAAAATATGATTTGAATATTGATGTGAATATTTATTTTCATGAATGTTCATATGATCAGTGATAAACGTCCATATGCTATCTGTTTCTAATAGGATGTTCTCGGATATCATGCGTAAGTGATGACCTTACCGGGATCTTATCAAAAATGTGCAGCTGTAGTATCATTTCAGTTGCTTACTAATAGCATAATTCTCAAATCATAAATTCGTAGTTGGTCGGTACCGTGACAATTTTACTAATATCCACCCATAATAGTTTCGTTTACAATCCAGAACCAATATGGCACGTAGGTTACATTTATGTGTATACTTATCTTATAATGCAAGTTAAAACCTATTTTAAAACAAAATCTAACACAACAAGAAAGCTCTAATCTAAGCTTAAAGTAACATCGAATCGTTGAACAATCAATAGTTTTAGGTGCACATAGCTAATAGCTAATAGCGTTGAAAACACCTATTCTGAGCAAACTAGGAGTATTTTCCAATTAAAGTTTTCCCATGAAGTTTGTTCGTAGTACGTGACGCAGAACGAATTGGTGTCGCAGATGTCGATAGATAATGTGCCGACTAGGCGTTTTGTGACACAGTTCTAAACTTAACGAATTTTTAAAATCATTTTCTTTTTTGGATGGAAATGTTTTATCCATTCTTTTATGTGAAGGGTTGCTTTTTTATCCCAAAAGTAAACGAAGGTATAATATAAAAATCTTCAATTTTCAATAGATTTTTTCAGCTTTGGGTACTGAAATAATATTCACCGAACAAAAGCTCGATGTTTCACTTTTTGCCTTATCGTTGTTATTATTCGGGCCTTACACGAGGTCTGTTAATTAACTTGCTGGACGCGAGCATTTTTCCTTTTCTGTTTTAAAATTGGCTCTTTCTCATGTCCTCGATCAATAGAGCTGTTACGTCACAACGTTGGCAATATTAGTGCGGAGTCGGTGCAATATCTTTAAATGAAACCTTCAGCTAGAGGCGGCTGCTCCGTGCTACTACCGCAACAACAAATTACTAGCGCCGAGTATCCGGAACCCAATATCATATTTTTAAAATTAAACTTGAGTTTTCATGTAAGCGGATCCAGAATGTAATTACTTTATTATTTTTAATAGAGTAGAGCGAGTATTTTTGCAAGCGATAAAACGAGTTGGATTTGATGACTTCGCTTTCGTAACTACCTAATTACGTTGTCTATTAGGTGACTTTCATCAGTGTTCTAGTGAGCAATATCCTGTATACCTACATGTTATGTATGTCATGTGCTGTTCATACATTTTGAGTGACGCAACAGTTACACAAGCAAAATTGTCGTGAAGGCACTCCCCTAGTGCTAGACGGACGTATGCAAACCTCATTTGGTATCGTCATTCTGAATACACAGGACTCCCCCTGCCACATAAACTTATAATTTATTATATTGTTTATCACTACGTTTTCAGTTTCAGTAAAAGTATTACAGAACCGAATTTCAGTCAAATAAAGTTAACAAGGGTGTGGTATCCTGTGGGAGAAACCCTTGTAAACTATTTATTTAGTTTTCACCGAACTGGAACTATGAAGGAAAGTCGGGAAACTAGTAGTTGGCCTTTACTTACGTAAGCACATATTTTTCATACATAAATGGGTTTGAAAAAGCTTTTGAATAGCCTTAACTTTGACATCGGTGTATCTACGAAGCTACTTCATACCGTAAGCCAGTACATGTGCCCCCTTTATAAACATCCGGGGAAGGGTAATGTATCATGTCGTGGGAAGCACTTTCTGGACATTACGAGATTAGTAAAGAGATTACTAATTAAGCTAATACCCATTCGGTTTCTATTAACGACAAGGGTACAAAGGAAAGGATGTGGTTATCAATTATTATCTGCTTGACTCCCACGCTGTTGTTGATAGGTCTTCCAGTTTCGAATCGTCTGCAAGCAAAAGTAGGAAAATAATGTCAATTAAAAACTTAATATCTATTTGTAGTAACATTAGCCAGCTTTTAACGACGTTGTAAAGAAAAAACTTTGTTGACTAAGGAAATTTGTACTTTTACATTAACCGCATGCCAAGTCAACGGCCTCATGAAACTGTCCAATACCACATTATATGGAGTGATAAAAATTCCGCTTTCGTGTGTCGGTATCGATTATGGCAGAACACATTAGCGCGATAGTATCAAAACACTTGTCGGCTCGTGTCGCCACTCTCCGGAATGGAGCAGCGACAGCCGCGCCCCCGGGACCAACACACACATGATACACCCTGATGATGATTATACAACCATTACTTGTATCAACATTTTGTGCATACAACGACAAATGAGCTGTTTATAACAATATTTTGTACGAACGCAAAAAATACCAGCACCCGCAGAAAATTAGAAAATGTAAAGTCGACAATGAAACATAAATTGTTTTTTAATTCTAAAATACAATAGTAGTAAAGTGAAAAATACAAAGCGATAAACACAACAGAAATACCTGCCGCTGAATTCCAAACGTTATTTGAATAAAGGCTGTATTTTAACAAAACTTTAGCCGTGCTTGCAATTCAAACGAGAAAAAATTGTTTTTGTATTGTTTGCGTTTCAGCATTAGCGTGGAAACTAGCCGGCATTTACTCTATTTACGAGCTACCCGTTGCCACGATCACAGTTGTAGTTGAATCCTGTCGTCTGTCGGGCAGGCTCTGTGAATAGATCGGCTAAATACGTACACCGTGGCCCGCGGAGCCTCCATTTGCATAATGGACGAAGACAACGCCCCCTTCGAACGAAACTTGCAAAGCAACCGACAAATCGAACGGTTTCGTGTGAAACGGAAAGCGGCTTTGTGAAACTATTCCACGTTTTACAAACACAACGTGAAAATGTTACTTTTATACAGAGGGCGACTGAAAAACACGAAAGCTGGTCGACCGTTTGTCGAGTCACGCAACGGATTGAGCGATTTTGAATTAACCCACTTTCAAAAGTTCATAACGCCCTGCGTAGGTACACACTACTTATTTATTTATAATATCGGCTAAACCATAATAAGTAGTTCAGCATGTGCGTGAAATATTTCGAAACGCATTGTTTAGTTTAGTGGGCGCTAAGTGTTGACATAAACTGGATTAGTGAAATAACAAACAAGGGCCCAAGCCACTATGTTGGTGGTTTAAAATAAAAACTTACATTTATCGTTATATTGTTAACTTCGCGCTGTTTTCTCACAGCCGGAAACCATGTTCATAGACATACCTACCTTATATTGGAAATTTCTTTGACCGAAGAATTTCTTAATGAAACGATAAATTCCGTTGCTGATCAAAGTATCTAATGTTGCTCAGAGAAAGATTTATAGAATCCAATTATATTTATCTCAGAACAAGTTTTAATGAAATTAGTATTTGTATAGGTACCTACTAAGCAGGGCCTGGTTTACCTAATCTTAATTACATTAGGTCGACGCTTTGTTATTCATTAATTCATAGTTAATTTAGCGTTTGTCTAATAAACATAGATTAAGTGTTGTTTAGTTGGTTGCAATTTTGCTTATTCCGTAGCTTCAGATAATATTCAGTTTATTTAATAAAACATTTGTTTGTTTCAGGTAATGAACCCTTCTTTATATCGAGTACGCGCCTCTTCGCCAGCGTGTAACAGCCGAGGTTTGGGCACACCTACGCGACGGTTTCTTTGCTCAATGGTTTCTTTGTAGATGCCAATCAAATTTCACGCTTGTCGAGGTCTCAGCCCAACATAGCATTTCTTTGTCGTTCGACGGCACGTAGTCGGTCCTCCTCAGTTTTTATCGCGTTTCCTCGTGCTCCTCCCGTCATTTGCGAACCCTTAAGCGGCCCGGTGTCGACAATGGACTTTTTATCGACGTACCGCCTTTACTGTCGTGCACATACGCATCGTTTGCCGGTCATAAAGTTCCAAGCGACGCGGCTTGTCTACCGAGCCGTGGAATTTTGCTGCTCTCATGATGTTTCTACGGTCGTTTGCTCACAGCATATGACTCTTGAATTTTAACCAATTTTTACATAAAATGATATCGCATGAGGTGCGAAATGGAGTCGCGGTTTTGATAAAATTGAATAGAAAGCTTTCATTTCTCGAGGGAAGGATTAATTCAATTTGTAACAAGTAAGTATGTAGGTATCTCACTTTAGTAACACGGTATCTGTCGACTTGATTCCACTTAACGATTCTTTCGACTTCCAAAACGCTTCCTGTAACTTCAGATAAGTGCGAAGACTTGTGCAAGAGTTGAAGATAAAAATAATTTAGTAGCCTCGTCCTGGAGGACGTTATCTGTATTAGGTGCGCGTGGCGCGGCTGCGGCGGCGCTCGGGTTGCGTGTGTTTACCCGCTCGCCCTCACAAAGCAACCCAATATATCAAGTTGTCGGCTCGACTTTACCGTGAGCCGCAAGATGTTGCTACACGAGCCGCTGTTTGTCAAGTTGCGCTACGCGACTCCCCAACCATTATACACAGCATTGTTCGCCTGAAAACCGTATGACAGCAAACATTATTTATAGTTTCACTATACTTCATATTTTATCCGATACGTACCTATTGTAAACAGGAATAATCTTGTGTCAAATATTACTTTTTCTACTCAAAGTTAGTAGTATCCTAGCTTGGGTGTTTCTATAAGAATAGTTTAACACAACCGCCTACTCTATCAGAAATTCGCTTGGAGTAGAAATGAAATAAAAGTGTACAAATCACGCGTGAAATTGAGTTCGACCCGATCCTGAAGTCATTGTTCGCTTGGAAAGCTGGCTGCCACTCCGACGACCGACATATCGGCACAGGAACACCGGCGGCTCACGCTACGAACATTTTTTTCCAACCAACCGTAACATGTTTTCGAAACCCATTTAGATCTCAAACGACGTCTAGATGGTCTTCAAATAATTCAAATATTCGGAAAGTAAACGGTGTTAACTTATTTAAAAATCTTCGAAAGGTTTGGAAAGTGTCGTGTTTCTTTGACACTCGGGTTGTGTAAAAAAGCTTGGAAGGATACATAATTCAAAAGTTAGGATTCTGGAGCAGTCGGTGGGCGGGCTGAATGTGTACAAAGTTTCATGTTTTCAGCCCGGATGGCGCCCTCGGGAGTCATTTATCTGCCAACACAAGGGAAAGAGATAATTAATTGAAATTATACTGTCAGGCTCACGTAATTTGCACACGTCTGCAAGTCTAAATTATTTTCAAGATTCAATATAGTTTTAAGTTTCAAAGCTCCCGCACACAGACTTCGCGTAGCTGTTTGTGCTACGGCTACGAGTAACGAGAGAGATCGTTCGAAATACAGAATATAAAGATATAATCAAAGGCAGAATGTTTTAGTTGCATGCACTAAATCTTTTGTGACAAAAGGTGCGGCGTATGAGCACTGGAGGCGCGAGCGTCACGCTTCAATGTACGCACATACATTACATTAGCATCAACGAGATTGCATTCCCGTTGTAAATGGAGGCAATATCGAAGTGACGGCAGGTCGTAGTGCAGCCGCGCTTCCTCGCAGAGCGCCGGGTCATTTCCATATTATTCGTGACACGTCCGGTTATGTAAATGGGTCCCGTGCCGAGTGCCGACGCCGATGCCGGCCCGCTTGCCAGTTCGCACGCTGCGCTATCCGCACCCGAGCCTGAACACGTTCAATCCACCTATCACTTCATTTACCCTGTCAAGTCTTATAAATGTTTCTTTCCGTCAGCACGGTTTATTAGTGAAATAATACCCGACCGCGCATTTCTATTCAGCACGGGTACTTGCAAAATAGAAGGACAAAAGCTCCAAATACAATACCGTTTAGCTAATGTCAATTTATCGTAGAACTCAATTTATACATTTGTCTGGCTTTCGTCCATGTTCTTTGAAATATCCGTCTGGCAGCAAGTTAATGTAGGTTCAATAGTAGTCTCTCTAATTTAGGATCGAAATACTGTTTACTGAAACGGCCTGAATTGAAACTGAGAACAGTTTCATCACTACAACTTCGATAATGTTGCTTTGAGCCGTCTGCGGTTTTGGCGTTCTGTCCATAAAACCTCCAATTAAAGCTATTACAATGTTAAATTAAAACACAATTACACAACCACAGCTGCATATCAATCTGGGAGGCCATCAACATAAAGATAAAGTGTAATAATAATATACAAGTCCAATATCCACACGTATTAATAATGGATTCGTCAATGAAGTTTTAATAATGTAATTAGTCGGGAGCATGGTTACGTCGCCAATGAACAGGGGGACACCGCGGCGTGTCCATTCATCGTGTCTATTATTATTTAGATAATGATACGTCGTGGACACGCACTACTCATTACTACACTACGTAGTAAGTAGTACTCATCCATTGAATTTTAATTACATAGTCAGTGACTTACCTAGTTAACTTGACAGAAGAAACATGATATACATGGTAAGCTTTCTTTCACAACAACAAAATAGCTTTCCATAAAGTTTTATGGTCACACAGTCAATAAGCCCTAAAGAAACATTTTGCTGCTAGTCGTCTGCTACTGCAAGCCTGCACATCTTCCGAGCGATAAAGCACCCCAATGTTTTATTGCAGCAGGGAAAGTCTGTTATGTTTGCAGAGATTTAAGGCAGACAATAGGGCTGAGGCCGGTTTGGTATCTACAAAAGCATTTTGCAGAGCATTAGGCAGCTATTGTGCTAATACTAAACTATTGTAGGTACACTATACTTACTTGCTTTTATTCATTAGTGAACACGACCGAGTAACCGAACGTTAATTAACTCAAAGCTCGGCTTTCAGTGGTTACAAAACCATGCGATAATACCCTTTACTTGCAGGTACGTTCACCAAATAATACCTTTATCCTGATTCCACGTCTGTCTAATCAACTCGAATTGCTATTACCAAAGAAATGGAAGAAAAATGCTGCCTTTTGAAGCGAAACCCTGTAATTCTGGCCACTTTAGTATTACTTTCACGTTTAGATTTTTATTATTATCGGTTATTTATAAAGAGCTTTGTTTTTGGAGTTCGTGTTATACCGAATGGTTATTTAACAATCACCATCCGATTAACTCTGATACCTATACTGAAATACGACGTTAATATTTTACAATAAACGAATTAAGTGGGTTAAAATGTTTGGCATTTAAACACTAATTGACATTTATGGGAAATTATGCCCAGTGTTTTGATTGTGCGTATTATCATAACAGTGTTTAATTGGCTTATCACGATGTAAAATAAGTGGACGTAGTATAAAAGGTTTAAATAAACTATCATTTTATAACATTCTAGTGATTTTAATCCTTATAAGCATGATAGCACGCTTCTTTTAACAATTAGAGCATCGGCTCAAGCGTGTACAAGAGAAGATGCCTGAAATTTGCCGTATTTTAAATAAAACGTAGGTACTCCCAGTAGACGACGCCGCGCGCCGGGCCCAGCACAGCGAAGCTCCCGTTTATCTCTCGGCATCTCTAATATGCACTCACTTTAATTAAATTACTGATAGAGCAATCGAGAAGTGCACCGGAACCCTCAAAGAGCTGCTGCGGCACTGGAGTCGTGATCAGCGAACATCAATTCACGAGTTCTTTAAAAAATCATGCTTTACGTTCAAACGGAGCTCAGAGCTTTATCGGATCAATAAAAAGGACTTTCTCCGACGTAGTTTTAAAACAGGCAATTTGTGTTTTGCGCTGTTATGTCAACTCAGCAAACAAAGTAAGTACTAAGGTACTTACCCAAGTAGTATGAAAGAGGGTCTGATATGGAATGGTGATAACAAATCCCTGACATTATCGCGTCTAATAAGTCGTGTGTGAAACTCCGAATATCTGGGTTTAAATAAATCGCTCACAATCGCAGAGGTTACTCTTCGTCCCAACGAGCGAACAAATTAATTGAATGTAATCGTGTGTGTTACTCGAGAACACTGCCTGCCTTAAAACGTAAATGATCTTCTAAAGCGTTTTGAATGCTTTCATTGAGTGTTCTTGCACGTTTGTAGCTTGATTTACTCATTAATTTTCTTGTTATACACGGATGAAACGTTTTGTGTTGATTATCCATCATTTAGGAGTAGTAAGATTTGAAACCTATGCTTTTAGGCGGCATAAAACGTAGATGCACGAAAAAGAGAAATCTAAAGAAAATCCATTAGTTCCTTATGACGAATGGTTTTAATTAAATTAAAAGCTTTCAAAGACTGCAATTTCAGATATGATATTTAAGTAGCAGAGGGGAAGTCTTGTAGGCAGTCTGGAAACATTAGTTTATGCAGCGATAGGATCGCATTACGTGACATTACACGGTTTTGGAATCATGGGATTCCCAGCCACAGGGGTGCAGTCATTCGTGTTCCTGTGGCACAGGCACACCTCACCCTTGTTACAATGAACTTGGGTGCATTTAATTATGCAAACAATTACCTACACCAAAATGTATCACCATTGAATTAACCAACCGGTGATTAATCAACTTTTAATAATAACAAGCTCTTATCTTAACAAATGACACCCGTCACAGTTCTTAAACAATTGGTTGATTGTAATGCGTCCACATTTAAATTGAGAGTCAATGGATCGTCGAACAAAATGGTCATTACTTCCAATTGAACCAATAACTGTGGTGTAATCAATCAATACGATGTCTTTCTACATGTTTCACAATACGTAAGTCGCCACGGCTGCTCCACATATAGGCGAATAAAGCGAGTATATAGCCGTCTTATTATTAGACGTGAAACATAAAACCTTTTATGGGTAAAGGTAGTACACGTTTCGGCTCGCGACATTCAACAAAAATTGGGAACGAGGAACAAGTTTTCCGCGGTGAAAATACGGCCGTGTAACAAAGAAGTTACCTCAGGAAGCAAAACATAGAGAGTATGAAGAGACTCATGCAGTGACAATAACTGTGAGAGCAAAGAGAGTGCATCAGCATCTTGCTTTGTGTCGCACAACCTCATGCACTTAGCTTTGCTGCTAATGTATCAATCTTGCTGATGGACAACTTTCAGCATATCTCTCACGAGTTGGAATCTGAAAATTATCCCACCTTGTGAAAAGTTACTTCGAGTCCCGTTCCTTCAATTTTCAACAACTTTATTGTTCGGAACAGTTTGTCTGAAAATAAAAGGTTATTACTTGTCTGTTATCAAAGTTTTGCGAAATCAAATTGCTTTTATTTGATACAATAAAGGCGCCTTTGTTGCTTCCAATCACAATCGAATCTATCAGAGGTTTTATTCTGGGTGTTTTAAGGTTTTTTGCGGCATTCTCTTTACACAAATGTTTCTAATAAATGTAGTATCGTAACGAGGCGAAGGGGATTCTTAGGATTTACTCTCTGTTGTTAAATCCGTAGAGTTTACACAAATCTCACGTTTGGTGTTGGCGCGGCTGTTAGCGCTTGTTAAAATATTTCGCTTTAATTCCATAATGCTATTTCTGTTCCTTTATTTGTGTCATGCATTCATTTTATAGAACGTGTATTTATTTTATGAACAATAAATTTCAGAATAAGAGTCAATAAGTTACATTACACAACTGTTCCCAAGCTTTCAAAAATGCAAATCATTGTCGATAGTCAATAGATATGTAATAAAATAATCATGAATAATCGAGTTCTTCATAAGCCACTTGTCTCATTGTAGTACCTATGCGCATGCATATAGTGAGTGACGCTTCCCTGCTGCGTCGGCGGCGCACGCGCAGCGGGAGGGCGCGTTACTTACTGCAATTGGTCACGATTACAATTTCACTGACCGTATAAACCCTAATTTAAAATAATATAGATGATTTTTTTATGTAACGCGCGAGTCGTTTCTGTCAAATGAAACGATAGTAAAACGCCTGTTCATTTCATCTACTCACTGAACAACGATGTTTCTCAACAATAATATCAAAAGAATGCGTCCCATAAATTTATCGGTTCTGAGCGGAACAGTTATTCCATGGGTCGGAGTAGTTTATCACAGTTCATGGTAATTTTGTAAGCTGATATCGTATCTGGCAACAAAATTGTCGCTACTTATGCTGAACACAGCTATGACCCCATTCCTGATACATAAAGTAGAGTTGCTTTACTCTATATAGGTTACCTGTTGTTAGCGCCACTATGTTTTCAAATGTTTACTGCAAAATTCCTGGTAAAATAAATTCTAGAGCTTTGTGGATACTCGTAAATTTTGTGTTCATAACAATAGGTCGACTATCCCTACTATATTTTGTCTTTTCGTTGCTAAGCCCACTTTTTAACCGACTTCCAAAAGGAGGAGGTTCTCAATTCAACTGTATGGTTTTATTTTTTTTGTTTGTTACGCGATTGCTCCGCCAATTATGAACTGATTTTGATGATTCTTTTTTTGTTTGGTAGGTCATACTTCAGAGGTGGTCCCATATAAATTTTATTAAGTTTGCTTGGGTAGTTTTTGAGTTAGCTTCAATAATACGTATTTTCATGTCACATTCGTTCATGTCACTGTTATTTACATAGCAGGTAGTGGTATTCGAATTTATGTGGGGTAGTACCATAGCTAAAAAGTGAAAAATAAAAACTTTTTACAAAAAAAATACAACCGACTTTCAAAAAAAACACTACAAAGTGAAAAATAATTTCGGAAGTCGGTGGCAAAAAACGAAAATTCTAAACCAAAGACACCGACTTCCGAAATTTTTTTTCACTGTGTAGTGTTTTTTTTGGAAGTCGGTTGTATTCTTTTTGTAAAAAGTTTTTCTCTTTATATGATTTTATTTTTTCATTCTTTGATGATAAAATGATAAATCTTCAAAAACAAATTGTTATGGCGAGTTTTTGCATGTTTCAAAAAAATCTTTTTAGTAACAATACATATGGCTACAACCACAATGTCACCAAGAAATATCCACGTTTTTATCGAATTAATTTCATCATTACACATTCAAACGATTTTTAATAGTTAACTACATCATGTAGGAATAACCTACACAAGCCTGTACATCATCATCATTTCAGCCGAAAGACGTCCACTGCTGGACATAGGGCTCCCCCAAGCACTGCCACTTCGCCCGATTCTGTGCTTTCCGCATCCAGCGGATTCCTGCGGCTTTCACAAGGTCATCGGTCCATCTTGTGGGAGGCCTTCCAAGCCTATATATACCAACAGCGTAATACAAATTGCTTCCTTCACAATTCCTTATACCTATTCGTATTTTGCAACAAACTATTAATTGGTGCCTAAAACAAAAGCCGGAGTTAAACGATTGCCATCATACTGTCGAGATACCTTGGTCAGCGATGGCCGAAGTTAAATTGGTTTGCCAGGACACAGAATTAAGTTATATACCTGCCTTTGCGGTGCACAGCCTGGCACACAGTGCACGCCAGTTTGTTGGCAAATTGGCAATTTTAAGCCATTGCATGTTCCGCTAAGATTAATTTTCTCCTTAATTGAAAGCAGCTTTTCAGCTAAATCACTTAACCTACGTTGAGACACACTGAGACTTGCAGCTTGTAGGTACATAATGTTCATTAGTTTTCCTAAGTTATCTAATAAACAAGTCACGTGCCCAATGGGATTTTCCATCGGAAAAATGACAATCTTCAATACAATATTTCATCCCCTATTTAACCAAATAGATAGTTTTATTAGCAACACGCGAGTTATATAAAAAATACTTTATACGTCTATAAACAACAACAAAAAACCTCCTTTGGGCCGTCATCGCTTTGAGTGACCATTTGTAATTCCAACCAGTGATAAATATTCAAATATTTTTAATATCACCTTTTTCAACAAAATGTTGACAAATGAGGGACGCGCATACAAAGATCAAGGGTACCCTCCCTTTATTTGCATTTAGATGGGCGCGACAAGTTATTGTGGAGTGCGGGGAGGCGGTCGGGCGACCTCGGCGAGTGAGCCGAGTCACCGCCAACCTTACCCCGCGACTAATTACCGACACTAACAGTAAACCTATGTAATTGCCAATTAAAACCAAAGCAGTAAACCACATAATGCAGATAGGTAACGAGTAACGATATAACATCTACCTGTAAGAGCATTTGCGCAATCACAGTCCCTTTGAATGTTTTATGAGACTAATCTTATCGATAATTGAATAAATAAACATGTAAATATCTTGTAGAATGTGACTATGCAGCCAACTTTACAAGCCATTAAGCCCATTTGCCTAATGCCTGCTCAATATATTCGGTTGAATAAATAGTAATGCGGTGATAATGTCGTAACGGCACGCAATGAAGAGAGAAAACTTTCCCGAGTGTTTATCAAACAAAACAGGTGATGTAGCACATCATATCCAAACAGGTGGCCAGTAGTAAATCTCTGTCATCAAACATCGGATAAGGGTCTACCGTTAGGCGGCAGTGACAAGTGTCTTCACAGGCACCGCTAAGCCCGTACGTAGGCCAAGCGAGCGCTCGGAAAATATGGAAAATTTCTTAGTGCTTACGTAGTGTAGTGTGTTTAGCTTATTCCTTCACGCTCTGCTACAAACTATGCTTTATTATGGTTATGACTAAACCGTCACTAACATGTGTCCACAAGTTTCTACGCGTACAATCATCCACAATGAATGAGAGACCTTATACGAAGAAGTTTGCCGGACTTTACAGTTACTCATATAAATCATTCTTAATTTAAGTGTATAAAAGAACGTCCATTCTACGCAGGCCTACGCAAGTTGTTCACAATGATTAGGAAAAGCGCATACAGCCGTCCGGTCCCACGGCACGACACTACAAGACGGATTGTAAACAAGACAAGAATGTGCGGGGGCGATCCATCTCCGGCCAGGGATTCACGACGATTAGTTGTTCCTTAAAGCAATAACCTGTGAAGTGGTTCCTGTTACTAATTGTACTTAATCCATTCTTCGGCAAGTACTCGACTACCCACGAGGGATAATCCTGTCTTAGGTGTAGGTTGCTTGATGAATACATTTGCTTAGATTGAATTATGAACGGCAATATCTATGAATAAATCTGAAAGATAATGTGCCTATATTGGCTCAGTTTGAATACATATAAATAAATATCTTGGAAATGTAACAGAAAAAAGCAAGAACAGATATTTTGGCGAACGCGAATTTGAAAATTTAGTACGGAAACCACCGTGTAATTTGGGTATAAAATAGCTGTTCAACAGAAACGACGTCTGGTTGTTTTCATCCCCTCACTAAACCCTAAAGTGTTATGGCTCCTTTCTTTCACACCATTTATTTAGTTACAATAATCTCGAATTAATGAGTTTTTACAAAATGTACTAGGGGTGAGAAAATAATGCGTTTCAAAAACAGATGGGGTACGAAATGTTTATCAACCTTAATTTCCCTGGGTGCCTAGATGTTGCACAACAAAAGTAAGTTTTTATGCTAGCTACAGCCGCTCTTGAATTATGTAGTGAAGCGTAAATTATCTCGAAGGTACATATTGCGCGTAGGAGCTTTTCATAGAAGCACACTTGAGGTCGAGTGCTCAAGAGGTTGACGTCCCTAGAACGTCTCGTCGAGAGGCATGACGTGTATCGCGGTTACAGTTATACATGCGGAAGGGGTTATTAAGAATAAATAACAATACCGCTAACAATCGCGAGTGGTTCAACTCGACAAGGACGAAGGTTCGAGTGGATGACGTCATTGAGGACGGAAGAGTTGACAGCCTAAATAATACGTTTTGCTATTGATATTGGAGGATGGATGATCCACCATTATTGGTTTGCTCATACAACAACACTCGCGCAAACTGTTTAGATATTCCAAACAAGAGTGTTTTCGAACTAGTTCGTATTATTTATGTGGTGATAGAATAATAATCCTAGCACAACTAATGTGTAAAATATAACAGATTTCAGCGGCCTGTTTATGATATTATGACTCATGAATTACAAGAAAATCATTATTTATCTGTGATACTTCACTAACAGATGCATTATAATAACTTTTTGTGCGTATAATTAATTTGGTTAATATGATAATGAAGCTCCAAAACTGAAATTGTAGGTTCACCATAATAAGAGATTCATTCGAGTTCAGCATTCTTTAAATTCCAATCCGTATGCGAGAAAGCTCTCAAATAAGAATAATGTCATGCGTAACTGTTCAGCTATTCGTTGATCACAGATATTAGTATTATGGATGTAGTTGATGTAGTCACATTCCACAAGGAAGTCTATTTTAGACATTGTTAAATCACCATTCGTCCCGTTTCGTGAGTCAGGCGTAACATGTTCTGAGAAACTGTCGCCAGTAATACGTTATGTACGGTGTCGTCGGCGGGGCGCGCATTCTTGTTAACATTGCACGTCTCTGATGCACATTTTTTCCTTTATGCGACAGTACGTCATGAAATGTAGCTGGGTCCTTAGCAATATTCCTTTTTGCTATGATATGTTTGAAAAGCTATGTATGATATGTGCCCGAGAAGTGGTCTATGGTTTACAGTAGCACAATCACCCAGGCTATTACTTACGCTTAAATATTCTTATAACAACACCAAGAAATAATGTACAGTGTCTTTGATCTCAGCTCCGACTTAATTTGATGAAAACTTCCCCAGCTCCGAGAATGCCAACAAAACTTCCGTCTCAAACTAGTGTGCGTGAACAAAATTTCCTCTCTTTGCATGAAGCTACAGTGTCAATCCATCAAACTCACGTCCGCGAATCAATCCGCTCTCGTACGGGTATGTTACATAAAAAGGAATACAATGTAGTTATACCACGTGACAAGTCTGTTGTCGTAAAACCACAGACATAAGGGCCCGCGCTCATGAATACCCACCGTTGTCGCAAGCCTTTCAAATCCGATGTCGAGTTATTGATGGCACGTAATGATGCTCGTTTTGAATACATCCGTTACCGAATCGAGAATATACCTGCTCATATCGAACGAGAGAAAATGTCTTTGTTTTCAATATCTATCAAGTTCACTTCCTTGTTGTTATGGGGAAAAGGATCCGAAGTATCGCTTTCAGGCTGTTTTTTCTCCGCTTTGTGCTAATATTTGTAGATTCTTTCTTTCTCTACTTGTTGTATTATGCACATTTTACTATTTTATTCTGCGGAATATAAAGCCAGTCTATCAACACGGCTTTTAAGTACATTTTGTATACTTAGTCAATAAGGACGTGAAATATAGAAGAAAATATATAGAAGGTAACAAGAAACCACTACTAGTCTCCAAGTTCTCCAACCACAACATGTCGTTGAGTTGATTGTATTTGATACCCGTACAACAGATTGAATTCAGTGCCATACATATGTATGTATGCACGTTGAGGCTGTAACAGTGATACGTACTGCGGATTCGCTGTGAAATTGAAAAAGGCAAACAATTTATTTAGCAGGCCACCCTTGCTCGTCCGCTGAGGGTACACCATTATTTTTTACACCGCTTCCTTTCACCTCAATTTTTCCCAGTTTATTGTCGTTTTATACAAATTTTAGGAGCTATTCGATTCGGTTTTGCTTAACGAATATTTATTTTATGATGAGATCTAACCAAAATATATCCGCGGATCGCGGTTAATTTTTTATGACTTGCTGAAAACAAATATTAGGCCCATGTTTTTAAACAACATCGTGCGTCATTGCCCGCCTTCCCATATTTTGAAATGAGTTTTCCTCAAATGAAACCATATTTTTCCCTTTCAATGTTTATATTCCTTCTACATATTTTTCTCCTTAACTGAGGAGAAAGGAGAACAAGTAAGTAAATCAACAGTAACGATCCCTCGGAGCCAAGACCGTCGTATCCAATAATGTATAGGATCGGAAGATTGCAGTGGTGACAAGGTGGTAATCCATCGCCGAGCACCATTAACCAACCCATTTCGTTCGGTTCACTTTTACGACTTTAACTGAAGATAAGCAGTTGATACGTTTTACTTACTTACGTTTCTCTTTTATTTCTCAGCCAACATGGAACCCTAATGAGAATTGAACATTCCATACTGAAATGGTTCTTGTTCAAAAACGAATTCTAGAACTGTTTTATGATCGCTCTTGTTCGAACAGCTAAACGAGAGTTATATTGTAAGTACCGTACGTAAGTAAGTACGTTTTAGATAAATCAACACGCACCCATACAAAATGTCAATAGAATCAATAAAAACACACGTTAGTTAACACGAAGCGTGCTCGCTAATCAACTTCCAATCTATGCGTCAACAACAATGTTTGGACATACCTACACACACATGTATGTACCTGTATCGGATCTATCCCATGTTTTTTGGATCCGTGTATATCTAAATAAAACTTCGAATAAAATTCAAATCAAAAAGCATTCACATCTCCATACTGACAGGACAGGTACATGAATCCTATTTATGATACTCGCGTAAGGAGAATAATTCAAACACATTTTCTTGAGCAAAAATAATTTGTTATGCAGAAAGAGTCACGTTGCCTATTGTGTTCATCGAAGCAACGGATAGGAAAATATAATGCTATCATCAGCCACTCCTACATTGACACGTAATGGTATTTATCAGACCATCATCTACATGCTCTTATTTTTTACATGGAATACTTGGATTTATTTATTACTAGCAGCGCCCCGCGGTTTCACCCGCATTTGTCTCGATCCCGTGGGAATATCGGAATAAAAAGTAACATATGTGTTAATCCAGGTTGTAAACTCATGTGTAATTTCATCCAAAACCGTTTAGTAGTTTTTGTGTGAAAAAGTAAGAAACATCCGTTCATCCATCCTCACAAACTTTGGCATTTATAATATTATTGTATTATATTATATTATTATTTTTACGTCTCTTGACATTTCTCGGGAACTTGGGTCCCGGACCTTTGGAAGGCGTACGAGAGGACGAGGCCAACTCGCAGAGGCCCGTTAGACGTTTTTAATGGAATGAGGCAACAACCGACGATTATCCCTCTTCACACTATGCAAGTGCAACCAAGGACAACCCCTGGTTGATGTAGGACTATTGCAGGATGTGGAAACAAAGATATTGGATTATGGGTTTGGGTGGCTAAAATTTATCTAAGACTATGGAAAGACTATGGCCCCTGTTTGACCAATGTTTTATATAAAATACACAGATAAAATGGCAGGGGGTGACTTGCACACTCAATAATGGGCCCCCGAAAACGGTGTGCTACACACATAGTGTCTTAGCAACAAGGGGGAAACATGTCCTGAGGTGCTTATGAGGAGTGGAGAGGTATTTCACGGCTATTAGGACAATCCCGGAAGTACGGTCAAGATCCCTATCAGCATCTTACTGGAATACTTCCTTCCTCCGAACACGTTTGCTCTTGCAAATCTCCACTCAAGCTGGCCAATTAAGGCAAGACAAAGGTGGGAGCTCTGTTCCTCGTCAGTGTTCACCCCAGCCGGCCAATAAAGGCAAGCCAGAGAGGAACAAGACTCCTCCCGGGAGAAAGGGTTCGTGGAGTCGCTACTGCCCAACAGCTCGCCACATGCTGACCTGCGGGTTTCTGTATCGCTCTTGGTCTGGCTCCTCACCCTAGGTCTGTACCTATTATTATAAGCCTGTGTTGTCCCGCTGCAGGGCAAAGGTATATTATATGACGTAGGAGGGTATGTGTCTCTTCCGTTATTATAGCCATATTCAATACATTTCAAATCAAATTATAATTTGCTATCAAATTAGTCACACTAGCAATTCAAACACTGTAGGTATACCACACGACTATTCAGAATGCGCGACAGTTTCTAAACGTCTTCACTGCTTGACCACCACCGATGAACTTTCTTTAGCTCCGGCTCCTGCCGGTCCGAGCGTTGTTGTAGACTCTGTCGAACGCCGCTAGGGGGCGCTGGCGTCTCGTTTTGTCAACGCAGTAACATATTTCCGACATATATTATATTATTTAAATTATAGTAGGATATAAAATTCAGATTCACGATTCTCAGCAGTGAGAGAGCGATTGAAAAGAAGAAGGATATAAAATAAATAAAATTAATCAGCCATTTGTATCCCACTGCACGGCAAAGGCCTCCTTTCCCTCCTTCCATTTATACCCAATACTATATTATATCCTTTTTCTTTTATCTATTGCATAATGAATGATCCACCAATTGTACCTAATTGTTCTTTAATAATTAATCCTGCTTGGCTAGTCTTGTATGCGATTGGATCGATGGTCATCGATTTGTGGCTAATGCGCTCTATTGTGTGTAGAGCTGCAGTGGTAACTATGCTAAGTAATTACATATTATTACAACTTAATGATAGTTAATGAACTGGACAGTCACAGCAGCCCACAGTTGCCTACATTTCATGGAATGTTTCCGATGACGAGGAAGGATCGTATAGCATGGATGCCAGGGATGGATCCTGCTTTCATAACCTAAAGTTTTGGTGACGTTTAGCATCCATTGTTAAGGAATCGATGCCACTACATAGGTACCCTATGATGTAGTCGACGACTATTTTGGGGAAACATGACGCTAACGTTGTCTTATGAAAATTGGTCGTGATTCAAAATCTATGTGCTTAGTAGTTGCATCCTGAAAACGTAAAGTATCTGAGTGTCTGGGAGGGACCGTACTCGAATATTACTCATTACTGAATTTATTACTCGGTTTAAACAACATTTCATAAAATAATAGATATGCATTGCAACAAAAATCTTAATTAAAACTACGTTAAAATGTTAATTTAAAAACTCACCGAGTATTTTTAAGAGAGACCTTTTAGATTGTTTGTTTAGGATTCCTATTTGAGTTACGAAAGCAATCATATATTTGGGTTATTAGCTATTCGTACATTTATACCTGCTTGCACCCTTTTCAATTTAATTGAGAAATTCAAACAAGCGTTACCTATACTCTCACAAAAATGGTAATGTCATAATTGCTTAGATATATTATAAATCAAAATAACACAAAGTACGTTCACTTTGTGTTATTTTCCCCTATTCAATGGGTATATAAGTAGGTACATTACAGCTTGAAGCCTGAACACAATCGATGTTTTTGCAACGATCCCCGCTCGGTCGCGCTAAGCTAAGCAGCTCGCTTAAAATATTCCGGAACCACGAAAAACCTATGACGTCAAGTACCCTTTATCCCAAAGGCTTAGCAGGATAAGAGCTACGAGGGTACAACCCAGTTGACTTGATAACGAGACAAACGTGAGTTTAATAAATCATTTAACTGAAAATGGAGATATGCGGCGTTTATGTAAAAGCAGCGGTTTGCGTTCACGTCAAAGAGCTGTCCATTGGCAACACAGCATGACAAATGAACAAATATTTACCGTTAATGGAGTCTGACATATAGCCGCGTCCGCGTCCGCTTTATTACCCTTCAATAAGGCTTTATCTAGTATACGTTCACACGGCTATCGTAAAGTATCATGCAGGCAGCGCGGTTGTGTGTTAATTTTGAAAATGTACGGGGTAATGAATTCGCGGAACGTTATATTAATAACACAACACAAAGGTGCTTTTGGAGGGCTATACTGTTTCATTAACAGAATGTCCGGATTTTCCAACGCAATATTATATTATTAATATAATGAGGTAGCTGTGGGATACACATTTAGCGTGGATTTCGCGGAGCTTTCCGTGAAGTCCTACGTGGAAAACATGTTACGAGGATAATAAATAATAATTAACTTATAATTTCAGTAGAAAGATAGGTACATACTGTCCTAAGGAGGGTTAGCGTGGGTGCTGAAACAAGCTATCAGTAATAAAATATCAAAACAATAATTTTGAATGTGAAAACTGCACCGTGTGTAAAAAGCTAGTTTTCCCAAACGTTACAATCAACATACTTTGTTCAAAAAAGTGGTTTAGTCTTTAAAACGAGAAACTTTTCATATCTCACCGGAAAGAAAGTGTAAACATAGCGTCAGTAGAGGAAGGTATAGCCGGTAAAAGTTCGGAAAAGCTCTAAAATAAATAAGAAAACCATACGAAAATGTCTAATAGAGACTGAATTATCTTATCGTCTTGAAAGCTCTAAAGAAACCAGTGACTTAAAGTTGATACCGAATAATACCAAGTTCGGGGAATGATAAGGTGAAAGCACCTATTGGTACGTCTACCCCAAAAAGCTAGACGAAATGGGTCTGAAAGCCTGCCCAACCTCTTTTTTAGCAACTTTATCAAAGCGTAGTCTACATTTAGTCGATTGAATGTGGTATAGAAAATGATAAAAAGAAATATTAAGGTATTCGTGCCCAGTCGGATATGTTTTCCCTATCTTCATCTACGGTCCGGGTAGTAGTAACAATAAAAATAAGAGGTGGATATTTTGTGGAAATTATGTATATGGCATGAATATGTATATAAAATAGGAGTTATTGGAAGGTCAGTGTGATAGAGACGGTTGGGAGGGGGTAGTGGGCACGCGTGGGCCATATCTAAGGATTTAGTTCTGTGGCAGTTATTACACCCGCTACGTGTCCCCTTGTCCCCCGTGCCCCCATGTGTCCCTTGTCCCCCTGTCTCCCGCCAACGCTGCCCACAATCGAGGGTGCGATCGGAAAACGCGATATCAATTCGCGAAACTTCTCTTTTTGTTGCGACCGTGTCCGGGGGAAAATTTAAATGTATGGAAACGCGTACATACGAAACAATAACGTTTATTAAAAATATTGATTGCCATTGTTAAGCAAATGGGTTGTTGACAATCTTATTGTTACACTGTAGGGACTGATTGTGTTTAACGTGTATCACAGTGAGGTAGACTATTGGAGAGAAATTTGTGGAAAATTTGTTGCCAGTTGAAGTTAAAAACGCTCCATACAAAATGTTTCTCTAAACACTTAACCGTACTCCGATGATGTGTTTGAAGAAGATTAGCATTTCAGCTTTTTTTATTTTTAAAAGCCCATAGCTATAGCCTATTGAATATTCATTAGGTAGTACCCGGATCAATAACGTCTGCTCGGGAATGTAAAGATCAATATGGCTTTGCATAATTACCGCCCATTACGTTCCTAGCACCAGCCTTGGGTAATTAGCACTTATTTTGAATTCACAAAGAGGCCATAAAGTTAAAAAATTACGTTGCACGCGACCAAAAGTGGTACGGTCAGCAACGAAGTTCGCTGACCTAAAACACATTACACAGACATAAACAAAATAAATTGACCTGAAATTTTCTAAATACTTACTACTGCTTTTCAGTATTTTCATGTTATTTTTTAATTGTGCTCAATTATTATGATAAAATTTTGAAATGATCGGCTTTTGTTGCTGACTGTACCTAGGTACCTAATGTACCATTTCTCAACGAGGTTGAAACTTGAAAGCTGTGCGAATGTTTCTTTGTCCTAAGAGCGTCACGTGCTAAAGCTTTTTATTATCCGAACTCCCCCTGGTGGAGGGATGTGGCGTATTCGTGGAATTGCCTGCCGTTTCCTTGCAAATGAAGCAATAGCTTCCGCTCACAGGAAATTTCATGGCAACCAATTAATACGTCTGCTGTTGTTCCAAACCGTTTTGTGATCAGCCCGAGTGCTGGTTTCAGAAGATTAAATTGTTTCAATTTTAATTTAACGTTTACTTTCATTCTTCGTTTTAATGATTGAATTAATAATTGAAACTAAGCTTTTATTGTACAAATAAGTAAATGGAAAACAGACTGTGAGGTATTCCTTCCTCGTTTTAATTAATCGGCTACCTTTACGAATATACGTAAACTTCAAATGTAAATAAAATTAACTTTACCAGTTATTCTATTATACCTATTCCAAAGAAAAATATTAAGTTTGAAACACAATCTAAACTAAATAAGAACTCAATTATAAACGTAACAAAATATTTTATAAGACCAACCACTGAGAATCATAAATAGGTCGCGTAATGAATTCCGTGAAGAGCTCCGTAAGAGGAACGTGACACAAATCCTGGCTCAATAAACGAGACGAGTGACGAGGCCGTGCCGCAGCCTGCGTGACGCGTGACGCGGGCCCCGAGCGAAGCCATCCCTCATAGAAACAAGACCAACCACTCTCGCGTCCTTATACCTAATCTCCTTTATATTCCTCGCTTACATATAAAATTTTTCTGTTATTACCGCCATATAACATTTTACGTATCCTCGCATAACCGTCTCGCAGGTAGGTACGGAGCGTGTAACTTTAAAATTAAGCAGACATAAACCATGACCTGCTTCACTACCTACCAAAGATCTCTTTAAAATACTGTACACAAACAGTGCGATTAGCGCATCGTTACGTTAATACCGAATTCGACGTAAGAATATCGATGTGTTTGTAAACATAAACTAACGCAAATGACGTCTCGATGCAGGACAGAATGCGGTTGGCACGGCGCCAATGTTGTGCTTCAACGCCCTTTTATCTCTCGTCAAAATACCAAAAATAACACATTTATTTAACACTTTACACGTGTTACGCATTCCTAAATCGATGACAAATGTTTTATTACGTTTTAAAAATAGTTTCCTTTCTTTTCAGGGACGGTGCTTGGCGTCGAAGTGCATTTCGAAAATAAGGATAGTGGGTTTTTTCTAAAACACACAGCGAGATGGAGTGGTTCGGGCCCACCACCGGAACCTATGGGCACGGCTCTGCCCGGCGCCCTGCTATCACTAGATCGGTTCACAGTATTACAAGGCTCTGCGCCAGCATCAGTGCGGGCTACGTACGGGCCCTTCTCTACCAAACAGACGGTGCCAGCGCGATACGCAGTACCTGATCCTTTGGAACCACCAAGGAGAAATGCGTCTTTGATGGAATTACAAGACGCCACTGCGCACAGACTCGATGTGTCTGCACACCTAGTGTTCCGGGAGCTTCCTCGCGATGCTCCAGTGCTACGTGTGCTGTTCCACACCGGCGGTGAGGGTGGTGCTAGACGTGCCGCGACACGACCGCGTCGAGTGTGTATTACGTTACACGCGAGTTACGGAGCGCGAACATTAACTGCGACGTGTGGCCCTGAAGGCGAGGAAGGTGCTTGCCTCGCTGAATTAACGGTACCAGCTGCATGGTGGCCTGCGGATGGAAAGGGCAAGAGACCACCACGGACAGTGCGATTAGCTTACAGTGCAGCTGAAGCCGGCAGTGGAGAAACAGCCGAAGGTGCCTGTGGGCGAGTGTCTGTGCAGCCTGCATGGCCCTTGGGTTCCGTCACGTTGGCTGGAGCTCGTGCTGGGTATAGAGAAGCTCGAGCCGGTGATGCTGCTCTCCTCCTACCCCGAGCACCACTGTATCCTCACTCTCGACTGCACTTGCCCTTTGTGGTGCGGCGCGACACCAGCCATACGATTTCACATGTTGTCATCAGGTGAGTTCAAGTTTACATCGTTCATATATACTTACATGTAACGAGTAATTGTAAGCCTTGTAATTTATCATCTTCGAAAGTGCTCGTATCTTAGCAAAAACTTGACAATGGTCATTTAAATTATGATTAAACGGCAGTGCTTAACCGTAGCCTCGATGCCACCCAAGTAGTGTCAGACTTTCTGTAAGCCTGACATAGCGGTTTGTAAACCCACACCAGGAGAAAATCTGTCAACGCATGAGCCACTTCAAGTTAACAACGAGCAACTTGCGCATCTCTGTGTTATGTCACGCTGACTAATATTTATTGGTATTCCGCCCAAATGGAACTGGTTTATTGCTTGTCTACCGCGTTCTTCTATTTTGCGTGGGAAGTAAGGAACATGAAATAATTCATGAGATTTTGACAGTTATATTTATATTCTCATCAAGAATGTAAACAAAAATTTGAAGTTGCTACAAACTAAACCTATTGTTTTGTCGTAACTTTTGGCAAAGTGAAGTGATTGGCGCGCCGCAGCGGTTGGAGGACGGACGAGGTGCCAACTGCTAACAAAACAAGTTCACATGTACGCTGAAGTACCGAACAGGCGGTCGCATCTCACGGCTTAACTGCAAACTGTCGACCTCAAAGCGCCAATTAAAACTTTTTCAGTTATTCTAGTTTTTAACTGAATAACGACTCCTCCAAAATCACCTCGTTTATTTGACACAATTTATTGCTCTTTGGGATCAAGTTTATTCTGCAAATAACTCTTGGTCGCGTTTTAGACGACCGCAAAAAAATATGAGTAGTTAGAACAAGAGATGAAATTTTCATCGTGAAAACTACATTATGTGTTAAATTGAAGAGGCTTTTCTCAACTTTGTTTGATTTATTTTATAATTTTATGATTTAACCTAATTTATTTTAAGTTTATATAAATTGCGTCCGAGGTACCTACTTTGGACGCAATTTATATAAACTTATGCAGTTTACTAGCTCTTTGCTAAAATTCTGAAGTCGTTATGAAAAGAAATATTAACATCGTACATAGTCATTTCTTTGTACCTTTTGAAATGGTTAACTCACGGACTACAATTGAGTTTTATATTATATATTGTTTTAGTACCTGTCCTTTTTATTAGCATTTTATATTTTACGGACTATATAGGCACTGTCTAGAAAGAATTCAGCTTTTCTCCAAGTAGGTACCAAACGATCATAATTCTTCCTATAAGTAGAAAAGATCTCCGTACAATTTCCCAAGCTCTGCTCTAATATTGAGTTACGGCATTCTACTAGTGCTTTTCTATTCCTCCTAACTGTAATATACCACCACTGCACTAAACCATTGAGAACGAAAATTCGAAGAACACTGCGCAAATATTGATATATATGATCAGATAGTTATAACAAATGCAGCTAAAGTCAGCCATGAATATTACATTCCTTTTCAACATCGTCAATACAATTTTGTAGCTAGAATAGGGATAATGTCTGGGTCAAAAAAAAGGATTTCTGTTTAGTCCGTCAGTCAGTCAGTCAGTCAAAAATGACTTAGATAAAGTTGGGGAGTGGGGGTCGCTACGTCACAAGTATAAAATCTACATACTCGTGACGTCATGGCACATTTTATATTTTTTAATAATCTACAAGGACATTTTTTTTTGTCATCGTCCCTTTTATAAAATATCCGAATCCACTATAATATTATTTATGACCTGCAATTTTGGGTCGCAATAGTAGGGAATCGTGTTGTTGTTGAATTCAAAGTAGCGGAATTCGGTCATTCTAATCTATAACATAACAGATCCTAAGATGTATCTACCTTTATAACATTATACCGAGCTATCTACATAGACATTAGCTACAACTTATCGATAATAATCAATAGGTGCTTAGCCTACGTATAGCTTACAGGGTCTAAATTTCATAAATTCATCTTTCTTATATTCAGTTCATCCAGCACTTTACTTATAACGATGTCCTTATATAAGCTCAGTGCTCACACATTATGCGAACAATAAAAACATAAACAAAACAGCGTGTTCAATTTCTGTTCGCGTAAAAAGGCAGTGATTGCGCGATTGTGGAGCTCACAGTGATTGTGTCCCGGCGTGCACTATTGCAATTTTTACACCCGACGCTTCAAGTGCTACACGAGAATCTAATGGAATCAATATCCTGTCGATATCGCTAAAAGGCGCCAGTCTATTTCAAAAGAAATGAGCGGATATGTTCGTAGGAAATGCAGCGGGAAGAAGTTTTATTTTTACACTTGGAGGGAAGTACCCGTGATGTAGTTATATTGGGTACTTACAATCGTTCGTATATTATGCGCCACCTGCTCCAAAACTTCATCGCGGATACAAGTATCTGTTTCTCGTTTTGAGTTACGGTTCGGGTCGCACCCGCACGGGAATACTCGACTGCAACCGACTAAATGGAAATTTATGTCTCCTTCGGATTAGCTATTAAAATAAATTTTACTATTCCAACAATAACGTGAGACAGTTTAGCTAACTGCGGTTTTACGTGTTCCTGATCCTCTGTTATCCATTATATATCTTTGTGTAAGTTTGTTTGTAGGAAAATCTAAATTTTGGTTTCATGTATGAGCGAAAACTATCCAACAAGTTCAGAGCATGAAATAAATTATCCTCAATGCAGGGAAACCTGCATTCAGTTAAACATAGCTTTGATCTCTTCTCTTTTACGATTGGTATTCTAAGAGGCGCATTTGTGTCAGTGTACTTTAGGACCGGAAGTAGTGCACAGCGCATATTATGCGGTCAAACACAAGTGAGGGAATGGGGACAAAAGATACGCAAACAATGATTGTTTAGTTATTAATTAATGCAGGCTATCGCTATTTTTATGCTGGCTCTTTACATTGCCAACAACCAACAATGGATTATCAATATTCAGCACCTACCTAATTTTACAATCGCGGTTGATTGTTATGAATTATAATGTTTCAATAAATCCATTTTAGGGATACGTTACCATTCATTGCACAACTGCACTGAAAATTTTCCGACAAGACATGGAGTAGGTAACGAACAACTCCGTGAATTAACCAAAATGTTAATATTATATAGAAAATAAAAATTGTGTATTGTCCTGTAGAATGAAGGTGAAGTCAGGTATACGGCTGGTAAGCGTGACCGCAGCAAACTCGCGCTGGGCGGTGACGGCCGAAGTGAAGCCTCGCGCCGCCACCGTCACGGCGACAAGACTCGAACAACCGCTGCGAGAAGACGAAACTCCTGACACGTATGTACCCTGCCTAATATGACGTAGTTACTGTTAGTTAATGGTTTGATTGAACGCTTCATTTGCTAATGAAAAGGGTTATTGAGGTGAACTTAATCGATAAACTAATCACTCAATCAGTAATCTCGTAAGTAATGAGCATAATCTGTGATCCAAAACCTTCTCCAAAATTGGCTACACACAGGTGTGCCAGGGCTTGTTAATCAATGTGACTAACAGCAGCAGGATTACCGTTGCTCTAAGAGTGGGTCTGATCTTAAATTGAACTAGAAAATGTGAAAATTACTTTCAAATTAGTCCAAGTGTTGCATCATATTCTAAATGAACAAAGAACCCGTTTCTTCGCTTGTTAGTAGAAACTACATTAGACTAGGTGAAGTTAATTAACTAAATTGCGTGAGGACAAAGCTCCTTTTCACATCCACTTCCAAAGCACTTTATTGTAGTTTCCTGAGCGACAAGATTAATAATAACTACTATTTCCGTTATAAAAGTATCCGGATGCGACGTAAGTCTCCTCAACGATATTGTAAAATTAAACAATAAGATCGTTGAACAAGAGAAATTTCAGCTTCACACTGAAATAACGGCAGAAATTGTAATAAAATTGAAAAGAGACATTCATTTTCAAAAATGAATCCGATAAAATGAAAATGCCATCTGCAATTCTACGTTTTCCCACTTTACCGATAAAATGCTCTTGCAATCGGAGTGGTCGTAGATAAAGTGGTGCCTTCTAGCTAGCCGCCTAGGTCATCTGAGCGAGAGACTTTCAAGAATTCTTTCAATTTCTTAAGTATTTCGTAAGTTCGTCTTTGAGCTGTTTATTTCAATACTGTGTAAGGCAAACTAACAATGACCTTATAGGTAACGTTCTAGGCATAATATTTTGTAGTATAACTTATATTTCGATGCGCACAAGGACCTTTCATGTAATTTATGCAAGTCGTATATGGTTCATAAACGCCCATGCCGTTCATTTGTTCTATGTACCCGTACATAAATAATATACATCTAGTTAAACGAGTTTCGCACCAAAATTAAAATTTATTTTTATTCTTCACGTTTTATAACAGAATGTTTCCATTTCTCATTTCTTTGGCGGGATTTGTTCACAATTTCGCCCACGACTACTTTGCATTTGCACAGCCATAAATTTTGTCAGCGCTTTTCCGCTTAATGAAACTCGATGTCACGACTAACTTTTTATTGTTTAGATAATTTCGTGTTTCCACTGCGCAACGTAAACCGACAACACCCAAATAACGTGAACTTTGAGAGTAAAGACTACATAATACTATTGATTTATTATGACTCGGGTTATATTCACCTTCAAGATGTTCGACCTCAATAAACAACCTTTTACGTAATAAAAGCTTTTAGGCTCAGTAAGTTTATGAACTGAATATTGTAACTTAATTTAACGATATAGGGATTCTGAGGAGAGCGGCGTCGGCGAGCCTGGCTGGGAGGAGATCCTCACGTGGCTCGTGGAGGTCGGCGCTGAAGGGGAGGGTGACGGGGAGGGGTCGGAGGGCGAGTCTGGACGAGGAACTGCCCGCATCAGCTGGTCAGCCAAAGTATCTTCAGCGCCCACCACGACCTCTACTACGGAAGAACCACCCCACGAACACAGAGTCAACACCAGACTTGACATTGAAAAGGACGACATACAAGCTGTGCTCCCAATTTCTAAGGTAATTTAACGACTTGTTAACGTTAGTCATATCATCTTCTGCAATTTACATAAAATTAATTCAAACAGGATTTATAGCATGTTGAAAGCATTTATAGGGATATTCACGGCCTGCTCTTGATTAAAACTTTGAGATACTTTCAGTGAAAGTAACACTTTAAAAGATGTATGTTCTTATGAACGGACTACTACCTACCAATTTACTACGATTAACGGGTGTTAACACCTATACATTTTTGTCTTACTTTCCATTTAAAACGTATCTTTGTAATAAATGCGAATAGTGATTACAATCACGGACACCCACTCGATTATTCGACAATTATCGAGACAGGTGCTCGAAATCAACAATTTATTAAGACATCGATTGTAAGCGATAAATTACCCGAAAGGTATTTTCTTAGTAATTAATGGAACGAAGGGAGCCCCTTTTATTACTATAACGATATCTTTATTGGGTTCCAAAGGTTTTATGAGAGTGTCTCGTTGCGAACGACCCTGTATAAGTAAACCGTCTAGTCAAATAGATGCGGTAATTATTGTTGGGTTCATAAATGGCACATTGAGCTTTCATAATATTATTTTCATCTGAATTATATTTTAATTTCTGAAGTATTATTATGTCTGCTATGAGCGTGATTGTACGAAATAGCTGAGATTAACATTTAATGGTACACTCTTAGTATGAATGAAGTGGTGTAATGGGAGCTTTATCGCGAGCTAATGGAGGCTATGGTGGGTCGCAGCCGCCCACCGCGCCCAGTGTGGCTGCTCGCGCTCGGCTTGTTCGCCTCCGTCTCATTCTGAATAACTGCTTTACTGATCATAATTATTCATCGATAGCAAATGTCTGTTATCAAATTCAATGAACATAACTTAAATTTTGCGGTACAATAAAATACCATCTTTATTTTATACAGTTCGCAAAAATAAACTTTCTCTATTTTAAAAGAGGTAACTTATTATAATAATATTTGACGTTAATCGTCCTATTCTTTGTGAAATAATTTTACAGCCATTAGTCTGCCACAATAACGAATTAGGGATCAACAAATTCTTCTAACGTTTAAATTACATCAAACTTCAAGAACACGATCCACGTTTATTATCTTTTCAAGCAATTTGGCTTTTTTCCATTTCTTGTAACACGGATTCGTCGTTAATTTAATTTGAACGTTCTATTAAATCGGGGAATCGGGTTGTGGGACTTTAGGGACTCGTGTGGCAGACGAGTACATTGTTTCGGGCGCCCGTATAATTTTCGTACGTCAGCAGCAACGTGTGCGGTCCCGACGGTGCGGCTTTAAATGAAGTTACAGAATAATATTTATAAAGCAATTAGTTTATCTCAATATTAGCGTGGAGTCATTAAGTCGGGCCGCGGGCGCTCTGGCTGGAGTGGGCAGAGTGGGCTCTTCATATCTGCTCACTGACGGATGAACGCTCGCTCCTTGTCTACCGCCCAACTAGATGATTAAAGCAATTAAATTACGACGTGAGTGATGGAGTGTTTGTATGTACGAGTTCACTATTGTGGCCGTAGATTAATAGACAGTGGCCATTATTAGAGGACTGAATTACCTACTTGTTTGTGTCTGTCGTCACCTATAAAACCTGTAGGTAGGGGACTCGGACAGTTAGGAAATAAAGAACAGTAACTTTACTAGGTACTTGGGTATCTCTAGGTCACAATAATTTATTACCTAAAGCTATTTAAGAGAAAGTAATAGTACGTCCTCAAATTAATACCTTTTAACATGGACGGGGTTAGAATCGTTCTTTTTAACGATCTCCAGGGTTACATTAACAAGTGTTAATCAACTGATTACTTCTGACTAATGGATTATTTTATAACTATCTACTGCTTAGGTGCTTTTTTTCTCACCTGTCTTTACGACTATGATTAGCTCGTCTCATTCAATTTCGTTGCTGAAGGTACTTTAAAAGCAACAATGATTTTGACGAAGATCATTGTATATTCGATAGGATATCCATTGAAATAAAAACTAGAGGCGCATATCTTATGCTAAGGCATAGTTACCAACAACAGCCTATCGCCGACCACTGCTGGACATAGGTCTGTTCTGTGGCCACAACACTCTGTCCTCCGCCTTCCGCACCCAGTCAGTCCCAGCCACCTTTTTAAGGTCTTCGGTCCATCTAACTGGGGGGCGTCATACATTACGCTTGCCGATACGTGGTCTCCCCTCCAGGACTCGTCTGCTCAACCGGGATTAACCGGCCATCGGTCCTTCGACAAACATGGCCAGCCCACTGCCACTTCAGCTTGCTTACCGGTTCTTTTCCAGATAATCTTATTCCTGATTTTATCCTTAAAATAAATTTCGAGCATAGCCCGCTGCCCTAGCGCGATGAACGACCTTAAATTTGTGGACGAGCCCGACTGTCAGTGTTCACGTTTCGGTACCGTATGTCATAACGGGTAGCGATAATGCGGTGCTTGGTGATAATGCGGACCAAATTCTCAAGAGTAATAGATTCTCTACATTTACATGTCGATTTGATAATTTGATGTTTTGCCACCAGAACTGGGAGGTCCTAAACACAGCTGTGCTGACGGGTCGTCAGGTGTCTCAGGCGATGAAGGTGCTGATCGTGTCACAAGCAGGTCAGGTCGCTGACGTCACACTCCAGAGCTCCTGCCATTCTGAGGATGAGAGCGTGCTAAAGGTAAGGGTGAAAATAATATGAGGTACCTAAATGAAATTAAGCCATTTTCTCTGTAATGTATGTAATAGGCAACGTGTCGCTTCAGGAGGTAGGTACTATAATGAAGCGAGAAGATCCCTCACCTACAAAGACGGAATAATAATTCAAAGTACATACCTACCTAGAAACAGTCAGGAAATTTAAGCATATTGACACCCTACATCAATTTGCCGTATTATAAGTTATAACCATTATTTTGTAATTTGAATATACCTACGGACAATTTAAGTTGGTAGTTAATTAGCTTAACAAAATAATTTCGCCGACTTTACCTAAAAGTTGCTGCTGATTTTGTTACTTATCTATTGATCTTTTATCTGATACCTTTGGTATCATCTTACAAGTGAAAGATTGTGAGATAATTAATACCTCTACAGACCTATTAAAGTGGCTGAAAATAATAAAGAAAAATCTTTTTTTAGATCAGAGCTTTTAATATTAACCTTCAAATGTCGGCTTTTGACTCTTTTGTTGGCTTTTATCGTCATTAGATATCGATACCCATCACGTCTGCGGAGTTTCTCTATAGCTAATATAGTTTGACCCTGTATAGCTAACTCCACGCCACTTTAGCTATCAGGGACCGTCCTTAACTTACCTAATAAATTGTAGGGCAGGTGATGCGAAGTGCAGGTCAAGGTGACAGTTAAAAATAAAGCCCCCAGTATACGTTGGGCGAGCCCATCGCTCGGCCTACGAATATACTGGGCATTTTTGCGTGATTTTCCGTTTGTTTTGCGTTGGCCAATACACGGTTGGTGGGTTTGCCCAACGTGTACCTACTAGGGGCTTTACATCGCACATGATTCAAAATCGCTTGACGCTTCGCCTTCTAAAGCCCACTTGCACCACAAATTAACCACTTAAATGCGTTTAGCGTTAAACGTATTTAAAACATCATTCTGTCTGTCATCTTCAAACGACTGACAGAAATAGAACAATGTTTTAAATTCGTATAGCGTTAGATGTGTTTAGTGATTTGTGGTATAACTAGGGTTGCCAACCCTACTATATAATATAGTATCCTGCTAAATATTAAGGCCTAAATACTATAATATTTCTAAAGAAAAATAAAATACAGACTTCAATATTCTTATTTCAATACAAAATGGTGAGATGATCGCAATAGGGCCAGTATTAATCTCTTAAAAACTGAATTACCTAATGGTATTTTGTAATCTTATTTTCGAGTGTAAAAATAAATAGATTAAAAAAACCTGTTAATAAAGGTTCATAGTAGCAGAGAATAAAAATGTTTTTGAATCACCTATATTTCACCTATATGTTTTTGGTTTTTTCAGACAATGCATGGCTTCGATAATACTATTTAGAGATATGAAAAAAAGTTGGCAACCCTAGGTGCAATCGAGCCTAAGACTAATAATAATAAGTGTATTTGTTATCCCCCAGGTATCATCGTCATGCAGTTCAGTATACGTTGACGGGTCTGAGATCCGTGGTTCTTCAAATGCGTCCGTGATCGTCAAATATGGCACTTACACCGGTCTGGCGCGGTTCACAGTTTGGATGCCCGAATACCCTCTGGAGATTGATGTCGATGACAACAGGCTGTCGCAAATCAAAGGTAAACATCGTTTGTGATCGATCAAAGTGTCAGTTTGTGTTGTTGCTCATTATTTCGCACTTGAGTGTCTTGAATGATTGAACGTTTAAGTACAAGTTGAATAAATTGACTTTTAAGTTTTGGATTAGGTACTATACGGTGTCTACTAACTTGTAACTTTGTTTAAAATCCTTGGCAACAACTTTTAAATTTTAAAGTCTAGTCTTATCTAATTAAATGAGTAGACGATCACCATTTACCTAGGGAGGTACTTGATTGACGATAAACTAAGAATCAACTAATTAACTACTTTTGACTTAAAAAATAATTACTTTTCACGAAGAAAGTAGATTTAAAAACGAATGAAAGTGCTACAATTTTTTTTTTAAATCTACTTAGAAAATTCTTTACTTTGTACGGTTCGTACACTTGCAGAGTTGTTGTTGTTGTTAAGGTTGTTGTTTAGGTTGAAGCGCGTAGAGAAAAGATCACTTAGTTAGGTTTATTACGTACCTATAATTGTGTTTACAAGTAATACTGTTGACGATTCCATTCTCTAATGTTAGTCACCACGCGGCCACGTAGCAGTAATCGCACTCGAATAGTAATAAAATTTCGCACGTCTGGTGCAAACCACCGCGTCAGCAAAACATGTATAGTGTAAGACTGTACATACTTATATCTGAATAATGTACGATATAGGTTGGAAAGTCCCGGATGACGCAAACACGAAGGAGCGTGCAAAGCGTTCTCTGTCTGCGCGGGGTTGGGGCGGCGCCAGACCTGACAACACCAACTCGCTGTCCGAACAGCGCTCGTGCCGCCTGCGGTACCAGCAGAGCAATGTTGAGGTAATGGTGACATTTTATTACACATACAGTACAGATGGTACACCCACATTTCACCAGTTATATTTAAGTCACAATCCAGACTCCGGGCTGCCTAAATTCCTGATGCAATAAACCCAATAATACTTTGCCCGACTTGAGAATCGAACCCATGTGATGCTCAGCAGTAGCTGTTGTGACCAATAGACCAATGAGGCAGTCTAATTTAATTATACGAGGTTTTTACCGCAGCAGGCCTTCCTAAAGTGTACTAAATATGCGAATAAGCATTGAATCCTGGTAGGCGGTGCAATTAGATTTTCTTTATTGTGAATTTGTTAAGATCATTCCTGTGCTGTGACTTCGTAGCCAAGGCTAGGATTGAACACCTAACACCACATTTACTTTATGCTAATTTGGTAAAGTTTAGATCTGGCTGCGTATCACCCTCTTTTCTTCAACAATTAACGTAATTTCATCAAAGTGGTTGCTTGACGGTTTGAGTACCTAATAGCCAGGTACTTTACAACGCCAACGCTTGAGCGAAGTGTATGAGCATAATTAGCTCTTTCTGTTAAGAAAAAACCCTCAAAATTGCCTGCGATAAATAGCCGTGGGCTCGCCCCCCAATCACGGTAATTGGCGTAAGTACTTACGTAGGTAACAGTGGGTGTACCTTTGTATTGCAAAGGTCAAAAACAAAAAGTTTGCGTCACATTTTAAAAGTTGAATTTAAACTTTTTCCTTGTTGTGTAGGTGTACGCCCGTTTCCTGGCAAAGGACCACGACTCGGGTCGCGTGTCGTACTTCGTGTCGCGTCGGACGTGGCTGAAGGTCACGGAACTCGTGTTGACACGAGTCTCGGACCCTCGGATTGCGTCACTGCGAGGTCGCGTGCTGCAAGGACGCAGCACTGGACGAACTGAAGTGCAAGTGCTGTCGCCTATTACAGGTAATTTATGGCCCTATGTATTTCCGCATGTAGACAGATTTATTACCCCTTTATTTATAAACGTTACCTAGAGATATGAGGCGTCTAAACGTCAAAAAAATTATGGTTAAGCTAACGTTGGCAGACGTTATCAATACTTAAGTTAAAGCAACGTTTAGAAATAAGGGGGTTAATGTTGTTAATAGCAGCATTTGAATACACAGAGTTTGGAAGATATGGAGTTATTACGACAAAAAGATAGACAGCAGGCAGGAAGATCCCTCGTATTATGCGATAATAATAACTTAATGCGCACACTAATCCGTTCGCCTAGGAGATGATCTTGAGGGAATGTAAGCTTTGTGATAATAGAGATATTTTCTCGTAACCTTATTTTTATATGTGGAGAAGTTGCTATCATCTTTTACATAAGTACCTAAGCAGGTAATTATATGTCAGACTAGCTTCTGTCCGCGACTTCGTCCATGAGCATACAACCTTCCTTAAGAATTGGGCAATGCAAAAATATTTTTTCAAATCCGGCTGTTAGTTCCGGATATTACCCCCTACATACAAACTTACAAACAAACAAATACCTCTTTATAATAAATTATGTATATTATAAATAATATAATAATTAATAAATTATATAATAGGACCGGAACAACTAACTGTGCCACATGGAGCTATCGCAATATTCGCAACTTGTGGTGACCTCGTTGAAGTTGTAGACGGCTTAAGTTTTATCACTAAACTAGACGCCTTCGTACCTCCAAGTAGGTTCCTAACTCGGGAAGACTCAAACTTCATCTTATCATGTCTATCTCCAATTGGCGCTTCCAAATGCTTTCGTGACACAACCGAATCCTAGAAGTTATTCGATTGACGATACTTCGCCCGAAACTATCAGATTTTAAACTTATCTGTCTGGCCAAGATAAGAATCCATTGAGTTACAAGTTGAGTCTGACTAGTCTATCTCAGTGGTTTTACTTAGGTAGGTATAGGTTTTAGATAGTCTGAGCCCGGATTAAACATATTTACGTAGGTAGTAGGTACCCTAAATATCAATAATTTGGGCTTAATCTCCGGGAAAGCCTTTGCAAAAGCGACCGCAGATTTACTGTGAATTTCAGATTTCACCGCTAAGTAGGTAGGTAGGTACATAAAGTAGATAGCCCACACTTTAGATTTAAGTAATCTAAGCTAGAAATAAGATTTGAGTATGTCCTACTAGGTACCTAAAGTCTTCAGTAATATTTCATCAAGATCACAAATATTATTTATTTTGGTATTTCTTTATTTATATTTTTTTTTCTTAAAATTATGGTCGCCCGTAATCACCTACTTAATTGAAAATTATGATTATATATAATATCGTTTTTTTTTTGTCTTTTTTCCTTTTATATAGGTCTGTAAAGTTTCGCCAGTTAATTTAATAAAAACAACTTGTAAATGTATAATATTATTTCTCTAGGCCGTGTGATTGGTCTGCGTGAAGTCCGCGTGGGTAACGACAAGGTGTCAATCTCTCGTCTCCTGGTGCGCGTCATATCCGGCCTGCAGCTGAACATATCGCCCGATACCGCCATCGAGAATGGATACGTATCCGAAACTACAGTCACCAGGCGACTTACAGCGCAATATCAGGTTTGTTGAATGAAATTATAAGGGATCAGTTCTTTAAATCGCCGAATGTTTTTATCTGAAGAAGTCCCGAGACAATCTCAAAGCCTCTTTAGAACCCAGATATTATGGGAAAGGGATCATGAAACCACTATTTTGGATCGTAATGAACGGACGCCTGCATAATCGGAATGTCTTAGGGAGTTTTCTTTGCTAAGACCTATACCTACTAAGGTATACTTCCTTACCTACCCCTACCAAATTACTGAAGGAGTCTTAACTATGCAATTAATTTTTATTTGAAAGCCCGACAGTAACTCTTCTTCTCGTGTGGTTATAGTGACTAACCTGGTGTCAGAGTTTTAAAGCCGCCCATGGGCCTCTGACTTGGCTTCACATGGCGTCGAGAAATATCTCTCACGTTTCCTCACGATGTTTTTTAAACAACGGATAATTAAACAATACGCACATGAATCCGAAAAGTCAGAGGTGCGTGCCTTGGGTTCGAACTCGAGACCTATGATTCGGCAGTCTGACGGTCACACAACTAAGCTATCACTGCTAATTAATAAGTAACTAATAATGTGTTTGCCAATTACCAAACATCACAGCTCTAACTTATTAAGTAGGTACCTTTATCTTCAAAAGGAAAAACCTAAACTCACTTTTCTATGGTATGGAATGGAAAGGAAATTTTAATTGTTTATTCTGTAAATAGAATATCGGAATCACTTTAACACATCAAATTTAAAAAAAAGCTAGGAGTTTCCTATTTGACTGAGGAGAAAACTAACCCAGAGGTCAAGGTCTCTTTTAAAGTCCAAATATTTTGCATATATTTGGCATGATAGGCAATATTTTCAACTTATTTGTTTTCTGTACAGCTGAAACTAATTAAAAAAATAATTTCCAGGAAGGTTTACTGGACATAGACTTGGAGTTCTCGGACGGCAGTCACACGGCGCTGCGTGACGTGGCGGTGTCGGACTACTTCCTCGTTGTGGAGAGTCTCGACCCGGAGGTGGTTGCCTTCGCGCCCATGTATGCGTCTCGACATCCGAGGGTTATCGCTGTTGGAGAAGGTATGTTGACGTCTTCGAACTTAAACTTTTTAAACGCTAGTTTGCCCAAAAATTTCTAAGTTCATTAGCCGTGTAACTTTCATAGCAAAGCACCCTTATCTTCAGGATGTAGAAGAGGATAAGAAGCATTCTCCTGTTAACTATGCGATCACAGATCCAGTTAACAAGCTGAATACGAGCCTGAATAATGAACTGTAGATATTGGAAAGTCCATCTCATTGATGTCTTCTGACTGATATGAAGATGGCGTTGGTTCACGACTATAGATTATGTAGATTTGCTTATGATCAACGTACATGAACTGACCAAGGGCGTCGTCAGCCGATGGCCCAAGGGGGGCAAGTTGATATATGGAGGATGGAAAAGTATGATTTGTTGGTACCTACAGTCAAGAGTCAAGAGCACGTGAAGCTTTACACTTGTAGTGCGAGTCTTACCCCTACGGCGCACAATGGGGCCAAAATCGACGCTGGTGCTGGTGGACATTTGATTTTTGACACATCAGTTTCAACTCGGTAGCCCCGATAGGAACTGAGAAAAATAATAATTTCCATTTACAATGTATGGATTGTAAACGACCCTTTCGCGTCGTTTTTCCCAAAACTATACAGAACTGTAAAGCTGAAACCTAATAGGTACGAGTATTATGACTGGGCCTACCACCAACAGATAGCTATACGAATATTACGTCTGGACTCCGGATTAGAGCCCGTTTAGGAGATATGGAACTTTAAAAAACCCAATAAAATTCGTCCAAATAAACAAAATTGGGTTTGTTTATATATATATAATGTAGTTTCTTTGCAATAAAATAAGTTGTATTTGACTAAATTCTTGAATCTCTAGGGGGGCAGCTGTCCCCCTTTGCCCCCATTGCTTTGGCGACGCCCTTGTACCTGTCTGACCACATTAAACGTACTAATTACAAGTCTTTCACACATCCAAACTATGTCACATGCTACCCAAGTCCTCAAATTCAACAATTCAAACTACTCATTCCAGGAAGCGGCGAACTCCTCCGAGTAACACTTCTAACACCTGAACAATGCCGAACCGGACCTTTACGCCGCGTGGCTCTTCCGGGCAAGGGCGACACGAAGACTCCGGCAAACATCAAGAACATTCCCGGCGCGATCGCGACCGCGGCCGCCAGTGTGGACGTCGACTTTAGCGGAGGGGACGCGCCGCAAAGGCCTGATACGCCGCAGAATGATGATATTATGGCCAGGGGTGGCATGAGGAGCGGGATGGCTGAGCTTGGAGATATTCTTAAAGGTATGTAGGGTAGTTTGATAAAAAAAATCGGAATATTGTAAGCTGGATCTCTTTGGAAGATTTAATTGCTTTCAATATTCTCGTGGTTACAGTCTGATTAGAGGAGCGGTATCTGCCCTTTACGGAGGTTGGTTGCACTCCTGATATTGGTTACCAGCTAAGCCACCTGCCTTATTGCCTGTGTGTTGTTATGTAAACGCGATGTGTTCCTAATATTCCAGTGTAGTATAAACCTTAAATAATAACGCCGTATGTCATGTTATCAGCAGATCTCCACCATGTTCATGACTTGCATGAAATGCATGTGAGACAGCTGAAAATCGTTATGTTCTAGGCTACCCATCATTCAAGGACGAGAGCAACCACGAGCCGACGATCGCGCAGGCGCAGCAGTACAACTCCATCTACCGGAACAATGCCGCGCCGCACTCGCAGCACCAGACCGCACAAACTTCTGTTGTCATCGGTTAGTATTTCCACGATTTCCAAAAGATATACACGTACACAATACATGACACATTGTGACTAGAATGCCTATAACTATCTGCCTAATGTAGATAATAACGAATCTAAAGTTTGTGTTTTATTTTACAGGAATATACGTGGTGCTCGGTGCATTCTGCTTTGCAATTGTGGTGAGTTGTTTTTTTTTACTACTTTTGTTGAGTATAAGTACTGGTGGACCGATGACCTTGTGAAGGCCGCAGGAATCGCTGGATACGGGAAGCACAGAATCGATCGAAGTGGCGGTGCTCGGGGGAGGCTTATGTCCAACAGTGGACATAGGCCTCCGGAGTCTTTCGGCTAATATGATAATAATGATGATAAGTACTGGTCAGGCGCGGTCGCAGCCCAAGATTTTGGGGGGGTCACCATGGGTACCGAGGAATATTTTTAGGATAATATTTAACTGATCTTTTAAAAAGTTCCTTACATATTATAAAACAAAGTCGGGCCCTGCTTATGTCTGTCTGTCTTTTCACGATAAACTCAAACACTATCTAACGGATTTTCAACCGGTTTTCACCAATGGACGGGGTGATTCATGATGATTTAGGTTCAGGTACAATTCATTAACTTTTGTGTAAATTGGCTGAACTATGACGATTATTATTGATGTCGGAAAAAATCATGCCGACTGGGAGCTTTACTGGCGTGCGTCGTAAACCGTAAGAGATACATAAAATTAATGTTCTACAGAAATGTACATCTTAAAAAGTTCAACAAAAAACACCGCGATGGCATAGGTCTATCTTCTAAGGATGACCCACAGTAACCATTTTTATCTTTCAGAATTGAATAAAAAATCCATTGTTATTTCCGAAGCCATTTTGATCGGTATTATATTAATCCATAGCCAATAAAATATGTTATTTATATTGGGCATGACATCATATCATTTAAATAAATAGTTTAAAAGATATGACAGATTCAAAATTACGCGTAACAAAATAATTATGGTTGACGGCAACGCGGGCGCAGTGTTAGGACAAGAGTCAATAAACCTTTTCCTCGGCTATTTGGTATAGAAAGAAAGACCTCCTAAAACTATATTATTACTAGGTTTTGCAAGCTAGTAATAATATAGTTTTAGGAAAGCAAAATGGGAATTATTTTAGGATTAAATACATGCCATATTTTTATTCAGGAGTCCCTGAATAGCATTTTCAAAAGAAAATCTAACCTATGACAGTCGTCACAGGTTAGATTTTCTTTTGATTATTCCAAAAGAACTAAGAACTACTTGCTTTCTCGAGTTATGAAGAAAAGCTTTTAAACTCGTTTTACATCAGTTAAGGTTTTGAAATCTGGCCTTAATCCGAACGTAAAGGTGACCAAATTCCCGAGTTTGCTTCGCTCGCTCTTGCATCCTTTATTCTCAATTTTTTTAATAAAATGTTTTTGTATAATGCCTATCGGGGTCACTGTGGCTCAAGTTCTTGTTAGTGAGACACGTAAATCATTCAGGCTCTCGACAGGTTGAATGACTTTGAGGGGGTCATGACTCCCGTGACCCTCCTCCCCTGGGACCGCGCCTGGTACTGGTGGTCGTGTATTAATTTGCTAGCACTCCGTATTCACTTTGGTGAGATTATGTCACATCTGCGAGTATTTCGCAGTAGAACATTAATTAATTTAATTTCTCATTACAAACAAAACGACGAGTTCTAACTTTAGTTCAAGCCCAAACTTTCGAACTAGAAATACATTTTCGAGCCAGTTAGCAGCTTGTTAACTTTATTTCGAGGAACGAAAACTAACTGCAGAACCGAGTCTAAATTGTCAATTTTGTATTAAGAACTTAACGTCAGTCGGAATAAAGTTCAAAATACGTTCACTGGCTCGAAGGTTCCAGCTTGAATTAAAGTTAGAACTAGTTTTGTAATAAGACATATTACAACCAATAAAAACATCTACATACACTGTATCTACACTCTCATCCAACTCTCCCGCCGCGGATCTGCTGGAAAAAAAAATGTAATGAAATAAGCAGTACCTTTGTGCTCTTCTATTTTTATATATTTTTCTCCTTTTAAGTGTTTTTATGTACATAAATAAATAAATTAATTGAATTTGTCCCCAGGTATTCGTAGTATCATGCGTAGTATACGCAACTCGCGTGAAACCCTCCAGCGTAGAGCGTATAGGCGGCGCCGCGCGCGGGCCGGGCGGCGCGGCTGAGGGCGGGCGCCTGCAGGTGGCCGGCCTGGTCGGGACCACGCTGGGGCTGGCGCGGGACAAGCCCAACAGGGAGTCCACTACTAACGCACATGACTGGGTGTGGCTGGGTAAGATTTTGTCTTTATAACTTATTTTCAGACTGCCTGCAATTTTATTTATAGAGATGGTTAAAATGCCGTTAGGTATACCCAAATACAAAAGTGAACCATAAACTCATAATAAATTATTCTATGTACAAGATATCTCAGTTTCACCCGCCAGTCAAGTTCATAAGTAACACTTGAATTACGAAAACCGCTCTAACTGCTACGACATAAAGACGAGACTGTTTTACTGCCAAACTGTTACCCATGACGTGCTGTTGAATGTACCTACTTTAATACATGACTGGTTGACTGGATACAGGCAGTAGTTTTGAATTTAATTACTAGCTGCGCTGCGCGGTTTCACTCGCATAAGTCTCGATCCCGTGGGAATATTGGGATAAAAAGTATTCTATGTTAGGACATAGAATATATCATAGAATATATGGGTAGACCATGACCTGGATTAGGATCCAGGTCATGGTCTACCCATGTGCCAAATTTCATCCAAATCTGTTCAGCCGTTTTAGCGTGAAAGCGTAACAAACAAACAAACTCACTTTCGCATTTATAATATTAATTTTAGGAATAAATAGGTCACACCTAAAATACCTTAAATTCAACCAAATTCTTACCAAGATATAATTATAATGCTCGTAATTCTAAAGACACTCAATAATTGAGTCAAAAATGAAGCTTTCAACTTTCCAGGACGCGCGACTATCGAGCGGAACGGCAACCGTCACCCTGCGAACAGAAACTCGGCACAACAGACCGACAATGGCAACACTGAGATGAGGATCACCGCCAACCCCTTGAACTACAACTATGTGGACCCTGAGGACGCGATACGAGAGAATGGGAACGTCATGGTGACCAGCTTCGATAACCCCAACTCCATCGAACTGCCGTCGCAGAATGATAAGAAAGTCATCGACACCACCACGTATTGTAAGAAGCCGGCGCGCCACACACGGCATCACTCCGGCGATGGACACTGGCAGTAAGTGATTTTTGCAAGTTTTTAAGCTGTTTGCACTTATTCTTGTTCTTTCAATGCAATGTGTGTTCTGTGTTTTTATTAAAATTCACTTTTAATAATTGTTTTAACATTCTTTTCGCACAAAACTTCTTATGATTGTTCTCACTATAATAGCACAAAATAAATGGATTTCTGTGGGTAGCACGCTCCATCTTGCCTTGTGTCATTGTTCTAAACTGTGTCTATAATCAAGCTTTGCGCTTAGTAGTTTTTTCTGTGCATTATTGTAATAATTATGGTATAATTTACTCCATTTGGTCTACAGGACGGACGCCAACAACCCAGACGATTACCGACCTCCCGTCCCGCCCCACAGGAACTCATCAACACCACAGCCACAACTGCCAGTGCCACCACGAAACCCCAGCAAAGTAAGGAGAAACAGACAATCTAGTCCGAAAATTCTGGGCGAAATTAACAAGATATCTTTATTAAAATATCATGGTGTTTTTCCAGATTTTGCCCGACGCAGTCATGCCACCCACAAGACGAAATCATTCCCGAAATCATCAAAAGAAACACGACCGCGATTACGACTCCCGACGATCTCCAGAAAATGGCCGCCGCTCAGACCGGTAAGTTCAACTACTTTTTTTACAGCAGTTCGGTATCGTACTTAAGTCGTAGCTGACAAAATTATTTTCTCTTTTCAGAATTATTGATTTAAACAAACTGGATTCCCCCTACTTATTGAACCGAGACATGAAAGATTACAAACGCGATTTGAACCCGGCCCCCCTTAGAAATGACCTAGAAGACAACCCAGTGGAAAAGCTAACTGACAAGGACGACTGCGCACGATTATTTGAATTCGACAACGACGCTCCGCTCGTGATGGAGAACAAGGACTACAGAGAGATCGTCGGCCTCAACAGAGGCACCGACGACTCACGACGAACGTTCGCCAAACCTGAAAGCCCCGACTATATGCACGACTCTGGAATCGGTAATTATCTTTTCGAATGACGTATTTTATTCAATTGCAGTCCTAGATACTAATGAGCTAAATGTTTACAGGCCTACCTGAAGTACAAATGAGGCACAAGAATAGATCCAAAGAGTCAAAAGGAGATTTCGTGGAGGCCGCTAACAAGAACAAAGGTGAGTTTTAAACATAACCTGATCTTTCCTCGTCTAAAATACTTAGATAGGCTTACTGTGAAAGTAGTGAACAATGAGTAACGTGGAGTTGTGGTGCAGGGAGCAACTCCCCGGAGGTGAAGCGCGCCACGATAGTGGGCAACCCGATGTACTCGCGCGGCGCGGACACGCGCGAGCCCGCGGCCGAGGCGCTCGGGCTGGACGAGCTGCACATGGACTACGATCAGATCATGCATTATTTCCACAACCTCAAGGTATAAACCGCCACACACCGTCCCACCTGCTTCTAGTGTAGTGTTGCTGTGTGCTTGCATCGATACCGCTCGCCACGTCACGCGCCGCCGGCACGACGCGGTTCTATCATGTATTGTCTCGATGTTCGATGTACCTTCTTATGAATGATAGAGCCTCAATTTTGATGCATTTAATATGAAATTTAGGATAATGTTTTATATGAGTACTTACATTTTATATGACTATACATACGAATGCCGTGCAGTATTATAACACTTAATTATACCTGATAAGATTCATTTTAAGTACCTATTCATTACTTCACCTGCAGCAAATTCGATATTTCGGGTGATCGCCTAGACACAACATTCCACTTCTCACCTCTTGAACCATTATTTATTTTGTCATCAATGTAGAATGCTAGAAAGCAGCTAACTTTTACCACTAGCATAGAAAGTAGTCTCTAACTTCACGATTCTATTTAAAATTCTATACCTACCCTATAGATTTTGCTGCAGAATTCTGACTTATGTATTTTTAAAATTTTTCGCAGGAATCAAACGCCTGAGTAGAGCAGATCATTGCAAAGATCCGGCAGATATTGTCTACGTTTAAATATCAGCATATCATCAAAGCTCCGCCAATCGACGTATACAATGCACCCACTGATACGTCCGGGGCAGCCGGGCTGGAGGCTAGTACCATTGACTCGCACAACAACAACGCGTTCCCAGACGCGCACATTTACGAGAACGTAAGCAACGGCAACGCAGTCGCACCCACGCAAGTGCTGTGCGACTCCATCGCTCACAAAAATAATTTCATGAAAACTCAATTGAAATTCTTGTTAGAGCACCTGAGCGAAGCTTACGAGTAAAGTTGTTGACAGTCAATGTACTATCCTCGATACAATATGTGTCTCAAAGTGGATCCTTGCAGTGATCGAAATCGAAACTATACAAATTGTAACTGTTTTATACATAATAATACTATGGTTAAACGTATTTACTCTAGTCATCTACAAAGCTGCACATATTTAAAGTACCTAATAATGATAATTGTGTGCATGTAGTTAATACTCATAATATGTCAATGAATATAATAAATTATAAATATTACTCACGCGAGGTTTGTCTGTATATTGATATTACTATCTCCTTATGGTAACGGGCTAATTTATTGCTGTACACTAAGCGCCGTATATCCTTGCCTACGATTCGCGAACCTTAGGATATTATGTCGCTATTGTAATATTTCCATACCAAAAAAAACGTTGCATTCGTTCTAGATCTGTATATATTTTTCCACTAGAAGGTAAAAACGCTACCTCACTTTTGTCTTAATTTAGAGCTTAGCTAATGTACGCAAGTTAAACGTAAAATGCATTTATTTTATATAATATCTCTCGATGCAAAATCACTTTCATTTTCCCGCCTATCGTGTATTGGATAATGAAACACAATAGTTAATATAATTAAGACTGCAAATCGCCAGTTTCTAGGGAATATAGTATTTAAGTATAATTTAAGAGATACAGAACTAGTCAAATATATAATTATTATAATTAATCTGAGCTAATTTATTTGCTCAATTCTCTACTGTTCCACTCTTTCAGAAACGGCTTAACTGTCTACTAAAATCTTTTAAAATATTTGATGTGAACTTGTTCGATTTATTTATTGCTACGTAAAGACAGCCTAATTAAATTTAAATACGGAAATTAGTTTCGTTTCGTCAGAAAGCACTGAATTATTCATTTATAAACTTATTAAATTAAATATTAATAATAATTATCATAGAAACAAAAACTGTTTACTATAAGATATAAATGGAATATTCACAATGTACCAATAACATTTCACAAGTCACTACTAACAATGGTTTAAAGTTGTGATAAAATGACTGCTAGGGATTGATTTTATATGCAGTCTATTTTATAAATAAAAAGCCATATCATATATAAATGTAACGCTTGTATGATATTGTAAACACATTATTAATTTATTGAAAATGTAAATTGCATTTACTTGTAAGTTAGTATGTTAGGCTTTGTAAATATTGTTATGACGTTATATAATTTATAGGTACTTATGGTGGAGATGACAATGCAGAATAGAAAATATATGTGTAGAAGTCGCTTAACATAATATGGACAGAGTAGAGTTGCACACAATATGATGAGATGTTTCATGTCTGTTACAATTGTACACTAAATAGTAAATGTTTTATCTTGTATTGTGTATTAATGTGACCCTAAAATAATGTAATAATAGGAGCAGTGGACTACAAACTTGTACTGTATACTTTTAGCAACAGATGGCAGCCTAGTGTTCTGTGGAACACGTATCAGCTTGCACTATCTTTATTCGTGAACCATGATACTCTCTAAAATACTAATAGCGTGTTGTTTGGCTTTTGTCGTTAGGTTAGGGACGAGTCATAAGACACTAAGTACTCTACGCTGTAGTATTTGTTACTGTAATACATTTGTTTTTGTTGAGTTTTTGCCATAATTGTAAGAAAGGAGTTTATAAAGTAATTATTGCTACAAGGTTTAATACATGTATGCAAACTGAGGCTTGTCACGGAAATCCTTTCATGAAAATGTCAAATTTAATAAACCATTATTAATTACATGTTGTTTCATTTAGTGAAGTGTTAATAATTGGTACTGAAAGCCTAGCAGACAACTGTAGCTTACAACCATTGATGGGGTTGAGGTTCCCAATTTGAATGGAAAACTTTATACCTTACACTAATGTTCGCTTTGATTATTTGTAACCTGAAGATATCATCGTGGACGCCCAGGTACACGTCACGGCATCACGATAACACGGAGAAGTAAAATGTACGGAAATATTATGAGGATGCTTCTAAATGCCCGTCCACGATAACGTAATAATGTGCACGTGGACGGCCACTATAATATCGTCAGAAATTATAAAATCGCACATTGTGTTTAAGTATTTGTATATTTCGAAACAAAGACGTCAATAAAATCGTAAACAATAATAAACATGAAGCACTTGTATTATATTATGTTCAGGCCTGTTAAATCAAGGTTTTCACTACTTATGCTAAATAAATAAGAATATATTTACAAATATTTTCCATACCAGCGGTGGTCAAACGGCGACAACATCTTGTGACATCCTCCCATATTGTTTTGTATGATGTACTTCATCGTATAATGATTCTGATTGTTCTCTTCCAACCATTTCTCTTGATCGGCCTTCTTTTTCAAAATATCCATGGAAACTGCCTCAGCTTTGAATGGTAACCGCTCAGCCACTATTTTCAGCATAGGGTAAACCTGAAATGCAGAAAATGGGTCAATGAAAATAACTTTTTTTTAAACAAAAAACAATTGTAGATGATTTTTTTATGTCAGTTTGTTTGTTTTTTCAGTTGTAGTACTCCACACAAATGCATGTACCACTACTTACTATGTGTAGATAAACCACGCCATGAACTGGATTAAAAACCTATTATTAAAGCTAACTCATAAACTGCTAAAGCAAATTTAAAGTGCTGTTCCGAAGGACCGCAAACGGTAACGTCGCCCAATCGCAGCGACACGACTGGTTTAAATGTAACTCTATGAAAATGCTTCCGTAGAAGGCGAGGTTACAGCCTGACGCTGCGATCGACTTTCGACAGCAGACTGCAAACCAAAGTGGTGCCATCACAACACCACTGAGACGTTTTTTTAGACTGAAGTCATTGTCGCGAAACTGAAAAGAGAAATGCCGCTGCCGTCGAAGTTGTGACGCCGCGATCGTAATAAAAACCGTAGCGGCATGTCGAGTCGCTGCGGTCTGTCAATACGATTGGGCGACATTGGCGGTTGCGGTCGCCTTCTGAACAGCACCTTAATAAAAATTTTATGGGCGTCTTCCACCAAATAAAAAACGAATCATGTAAATCGGCTCGGGAATAACTGAAAAATCGGAATAGGTGCATGAAATAAAAAATCTTGTTGAATGCATAACCTCCTCCATCTTTTTAATTCGTTTAAAAATGTTTCAATATAGACATTCTAAATCTAAATAGGAATAAAAGCCTTTAGTTTAGCAAGGAATCATACCCAACCTTTTCAATAAAAAATAGCACCCTGTAAGTACAGCCCCAAGTGCTACTATGTAAGGTACCAACTAACAAAACAACAGCATTGACACTTAGCTGCTCACACGCATCATGTATAACCTGACTAACTACTGTTAAAGTTTTACATGTGAACTAGTTGGGCAGCTCTGAACAGCAGAATGGGCACTATTTACAAAAAAAAATACACATACCTCAGCATAGTCACACTTGCCGCCGACTTCAAGGATAATTCTGCCAGCTTTGATGGGAGTGACGTAGTGGTCGATGGCTCCTTTACCTCCGCCCATACGTTGACCTTGACCTTTCTTTGTGACGGGCTGCCATGGAGGATCTACCCGCCAGATAGCAAACATTCTCTTCTGATCTAACTTCCTTGCAACCACTAGACGAGCCATTTCAAAATGTTCAGAACGCATTCTGCCGCCACCAGTAGCCTGAAAAGTTTAAATATTTAATTAGTTAATGCTTATCTGTTCAAAAGTTTTCATGAATTTATTTTAATTTACAATTATGCAACTTTGAAAGTACAATGCATCATTTGAAGTGAAATAGCAAATTTAATGAAGAAAGCTAGATAATATTTAAATGTCAATAATCTTTTAACATGAAAAAAGAAGCATTATTTCAACTTACAACAACACCATATTGCTGCAACTGTAGGTTTGTGTGTAGTGGCTCTGGACCACGCATGTAGCGAAGACGCTTTTGCATCTTAGGTGGTTTCAAGTTTGAGGGGTATATGGGCACCTTGTCATAAATACGAAGTCTCTGACGCTCAGGTATTTCAATATCTGTACGCAATTATTTAGGTTTATATTATACATATTATGGATGTTAGGTATATAATAAACTGATGATATTATTTTTTCTAGCCAGTATGGTTAAATTCTAAACTAATAGAACAAAACGCTAAAAGAATCCATAAGCTCAATGTTGAAGAAAATAAAAATGGCATGAAAGTTTGGAAAAGGTGTATCTTCAAAGACATTATTTAACTCTACCTCTTCGTGATGGAGAGGCACAATCTATCTAAACTAATATTATAACGGCTAAACGAATTTGGATGAAATTTGGCACTTGGGTAGACCATGACTTTAGTACAAAGGATACTTTTATCCCGATATTAGCGCAGCTAGTCGAAACTAATATTATAAAGAAAAAATTTTACATTTTTTGTATGTTTGTTTGTAATGAATAAATTCAAAAATTACTGGACTGATTTAAAAAATTATTTCACCAGTAGAATGCTATATTATCAATTTATCACTGAGTAATATAGGCTATAATTTATAAAGACATCACGCGGGCGAAACCGCTGGCGGAAAGAAATAATATAATAAAGTGAAGAGTTTGTTTGTTTGAGCGCTAAACTCTGGAACTATCTGAACGCAAAGATGGACGTGATGACGGCAGCAACGACCTATTATTTCCTCTGTGTTAATTACCACCAATACATGTTATGCGTACCACATAAAACGGCTTCGTCGAAACTCATCCCCAATCCGAACTTGCCCACTTTTATAAATGCCTATCAGCTGCAGGGGTACAGTTTGTCGGAAAAGTGTTACGATTTTAAAAGGTCAGGAAATGAGAATACAGTTCTTCAGGATACACACTTTTATTCACACTTCAAATCAACCCTACTCGACTAGAGACCAAATTAGAATGCCCGTGTTCGCGTGTGCAACTCTTTTAGCGCCCGAGTGAATGAACGAATGAACGTTAGAGTGAAGTGTTGGTGAATGATAGGTTAGTCAATACACTATCTAAATCACGCGAACACGCACATTGATATGTAAAATATGTATAAAATAAAGGATGATAAATATTACTACAAAATACAAGTAGTCCTTAATTATATCAAAAATGCTAACACGATGTAGAAAATAAATACCTACTTATATTAATTTACCATGGCAGTCTTGATCTTTATATTTTTTTTTTTACAAAATGACCTGCTTAGATTCCGTGCAAATAAATAGTTATTAAATATTGCATTCCTAGAAATTTTACACTGTTCAAAGTCTGCACGTTTCCGAACAAACGAGTGATAAAATAACTGCAATGGACAAAAGACGGTAGAATTTTTTTATAGCGGGTTTTGGTAATTACATAGAGCTCTCTCTGTCTTTCTCTCTCTCTCATTCATTTATTATGAAGACAAATTGGTTTAAGATCTCTAAGATAAGAAGATTTTTTTTAGCATGGCATCTCGTAGTTGTCCTCTGAGATCATGACTACTTAACCGGGCTTTCCTGTGGGTGCCTTAAGTTACTACACTAAAACCTTCAGCCAGGGGTTATTCAACTATGTTAATAAAAACTAGGGCATCGCTAAGGGCACCCCCATTGGGGTACGAACCTCGGCTTAGGGCGTCAACCGGAGGGAGGACATCAAGGATGGGACGAGCTGGATCAAAGTTTTGATCATGATTATTAGTCGGGGAATTTAAAGCTACGTGCTCAGCTGCAACAACTACTGGCTCCTCGTTATCGAGCAAGGTTCGGGGGGAGTATCATTTACTCGGGGACGCGGTTGCGATCGCAAAGGACCTCGGTGGCGAGGTCGGATTGACGGGAGGCGTCTGTTTTTGTACACTGTGCTGGTTTCCCTACTGTTCTCCTGGAGGAGGTTAAAGGGGTCGTCAGGGTCGGTAAGGATTCGCTTAGGGCGGCGAGCTTGATTGATTCTAGAGGGAGTGTAACTAGCGGCCTCGACAACCAGAGGGTTATATAGAAGCATTCCTTCCTTTTGACTTTATAAGGCTGCCCAAGTGCACCTAATAACAAATCATTTCAAATTTTAAAATTATAAAAAACCAACGCGGATTATCTCTTTTGCACGCTGGACATACATATTATAAACGAAATGTACATATTACAAAATCTTCTTCTGTTTGGAAGTGTGTTAACAGGCAAAAAATATTAAGTGTAGCGGATCTGTTTCTTTACACTTGCATAACCTCATTGCTTTACAGTGTTCAAAAAGGGTGTTGCTAGCTCTGCAATGCCAGAATATAAAAAAATTGAAGTCTACGTTATACAGGGTTACTGGTAACTCGACGTATTCCTTGCAGGACGTCATAGCAGAGTTAAAATGCAACAAATTAAGCCACGAAATGTTCTACCGAAATTCAGTAGTTTTTTATTTAGAGTAGAACATTATCTATGAAGTAATGACAAAAATTACGAAAAATAAAATGTTTAAATAGTGATCTTTGCCAAAGTTTTAGGCATTTTTGAACTTTTCATTAATAACAAAGATCTGCTACGTCATCAGCTATAATAATAACTTAAATTATAGTATAGTCGCGCCGTAAGTAGTTTTTAAATTGGCTTTAAATTATTTAATCTGGGCATTATCATAAAAAAACTAAAAATCTAACTAACTCAAAAACTACTGAACTTCGGTAGAACATTTGGTGGCTTAATTTGTTGCATTTTAACTCTGCTATGACGTCCTATAAGGAATACGTCGAGTTACCAGTAACCCTGTATACACACAGAAACCAACATTTAAACGAATGTTTATTACCTATGTTGTTTATTAATGTTGATTTTATTTTATGGATGGTGAGAAAACACTAATAGAACCACAGTAATACACAGTACCACACTAATAGTACAGCAGGTGAATGAATAAAAATAAATAAAAAATCATACTAGCAGTTTTCTTACCATCAGTACTTTTGCGCCTTCTGGCTATACATGTAGGTGGATATATGAAAACCGGGCGAGTTCGGATTGGGGATGAGTATGGACGAAGCCCATAAAACTCCACTCCACACTCTACTGAGCAAGCCATGTGTGGACGGTAAACGAACTTACCTATTTGGTATATTCGCAATCCTTTGATATGTGGCCAAAAACCGACAACCGGCGGATACGAGTGTTCGTGTATTTGAGTATTCGTCTTATTCGTGAAAAATAGGCAAATATAGGCGAATAGCGTAACTCCACACCGTCGTATTTAAACACGAATAGCGATGTGAAGTGCCACCATAACAATCATATTCATAGGTCTAAAGTTGCCAGAATTTATCTAAAATATTAATTTACATTTACTTATGAATATGAGTGTTTAACCTGTTTGAAGTGGCCTCCATTTCATGTTCTGAGCAAAACTGAATTCTTTTTAAACAAGTTGTCACATGAAAAAAAAAACCGGCCAAGTGCGTGTCGGACTACGCACAATGAAGGGTTCCGTAGCTGGGATGAATTTATCCCAAACACAAACTTAACATTGTAGTTGAAATACCTACATGTTTTCATATACATTCCAACTGCAAATATAAGTTTGTACGCACAATATTGATAGATTTACCATGTTATTTTAAGACCATAGACTTCTTATGGGTTTTCCTGTAATCTATGAGTAATGAACCATTCTCTGTATTTTATCAAACTTTTAGGCTCAGTAATTACGGAGATAATGGTCATTTTCATCTATTTTCTTAAATATCTTTAAATGTATTTATTTTAAAATTATAAATTAAATATATTGAAATCGCAACAAGCCCTTTCATTTGATCTGTCACACGATACAGTTGTTTGAAAAACTTAAAATGTTTACAAGCCAAATGTTTGCAACTTCTCAGGACTCTAAGGTGGTTTTACACCGGCGAGGCGAGGCGTGGATGGGATGGGCGAGAATTGAAATTTATAAGGCAAAATTTCTATCTAAAAGGTCTAGATGCGCGAGGATGTGCGAGGCAAGAATTGAAATATTTGTTAGTACAATATTGAACTTTACTGCTGTATGAATAGAGCATTTATTTACTTTGTAAAACGAATATACAAATCCCGGACATAGAGGACCCGCATGGTCTCTCTCCGTCTCGCTATGTCTCACGCTGGCACGCGCTGGCACGCGCCGGCTCGCTCCGACCATCGCGAGACATCTCTGCATACTATATTCTCGGCTGGCTGGTACGCCAGATACGGCTGGCCGGGCGGCGCGTGATAGCGCGAATCGGCGCGAGACATCGCGAGCCCGCGCGAGGCAGTGCTGGACATCTTTCGGTGTAAAAGGGTAAGCGTGATTTCATGCCCATCCCATCCACGCCTCGCTGGTATAAAACCACCATTAGTATATGAGTTTTCAGAAAACATTGATACAATACAACTAACTTTTATTTATTAAACAGAAGTCAGCAAGTGAATGATAATTGCAATGCTTGTAAAAGGCTGCTAAGTCATAAGTACTAACATAACATATTTTCAACCCCAAATAAACCAATGTAATTTTAAAAACCCTTCCCTAGTGCTCACCTTCGTTACATAAGGAACTCTTGTGCAAAATTTCAAGCTTCTAGACCCAGCGGTTTAGGCTGGAGTTGTCTGTCCTAAGATGACCTACTGACCGTCTGTCAGTGAATGAATTTATGATTTTTATATATTTGGTATTATATATTCCATAAGATCATTTCCGATTAGTAGAAAGTGTCATATTTATGTTAATTTGTGCGTTTTTAACAGTGTAGTTACATAAAACTTTCATAAAATAAGAACTTACGGTCATAATTTTTTGGTGGTGGAAAATATTTTATACCAGCTACAAGCACCAGTTGTGAGCTTTCCGGCCGTAAAAGACCTAAAAAAAGTTGAAAAAGCCTCATTATTAATGTGAAGTTTCTTTCAAATAATTTCAACACTAGTGTTTTTTAAATATTCTGAAAACAACTTACCAAGGGTCACACGAAGCGACTGGGTTAACATTATTATAAAGTTTTAATTACAATAAGAGTACCTGTGATTAATATTGCATGTACATTTATAATTTGTAATAAATTACCCTTAAAAGTTTTCTATTTCAAGTTTTCATCAAATCAACATTTGGGAAAAAGCTAGGTTATTTTATTAATTAAAGTCAGTGTCAAAAATAATTGTTGACAGTTGACACATTGGTAGGTATAAGGGTGTATTATTCTATCATATTTATGATCATAGATCTATGTAAAATAGACATGTTATGGGTAATTTGTGAGCTCCGTAGATAGGTATATAATATTATAGTGTAATAAGAGGGATATACCAATACTATATGTCTATTTAATAATTTCATTATATCCTTAATCATATATCTATGATTATATATATTATAGTGTAATACTCACTTTACACGTATTTCAATATATCATATCTAGGATCATAGAAACAGGTCTTGCCATATTGAATATTATTATTTATTGAGTTTTCACATTTATTTTCATAATTTCCTGATTCAAAATGCGTCCATAAAATTATGTGATTTTACCTTTTCAGTTTTGCTACTGCAATATTCTAAATTGACGGTTTTATTGACGGATAACAAGTAAAGGGCTTGCTACACGGCAGCCAACCGCGTCCCAACAGAGGTTACCTTGGTGGTTTACACCCGTGGAGTTGGTGATTTACAACCAAATTTCAAACAGCTCTGCCTGTCGCCAACCAAGGTCACCTCTGTCGGGGACGCGGTTGGCTGCCCCTAAGTACAACGAAATTTTGGCGTAAGTTCAGAATATGCTTAGTGGAATTCTAAAATTATTGTTGGCAACACTGATGTACAGACGCCAGCACATCAAGCTACTACAATCTGTCAAATTTATTTAATAGATTTTCAACTTTATCGCTGAAGCATAAGGTTCAAAGTTGATTGGGAAAATTTGACAGTTTCGGGTAGCTTGATGTGCTGACGTCTGTACTATGTTATTTCTATTTCAATGACTAAAAAAAGCAAACTACTGTAGGGCGGCCGGGATTCTAGTAATACACAGATATGATTCTAGGGATCATATATTTAGGATAGGAGATAGGATCCTATGTATGATTCTAGATATATGATAGTGTAATACCCCCCTTTACAAAGTGACCAAAAGTGGGACAGTTTTTGTGTTGCAATAATAAACTTTAAAAACTAAAAAACTATTTAAAAAAAAAAAACAACAGTCTTCCATATAAACACTTTTTAGTTATGCTGCCTACCCCACACAAATTCGAATACCACTACCCAACCTGTTATTAAGTATCAGTGATAGGAAGTTATAATAACATCATCCAAAGTACAAAAAATACGTATTATTGGAGCTAACTTAAAAACTATGGGACTATTTCTATGGGACTACCGCGCAAGCTATTTCTAGCAAATGAAACAAAAAATCGATGGACATCTAGAGATTTTTTTTTGTTTATATTTGCTTTTTAAATCCGAGCAAAAGAAGCAGTCACGCAAAAAATAATTTAAAAAAGTACGGCTCTGATTCACAGCAGTTTTAGTAAAGGTAGTATATTATGTAATCTGTGGTAAAGGGCTGCCAACCGCGTCCCGACAGACGTGACCTTGGTGGTTTAGGACCGTGTAGATGGTGGTTTACGACCAAATTTCAAAGAGCTCTGCCGGTCGACAACCAGGGTCACCTCTGTCGGGGACACAGTTGGCAACCGTGTAGCAGGCACTTAACTATTTACGACGGACATACATAAAAATTTAAAAACATACAGACCCACATAGAACCTCCTCCATTCAGTTTTCCTACCTCAATGTGTTTTACAGACAAATTACATAACAAAGTGTTTCTGTATGAATCTTACAACATGTTGTCCACTGAAGTTTTCGATAAATATCATTTGGAAGACACCAAAACTTGCACTAAACACTACCTATTGTAAAGTTTCGAGACACAAATAAACAACAAAGGGAACGCAAACGTGACAAATCTCTATACAAAACACTTCTATTGAATATGTTTTTAGACAGTGCGAACACAAGCTCAACAACAAATCTTGAGATCGGTCTTAGAACTTATTCATGTTTCATATTTTATTTTTTTACCTTACTTTACTTTATTACATTACATTACTCATTGTTTTTGTATGTTATAAAGACGCCAGCACATCAGGCTACTACAATCTGTCAAATTTATTTAATAGATTTTCAACTTTGTCTCTGAAGTTTAAGGTTTAGTTGATTGGGAAAATTTGACAATTTCGGGTAGCTTGATGTGCTGGCGTCTGTACTAAATTTTATCCGCGGCTTCGCCCGCGTGGGTGTCGGAAATTACCCACACAAATGAACATTAGGTACTACTAGGATAAAATGTATGATGTATCATGGTCCTACTACCCCAAGACATGGTCTGTCCATTCGCATTTCATCCAAATCAGTTCAGTCGTATGGCGTGAAAAGGCAATAGACCAACAGACAAAGTTTCTTTTATGGTTTCTTTCGTACATACCTACATAAAATGCTAGTAAGGATGGAATGGTATGGATTTATGGAAATATGTAAATTGGTGTTATAACCTAAGAATCTATACGTATTGAAGCGTTAAATTATGAACGAACGAAAGGAATTTAATTGGAATATCGTAGAATTTAATTGGAATATTCAAATATTTTTGTAAACAACATTTTTGATTAGGTATTTATTTCCTTTTGTTAGAACATGAAGATTTTGGGCTTAGCGGAAAAACAGGTTCTTTCTAAATGTACAGACGCCAGCACATCAGGCTACTACAATCTGTCAAATTTATTTAATAGATTTTCAACTTTATCGCTGAAACTTAAGGTTCAAAGTTGATTGGGAAAATTTTACAGTTTCGGGTAGCTTGATGTGCTGGCGTCTGTACTAACATCTGCTAGTTTAAGTTTTTGTCCTTGAGATTCTGGTAGGAATGATCGGAATAAGGGGAATCTAAACATTTTCTCCCTTTTCCTATTCATAACATAAAAAACCATAATTATGGTTTTTACAAATTACATTTAGGTAATACGATTTGTAACCGTGTGCCATTACATAATCTTGACCCATTGACATTAACACCAAGTTTCAGCCTCAGCATAATGGGCATCTAACACATTGGGACGCCATGATGGCTAAGTCGCTGGCTACGTAGCCATAGCTACTCTGGGTACCTACCGTAGCCAAATAAGGTTGCCAACTAAGTACCCAGTGGCTACTGCTACACATCAAGCTACTACAATCTGTCATTTAATAGATTTTCAACTTTATTGCTGAAAGGTAAGGTTCAAAGTTGATTGGGAAAATTTGCTTGATGAGCTTGATGAGCTGGCGTCTGTACTCTGTGATGAATAGGTAGGTACTTATTAGTTTTTTTTTACTAATTGGTTTTTTTTAGAGACCACCCCTAAGGCTGGATCAAACATGGGTAATTATTACTGTCAGACAAGGGAATTTAAAACTATAAGCTCAGTTTTGATGCGGGCTGGCGCATCGTCGAGCAAAGGTTGGGGACTTATGTCGACCGAATTTCAGAAGTTTAGTAAACGTTCCGCCTTGGTTCCGCTTAAGGCCCTAATAAGGGCCTAACACACGCTCAAGCTTCACCACAGTTTTGCTTGTAACACGAAACACTGAGCGTGTGGTTGGTAAAACTGTATCACGCGCAAACCCCACGGCGCGGCCTGCGCACTTTTCGCCTTGCTTGAAATTTTGCCTGCGCAAGCCCGGCCTGCGCGTACTTGCCTGCGCGTGTGGTTGGACGTTCAGTGTTCAAGCCACAGTATAGGTTAGTCGTCGTTCGGTGATTACGTGGTCTTCCGTCACTTAAAAACCATATCGCGTATCGGACCACGCACAATGAAGGGTTCCGTAGTTAGAATGAATTTATCCCAAATACAAACATTGTGGTTGTAAAAACATGTTCTCCGATACATTCCAATTGCAAATGTAAGTTTGTAGTCACAATATTGAGAGATTTACCATGTTATTTAAGACCATATACTTCTTATAGGTTTTCGTGTAATTTATGAGCAAAGAACCATTCTCTGTATTTTTTTCAAAATTTTAGGCTCTAGTTTCGGAGGTAATGGGGGGAATGGTCAATTTTCATCTATTTTCTAAAATAACTTTAAATGTAAAATTACAAAAAAAATAAAATTGAAATCCTAGCAAAAAGCCCTTTCATTTAATATGTGACACGGTTCAGTTTGCAATTTTTTTTTTTAATTTTCCAGTTTGCCCCCAAAAGTGACCGCCATATTCAAAATTCATTAATTTACGTAACACGTCCGTATTTGGGTCACAAACCTACATTATGTGTAAGTACCAAATTTCAAATTAATAGGTCCATTAGATTCGAAACAAATTGGCTGTGACCTGTGACAGACGGACAGACAGACAGACAGACAGACACACGAGAGATTGTATAAAGGTTCCGTTTTTTTCTTTTGAGGTACGGAACTCTAAAAATAGCCGATTTGCGTACGCACGAACAATCACGAATTCATGTCTGAATTAAAAGTCTATAAAATCTCTGCCTGCACTCTAGAAAATTTCATCGAAGGATTATTCCGACCGAAATAAAAAGAACTATGCCGAAAAAACGATATGATAGATATAAATATTATAATGAAAGACGTAAGAACAAAGTTTTTAAAGAAAAAAAAAATATTTCTTCATTAGGAAACATTATTTCCTCGTCGACGATTTTGACAAGAATGTGGCTTGTGTGTACCGTGTGGTAACGCCGTCTGATAACGCCGCTGTGCCGTGTGGTAACGCCGTCCGTGTACAGTTTTTTCATGCGAGAAGCTTGCGCAGGCAGAACTGTGGTGAAGCTTGTGAGTGTGGTAGGTCCATTAGAAATAAGTACATACTAATTCCATGCGGACCATGCAAGACACCCGAGTCACTGACTGAAAGCAGACAGTGAACTTTTGACTTTGAAGTTTGGTTTGTTTGTTTTGTTGATTTTGTTGTTGTCAACAAGATTGGGTTTTTATTTTATAACAGTAATTGTTATCAGTATTGATATTAGGTTTTATTTATCTTATCTGGAGTTACTAAGAAATTTGTGTTCTCAGACTTCATCATATTAAGTTATATTATCAAGTCGTCTTGACTGAACCATTTTTGAAACAGCTTTTAAAGATAAATGATATGATAACATTATGAACAATATTATCTCCGTAGACTGAGCTCACCTGATAAGTAACACAAGATAATGAAAAATAAATCTATTCCTATCGTATGTAATAACTAGTAACGGATAAAGATCTGCAACCTACCTCGTAACTTTGGTGTGGTGACTCAATATGGAATACAAGACGATGCTACATTTACAAAAATGTCTCTATTTCAATTACTACTTATACATAACTTGGGTTTTTGTCATTGGCTTTTTTCTATATTCAAAGGTAAATTAACGATTTTCACACGTTATAGTTATTATCCACTAGCTGCGCCCCGAGGTTTCACCCGCATAAGTTTCGAACCCGTGGGAATATCGAGATAAAAAGTCGTTTTATGTGTTAATCCAGATTGAAAATTATGTGTCAAATTTCATCCAAATCTATGCAGCAGTTTTTGCGTGAAAGAGTAACAAACATCCATCCATCCTCACTAACTTTCCCATTTATAATATTGTACTTATATAAATATATAGTAGGATTTCAAGTACCTTACTTATCCTACATTGCGGCCGCCGAGATAATGCGTTCCTGACACGTTGCGTTGCGATGCGTTTGACACGATTAGGAATAAAGTATAAATTAGTTCACACATATTCTTTTGTACTCAACTGACAGGTATCAGGAACGCATTTTCCTCATTCCTTGCTAATAAAATGTTTCTTTCAGTTGAATGTTCTTGGACACCTAACAAAATACCTTTCACTGACTGTGTTTACTTTACTGGTTGTCATTGAGTCGGCAAGAATATATCTTGGTCACTATGGAAACCTGTCTCGCAGGGTCAGTACTACCTATTTCATTTCACCATAGAATTTTAAATTATGAATAGAATTTATAACAAATTATGAATTGTATGTCTTTCAGGTCCCAGAACTGGCAGGATTCCTCATGTTGACCATACTTATGCAAATGCCTCTGGTCAGCTTTTTCCTGTTCAACCCATACCTGATGAGCACTCCCATGGAGACAACACTACACACAATGTTGTGGCTGCTCACACTTGCTGAAGTCATTTTCAGTTTTTTGGCACTGAAACAAGCATCCAACTTTGCCAAAAGTATTTACTTGTCACAACCAAAGGACAGGTGAAAATAAGTTCTCATATTATTTTATTCATGGAATCTGAATATGTAATTTTGTATTTATTGTAAAAATTGATACCTGACATAAGTAGCCAGACCCAGTCATGATTGTATCATAGCCATAATTATTGTTATGATTGTAGAGGTGGAAATAATGACTCACACAAATTATTACATGAAAAGGTTTTATTATGTTGTTACACAACATTAAATGCTCATTTTATTAATTAAGGACTTGAATATAAGAGTGAAAGTGTATGAAAGCAAAGCTTTGGTATTTTATTTAAATTAGTATAACACATTTATAATAATTAAACATTAATGGATACACATATTTGTAAACATAAGAATCCCAAATTTAAATAGATTATACACTCATAGATATTAATGGTATCTAAATTTAGTTTAAAGGGATATCACACGAAATGCTATCTGTAAACCATAGAATGAGCACCTCTATTATACCATATCTTGGGTATTATACAATACAACTGAACTTAGACCTATATTTCTTAATTGTATCAAATATAACCTCTTGGTAAAATGTTTGGATAGTCTTTTATAAAATTGTTACTTTGCCTTCAAATATTTCACAAGGCACTGGACATACAATATCTTTTTTCCAATGATTAAATTAAATAGGTATAAACAAAATGTCACTGAACTACCATACATCAAATTGCTTAGGTGCCATTTTATTTTAAGGAATATAAAATAAACAATACATCCTCATTCCTTCGGATTCCTTCCTAAACTTACTAACACAGCACTATGGTACACTCTTAGGCATTATCATAAAATACATTATTTGGTATTTAATACTATATACAATTTCACGTTCAAAACATTCATTATATTTACTACTACTAAATATAATTGTCATATCTAAACTTTTTACTGGTCAGCCAACCAAGTTACTGTCATAATATTATATCTAATATAATAAAATAAAATAAAAATACTCTAGATTTAAGTAATACTTTCATACTTCCTTCATTCCAATGGTTTAAGTTTTTGCTTTTGGTTCAAAGGGTTCATTGAAAAGTTTGTTATCTTTGAAGAAGTTATCAATTGTACATCTCACTAAGTGTAAAGTAGCTTGGCCACTTTCTATTTTTGTTCCAAATCCTTTTATATTACCTTCCATTTCAACAGATTTTATTATTTCAGGAAGATTTGGTGACATTTTACAGATAAACTGGAAACAAAAAGTAAATAAATAATATTAATAAAAATACAACAAACCACAATATCTAGAATTAATCAGAAGAATTCTTAGATAACTAATGACATGATAGATAAAATGAGTAGTAAGTTTTGGATTAGATAATTATAATATAATAAATACCAGTACAAAATAATACTCACAGAAAATATTTGCTGCGTCACCCAGTTGTGATACTTTTTGACAGACCCTTCATAAGCCACTGTAAATATCTTTTTCATATTGACATCACTAACATTGGTTTGAATATGGCATAGGATTTGAGTAAATACAATCTCGAAAAATAGCAGGGCCCTGTAAATATAAAAATGAGTTATTAATACCATACTAACAAGTTTTAAAATACTGTGCCTGGTTGCAAAATAATTTATTTGTTGAATGATCGTGACTCACCTGTTAAGCCACAGCACACTCTCTGCTCCAGGTTTGCCAGTAGCAGTCTCGGCAAGCATTAACTCAAGTAAGCAAGAGTTTTTGTCATAGATGAAAAGCTTTTTTATTTTCTGAAACAAAGTTTTAATCACAATACAGTAAAATAATTATCTGGAGTGGTTTGAAACCTACTTAAACAACAAAGCAGAAGGTAGACAATATTATTATCACACTAACTTATTGAGATTTACCTACTAGATGATATGATTCGTAATACTTACATCAATATTTCCTTGCATGTCATACTTTACGGGAGCAAAAATTGTGCCTAGGCGTTCTGTAATAGTGATACATAAATATTGTAAATTAATGTTATTTGGATAACATAAAATAATATCAAATGAAGCATTCTTACATACCTACCACTGCCACCAAGTCTGTAGATGCATCTATAAACTCAATTATATTAATTCTTCCATTTATAACTGGTGGAAAGAATTTTAGAGCAAGAAAAAAACATTCTTCACTATCACTACTTTTAGAGGCGCTAGCCATTTTCAGTACAAAAATATTTGCGTAAATTATTTTGAATAAAGTTACAGATATTATATCACACACATTCACAAAACTGCTTAATAACTGTATTACTCGTTCAATTACTGAGATATCAAAAATATGAAATAAACAATACTATTTTCACTATTTTTCACTGACTGACTGACTCATAAAAGGACTGACTCACAAACAATCACAAATGTCATAAAATTTATTTTCCAGTTGCCCACTGTCGTTTGGGGTTACCACATAATTAAATTTGCACACACTAGGAATAATCCATTACTTTTTTCTTCATGTTTTAGATAACTAAAAGTATTTCTAGTCTAGGAGACGTAAAACTTTTATTTTTTATTTTATAATACTTCATTCTTCTTGTTTTCTTTATTTTCTTCACTTTATTGTCAACTTTCCTAATACTGTTACGCCAAATAATTAATATGAAAATGTCTGTTTCAGCACATTTCCCAAATCATCTTCTACAACTATTGTTAACACTTTGGTTTTTGGTGAAAAAGTAAATGGAACCAAGAATCTTTTTTCTGGCACAAGATTTGTAAATTCATATGAATCTAACACCATTCCATTTGATTCATCTCTTACTTCAACTATTCTAATGCCGGCAGTAGAAATGATCATCATTTTGTTTTTATCAAATTTCAGATACCTCGTTATCGCTTGTCTTTCTCTTCCATATTCATTGTTGAACCACCGGTGATAAGACAATAACACAGCACAATTTCTGGTCCAATAAATTGAGTCGTTTCCGTTTGTTCGATTAACGTTTTTCTTTGAATCCGTAAGTCTATTTGTTATATTGGAATAAACACTTGATGGCCTGGTTATAGGTGTTACGTTTGGACTTCTTCTTATTATGTCAGATTTCGACATAGCAGCAAAATTCCCCAATGTAGTTTTACTTCTTGGTCCTAAAACTCGTAATGGTTCCGCTACGTTCATTGTAACACTTATATTGCGTTGTAGTGACACGGTAGAATGTTGTACTGGTTTTCCACTGAAGTTATTCATGTTATCTTTAACTAAAGCTGATCGTTTTTCTCCAATAACAAAAACTCTGTCCAAATTGTCAAAACCTCTTCCCATTATACCATCTTTCGTGTGTCCGAGATCAAACGTGTGACCAAGTTCGTGGAAAACTGATCCCAGTGTAGTTGCAAAACATCCTCCCAATGTGCCACGGTATCCACTGTCATCCATAAATCGTCTTACATTTACCGGTGTTGCATCTAAGAATTTTGGAATGATTTCTTCTACAGTCGTTGGCCAGGTGTAAAGGCACGCTGTCCCGAAAAGCGCCAAACCGCCTCCCCCTAATGCAGCATATGCTTCAGTAAGGGATATAATTTCTTCATGTGTCATAGGCTTATCGATGTCAGTGCCTTTATATCGAGTGCAGGATATGAAGCCCAGAAATTTCCTTTCATTACTTCCTAAATCTGAAAGCATTAATTCTCTTCCAAAATGTGACCATAATTCCGTTTGTTTCATTTTTCTTGCCTTGTTGACGTTCAGACTACTTTTAAATAAAATGCATTCTGGCTTTTTAGGATTTACTTCATGCTCAAGTTGAAATGTTTTTCTTCCGATTCCACTTTCGAAAAGTTTTTCGGCTGTTAAACTTTGAATTAACTTTGAACCAAGAGCTATTCGGGAACAAGCACTTTCTATCGAGTTGTCAATATCTAGCGGACTTTGAAAACATCCATCGTGGCCTTGACATATGATGTAAACTGGAGTGACCCGAAGGTTTGTTTTTCTTGGAGTATAGTCCAGGAGCAATAATTTCCGTTGCTGTTCTGTATATTCCAAATCAATAACATTTTCACCTCTTTTCAGTTCTATTATCACTTTGAATTCTCCATTATAAACATCCCATTGCGATTTATTTTGAAAGTTTTCACTTTTTAATGTACATAATAGTTTTTCATGGTTATTGGAATTGCCTCTTGTTATAATTCCCTTGATCAAAACAAGTGAATAGTTCACGACGTCTCCATTTTGAAAATTTGTTATAAAAATTGAAGAGTTGTGTTCTGTTTCGTTATCTTCGTTCACACGGTTGTCCATTACCTGAAATTATGTGTACATTACGTTAGTTCGTGAGAATAAGTGGTTTTAACGGTTGACCTTCATTAGGATCGGTACGCAGTTTCCTTGATTTCTTTAAGTGTGATCAAACACTACATAATTAGGTTAATGCCATTTTGTGACGGGGATTACTCGAATTAGCCACTTCAAGAGGTTTTACGCACTAGAATTTGGTTTTATTAAATGGAGCGTATCGTTTTATTTTTATCTGTATCTAAACTTTAAAGGTCGCCGTAAATGAATAGATTCGCACTGTAGCAATGACTCACCATGATGCGGTTGGCGTGGAGCGCGCAGAGCCGGCGCGGCGGGAGGACTGCGGGTGCGGGCGGCGCGGCGCGGCGGCGACTCGACCACTCGCAGCCAGCGTGCAGTGCCGTTCCTCCTCACTTCTCACTAAACTTGGTCGAACGCTCACGCGGTTGGTGTGCGCATGCCCGCCGATGCAGACCGACGCGCCTCGGTAACGATTGCGCCCACCAGACAGGTACGCGACTAGCTGTCTCCACTGGCAAGAGGGAAATTTGAACAATGCAGTAAACATAGATGAAAATGCGCCACTATCATCCATCAAATTCTTGTTGCTTGTTTTGCGAATGTTTGTTTTCATTACAAAAATCGCGATGAGGCGATGACACAGATACTACATCCTGTCTACTAGCAAATTATACTTTAGGATGTGATATTGCTAGTGGGGCTCTAACTAGGTACCTAAACTATACTGAATCCTGATGGACGTCATGGAGTAACAAGTAGATAGATACCTTTCTGACGTAGTTTTATTCGAAAATAATCAACCTTGAGATACCTATAGATATATGGGTTCTACTAAGATGAGTTCGGTTTGGTAGGTATCTAAATACGGAAACGAAAAAAAAAAGGAATTCAAAAGAACTAGTGAATGAAATAGGAATGCTGGTGAAGTGGCCAAACCAAATCAAATCAAGGCTACGGAAAATTTGTGAAAATCACTTGGGTGTCTACATCTGTAAAGGAGACCAAAAGTAAGTTTTTAGAACGAGCAAAAAGCTAGGTATTCTTGTCAAATTAAACTGTAATTTTTTTGTGAATATCTGAGCAGGTACGCTGACGCCCTCTATTGTAATTCATACCAATGTTCTAGCAAGCAAGGGCGCTGCTCTACAGTCACTCATATAATGTAAGTTAATTAAAATGTCGAGACACATAAAGCCTTCCTTATTATGATTCATGTTATCATGTGGCGATACTAATCTTTACTTTTTGATAAATATTAGTTAGGAACTTCGAAAAGGCAAAGTTGAATAAATTAATTGGCTATTTTGTGGCTCTATTTTTCTGCTAGTGCTTAAATGTGAAAACTTAGTATTGCAGACTATAACAGGCTTTATTTTAAAACATTAAACGTGATTGGATCGACGCAAGCTGTGGGAGTTCGAGCCAGACAACAAAGCGCCTGGTGGAGTTAAGTAGCTACATGTCGCGCTGGCTACATTTTGTTATTCTGGCAGGCGGTGTCGCCTACAAAATTAATAGTTGACCCTACTCACTTTGTTTCCTCTATTTAAACGATATTGTGACAAGTAAAATGTTTTTTATTTCAAGTCTTTGTTTATAAATTTATCTTAGTTGGAACAGTAAAGAGTAATGTGCAACGTAAGCAAAGCAAGTAAAAAAAAACATTTGATACAGCCCTGGCCTACAATACAAGATATAATTATATTCTTATACTTATTTAAATTACAATAAAATATAGTATGCAGTAGACCCGGTAGGCAATTTCCTTTGAAACAAGAATTTAACTTGTTTTCAGAGTGGAAAAGGGCATGAGTGTCGAAAACCATTTCCGACGTGAGTGCGGGCGCTAACGATATTACTTGAAACTCGTTGTTTTCACAATTCCACCGGGCGGCGGCGCCGGCTTTTTGAGCTTTATACAACTTTAATACACTGTTGATTTTTCAGCACTTGCCAGACGGTATTCTACCTACATATGCGTATATATTGAAGCAATTTGTAATGTACTTGCATATAAACGAGCCATTGTCGGCACACATTGCCAAACTTTGCTTTTTGCAAAATTCATAGCTCGTAGCTCGTAGTCCATGTTAATTTAACGGGGGCTAATGGACGTCTCACGACTTGAATATTTATGGGAATGAAGCGTCGTGTTATGAGATGACGAGGAATGAAATATTCACGCGTCGACGGACGGGCAGAGTGGTCGTACAGACAACGCACTGGGTGACGGACAGCCAGCTACTGTCGCACGTTGATCAGCTGCTGAATAGAGACGTAGTGCGTTATTGGCTTCATATGATGAAGTAATGCATCGTCTTCACATATCGTTGGCGTAGGTGGAGAACTAAATAACAAAAAAAATCTTGTTTGGAGAAAATTGCGATTTATTTATGCGGCATGATTTGGGTGTTACGAAAATGGTGAAAAGTAAATTTGATCAAAATCGCAGTTATTTAGTTCTCCACCTAGGCCGACGATATAATTACACGACGATATAAATAAATAAATAATAATATAATTACATAAAATACATAACATCACGCCTTGTTTCCCCGAAGGGTTGGGCAGAGGTGTACCTGTAGTACACCCACATTTCGCCAGTTATGTTTAAGTCCCATGTAATAGGGGGCGAGCCAATTGCCATCAACCGGGCACAAATCCAGACTCCGAGCCGCTACTGAGAAATTTCAGATAGAAAAACCCAATAACACTTTGCCCGACTTTGATTATATTATTAATGTTTACAAAATATTGCAAAAACATTTTAAAAGAGTAGGTAACGGCGGAGTTTCTTGCTCATTCTTCTCCATACGAAAACTACCTTTTAGAAAAAAAAACCTAGCTGCAATACAGTGGCTGATGTTTTGACAGTGTGATATTTAACAGTAATACAATGTATATACTATACCCACTAATCTTTTACCGGTATACTATACACCACCTTATATAGATATGTACCTAGACTCATACGCTACATAGTTACCCACGGAAACTTGTTCTCCCTACTTGGTGAACAATTTGACCATTAAAAAGAACGGACAAGTGAGGAGGAACAGAAGGAATTCAATAATGGAAAATCAAATATTGTGATTTGTAAATTACTTTGGGTAAAACTCTACCGCAGAATAAAGCTCGGTTAACATTATCTAGGTAGGTACCTAGTACCTACCAACACAGTTCATTCAACTCACATAAAGCATGTTTCCAATAATAACATATATAGGTAGGTAGTTGCTTATACAGCTACATTTGTATAAATCTTATGAAAGTCATGAATTCTTAAAAACGAATCGCTTTTTGTACGTACTACTTTTCCGTACATTTGTACATAGCAAATATTGCGATATCTTGAAATTGCTATGCGGTCATGAGGGAAATATACGTTCGTACATCACAAAATTGCTTACTTCAGAAGTCAAACTTTAAATAAAATGTAAATCTTATATGGAGCTTGAACTGAAACACATGATAATAGCCTACTACCTACATATCAAAATAAAACATACCTACCAATTAGCAAAACAAATGCCGGTTGAACACTGTTCCTATGCGCGTGGGGACTGCGCTGACTAACAAGAGCTCGGTGACGCAGTCGCCAATGTTTGATGATGATGACCTGGATGCAGGAAACCGACAGGGCTGTCCGCAGGAGCCGGTCGTTGTCCCAGTGAACGCAGCACTTTCGCTTTTATCGGCGAACGAACCCGGTCCATTACTACCTCACTCACGCGGTTACACCATCACAGGCCGTTCGATTTTGGCTGCGTTTGTCGCTCCGGTATGCATACTAATAGCAATTTATTTAGGGTTGTGATGTTTAGATTTCTCCACGCTACGACCAACGTACCGTTCATTGTTTTTAAACTGTATTATTTATAAACTCGGTGCATAGGTAACATATTAATCATGTTGCGTGTACGCAGACTGGTGGGTGGCATGGCAACAGACTTTTGGTGGCTACCTGCGTTTTAAGTAGCTACGCGTCATAGGTCAGGCTTACAGGCGAGTTCATAGAGAAATGGATAAAGAACTGCCATGAATAGACAATTTTCAGAATTATGAACCTATTATTTCAATTTTTTTTATTTGCATGCCTCACTAAAAAACTAACAAGCAACAATTAACTACTGTCTGATACTGATAAGTCCTTATCAAGCTTAAATTTTCAGCAGAATTTCAGCTGAACAGTTCGAAAATAGTACTTCTGCGACAAAAAGTTGCAACAAAACCTGCTAATAAATTTTTTCGTAATTATGTCGCTGTGAATAAAAATAAATTGAAAGCCGTTTTGGAAATATCGAAATAACCTGTTTGGAATTTAATCGTAGGACTTTACTGTGACATGTGTTTCTTAGCACTCGATGCACTCAAGACTTGAACATAGATACCTACCTAAGTATATTTGTAAATGCCAAAATGATTCATAGTTTGGGCCAGTTGGTATTAATTTTTTATCGTGTAGCAACATCGCGTGCATATCTTTATTGTGTTAGTAAGCCTAAATAAACGCCGTAGGCTGTAACCATGCTGTAGGCCGTACCTACAGCATGGTTTTTGTAGCAAAAAGCTTAAATTTATGTGGGCATGAGTAAACGACCGGAATTTTTTTTATTTCAACGTTTGAAACTCGAGAACGTAGGTAAGGACATACTTCGCGGAAGATCTGAAATATCGACATGTGTCACACAACTGGATGACTCCTACAGTAAGTAATCTCAAGCCGAAGGACTATAAAATGTTTTAAAGTGAAAAATTATACTAGTAAGGAATTTTTAGAAAACATATTTTTAGAATCATTTTCCAATTTCGCATTCTCATCTCCAGTCAGTTCTAATCCTAAATATCCTAACTAATATTATAAATACGAAAGTGAGTTTGTTTGTTACGCTTTCACGCTAAGACGGCTGAACGGATTTAGATGAAATTTGGCACAGTAAGGACATAGGCTATTTTTCATCCCGGATCGCAGAAGTAGTCGCGGGCAACACCTAGTCTAACATAAAATCTATCTTTAAAACAGTAGCTTATATAAAACGTTCTGTGTTATGTCGTCGGGATATCGGTACGAAACCAGAAACTGCATTGGTCTAATAAGGCGACTGGTCCGAGGAAGCTAGCGGGCTCCATTCCCGTCTCCATGAATTAGGTTTCCATGTTAGGATTTCTAAACGTGTCTCTAGCATGACGGAGGCGAGTGAGGTATGCACCTCTACTGCTTCTGATACTACAGAAAACTGAATATTCCAATATTTTGACCTTTTTGATATCTCCGTCACATATTGTCACCGTTAATTTTTGTCACATATTGAATTAACACGTTCAGTGCCGGGAGCCCACCTGGAGGGCTTACTATAGTTGCAAATGGGTTGCAGGGAGCCCACGCGGAGGGCTCATTTAAAAAAAAAAATTGTGTCTGTAGGCCAATATTTCAGGGGTGGAAAACCATTTTCACGGTTACAAATAATATTCACAAAAAATTTAAAAAGGTTGGATACCCCTGTCTCGGGATCAAAGCGAGTTAAGGCTCCTTCAAACAGGCGCGACACGCGACGCGACACAAAGGCACCGCTCGTCGCGCTGGTCTGCACAAGCCTTTATATACTTTTCTTAATTTTGAAACATGAAATTACCCCCCCCAAGAACAAGAACTCCTGAAAACAATATTTTACTTCGTTTTACTGCCGTTGACCGTCCGCGAGGGTTAACTTTAGCACAAACGTAATACCGGTGACCCTCCTGGAGGGTTCACTTCCAAAATGTGGCAAGGCGTATGAGCTCTCTGAAAAGTGGGTGGAGTCGAAAGTGTTAAACTGAAAACAGTTTGAGACCCTTTCCGGAAGATGACCCTTTTTTCCAAAAAAAAAAGAGGTTTTTCATTATAATTATTTAATTCCAAAAAGTTTTTATTTATATTGGGTCGGAAGCGAGTTGAAGAATTTTAATTGGAAACAACGGTTGGTAATGAATTTCCGCTGAAAATCTGCTAAAAGCCCCTTTCTGAAATGCTACGTCGAACTTTACGTCCGTAATAGCTACTAGTACTATGGATCAATACTTGAGATTCACGCATTGGCTTTATTTTTGCTACTTATTACATCGGCCAGGAAAAACTACTTTTTTAGCCTCGATAGAAAATCATATTCAATGTACAGTACCGACCAAAAGTCCATGAGCAATCTCACAAAGCAATAGACTGACGCTTCGGTTTGACTTACGACCTTCTTCTATAAGTTGTTACAATACTGTAGACACGCACATTACACACACACACTCACTTTCTCTGCAACCAATGACTAGTTCAATAATCATCATTCGTTTTTAGTTTCATTCGTCTTGTTCACATAAATATTAAAGTTTAGCAGGTAGACCACAAAAAACTAAGTAAATTATTTCGATTTCTGTGGGGTAGATGCAGTTTGTTACGAGTATTTAATTAATAGAACTTTTTTGGTTCGTGGATAATATTGGTGACGAGTATTTAGCGCAGTGTTGTGGTTATTATTATCAAAAAGCAGGCATAAAATATATTGAAGAGATCAGATCAGATCAGAGAATATTATTGCGCTGCGTAAAAGTGAAGTGAATATCTAATGAAACCGGACTAAGTGTGAGTGTTATCATTTAAATATTTCATATTTTACTAAACATAAATCTTAATCAAGGGTATTGTTGATAGAACAGAGGTATTGTTGAGACAGAAGATGCCTTTAAAGTTTTAAATTCATTGTGAGGTTTAATTCGATTAGTGAATAATAAATAATAAGGTATTATGTGTAATAAAAACAATGTTTTTCTTTGTTCTAGAGAAATACTGTGAGGGTTAAGAGATATGAGGAAGGGGCTTATTATCGAGTAGCAGTGACGTCAAATGGTGAATGAAACAAATGGTTTCATACCAACGAGATATTTTGCTGAATTATTAAAAACACGTCATTATGAACCGTTCGCCGTGCACTCTGAAGGCTTGCATCACTGAAGACCAGCTAGAAAACCGTTTTTGACCTTAAAATATTGACCGTACCAACTTAATAAACAACAGATTCGTTATTGCATGAATTTATGGTAACGAATTTTTTAAGCACGTTTCAATAGGGTGTTTGTCGTATTTCTTGCAGATATACCGAAATTGTTTAATATTATTTTAGTAATAGTATTATTTTAGGATTAAAATTTGAGGTTTAGTTTCAATCTTCTTTTCGTAAAGAAAATGAATACTTAAGCTTTAACCTCAATAACAACCAATATTTACTAAAGTCAAATAAAATGTAAAATAATTAATACAAATAAAATATAAACAAACTGCCCATATTCAACCTTAAAATTACCTATTCTGTAAGTAGTTTTTTACATTTTAAGTAGTCTAATATTCTTATTTATTACTTAATTACTTCGACCATGATCAAAGCTTAATGTTTATGGTGAAAAAATCCATTAAAAATTTAAAATATTTCATAATTTAAATATGTCAAAATAATACAAACTGCTTCTAGTTTCTTGACATCTATTTCACATCTTATTCAGCTGAAGTAATAAGAATAAATAATTGTAGCAGTGTGTTAACTTATGTAAAATAAATATAACGAATAAACATATTTTTTTAATTTTGTTATCATATATCACGCATTTTTTATTCTAAAACCTTTATTGCAATAACAACATATAAAAGCAGCAATATTTAAAAAAATGTTATTATCGAAAACAAAAATAATAATATTTGCAAAAAACCGCACTGTGTTTTACGAGATTAGAACCTGAGGCAGTTTGAATTCCATACCAACGCTTATCGCTTTCTGCTATCTGCACTTGTTAAGTTACTATCGAATTTTAGCAGTGCCATTAACTGGTCAAGTTCACGCGCATAGCGCGTGTGTGCTAGCATGTTTAAAGCGACGGAAATATATTGTTGTTTCGTGTAGAACAAAACTGCGTTATTTGTGGTGTGTGTATCGTGTTGCTTACTCATACAAATGTACGAGCTATACCGCGTGTTCACAGCAATATGACTCTTAGCGTGCTCATGCACTTTTGAGCGCTTACTGTACAATGAATCTACGCGTGATAGGTAAAAACAGATATAAGAAAAAAAAAAATCCGAACGCAAACAGTGTTCTTTTAAATCATAAAATTATGCAAAATGTGTCTAAATTACCTAAATACCTAGGTAATATTCAACACCCAATACCAAAGTATTCCTATTAAAAACGATTAAAAGTTAACAGATTCAGTTTTAAAATACTAGCGAAATTGTGAAATGTTCGCGCGACAAACACGTTTAAAGTAGCTATAAACACTAAGTTGATGAAGTCATTTTATTGAAAGGAGCCATTTAATATTCATCTCCTGTAACAGATGGCACAACTAGAGGCTCTTAAACGGGTATATTAACTATTAAAAGTAATATATGGCCCGCCCGTTGAATTAGCTGCGTTCGATTTTCTTTCAGCGCAAGGTTTTATTTTATATTTTAGTCACGTAACATTTATATCTTTATTTTAAAATGAAAATGCATTTTTAAATGTAGGTATTCAATTATAAATAAATCTCTCGTCAGTAATGGTTAGTTATCTGTTTCTATTGCAATAGTACGCATTAGAGCTTTTTCAGGATTGTTTAAATAGTTGGCAAGTTCAGAGAGCTTTCAGCTTTGGCTTCTAAGTCTGGTTTGGCTATGCAGTATATGCAGATGCGAAAGTTTAATTAAGTTTGGTAGATATCGTTTCATGGAAATCGTAAACGCAAAACTTTTATGCTGTATTTTTCATAATTACATAAACGTTATTAACTTCTGCACGTAGTCATTACAGCCTTGAAATTTCGTGTTTTACAGTTAACAAAATATTCGCTATAAATTGTCGTACATTAGTAATTTAACGACATACCACGCGAATAACTTGTACTTGGCCGTAATTTTCTGAAAATATGTTACAGCAGCATGAAAGCAGCTTATAACAATAAATCATGTAACGTATTCAGTAAACAGCTTGCGTAGGTTCGTTGCGTTTGTCGGTGTGTCATATTTCGGGCCTGCTTTAGGGCCCTCTACGTGCCCTACGACATTGTACGTGCTCCAATATTTCGAAACGCTGTTCTTTGTTAGTAATAATGAAGATTTGCGTAGTTTCATCACAATGCGCTCGTTGAATAATAACGTCCGGTTGAATGAACCATTGCAGTGTGTCCTTGTTTTCTGTGTTTTTCCATGGCACGTGCGCGCTTGTTCTTGTGATACCACTCTCCACGCAAAGACGGATATCTCATTCCTCATGCAAGCTTATACAATAAATTAACAGATGATTGCACACGGACTGATGGACAACTGCGCAGATGTATGTACCGGGGCTGATCGAGCTATGATAACTGATGCAGTGCGGCCTGTCCGGAGTGGTCACACGTGACCTGTTCATTATAATAATGCTAATTTATTTAGATGCACTCCATAAATTGATTTATACCTATTTTTGTACTGAGGTCCGGTGTAATAGTTGAGCAATAATATGTTTCTATCTATTTGAGATTAATATATATTATGTGTTCTGATCAAGTAATTTTTTTACGTTATGTTATGGTCGAGCTTACCCCTAAAATATACAGAACTCCATATGTTATGCAAATACGACGATTTCGCTTAAAAACTCAATCCTTAAAACGGATTAAGCCATAAATTCCAGTCTATAAATAACAGTCTCATAGTTTACCTAATTGAGTTAGCTACTGAAGTGGAAAACCGGAAATCGATAGAGGAAATGTGTCCGATGAACATAAACATCTTCATTAAAATTTTATGAAGATTTATAGTTGGACCACAAATGCTCCGTTACAATACCTGACCTACAGCATTTTATTTCATTTGGAGCACAAGATGAATCGTTTTAGAAAGCCATTATAACTATAATTAGCGTTATTCTCTGCATGTATAACAACAATAATAGTAAAATACTATGTTTCAATTCAGTTATGTTACCGAATCGCCGCAGCCTCGGGGCGCGTACGCGTTGCCATGCGCTTAGTGGACCAGTGGAACACTATTCTGTTATATTTTTAATACGGTTATTTTTTCTGATGACCCTGATCATGCCCAGATTTAGGCCGTGCCCTTCGTTATCTGATCGGATACTACGAGGGCAGCTCGCGAGTTTCTACCAGTCAAGACACATCTTTGTAACATTATGTACCCATGTTTATTTGGTTGTAAAAGATACGGATCTTCACAGTAAACTTTTCCTTTATATAGCCCATTATTTCGGGAGACGTTTTATCATGTACCAAATGTTGATGGTTTTTGCTTAACAGCTCCTATCAAGATTTTGAATACGGTAGGTACTTGGAATTAATTGAACGAGGAGTAAAGAGCTGGGTATAGTGGCGCGGCGCTGCCTACGTGGCCGCCCACGATGCGCGATGCACAATATAGGCCAGTTCGCCAGCCTGGCCTAATCGCATCGACCATTCAACATCCGTGCAAGAAACTGACCGCACATGCTGAATATGAAATGTTCACTGTTAATGTGTCACTTTTGTCAGAAGTAAGCATTTTCGAGTACGGTCAGTGACCCTAGCATTGCGTAGGCTAGCTACTTTCTCTCAGTGTTGGGGCGAGGAGGTGCGCGGCAGGCGCGGCGAGAAGGGGGTCCTGCCAAATTAAGTGCGTGAAAGGCTGCGGACAGCCGTTCCGGTACGGCCGCACCGGCACCGGCGCTTACGCACCCTTCCTGCCACCACATTGTTGGTACCTACTAGGAATCTTTCTGTAGACCATTTACGGTTACTCGGCTCCGTATTAACACGGAAGATCGCATCACTGTGTTTATTGTCGTGAAACGTTGGCGCCGGTTTGCAAAATTGTGAGCATCTTCGTAGAACGGGCCAACGAGGTCGGTGAACTCAGGCCAAAGTGGCAATCGCGAATCAGTAGAGACTTGGCAAATCGTACCTTGGTGTTGTCGCTCACGTGCGCTGGTAAAAGGTTGTATAAGCATTACGACGCTTTCTACGCCTTCTTGTAATCAGAATGAAGAAGTGAGCGGAGAAATTGTCAACGTTTAACGGTTCACTTGAAAAAGGAAACAATGAGACGAGAAATGTTGGGCGCACTCACCTACATTGTTCATTTTTGAGTGTCGCTTAATGACTGATTAACAATTAAGTGCGGACTCGATGTAAACGTAGCGACTTACTTATTACTTTCTTTGCGATATAATGTCGGTGCTTACGTGACTTCATCTTGAGTTAAGTAGGCACTTTGTTGAGAGATGAGCAACACGTGTGACATTTGAATTATGTACATGTAATTATGAATATTCATGAAATATGTATTTATGGAGGCTTTTTTTGCATACCTAGATGTTATAACAATTTGGTCGTATTGTCATCATTACCATCTGCCTAACTTTTCCCAACTATGTTGGGGTTGGCTTCCAGTCTAACTGGATGCAGCTGACTACCAGTATTTTACATGTAGCGACTGCTTATCTGACCTCCACAACGTAGTTACTAGGTAACACAATACCCCTGGTTGTCGGACTTTTGGGCTTCTAACTACCCGTAACGACTGTCAAAAATATCTACAAATGACAGCTGGGACCAAAGGCCAAACATGCTTTCCGAGGCACGAAGGGGTCTTGCTATGTAAAGATGGTCACCCATCCACGGACCAACAGCGGCAAGCGTAGCTTAACCTGATCGATCGACGCGTGCGGCTGTTATTACTTAGCCACAAGCCCCCCTCAATTTGGTCGTATTGTAGGAGTCCTAAAAGTATACAGGAGCTGGTAAATTGCCACATTAGATAAAAGCTGATTTAATTACATTGATTCAGTAAGTATTTTGATGTACCTAAGTACCTACTTATAAATTTAAGCCAGTGATATTGGGTCAAAATTTGACCAATGTGAGCTCTTTTCAAACCAGTTCAGCATCCAGTATCCAGCGTTGAATTGAATCCAGATGTTGGTGGAGGTGTTACTGGATTCAAACGCGCTGGATTGAAATAATATAACCAATATAAACGCTTCGAAATTCAGAGCTGGATTTGAATAAACGAATTTCAATTCAGTATCTACTGGTACAACCTAGCACTAGGTTGAAAGAATAGGCTGCTCTATTTCAATTCAAAACTGGATGCTGGATTGAAAAGTGTTAACATCGATCCAGTATCGATCTAGTGTCACTGGATTCCAGCGTTGGATCAATGTTAATCAGCCATAAAGGTAAGTACCTAAGTACATAATCAATAAGCAATTCCATAGTTTATGGGTGGGTAGGTCTCGCATTTTAATGTAACTTCCAGAGCTACGCTAATTACGAGTTTGTTGCAGTTGGTAATGCGAATATTTATAATACATTTGTATAATGAATGAGTATTTTAGGAGCAGTTTGTACTCGATGTGTGTGGTTGGTGCTAATGTAATGACGATCACGTTGCGCCCGCGCGGTGCTGAACCACAAGTTACGAAAAGCACACGACGCCGCCCGCCGCAGGAATACCAATCGGGCTAAATTGGGCGGCTTACAAAGGTCGAAGGCAAAATTATTTATAAAAAAAATTACGAAACAACTACATAAAAAAGAGTTGGCACATTGGACGTGCTCACGACGCCACGTTCTCTCTTTTGAAGGTTACCCTGCGAAGCTGTGCGTGTACCGTTAAAACAAAACTGTCATCGTTTAGTTAGAAGAACTAGTTTAACTATTGGACGGAATGACTGTGCTTGATGAACAGGTTGGAGAGGAGGGATAATAATAGAAAATTGAGATAGCCTGATGAAGACTTAATCTGTGTCAATAAAATTTGAAAGGATTAAAAGCCTGCTTAACTGGCATCATGACAGAGTTATCGGATAATTATCGTAACATAAATATAATTTTAAGTATTTTAAATATTTTAATTGATTATTTAGTGAGTTGTATGTTGGTGCGGCGCCCCGCGCAGTATACGCGCGGAGCTGGCGGCGCGCACGCAGGTTTGGTCCACAGCATGCGGTTGCCCGGGGTCGGGTGTCGTATTTCTAGAGCATTGAACCTCGGCAACCTTGTGCGTTGAGCCCGACCGCTCTCCGCACGCTGCGCTGACGCAACCGCTCCAGCCCCTTCTCTACTTCGACCGCAACCATATCGCATAATTACTCCTTTAGGGCACACCTGTTCTTAACAACGGTTACAATGGACGATTTGATGTTAGCGCTAATCGATTCATGAAAGGTTGAACTTAATTGGAGGTTGTTTAGCATTACACAATGTACCGACCAAGATAGCCACCTTTCAAATAAATATATACCTACTTGAATCACCATTGTAATTGAACGATGTTAAATTTTTTAATGATAAAGTTTAGTAAGATGAGCACGACTGCAGCGCAGAGCCGCGCACCGGTGCCGGCAGCACTAATGAAGTTAGCACGTCGCGGAGGGTGCAGAGGAACAATGCGGAGAGTCGGTCAAGAGGTGCGAGTGCGGAGCGCTAACGAACCGTAGCCGTCCGCAAATAGTCCGCGAGAAGTGCGAAACGATCGCGGGGCTACAATTGGCGCCTGCCCCGAGAGCGTTGCGAGGTGACGCTTACGTAAACCGCTGACATAACCGAGTCGACGACCGCCGCTTGCGCAACCACCGCCGAACCCGCAACCCCACGCACCGCACCTCCCCCTCGCCACCGCCACTCCCCACTATCCGCCAAAATTACCTAATTGTACCCAAAATGCATCAAAAGGACACTGGTCCAACGCCCGAGTTACGACACCGGCAATCATTAGTGCAACAACCTTCTGCCTAGTGCCTAGGCAGGTGACGGACATAACTTGAACGTTTGCTACGGTATGCGATCGTTTAACATTTTAATAACTTGATCTGATATGTACTTGATACTATTTAAGGCTGTATTGCGTTTGATTGTAACCAGGCAAATGCTGACCAGTCACGAGTTACAGTTATAAAAACCTAGGTCAATGTAAAATTCTACTGACGATTATTTTTTAAATAGGTGGTCATTTTGAGTGCGAATAAAAAATATATACCTAATTCTTGATCACAATTATTGCATTCCGAAAAGATTCGAAGATAACCACCGAGGTTCATTGGTGTAGGATGTCCGACTAAAAGTTAATTGCTATAGGTTATCGAATCCTTTAAAGTTTAAAGACCCGAGTTTCACGATTGCACATCTGGGAGGGGGATCTCGGTCTTTCGGCGAGACGAGTATACTGCACAAAATGTGTGACAGCGGCATTGCGTATTCCCCGCAGGTGTAAGGAACCGAATGGTCCGTCAACGGAATTGTGGGCATGTACGTGACGTATATGGTACAGTTATCCTTAGTGAACGAAAGTGAAAACTTAATGCGGGCCCAGTCAACGACCCCGGCGGGTCGTCGACCGCGCCGAACTGCAAAGGCCGTTTGTGAGTGCTGAGGCCGCGCGCGCGACATTTAGCCGTGCACTGGACGCGCCTGCGCACCTATTGCACACCCTAACTAACTATAATAATATCATCATTTGAAAATCAAGAAAGTATTTTTAAAAGTAAAAGTTATGGACGTCATGAAATCTAGAGCGAGCTTAGAGGAATTTTGACAAGTGCTCACACAGCGACGACCATTCACCCGAAGCTTGTTTCATGAATTATAAGTTTTATTTTTTGATAAAGATTCGAATAATTTTAAGTGCTTCGGATCATATGTTAAGATTTTACTTTATTGAGAGGCGGTATATCGCACTATGTTTTACTAATGACACTCATTAAACAGAAAACAATAGAGTATTTACTGATATCGATTACTGAACTTCATTTAATCAGACCTTTAAGAGCGTTTATTCTGAAAGTTGGCAACGTCGCAAATAGATGTCAAATATTTCGCTGTTTTGATAAATTTGCCAATATTACTGTATGGAAATATGAAATGTGGCTAACTAGCGAACTAGAATATTAATAATGAGTTGCAATTATAACACTGAATTTGATGTTGTAATCGTTTTAGGTATAAAAAAGTCATTTGGAAAGTTTCTAAATCCTTATTTTACATCGTAAACTAAATATTCGGTGTTACGATATTAATTATGCATTTCACAATCAATATTTTAGTAAGCTAGTTAGCCACATTTCATATTTCCATACAGTAATATTGCCAAATTAATTAAAACAGGTAAATATTTGACAGCTATTTGCGAAGTTGCCAACTTTTAGGATATACGCTCTTAAATAGTAATTTAAATTTTTGTAGTGTTCTCAGGAAAAAGTGTTTTTACGATAGAAATGATGTGAATGTGTGTATATGAATGAAAATGAGGAACCGTAGCATCGCCGAGATTACTACTACACTATCTACTTACGTCCTTTACATACTACGACATTGTTACGTATGTATTTATTCAGTACCTAACATGTAGGGGAATAACATTTTAAAACAACTATTCGTATGCTGACTAAATGAATATTCAAGATAAAATTGCGAAGCTAAGTTTGTCGTTCTGCCACCGAGCTACGAATGTTATGTCATCGGGACATAACTTTCGAGTTTGTACCAGGTACATATCAGGGAGCAATATTTTGGACACATTTCGTATGTAAAATTAACGTAAGTTGATTGCGAAGTTAAATATATCTAAAATTTGCGGTTACAGTTTGGCTACGGCGACGAAACTACGGCCTACGAAGATTTCGTAGCATGCGCAAAATTTTTGGTCACGTTTAATGTTTTATTTCTCTAGTTTTGTGAAAGGATATCTTTCTGAGCTAGGAAAAGCATAATTATTTTGTAAACCATAGTAATGTGAACAGCGGTGCTACAATATTGTAGTCAGATGGCGTAGCGGAGCAAAACGTTCAGTGTGCATAATTTATAAACTACACAGTTTACCGCTATTGTAGTTTTTTTTTAAATTCTACTTCCGCATGGTTATATTGTTCGCACAAAATGGAATGGGTGCGTAGAAACAGCATTTTTGCAATCGGTGTCAAAATTCGTAGGTAGGCACGTAAACTAGGTAGATAGAACCATATTTTTGATGTTAAATGCTTTGCCTGGGGTACTTCTACCAATAAATGATCAAGTCCTTACTAACATAATTCTGATAAAAAGATTTAAACGCATTTATAACAAAATTATTGTTAACATACACCGTGAAATTTGAATCACAGTTTTGCTAGAACAAACGTTATTCAGACCATGGTCTACTACCATTCTACAGCATCCAATAAAAAAAAAACATAAATTGGTTTTTGAAAAAACACAAAAAGGCAAAGTTTAAAATGTCACGATTATCTACTGCTTACTAAATTTCGTTTATGGAGGTACATTAACCTGTAAACAATGCTGTGTCCCATGCGTGGTGTCTGTGTTGTAGGGAGTAACGATAATCTTGACATTTTAAACTTTGTTTTTTTTTGTGTTTTTTCAAAAACCTATTATGTTTTTTTTTATTGGATGCTGTAGTATGGTAGTAGAACATGGTCTGAACAACGTTTGTTCTAGCAAAACTGTGATTCAAATTTCACGGTGTATAAACAAGTCAGCGTTAAGAGTTAAAGATCGCCATTTATTTTTCACATTTAAGTTTTATAGTTATGACAAAACAAAAGTTATAGGCATGTGACAGACAATACGACTGTCAAGATCTAGTTAAGATATTGCAACTGTGCTTAAAGGCCAGCCTCGGACACAAAGGACTGCGCTGACGTTGAAAAAAGTGACTTTTTTCAACGCGTACATTTATTTGCTCTTGCTCTTGCGCAGTCATTGTTGACACGTATGGACAGATAGACTATAACTTTTGCACGTGAATTCGGTTTTATCGAACGGTGCTTTAACTGGATTTAGTTATTTAGATACTGTATTTACAAATAACCTATTATCTCAGATTAGTTACATTATCTGTTGGTGTTATGATTATAGTTAATAACTTAATACAAAGGCTTTATGTGTTTGAATGAAAATTATTCATCGTTGATTGTAATTTTCTGAAACAATCGAGTCCGCGTATCACTGGTCAGTTTCCCTCACTCGTTAGGTTATTGCATTCGCCAGTTTCGTTGATTAGTCAGTTTCACAGATTGGTCAGTTTTGCGGATTAGACAGTTGCGTTAACTCGAAAGTTGCCAGTGTTCGCCAGTTTTGTTGATTCGTCAGTTTTATTCAAATCGTCAGTCAAAGTACAGTCGGTGGAAAACTGCACACAGGTCTGCTAATTTAAATTAGGTTTTAGGTAATATAACATCACGCTTGCTTCCTTAAAGGGTTAGGGAGAGGTATACCTACTTAGAAGAACCATGTAATAGGCGGCGAGCGTATGGCCGGGCCCAAATCCAAACTCCGTGCTGCTACTGAAAAATATCTACTGGAAAAGCCCAATATCACTTCTTTTGACTTGAGAATCGAACCCAGTACTTTATGCTCAGCAATAGCGCTTGCGACGACCAGACAAACGAAGCTAAAAAAAAAAACAAATATGTACTAAGGTCTACTTATCAGATTACAGTTACATGATGTTAGAAGTGGTTTTTATTTTTATTTGCTTAGATTTTAAATACAACTTTAAGTTTGATTTAAATTGGACTAGGTATTCCTTACAATGCCTTACATTATCCACTTTTATTTGTTACAACGTAAACATATATTTTTCCTGGACTGAGTGAACCAGACTGACGAATCAACGTAACTGGCGAACACTCGAAACTGTCAAGTTGACTCAACTGTTTAATCCGAAAAACTGACCAATCAGCGAAACTGACTCATCAACAAAAATGGTGAACTAAATAAACTGACGAGTGAGGGAAACTGACCGTGAGAGTGATACGCGGACTATCATTTTTGTTATAATTTAAAACAAAGCGTAAAAGTTGGGTAGATTATAGTTCAGATATCCAAAATCTGATTTCATAGTAACCTGTAAGATATTGCCATTATTTAACAAATCTGCCAAATACAAAAGCTCCGATACGAATACGTCATCAATGGAAAGGCTAATAAATTACAGTTCTGTAAGAAGGCAAGTGTCATCAGTCAACGTTCACCGCAGTGCACAGTGAATAGTTTGTCTAAGTTGTTATTGTCTTCACCACATCTGATACCTACTACTCTATTTCTAGTGTCCCGTCAAGTATAATTAGCACTTGGGCCGGGGCGAAAGTAGTCGCTTTTGGGTTTGTTGTAGAGCGGGCGGCGCTATGTGGCCAAGTGGTCGTCACAACTAGGCCGCGTTTCCACCGAACGGGTCTTGACTTTTTGTTCGTGATGATGCGGAACAGAAGAGAGAAATTCGGTGAGATAAAGCAGCACTCGCTAAGGAGGACACGGTCACGAGGAGTCATCGGCTCCAAACTCGACGAATGTAGAGCAAGCGATGTTTCTCCTTGGGCCACGCAACCTGTCCGCGGGCCGCCGAGCGCCACCAGCGCCCCAGGCACAATGCGCCTCGTTACCACTAACATTTCGCGTGCAACTATTCCTAAAAAGCCTACATTACAACATCGCAACTCATTTTTTCAGCCTTCTGAAGAAATATTTTTTAGACCTTGAATATTTTTTCATGTTTCAAGGTGTACTAAGTTGGATCTGGTTTTTAGTAACAGAAAACTTTCTACAATAAGTATTCCTCAGAATGTAAAGAATACAGTTACCTGGCTACGACAATTAAGATGTTTCGTATGTTTTTTTAAAGGATTGTTTCTAAAGAGAAGTCCGTTCGTTAAATTGGTTATTTTAAGTAAACATTAAGATTTAGATAGGCCTAAATGGTCTCAATTATGTGACTACAACATAACTTTCTTTTGCAATGCGTATGTAGATGCGTGACAGAGGCATTGTTCGCTAAAAAGGCAAAAAAATCCAATAATATTTTGGAAAGCACGGCGAGTCCTTATGTAAGAGTTCAACGTGACACTTCTTGCGAAGGCAGTGTGCTGTGTGCGTCCGTTCAGCGCGCCACTTTCCTTCACTACAATATTTGGATAGCTACAGAATTATGCCTATTGTAGTAGTAGCTGTTCTCATCTAGCGCGGGTTTTACGTCTTTACACACACGCAGTTTTGCTGTGATGACTGTGGCAAGATTGGACGTTTATTTTTTGCAATAAAATATTATTGAAGTATAATTTCTTATTGATATCGTATTCGATATAGAGATATGAACATTTTATCAATTATAGTTTTATATTACCTACATGCCATTAAGTTTTTACGTAATTATAATTTTGCACGTTCGTATTTTATTTTCGTGTTTATCAGTATGTAGTTATCACTTTATCAGTCATCATAACGGAGTAGGTATAATTTGTTGGCATTTTACAACAATTTATTATATAGTAGAGTAGCCACTCGGCCAAGTGCTAATAAATTGATAAAACAAATTAAGTTCGCAGTTTTGAATTGTAAGCAAAACAGTACCACATAAACCAGAGTAACAAACGGTGGCCTGTTAAATACTAAATGTTACTCTTAGAGATAAACGCTCTAAAAGCTCTTCAAGCTTCACCCTGCTAGTTGTTTAGTTTCTACTAAAATGATTGATTTCGGAATTATACTTTCAGTATAGACGTCCTGACTATTTAATAGCTATCATAAATGTTGTCAGCACTTCAAAATTGGGACTTATTACAATAGGTACGTAAACGTAGCGCCCAGCAAAGTTTCGCAATAAAGTGAATGCTTTTAAAAACTTATAAAACTTTCTAATTATTTTGTTTACGTCCTAAATACTATAAATTGCATCGACCACTTTAAAAATAAATTAAATATATCATAATAATATTGACAGCATGCGGAATGGATACCACATTGTTTATGCTAGTAGATACACGATGAGGCTTGATATATAATTTATAGCGGATAGACAGAGGATGTTTGCGTTTATGCTGATGTCGGCGTGTCGAGTGTCGTTCGAAGAAGACTCTCTGCTGACGGCTGACAGCAGCCGCACCAACGCGGGGTCAACGACCTCCAACAACGCTATACATTTGGCGAACAATGATTTGGAGTGCCGAGGTGAATGGCCGCGCTCGGAGGGGCTGAGCGTGGGCAGTTATTGACCCATATTGGAGGTGAAATGTAGATCAGTGGGCGAGAGCGGCGAAATTCGCCGCGGAGTCTGCGCGCGCGCCGCGGCCACAGAGCTGCGCCCGCGCCCATCGCGGTACTAGTTGTGTAGGTACTATACGCACATAGCTGTGCTCTCAAAGAAACCTTGCGTTTTGAATAGCCAAGCGTTGCTTACGTTATTTAAGAGAATTAGGTATTACGACAAAAATAAAAATGGCATAGTTTAGTTTTTTTATAGTTAGTAAGTTAGTTAGTTTATTTTAGTTATTTAACTATTAAATGTCAATTTAATACAATATCAATTTTACAATATCAATTTAATACAATATTTTAATATTAATAATATGGTAAAACTGTTAGTTGATTACATATATATTTTATATATTAAATTATATATCACTCTCTGTCTAATCTTATTTTAAGCACTTTTTAGTGTTCATTTACTGTAATAAATGACGTCTATATTATCCATATTAGATGAAAGTGCTTCGGCATAAAATAGTCGTTATTTAGGGTCAAGTTTTATAGCCGAGCTGTGTCGGGGAGGTAGGTATTACGGAAAGGGTCAACATCGCAAAACAAATTGGTAGACCAACTTGACCTAACGGCCAATATTGGGCGGAATAGTCAATAGGTGGGGACCGCTAAGTAAGCAAAATCTGGTTGTAGCACTGAAATAAGCCGAGTACAGACCCACTATATGCCAGTTATACCTCCAATGTATTGTACTTATAAAGTGCGATGACACTACTTATCTATGATCTGATCGATGGCGTACTGACATGAATTTATTAGTGTTTGTGTCGTCCTATTTGACATTTCAGCGATGGCAACGACTTTTAGGGGCAAAATAATGAGTACTGTCCAGTAGAACGAATTAATGAATAAAATTCATGTTTCATGAAACTTATTTACGCGAAAATCGTTCATTAAAGTCAAATAAACCAGTCGAATGTAAGTTGAATTTCACGAGTTCCGAACTAATTTACGCGATGGGAAATGCAGCGATGTGGTGAAAACGTAGTTGTCTATATTTGCTTGTTACTTTGAACAATTTCTTGATTGCAAGGTTTGTCAATTTCAATTTCGTAAAACAGGATCATTACGAATAAAAGCTTGAATTTTGAATATACGGTCATAGCCGTATTTTCTTACTAGATTTTTTCCAGTACCGTACCGTTATTATGTATCGCGTCAAAGCTTAAAGAAAAATCATGATAGAAAACACAAGTATAACTACTCAACATGAGGTCAAATCTACTGCTTAGTCCCGATTCTGCAAGTAAGTGTTAATTAAGTGTAAGCAACTTTCGTCAATCACGTGTTCGTGATACATCAAGCGCGCATTCCGCCGAAGAGTGCGGCCTTCTACCGAGGCTAGTGTGACTACCACCTCAATATGACCTAATCGCCGAATAACGCAAAAAGTGGCACGCGAGCCACTCTTAATGAGACTTCAATTTAGTAGCTACTATGTTGCTATGTTTGTGTTACCTACCTACTTACTTACATTGTCGAGCGAATTGGAGTGTTCGACTGTTCGTTGCCGAATTTGGTAAACTAGGAAAAAGCTGATAATAATGAAAGAGTATATCAGAATTACATGTGTCCCTGAAAACTAGGACTTTACATGCAACTTTCAAAATATTTTAAAGTCCGTATTCGTTTTAGTTTTCAGCTGGAATATATAAGCTGATAAAACAAATGTGATTGTAGGGAGGTTCATTGGTTCAAGTGAAGGAAAGCTTCCAGCTTCCAGAGTTCAGTCCAGACTACGAAAACTCTTTATAATACAGCATCATAGAAAACCAGAAATTAATATACTTATTTAAAAGAAACGGGAGGATACACTCGTAGTCGTATTGGAAATGAAAAGTACGAGCGTGTAATTTTGGAATTATTCAACCCATATATTATTACGTTTTCAAAGAAAATTACAGCGCTGTAAACCTCATTGTGCGATGAATTTAAAGCTTGAGATTAATGAGTCAGTAAAATGTTCAAATGGTAGTAGGTATAGAACAAGTAGACAAAAAAAAATTGGATTGTAAGGTGACCAAGCCCGGGTCGACGGCGCGTTGTGTTCCACGCGCGCCTCAAAGAGATGTCAGCAAATTTGACGGGGTCTGCTAGGGCCGATGCCTGCCGGGGTTGCGAAGAAGTCCGAAAGGGAAATCGTGGCCCCCCGGCAACATGGCAACCGAAGGAACACGGGTGGGTTTTAGTCAGTAAGTGTCTGACACGCTCTCCCGCTCCGCCCAGAGCGGGAGAAGTTATTTGATAATTTCCCACCAAAAAAAAAAAAGTATATGTAAGGTTTTCTGCCGACCTGGGGCACATCTGAGAAATCCGGTAGTGCCTGAATTCAATATAGGTACTTACCTAATGTTAGCTGAGTTTTGGCTATCTAGCACAATAACTTAAACATTTATGTTCGGAAAAAGGTAATAAGTTTGAAAGTGGAAGAAGCTGCACCCCACGTTGAACTAATTTCGAGCAAATGCTACTAAGAGGCATTAAAACGAAATGAGTCTTAAGATTTAAGAGCTTTCCAAAAACAAACTGAAAATTGTTGAAAACTGATATTTTATTTAAAATTCAAGAATTTCGCACTAGGCACTATCAGGTACGATTTTGAGTTCATATTGACGTAGCATGCATCATACCAGTCAAGGTAAGTTAAGCAAGCAGTTTCTCCTTCGAATAAAATACAATATTCGTGTGAGATTGGCGTATGGTTGTAACAGCGACGTTTTTCTGCACATTTTCTTTTCTTTTTTTCTGGTAAATAAAGTCACACAATAGGTCATTATCTATCATTGATCTAGTCAAGGAAACAAATCACACATCGACAAGTAAAAATGCAGAACGCCCACTTCCCAAAACAATTTAGGAAAAAGGAGTTTTTGTTCCAAAACTCGGAATTTATACTTAGGTAGACCATGACCATATTTTTTTGAGATCAGGATCATACTCAACATAATAATACCAGCCTATTATTGTCCAACTGCAGGGCAAAGGCCCCTTCTCATACAGAGAAGGCACGAGCATTGATCACCACGCTTGCTCAAGACGGGTTGGCGATTTCAGAAAGTCCAGGTTTCCTCACGATGTTTTTCTTTCACCAATGTTAGTACCTAATGTCCAAGATAAACTCAGAAAGTACATATGAATTGAAAAAGTGTCTTTGGTACTTGCTCGGATTTGAACCCATAACCTCGTGCATGAGAGGCGAGGCCTTAACCATTGAGCCATAACTAATCGAATACCCAACATGTAGTGTAGAAAAGAAAGCCAGTTACCTGAGCCCTCCACGCTTATCGGATCGTCAAAAAATAAAGGTATTATATTGAAACCATACAAATGTTTCTGTCTTATCTTTGTATCGTTCTGGCGGAGCTTATTTTACCAGATTATTACTCGGCGAATACTCGAAGGATTTAAAATAAAGGTCAGCCTACTTCCCCGTATCTTTTGCTTCTAATAGACTTGGTATTTTACTGTTACCAAATAAAACTACAGCTGAAGCAGAGAGTCTTGCATACGAGTATATAAAATTCCTAGGATCGTTATTCTTGTGTCAAGGTAGTCCAAGGGTGAATATTGAAACCTTGTGCTCAAAATCTCTAATAGTTACGGGTTAATGAATTTGTGCAAAGTAATTAAAAACCGTTTAAGTTTCATGACTGGTGCATGAGGCAGAATGGCGGAAAATGATATTATCTTTAATTATAGGTACTTGTTCGTGAGTTATTGGACAAGTTGCTAGAGACGTAGTGAAGCTACTGATTGACAGTTAATTTCGCGTTCAATTTGTTATTTTCCGATGGATGAGAAATAGAAAATCGCTAGCTTTCTTCCGGACCAAGAAATAGGTTCAATATTAGTTCAACGTTTATTATATTTTCCTGTGTAAGGTTCGAGGGTTTGAGTCAAGGAGTTGGTCAACAAACAATCTTATTAGCTGTCTGGCGCGGTGCCTCAGGAACGAATCTCGCTGACCTGATTCAACACGTGCGCGACGAAGGATCCCATATTGCTCTCGGAAATAAAGAAAACTGCTTTACTGCCTTCGAAACAGTTAACGGCTCTTTGTCCAAGTCCAGACACATAAAATGTCCCAAATATCGAGGGAACGCTTTATGGCATTTCGGATAACGGTTCTCTTAATAAATGTTTTGGGAGAGAGATCTATAGGTAGTAGACCTATGTGTTAGCTCCATAAAGATGTAGGTACTTCCTCGACAGATAAGATTGTATCAATTGTTGTACATTCTCACGACGCGTCAGTAAAATAATCCGCAGCCATTTATAACGCTAATTGCCACCTGCAATAAAAGATAATAATATTTTATTGTTCCTTTTATAAGTAACGGCAGTGGCTATAACGGAAGTGACAATAATGAAAATATCGATTCCATTTCGACGTGCACTTACAAAAATTTTACCGAATTTGGGTTATTGGACTAAAAGCAAAGAAAGTAGGCCTTCTGATTGGTTTTATACCAATTTGCGAACCAGCGTTAATCGGCACAACTTACGGTGTTGTTACCAAATTATATTGCAGTTAATACTTATATAAATAATTTGAAAGCTCTGATGAGCTTAAATTAAAGTAATAATCATCAGTAACTGAGTGTTGTGTCTCTTTAATTCACAGGTCATTGTAATTTTGCTGCATGGTGCTCCATCACATGTTGTCCTCAAGTGTCCCTTAATATACCTAATGGGTTTTCATTAGTTTCACAAATTACATTCTAACGTATAAACAGGATTTCTCTTAGAAACGGAAGATATTGTGACGAAAAATTGACGAGAAAAGTTGAATTAAGACATTATAGTGATCTCACTAAGAAAACTAGTTCACATAAGTAAAAATTCGCTGTGCTATCATAAACTAAGCGTTCAGATTGTGCTGCCCCAGCAATGGCTGAACATTTGCATAGCAACCTCTCGACTCAGAGAGAAGAATAAATACTGACTTAGGAATTTTAATAGCCGTAAGGAATTGCATTGTCTAACAAAATACTGTTATCTGTTCGATATAAGAATTTTTTTTCTACATTTTATTTTAGCTTCATTTGCATTATTGCAAAGAGCAATTTATTACGGGATTAAGGTGAATTCCCGGTGGCTTCATTGGCTTACAGTGTTGTAGGGAAAGGCAATTTACTAAATGGCATTCCGTGAGGTCCTACAGAGCATGCTGATGAAGCGACACAGTTCGATATTCTGATTATTCCGATAGTTTTTGTCCCAAAGGACTTGGTCAGGTAGGAAAAATTTGCATGAAAATGCAATTTCAATGTGTCGATGTCCTATGTATGAAATAAGGTATAAGATACGGGAAAATGTTACTGTAAAACAGGCACTTTTTTAGTAGTAATAGTAATAATCTTAATTTCTCTCTTCACAAAGATTATAACTATGTGAACCTTCGTGTTAACATAGTTATAAACACTAACTTTATGAGAATATTGTCGTCCTTAAGTTGCTGAAAACAATGTTGGACTTTAGTAAAATCATATTATTTAGCTATGTATTGATGAGTTTACTTGGTACAAGTAGGTACCATAAAATGGATAGGTACCTAAAAGCATTCAGATATTGTAGTTAATCAAGAAACAAACCCTTTCATTTATAAATAATATAAAAATAAATTGCGAGCAAGTCCTTTCATCAGGCGCACTCAGAAAGCTTCTGTTTATTTTATTTACCTAAACGCCAGCTTATCAGTTACTCGCTGCGCTCCACGGTTTTACCCACATAAGTCTCGATCCCGTTGGAATATCAGGATAAAAAGTATTTTATGTCCTAACCCAGATTATTGCCTAGTGCCTACCCATGTGCCAAATTTCATGCAAATCCGTTCAGCCGTTTTAGCGTGAAAGCGTAACAAACAAACAAACTCACTTTCGTAGTTCTGATAAATCTTTATTGGAACAAAAACACATTTTACAAAATTGCGTACGTTTGTAGCGTGCGTATTTGTGTATTATATTATACAATATGTAAAAAAAATCTCCGAAAGGGGCACAAAGGTACTGCAATAACATTACCAAAATTTTTTATTTTAAAATTGTTTTTGATTATAAAAAACTTGTTGCTATTTAAAATTCACATTTTTAGTACCAAAATTACCCCAAATCCATAAAAAATTAGCAAATTTTCAACAGGGGTCATAAGTTATGACTTGTAGACATCCCGCTAAACGACGACGGCCGCCCCCCACCCTATGTAATAACGCGGTAAAATTCCCCATAGAAAAAAAAATATGGCGAATTATTTTTCTATTTTCCTGAAAAATTTCCACATAAATAGAATCTCAGTACGATACTTAACAACACCCTCACGGATCGGACAGGGTTTTTTTTTACATGTTGTATATATACTATCTTTCGCTCGCGTCTTCGCCCGCGTGGAGGTCGGAATTTATTATCACACGGAAACGTACTACCGTGATAAAAACTATCCTATATCCAGGTTATGAACTATCTGTGTGCCAAATTTCATCCAAATCCGTTCAGCACACAAACATACAAACATTCACATTTATAATATTTTATATTATATATAGTAGGATATATATAAATTAGGATTAGGATTAGGATTATCATAACTATGTTCGCGTCACGTAGGTAATATTATTTTATCGTTTGATACCGTTTGCACCTAAAGTTATAGTTATGTGCTTATGGCTCGTCGTCTTTATGATATTTGTCGATAGTGCGTTTAGGCTAATTAAGTTTCATGTCATGCTAGAAACAGACGAATCTGAATTCGATCTTTTGATCGGAAAGTAGAGAAGCGATTGTGCGGTAGGTTCTGATGGCATATCGGGCACGTTCCTTAAGAAATTTAAAAATCTTCTCACATATGTAATGTATCTGACTCATATATGTAATTTAGCATTTAATTCCGAAATCTTTCCAAATGCGCTTAAGCTGGCAGTAGTGCATCCTGTGCATAAGGGCGGGGACAGAAATCGATTAAATAACTACAGACCTATATCGATTACTACACTTTCAAAATTGGTTGAGTGGCTTATGAATAACAGATTGGTTAAATACCTAGAGCAAAATCAGCTTCTTTCTTATTCTCGATATGGTTTCCGTTCCGGAATCTCCACAAATAATGCTGTGCTAGACCTAACCACTAACATCTTCTCCAACCTGGATAAAAAACAGAAGGTAATTGGTATTTTCTTGGATCTGGCTTAAACCTTCGATACGATATCTGTCCCCAATCTTATTGCTAAACTTGAAAGGATCGGTATTAGAGGCATTCAACTTGCTCTCTTTGAGAGTTACCTCACGGGTAGGCGGCAGTGCGTCAAGATCGGTGATTTGACAAGTCACGAGCTCCCCATATCATACAGGGTCCCCCAGGACAGTATTATCGGCCCAACCGTTTTTCTCATTAAATAAATGAGCTCTGCCGGCTAACGCTTCCTTATAAATCCATCTTCACCTATGCCGATGATACTGCCCTACTCTTCCACGGAGACTCCTGGGAGCTGGCATGCTCAATCCGGACTCAACCTTGTCACCAACTGGTTGGCTCAAAACCTGCTTACTTTAAATGCTGACAAAACTAATTATCAAACCTTTTCTTTTACTGCCGCCGGGAAACCTCCTTCCTCGACTTATTCCTTAATTGTCCACTCTTGTATTTCACCTTACCTCACTGTTTGTAATTGCCCCTGCCTTTCTCGCCTTAGTTTTGTCAAATATCTCGGTGTACAAATTGATGATTGCCTGTCATTCTCTACACACATAAACACACTCACCTCACGACTGCGCAGGTTGATCTACATTTTTAAGTCCCTACGTCACGCTGCGGACCCCACGGTGCTAAGACTTGTATATCTCGCCTTCTACCAATCACTTATACAATATTGCATAATTACTTGGGGTGGATCAGCAAAAACTCATATGCTGAAATTGGAGTGTGCCCAAAGGGCACTTCTGGAAGTTGGATGGTGGTTACCTTACCGCTTTCCTACCACTGATCTTTATAAAACATGTACGGTTCTCTCTGTTTGCAAATTATTTATCGTTAACCTTGTTTTAACCACACACTCAAACTCCCTACGCTCCGTGCAAAATTGTCTCCTAACGACGTAAACATACTGTTTCTCCCTCCATCCGCACAAATTGTCGTTCGGCCCAATGTAGTTTCCCTTTCCTCAGTAGCTACGTATATAACAAGGTTGATAAAATTTTAAATATACATCCTATGTGTAGATCAAAATGTAAAAAAACTGTTACTGAATGGCTTCTTGAATTGGATTATACAGAGACTGAACATTTACTAAATATTCTAAAATAATTTCGAGTACCGGGAATATGCACCTACTCAAATTAATCTTTAATCGCGTTTCACCTTGTTAACCACACACAGACGCACACACTCTCGGGCAAGTAGGTGCTCGCGCCCAGTGCCCTTCGTGGGTGCTGGGCGCGAGGACTTATATTGCACTCACGGACACACAACACTCCAAAAACACACTTAGCACATCTCCTTTTGTTTTGTAAATGAATTTCCCTTCCTCTCAGTACTTGGAGCTGTTACAATGTTGTATGTAGTACGTAAGTGCAATTTAATGTTGTAATTTTAAGGGTGTGAGCCTGCATACAGGTCCTGAACCTAGTATAGACTCCAGCTCTCACAAAGGTTTGAATCTGCCTGTAACCTAGATACCATGTACCAAATTTGTACCTTTTTGAGAGAAATAAATTACTATTATATTTAACAAGGCTTCCAGTTTAAATTACTTGGAAATAAAGTTATAAGAAGTTGAATGTTCCATTTAAAACTTTCATGGACAAAAACTTCTATGAAAGGCAGAGGTTACTTTTGTGTCCCAATTTGGAATGTACTGTTCGTACAATACGGGTCATAAGGACTTCTGTAATAGAGGACTTCAGTGTTTTTATTTTTATTTTTTGTATGTTTGCTTGTTACGCTTTCACGCTGAACAGCTGAACGGATTTGGATGAAATTTGGCACATGGGTAGACCATGACCTGAGTTAGGATATAGGGTACTTTTTATCTCAATATTCGTACGGAATCGAGACTTATACGGGTGAAACCGCGGAGCGCAGCTAGTACACAATAAAAGTACTGTCATGCTATGAATTAGTATACAAGCAGTTAGTACAGCATCTATTATCGTACGGCTTCATACAGTCTGCAGTTATCTGGCAGGCCTCCACCATAAGCCGTTGGCACCACTTCAGCACCACGTGCAGCCAGCACGTGTCTTCGCCGGTGCCAACAGCATGCCGTGATAAAGATCAAAACAGTGCATAGACCAGAATAACCTATTTCCTTCAATAGAACAGTGAACCTTGCTCGCTTGATCATATGCAACGAACTCTTTGTCTATACTTAGGTTGTTCTATCGTGTTTTGGTGCCTTGAGCCAACCGTTTAGAATGAGACTGACAGAGGAGCAATGCCTGTAAACCGAGGTTTACTGCGAGCCTCTTCGCCGCGTATCCAGCTCATGATTAGGGATTCTGTTTCAATTGAAAACTTGTCTAGACAAAATCCCGACACGTGCCGTAACGGATTTTTGAATTCCAAATGTGAAAATCAAACTTTGCTTAGCAAATCCTGAGTTCAAATAAAACTTAATTTTAAGATTTGGAATCAAAAAGTCCGTGGAAGAAGAGTAAGCAATTGTGACAAATCTCGGTGTTCTTTTTCATGCAATTAGATTCGAAATAAAGAAACACTGAATTCCCAATATTTAGGATCTGTTTAAGTGGGACCGAAACATTGTAAGAAAATGTGAGCCGTCAGATCTATGCCCATGAAATTATCATCGCAGTAAATCTTAATCTAGGTTTGCCTTGGGGATATTACGTCTAGTTTATGTCGATGAGTTTACGATACAATACCACATCTGTACTATGTTACGTCCGGTGAGACGTGTCTCTCGCCACGAGGACGTTCGTGACATGTTTTGATTTCCGCTTAATATTATGAAGTCAACTGCGGCGAGCGAAAATCGCTCTCCTTTGATTAAGTAGAGTACCGATACCTTTTTGTATTGGATTCGGAATTATACGCAGTACTAGCTCGTGGTGTGACATAATGAAATATGAAATAAGAAAGAACGATGTAAGATGAATTGATATTGTGTGTTCTTTCAGAGGGTTAGGAGGAGGCATTGCTTTATTCTCAAGTTTGATTAGTAAACTATAATTATGTAAACAACAATGTGTGATGATTTGGTTGTTCATTGATTTTTAGATATCGGAATTAGTTTTCGGCCTTTCTTCTCAGAGTAGTCAGATAAGAAACGCCGAACTCATCTAGCTTATTTTTAATATGACGTTTAAAAGTGATACCGATATCCTATTTACAGAATAAACAATTTCATTTCATTTCATTTCCTACTAGTGACGCACGGGGATTTAAAAACGTAGGCACCTATCTATAAAGAGGCCGCAAATGAAAAAAAAACCGACACTTCAATAATAGAAACAAATACAAGAGAGGACTTTTGCTTTATTGTTATTCTATTTAATAATATTATGACGTAAAAAGTTCTACCATAAAAGATAGACCCTATCATCCAGATAGGGTCTACCTTTTACGGTAGATCTTGTCAAAAAACGTAGATAGGTGATAAGCTGAGACCACGTAAGTGATGAAAGAAGGGTGCTTGTTGCATCTGGTTTTGGTTGACATCGCGTAGATACTGCGCCAGCCACACGTTTTTCTGCTGATTTTCTCCACTCGTTACTTCAGGTAACAACACTACCAGCGGTCATTGACCCCAAAATAAATTATCGTCAAATCATTTTTTATTTATTTATCATGTTTAGGTCTCGATTAACAGCCGCACGGGTTGATCCATAAGGTCACCCATCCTTCACTTGGCGGGGTTAGTCAGTGGATGGGTGACCATCTTTATATACCGAGACTCCTCCGTGCCTCGGAAAGCACGTTTTAAGCCGTTGGTCCCGGCTGTCATTCGTGAATCTTTGACAGTCGTTATGGGTCGTCAGAAGTCCGAAAGTCTGACAACCAGTCTTACCATATTTCTAAATTAAGGTCTGTAATTTTTTTTTTGGTGTACATATTTAAGAATATTCTATCTATCTAACTATCTATTGTATTACCCAGTTACTGGGTTGTGGAGGTTGACCTCCACGACCCAGTAATAGGCAGTCGCTCCATGTAAAATATTTGTATTCAGTTGCATCCGGTTAGACTAGAAGCCGACCCCAATATAGTTGGGAAAAGGCTAGGCAGATTGAGATGTCGATTTCCATCACGTCTGCGGAGTTTTGCTAGCTAATTTAATTTTATCCTGTATTTTATGATCCAAATCCTGACATTAACTTTAATCTTAATCACTTTATGAGAATATAAATGACGTTTCTAAACAAACAGTCAATAAAAGTCACCAATTTAGAATAATTTATACCTAACTATACTCAATTTGAAATAAGATTAGACATTTAAATAAACCTTTTTACAGTCCGTTCAACCTTGATTTTTACTCCTATTGTGTTAGTGGCATGTCAAATGGCAGCTGCAGTAAACAGTTGGTATTGTAACCACTTTTTTGCTTTTAATTCCACCCTTATGCCTACGGTACAGAAATCAAAATCGGTTGAACGGACTGTAAAAAGTTTTATTTAAATGTCTAATCTTATTTCAAATGGCGTATAGATAAGTTAAAGACAATCAGTAGCTTTAAAGTTAAAGTTCAAACATTACTTCAATAAGACTATATTAACAGTCCCTGTGGAGTGCCTTGCACTTCAGCGCAGAAATAAAATTCCCAGGACATTTTATGTCAGGATAAAACTTTCACGACGCGTTTGACTACATGACAGTCAAGCACGCACAAGGGGTTTCCTTTCAGGCTTAACAAAACCCATTTATTTCTTTTAACTTAGGAACAGAGTACGCATACAAATTTCTCTAAATATATTTTAATCAGTATTATTTAAACTCCTATTTTATTTAAATGTGTTCTGCTTGGATAGTTACAAGGGCAGTACTTAAAAAGCTTTTATTAAATGAAAGGTCAAAAAGATTATGTTAGATTTAAATAAATGAGGCCATCAATTTCAATAAAAATAAATCTAATGCAGACTGAAGGATAGATTCTGGCTGTCGTTCATGCTGACTAATAAAATTATGTTTATGCCCATCATAATGTAGGAATATTTTATTAAATGCGCGTACTGAATCATCGTAACATCCCATTGTTTCACGGATAAGGCTGCACAGCTTAATGTTACGGCGGCAATATTTCTCACGATCGCAGGCAGGCGGGGCACGCTTCGGTATCGATTGCGGGTTCTCGGTACGCTATAAACGACCGACAGTTCTAATTATAGTGCACGCGCAGGCGAACGGCTTATGTCACATGTACAAGGTTACTATAGCGAGGAAATTTGTTCTAGACGAGTTTCCGAAAGCGGCTTGAAGAAAGTACTTTTACTGAGAGAAGGCGCGACGTGGCACAGTTTCCACGCGAAACGTGGCGGGAGGTACATGCGCGCACGTCGGCGCCCGCGCAGGCTTTCCAACTCACACCACAAATTTAACGAGCCGAGAGGGGAAATATACGGGATTTAATGTAATATACGAGTAGAAGCCACCGGATGCACACGATGTTTCTCGCGCCAGTAGTCTAGTCGCTACTTTTCCGAGTTTTCCAATGCGTAGGTGAACGTACCGGCACCGACTGGTCCTCGTTCAGTAGTTTTCATAACGCGTGCTTTTGGTTTCCTGCCGCAAATTTTACGTTTATCTATCGCTGATAACGTGATAGATACTTTGTCTTGTTTTAGTCATAAATGTAATTAACCATAAATTACAATAAAGTTAACGATAAAATGCTATTGTAAAATATAGGTACCTTTCGGGAGTTCAGCTGTTGTTTTTTTATTTTTCCTGCTATATTTGTCATGTGTTTGTGAGAAATCGTTCAATTATAATCCTATTTGTTAATCCACTTTAACACCATATTATTATGATAACTATTTGACCAGTATACTAAGTAGGTACACATATCTAAATGATTATGTTTTATCTGACGTTACGTTTTTTTTAAAACATTTTTTTTTGTGTATTTTGTCTAAGTGACCAAACTCTATAGTTTGGTTTAAAGGTTACACATACACAGAAAAAAAAATTATGAGTGGAAAGCGAGGACATAATAAGAAATCATAATAATAAATACTTTAAAGGTTAATATTGAAGTGGATTAGAAAGAAAGTACTTATATGGTTAGTACGCAACGATCGACCCGAGTTTCATATAACAGTCAGCTCATATTACTGTATGATTGTTGGTAGATTTGGCACGAGCAAATCACATCCTGCATCCTGCACGAACTGTGTCGTTTGTTCACCTCTACCTATTTAGGTTATGTTCTACGTTCTATGTTAAGAGGTTTGGTTTCCGCACTAAGTCCTTCAGGTGGACCATTGTGCGTGGGCCATGGCGGCCGTCGATAGTTATTCGAACCAGCCCACCTCCCTCCAAAAGTTCATTAGGTCTCTTGGTCTGTGAAAGATCATTTGTGAAAGATTCAGAACATCTGTGAAAGATCTAGGTGGCCCAAGGGTTTTTGTTCTGATCTGGGTGACGCTTGTATTTTCAAAGAGCACATGAGCAATGGTTTCGTCAGCCTCCATGCATGCATGCATGCCCTACACAGAGGAATGTCCGTTATGTCTATTATGTGGAAGTGTTTATTTAGCGAGCAGTGTCCCGTGATGGTCCCCGTCACCAGGCATAGGTCGTTCCTGTCCAGGCGTAAGAAGTGTCTGGTTAGCCTGCCTTCTAAGGATGCTATAGCTTCCCTGGATTGCCTGCAGCCCGGTATCGAGGATCGCCAATTCTCTGCTTGTGTGTGGGTGAACTTTTGTAGCCACCTGAGTAAATAGTTGAAGGGAATGGGTACGATAGGTTCGGGTCCACAAAATGACGTGCTGGATGCTCTTCTAGCTAGTTCGTCAGCTGCGTCGTTACCTAGTGATCCGTTGTGTCCGTTTATCCATTGCAGTGTCACTGTGTTGCAGTCAAATACCGCTACACGTTCTAGTGCATTGTGATATTCTAGTGTTAGTCTCGTGGTAAAACTTTTTTCCCTAAGGATTGGAGAACTGTCCGTAACTCTCCTGGCTTCTATGGCGTAAACCGCTTGTATAATGCCCACACACTCCGCCTGGTAGACGGTGTTGAACATTCCCTATTTAGGTTATTTTGAAGCTATACAGGTAAAGGTAAGTATGAAAATGTCATATTATGAAAGCTACGAAACCACAGATGAGACGGATTAATTTAACATTGTTAACTTAAAATAACATCGGTTATGGCAATGATTTGTGAAATCACTGCAGGCAACTGAGGTGATTCTTAATGACTTAAAAAGGGTTTTCAGTGGTCTCCCATCAACATGTAACCGTGAAAAGTCATGTTTCATTGCAATTATTCATTACTAAGTTACTAGTGCTATGCCATTATACGGACTTTCCCCGTTTTTAGGGGAGCTAATGAATTACTATGGCAATGAAAGGAATTATTTCCCATTCCGGGCAAATGGCAAGAGTTGAGTGAGCGAAAGCGATTATTGTGATGCTCGAATGCGATAGCCTGCCATTGCCGAGTACTATTGTCTAGTTAGTATAGAATTACGACTGGTTTTATTAAGACTAATAGGTACCTAAAGGCTTACCGGCTTCTATGTACGGCAGGAGAAGACGCAAGCTTGGTCCTTAGTTTCACCAGAAACTTAATTAGGGTCAAAGGAAATTAAGGTAAGGACTACACTAGAGTATATAGGTACCTAAATAATCAAACAGACAAAATAAACATGGGCACAGATCCAATTATCTTTTCGTATCCTGGCAAAGAAAGACACCTAATCACAGAAGGGGAAGTGATGGGTATGCATTTCATCGTAGACCACGGAGTCCTACACAAATGCTAGGAACAGCCTTAGGATAGTTTTAGAAGGTACAGGATATACTCCATGCTCACCTTTGAGTATGAAGTATGTAAGAACTCAGAGGTAGGGTATAGAGGCTTATTTAGTCCGAGTATATTCATGAATCACTGGGATTTTATAACAGAAAAGGTTTTCCCAAGAATTTATCGATTGTCTACGTAGCTTGTTGCAATTTCGCATCAAAGAGATTTACCACCTTATTTATATCTATGTTTACCACCCAAGCTTCAAACATTATGGATTCCACATCCAGAGGTGTATGCATATAATCGTGATAGGTCGGCGTTGCTTCCGACCTTTCGTTCCTCTACTTTCGTATTTCACATTGTGTCGACATTCTCCTTATGCCATTCTGTTGACATGTCCTAACCGGCGCATGATGTTATATCCAATTTCTTGGCGAGTTGGGTGTGAAGTTTAATACATTATCTAGGATTATTCCAACATAAATAGGCATTAATTAATATGTATTTTATACATTAGTTAAATGCTAAACATTTTGGACTTTTCTAACTAGATGCAAGATCTTAATTTTCAGCAGACATTCAGGCCTTATACGTTGGTCTAGTATTTCAAACAAAAGTTATACCTATTAAGTAATATTTATCGAAGGTCAAAATACAAAGGTTTATCGATTGTCGTAGTCTATTTCGTGATTCTTACCCATTACACATTACGCTTTATTAGTTTTTTTTTTGCTAAACGCTATCGCATTGAGAATAGGTAAATTGAAGTAGACTAAAACGTCATTATTTGATTTCTGAAGTAGCTTTACTATCTATATTTATAATTGGGGAAGGGGCTACTAAATATTTATTGGTAGCATTTGCGACAATTGATAAAAGTTAATTCCTAATTGTGGTAATCTGATAACGCATCGATATACGTTTTTATGGCTTTAAATTTGTATAAAAACTGAGTGTTTTTACACAAACAATTATAATTTTCATTGATTTGTGAAAGCAAGGTGAGTTAAAACAATTTAATAAAATATTTATTAACTAATTTAGGTAGTATTAATTCAAGCTAACTAAGTACATTATTAGAAAATTGTAAAGTAAGAATGCTAATATAATGTATTTAAACAAAATTGTTTTGTGTGCTAATCTTGAATCCTGAAAGTGTTTTGTTCAATAAGTTATTTACTTTTTTTGCAATAGTTTAAAGTCACGTATCCGTATAAAATCGATTGTCGTAGCATGTCTGGCGCTAGGTATTTTGTTCTAAAATTCTTCGCTTACTATTAATTTATTCTGAATCGTAATAATTTTAAAATAAGTTTACCATTGTGTGCTTTCAACGATACACTTTTTTTTAAGCATTAGGTAATGTTATTTACTTGACTGTACGTACACTTGACCGAATAAGATTCATCCGGGATTTGTCGTTATGTTATATTTACAAGTTTGAATATATTGTTTCAGTTAAAAAACTTTAAACACACACAATGAAGACCTTCGTTGCTCTGTTCGCCCTGTTGGCCGTGGCCGCCGCCAACCCTCTGCCCCTCGTGCAGATCATTGTGAACGTCGATGCTCCCGTCGATGTCTCCCCCGTCGTCGTCCCCGCCAAGCCCGAGATAACCCCTACCCCCGTCCAAATCGTCGATGAGGCTGAGAACAACATCATCCCCGACCCCGTCGTTATGCCCGCGCCTACCCTCCCCGAGATCGAGATTCCCGAACCCGTCGTGATGCCCGAACCCGTCCTCCCTGAGGTCGTCATTCCCGAGCCCGTGGTTATGCCCCAGCCCGTCCTCCCTGAGGTCGTCATCCCCGAGCCCGTGGTTATGCCCCAGCCCGTCCTCCCTGAGGTCGTCATCCCCGAGCCCGTGGTTATGCCCGAGCCCGTCCTCCCTGAGGTCGTCATTCCCGAGCCCGTCGTCTTGCCCTCCCCCGTGGTGGTCGACCCCGTCGTCGCCCTCCCCGAGGAACTCAACTAAACAGCAACTGAAGAACTTCGCGTCTGCTGAGCTCCAATAATCGAGAATCAATCTGAAGTGACGATTATTGAGGAACTTTCGACCAGTGATACCTTGGAAAGAGACTATGACATCTATAACAGTTTACGGCAGATGTAGATCGGTGATTTTTATTATTTAAGAGCAATAAATATTTTTCCTAACCTTTGTGTTTTCTACCTTTTTCACCTTAACCATGTTGTATGTGATACCATACTTTTCTCCAGTTATCACTATCATAATGCTTTTTTTGCCTAAAAACTATCTGAACTCAAAACTGTACCAATATTGATGCTTATCGAATATATTAACAGCACTCTTACAATTTTTAAAGTTCGAACTTAGTTTAACTTCGTACTTCTACTAATACTTTTCAGAAGTCAAAAAGTTAATAAAATAAAAATTATCAGGTGCAAAGAGCTCATGACATGACTTTAAATACTCTGAACATATTATCTTAGTATAAAAATACACTTGACTCATAACTCCTGATGTCTAGTCGATGACGTAGCGACCATTCCGAGGGATGAATGAAAAGCAGGCGCCGCAAACTTTTTGTTTCCATTTCAATCGGATGACGCAGACTCCAACTTTATTGCGATTCAAATCAGCTTCACAAGCTGGCGAGGTGACGTCATCGTGCTTAAAAGGGCTTTACCATTATTAGGGTTCCGTACCAAAATGGTAAAAAGGAACCCTTATGGTGCGATTCCTGTCCGTCTGTCTGTCACAGCTGAATATCTCACTTGGATATCAACTTGAAATTGGGAATAGTTTTAGGTGACGTTAGCCCTAGTTGGGCAAACGTCACCTAAAACTATTCCCAATTTTTTTTGCAAATAAGAAAGAAATAAAAATGTATGTATTTTTTTTGCAACAGGGAATGAACGGCAGTCTTAAAAATTCGAAGTGGGGCTACTAGGGCATTTATTTATTTATTTTATTTTAAATAGAACGGCCGAAGCCAGTTACGCTACTTAAACATATAAGTTATTTAACACAATCATGCATTCTTCTCACAAAAATTCAAACATTCTGACAGTATCATCTTCCATTCATTCGCAAACATATCAAGATCTATGTTTGAGTTCAGGAGAGCGTTAATAGCGGCTAATGTCCGAGGAATAGGTGACTTGGAGTGTGCAACAGTACGGCAAGTTAGAAGAGCCAGTAAGCGATGTTTTCTGCCACGACAGTAAATTGTCTGGGACAAATAGATTGCAGATTTCATTATGCATTTCAGGAACATCTATAATCCCCCTAAGAATTTTAAATATTACAGTCATCTGATCGCGCGACCGTCTTACTTCTAGGGAATTATAACTTAGGCAACCCAACAGGAATTTAGTGGGATACAAAAGAGGACAAAATCCGTACAAGTGCTTGTAAAGATATCTAAGGAATGGTTTTTGAACTTTTTCTAAAGCTAACGCATACTGCTTCTCAAAAGGATTCCATACGCACGCACTAGACTCAAGTTTGCTACGGACCAATGCCCCAAAAACAAGCTTGATAACGTGGGGATTATGGAAGTCATGACAGTTCCTTAAAACAAAGCCAAGGCGCCTGAAGGACTCCTTCGCAGTGGATATGATGTGGTCGTGAAAAGTGAGCTTACGGTCAAATATGACTCCCAGGTCTTTCATGGAATCAGTTCTTGTAATTGTATCTCCATTCAGTTTGTATTGAAAGTTGACTGGGAGCCGCATCCGACCGAAAGACATCACGTAGCATTTTGATTTATTAAATTCCATTTTATTTTCTAAACTCCATTTATATACTGAATCAATGTCTGATTGCAGAGCTTGACAATCGAGCTCAGATTTTATTTCATAAGATAGTTTTAAGTCATCAGCATATAAGAGGGATCTGGCATTCGCAACTACATCAGGGAGGTCATTAATCAGGCATGTGGGGTATCATATGAAAGAGCGCTAGTTGCACATTTTCAAACAATTTTCTTTTTTTTAGGCGGTATCTGAAATTATTCTGTGTGATAGAATTTTATGTAAAGATTACAGGAAAAATAAAACGATGTCTATAAATAGCACACTTTTCAGAAAACATCAACAAAAATGACATTAGTTTCACTCTTGGTCCAGAGATGGCGCTGACCTAAAACTGCAAATATTCTACACCGCAGGTGGTGTTAAAATTCTCTGACGAATATAGACCTCGGCGATGAAAATTTAAAATGATATGGAACCCTCGGTGCGCTAGTCTGACTCGCTCTTGACCGGTTTTTTATATAAAAGTTACTGAGTACTGACAACGCCCGTCGAAATGTTGGAATAATAGCGGCTGAATTAATTATGATAGATACGCGTACGTATAGTATATTAAATAGCAAGAAACAAAACTAGATCTGTGGAAAGAGATGCACTTTCCTTGCTGGAGCCTCTTATTTTTAAATGGTTTTACATTCATGAAGGTAGTCCTCTTTTTAATATAAGAACGAATCCAATTTTATTTCTATTTCGGTTGATCCATTTTAATTTTATACGTATTAAACCAATTACTTAAGTATCCAAGAAACATGCATGCGATTCATATCATGAAATTTAACATTAATTATGGCTATAAAATTGAAAGTAATGTCGACGACGACGATCGCATCGCTTGTTAATTTGAATTAAAGATACATGTCTCACACCACGATGAACGTAGAATTGACACTGAATGCCAACTGTTACGAGCCCCATACACTTCACCTGCATCCTTGCTAAACCTTTTTATTTTACCTGCTTTATTGATATTATTATGCTGCCAGCTGTCTGATATATACTTGAAGTTAGAGAAATGCATGGTTACAATTAATAAATATTAAATAACTGAACAGAAGAAATACATATGTCTTTTAGCGTTTGAAAACTTCAAAAAAGGTCATAAAAAAACACTGTGCTTTTGAAGAGACACGCTTTTCTAAAATATTCGATACCCACTGCCCAGACACGAAATATGACTAACGTTCATTGGACGGGAAAAGCACTCGGATCACCTTGTGAGCACTAGTTTTTATTTTATTTTCAGAACAGCTTTACGTTTCGAATATCCTGGATGACATCATTCGACTATGTGCAAAATGCATTTAGTCGTGTCAAGTCGTGCAGGTACGGACACAACAGGTTCTCCGAACGCTCTCTCGCTTCCAAGAACTTTGTTTTTTGTACACCTGCTCCATTTGAACCACCATTTTAATTGTGACAGTGTAGCGAATGCTGCCATCAATTACCATGACAGCCTACTTTTTGTTTCAACCTTACTTATTGGTGTGATTAATGGAGACCATGATGTGCCACCGAAAGCTTTAGACAGTACTGACTGCTTTTTCAATAGCTCGAAATAGACAACAATTATAAGAATGCTCTTTATGTGTTTTTAGTCATAATTATGCCGTAAATGTAGGTTGCAAGTAATGCAGTCAACTTTAATAACGAAATATTGTAACGGGATAATTGAAAAAGTTGAAGAACTTTTCGTGGAGCTTAAAGCTGTTTGCAATTATATTAATTTAATTTTATATTGCAACGTCAGCTGCGATTGATATTAAATTCACAATCTTAATAAACTTTATGGTTTTGTTTCTCTCTTGTATATCAAGTCGAAGCAAAACGTGCTTACAATTAATTATATTCTGATATAGCAAATTACGCTTATCATACTCGATTCACAACGCCCTAGTATGCGTACCACACATATAATAAAATAAATATTCTTTTTCCATGTCAGCGCTCGTCCGGTAGAAATGTATGAGTGCAGCTGCCGCACGTTTGTGACTTGATAATGAATGCAGAGGTCGCGCTATCACTCGAAGACTTCGTCCACATTGACCTTGCTCCACATCAGCTGACCTTGTTCTCTCCGACAGCTAACGAGCAACAAACGCCTATCGTGTAAACTATTATTCATTACTCGCATTAGTTGCCCCACTGTGCCTAATTGAACTGCATTCCCATAAGGATCAATGTCAGTCGCATTGTTGTAGGTTATTAATATTATCAATGTTGCATATGAATTGTACCTTTGTAAAGAAAGAATATAAACGTTCTGACGTTGAGATGAATTGCAAACGAATACGACGTGTCCGCCCGTGTGACAGTGCACAATATGATAATAATATGACAAGAGTTATAATTTCCAAGGCCACTGTACATTTGTGTAAATAGCAATTTTAACAGATATTGTTCGGTAGCCGAATATTTGGCTATTATATAAAAGACAATATCTCTCCTTGGATAATTAAAAATCCCCCCCGACCCTTGTTCGAAAACGAGGTGCCAGCAGTTGTTGCAGCTGTGCACGTACCTAGCTTTAAATTCCCCGCTTTTTCCCGTTTTTTGTTTAAATTTTGCTTTTTAATTTAATCATTATCAAAACTTTGATCCAGCCCGTCCCATCCTTGATGTACTCCCTCCGGTAAACGCCCTAAGCCGAGGTTCGTACCCCACAGGGGGTGCCCTTAGCGAGCGTTCACCTAGTTTTAATTAGCTTAGTTGAATAACCCCTGGCTGGAGGTTTTAAGTGTAGCAGCTTAAGGCACCCACAGGATTGACCGGTTAAATAGTCATGACCTCAGAGGTCAGCTATGAGATGCCCTGCAGAAAAAAAATAATAATTGGATAGTTAAAGCTCCTTAAAATATTTGGCTGCAAAGACACACATTTTTGTTAAATGAACGTTGAAAATTAGAAACATTTACACATTTTGTCATTCAGCCTTGCATTTACCAAAACGAATCCTTTCTCATGATATTCGGTAGTTAGTGCATAATCTTACTTAAGTAATAAGGTCATTCGTAGCAACATTATAATATGCATAAGTTAATAAGATTCAGGTTCAATATTTTTTAAAGGTTCTGCGAATGATGGGTATGCATGGATATCAGCCACTATTCAAATCTAGATAACAATGTAAATACTCGTAACTTAGCAGCTGTTGACAAATTAATTAATTTCACTTTGTGACGGTGGCATTTACTAAATAAACAAATATGCACAGCGCTTCTATAGAACATACTTAGGTATACAGTGAACAAAGCATTGCCCGCCCATGTGGTAAGTTTTCTCAGCTTTCCGTGCAGTGCCCCCAACCCGCGCGTGGGGCGTGAAAGCACCGCGGTCGTGCGCCCGCGCCGCTAAGTGTGTCACGCGGGTCGACGAACGCCGGCCTAGACCCACATACTGCAATTGGGGCACAATCAGCGACAGTATAGCGAGCGCGTTGACCCCGCGCGGTGAAATGCCCATCTCTCTCCTTCACACTCTTTCTCTCGACGTCGCTTGGCGACCGGCGGCTTTCCCGGCTCACCGCCGTACGGCCACACCGCACGTTACACGTGACAACTAATGACACATGCCACATTAGCGTACACAAACATTAAACACCACATTTAAACTAATCGAGATAATGCATGCAAAAGCATAAAAATTATACAACACGTGACAATCACGGATCACGAGCGGTATGCGGCGTTCTGAGTACTGAATTTCAGATAGTTATTGTGCATACAAACTTGACAATTGATTATGAAGTGCACGTATGTCGTGTTGGATCGACAATGTTTGTATATTTTCTCTCGGACTTATCGCTCGCATGTGACCATCCGAACGATTCATCGGAACTGACACAAGAAACTGTCATTAAAATATCAAGTAATTACAGAATATTCGATCTTCGTTCTCTTCTAATGGATACCTATCTACTTATATTCTCAACGGAGGCAGGATCACGTAATAAAAAACAGACAAATGCCTGTTAGATCCGCATCGGCATGTGCGGCTCGTGCGATGCGTGATCTACGTCTGTGCACGTACTAATAATGGATGTGTGTACAATGTTCGATTTTCACTTTCAGGTAAACACTGTTCAGGAAAATACTCTTGTTTCTATCTCGTAATTTCATAACATTACTGACTTTTGTTAGGAAAAACTCTGTCCATCACCATAACAGTCTCGAAAAGTATGAAAGTTATTTAAAGTTTTGAACAGTAAATAATTTATTGAAACCGACTGTTATTGATTAAATCTGAAAAATTGTAAATTAATCATATTAATTGAGAAAGTCTGTAAATGTTCCCGAATTTTCGAGAGACAATAGGTATTATTGCTCTAACGTTCTATGGAATACGAAAGCGCCTGTTTTTATTTTCATTGAGAGTCGATCAATGTACCTAGATAGCTATGATAGTATATGGAAGCGCGCGGAGAAACAAACGAACAAGAGCGAACGGAAAAGAAAGTAAAAATGAGTGCATTGATACAAGAACTAGGCAAACGTGTGGAGCGTCGAGAAATGTGTGCAAGCGAGTGCAGCGGTTTCATCTAGGGAGAAAAAGTGATGGCGATTGAACTGGAAACTGCGAGATTCGGAGCGAGTGCGTATTGTCTGTACCCGGTCCACGTTCCCGCGCCTCCGTGCACTTTATTGCACATTTTTTCCCCTACTTCTTCACTTTCTTCTTATGTACACTTTCTAGGCTTTATGGTGAAATGTCTACGCTTTCTAACGTAACACTAGTGCAAGTTTTTCTTGCCACCAGCCATTTGTAATGAAAACGAGTTGATGCTGTCATTGATTCTGTGTGTACTATCAATTTTATTTTTAACCGCTGTTCATGCCGTTTGCACTCTCTCAACCTGACCTGAGAGCGGACGGACAATATGATCACGTGGAGAAAGAAACATGTTGTCGGTGTGTAAAATAAACAACCTCTCTCCACGTGTTATACGCTTTGTAACGTTCGTATTTAGGTCAGTCTCTGTGAAGGCTTGCTCTGGAAATCTGCATAGACGGATGTGTCGGTGCTATTAGATATTGTGAGTTTCTCTATCGGAGAAACTTTCGGAGTGAGCGAAGTGTGTCGATCCGCGAGCCAGGCGGTGGTCGTGGTCGTGCACCCACGGAAATGGGTCCGCGACAATAAACTATAAGACATGTCTATGTGGGCCATCGCGGAGCCTTGCGAGAGCAGGATCGCCTGCGCTTGTGGCTCGCCGCGCGCTATGCAAATCGCTAGGAACTTTCTTCCGGCGCTTGTGAGAGGCCATTGTAACGATTTCTCCTGCGGAAGCACACAATTGTTGCCCTCCAGAAACTTTGGCCTTATTTGATTGTGTATCTAGATGTTTATTTTAATGTAGTTGTTTATTTTTAGTCATATCTATATAAACAATCAAAATTAGTATCACAATTCGGTGTGTCAAAACAAATTATTTATTTCGAATAACAAATTGAAGAACACAATAACCTGCGAGCCTGCGGCAAGGGTATCGAGTGTCTTTGAGGGCTTGTTTGGGCCGAATAATATTCAAATGAATAGCGATTAATGATGTTTATGTGATGGTAGTGCGTCCGTTCCGTTTGAGAGGTGTGCGGAGACCACGACCCGCGCAATACGGGCCGGCGCGGCGGGCTCGCGGCCGCATACGGCGCGGTACTGCGCTAACCTACTTGGCGTGCATTGATCTCTTTGTTTGTAAACATGGCGTCGCCGTCGCCGATGCCGCTCTGTACATTGAGTTAAGAATAAGAAATCGATTTGTGGTTCTGTACATGCCAACAATTTGCTTCAGTTCAACGTTCACTCGTTACTGTGACCGCTGCTTCAAACAAGAGCTGTAGTAAAAAATCTTCGGTCCAAAAACTACCTGCAGATTTTTTGCCATTCACAAATCAATTGAGTAATGTTTTTGTGACATTAGGATTGTGCTCGAGGGGAATGGCATGGTTTATTGTTTGTGCCCCTACGCCAAAACACCTTGATGCTGTTTATCCAGTTTGGCAGTCGGTACAGGACCAATGTGGGTGCCAAGCAGAAAGAGGAAGCCTATGCCCAACAGTAGGATTGAAGAAGCTGACCATGTTTCTGTATCAGGTATACATAATGAGTTCTTGTTTTTGTAACCGTAGATACCTATGAAATAATTATCTTTTACTGTGCAGATTCAGCATACCATTACAATAAGTAGTTGCAGGCTGCGCAAGCCTGGTTGTATTGACAATTCTTGGCCTATGACTAGCTGTGTACCTCTTGCTGGTGAAATAGTGATAATGATAATAATGACTAAAAATACAAACAATATTATTGGAGGAACCGGCACGGGCGGTCCGCCGCGCATGCATGCTAAATATAAAATCGGGGTGCTAAAATTTTCGAGCTCGCTTCGCTCGCTCTCTTTTTCTCTGACTTCTCTGAGTAAGCCGACAACCGACATGCTCTCTCTATTTTCAAACTTTTCTGTATAGGTTTGACAAAGTAATTCCTATTTCTGTATAAAGTTCAAAAGAAGTTCAAATTTAAACTATGCAGGGTGCACAGAAATTTGCTCTAGCGTTTCTGTTGTCGGCAAAGTATCTCCTATTTCTGTATCAATATAGTCAAAGAGAACCTAACCTTTTCGAGACAGCAGCGTGCTAAATATTTCGACGTTCATTCCTGGGCCGGGGCGCCCCATTTAGTTTTGCCACCCTGGGCCCCTGACAGGCTTATTTCGCCACTGTCGATAATACGAACTTACAAATGACATCGTTTAAAATTTATTTTAATAGTAAAAGTTGTTGGATGTTCCTTGCCTTTAATCTTATAATTAAAGTTCCCATGATTAGTACCTATGCGAAACTTCACAGAACTTAGTAAATATGAGCTCTGTGAAACATTTCAATCTCGTAAGCGCGTCAAGATGAGGTTTTCATCTCACTAAGTAGTTTTCAGTGGAAAACTTGTAAGATGAGTTTAGTAGAAACCAAGTCTTGCGTATCCCCAACACTTTACGACTGTTTGCCTGTCACGTAAGCATCGTATTTTGAGATGAAATATTGACAAAAATGATTGCCTGTAAAATTTGCTTAAGTACAATATGCTGCCCAAATATTACACCTCATCCTCTTAACATCACAACACATCGTGCGAACATAAACAGTGCATGAGATCTGACCCCAATACTTGAATATTTATTCACATCGCGATGCTGATACTCTTTAAACTTGTTGATTGAATTACATTGAATATTTTTACACAAAGTAATTACATTGTGTGCACGGTTTTGAAAGGAAATCATTTCTTCTAAATGTTTAAAGGGCAGCTAGAACCTCATGACCGCCAAATGGTCCCGACCCTCACGCCTGCTTCATTACGTAAGCTGCCACGCCTCTTAGCCTAAGAGCTGATCCCTTCACATTGTCAAGGGTTATTGAACCGGTACCATTTTGCTCTACCTCCAAAGAATGCAAGGACATCGATGGCCCGTTGGGCGCGCGTAAGTGACTCGATTCGGACGAGCGAGCTTCACTTGTCTGCTGTTGCACTGCCCATTTGTGTATTTCTCCTTAAAGTAGGCAAAAAATGAGAACTTGATCAGCATTCCTTTCTTTGTTGAGCTGTACAATCTCTGTTTGCCACCAAAAGCAAGCATTGTGAAATACCCTTTTAAGCGCAACCCATAAAAATGTATTGTAGTAAACTGTAAAATGAACAAACTTATTTAACGCACACAACGTTAATTTACCAGTTACATAGGTTCAACAAAATCCAGTCACATGACTTTAACGGACTGTTTAATGGAAGAGAAAAATATGATTAAAAGTATAATAGTTGTTTATGGCCCTATTTCACTGACAATAAAGACAATTAAGAGAAGTCAAAGTCCTAGGAACGATAGTGTGCTGATCATTGACACTAGTTTGGACATTACTCCGAGTACCTACGACGCCACGTCACTATAGAAAGTACAGTGAAATTAAGGTTGCAAAATGTTGAATTAACCCGAGAAAGTTAATAAATAACAGTTATTTTCTGATGTTGATATGTGACTTTGGTATTTAATGATAAAATAAGGTTGTGTTTTTTTTATAATAAATGCCTTTCAATGTTGATTAATAAAATGAAGTAGGTATTCAAAGTGATTGTATAATATGTATAATAAATGCATGTTCACTAGAATATGCATTTATTATACAAACATTTACTATACAAAACATTTCCTTGTGGCGTAGTTAATCCACAATAAAACATGACATGACTAAGCCTATCAGTATTCAATGAATACGGGAAGTTTTAATTGATTCGCAGCTATTTTTAGCGTTGCAATGCATTTTCCTGTCTCGGGCAGATATAAATAGCTCGATCACCCATGTAGAAGATTCCAGGAATTTCTCTATTATTGTGCAACAGCTGCATCAGGCAGGGGTAAAAAGCCTCGAATACGTTGACCCCCACCGCTAAGACTGGTCGACTACCTTTTTCGCACTAACTAAAAATAAAAGAAGGAAAACGTATAAATGGGATGCAGGCATTCTAGACTGTGCTCAGGAGTAAAGGAGAAAAATAATATAGGCTGTTGAGAGGCGCGCGCCGGAGTGGACGACCGGAGCCCGCGGGCAGCGCCCGACTGGATGCGTTCGAAAGTAAAAGAGAATAGAGACATGGCGCGATTGAGATCTGGCTCGCTGCACTCATTGACAAGAGTGCCTCATTAGAGATGCCATTGAGCCGATGCTGAATGTGCGCCGCACTCGCGATGAAGTTATTGACTTTAATCAACGATGAGCATAATGAGACGAACATTCCAGTGACGCTGAGGGCCGCCACGTCCGACTAGTTCTGATATCTGCACTTTTTATCGATTAACGCTCCACTTAAATGAAGACGTGAAATTTATATACTCGTTCGAATAGATTATCTTGTACAACAGAACCGAAAATCAAGATAGATATGAATTGATACTCTGCGAGTGTAGTTGCAAGGTATGAGGAAAAATACAGCTTTTATACAAGGCTGCAGGTGGGTAAACTGCTCAAATACATTTTTAATAATTATCTAGGAAATAACATTCTGCAGTAGGCATACAAAGAAAAAAAAAATCGTGTATCAGCCAGGTACCTACTTGGAAACGGATTTCGGCTTTTGGCTTGTCCTGTTTGATCAGAACAACTCGATAAAACGTAAATGTCCTTTTAAGTGCTATGCGGGCAGTTTGCGGGCGTCCACCTCATGTTAACCTTGCATTGTGTCAGTAACACTGGCCGCGGGATAACTGTACGGTGGCTGAATGAGAATGGCAACAAGGGCCTCGAATGCTCCGACTCCACACAGCTCTGGATCCGTCGCGACTATTGTCTCGTGCGGCCCTCGCTCACGCTTTAATCACTTGATTCATCGTTATTGTAGTGATAGATAATTTGTTAATTGCAATTTGTTAATTAAAAAAGTTAACGTTTCAGAGTGGCTGTCTAATTATAATGTATTTCTGGTATTCTTTTAAAGTCCAAAAATATTAAAAGGGTAACCCTTAAGAACCGAACCTTTATTTGACACTCACCTTTTTTCTTTTTTTACGTTGTGGCTTGCAGTTATTCGAACCACACTGGGAAAAAAACTTACAAGTTAAATAAATTAGGTACTGGCCAAAAGTGTTGAATTCCGTACCTAACTATAAGATTGCCAGTTGTGGCAAAAATAAAATAATGTAAAACCGTTGAAGGATTTAAAACAATGACTTCTGCGATATCTTGAACTAAATATCTATTTGCACTACTATACATATTTTGTTTAACAAATCACTGGTACAAGGAATTTTCCCCGATGTATGGAAGAGTGCGAACATAACACCAATCTATAAATCGGGCTTGAAGCAGGATGTTGAGAACTACCGTCCTATATCCATTATATCAGTCCTGCCGAAGCTTTTTGAGAGATTAGTCCACAATAAAGTATATCCTGTTCTACTTCACAGTACAACAACAACATGGATTCGTAAAGAAAAGATCAACTACCACAAATTTGGTGGCCTTTTTGGATTATTTGTTTAACAATATGGATTCTCGTGTCCAAGTGGATGCCATTTACACTGACTTTCGAAAAGCATTCGACAAGGTTGATCATGAGATGCTACTGAATAAAATTTCGTTTAACGGTATACGTGTTAATATACACCGATGGTTCTCTTCATATGTCTCGAACAGAACTCAAAGAGTCGTAGTTAATGGTTTCAGATCTACTACAGCTATTAGAGTAACTTCCGGTGTACCTCAGGGTTCAATTTTGGGACCTCTTTTATTTATCTTGTATATAAACGACATTGACGCTTGTTTTCGAAATTCTAAAGTCCTGCTTTATGCTGACGATCTCAAAATTTACAGGCCCATCAAAAATTTGCAAGACTGTAGATTGTTACAGGAAGATCTGGATCACTTCAGTGAATATTACAGGTACAATAAATTGCAACTGAGTCTGTCTAAATGCTGTTGTATCAGTTTCACGAAGAATAAGAATGTTTTCAAGTACCCTTATTCTTTGGATAATACTACATTATCAAGGGTGTCCCTTATTCGTGATCTTGGTATTCTCCTTGACGCAAAACTTCACCCTGATGCCCACATTAACTAACAAAGTTGTAAATAATGTCAATCGGATGTACGGTTTTGTGATGAGATCTGCGAAGGAATATGTGCGCCCCTCTACCTATTTATATCTGTATTCAGATCACAGGTCGAGTACGCAGTGCCAGTGTGGAATCCCTTTAACAATAAGTATTCAGAACATATTGAAAAGCTGCAAAGACAGTTCCTAAAAGCCATGCATTACCGTTGCTTCCACACAGTTTTATCATATGATGATTTACTTAAGAACTATATATATCTTGGTCTAAAATCAAGACACACTCTCCTAGAGACGGTATTTTTGTTTGATTTGTGTAGCAATGTATATGACTGTATTGATGATATCCGTAATAAAATAAGTTACATAGTTCCTAGAACGACAGTATGCCGCGGGGTGCGTGCACGGCCACCTCTGCGTCGACTAACTGATAACTATAATAAGCAATTCCATCATATTGATATGTTTGCTCTTTCTGCTGGTAAATTCAAAAATATTGTACTCAAAATACTTAGTCATTACTGATTTGCATGCCTTGATAAGTTTTTCTTTGATTGCTAAATTTACTTTTGTTTTACTATTTAGCACAAAAAATGTTTTTTAATTAAATTATTGTAGTTTGTTAGTTTTAGTTTTTAATAGCATGGTTTGTAAAGTTTATTTTTTATTTGTATTCCGTGGAAAATGTTGTTGGTTGCACATTTGGCCGTATTTTTTTTTTAATTCGTATTAAATGTAATGTGTCACTGTTTGTTATCCCAAATAAATAAAATAAAATAAAATTGTACCTCAGTTGATTGAAAAATTACATACATTACCTATTTTGTATGTATAGGGTATTCTCAATATCGTACCATTTAATTATAACACTTTGGAGATACTTAGGTGCATTCATTTAGGTAAACAACTGTCACTGCGGTTTTAATGAAATAAAACAATCTTGTTGACTCATTTCGTTGGAAATAAATCTTATAAGTAAGACCACTTTTACGTGTGACCTAGACTGAAAAGTAGCTTTTAATTTGTACAATGTCAGCAATCGTTCAATTAATCATTCATTTCCAAGTACACGGTACTACTTGACCACAGGCTATAACACTACACCGGCGCGCAATGTAATACGTGTGGGTGTGCGAGAATATCATTACTTATTCAATTAAAGCTGGCGCGCGTAATTGCGTCTCATAATAATTAATAAAATCAGTGGCACGTGGTAGAGCTAATGCTTTACATTAGTGGATACTACATAAGTGAAGTGATCGTTATGATTGGTCCGATAACACAGCTCGGCCGCTGACCGACCTTCACACTCCGCGCCGCCTGCGCCTGCGACTGCTCGCGACCTCGCCCGGCCGTCTCGCGCTCCCCCCAACCTAACTCAAAACTATAGATCGGAGATCTTGATATCGCATATTTTTTTAAAAGATAATTAATTAATCAAAACAAAAAGTTTTTGTAGCTGTTTAAAAAAATATGTTTTGTTGATGTTGAGCGCGTGTCATTACTTATTAACAAATTAATCGAGGACAGCGTGCTTTACAAAAAAAATATTTTTCTGACAATTATTAGATAATAATTAAGATCTGCCAAGTATACATCAGTTGTCTGTATACAATTACATAATAATGTTTTCATTGAGTTACTTGAAGATTAGAGATTTATCTAGATATTTACTCCCGATATTAATAATATTATGATTATATATATATGGTAATCCGACTTGCACATTGCGTAGATGTTCAGCAGGTCATAATAATATTTAACCGACCTCAACAAGTCATCATACGAGAATATAAGTACTGGTAATTATTTTATTAGAAGGTGTACAACTTATTTCTTCTGCTCTTACCGAAAACCTTGGATGTAGGTGTTGACTTCGTTTGGTAGTTTAAGTTTGTCATATTGTAACCGACAGCCAAGCTTAAACAGTTTTCCATATTAAACAGCCTGTTTTACACTGACGCAAACAAGTAAGTAAGTATAGGTACATTTTTTTGTAAATGTTAAGACCGAACTTAAATGTAGCTCGGAGGACTTTCTCAAAATATTTATTACCCACATGCTTTTAGCTTTACCTGTAATGGAAAACCACAACGGTCTTTGACCAACATTTACATAGGCATCGGCGTCGCGTTGACGCCTCGTAGCCGTAACCATGTGACTTCTATGCGGCTACTACGCGGCTGCTACGCGCTTCTACACGGTGCTACGCGGCATCTACGGAGCGTCTTAGTCACGTCTACGGCTACACCTGGACCACAGCCTAGTGTGTCGACACTCTTAGTCTTTTAATAAGCTTGGAACTCAATTTTTTTTTATTTTAAAGCATATTTATTTAGTAGTAGGCACCTAGTAGTATTTGGAGGGGATAATTGACACCGATGCAATGGTCAGAAATATCATTCTTAGCTCATATAATTTTTTTATATTCCTTATTTATTTGTATTTAACGATCACGTGGCGAAGGTAAACTCACCCAGAATCATTCGTTGTACCTGTGTATTGTAGGGCATGAATTATCCGTTTCTATTTTAAAGGTAACAATGATCGAAATTGATCTTTAGTCATTTTGCACGGTTACGGTTAATGCATGAATCATAACATTTATCGGTTAAAAAAAGCTAATCTTTGACTATAATATTGACTCCAATGACTCCTACTTGAGGTCTCCAAATCAAAAGTAATCTGAACTTCATTGAACAGTACCTGGGCGACCGAGCTCTGCTCTGGTGAAAATACAGAATGCTCATTTAATAGTATTGGAAAGTTCATAATAATCCATGTATAGTACCTACTTATTCCATGCTGCCATGATAGTAGGTACTTACTAATTCCATACTGCCATGTCATTATTCTCCTGTCATTATTCATTATCTAGTTCTAAACTTTGGGCGACCGAGTTCTGCTCGGGTGAAAACTTTTCCCAGATATGAGACCTAGCTAGATCGATTTTTTGCCCCCGTTATAACCCCTGTATTGCAACTTTCATCGAAATCATTAGAGCCGATTTCGAGTACGTGACTACAAATATAAATACAAATATTGCTCATTTAATAGTATAGGATTGATTTCCCTGGCGGAGTCTGTATTTCCTCATAGCTATAACCTGGAGGCCTTTAAGTCAAGTGTGAAGAGGTTGCTTCTAGACAAGCGTGCTCCGTCATCGACCACATCATCGCTTACCAACGGGCGAGATAGTGGTCACACGTGAGCTGATCAATATGAATAAAAAAAACTCTGCCTTGCTAATCGGTTAATATTAATACAACGATTACTCATTACTTAAAAACTGATAAATACACTACGATTTATTAGCACAAAAATGCTAATCTGCGTAATCAGAATAAAGTATGTACATTTAATGCGCCTGTTTAAATTATGATATATTATTACATTAATATGCGATAATGCGCGCCCGCGGTGCGTAGTTTGTGATTATCTAACTAACGTTATCCGAGTAAATATTGTTAAGTTGCTAGTTATTTATACAAACGGCTTAGGTTCATGCAAATGTAATTATTAGCTTGTTTAGTCATCGTTGTCCTTAATTTTATAGGGTTCAATTATTTCACACCAGTTTTAATATTCTGATGTCTAAATCTAAATAAGACTATATTAAAGAATGGATTTAAGATTTAAAACATTTTAAGAAATGGGTTTCGTGTAGAGGAACCATAAAAATTAAAAAGTTCTATTCGCATTTGAATGTGAAGCTCATCTGTATTCGTATATTCCTGTGTATAAATAATCAGGTTTACCTGGACACAGCCCGCTGGGTGAGACGGAGAATGATTGCCTTTTAAAACGAAGTTATTTAAATTCTTTTCCATTGAAATATACAACACGAACAGTAAGCCAAAAGATACTGAATACCAGCCAATGTATGATGAATTTGGCACTACAATCGACACTGATCGAATCCAGTATCTATACCAAGAAAGGCTCAACATAAATATTAAATACGATTTGAAAAACAAATGTCTTTTTGGAATATAAATTTAGAATTGTAATTTTTAATAGGACTTGGTGATGGCGGGTTTCGGAGCAGTCGGTAGGTGGCGACAGGCCTGTGTTGATTGTTCTGACAGCGCACGGACGCCCGCACCTATCTTCTGTGACACTAATCAAAACATTCTGAGTTACTTTTCCGGCACCAACCTTTCTAACAAGTAAGTGAGATACATTTACATTTCAATTTCATGTAGTACTTACTGTTTTATTATGCTGTAAGGTGTGTTTGATTATTACACAAAATACTAGGCGACGCGCCGCGTCACGCTGTTTTATTTTTCGGCGTTTAAAGTTGGTAGCATTGGTTGTCATGCCCATAATGCCACAGACTCGCTAGAGATTGAATGAATGAATGAATGAATTTTTGATATGAGGCGTTTCGATTGACTGATTGTTTTATATTTTATTTCTTTTTCGTGCAACTTGTTTATCTTTAAGATAATTAGTACTTATTATTTTATTTATTCGATAAGATATTTGCAAAATTAAGTAGATAGACATTATTCAGTCAAAACTAATATTGTGACTAGTAGTGTATTCGTTGTGAAGGAATAATTTATGCTGTTTAAAAATATATGCTGTGTGGTGAAGAGGGGAAATACTTCAGTCAAGAAATAATCTTAATGTAAAGCAAACATCTAATAGTCGTTTCATATTATTATCGCTTTGTGTTTTGTAGCAATTTTTTATTGAAGTGAAAACTTCTTTAGGCGCGTTAGGCATTTTTGAGATGGGACTAAACCATTGATTTCGTGATACTGTGACGACACCAGCCTTTGACAATTAAAAAGACATCAACGCGCTAATTACCGCGGTGCGTGGAGAAAAAGACATCAACGCGTTGATAACCGCGGTGCCGATTTTTTTTCATGTTTTCACTTCTGTCGGCACTCCCGGAGTGCCACTGTTTTATTTTTTTATGTTAGCCTACACAGTCCCACTGCTGAGCAAAGGCCTCCTCCAAATCCTTCCATGCATCCTTTTCCAGGGCCACCTCCATCCAACCCTTGTGGTACGCGTCTAGGTCGTCTCGCCACCTCTTCGTGGGTTGGCCTCGGCGCCGCCGTCCATCCTCAGGCACCCACCGTGTGGAGGCTGTTGCCCAAAGGTCACGATGCATGCGGCTGACATGACCCGCCCAATCCCATTTTAGCTTGGCAACCTTTTAGCCTACGTCTGAGATCCCCGTTTTGGAGCGTAGCGTGGTGTTGCGTGTTCTGTCAGTTCGATTTACACCCAGAATGCTGCGCTCCATTGCACTTTGGCAAACCCGAAAAGCGGAACTTTTGCGACTCTGTGAGCGACCAAGTCTGAGCACCGTAGGTTAGCAATTACAAAAGAATTATTCTAAAGGTGGGTAGTTCGTTTGTTTGCAATTTTTTAAGCTTCTTTGAGTAAGCTAGATTATAGTAAAATTGTAGTATAATAAAACTGGAATATTGAAAACAAGTAGGTACCGCGTCGTAACAGCGATCTACGAGGACGTCATGTGCGTCAGTATAATTATTGGCCTGATAAGTATGATAACATAATGCATTTTAAATCATTATCATGAATTTGGCAATATTCATGACAATATACAATTATTAGGTTATGCGATCAATTGATCATCCATAACCGAAAGATTTCATTCTACTGTCCACAACAATATTGTTTTGATTCCGATTTTTTTTCTGTACGAGGCGCGACGCGACTTGTCTTGTAAATCAGAAATCGTTACGCTAAAAAGTGTTAATACTTGCGACTGTCTTCTTCTAATCCAAAGAGAAAGAAAGATAGAGAGAGAGAGAGAGAACGCCGGTAGAAAAACAAAAGAAAAGAGTACAGTGATTACAGTGTCGTGGGATAAAATTGTACACATCGGCCTGAATACACTGCATGCCAGAGGGAGAGACAGAGAAAGTGTGAATTTGATCAAAATGTAAAGATGAGTTCCAAGATGGCGGCTGCGAAAATTTTCACCTTTTTCGTCATGGGTGTCGTTTTCATAGTTTTTAAGGGTGCTAAACCCGATAGTTATCTGTCATTTATGTTGCACCTGCCATGTTTTGTCTCTGCATCACCCTAAGGTTGACTGGTAGAAAATGCCTCATGCATTAAGTCCGCCTTTGTACAGTATTTTTTTACTTGTGCATAAAGTTTTAATAAATTAATAATGGGGTCAAAATGAAAAATCCAAGATGGCGATGCGAAAATTTTCACATTTTTCGTTATGGGTGTCGTTTTCATAGTTTTCAAGGTTGCTAAAGCCGATAGTGAGGTCAAAATGTAAACCCAAGATGGCGGCTGCAAAGATTTTGTTTTTGTTTTAAATCATACGTGAGAATTTGAGAAGGAACTTCGTTCCTGACGGAGGTCCCCCAACCGAACAGGTTTTTTTGTTGGAATGCTGCTATATGTAGTCTGTTCCAAAAGTATCTGATGAAAATGTACACAAATCGATAAGAAAACGTACCTGTGGGTGCAAATTTGTAGTGCCACTGACAATGGAGGTTAATTTTATAACCTCAACTTTCATCGATGATTTTTAACTTATCTACTCTAATAATTTTAAACGATTTTTTTATTTTTTATTTGTGATATGTAATGTTGAAACCTTCGTAATACAGAATCGATGAATGTTTTAATGATTATTTTGATTGCGTAAGATTTTAACTTTAACAGAGTTTGTTTACATTTTTATCAGATACTATTAAAACAAACTATAGTTGGTGCCATTGGAACCAAATGATAAGTAATAATTATTCATTGTTACAATAAATTGTGTACCACTATTATGGAAATTTTATTGTTAATTAGACATAGACACACTTACACACATGCATAACACACATACTTACTTACACTACACACTTGGACTTATTAGGTACACATGTATAATTAATTAATGGCATTGTTACTGCACTATACACTAGTATTATATTATCTGTGACTATACTAAGTATTTTCACCCGAATAGGCGACTGCCGAAAAAAGGACCACTTTTAACTGTCTACTAAGTCCAGATTATTCGCGCAGGTCATAAATATGTATGTTGCAAAAATGCTCAGCATTTCTAGAACCTTAACTTATCTTGGATGTCTCCAACAGAACAAAGACCAGACAAAGAGTCTGCTGCCTTCACAGCCAAGCCAGACATTTTTTTACAAGCATTTTATTGAAGGTGCCTCATTTAACGTTTCTCTGACGTTTTTTTTTTGCATAGGTTCTCGTGTACTGTATAATAGGGTAATAATGTGCACAAAATATCTTCTTTGTTTTAGCTCGAAATGGATTTTTTCTTTTTGTGGTTAGTCACATTCGTCGCGGGATTTTGGATCTTCAAAAAAATTAAACAATGGCAGAGTCTGCCTCCGGGGCCTTGGGGCCTGCCGGTCGTTGGCTACTTGCCGTTCCTCGATCGGCATCAACCTCACCTGACACTAACTAAGCTCTCTAAGCAGTATGGATCCATTTATGGTGTTGGTATGGGGAGCGTGTATGCCGTTGTGTTGTCAGATTGCAAATTAGTGAGAGAAGCTTTTGCTAAAGAAAACTTTTCTGGAAGAGCTCCTTTGTTCTTAACGCACGGCATCATGAAAGGAAACGGTGAGTAAACAAATATCGAACTCGTACAAAAACGTTGACTGTGGTGTTAATGTATAATATTGTTGAAGGTATTATTTGCGCGGAGGGCAAACTGTGGAAGGATCAGAGAAAGTTGATAACGACATGGCTCAAAAGCTTCGGCATGAGTAAGCACAGCGTGTCGCGGGAAAAGTTGGAAAAACGGATAGCGTCGGGCGTCTACGAACTTTTGGAAGTATGATTAGTATTTTGTACCTAATACGTAGGTCCTACAAACTTATTCGACATTATATAGCAAATATAAACGATTGACGCCGGAGTAAAAAAATATGCAACTCAATGTACTCGTACGACACATTTGTACCCAAATTTTTTGCTTCGGCGGATGCGATGACTGCTGTGTTTTTAAGTGACATTTAATGAATGTTTTTGTAAAGCTGACTTTAATTTTAAGATAAATCAAAATCAGATACAATGTAACTAACCTTTTAATGACAATGACAAAGGCTCCGAGGCCACCACAATTAAAAATTAACCTTCAACTTTTGTTTTGAGTCAAAACAATGATTCATGAAATTTTAATTGGTGTAGTATAATAATGGTCTAATTAATAATAGCTGTCAATGTTGTATGTAAACAAGAAATGTTATAAATTATTATACATAAATATTACTTTTTCAGAATGTAGAAAAGGCGGCTGGATCTCCAATGGATCTGTCCCAAATGTTGTCGAATTCTCTAGGAAATGTCGTCAACGAAATTATTTTTGGGTTCAAGTTCCCTCCCGAAGATAAAACATGGCACTGGTTTAGACAAATTCAAGAGGAGGGCTGTCATGAAATGGGCGTCGCCGGTGTTGTTAACTTTTTGCCTTTCGTCAGGTAAGGACTAAGTACTAAAGTACCTTTATATAATAACAAATGAATTGATAAATGCCTGCTACCTAACTGTACGAAACGTTAATTGGTTTCAGATTCATCTCATCATCTACCCAAAAAACAATTGAAGTTTTGACACGCGGCCAGGCTCAAACACACAGATTATACGCGAGTATCATTGATCGACGACGAAAAATTATAGGGTTGCCACCAATAAAAGAAGCAGCGTATGCTCCGCATGACAACCTCTTTAGTGAACACCCAGAGGGTCATATGAAATGTATCAAGTATAGCAAACACGCTTCGAATACCGAGGAACATTTCTTCGATCCAAATATCTTGATCCCTACCGATGGAGAGTGCATCCTTGACAATTTCCTTATAGAACAAAAGAGGAGGTTCGAAAGTGGTGACGAGGGCGCAAAATACGTGACTGATGAACAGATGTTGTATCTTTTAGCTGATATGTTCGGAGCTGGTCTAGATACCACGTCTGTTACTCTGGCTTGGTTCTTGTTGTACATGGCTCTTTATCCTGATGAACAGGCATGTATCTGCTTGGAAGTATATAATTGACCTTACATATTTAATAGCTCCATCTTTTGTTAGTATTCAGGCTTTAGCAAATATCCGTCTTGTGTCGAATCATTTGATGAATTCACGACGTCTGAACTGAAGCAGGGTTAGCATAGAATTTAATCGAGTGTCAATCATCGCTGTTAGTTCTCAACGATGTATTCAAGTGGAAACATGTGCACAGCTGAAAGGCACTTCATACGTTCCTAAGCTTCTTTTTCAACTACATTTTGTATGAATTTGTAACGCACAGTGGCACAAAGCAAATGAATAAAGTCCTAACTTTGTTTAGCGTAGAGATTAGCACAAACTTAAAAATATATTAAAAAGCAGTGGGTGAAGACGGGTCGATGATGAAGATTTGTCAAGCAGAAGCTTTAACTTTTGCTTAATTTATTAAACTAAAAATAATTTTACTGTGCCCGATCCAAATGCTATGTACGTACACCCAGTATACTAAAATAATCAACATTTTTTCAGGAATTAGTGCGTAAAGAGATTCTATCAGTTTACCCTGAGGATGAAGAGGTGGACGGTTCCAGACTGCCTCACCTGATGGCGGCTATCTGTGAGGTTCAGCGCATTCGATCGATAGTTCCAATCGGGATTCCCCACGGATGCGTCGAAGTATGCATATTTTATACGTATTTCAAAGACCAGATTGCTTGGATGTGTTGAAGTGCGCCCTTATAAACGAAGCTTTATATTACATCGTAGTTATTTTTGTCGTATCTTTTAATTATAAAAGTTTTGCGAAGATGTCCTAAAAGGCATTACAGTCGGCTAGATTTCGTGACAATAATGATAGGTCAAAAGAAGGGTAGCTAATTATTGTTAAAATATTGCACATCATAAATGTTGCAACTCTTTCTTAGTATATCTTACAAACACTTTAAAAGCAAAGTTTAATTGAACATTGTCTTATTGTACAAATTATCTTTCATCCACAGGACACTTATCTAGGAAACTATAAGATTCCTAAAGGAACAATGGTCATACCACTTCAATGGGCTATGCACATGGACCCAGACGTTTGGGAGAATCCTGAAGACTTTAAACCGAGCAGATTTCTAAGTTCCGATGGAAATCTGCTGAAGCCTCAAGAGTTCATACCGTTTCAGACAGGTAACAAATTTCAGTAGATACAAACAGTAATTATTCTTACGATGTGCGAGTTTATGCAAGAGCCTCCACGCAAATAGTCGACTCAAGTAATCAGTTAAAACAGAAAAAGGGTTATTGGAAACAGTGGTCGCTGTAGGAGTAATTTAAAATGACTATATACCGTTTCAACCCTACCATTGAATTCTATGTTACTAATTTTATAACCCTAGTTGACCCTAGATTCTGCGTAAGCCCGGGTAGTCACTGTAGTCAGACATCCTCCGTTACCAACCTCGGTGACTGGCTTTTCTTCGGGCTGACACAATATTAGAAGAACGGGTTTCTCTACTGACCTCTTCAACTTTACTGAATAACGAATGATTTTGTTATTTTAACAGTAGGTTCGTTACAATGCTTCAATGGGGTTTGGCTTGTGACTTATGACCTTTTGAACTCAACCGTTAGGCTTTTGTCGCTTCAACTAATCTTAGTAATGTTTTGAATCGTTTTTTAAGATTATTTTATACTTTCTTTGGTACTTAAGTTAATCTTCTTCTTTTCCCTGTCAATAATTCAAAATATTTGAGATGATGTAGCGTTGCCAAGGGACATTACCCACAATTTTTTTTTTAAAGTTAATAAAAGGTGGACACGAATCCCCATTGGTAAACCAAATTGTAAAAAAGCTGATGGGACAATGTATTCATAATTGGTAGTCAAAATAATCTATGTTTCCAAATATATCGCTGAATCTAAATAATAATCTAATACCTTTAAACGAGCAATTCTTGTATACAGGGTGGCAGGGACATCGACACGAAAACTGAACGGTTATTTAAAAAAAAAACAGCTTTTCCATACATTTTGACCGTGTAGGTATTGCATTTTTCTATGAAACAGCAGTTTTTTTTTAAATAATCGACGAAAAATTTCAACGCAGGGGTTTCAGAATCATGTACTGAATCCATGGTTTCTGTTTTCGCGTATATGTATATAAATATATATTCTGAATCTCGGAAACGGCTCCAACGATTTTCATGAAATTTTGTATGCTGGGGGTTTCGAGGGCGATACATCGATCTAGCTAGATTTTAATTTAAAAAAATGTTTTAAAAAAAAACCAAGCAAAGTTCATCAGTTGGCCATACACATAATGAGAGCTTCCACATACTTAAGTGAGCGTTAATTTAATGTCACGTAACCTCGGATATCGCACATAACTCGTATGCTCAGACTGAAAACATAATAATTATGTAGGTGGGTTTAAAATAAGTACGTTTTCACTCTGATCAAGAGACCTACTTTGATTTCAGATTGCTTATTTTAGACTTTCTGTACCTACGTATAATTTTGGACTCAGATAACCGCGATACATTATCAAAATACACTTGTTAATATTAATAAGTAGGCCTATACATAATTATTAGGCGCTGAAAGATTGATAACTAAGTATATTAATGTATAGTCGAAAGATGTTCTCTACCTACACTTCATATCATAGGTACCTACTTACCCTTTTTAGGGTCCCATACTTATTGGGTGTCAGCTGGACCTTTACTAAGCCTACACCGACTGTATATGTGTTATTGTGGCTTCTTGTACGGAAATAATAAAAAGTCAAAACAAAAAGAAAAGGGACCTTTTGGTTTTGACCAGAAAACACAAGTTTAAACTAGTTTATTTTTAATCAAGTCTTCGTCTTGTACCTGCACAAAGTCCGTTTCGTTATTGGCCGGTTTTTGCCCCTGACCATAAGAATGCGAATAGTATGCATGCTCCCTATTAAATGTGGTCAGAGTTCAACCACAAATAATATTTATGACATAATAATTCGTTGCGATCAACTATTTAGTGATGTAATATTGAATGATACTGTGATTTGTTATTACAAACAATAATACATTGACATTTATTATGTAGGTATATAAAATAAATGCATACAATATTTAATTTATTATTGCCACATAATGAATAACGTTTAAAAAAACTTACCCACTGCAAAGAGAATAGGACTCAATGTAACTTACACAAGAAGGAACGTAGCCTACATAGACGCGGCTACGTAGTCAAGAATTTTTTAAAAAATCTTACATGCTACGGAATTTCTATTTATTTTCTAAAAATCTCTAAAATAAAGGAAGCTCTTCTTCGAGGGAAATTGAGGATTTATGAGTTCTGACATAACCTTTGAAAGGAGAATTTTATCTGGTTTTATCGTTACTTTGTTCGTAGGACTAGTACAATGTAAAGAACTATTTAAATTGTTTCTTGGAAGTGATAAAGCAATTTTCTATTTTATTTTTACTACAAGCTTTTAGTAAAGTTTAATTTGTTCAGTGCCGGTTTTTCTCTTAATTAACACGACAAGATTATAATAAGCAATTGGTTTAACCAATTACATTAAAAAACGATAAATTCAAACACAAAATAACGTGCGGTCATAATAATATTATGGTACTAGCTGACTCGACAGACGTTATCCTGACCAAACAATAATTATAATTCATACAAAATTCCCATAGAAAATGCACTTTCAGTTTTCCCGAATTTTGCAACTTAAAAAAAAATGATTTCCATATATCTTTGTAAAAAACTGACTCGGACCATTACAACAATAAAAAAAACCGGCCAAGTGCGTGTCGGACTACGCACAATGAAGGGTTCCGTAGTTGGGATGAATTTATCCCAAATACAAACTTAACATTGTAGTTTTAAATACATGTTCTCCCATACATTCCAAATGCAAATGTAAGTTTTTACGTACAATATTGAGAGATTTACCATGTTATTTTAAGACCACAGACTTCTTATAAGTTTTTCTGTAATCTGTGAGTGAAGAACCATTCTCTGTATATTTTTCAAAATTTTAGGCTTAGTAGTTTCGGAGATAAGGAATGGTAAATTTTCATCTATTTTATTAAATATCTTCAAAAGCATTTATTTTAAAATTGTGATAAAAATATATTTGAAATCCTCGTAATAAGCCCTTTCATTTGACATGTCTCACAATACGGTTTGAAAAACTTTTCTTTTTAACTTTCTTATTTGCCCCCCAAAAGTGCCCCCATATTCAAAATTCATTTATTTACGTTACACGTCCGTGTTTGGGTCACAGAAATACATATGTGTACCACAACTTAATCGGTCTTTTAGATTCGGAGCAAATTGGCTGTGACAGACGGACAGACAGACACACGAGTGATCCTATAAGGGTTTCGTTTTTTCCTTTTGTGGTACGGAACCCTAAAATAGAAAAATCTAATCAGTCCAGGTCAATAGATTAAATTAAATTCATTTTATTCAGACTAATTGATATGTCCATAAATTTTTAGTTACAAAGGTCTTAAAACTATGTTAGTGATCATTGATAATTAAATACAAAATACATAAAAAATCCAAATACAAATAATTAAATCACTAATGTTAAAAAAAAAACATCATCTTGTCACGTGAAGCTGAATGAACCTACCCAGCAATGCAGACTCTGGCCTCTCAGAGATCATCCTTAGGATTCTGTTGGCGCTCCCCCGAATCCGGCGCATCAGAGAAGCTATTTTCTTACGCATAATGGCGTAAAAGTCATCGACTCTTGCGTCAGCAAACATGCCCGACGCGCTGCAGAATCGAGGGAGCCTCACCAGAATCCTAAAGGCGTTATTGTGTTGTATTAGAAGAGCGTTGTAGGCCCGCTGGGTGTAGTTGAACCATAAAGCGCTGGCGTAAAAGTTTTGGCAGTAGGCCCTAAACAGCGTTACTTTAACATCTACTGTACACCTTGCGAATCTATGAACCAACATGTTAGCACGCACCGACAACGCTCTTCGTTAAAACCTCCATTTCATCCATAGGTAAACGCATGTGTCCCGGCGACGAGCTCTCTCGGATGCTGGCATGCGGCTTAGTCGCGCGACTGTTTCGTCGTCGGCGAGTGCGACTGGCGTCCGACCGACCCTCAGAGGAAGAGATGCGAGGAACCATCGGATTAACCCTTACCCCTCCACGGGTCTCCTTCTATTGTGATCTTGTATGATTGCAGTAGCTCTAATTATAACGATGCATTTAGTAGGTAGATTTTAGCCAATAAATCTGAATAAAAAATTGCTTGAAAGTTAAATGATTTTTCTTTTATTAAGATCACGAAGATTTTCACGTAGAAAATACAGTGGCTGCTACGAAACATGAATGACCTGAACACTAGGTTTAACCAAAAATATTAGTGTGGAAATCAAAATTCATTATCTACTGCTTTAAAACAAGAAAACTATTTAGAGTTGATATTTTGACATTTTTAGATAGAAACATAGATAGATAGTACCCGGGGAAGTTATAATGGAGGTTGCATAAAAAGTTGTTTTAAGCTTTCCGCAAAAGTGAAGCATGAGGTGTGAACAAGTATTTCCTTGGTTGTAAAATACCACATAAATACATATTTAATTGTAATAAAACATTTTATTCTGCAATGCATTTAATTTGCAAAGCTTTTGCTAATTACGGACATAAACGTATATGTATTTAATTACTACAACAAAGGAAATAGGCAGTATACGATAGGTGCCATATGAGTAATGGGAAAGACCGTGAGTAATGTCAGCTTGTCGATACCCTCGTTAGTACAAATTGTACGGGTCTACGTGCCTATAAATGTGACGTAGACTGTCAACGGGTCATTCACCTCCAACATTACTTAATAGTGTTTATGTTCGTGCAACTGCACCTATACCAACTAGCATACCAGTTTAATTCAGTTTAAATTATTTTAATGTTGCAGTTACGAAAGACTAAAAGTTCAATAAACTTTGTTTTGTAAGCCAAACGAATTTTAAGTTATTGCTCTTTAATCTGAATAGATTATGTATCTTGTGAGAAAAACGATTGATTAATTATACCAAGAGGCTCCTTTGGTATTTCGTTTAAAAAATATTTAATTATATAACCAACTAATTATGTTATCGGGCCTGTGTTTAACTCGGCGAGTAGTGGTTACTTACTTAAAGTTCGTTTTTTAATCCCAGAGACTAATTTGACATTTCAAGTGATTGTTCTTTGTTCTTTTCTATTTTATTATATGGCAAGCAAAGCCGATGTCGACTATTCTGCCAATGTCTAAAGTGCATTGGAAAAACAAGTGTGCATGTTGAAATTGTTCTTTGTTTTTTCAAATCGGAGTTTGACATTTGCACCTGTCAAATTAGTCTCTGGGATTAAAAAAACAAACTGTACTTTTTGCTTTTTCGTCGAACTCTTGGTAACTAGGTATTAATAAAAAAAGGAAATCAATGTTTTCACAATTTTAATTTATTACTTAAACGTACAATCTTATAATAAAATAGGGCATTATATACAAAGCATATATTAGTCCAACAGACAACGGTGAGCTGCAAGTCAGACTTATTCGACTGAAGTTCAGTACAGGGCAACTTGGTTGCAACACAATGAATTTAGTACATTACAAGAACATTCAAGTTAGGCGTTATTCTATTATATAGCGACGATATCGCTCTAGACTAGTTGCTGGTTGTTACACTACCATGGAATGTTACTTCATACCTGATAGGTACATGTTAAACTAAACATAATATAAATGAACACTTACAAAGTTATATCTAAAGCCTACTGTAACGCAACAAACATGAGATCACACACAACAGACCACATTCTCGCAAGTGACACTAATAAATAATGACCTAGAATTCTACATTTTATTTTGGTATAGATACTAGAACTTAGAACGTAAACCCTAAATACAATGTGTAATGGTGTGATTTGCTGAAGTTCCTATCATTCTAGTCTACCAACACGCTAATACTGCAAACTCACACAAACGTCATTTTATAATCTCAACGATGGGAATATCAATATAACTAACGTTCGGTCTACTATTTAATTGAACACTTTATGCACAGCCTCGAACATCGCGACGGCGATGTCATCACTTATATAATAAACACTTAAATAAATGGTTGTCGATTCGCTCTAAAACGAGTGATCATTGAATACTGGTGGGTGTGTTCGCGCTGTGAGGCGCGATGTGGCGCGACGCGGCGCGGATTGGCGCGGTGTGGCGCGGCTTGGCGCGGTGCGGCAGCTAGTGCGCGCCGACGTGGCGTAGGTGCGGGTGGTCGGGCGCGGGCGCGGCCGCCGCGGGCACCGAGCGGGGGCTGAACTTGACGCGGAACGCTTTGGGCGCGATCGTGGCGCCCACCGTGCCCTCCAGCGACGGCGGCGCGTCACCCATCTCCATCTGTACGTCGAACTGGTGCATCATGCATGCGAAGAACATGAACATCTCCATACGCGCCAACACGTCGCCCAGACACATCCTCCTACCGACGCCGAATGGCATGAAAAACTCGGGGCGCCTGATCTTGCCTGTCTCGTCAATGAACCGGCTGGGGTTGAACTTGTTGGGCTCGTCCCAAAGGTTGGGGTCCATGTGTACACAGTTGATGAGTGGTATAACTTGAGAGCCAGCGGGTATTCTGTAGCCGTTTAGGTGGACATCCCTATGAAAAAAAGTAGTGATAAGTATTTTTGCTAATATAATTTTTAAACAATTTTTTCCGAATTTAATGTTTTAAATACTTACTTTGTAGGAGAGTGTGTTGTTGCCAGGGGCACAATATTAGACATGCGTAGCGTCTCCAGGATCGTAGTTTCGGTGTAAGGAAGGTTTGGCATATCTTCGATTGTTGGTAAGCGGTCGCGACCGATGACGGCATCGAGTTCTTCCTGTACGCGCCTTTTCGCCTCAGGGTTCCTCAGCATGAATACAATCATCCATAAGAGGGATGACTTGATAGTTTCCATACCAGCAGAAAATAGATCCCCAAGAATTTGTTTCAGTTGAAGCTCTGTGAAAAAAAGATTCTGTATTAGAAACCTCAATATAAAACTAATATTTATAAAAAAAAAAATTTTTTACTACAATAAAAACTAGTTGATTGTTGTATTAAACTTACCGTGATCTCTGCCCTCGAACAGTTCTCCGGCGCGGCCCTCAGTCTTGGCCTTCTCGATCTCGATCAGATAGACGTCGATGAGATCTCTCACGTTATTGAGATCGAGAGTTTCGCGATGCTCGTCGATCAGTGTTTGGTAGAAAGCGAACATCTCTTCGCGATTCTTCGCTACTTTCTCCTGTGCTTGAGCTTTGCCGGGAAGGTACTGCATGTAAAAAACAGGATTTGTTAGTTTTTACATAAACTCTAAAAACATAGCATGGAATATAATTTGTTATTAATATATGCGGAATTTGTAATATTACTTACGTTGTAGAGAGGGATATATTCGCCGTAGTGCACTTCACCAAACAGCTTCATGCCTTCTTCAATGAGATTGTTGAGCCTTTCAAAGCGTGCGTCGCCGTTACTGAAGCGCACGGACATAGTTATGCCGCAGATGACGTTGGACACGCCCAGGGCGAGGAGAGGGTTCGCGTCAATGGGCGCTCCCTCCGACCGGTGCAGGTTAGCGATCAGCTCGTAAACTTCGCTCTAAAGAACAAATAAACCCATTAATATTGTTGATGACCAATTATTTCAAAAATACATGAAACGAAATTGAACTTTATGGTTACGAGGATAAAATTAATATTACGAACCTTAATTCTTCCTTCCATGATTTTCTTGCCGTTTCCCATGTAAGTCATGCCAAATTCGCGCAGTTTGTCGTGCAGGAAGCGGCGCTGGCTCTTCCAGAGACGGCCTTCGCTGTTGATGATGCCTGTACAGAGGAAGGCGTTATAGTGAGGGCTCACGAGGTGGGCGGCACACGCGCACCGCCGCGGGAGGGACGGGCTAGTGACGCCCACATGCACATGTGCACTTTTCTTGCCGGTATATTATGGGTTACACTAATATTTACTAACATAGTAGTTACTATTTCTTTTCAGAAGACTTTCAGTAAATATTTTACCCTGAGCAGAAACAATTGAAATGCATGATGCACTTTGAAAAAAAACTTTGGCATTGCAAATATTACGCCAAAAAAAATATCAGAAAAAAATCATTTTAAAACCTAAAAAAGCCAGCTTTGCAAAAGATTTATCAAAATTATTGTGTGATATTGCGAACTTACCGAGACCATCCAAAGTGTGCATTAGCGGGGTGCTGGGGCGTCCGGTAAATTCTTCTCTTCGGAAAGCTTCTCTGATGAGTTTGTAGTCGCTAAGAACGATCGTCAGCTGGTTTCCGAGTCGCGCGGAGAACAGAGCACCGTAGTTGCGAGCAAGCTCCAGGAAGGTCTTGTGGCGAACTCCGAGGAAGGGCAGGTAGCCGACGACGGGCGGGCCCCAGGGCCCCGGTGGCAGCTTGCGCACCTCGCGCACCAGCGCCGCCAGCCGCAGCGCCAGCAGCGCCGCGCCCGCCACCAGCAGCAGTGGCAGTGAAGTACGCGAAGCACAGTAGTTCACCACTTGCCATAGTCCCCACAAAAGTTTAGAATTTGACAGTATTGATATCATTTTATCTGTTTATATTGTTCTTTAAAAATAAATAAAAATAACTGTTGTATTTCTTTTTAGTTAGTAAACGATACGTAGCATTAGTGCGCGGATCGTAAATCGCGATAGTGCGATGCCGAGAACTCAATGATTGTATATCGCGTGCGACCGACGTCTGCGCACTGGCGCGCCGCTGGCGTGGCCTTGCGAATAAATACGCGCGGGGTGGCGCGCGCGCAGGCTCGTCCCACCGGTGCGGGCGCTCCTCTCTCCGCCGCTTTTCCGGCGCGGCGGCCCGGTGCGCTACGAAACCCGTAGCACTCCTCTCGTAGACCACTTTTATTTTTTTTATGTAGACTGCGTTTCATTTTGGTTTTCATGAACTAATTTTTATTGAATTCAGATCTAAAACAAAAAAGTTGACCGTAGTTGTCTTCGGTTATAAAAATAATAACGCTACGCAAGTTCTATATGAACTGAAATACATGACTGAATAGGGGTTTTAAGCATTAAGTCATGCGAATTAGTTGTCGTAGTCTTGAAGGTACTTACTCATTTCGAATGTTAAATAAGAATTGACTTTGGGGATGACCTCACTTACTTTACCTATTGATGTTAATGTAGGCGTCGAAATTCGGCGAGGGGTGAGAGGGGAGATCGAGGTCGTGCGGGTGCGCATGCAGATGATAAGATTAACGAATTGCGTAAGTTGGCGCGAGGCAAGGTGACGGCGGGTCGACGACTCGCGATTGAGAGCCTTGGGCGAACTTCTACGCTGCTCGACCTCTAAGCGACACTTAAATATCACTCTTAAAATTATACAACGAGATCGCAGACCCCATTCATTAAAGTGCGCTTTTAATAATAATCGTGTCTACGTTTTCTTTCTATACGTATAAATTATGAAGAGTTAAATATAGTGCTCCAAAAACCTTTACATAGACATTTAAACGTTCACCAATATTACAGAATGTTAACCACTTGTACCAAAGATCTCTGATCTGATACAAAATACGTTTTTAAAATAGGTAGGTAAGTACTACACACCTATGTTTTATTTTTTCATAACAGTTAACTTGAGATTTGATCCTCGTAGTGAATTACCTATTTTTAACCGACTTCCAAAAAGGAGGAGGTTATATGTTCGTCGCGTATGTTTGTTTTTTTTTTTTTTTTTTTTATGTATGTCCACCGATTTCTCCGTCAATTGTGGACCGATTTTGAAAATTCTTTTTTTGTTTGAAAGGGTATGGTCTCGAGGTGGTCCCATAAAAATTTAATCAACTTTGCTTTGATAGTTTTTGAGTTTGCTTCAATAATACGTACATTTTCCCACTTAGTATGTGGATGATATGATAAGTTCCTGACACTGTTATTTACATAGCAGGTAGTGGTTTTTGGATTTGTGAGGGGTAGGTACCACAACTAAAAAGTGAAAAATAAAAACTTTTTACAAAAAAAAAAACAACCGACTTCCAAAAAACACTACAAAGTGAAAAATAACTTTAATTTCGGAAGTCGGTGACAAAAAACGAAAATTCAAAACCGAAGACACCGACTTCCGAAATTATCGGTCGTTTTTTTTTGTAAAAAGTTTTTTTAATGTTTACGAGGCGCCTCACAATACTTGGCAATAAAAAGCAATAAACGCATAAATAATCGATGCCCATTATTAGTTCTATGCACTTACCTATATTTCTATTTTTAGTAGCTTACCTACTTAGGGGTGATTCAGAAGACCGATTAACAACTTAACAAGATGGAAAGTGCATTGCTATGCATGGATAGATGTACATATTTATATTATAAGGTCCTGCACCGATTAAGACGTGGAATAAAGATTGTAAAGAACGTAAGATTAAATTGTGAATTTAAAAATAAAACATTTGACAGTTTTTACTGTACAAGTCGCAAAATGTGGTGTTCACTTGAATCACTTGTTTATAGGCTTTGGGCTTAGAGTAAAACCACCAAATTATCAATAAGTACACATCAACTCAAAGGGAACGTCTAGTCCGCACCGGGGATACAGTGGGACTCAGCGGGGCGCTCTTGAGCGCTACCTTTGAGTTGTGTGATACATTTAATTGTATATCACATCTAGTTGCTAAACTAGCTATCTATCTTAAAAATCGATAAGATTTTAGATTACAATAATTTAATTTAAAAAACCAGCCAGTATAATCAGTCCTCTAGGATTTTCCTCGGTACATAACATACAGAAATGAATAAATCGATTACATAATTAGACTGATACTGAGATAGATAATAAAAAAAAAAAAAAAAAATATTTATTATTCCCAGATCAACATCATTCCTCTAAGATATTTTTTATTAAAATACTATGTTCAATGAGGACTAATGATTCAATATTTCATTTCATTCACTTCGAATCATGATAACAGTGAATAGCGAGCACAGCTGCAATTGTATTGTTTTAGTGACCTTATGAACTATTAAACGCTATGAAATATAAAACTATGAATGGTACGCTCACTATTGTTTTTTTTTACAACTACTTAGACATAAATTTACAAAATAACACAACTAACTATTAACACTAGGCACTAAATTAAAGGACTAACTAACTATCTGTATATATCTGAGTTGAGCTCCACGATTACTGACAAATGCTTGCACTGACTGGACAGGTCCACTCAAATCTGTGTGGTTCTTTCCTCAAAAGACCTTTTCAGACACTTATCTACATGGTCCAGAGACTGCGACCTCTGAGTTTGTTTCGGTTTTTATTCTCAGAGTAGTCAGATAGGAAACGCCGAACTCATCTAGCTTATTTTTATTTTATTTTTTTTACATGACCTTTAAAAGTGATTTCGATATCCTATTTATAGAATAAACAATTTCATTTCATTTCATTATATCACTATTGTAGTGTTTTAAACTAAGGTATCAAAAAAACAAACAAACAAAACAAATTACAAATAAAACAAATTGATACTACAGAAAAAATCAGGACTTTTCGGTATGCTTCTAAAATAAAAAATAAAAGCATATCAGCCAATGATAGTATACATAAAATAATATCATTGATGTCAGCATGACATTCAAATAAGGATATGACATGACCTATTACTTCTTGTTTATTTCTGGATAATATTTACATAACTTAAAAGCTACGAGTAATAGTCTTAAAATAATAATATTTACAAGTATATAAAAAGGGAGGGGGAAGAATTACAGAGCATTAAAAAAATACTATGATTCTTTCCTCTCCCTTTTTTGTGTACTTGTACTTACTAAGAGAACATTTAGAGATTATGTACTTTTTTTTTTTTGGTTGGATATTTTCAAATAACTTCTCCCGCTCTAAGTGGAGCGGGAGGGCGTGTCAGACTCTTACTGACTAAAACCCACCCGTGTTCCTTCAGTTGCCATGTTGCCGGGGGCCATGATTTCCCTTTCGGCCTTATTCGCAACCCCGGCAGGCATCGGCCCTAGCGGACCCCGTCAATTCTGCTGACATCTCTTTGAAGCGCGTGGAACACAATGCGCCGTCGACCCAGGCCTGGTCCTTAACGGGCGGTGAGCTACCCATTGCTCACCGTCCGCAAGCCCGCGCCTGCGGTGGCCGGAAATCGGCTCGCGATTCCCGACAGAGATTATGTACTAGGGTCATAATTTCTGAACGTTGTAAGGATTGATAAATGAAAATTTTCAATCGGGCTATTAATTAATTCAGTTTGCGAGTTAATACACATTTATCCAGAAGTGAAACAATCTAACTGTGGTGGTGAAAATTAGAATTGGCAAAGTAGGTAGGAACTACGTTTCTATTCGGTGGATTTCGAAAAACTAACTAATAGTTACGTGTTCTGTTTTAATTATTCATTTTGTGGTTTTTCTATTTAAATATTCAACACGGTTGTGGTCCTGCGGAGTAACATTCGCAGACGGAAACTTTTCAAATCAGTGCGTTTTTTTCCGATATTTTCGTATGTGTTTCATAATACATCTATGTGTAACTTTTGGTTGAAATGCGCTTTGACCTAGCAATCGGTATTACCTATAAAGTTGTGGACTAGGCTACGTAGATGATGACGATGCCAATAAGTTAAGTCACTTATTTTTCTCCTATAGCTAATTCTTGGCTACGTTAAAAAAAAAGTATTCCTAAGTAAGTAGATACGTTTATATAAGCAACATGTAGCAACGGGTGCAATTTTTTGCATTAAATCAAAAGTTACGTATCGTTAAGTTACGTAAATCTAACGTTATTGCAGACAAGTTTCTGGAATACCGTATGCATCTTATTTTTGTAGTAAAGTCAGGGATACGAATTGTTAAGCAAATTGACACCCTACGTCTGTTTGCCGTGTAATAGCCAAAATATAAATGTCACAGAATGACAGTTGTGATTTGAATATACGGACAAATTAAGTTGGTCGTTAGATTATTTTCTCACAATAATTAATTTCTCTGACTTTACATAAACATACTAGTGTACAATCATTCTGCAAGTCTTTTCCCAACTATGTTAGGGTCGGCTTCCAGTCTAACCGGATGCAGCTGAATACCAGTATTTTACATGGAGCGACTGCCTATCTGACCTCTACAGCCCAGTAACTGGGTAATACGATACCTCTTGGTAAGACTGGTTGTCAGAATTTCAGGCTTCTGACGAGCCGTAACGACTGTCAAAGAACCACGAATGACAGCCGGGACCAACGGAGGAGTCTCGGTATGTAAAGATGGTCATCCATCCTCGGACCAACTCCGCAACCTGATGGATCGACTCGTGCGGCTGTATTACTTAGCCACGAGCTCGTCTAAACACTAATGTACATAAAAGACAAATCCTCTTCTAGTTTTAAACCCCTTAGCTAGAATATAACAAACAGTAGTCAGATTAGTGCAACCTGTGTTATCTTTGCAAAGCAAATGCAGCTTTCATAGCTAAACGACTTACTACGAACTGTACGCCTTTCTTTGTTTGGGAATCACATATGTATTATCAAACATTATTAAGCAAAATAGACTATTATTCATGACCAAAGTTCAAATGATTAATAACGTAATTAAAATAATTCTTAGGTTAAAAGTTGTTGTGTTCTGTATGAGTAATCTTTGTCAAAGTGAAAAATAATGTTCTTTACAATGTAAACAAAGATATACGTTATTTAATATTTTATCAGTTATGTAAGAAAAAGTTGTTAAATAACATAATCTAACATTGAATTAAAATAACTTTAGGTGTATAAAAAAGTATAACTCTTGATAAGTTCTACTGAAAGAAATAAAAAGTCAGAAACAAATACAACGATAAAAATTAATGTTTGTTTTTATGTGTACTTACATAATAACTAGTAAATAAATAATTTATAGAATAAAACCGTTACCTACCTATTCAAAATTCCACGCCATCGATAGCTGTTATTTCCGGAAAATCATAAAAAAACACAATTTAGGCCAATAGATTCTGTTTTCAATGGCCTTTGAAAACCTTTAAGTGATTATTGCGAGCGGTACCTATACCCACATCAGACTATGAAACGAATACCTGTACTATTGTATATTCAGGGACGCTTCATTGTACCAAAATCCGTTGTGTTCAAATGTTGCCGGAAATGCTACGAAAATTAAGGGCGTTTCCGAAAAAAATAACAGCCTCGGTAGTAAGTACCTAGTTCCTCTATTTTGTATATAGCCCCTTTTTATGTTCTCGACTACGATTAGATCACTTTTTAAAAGATTAGAATCGGACATAAATAAGATTTTTTTAAAGGCTTTCAGACCAGCCCGTCCCATCTTTGATGTCCTCCCTCCGGATAACGCCCTAAGCCGAGGCTCATACCCCACAGGGGGTGCCCTTAGCGAGCGTTTACCTAAGCTTTTAGCTTAGTTTTTATGTGTGCCCTGGCTGGAGGCAATAAGTGTAGCAGCTAGATGCATGCCCGGTTTAACAGCCACGGTCGTTAGAGACCAGCTATGAGATGCCTTTCAGAAAAAAAAAAAAAACTCTTTCAGAGGATTTTCAGAACCGTTCTAAACAACTCTACTTATCTTTAAAATTTCTACTGAAGCTTAATATTTTTTTGCCGCCGTTACCTAATGTTAGGACCGCACAGGGTACCGTGCCAAACTCCTGAAAAAATTGCTTCAAGATAACTGTATGAACATTTTATTTAATTAAGTTACGTTAGTTGGTTCTTTACTTAAATAATTGAGAACATACCGTGTTTCTAAATAACAAGGTACCTAACAATATTCTAGAATGAAATTTTATTGAATTTTTCCGTACATAGTTGTAGTCAAACAACAGTAAATGATGAAATAACAGGCCACTAATAAAACCGTACCGGATCGAGAACTGCTTATTTATAAAGTGAGAGTTATGTATTTTTCCATCCTATAATATGGGAACAAACTGACATAGTAGTGACAATGTAAAAACAACAGGTTCATTACACGATTACAATGATGCCCTATGTTCAAGAACTATTAGAGCCTATACTCTAACAACTTCGCATAAGACACTGTTCCGTTATTTTTTCAGGGCCAGCCAGTTAGTTTTTAGTTGCAGCAGTGTAATTTTATTTATGTCCAGTTAATACACCACACACATACACTCTCACATCATACGTTCTTTTTAACCGACTTCCAAAAAGGAGGAGTTGTTTTTTTTTTTTTTCTTTTTTTTATGTATGTCCACCGATTTCTCCGTCAATTGTGGACCGATTTTGAAAATTATTTTTTTGTTTGAAAGGGTATGCTCTCGAAGTGGTCCCATATAAATTTTATCAACTTTGCTTTGATAGTTTTTGAGTTAGCTTCAATAATACGTACTTTTTCCCACTTAGTATGTGGATGATATGATAAGTTCCTGACACTGTTATTTACATAGGAGGTAGTGGTTTTCGGATTTGTGTGGGGTAGGTACCACAACTGAAAAGTGAAAAATAAAAACTTTTTACAAAAAAAAACAACCGACTTCCAAAAAACACTACAAAGTGAAAAATAACTTTAATTTCGGAAGTCGGTGACAAAAAACGAAAATTCAAAACCGAAGATACCGACTTCCGAAATTAAAGTTATTTTTCACTTTGTAGTGTTTTTTGGAAGTCGGTTGTTTTTTTTTGTAAAAAGTTTTTTTATTTTATTTTTTCATACTTTCCACATAAATTCTTCATGGCAATCTAATTATGTTTACAACTACATGGCTACTAAATATTCACAATTGATATAAGGGCATCAAATGTAATCCGAGATACAGGTTTACCACCTAGTTCGGATGCAGATAGTCCTAAACTTTGTATATTACAAACTTTAAGCCATTATTTACTGTATATTGTCAAATATTCAATTTTTGTAATACGTTTTCTTATTTTGGTGAATAAATTAAATGAAATAATCCCTATTTTGAAACCGGCATCGTGGCATGGAAGGGCAGTACCGTGTGATGTCCTGATAACAGGCATTAGTAGAGGTGAGGCTATCAAATGGGCGTGAGCTATCAATTCATCGGTATAAAGTGTCTCGTGCTAAGCATTCGAAACCGCGACTGATATCGATTAAGTTTGCTTACCACCGTACGATACAAACGTAACGATATCTTTCGTTGCAATATCAGTTTTCAGCTTCGTATAAATAAATTAACTAGTTACGTTTTGCTCCTAGGCCGAGAGATCAATGACCGGCCCTTTTATCGGTGAAGCGGATTTATCTGGACTGTTATCAAGTTTCGATGTTTCCTATCAGCCGATGTTGTTAGATTCGTTCTTTGGTATAGTACCTATAGTCGCGTGATCGAGTTATGTAATGAGTCTCGTCATTAATGTAACTGATAAGTCCAGGCAAGAGTGGGTTAAAGATAGGCAATAGATAATTAATTACAGAAATATATTTATATTAAGGAAAGTCGTTGCACACCTGCAGTCAAAACATGCTACGTTTGAGCGACCGCACCGTTCTAGGAGACACTGTAGTACCCGTCTGTGTGCGTTGATTGCTTCGCTGCGACGCGCCGTATAACCGAGGTTCACGCTTGGGGTGTGAAATGTTTCATTAAAACTGTGCAGACTGAGTGAACACTATGCATACGACAGACTTACGCTTTATGAGAAGAATTATTGCGCGCTCACTCGCAATAAAACAGTCGCCAACAAAGATGTATATAAAATACTAAATTGTTCTGTTTCTAGCGGAATTTCAACAAGAAAGTTTCGTATGCATTGAAAAAGCACCACTAGCCAGAGACTACCAAGATATATTCTATATGCACATAGTTGGCCCAGAATTTAGTTCTGTTCTAGCAAAACGTAATGTATGTTTTTTGTTGGTTGTACCACATTCGTAGCTCCAAGCACTGAAAACAAAGCATGACAAGCTTTCCGCGTTTAGATTACAAGAATGACTTCTGAAATTCATTTTATATATACGAGATATTATGATGATTTTTATAGATCAAAGTCATAACTTCCGACCTTGATTCCTGTGAAAAAACTTTTGGGTACACTCCGGGAAAATTATATTGTACCCAGTAACAGTAACGTATATACATGACACTCAGATATAATCACATTATTTAAAATAGTGATAACCGTTAAAAACAACAGCTTTTCTTATATATATTCTTTCTTTTCTTGGCCCATTTCTATAAAACAGACTGCATGATTTACTCTCAATTCATACCCTGAACAAAGCAACTTTTAAAAGAAAAATAACTGACTGGCTTATCACCTTATACTCCATTTGAAATAAGATTAGATATTTAACTAAACCTTTTTTACGGTCCGTTCAACCGATTTTGACTTCTATTGCGTAAGTGGTATGACAAAGACAGCTGCAGTAAACAGTTGGTATTGTAACCACTTTTTTGCTTTTAATGCCATCCTTATGCCTACAGTATAGAAGTCAGAATCGGTTGAACGGACTGTAAAAAAGGTATGTTTTAATGTCTAATCTTATTTCAAATGGAGTATAGATTATACCCAAATTGAAGATCTTTTCAAAACCATGTCCTAACATAATGTTCCCTTTGCAACGCACAATTACCCAACACCACACGTACTCTACATCACACACACACACCACACACATACACTTCCATCTTCCCTTGCATGTATCCTTAATAAATTACTTTATTTTCTCTATTTTTACTTTTGTAAATCAATTTTAATGAGCAATATTGCAACAATGTAATGTATGAGACTTTTATTTGAATAATATTATATGCAAATCAGATCGTCTCCAGTACTCGTACAACAATAAAAATGTAAAACTTTGTTTTAGGGGGGGCCTGGTGACCTGTACAGGTTTTGTAAAAAACTTAGTTTAGGTACCGCAGTCTTCCACAAATTAATTATAAAATTGCGACTTTGTACTAACATTCTCTGTAATTTGTGGTAAGAAATTAATAAATTATTATTAAATTATTATATTCAAAGGTTTTTATAGCAATAAGGAAGTTTTTTGTTAACTTTAGTAAATTAGTAGGCACATTTATCAAACATTAACGAACGAGATACTTACAGAAGAATTATAATTTTTATTTATAATAATATAACGATTAAAGATGAACACACGATATTAATAAGCAAATTGTAAACGCTTTTTCATTGACCTCAATTCCATAATGACATATAACAAACATTATCTTACTTCCTATTACAATCGTAAGAGATATTTATAACGTTGAAGGCTCTTTACTATCTGCTTAGTGTGTAGTGCTTAGATTATGGTAATTTTTTTGTAAGTAGTTAGTGAGTTAGGCATTCTATATCTTGTGACTCTACAAAAACGTATTTGTGTTTTCAGAAACCTCATAACAGCAACGTGAAAGTACATTCCGTTTTCTCGTAGCTTTGTATAAGTAAATATTATTGTGTGACATACAACCTTTTACTAAAATCACCCACAAGAATTTCCTTTTTCCGAAAGTAAATCGATCGTAGCAAGAATCGTAGCTAAGTGCTACTTAGTTACATTTAGTGGTTGGCGTGGAGACAAGTTTCTATGTATTAATAAAAAAGTCTTGATTTTCTAGTGAAAGCATAGTTTTGGCACTAACATAACTGAAGATGCGGCTGCCATCTCGCCTTTTGTGGCAAATTTTCAGTTTTAACAGAAAAGCTAGACTGGTACTGAAATCGCATCTTAATAGTTATTTATGCAACTGTTGTATAATACCTAATTATAACAGTTGCATACAATACTTTATCTACACCCATGATATGAATCCTCTATAAAAGTTTCTGAAACCATTGGGTGTTTATAATTCAAGATCAAGAATAAAGAAATTCCCACGAAATTCAGTACAACTGCACGTATGTACGTCGCCTGCAGCAGCACATCACACACACATGCGTGCAGCGGGTGCTGCTATCCCCCGCTTGAACGTTGAAACGAGTTGCGTAATGAAAAGTACAACATTGTATCACTCATTGGGATGAGGTAATGGTTACTATGACCCTGGCTGTTATAATGTTGCCAATAAGCTAACTGTTCCAGAAACTTTTATAGAGATTTTATAGCATGGGTGTAGATAAATGAATTGTCACAATTCTAATAAAAGTGTCTGGTATTAAATCATTGAACTCAACATAATGATGAAATAAATATATTATTATATTGTCTAGTTATACAACACCACTGAGGCTCTAAATTGATGTGTTCTAAACATGCACGTGGACAATAGCAGTATAGGAGTGTCTAAATGACAATAACTTTATTTAATTGTAAGTATTGCGAGGTCTGGCTTGGTCGGGTGTCTATGGGCGTTATCTGCGTCGTGAAAAGATAATCATATCCAATGGCTTATTTGAGTACTTTGAACATAGCAATAATACAGTAGCAACTTTAAAACCCTGGGCTTTTTGTTAGTCAGCATGGGGGATGAAGTAGACTTGATGCGTAAAACAACTCGAAAAATTCTTATCATACATCATCCATCACGAAAGATATCCACCATGGCTAATATCGATTTCGACGATAATATTGTGAACATGGGCCGATTATAATATTATAGCAGTATCATTTTGTGTAACGCTACTTCCCGCTCGTTGCCAAAGCCGACTGGCGTCTTTGCTGATATTTATTTCATGTGCAATGGTTCGTGATAATTTATTTCTTATTATTTTTGGGAAAGCTCCTGTTTCTCAGAATCGGTTAAATATTTCTTGTGGGAGGAATTCAGATTCTTATCTTATTTTTTTATTGCAAACTACTTCGGCTAAGAATCTAAAAAGTAAAATCAGCTATGAATAGGCTGATAGGTACCTAATTAAGTTATTTTTAGAGTACCTATTTCTTTTTTCTTCTCAAGCTTCATAAGTTGAGTAGGTACATTGAAGATTATTGGTGACTTGGGCACTATTTAATTTAAGTTTGATGATCAAATAGTAAAATAGATAACAATGACATAGCGATTCATTAATGCGATATCATTAAATTAATTAATTATACAAGTAAAACCAGTTATAAACACTAGTGGGCGTTGGTATCTATTTAGTACAAACTTCGTGACAAACAGATGACGTTATAATCGTTTGAGCTCAGGTAGAGCTTTTTATACATGATACAGACCAGTACAACATTCATTATGGGTATACCACGAAACGAGTTACAGTTTTTTTGCGTAATTTGATTTGATTTAAAGTTCTCTTGTTAATTTAATATTTTTACAAAAACGACAACGAGAAAATAAAAAATTTCTGCGAAATTTTTAATTCTGTCTTAAGACTAATCGAATTTGCGTAAACACAAATCTATTTGATAGATTTAGGTAATTAACAAGAGGCTCCATTCAACGCTTTTGTGATTAATGGAAATTAATTAGGCCGTCGCTCTCAGCGCTACAGATGTGTTACGTAGGCACTTACAATAGGTACATCGACGTCAGTTAACATATGCGCACACGCAGTGTTTGTTTATCCTCGATTATTTACTCCTTGACATAAATGTATGTGCGAATTTTCATAGCAGCCTTCATCGCCTTTTCGTGAGTTGGTATTATTAAATTTTCTGTGAGTAGTCTGATTTATTTTAATAGCTACACATGTAGCAGAATGAACATGGGAAAAAAATACATTCTACATGGTGCGTATTATACCTACTTTACATTATTTCCACAAGCCTATTATATCACAGCTGTTACGAAATAAACTCTATAGATGATGCGTCTACGCACGCGCTTTTTAAGATACACAATTAGAGCAGATTAACTGTTTAGGCACCCAATTACTAACTGATATATTAAGCAATATTAACAATAGAAAAGTGAAATTAGGCAAAACACATGAGTGTTCTAGTTATTGAGAATGTCTACTCGATCTCGATTGCGAAAAGTGATTCATCATCATTTCCTTGTAGGCGCCGCTGCGGCGTGTTCGAGAAGTCAAAACAAACGTACTATAGGGTAGGAAGGGCATAAAAGCATAATCAATATTAATCATATTTCCATAAAATAGATACCTTCGTAAGATATCAAGATGAATACCTTCTGTTCCTACCATCATTGCAATAAATAATAAAGGAAAAATATTTGCGACGCGTTTGCGCAAAACTTTTTCCATATTAGGTATTTATGACAAACATACTAATTTATTTCTTAGTAAATCTGCTCGTTTTTTTTTGCACCGTCAGTTAGTGACATCACGTTGGATAAAAACGTGAGCTACACATACATACACATAACATACAAAAAGCTCCACAATTTATCGAACAACCTCTGATACTGGCTGAATAAATTTGGGGCGTAGGCACGCGATTTCTGGCCATGGTCCTTATAAGGAAAAAAAACTACCAAAAAAAGGAAAGCATTTCAATGCATAATTCTCTTATGTAGGCCCGTATTCTTGTGGTATGGTAATTTTATGGAGGGTTAAGCTCTAAAAATGCGGATCATGGTGTCCTTGTTCCTTATATAGATTTGTACTTTCAGTAACTTAGTCGAGCGACAAAAATATGTTTCTTCTTTACACGAATGGGTCTCGTCCCAACATAAAAAAATTCGTTAGATTGTTAGAAGTTTAACACATGAATTTTAGAAAAAAAAAACATCTTTTTAATAAAAAATAAATACATAAGAAAAATATAAAAAAGTATGCTTTGAAACATAATATTAAAAAAACGTAAATAAAAAGTCAAATACTTTCATAATTATTTTGTGTACGTCTATTTTTATATTTCCCCTTTCTACTCGGAATTTTCTAAATATTACAACGTTGCATAGTAACCGCTTTGAAATATGTTGTCAATTAATCAATTTTAACTTTGAGTAAAGTACACACACTTGTCGTTATGTTTAACTTTAGGTATAGATTTGATAAAAGGAGAAAAATATCGATTGCGCCTTATGAGGTATGACAATAAAAAGCACCTACGTAAAACCTGAAAATCCATTACAAGTAAAATTAAATAGATTGTAGATTTATATTGGATGAGCTTTCAGTTCTTTATTACCAACGAGTTTTCAGGAATCATGGACCTAATACAAATGTATCTACAGAAATAAGGTTTTATCAACGGACTTACTTATGTTTTATACATAGAGACATATTATTTACAGGTAGAGTAACCTCATTCATCGTTTATAAAGAAGCATACTCACCTATTATGGCGTTCAGTTCCACAATTTAAATAAAATTACCATAAATGCGCCGAAACAGTTTACTCTGAATTTTATCCAAGTAGGCATAATTCTGGTTGTCCATGACACGAAGATCGAAAGATTTGATGATTACTCGATTTTTATAATAAAAATTATTATCGGCGACCTTCAATACTATACAAAAAGTAGGTGACACCATTTTCGCACTACCTATACGTCAGGGTGATAACACGGGTGATAACCGGGAGCCCTACAGGCTGCGACACGCACACGTCACGTGACCGGCGCGACACTGTCCACCATTACTTTTTTCGCTAAGCTTAAGCCAAGCTTTTACACTTAAAAGTTCATTTCTTTTGATTACATAATCAGTGTTATGCGTACGTAATGGAAAACATAATTATTTTGTTTTGATAGCGGCGCGCTGTGTACTATTTCGAAATAGATTATAATAATATGACCACCCACACCAGTCAAACGATATAATATTCCATTTGTTGTGTCAGGCTGTCGATACACAGTGATAAATATTCCGTAAATTCCAAACAATTGTACGACTTGACTTGACACTTTATCGGACGGATTATATTATAGTTTTATTATCGCATGAACCTACTCAACTTAAATTAAACAATTCCAGGAATAATTATATTCTGTAATTTATAAAGTAATCTAGTAGTAAAATTGGTATGTACATAGGTATGTAAATAAAATTACGTATCCCTTCCCCATGTTTTGTAAAATTTTCCAGCAAGCATACCGCAATTGGCGTAGCTTTCAGATAACTGAATAATAAAAAAACCGGCCAAGTGCGTGTCGGACTACGCACAATGAAGGGTTCCGTAGTTGAGATGAATTTATTTATCCCAAGCACAAACTTAAAATTGTAGTTGAAAAACATGTTCTCCCATACATTCCAACTGCAAATCGTCGCTCGGCATCCAATACCGCGAATGTGACATTTTTTACGTTTTTTTAAATTGCAGGAGCACTTATTTGAACGTGTAGAATGAAATCAAACAAAAATCTGATTTTCGTAAAAAAATTCACATCCGCGGTAATAATATAATAATAATATAAATCTAATACCTTTAAACGAGCAATTTTTGTATATATAATCTGAATCTCGGAAACGACTCCAAGATTTTTTATTAAATTTAGTATGCAGGGGGTTTCGGGATTGATAAATCGATTTAGCTAGGTTTAATTACCAGAAAAGGTCGTTAAAAAAAAAAATGGTCATCCAGATATGTTTGTTTATGCAAGTAACAAGGACTCATTGTGTTATTAAACTTATGAACAATGTTAGGTTATATTTACACAAATACCATCTATATAGCAACCCACTCTGGTGCCGCTGAGCTCGCCAATCCTGCCTCACCCCGCATTCCAACCTGTGTGGCCTGGAAAAAGTTCCAGCCCATCGTACACTATTGATCTGGTTACCAAACCACTATTTAAAGATGTTTATAAGCTCCGTTGGCAACCTATCCTTCTACATCTTTCTCCACAATACGTCATAAGCATCCAGATCAGAAGCCTTGAATAAGTCGAGGAAGCTAGCATAAATCGACGTCCCACGCTGTGTATAGTAAGTATGTGATAGTATGCTTAAGACACAACACTGCACTTTCTGTTGACAAACCACGCCGAAACCCGAATTGGTTGTCATGAACATTTACAGTTTTATTAATTTATTTGTGTGTTAAGCAGACGGTCAAACACTTTTGATATTATAGTAGCTAGAGAGATGGGCCTATTGGATGCCGAGCGACGAAATGTAAGTTTGTACGCACAATATTGAGAGATTTACCATGTTATTTTAAGACCATAGACTTCTTATAGGTTTTCCTGTAATCTATGAGTAAAGAGCCATACTACGCATTTTTTTCAAAATTTTTGGTCCAGTAGTTTCGGAGAATTGACCGTTCCCCCCTTGGGAATGGTCAATTTTCATTGAATTTCTTAAATATCTTTAAAAGCATTTATTTATTAATTATATAAAAAATATATTTAAGATCCCCGCAACAAGCCCTTTCATTTGATATGTCACACTGTACTGTTAGCAAAACTTTTTTTTTTAATTTTCTGGTTTGTGCCCCAAAAGTGTACCCTATATTCAAAATTAATTTATTTACGTTACACATTCGTGTTTGGGTCACAGAAATACATATGTGTACCAAATTTCAACTTAATCGGTTTTTTAGATTCGGAGTAAATTGGCTGTGACAGACGGACAGACAGACAGACACACGAGTGATCCTATAAGGGTTCCGTTTTTTCCTTTTGAGGTACGGAACCCTAAAAACCGGTCAAGAGCGAGTAGACTCGCGCACCGAGGGTTCTGTATAAAAAATATAAATGATTAAAAATATTTTTATTATATGATGTAACTAAAAATTTATGCTTTTTGCATTTTTTCCTTTATTTGTGCTATAAGACGTTGCTTCGAACGAAATTTCAAGATTCTGATTTCACGGGAAGTACCCTGTAGGTTTTGATTCCCCTTACGAGTGTCGAAAATTTGCAGCATACACGGCTGTATCTTTTGATTGCGTTGGCTTAGAAGTTTGATTTTTTCATAGCTCCAAGGGACAGTAGATAGACAGTATTTGGTATGAATTTCAGTTTGATACCTCCACGGGTTCCTGAGAAAAAGGATCTAGACAGACAGACAGACGGACAACAAAGTGATCCTATAAGGGTTTCGTTTTTTCGTTTTGAGGTACGGAACCCTAAAAACTAATATTAGGCGTTTTTGTGTTGGGTTTTTCTATCTGAAATTTCTCAGTAGCAGCCCGAAGTCTGGATTAGTGCCCAGCTGATGGCAATAGGCTCGCCCCCTGCTACATGGGACTTAAACATAACTGGCGAAATGTGGGTGTACCTGTTACAGGTTCACCTCTGCCCAACCCTTCGGGGAGACAAGGCGTGATGTTATGTTAATGTAATATTATGCGAGTCTAACCATAATATTATGGATTTCCATTTAACACAATTGCTACTGACGTTCATTTTAAAACATGGCAATTTCTTACCTAATAATGTCTAGGCACTTTTCAAAAATATTAACTGTTGGTAATAAATTGGTCTACCAATTCTACATTATTGAGAATTTTTGTAATTGAGTAGAGATTTTTTTTCCATAAAAAAATATTGGTACTACGTAGATAATCAATTACAAGTCTTAGAAAAAAATATTTAAAATCCTGAACATGCTCACTACTCGTAAATTGTGTAAAGCAGCTATGTATTTGTTGGTAATGTTATGTAGGGGTCATTAAACCGAGCCTAGTCTGATGCACATTTGGCGAAATGTAAGATATATGTAACGAACACCTTGTTGATAATATAATCGTACGATCGTGTTCTGTTCAGCGAATACGAAACGACGCGATGTATCGATGTTTCGTATTTCGGACATAAAGCTGTCGATACCCGCCGCAGCTGTTGAAACGCTTATAACTTTTATATCCATATGAGAAAGAAACAGCTGCGTTTTTTGCATTGGAAATGTGTAGCTCTCTGACATTTCATTAATGTTCTCCTTTTTGATATTTGTTAAATAGCTTATGCGTATAAAAGACGTTTCGCGTTATTAAAAAGTTTGAACAATATTAACTGTGATCATTTTAAACGGATGTATTGTAAAGTCAAATAATTTGTATTTCAGTTACTCGTAAGCTTGAAAACAGTCGGATATTCGATTTCATATTATATTGTTTAGTGAATGAGTAATCCTCACGTTCTCTACAAGTGACTGACTTTACTGCGGGTGGTGGGCAGAGTTGCAAGCAATGTCACCTCGATGCGCTGAGTAATATGTTGCATATAATTACACCGGATACAATATCAGATATTTTAGCCGCCAGTCATGACAGTATTGAAAATAGTGTTCGTGTGTCACTGTTATTTATATATTTTTTGAAAAGTGAAGTTCAGCAAAGGTTACGTGCAAAGTAAGCGTTTTTTTTGCGACGTTTCTAGTGGGTAGACAGTCTCACGGGGTTCACATATCTTTACATGGAAGTGTCGCGCGCTGGCCAGTTCAGACCGTGTCGAAACCGTAATGTCTTCCCGGGATTGCGACGCGACGTAACCCGAAACGCTCCTCACATTACGTGTTAAGCGTAACTCGCACTACTTGTAGTATGCATTATGTAAACCATAGTAAACCGAATGTGTTGTGATGACATGCTGTTTTCCTTTATCACATACTAGCTTCCGCTAGCGGCTTCGCCCGCATAATATCGTTATAAATGATAGCCTATGTTATTCAATGATAATAAAGCATTATACTAGTGAAATAATTTTTTATATCGGTCCAGTAGTTTTTGAGTTTGTTAATTACAAACAAAAATACAAATCTTTTCTCTTTATAATATTAGTGTTGATCTCTTTGTAAAGGAAAGTAATATATTTTTACTCAGTGCAGAGAATCTGTGAACAAACGTGAAATTCCGGCTTGAGAAGAGGAGTTTATCCCTGAAGAAGAAAACATGTGATGACAAGTAAGGTAGAAAAATACGTAGACGTATACGTAGAAAAAGACGTAAGACTACATTTTCTAGAGAAGAATACAATGTTTATGTCGCAGGCAGATTGTATGATTCGTCATTATACAATATACAAACGGCTACAAACGGTAGCAGTTATGCAAAATGTCGAAGGCAAATTGGCAACTCGTTCAATTTATAATTTCGACATTGATTGTTATTATAGGGTTACCATCATAAAACACAGGTTCGACAAATCAGACTTTATTCGAGCAATCACGTATGTACCTATGAAGACTTAAAATCAGAATAAATTATAAATAATACGAAAGTCCTTTGCACACGTAGAATTTGCACTGTTTTCAATGTGTTTCTTGGTCACAAAACCATCGACGCCATTTTTCTTGTTTTGATTAGCAGCGACGCGCGTGGTGAGAAATAAAACTAAATACTTCAATTTGCCGCGGCATTTTGTAAACGGCGTTTGAATTATCCATCAAATTTTGTGGCATATTATATAGTGACTAGGAAATTTACATTTTGCCTTTGGCATTTTGCATAACTGGGAGCGTTTGTAAACGAACGGCGCCGTTTATATAATGACGAATCATACAATCTGCCTGCGACATTTGTACCAGATGCAATCATCAAGCTTTAAAACTTTTTGGTTTATTTATTAATTTGTGTAATTGACAGCTCCGGTTGGGTTAAATTACTAGTTATTTTTCATCGTTGAAATAAAATAATTACAAACAATTAGTAGGAACAAGAAAGAACCAAAGAGAAGTAAAGCCAAACGGGCAGCAAATAAATACGAACAGAAGATTGTGATCGTTTGAATTTATTTGCATATGTCGATGACTTCGGTCAGGGACTTCAATTAGTACTAATAACAAGTTCGTTCTTTAAAAAATTATAAAACTTAAACAACCTGAAAAATTACTACCCCTTTCGGACGACTATGAAAATAAAAATGAACTGAAGAAATATTTTGCAGTAACAACTTTCGGCTGTTTATTGCGATAAAGAAAGAAGTAGGAAGCAAGTATGAAAGTGCAACAACTCAGCTGGTCCATGAGGTTTCCAAATCTACGTATTTGCGTGAATGGCCGGGGTTAACGACCTGTTTAGAGCGGAGTGAGCGCAACGCAAGCGCGACCAATCGATAAAGGCTTGCGTAAGCGCCTCGCACGCCCTCCTAAGGGATTTACTATAAGGAGCAATTGCCAAAAGGCGTTTACGACGTTTTTGAATGGAAACACCGCGCTAATGTTATGAGTAAATCTTGATTGTCTAACTTCCCTGAAGGGTCGGTTACGCCACCCCTTATCATGGCACGGAATACGGACTAGAACTACTGGTCAGTACTCTAGGAACTATTATTGCATACAGCCTTTAATTACTTTCTTAGATATCCGGCATTAGGTATATTGTAGTTGGATTAGGTATTGAAGGAGTTAGATGAACTGTTTTCCGTAAGCAAAGTTGTATTTGTAGTGAAAATAGTGACAATCATCAACTTTTTTACGAGTCTTGAATGTTGCCTGTTTTTGTTGTAAAGTGCACTTATTTACATTTTTCTTGAAGTTTCTGAAAGGTTTTTTGAACACGTTCAATGTTCATTGTGAATAAGCCCTAGCAGCAGGAGTACACGCGACCTGTGACGTCATTAGCCAAATCTATCAACGACGCACTTCTTAGGTCAACTGATAACCTACTTAATGCTTACTGGACAGTTACTGCGTTGCAAAAACTAATTGTTTATTATTAATTCGAGTTATTACTATAACTAGATGAATCTTTGAAAGAAGGAAAATAAATTACAAGTTTTTTCTGTAATTTCTTTACTTTCTTGTTCCACGCACTTTTCGGTTAGAAAATACATGATATGAAGTTAAATTCAAAGAAACTTAATGATAACTGAAATTTGCTAAACTTAAAAAGCTTTGGTTAAAACACTTTCATACATTTTTGCACAAAGAATGAAGCTTCATACCCGATTCGTTTTCTTCATATTGTTTCAAAGAACAGTTTGTGATGCTTCAGAATAATTTTTTCGTGGTAATAAAATTTTATTATTGTGTTATCTCTGAAAAATACAACCAAAAATAAAACCCTTTTACCTAGGAAATTAATAAAAAAAATATTGTATGTTTTGTTAACTTAAATGTGTGCAGTATTCACAGGAAAAACTTTAGAAAATACAGTGAAAAACATGATTCCGCCAATTTTTATGATCTGTTTGTTATAATCACATTTTTTAAACAGCTCTTTAATAAAATTATTTTTGATTAAGTACTACCTATTTAATACAACTTGAAGTAACATGATTATTATTCATTACAATTTCATTTAATTTATTGCAATAGTATATTACTGGTTGATGGCAATAGGCTCGCCACCTATTACATGGGACTTAAACATAACTGGCGAAATGTGGGTGTACCTGCTACAGGGACACCTCTGCCCAACCCTTCGGGGAAACAAGGCGTGATGTTATGTTAGTATATTACTAAATTACTTTGTTTTTTTTTTATTTCAATATGATATTGGCAAAAACTATATTTTATAACAGTAACTGGACATTTATCTCAAAATAATTATGAGATTAATGTTTCCTTTTTATATTTTATTTCTCGTGCGATAGTGGGTTTAACCATTGCTCATAAAATTGTGTTATGACCAAAACCTTCTTTTAAGGAAAACAAATAAAACGTTCTTTGTTGAGTTACAGTCTCAATTTCTTATTGGTTTCCACCTATTTAGACTTTCGTGAAAATTATGCTTACCTACCTATATTATGTATGAGAGTTTCAGTGATTTTGAGGAAAATCCGCGCCATTCGAAGGTTATCGCCCTCTAAGTGCATAATAAGTAGATAAGGTTAATGCATTCTATATTGGAGCGTGAGTCATGTTTTTGCCAATAACCACTTAATTACTCTATGCCAGGCCATTTAAAGCTAATTTGGGTGTTTTACTTCGGGTCACCTGGAAATGATATAGATAATTCAATTGAAGCCCACGCTTCAGTACAGTGGTAGTAATTAGTGGGATATTGTAGGCCAATAGCACAATCCCACACACCATTCGTGTACATTCTTGTATGACCTTAGATACCATACTGTTTTGGTACAATAAATATTGATTTTCTTAAACTCACCCTCACTTACAATGTTTTGTAACAACTAACAAGTACACCCATCCGGTGCACTTGTCACTGGATATGATGATCTCTTGAAGCTGTACGGCATGAAAGAATTAATGAGCATAAAACCTATCCAGAAATACGTCTGTGTCACGTTTTTCACTCTCGCCAGAAAATTAGGAAAACATATTCTTATTCTTTCATTTTCACTGACTGATAAGAAGTACCCACCTAAAATTGAAACAACTCCTTCACATTTTTTTTTATTTTATCTTATATTTTAAATCTAATAATTAGCGTAAATGTCAAGCATAACTAAATAATCAAGAGTTCTTTAACATTTGACATATCATAATGGAAACTGGTATTGTAAGGTTGATGTCGGAGACATTTTCTTACGTAATGATTTTGCGCGCTGAGAAAAACAGACCGCCGAAGCTTTTTACGTTTTTTATTATGGTTATTTTTGACCACATCTTGCAGAGTTTTCTATATCTTTTTTACTTGGGCAATATTGTGGCTGGATTTCAATAGTGTGCTAATAAAATTAATGTGGTCAGCTGTGCTAACTGACCTTTTGGGTTTTTTTTGGGTGGGAAATTATCAAATATGTAGGTACCCAGAAAGGGAGGGCATGTCAGACTCTTACTGACTAAAACCCACCCGTGTTCCTTCAGTTGCATGTTGTCAGGGGCCACGGTAACTCTCCTCAGGGCTCTGAGTGAAACATTTGACATTCATCAATGCTCGATTTTCCGTGATAGACTCAGAATCACGTTAAAAGAAACTGAAAATCGAAGCGAGCGGTTTTTTTAACCGAATAACACTTTGTTTTGTAATAATAATGACGTGTCACATAACACTATCTCCACATTATTTTTATTTCCACTTCTCGTTATTGTTGTTCTGATTTTTACCAACGTCAGGACACTCAAAAATATTTTCGTAAATAAAATACGCCAGTAATGTTATCGATGTGAAGTAGCTCACATTTTGATAACTTAGGCATTAACGATAACCTTGTAAAAGTCATAGATAAGTTATACAACACAAGGTGACTCAAAAATTCGGCAATGCACTCTTCATTATTAATTAAATTGACCTCATTGACATTAGGCTATTATAAATAAAAGGTTGCAAGTTATATCTGGAACGATCTTTAGCATGACCAGTAGATGAAAAGGTCGTTTCTTCTGGGTGTAGGTGAGGTCTCGTGTGGCTTGATGATATTTTTTCAGTTTATTTTACTATCACAATATTATGCAAGATAATATTGTAAGGTAAATTAAGAATTAACTATGTTACACTCGAATATGAAACCGGGATTATTCACGTTGTTTAAGTCATTTCTCTTCTTCATTTGCATCATATCATTGTTTTTAGTAAATAATATAAATTGAATCGTACCGCATTACGTCACGCTACTACGTAAGTATATGAGGTAGGTATCACCTAAATAAATGAATGGTCACAGGATATGAATCAACTATAGTGGGTTTATTTTACGCCACCGTAGGGATTTCGTAGCAGCTAACTCATGATTCACGTCATTCACAATAATATCCACGGTTTATTGACATTATGTAAGTAATTTAATATTCTTGTTTATTGTATTAATAACCACTTGGAGCAATAACCTCTTGGAGTTTATACCATAAATGTACTAAGGAAAACGTGCACTAGTGTATATTAGGTAGGTAACTGGTTTTAAACATCGTGGTCGTCAATGAGTTTTGTTATCAAATTGTACCATAGTTGAAACAATATCTCGGATACTCTAAATCTAAAATGATCTAAATAGAATACCTACTACTAATCATAATATATTATATTTCTCAAAAAGACAAACAAGTTCTGTTCTATTTTTATAAAACGAAGAAGATTTGTATTTGATCTAATACCTTTAAATGAGCAATTCTTGTATAGGTATATATAATCTGAATCTCGGAAACGGCTCCAACGATTTTCATGAAATTGAGTATGCAGGGAGTTTCGGGGGTGATAAATCGATCTAGCTAGGTTTCATTTTTAGAAAAGGCCGTTCAAAAAAAAAAAATGCTAAGTTCGGTCATCCAGATATTATCACTTAATGTAATATTTTTCTTATCATTAAATAATTAATTAAATTGTAGTATTCATTTGGTTAACACTATATTAGCCCGTGATTGATCGTCAAATTTATAATTTGCGACTTTTAAGGATAATGTCATTTATTATGAGTTTCAGTAACAGTTTTGTTTGTACGTGTTTAATAATTCCCTATAATAATTATAGATATCCTACACCATACTACGATTACCAAACCGTTCGTTAGGAAACTATTGGTGATTTCATCAACAATCTCAAACTATTCCCTGGGGTGCATTAACATAGCATCTTCTAGTTGAGATGCTAGCAAATAGCCCAATTATCGCACCTGTATATTGGAGAAAAGTAGACCTTTAAAGCTAAAGCATGGGCTCATTTCATCATACTTTTGGCATACTTTTGGCAGCTCGTAGTTAGTTAGTCCCTCTACTGACAAGCAAATCTTCTCACTACAGTATAAACTATTTTTGTAACAGTTTCGCTCGTGCCTGCACAAGAAAGAAGTAAAGAGGGAGAGAGAAATCCATGTTTCAAGTCATGTTTCGAAGTTCGTAGACTTGAGTATAGGTACACCGCTTCAGTCCAAGTGATTCGTGACTCCTGCCCGAACTTTGTACGTGCATTTAACCGTAGATATGTGAAAACTATACCGGATAGCAGTGATAACACGTACTTTTTGTTTTTCACAAATGTCAATAAAAAACGCAATATTAAACAAATATGTCATGCATTACAATATTCCTGCTGTTGTTGGTAAAAATTAGATCGCATGGCGATTGGCGTCGGCGATGTAATCTATCAACGTCGTTCCTGTTTCCATTTTCCAAGTCTTAAATTTTTATTTTCCAATGAGATGTTCATCAACATCTCATTTGAAAATAACAATTTAAGAAACTTGTTTCTTTTTTTAAAAGAAATACATTATGTTATTTATTTCTGATAACGACCAAGGTATTTTGGCGACGGAGGTCTACGAACAAGCTCAAAATATTGCATAATGAATAACATTTCGTGGAAACTGAAGTACAATATTGAGTCATAATAATTATGGTCCCAATGATAGATCTTGATTAGGTAGTAAAGCTTAGGCTAGCTGATTACTATTGTGACTGTGTGTCATTTGCTCCTATTTTAATAACAAAATATTATATTTATTTTAAAATCGGCACACAGCTCGGGCTTCCTAGAAATACATTAATTCTCTATTTTATGGGCTGACAGTTCGACACGTAACCCTAATTAATAACAAAAGATCCTATTCCTTTAAAATTGTAAAACAATATTGAACCTCTTTCTAACCACTTTACATTTCTACTTTATGGGAAACAAGCCCAGATAATTCTAAGAACTGTCCCTGAACCAAAGCAGCGGACATTATTAGAGCCACATCTGGTGAGCATTAAGTTCAGCCCCGGCAATTCAAATGGACCCTTTTAAAACAATTGAGAAATTGTACAAAAAACTATTCTGCAAAAGTGTGGGAAGATGGGCCAAACGTGGTGTTTTTAGGATTTTTAGGGGACCAAGGAATAAAGTCAGGGCACTTGGTTTTAGATCACGATAGGATACGGACGTCCGAGTCTAGGCTAGTTAAGTTAGAAGGCTTGGTGAATACCAAGAGGCCAAGTCCGCAAGATAACGAGTATTAGTTATTAAGTTAAATATAGTTGGGTTAAAGCCCAGATTAGACTAATTTAGTACCTAATGTTATATGTGTGTGTGTAAGTGTGTGTGTTGGTGCGACTGGGTGAGTCTTTCATTATAATAATTATCCTTGGCTGGTAATATATTTGAAGTTCTTACAACGAAACAGACAGAGACGTGTTGCTGGGGAGTTTGTTGCGCCACTTCTTCTCCCCTGCTCAAACACTAGGAAGTGGTGAAGGGAGGGCGCTTTGGGACTGTCTATAGACCTTCAGGAGAGTTGATCCACAACTCTATTAATTAATGATTCTAGAATTATGATTCTCTACTCTATTATCTAGAACCTAAATCTTGAATTCTATATTCTTTGCCTCAGACCAATTAAAAGGGTTTTAAGAGAGATTATCCAGAACTCTATTAAATAAATAATGATTCTTGAGTTTCGATTCTCAACTCTATTAGATAGTAATTCTTGAATGTTGTATTCTTTATCTCAGACCAATAATTCGGTCAGACTGACATGAACACGTGTCTTGCAGATATGCTTGTTGTGCAAAGGGTGACCTTCCAGGGGTTTGGGTGACCACATCTATATCATATTCAGTCCAAGGACTGATAGGGACCATGTCTCCAAAAGAGCATGATGCCGACGAATGTCGCTGGAACTAGCCGCCCCGTAGTTAGACACGGACGGTCACTCGGTTGCCGCAGGGAAAGCCACTTCGTCACGTTTATCAGTTCGAAAGAACTGCTAGGGACCATGCCTCCAAAAGAGCGTGATGCCGACGCAATGCGTCACTTATGGAAGTGTTGCTTTGAGTACTCCGAGTGTAGATGTGAGGTATCGTGCGAGTGATGACTGACCAAATACCTGTTACGCTAACGTAAAGGTTACTCACAAGTTTTTATAATTATATACTTTGCATCCCTCTATTATTTATTAGCTTTCTAAACCACATCCAATGTAATTTCATAACGATGAATTCTTGTCTTATTTACAATCTCATTCAATCCTTTACTTGCCTTATTAATGGGACAAGGTATCGGACTTCTTATTTGAGAATTCATTTCTTCTTACACATATTGGTGGGAGAGTGACCAGTCCGGAGACGAGCTCTACAGGGTCGTACGGGGTGGAGTGCGGCCCTTCCCCCTATGGGGGGAACCGACTTAAACACTAATGTTAGCTTATTTAGGAAAAACGAAAATTTTATCAGCCTAGGGTAATTTAGGTACAGTCACACTATGTATTAAGCTCTAGTGAACTTAAAATTAATCAGATCTATTCGCGTATCTTATTTAAGTAATAAGTACCTACAAATCCTACAATAGGATAGGCTGAGGAATGATGTGATAAGACAGCGGTGTGATTTAAAAGAAGATGTAGTGACAAAAATTGAAAAGGGTTTGGGCATGTTGAGAGGATGAAGGCGACTAACAAAATGTATTTACGAGGCTGATGTGAAGGGAAAGGCCGGGCGGGGACGCCCTAGGAGGACATATACTGACCTTATTGGTGATGTGCTTCAGAAAGGCCAGGTGCGTAGTACTCGCAACCGGCGTGCGTGTATGACCAGATGTATGAACGTAAACGAGGCAAAAGGAGTATGTAAGGATCGTAGCAGGTGGTGTTCTGTAGTTTCTGCCTACCCCCATGGGAAGAAGGCGTGAGTTTATGTATGTATGTATGTAAATCCTACAATCAGTATAAAGGAGTATGTAAGGATCATAGTAGGTGACGTTCTGTAGTTTCTGCCTACCCCCATGGGAAGGAAGCGTGAGTTTATTTATGTATGTATCGACGCCTTAGAGTGAAAACCTCGTAAGTGTAAAAGAAGTAACTTTTCAGGAGGAAGAAAAAACTGCGTGCTGTAAAATTTTTGTACGGCATCTTTTATGTTTTTTTATTAATTAATATGGAAATTTAACCCGCTTTTATATCCAGAACTGCGAACATAAAAGACGCCGTTAAAAAAGTTACTTCTTTTACACTTACGAGGTTTTCACTCTAAGGCATCGGTATGTAAGTTCACTATTAAATAATGTGAATCATGCTGAAGTATTTTTGTTAAACTGGGGCCGCATCTGCGTCTATCGTGACAAAGCTTCGCACAGTGATACGATACACGCAAATGTGACCAACCATTATTGGTAATAAATAAATTCATTTATTTCAGGTAAATAACACCCATAGCCAAGCATTAATAAGATCAATATAATAAAATACAATAAAATCAAACATCAAATGAAAATAAATTATGTTAAATTGAAACCAAATAAATCAATTAATGAAATGAGAGCGAAATAAATCTAATTAAATTAAATCAAATAATATTAAAAATAAATACATATTACATACATAACAAGCACAAACAAAAACGAACACTTACCGACTTACTTAACGAACACGGTAACAATGTCTGCTAACAAAGTCTGTTGGCAAGCATCGCCAGGACGGTGTTGACGCTGCCCCGCACTCTGCACGTGATATACGCGATAGTTCGGGCTGCGTAGCACTTATCGCCCGCCCGTGTGGCGGTACTTATTAACCGTGGCGCGTGGTCAGATCGGACTAGCGTTGGGCATTTCGACTGTTGTTTCCGGAATGCGTAGACACTCTGTCGAAATAATGGAAAGCCATCTTGGATTATTGCACGATAATTCGTTCAAATTATGAAGCCGCTAATGTGACCACCCCACTAGCGCGATAACTTTTTAGCGAGCAAAACATACGAAGCTTCGGCACGCATTGCTTTGTCACGATAGACGCAGATGCGGCCCCAGCATTATAATACTTTTGCATCACAAAATAAACTTTATCATGGCTGAATTTATTCTGAAAGCTTACCATTTATCTCTATCTTGTTTAACAGTCTCAGCTAGAATAATAAAACACAATATACTGAAATAAAACATTGTTCTGTTCAACATTCTGTAACAATGTTGAATGTGCTTACACAACAATAAGTGCGCAGTTTTGCGGCAGGGAAGTGCAATCAAGTAATTCAGGAGGTAGTTCAGTTCAGTTTTATGATTCTATTTTGAGAAGCCGTAGACAAGCAACGGTAGCAATTGATTGTTATAGCCGACAGTAAGGAGGTCACCGAGTTCAGGGCCAGCTCTTGATCACTGGAACACGTTTCGTATTTATCTCCACAAAATAGGTATTTAAACAATTTGTACGAACACGTGCGTCACAAAATACGATTAGCTCTCGTAGTACGTTATGCTAATTAGTATCGTAGTAGGAGCAGTACTCACGGCCGTTCTATATCGATACATTTATTATTATTATGGACGATTTTTTATGAATTTATATTTAGAAATGACACTAACGATTTTTACTCCTAATCACGTCTCAGAACATTGCGGACAGTGTCGTAGAATCATAGCAGAAATAAGTTACGAAGTGGAAGTACTATTATACTGATTGCATACATTTACAGCACTACTCTTTAAGATGTCACAAAGCTTACTAAGTACATATATTATAAAATGCAAATGTCATTTAAGTACGTAGGTACTAATGATTCAATGGCATCGAACGAAGTACAAACTTGATTGATGGAACATTGACAGCTAATTTCTAGATAAGACGTGAGACTGAGAATGTGGCGAGCGGCACGTCTGGGAATCTCTGGTTATTCACTTTTATATAGTATGATTTATTTTGTTTGTCTCAAAGTCGAGGGTATAATCAGCATAATTTTATAGTATTAGTACCTAGTAGGGGCGCGGGGAATTATTCATTGTGCTTTTAAAAACTGAAGGTGTTCAACGTTTACTTTTTTAGCTTTACACGGTTTTCACATTGTTTGTGGCTAGTAATCATAACAAAATCTAGGTGTAAGGCATTTTTCAGATTTTTCAGTGACCATTGGCGTTAAGAAGTTAAAAGTAAGCACCTATATCAAAAGAGCTTTATTGAAAGGGTTTTATAGTAAAATAAGATAAAAAAAAAAATCTTCTAAACAGATGAGTTTTATTTGTCTTCAAATCTAGGTTAATCGTCCATCAAGGTGAGAACTAATTTTTAATTTGCAGCGAGCTATCTCCAAAGTCTGTCCGTCTGTTACATGGCAATTACAGCCAGTTGTTCACTCACAGACTGATTGTATATTGTTGTAGCATGAATCTTAGGTAATAATAAAATGATACAGAGCTCTTAGTGCACGAGCACTGAAGACTCGCGGTTGCCGTGGCACGTGGATTTGAAAAGTTAAGTTATTTTATTTACTCTTTGCTATCGGGCGCCGGGAGCCAGCTAATGGTAAGCTAGTGGTAATAGGCCATAGGAATGTTTCTGTTGACAGTTTTATTTCCGTTTGATAACAGTGCCTGCGTATCCAGTCACTGTCAGTAAAATTGGCCAAAGTTAAAATTTAAATGCATTGTTAGTGGTTTTAGTAATTCCTGCAGGTAATATTTTTTTAATGCTCTCTTACTCACATCTTAAAATAATACCTTAAACTGTCTGTATCCTTATCCTTAACTTCTGAACATTTGTACGGAATACAGAAATTAATTTCAGTTCCATCGTCAAGCTTCAAAATATTAATACACCCATATGAAATTCACAACAGATTACCTACAAATCCAACTAATTAATACAATTTATAATATAAATTGTATTGTATGTAATACCTATCGAAGCATAAAATTTTATTTTAACATTAAAAGTACTTTAATGCCCACACCTGTGTTTAGATCAAAATAACAAGTTTCAGTTTAGGTCAAAACAATCACAACAACAGTTTTTTCGAACTGTGTCAAAACTCAAAAAATTACTCGTAGTTGTTAAAATTACTATTTTATTAAACTGAGAAACTTAAAGATGACGAGGACATAGAAAGACAAAGACGTTCGCTTGCTGCTAAGAGCAATATGCTGGCACGACGATTTGCGAAGTGTTCAAATCAAGTGAAAATCACTCTGTTTAACGCATACTGCCGGAACCTTTACACCTGTGCCCTATGGTACACATACACGCAGCGTGCTTACAACACGTTGCGTGTTCAATATAACAACGCATTCAGATGCATACTAGGTCTGCCTTGGCGGTATAGTGCGTCCGGCATGTTTGCCGAAAACAGGGTAGATGACTTTTATGCAGTCATGAGAAAGTCGCAGGCCTCCTTTATGAACCGAATACATAAATCTGACAATGGAATATTGAGGACCATATACGAGGTTAATTATTTCTTCGTATATGGCAATTAATATTCCAGCTAAAATAATACTTTTATAATAATGTTGTAATAATTTATAAATTATATTAATTAATTGAATTTGTAATCTGTCGTGAATTTCATATGGGTGTATTCCTGAAATAAATTATTTTGAATTTGAATTAATAACTGATACCAATTTTGATGCAACTAGCCTCTGCCCGCGACTTCATCCGCGTGAAATTTCTTGCTTGAACATAAAATATATGCTATGACACTCGACAGCTACCCATTAGTGAAATAATTTTCGGAATCGCATCAGTAGTTCCGAAGATTACCCCCTACATACAAACTCACAAATTCTACTTCTTTATAGGGTATTAGCAGGTATAGCTTTATAATCAGATACATTCACTCATAGTCGTTTCTCTATCTTCATAAAAGCTTTTCAGGAATAGAATGTCCCAATATGACCATGCTTCGTGACCCGGAATGGGTACCTAATCACATCTACTCTAGCCAAAACGTGAACATAAATATACATATATCTACGCCGTAGATAAGATACATACAGTTATTATGTAGGATAAATCCTAATTACATGCATGGTCAGTTGATCATACTTACTTCGTTAAATCATAATGAAATTATTTGGGTAGACTCTTGTGACTACTATACTGCTCTGCTAAGCCCAAAAGCGGTATCTCTGAGATACGCGCTTTTAGTTTTTTTTATAGATACCATTCAATAGCTTTAACAATTTCGCATCTTATGGTATAAGCGAAATAGCGCTATCTAACTTAAAACATTTAAAAAACCTCTAAGAAGTTTTTACATCTCCATTTTTCCTTAAATTACAATTTACAAAAAGTCAATTTTCTCAAAACTTACTCGGGTTGAGATACCGCTTTTGGGCTTAGCAGGGCAGTATAGTACATAGAAGTAACTGTTAAATTATTTTACTAAAGCTACGATTTTCTTGGAGAGTGGTGGCCGCCACATAACGGCTGCCATCATGAAAATGATGGCAGCGAGGTTTGACTAAATGTATGGTGTCAAAAAACGTTCTCTAGGTAAACACACCAACTTACCTTTATAAACAACGCGAACGTTTCAGTAACGTCATTTGACGGTAAATTACGGCCGCTATGTGGCGGCCACTGCAGTCTTAGGAAACCCTAGCTTTAGTAAGTACTTAATAGTTAGGTACCCACGTCGGTGCTCTTTCCTACAATATTGTCATAAATGTCCCCAATTTTCATCCAGCTTTAGGTATCATTTTAGCTTTTCATTAATTTTAGCGACTTTATGTCAAAATATTTCGCAATCCTGTTTGACAACAACAAGGAGAGCTATCCATTAATTTTGTCGAGACAAGACACATTTGCGTAGAATCTTCGCATTAATTTGAGGAAAGTACTTACTTAAACTCGTTTCGTAAATTATTTGCGTTGTTCGTAACAAGAGCCTGTAGCTTACTCAGGCGACGCTGTAGGGTTAATGATGTATAGGTACTCATCGTCGCACCTACGTATAATATTATAAGGTCTCTGTTATACCTATCTACTTCTTTGATATGTTCACTTTTTCAGCTGGGAAGCTTTTTGGTAGCTTCTTGTAAGTCAATTCTGTCACACATAAAATACAAATCATCGTAAAAAAATTACTTTTTATCAAACAAAATTATTTTGCCACTACATTTTTCTGTAAAATTATAATCATTTACTTAGGATATTTAAACGCTGTAAACAATTTTGGTTGCAAACGTCGATTGGCACCTTTTTGATAATTTTTATCATCGCAGATCCCTGTGGAGATGCAGCACAGGCCGTCAGCAATGCGCACATTTCTAAAAATATGCTGCAGATTATATCAGGAATTCGATATTTTTCGTAAAATATTATTCATTCTGTGGCCTCGAGATCATTTCCAATAATAATTTCTTGGCCGGTTTAAATGAGAAAACACAAATCACTATGATTTTTCACAGGTGGGCTCTCCATATACGATCGCTATATCAAATATTTAGATGTTATCTTATCTCGTAAGTGGAATAAGCTTTAAGGCTTTAACGTATTATTTTATAGAAATCAATAGATACAAACTCATTATAATAGTATGCCATGTGATGCGAAAACAACCTGCTTTCGCACTTTCCTCAAAGAAAATTAAATTCCTTACAAAAATGAGAAGTTAAGAGCTGCGTAAAATTTTATAAGTTTACAAATCTTACATAGTAATAGTTTTTTGCGAATGCCCATGAGATCACACAAAATTCCTTGACACAGTAACATAAAAATGGCTTAATTTTAGGTAGGTTTGGAAAATTAATGCAATTATAACATTTAAGCTTAAAATAAGGCATCATAGGCATACTGCTAATTCAATTGCAACGGATCAATACATCGATAAGTACATGAAGAGGGGATATACTTGAAGGCAAACGAGGGTTATTACGAAAATTGCTGAGGGTGGCTTATCGATCCTTTCCCAGGAAATACCAGCAAACATCTGTAATGCGGAATTACCCGCCAGGCTTTGTTTCATGTGTCGCCATATCGAGTCGCGTCGAACGAACTTGTAATTTATTAAACACTTAGATACGTTCATACAAAAAGTGATGATAAACAAAATATATACGTACATTGTACATTAGGTGACGATAGATCATGGCCGGTCTCCGAACCCGGCAGAGACAACGTAAACACAAGTACATTGTAAACAAGATGAACCAGAAGTGGTTACGCAACACTCGTAGATTTTGTCCAAGGTCTTCAAATCATACAATAAATTATGTTTTAAGTAGCAGTACTTTTGGTGCGACAATGACAAGCGGTATATGAAATTTGTGAAGGATATGTACTGAAGTCAATTAAATTATGAAAGAAACTCGTGGTAAATACAAAATGAAACTGATAACGTGATACGTTTTGAATTTGAAACTCACACAACATTCAACTTCCAGAGACCTTAACCACTGAAGATATACGAATCATGAAATTTTGGAGATATATTCCTTTTACGATATAGAGGTGTACTTTACTCTGTGGGTGTAATAAAAGGGCCATTTTCATAGTTCTAGATGTAGAAAGAGCGCGTGTGAAAGAGTGTTAAAGTCGGGGGTTGTAGCTACTTAAAATATAAATCACTAATAGCACCCCGCAGACAGACCGTATAAACCCGGTACCACCGGAACGTTGGCACGACTTCAAAGTGTTGCAGCTTAACTTATTTAAGTGCCATTAATGGGTGTTCATTTTAATGTAGCTATGTTTATGTCTGCTTAATGTCTGAAAACGTGCACGTTGTGTCACGTTGTTAGAATGACGCCCACTGACTGACATGTACTTGTAGCCTATTTGCTTCAATTAGCTTTCATGAATGTACAGCACATATCTATTATTGTAAGTCAGTATGGTATAACTGTATGACTTTACAATTTTTTTTTGTTTAAATAGCTGAGTCCTAATTAATAAAATAATAACACAATAAAATAAAATATAAAAGTAATAATAAATTAGCTTTCATTGAATTGATAAATATAAGTATGATGCTGTATTATCAATTTTATTTATAGAATTACTTATATCCTCTTTATGAATAATTATTGAATAAGGAACCGAATTGTATTTTTCTTTCGTCAATTAAAAAATACAATTGACGTGGATATGTTTAGTAACTTGTTCCGCTTAGCTATTTAAGTCTGCACTCAGCGCTTGGTGTGGCAACATACCGTGTTCGAGTTCGCAACAAGTCCATCGTCATCCTGAGGATGCCTCGTTGAGAGGTGAAACACGTGTCGATTTCTTTCAGGAGTTTTTTATGGCTCTTTAGAAATAGCTAAGCGGAACAAGTTACTAAACATATCCACGTCTATTGTATTTTATAATGGATTTCCGCAAGGTCACGTCTGAATCAATTAATTATCTTTCGTCAATTATAAACCAACTATGCTCATTATTTGTATTTAGGTAATACTATTACATTTTACATAAAAGTTATGGGTGTTTCAATTTCCACTTAGATATTGAACAGTAACATTAACAAAATATAAAGCTTACTTCGTACATCGATGTAAAACTTTATTCCGGTAAATTGACTCTATACGGGTAATTTTCCAACATAATATATTATTGTAGGAAAATCACTATCGAATTAATTTACTGGGACCTGACCCTGCACAATCTACGAGTAGCTACCTACAAACTGATAAATCAAAAAGTAAGTTCACTTTGGCAAGGAAAAAGATGACCAATTCATTCAGTCGACCTTGCGAAGTCTGCACACCTTCGGGGTTGCGCAACCACCTATCAGGTCAAGGGTGGGAAGGCGCCGGTCTCATTTTTGGCTGCCTTACCTACGCATGCACAATGCAAATTTTTTCCTTCTGAAATAACCAGAATTATGGCTGCTTCATTTAAGTTTTGAGTACTCACCTGTATTTTTAAGGTGCATTAAGATTAAGGAATGCTTGTTTTAATAAGCTCGTGAGCTACGTGATACGAAATAAAGATACCTATAGCTTATTTGTCACTAAAAGCATACTTTTCTTACGATCATCAGCATATTTCATAATAATTATGATATATGTATATATCCAGGTCCACGAACCCATGTGAACACGTTGGTACATGTAGAAAATATGAATTTATAATTAATTATAAATAAGAGAGGTACTATACTAATACAACCCATTCCAAAGTCTACGAGATCGATATACCTATAAGTTCGCAATAATTTTTTAAATTATCTATTCAAAATTAATTTGACTACAGCATAAAGATTATATAAATGGACGCAGACATGGAGTCAATCGCCTCTTATTACAAGCCGACGTTTCATTCTCCGAACTCCTAGAGTACTAGACAGATTGATAAACAAGCAAGGAGACACCTGTGCGAGTGGGTGTCAAACTCGTAAAAATTAAGGTGTTTTTCTTACTAATTCGACATTAAAGTCGTACGAGAAATGTCGCATAATGGATTTGTCCAGACAAGTTTATTGGTTCCGTCCGAATTTAAGAATGTGCTCGCGGCGACAAACTGCTTTTTGTGAGGTACGACCTTGACCCGTCTGTTCACAGCCAAACCCGTTGTAGCGCTAAAAGTAAAAGCTCTCGCCAATCCAATAACTATTATGTTTATGCTTAAAATAATTTACTTTCCATAATACTCACTTAATAACATTTTAGTCTACGTTAAACAATGATCCATTAATACCTATAGCTTTTTTCAGACGAGAGCTTTCATGATTTTCCACATAAGAATTTTATTTTTATTACTATTTTTAAGTATATTAGAAATTAGAGAGAGAGATTAGATTAGAGAATATTTTGGATAAATATATGCATGTACCTACCGGTAGATATATATTTGTGCAAAATATTCTATTGCGCTCCCACTGCGGGAAAACCAGGGGATTTTTTTATGTAAAACAAGATAAAAGTTCAGGGAATAGTTGTTATTCCGTTTCGTAACAGTCATGAATGAAAGATTATAGGTTTAATGTATTGTGGACGTAGGTATCGATTGATTTTAATAATTAATTGTTGAATAACTGATACAAATGTCGGAGCATGATGTCATCGCGAACGAAAGCTCTTGTTTACGCAATATTAAGATTATCTGTAGGTACGTTCAGTCATAGATACTTATTATAATTGATTTATGTCTTAAAAACACATTTCAAAGTTACAAAAATATTATATTTCATGGAATTCGACATCAGTGAAAAAAAATAGCACCTGGTTGATCAAAATAAAGCTATTAAATCCTTTTTTTCGTAAATGCTTTAGTGACGCTGTAAGTGAGACTTAATTTCTCATCCTATTCTAAAAACACTTCCATTGGTATCCTAGATTCAGTGCTTAGGTATAGTCAGTAGGTACATAGGTTATAATAATAAGACATTCAACAGTATAATAGTGTTTCACCTATTGTAATACTTACCTTACCTTATAAGTCTGAACAAATTGTTATTTGTTATCTGTGTTTATTTGAAGCTGTTATAGGTACTCTAGGCGGCCTAAGATGGTTCGTGCAAACCTATTGACGCAGGTGTTCGCCAGTAAAATCTTAAGAGGAGCCTGGCTACGGTGAAATGTATTACTCAGAAATAGGAGAACGTACGAAGACAAAAACAACTATTTATTTGTTCTAACTTATTCTGAGAACAACAAATAAATAAAACGTAGGAAAAAAATATCCATTTCTGACGTAACGAAGGATGAAGACCTCAGTTTATCTCGGAGGATAAACAACTGTGATGAATGCTGTGTACGAAGAATACTAGAGAAACATCGCTATTTTTATTCCTAAATGTAGGTATAAAAATCATAACAAATGTGTTTACTGTTACATTATAGTAAACAAATCGATTAAAAGACATATTATATGTACCTGTACGTACACACGTTGTGCGCCATGCTTTTGCGTATCAAATAATTACGTGATTATTTCTATTAATTTCAGGTCAATTTCGGGCTAGCTTGTCCTTGACACCTACCAGGCCAGAGCAAGGGCCTGGTTGGTGACCTAGGTGTCCTAGGTGTAGGTGTATTATATAACCCAATAGGTTGTATGGTATATTTTAAAAATAGGTTCCATGCCTATTAGTAACGTAAATAAAATATCAGTTTCATTGCGACTTGCACAACTGTATCCGATCGCTATGGGCATCATTCAGCAACAGTTGCGAATTCATATACGTGATACATTGCTAAAACAAATATTAATTTATTTAGTTCAAGGACATGATTTTTCTGCAATCTGTAATTCCGTAGAGCCGTCAGCTAAATTCTGTTTTGTTTAAATATCTTATGCGTGGTCGCCTTGATGTCAGGAATTATATTAGTGGCGTGCTCGATTTTTACTTTAGTTGAATGTTACGCAAGCGTGCAAAATTAGATGATGTTAGTGACCTTACGCACCGCAATCATTACGCAAGGGTCCACAACATTACTCAATGACTGTCTTGCCGTCTGACTGTCAATTGTGATCATGTAATTTGTGGGTTTTTGGGGATATCGGGTTTCTCTATCTATATTCTGCGTGGAGAAAGTTACGATGGAGTATTACGCACTTTTTTTATTAATTAGATTCTGTTTGTAAGATATCACAGCATTCGTTCTGAAGAATATTTCTAAAGGCTCTGGACTTAATCATCATGCAATTTCAAAATCTCCGAATTGACAAAGAGCTTGGGTACAGCGCTTCGCCTCAACTTCAGTCAACACAAGGATCACTATTGGCCAATACCAACAGGTCTGAGTTTGCTATTTTAGCAAGCTCGTCATGAATAGGCGTGGTCATTACGCAAATTATTTCCATAAAAATGTCTATCGTGTCCTTAGAAGCACCTGTTCAAATGTTAATATGTTGTATTTTTTTAAATAATCTCTTTAGGCTTGACTTTTATAAATACTTAAATTAGATAAACCTGTTATTTAATATGTTTTTTGTTAGTTTGGTTTGTTTGGTCCTACAACTGGGCCTCCCCTTTCTTCTTCAAAACTCGTGTGTGATCTCTACCAGTCTCCATATTTTCACTTATAAAAAACAACTTGTGCGATCGCAGCATTAAGTTAGTACTTATGCTTATCTGGAAGCGTCTTCTATACAAACTTTAAAATTAGGTATGCGGTGAAAATACGCCTTAAATTAAGATTAAAATTGTAGTAATGAAATTAAGGAAAAGATCTTATTCAAAGTCGTCGATGTTAAAGCAGCACCCCCAAAACCCACGGGAATAGCTTGCAGGTATCTACGAAGAAGCGGTAATACACAATCTTCCAATAAAGTCAACTGAACATAACAAATAAACAGTAATAATCAATACTGCAACACCACTTTTCCTATTAGGTATAGTTATTTCGCACGGAGGTAATAAAACAATTACATAGCTTGTAATAAAAGCATTAGCAGGACACAAGGCGACCCCGGCATTGGTATACTAATAAGGAAAACGATGTATTTGAAACTACTACCATTTTGTTTATATTATTTATTGTTTAGTGATGGGAAATATGTATAAACTAGGTATCGAATTATTCGCATGGTCGTTTATTCAAAAGGTGTGGTTTAAAAGAAGTACAGAAAGTATAGTATGTACTTATAGGTAAATAGAAGTACCGGTACGGTTAATCGTTATATTATAATAATAGAAAAAAAGAAAAAATAAAAAGAAAATAGTTTTCATCAAAATAATTGGAATACTTTTTTATTGTATAAATATCGATTCGATGAATTGATAAAACGTCCAATATCGCCCATCTCTACATTAAGTAAGATAATGACATCTATTAATTATTAAAGTTGTCAGTGCTAGTACATTAATAATAGAAGCAGTAAAATGTTCAATCAATCATTTAGATAAGACAGATTTTGCTCCATATTTTCCTTAAGCAATAATACTTTGTAACGAAAATTAATCTTTTTAGGAAAATTACAGAAATATAGACAAATTAAAGTAGATGCGCATGAAGATCTGAAAATGTTTGCTAAAATTTTTCCATTATTATAAAAACACTCATGCGACAGGTTAATTGATTTTTATTAAGTAGTAAAAAAAATAAGATCGCTGTTTTGAACCCTAAAAATACAGCATGTTCTACTCTTATACGAAAAACAACGTCCAAAAGTTTATTAACCCGTATAGGTATTACCCATATCATAACAAAATATTTCAATTACATTTGGTATTTCCTAGATTGAATGACGCAAGTTAAAATTACGTACGTATTGATATTTTTATTCTTGTGACAAAACGGCTAAAGGTGTAAAATAAAATATTCGTAATTCTATACCTCCGTCTAGCTAGTTACTACGTCACGCACGCTACGTTAGGTAAGGATAATCCGCATACTTAGCTCTCCAAATTTTTTTTCTGGATTTTCTGCGTGGAATAACCATACAAAGAATTTTAATGTTTTTTTTACGTTTTATTAATAAAATCTTCTATAAGTTCTACGTAACTAGGTACGTTGTTTTCAGATAGATAGATAGAATATTCTTAATTATGTACACCAAAAAAATTACAGACTTAATATAGACATAAAAGACAGTATTTAAAAAAAAATGGAATTGTCATCTATAAATCCTTTTCCCCTCACTTTGCTTGTACTGCATAAATTGTCTTTTCTTTCGTTTTCTGGCTTAACTAAAATTTCCCGACTCGTCTATTTAAAATAGTTCTACTACTAATTAATAACCGTATTTTGTTCAAACGTAGCACCTGCGCAGCAGTGGCGGACTAAGCCTGTTCGAGGCCCGGAACGGCAAAACTCAATGCCCCGCGTCTAAGAATGAAAATCGAAATATTTAGCACACCTACCTCGAAAAGATAAGGTGTTCCTTTGACTATTAATACAGAAATAGGAGATACTTTGTCGATAACAGAAAATTCTACCTTTTCCTTTGACTATTAATACAGAAATAGAAGATACTTTGTCGATAACAGAAAAGGTAGAGCATCAGACGAATAGAGCGAGCACAGCGTGCTCCAAAATTTTTGGTTAAATTTATAAAATCGATTAAGCATTTTTGAGTTTTTCCATTACAAACAAACACACAAAAAATCAAATGTTTTCTCTTTTCTATTCTCTTCTAGGTCGCTAGTGTATCTATAAGACTGAAATAAGAAAATACGCTAATATGTTACAGCTCGGTAATAATAAATGTCCACCAGACTTGTCAATCGATACAAGAAGGGATCCCTAACATTAGTGGATGAAGGATTACTAAGGGTTTAGCCGGTAGAAGCCCTACGAAACCCTCCGTCTACCCTAGAGCGTGGTTATTGCGGCTGTACACTCCTGTCCGAGTGCTCTCGGTAGGTCTCGCGAAAAAGTCTCGAGCGAGGGGCTTCAGCCCGAGTGCGGCCATGTGCACTCTCGCCTAGTTCATTTGAAGTTCTGAACCCCGAGAGGATGCACGCAGATATTGAACACGTCTTCTCTGTCAATCAGCGCAAGCAACACTGGAGACACTAGAATTTACAGCAACACACTCGCAACTGCTGCGAGGTCCTTTGACTCGGTAAAAAAAACCGACCCGGGACGGAGCGAGCGAGGAACGCTAAAGCCACCACGGCGGGCCGAGCGCTCTCATCTACATTCGCGCACTCGGCCAGTCTCGGTGTACCTCGGCGAGAGTGTACAGCCGCCATAAAACAAAGGGTGTATAGTTACCTACAATCAATATGTCGAATTGTGATACCGCCAGCGTTCATGCATTCAAGGAAATTCGGAAAAATAAACCTGATTATTACATAATATAAAAACCTTCTACGCAAACAACCAATCATTTTGGAATCCCCCGTGAGAAAGCCTTATTAATAATTTATTTTGTTATTTGTCCGTGTCCGGCAAACACCCGCTCTAAGATATTGCCAGACTTGATTAATTTACTCGATATTGTTTGTTTGTGCGCAGAAGTTAATATAACATCTATAATATTATTACATCAGTTGTAGATACATACATACATAAACTCACACCTGTTTCCCGATGGGGGTAGGCAGATTCTACAGAACACCACCTGCTACGATCCTTATATACTCCTTTTGCTTCGTTGATTTAATAATATTATTATTGAAACAAAGTTGGATACGTATTCATGCCACTTTTCTCGTTAAATAAAATTTCAGAAAGCGAAATCTTTCAAGCTATTGGTAGTGGGTGTCGTAACCTAGATATTCAAATCTAGGCAACTATTTTTATAAGACAATGAGTGCATTCACATCTAGCGTCATTGGAAGCGTCAATTTAGTCGTTTAGACAATTCTGAAACTGAAATCATTAGACACTTGCTGCGAATTGGAAGATGGATCACTATGCAATGCCTGTTATTTTTAGATCATTGGGAATAGCGCAGACTAAAAATCTTTTTGAACTGTTGGATCCACCATGAAATAACAACATAAGTACTTGAAAGTCCTACTGGACACACTTGTGGAACCAACCAGTCCAAAAACTTCAAAATAATTACCAAAAAAAAAAAATGTTAATTACCGATTTTGAAATTTCGGTGTGTACAGCTCTATGCGTAAGTAAACATCGAGCAAATGTCAGTACAATTGATGTGCATTCAGTTGCGCCATTCGATGACGTCACATCACAAGGATAATAGTGTTCACCTTGACCTTAGGCTAATGTCAGCTCGGCGCCTGTACGTCCGCGCGTGCCCGCTCTTATGTAACTATTTGTGATAAGCTCTTGTACAGGAAATGCAGCTTGCATACAGCTTGCATTACGTCATCTGCGCTAAGTTTTTAATAACATAAAAAAACATTACGCCTGTAATCCCTGAAGGGTAAAGCAGCCTAAGTATACACACATTTCACCAGTTATATTTAAGCCTTATGTACTTAATAGGGGGCGAGCTTATTGCTATCAACGGGGCATGAATCCAGACTCCGGGCTGTATACTGAGAATTTCCTGACAGAAAAACCCAATAACACTTTGGCCGACCCGGGAATCGAAACCAGGACCTCCTGCTCAGCAGTAGCGCTTGCCATCACTGGACCAACGAGGCAGCAGTAGTTTTTAATGTTCTTATAATATATCCTTTATATATGTTTAGTAGTGGTTAATGGCAATGGCCTGAAAGTCATTGAAGCGAACTTTTCAAGGTTTTTGTTCAGCAGAGAACGTTTACGGGCTGATAATCATAATGCACTTCTCAATGTCAGCTTACGTTTCAGTAGCTTCAAGTTATTGTGTTAAAATTATGTATACTAAGTAATTGTATCTATGCAATAGATTATCATTATGGTACACAAGTATCCTACTAATGTACATTTAAATAATAATTAATTAATATATTTATGTAATATTATAAAAATGAAAGTTTGTGTGTTTGAATGTTTTTTGTTACTCAATCACGCGAAAACGGCTAAACGGATTTGGATGAAATTTGGCACGCAGATAGTATATAACCTGAATTAACATGTAGGATACTTTTTATTCCGGTAGTACGTTCCCGTGGGATGATTTCCGACATCTAAGCGGGCGAAGCCTCTAGCGAAAGCTAGTAGGTACCTACCTACTATATTATAATAATTTAAGAAAATATCAAATTATGGTAGGTAGTGACTGAAAAAAGGTTCTACTTTCGAAAAGAGTGCTTCTGTTGGTTTCAATCGTTTTTTTCGCACTGCGGAAAAACATCAGTTATTCGTATTTTCTTCTATTTCCGAGTTTCAATATTAGAGTGAAGTAGGTGCAAATCATAGTTTTTACTTTTTAGTCTATCTATCCTTCTAGTAATTTGTGAAGATTCCGGAACAGTAAAAAAGGTTTTTTCAGTAAACGTTTAATTTTTCCATTTAGGTATGTTTTCTTACATTCGTGCATTGACCTTATTGCGTAATGACGCTATTGACTATTGATTCGTCAAAAATAAAACAAAACATGCCATATTTTTATGAACTCCGCTTAATCTTTCAGTATTATATCTGTCAAAACATAATTAATGCGCTTGTAATGAGTAATCACTTTCAAACTATTACTTATTGTGTGTTTAGCTGTAAGTTTTCCAAAAAATAAAATAAATAAATAAAAGCGCCAATCATCCATGTACTGGGAATAATATCTGAAACTAACACCATTATTGTAACACCTGCATTCTATACAAATAAAGAAATTATTATTATTATGTAGAGTGTTTTTTTTTTCTCAGCTCTTTGGCTGGTATTTGCAACATTTACGGACCGAAGCCAAGTAAATGCAGCGTGTGGTGTGTTATGTTGGGGATATGTTATGATGGGGACCTATTTCGTTTTCATCTATTTGCATGAACTTTCTGACAATTCGACATGTATTTAAACTGAAACGGTTATCTCAGGATATTGTCGGGTAAAAAGTTCATGCAATTGTTGTCTGTAGGTGGTCATGTCGGTCTCTAATTTAGTGATATAAAAGTAAGTTCGCATGATAAATAGGTTAACTTCTTTGCTCCATCTCATGCGAACTCTTGCTTTTCCAGCCTTGGTGGACACGGGTAAGAAGGAACTAACCTCCCGCGCAACATTCAAGGTCGGAATTGGTGGAATTGAATTTAAACTAGTAATGGGAGGTGATGATGGTATAGATGGTGACGATGGTCTAGAAGGTGTGTAAGATACTGTGCTTGGACTATACGGTTCTACAGGGGTGTTTGTTCTGTTCGTCAGTCTGTCACCATCGTCAATAATTTCGGCTGTAGCATCTTTGTCGGTGGGAGCCCGCCTGTTCAACTCCTCACCGCTGACGGTTCGCATGCTGTGACACTCAGCGTCAGCTCCAAGTGTGCCCCGGCGATCACCCCCGGGCAGCGGCCCTATACGTTTACTTTTCGATCGTGTCTCCATTTTGAATGGGTTTCCAGAGCCACGTTAGCCACGCCAGTAATTTCTCATTCGTGTGTCCGCCCCCCACGTGATTAGATGGTCAATCAGGACGTGTGGTTGTTTAGGGGGCTTATTATTATTATTTTTGTAGAGTGTTTTTTCTTCTCAGCTCTTTGGCTGGTATTTGCAACATTTACGGACCGAAGCCAAGTAAATGCAGCGTGTGGTGTGTTATGTTGAGGATATGTTATGATGGGGACCTATTTCGTTTTCATCTATTTGCATGAACTTTCTGACAATTCGACATGTATTTAAAATTGCAGCTTTTTGTAGGGTGATATAGAGGGTTTCTTTTAGGTTTAGTAATTTAAGGCTATGGAGAAGGTGATTCGGGATAACGCCGGCTGTGGAGAGGACTATAGGGACCACGTACACTTTTTGTTGTCGCCATATTCTAGTTACTTCATCTTTAAGTTCTGCGTATTTACTAATTTTTTCAGATATTGTCTTCTGAATGTTATGTGTGTTGGGAACGGCAATATCTATTAGGTAAGTAACTTTATTTATTTTATCCTGTAGGGTTATGTCCGGTCTATTGTAGTGGATTGTCCTGTCAGTGAGGATAGCGCGGTCGAAGTAAAGTTTATATGTGTCATTTTCTAGGATAGTTTGTGGTGTGTAATTGTAGTAAGGAGTGTTTGTGTCTTGTATGAGTGTGTATTTGACTGCTAATTTTTGATGAATTACATTTGCCACCTGATTGTGCCTGTGTGTGTAGTCTGTCTGCGTGAGAGTTGTGCAAGCTCCTGTTATATGCTGAATTGTTTCTGGTTGGATGTGACACTTGCGACATTTATCATTTGTTACAGAAGGATCTTTAATAATAAATTTTCTATAGTTTTTAGTGTTAATAATCTGGTCCTGTATTGCAATTATAAAACCTTCCGTTTCTGGGAATAAATTACCTATTTTAAGAAACTTATTTGAGGCTACTGTGTTCACATGGGATTGTTCCAGGTCATGAGGATGACGGCCATGAAGTACTTTTTTCTTCCAGTCCTCAATTTTTTGTTTCTGTGGGTCATCACTAGTAATTTGTGGAGTATCTGGCTGTTCATTTAAGTTAAGTGGTGTATAGTTGAAATCATTTTGAGCTATGGCTTTATGAATGTTACTAGTGCGGGATTTTGAGTGAAAGAATGTTTTTAGTCGACAGACTTGTTTCCGCCAAAGGTGCTGGATATCTATTAGGCCTCTCCCTCCGTTTTGTCTTTTGATAGTTAGTCTTTCTATTGCAGATTTAGGGTGTAAGTTGTTATGTTTTGTAAGAGTGGTGCGTGTGATTCGTTCTAATTGTTCTGTGTCTGTTTTTGTCCATTTAATAACTCCGAATGAGTATGTTAATATGGGGATGGCAAATGTATTTAGGGCCTTGATGAGATTTTTACTAGAAAGCTGTGTTTTACATATGGCGCTAAGTCTCCTTTTGAACTCTGCAGTAAGTGTTTCTTTAATCCTTACATGATCTAGTCCCTTCAGTTGCGTGTACCCTAAATATTTATATAGGTCGGTCGGTTCCATTGCTGTTATGGTGTCTGTGTTATTTGCTACATAGTTGCCGGGTCGTATTTTGCCACGTATGATATGAAGTGTTTTACATTTATCCAGACCAAATTGCATGTTTATGTCTAGGCTAAACTCTGTTGTAGCTTCTACTAGTTTCTTCATATCTTTTTCGGTTTGTGCATATAGTTTAATATCGTCCATGTAAATGAGATGAGAGACTGTTGTTTGTTCTGTCGTATGTTTGAGACAATATCCAGCCCGACAGCGCTGCAGTAGATGAGACAGAGGGTTTAGTGCGAGACAGAACCACAGGGGACTTAGTGAATCACCTTGGTAGATGCCCTTCTTGATAGCTATTTGTCGCGTGGTAACATTATTCTGATTACAATTTATTTGAAGTGTGGTTTTCCAAAGTGGCATAATGTTTCGTAGGAAATCTATTATTTTTGAGTTTATTCTATAAATTTCTAGTATTTGTATCAACCAGGAATGTGGAACACTATCGAAAGCTTTTTTATAATCAATATAGGTACAATGAAGATTTCTATTCTTTGTGGTGGCATGTTTATGGATAGTAGAATCAATAATTAACTGTTCTTTGCATCCCATATGGCCCCGCCTGCATCCCTTCTGCTCTTCCGCCATTATGTTGTGGTGTTCAATGTGTGAGTTAATTTTAGTTGTTATTGCTGATGTTAATATCTTATATATCGTGGGTAGGCATGTGATTGGTCTATATTGGGAAGGTTGCGATGAATTTTTAGTTTTAGGCAGCATGTATGTTATACCAGTTGCAATAAAATTGGGTATATCTTGTTGTCCTAATATAATTTCTGTTAAGTTTTTTGCTATGGGTTTGTATAATGAAGTTAACTTTTTGTACCAAAAATTGTGTATTTTGTCTGTACCAGGAGATTTCCAGTTATGTAATCTGCCTGTTAAGTGTGTGATATCGGCCTCTGTAATCTCTACAAATTCCATTTCATCTATTGCTTTCCATTTTGTTTCTTCTTCTGTTATCCACGTTGCTTTGTCGTTATGATGTTCTTGTTCTTCCCAAATTCTAGACCAATATGTCTCTAGTTGCTCTTTTGTAGGTTGGTCAGGTGTGTCTGTGTTATTCTCATGATTTGTGTCAGTGTCTGGTTTGTGTAGGTTTCTATAAAACATTTTTTCATTTGTGGCAAATATAGCATTATCGTTTTTGCGCTGTTGTGCTTTTTTGTATCTCCTGAGCCTATGAACTTTAAGTGCTAGTTTTTGTTTTAAGGTGTCTAAGAATTCTTCAGGTTTTCTGTTGTTATTTTCGTGTCTTGTGTGTGTGAAACTGCTCCTAAATATAGCCTCAACTCTCCTTACTACTTTATTTGACCTGATATTGTTAATATATTGTGTAAGCCTACTACAATCTGCTCTTAATTTTTCTATGTCTTTTTCTAACCTCTGTTGCCATGCTGGTTTGATATTCTGTTTTGGTCTTGTGTTTCCTGTGTGTTGCGTGATTTTAAAGTTAAGTTCTTCAGATACGACTACCGCTGTGCAATATATAAGTGTGTGTATATCAATAAGTTGTGTGTCATCGGAAATAAATTGAATAAGAATGTTTTCATTAAACAAGTTTACTAAACGGAAAAGGTTAGGGCTATACCGAAGTTTAGGTAGTTTGGGTCGCACTGCTGGATCCATCCCAGAGTATTGTGCTAGGGTTGTTCTGAATTTGTCATGTATTTCTTGGATATACAAATCTGTTGTCAGATTTTGATCTGCAACGGTTAAGGTTTCAATATCATTTTCTAGAGTTAGGGTTATAGATTCGGTTTGTGTGGATGTGTGTGTTGTTTGCGTGTAAGCTTGCGATTGATTGTATGGTTGAGAATGAGTATAAGATTCTAATTGGGTGTGCGGTTGTTCAGCAATTGTGGTTATGTTTTGTGATAGTGAGATAGCGTTAACACCTGTGCTATTTTCTGCTTCTTGTAGTTGTATTCGTGTTTCTTCTTTTAATTGTTCTATTATTTGTTGAGATAAAAGTTTATTTCTAATTATAGCTCTTCGCTGATCTGAGATTCTTTGTTCTGAAACGGTTATCTCAGGATATTGTCGGGTAAAAAGTTCATGCAATTGTTGTCTGTAGGTGGTCATGTCGGTCTCTAATTTAGTGATATAAAAGTAAGTTCGCATGATAAATAGGTTAACTTCTTTGCTCCATCTCATGCGAACTCTTGCTTTTCCAGCCTTGGTGGACGCGGGTAAAAAGGAACTAACCTCCCGCGCAACATTCAAGGTCGGAATTGGTGGAATTGAATTTAAACTAGTAATGGGAGGTGATGATGGTATAGATGGTGACGATGGTCTAGAAGGTGTGTAAGATACTGTGCTTGGACTATACGGTTCTACAGGGGTGTTTGTCCTGTTCGTCAGTCTGTCACCATCGTCAATAATTTCGGCTGTAGCATCTTTATCGGTGGGAGCCCGCCTGTTCAACTCCTCACCGCTGACGGTTCGCATGCTGTGACACTCAGCGTCAGCTCCAAGTGTGCCCCGGCGATCACCCCCGGGCAGCGGCCCTATACGTTTACTTTTCGATCGTGTCTCCATTTTGAATGGGTTTCCAGAGCCACGTTAGCCACGCCAGTAATTTCTCATTCGTGTGTCCGCCCCCCACGTGATTAGATGGTCAATCAGGACGTGTGGTTGTTTAGGGGGCTTATTATTATTATTATGATTTTTTACATTTTAACAAATCTCGGGACCATGGGTCCCGGTCCTTTGGAAGGCGTACGAGGGGCCGAAGCCAACTCGCAGAGGCCCCTTAGACATTTTTAAGTATTGAGGCACCAACCGACGACTATCCCTGTTCGCACTACGCAAGGGCACCCAAGGACAACCCCCGGTTGGTGTAGGACTATTGCAGGATATGGATACAAAGATATTTTGACTATGGGTTTGGGTGGTTAAAGTGGACTGGTTACCTGGAACTATGGAAGGACTATGGCCCCTGCCTGATCAATGTTTATATGTACACGGATAAAATGGCAGGGGGTGACTTGCACACTCAATAATGGGCCCCCGAAAATGGTCGCTAGCACAAAGTGTCGAAGCGACAAGGGGGCAACATGTCCTGAGGTGCTTATGAGGAGTGGAGAGGTATTCCACGGCTATCAGGACAATCCCGGAAGTACGGTCAAGATCCCTACCAGCATCTTACTGGAATACTTCCTTCCTCCGAGCATGTTTGCTCTTGCGAATCTCCACTCAAGCCAGCCAATAAAGGCAAGAATGAGGTGGGAGCTCTATTCCTCGTCAGTGTTCACTCTAGCCGGCCAATAAAGGCAAGCCAGAGGTGAGGAACAAGACTTCTCCCGGAAGATAGGGTCCGTGGGGTCGCTACTGCCCAACAGCTCGCCACATGCTGCCCTGCGGGTTTTTGTATCTCTCTTGGTCTGGCTTCTCACCCTAGACCTGTTTCGGCAAAGTAAACTTTACCGGCACATACCCAGAGTTCGGAGCGCGCAAGCCCCACCACGACGTCAACGTAGAGATACGGCGGTGGGGTTATTATTATTATTATTATTCATCCATAAATATAAGTGATAGTTCAAGATCAAAGTGGCGACTAATTGTAAACATAATGAGATAGTAATTGTAAAATAGATAGTTTACTTATTCCAATATTAGGTACTCAAAAAATTAAGTACGTTTCTTGATAAAAAAAAACTATCAGTTTGTAATTTATTTCAAGTTTTCTTGCAGTAAGTTCTGTTGCCATTCAGCACTCATATAATAAAGTAATTATTTTATTAGTGTGGTAATTTTTACAAGAAATTATAAAAAAGCTTATCACTGAAGCATAGAAAACATTCCATTAGGTTAAGGCTGCCATCCATCCGGGTTTTCCCGGATTTGTCCTAGTTTGGAGGGCGTCCGGGGTTTCTAATTGAATTATTTGCAATAAATTGCGGGCTATTACTCCGGATCCACCTTAAGTAGGTACTTATAAATAGTTTTATAGAATTTACAAGATAATAATCATTATTTTACTTAGTCTACCTAGGCAATTTTTAATTGTTTTAATATTTACTTTTGTTTTTTATGCCAAAAAGACGAGCGTTCCTAAATTTTATTTTTGTTAGGTAGCTCAGTTAGAGAATAGTGTACGTGCGTGTACAATTGATTAGTAAATTAAGCCTTTTATTTGTAATGTTGAGACATAAGTAAATTTTCTATTAAAAAATAATAATATACTTAACGATGGTTTTATCTAATTGTAAAAAAACCGAGGGCGTCCGGAGAAAAATCTTCATTTCACCAAAATATCCTGGGTATTTGAAGTTTTGTCCGGGGCTCGTAATTTAGGTGATGGCAGCCCTACATTAGGTAGGTAGGTATAGAACACACACTAGTAACTTTCAAGCAAGTACTTGGGCTACAAGTACTTAGGATGAACTTCAGGCTTATGATTTCATTACGCAAGCTATAATTAAGTAGATAAGTAGGTACTAACGTAGTACTTAGCTACTGAAGTCTTGAGAAGGAGCTAGTACTACGTGCACCAGTTGCTGTGTAGACTGCTTAATGTTTCTGAGAAAATGATAAGAGCATTTTCTTACTTTTGTATTCACAAAATTCTCCTTTTTTCTTGGACATTAGTAGGTATCGGCAAATGAGCAAATTGTTATTCAAGAAATAACGGGGGCGTCCGGAAACTCATTATTTTAATGAAGAACAATTCAATTGTTACGTCTGAGTAATAATTTCTATCCGTTTTCCTCTGATAGAGACGAATTGCGTGTTAACAAGAACCAACAGTGTAATCTGATGACTTTTATTGTTTTTAACATCTAAATGCAAATCTTGATATTGTTCAAGAGTGATTCTAGAGCTGTTATTTTGCTCTTCAATGGAGATTTTTCACAGCTAGTTCTCAGTGCAGGTCCTACAACCGCGTCCTAATCTATTTCACAGTGGATTCCAGCCCATATTGTCTTTCTCTTGCATTTTTTACAACCGATGCATGATTTACATAATTAGTTATTTTGTTAATAATAAAACGCTTCAACAGTTTAATGAACCAGTATGAATGGCTGTCTGTCAGCGCCGCTGCGCAGGCGCAAGTCCCACGTTACGTAATCGTTCATCCCCTTCAACCTTGACGATTAGGTTCGGATGACGGGCTTACACGTGGCAAACTTAAAGGTACGTCCCACAAAATATATCCTACAGAAAGGGTAATAGAGCTAGGATCTTTTTTTTAAAGGTCTTTAAAGTATTCCAGACGAGCTGACAAGATGTTACTTACATAATTGTTTTTTTACTCATTAGATAGGTAAGTAAGTACATACGTACTTTCTTATCAATATCAGGTTGGAGGGTATCATCGGCAGACGTTAAAATAATTAATGATTATTTAGTGTAAATTATTTAACTCCGAATTGAATGTCGTAATTAGGTACTAATGAATTGATGTCCAACAATCTGTGGGTCGGACCACACTATCTGACGCATGCTGGTTTACTTTTCTCAATTTAAACAAAACAAGAAGATATGAAATAGATACATACCTACTTTATTATGTAATATACACAAACAATTGTATCTTAGTTGGTGAGTATCACAAAAACGAGACTGAAAACAAAAGATGAGCTAAATAAGTATGACTGAATGAAGACTTAATACAAAATATTATGTCATTGCCTACTCCTATATCAGTTAGTAATAAAACTCCACCTTAAAACCTTGAACTTGTGTTGTAAGGTCAAGCGCCACGTGATTATGAAAAACATTCAATAGGGTCTCCCTTCCGACCTTTGAATTTATTTAAAATTACGAGATCAACGTCATAAAAGGGACAACCAGTTTTATCAAAAAAGGTATTGTATAATCCATAGAATGTTTTATGTGCACATTAAATGGTGAAGGGACACCCCTGTTGGTTCTTAAAGCGAGTACCATAAACACGAGAATTGAATGAATCTGAATGCTGAGTACAATGGTCCTCAGTTATGCAAATCTCCGAGTTATACAATCCATTCAGGACGAATTTCAATAGGGAACGTAAAATACTTTTTTTAGATAATGGTCTTTTGTATTTGAAAGAAACAACCACTTTATACCGGACTAGGGTTGCCACCTAGTGATACGAATATTATAAGAAAAGTAGTCTGAAAGGAGCGTAACAATGTGACATTAACGAACATTAAACACATTGAAAGGCAAGTTCCAGACTCAGGTATGGGAATTTTGCTGATATGAAACTAGGTTGAGTAAGTATTGCCTTATTGGCTTTAAAGTTTCCTTTTGTTACATTAAGAGGTATGAGGAACAGGGTGAAAGTTCACTCATCCACCATAGCAAAGGGAGGATCCTCCGACCAGACGGGTGTCGTGTCTGGCGGGCAACTTTTGTTACACAAATTAAAACAACAAATTAATTGAAAGCATTTATTACAATACAGACAACAAAACAAAATAAAAGTTAGCAAAATACTTAAACTCAGTAATAAAAATAATCAACATTTATTTAACACACTCGAGTCCACCCACATTTCATAAAGCTCATATGTCATGCCGCATGCAGCAGCGCATATATTGCATATATAGTGGACCCTTTCATGAAAATAGTTGGATCCGTTTCCGAGATTCAGATTATATATATACAAGAATTGCTCGTTTAAAGGTATTAGATTAGGACTTCAAATACTTGTATGAATTTTAATAAGAATTATTTAGACTGTATAATATATACATAATACAATATTGCAATTATACTGAACTTTTTTAATTATTAAATAATCGAATAATTTAATAACCTTAGTGTAATTTAGGACGATGTTGTATGCTAGTATAAATGTAATTTTACGAAGAACTAAATACACAACTAAGTATGAATGTAATTAAAGCAATGAAAGAAACTAACAATGTTGAAACAAAGCAAAGACCTAATTAGTACGCTACCCAAACTTCTCTTTGAGATAGTTAATTAATTAAGGAAATAATGTCACTTACAGCACTAGACTTTTACCTTTGTTAAAGGCTACGAACAATGTTTAACACTGTTCCATTTACTAAGCTATTAAATAGGTACAATAATACACACAACCCTTGTATACCGTGTTTGCGATTGAACAATGGTTCTGCTAAATATATTAACAATATGGTTTCCTAGGAAGCGTAGCGATGAAAGTTTGTAAAGCCTTTGAATAACGATCCAATCCAATATATTTGTTTAGAACCAACATATCTGGCGGATACAAATGATTTCCTAAAGCTGATATTCCTTCTTATATCACTAATGATCTTAATCTAAAGGCGGATGAAACTAATATGATTCTATAAAGTATAACTTTAAATAACAATTGTAAAACTAGACTAAAGTAAAAGTATAATATTATGTTAGTAGTAGTAAACAAAATAAATACAAAATGTTAAACCCATTCATTATTAAACTAATAGAAAATCACTTTTACTGTAATTTTTTGGGGAATAATGAATTAACACTGGGATTAAGCGACGTGGCAAATAGCTGTCAAATATTTCGCTGTTTTGATTAATTTGGCAATATTACTGTTTAGAAATTAGAAATATACTCATATTTCTAATTATAAACTAGTGAACATTGATTATGAAATGCAATAATGAATATTGTAACGCCGAATATTTCGTTTATGATGTAAAAGAAGTATTTGAAAACTTTCTATATGCTCTTTTACACCTAAAATGGTTACAACATCAAATTCAGTGTTATAATTGCAATTCAATAATAATATACTAGTTCACTAGTTAGCCATATTTCTTATTTCCATACAGTAATATTGCCAAATTAATCAAAATAGCGAAATATTTAACAGCTATTTGCGACGTTGCCCACATTCACATCAAGCTATACATTTCCAGTTTATGCTGATCTCGCATTATAAAGGATTTCTGTACAAATGGAGGATGTGTGAACAATATTAAAAATCTAAGTAAAGGTAGTAAAAATAAAGGTACCTACTAAAGCAGCACAAAATAGGCGTGAAGTAAATCACTTCAAATTACATACTAATTATTGTCGACGTTAAACACAAGTGTGGCGTAGATTTTAAACACTAACGCTCGGTTTCTGGAACGAAAATTATCGACGCGTCAAAATTAAAAGCAAGTCAAGTGATGTGATTGGCTGTTGATAATTCAGCCAACCAATCACAGGTTACGAGCGTTTGACAATTTGCTTGCTAGCTAATGATTGTGTTGATTTTCGTTCCAGAAACCGGGCCAAAGAATGACTCGTTCCAACGCTTCTGGATGGATGGCTTGGAAAACTAATCGTACAGATAATTTCAAACAAATTCTATTGCTTTTTCAAATTGTCAAGTGAATAATAAAATCCGAAGACTGGAACAGGGCCTTGCACTTATACATATTGCTGACTTACTTTTTCAAGTGTGTAAAGCACAGTTTGAAAGGAATAGGAGCATGGGTTGCTCCCAGAACTCCTTCTAACGGAGGAATATCTTCTCCTTCTGGCATGTTAAATTCGAAGTTGTTCATGATATTGGAGAAGAAGAGAAAGAGTTCCATTCTTGCTAGCAAGTTACCGATACACATACGTTGTCCACTTCCAAATTGCATAAAAGTATCGCTAACACTAAACTTGCCTTCTCTAATGAATCTTTCAGGCTTGAATAGTTCAGGTTCCGGGTAGATGTCTGGGTCCATATTCATTTTGTTGATCAATGGTATGATGTGAGTGCCGGCTGGGATGGTGTACTTTCCGATTTTCCAATCCCTGTAGAAGAAAACAAAAATTATAAATATTTGATTAGGTATTTAATAAACAAATGCCGGTAACTATTCAATTAATTATTGTTGTTTTTTCCGAATTCAATATTATCCATGAGATCTATTTTTGGTAATTAATAAATAGATTTATTTAGATCTTTCCTATTTTAAAACATCATCATATTTTAATGGCGGGAAAATAGATGAACTAATACAACTGTAATTGATAATATTAATCTAAACCCTTTATTACAGTCCATTATTTTAGTTATGACAGGTGGCAACAACTGCTTAATAAAATTATTGCCAGTAAACTGGTGCAGATTAGTCAGTAATTATTTGATTTGCATTCTGTTCACACTTGTCTAAATTATCATCTTAATGTTGCCGTGCAAAAAATACATATACCTTGGATTTAAAAATTAGATTTAAAAAAATACCTATGCCTTATCTGGTTGCTAAATTGGGTCTCGCTTAATTTAAATTCTAAATTTAATTGAGATGCATTCAATGTTGTATGACGTAACCAATTCAAAAATTTGGTATGATTTTTTTGCTGGAATGAATTGATATTTTTCGGACAGTTAATAAATTTTTGAAGTTTAAGGAATCAAGACGAACATTAAAGACCAAAAAAACTACAAGTTGAAAGAAAAGATCATCTTAATAAAATAAATAAGATATAACTTACGCAGTATTAACATGCGTAGTCCCCAAAGGCACGACGGACACCATCCTCATAGTCTCCAACAGCACAGCTTCAATATACGGCAGTTGCAGGCGATGGGCCATGGTCACCAGTTCCCCAGGAGCTACCACCTTCCTCAACTCAGTCCGAACCTTATCAGCTGCTACCGAGTTCTTCAGCATCATGACAAAGGTCCAGAGCAGTGACGTTAGAGAAGTCTCCATTCCAGCAGAAAATAAGTCGTTCATTACTTGCACTATTTGTTTTTCTGTAAATGTTGGTTAAGTTAAAATTTGTTTGAAGGTATTCTTTATAAAATAGAAGCATCTGTAGATATTTTATTATGATAATAAGAGCAGACCCTCTACAGACAGATAGTTAATGGTATGGTTTAGGTTTTCATGGAATAACGGATTTTTATTTAGAAGAGATATGACACCTAAGTAAGAATGAGAAATTTACCTGGTTCAACATCAGGGAATATATTCTTTTTATCGTTCTTGTCCATGGACTTTTCCTCTTCAATTTTGTCTAGATAGTGGTCCAACAGATCTGCTGGTTCCTTGCGCTCCGGTGAACTGGCACGTTGTTTGACACGCTCGATTATAAAGTCATGGTGAAACTTGCTAAGATCCTTCAAATTTCTTTTAATTTCGTTGATTACAACTTGTTTGCCCGGAAGTTTCTGAAAAATAAATTAAACAATTTATGTAATTGTTCAATTAAGGAAAAGTCTTTCGTAAATTAGCTGTCTAAGGGTTTGAATGTATGTCGAATGCTTTAGTAAGATCAACAATTTAATAAAGCGGAGTATTAATTAAAAAAGTTTCGTATGGAAGTTGTAAGAGCTATTGAAGGTCCTGATTAAGATTCTACGTTTCTCGTATGCAATTACTTTTCCTCAATGGGTTAGCAGAATTTCAGGCGCCAACACATATTAATCCTCAGAGACAAGATAAATTAATTGGATTTAAAAGCGAGATAGAGCATAGAGCATTGGACACGGAGCAGTCCCTGTTATGAGCACATTTTTCCTTAAGTTTTAGAGACGAAAGGGAAGTCAGAATCAACTTATTTTTGTCGTATTTTTATTTTGTAAATAATTTATTAAATATTTTTGTATTTGTATTTTGTATTTTTATCGTCTTGAACCTACAACTACGAACGAGAAGAGTACCAAGCTATCAAAGTCGAACTCATATTATGTAAAAATGTACCGATCACAAAAAACATTCGTTTTAATACTTAGTTTCCGCCGAACATTTACGTCATCTAGCTCAGAATAAACTTAGAATTGCATATGACATTGAAGACGTCATTGCTACAGGCAGACGTTGAACTCGCAACCTTGACCGTTAGCAGTGGGTCTGTGAACTTCCAGGCACCATGACCATTGAGTTCATCGTAGCGACCGTGTTCTACCGAAAAATATTATTTTGAATTTTTGTAGGTAGCAAAAACATTATTTTTAAACACATAATAATTCCTTTCATTGCCGCGATTAGACACTTGGAATTTGAAAGAAATATTCCTTAAAGAGGTTTCCTAAATCCAATAAGTAAGGGATTGATTCCCGATTTCTGCGAAATTACACAGATCTTTCGGGGTCCATCAGCTAGTAAGGAATTTAATTATCTTTGACTTACCAGGTAGGCTTTCACGTGTTCTCCAATAAGCACCGTCCCAAACAGCTGCATACCTCTGGACACCCTCTCGTTGAACATGGTGAACGCTTTGTCATTGGCTTCGAAGCGGAAGCTCATCATCAGCTGGCAAATGACGTTATGGATGTGTCTTCCGAACAAATGTGACGGGTTTACAGCTTGTCCTTTAGCGTCGTTCAATTCTGTGATCAATTCTTCGATTTCCGTCTGAAAAAATGAAATCTATAGTAAGTACCAAAAACACGTTTTTTAAATACTTAAATAATGTCTTTAATAATTTCAGAGCTAAACTTACAGTGATGTCTTTTTCGAAGCGGGTGTTGGGCCAGAGCTTGACACCGAGAGCCCGGAATTTTTCATGAAGGAACTGACGCTGCCTTTTCCAGAGGACTCCTTCGCTAGTGATTATTCCTAAAAATCAACGATAAAAAAATGTAAAATGTCTGACCGTAACGAGTTTTTAGGTATTGTGAAAAGCGTAACGTGTTTCATGATGCAAGAAGGACAGCTTACTGCTGCTTAAAGAAATACATAAATAAAGCAATAAATTATTCTGAAATGATTAAGTAAGTATATTATGTTTCTTACCAAATCCTTCCAAAAGATTCATCAGCGGAGTATGAGGTCGGCCAGTAGAGTCATTCCTGTTGAAGAACTCCTTCATCAGCTTGGTGGTGCCGAGACAGACAGTGAGGTTGCTGCCCATTTGAACTGAGAACACGTCGCCATATTGTTTGGACATGTTCAGATAAACCAAGTGGGGAGGCCTGCGGTTCAAGAACGGCAGGATGCCCAGCAATGGGATACCCCATGGTCCTGAAAGTAAGAGAATTTTTTAGTAGTGTAAATTAACACATTTAATTATTTAAAGCGGTACCGGCCTAAGTGAAGTTTAATATCCTGAGATTATAATCCTGGTCATCATCACACTCTTAACGTAGTAAAAATTCTTAGAGTTGCTCCAAAATTAAACCTTTAGCTGAGATCGTTAACTCCTCAATAATAAATAACTGAATATCTCGAAGAGCCGAATGCCCTCAAACAAGGGAAAGAAACTTTTCGAAAATGTTGGCCAATGATTACAAAAGAAACTATATCCGATTTGGATTTTGTTGGACCTGTGACATACTGATGACAGTTTCTAAATATTAACAATTATTATGAATTTTTATTTATATTATTTATTTTAAGTTTTAACCCCCCTCTTTTTTAATTAACGTCTCTTTTTTGCGTCCAGGATGAATAAATTGATAGATGAATAGATCAAGAGACATTGCTACCTACTTAAATATGTATGATGTAGATGGCGTTACTAAAGACATGATAAAATAAAAATTGGGCACTTACCAGGCGGAAGATTTTTATAATATTTAACATTTTTGAATACTATCCAAAACAATAACGTTGAATACATAAAAATACGTATTATGCCACTCGATAAAAAGTTAATTGCTACTATTATAAGACAATAATAAAGGAAGTTGGAAAACATCTTTGCTAAAATTAGAAAATCTCTTAAAAAATGTGAAATTAAACGAAAAATATTGTAGGTAGTCCTGATTTCAGGATAGGCTGTTTTTTTAAATATCGATAAAAAAATATCGTTTAATAGCGTTAATATCGCCTTATAAACATTTTAAAATTTGCAAATAGGTCTGAGAAACTTTTTTTAATTTAAATATGAAGCACTCAAGCCTTCTGAATTTTAAATGCAATTTATGTTTGATATTTTTCGTACTATGTAATTGCGGTGCGAAAACTTGGCCGAGTGTGCAGAATACTATCCGGTTTCGAATAATGATCCAAGGTGCTTCGAGTCGTTTTATATATAGTGCTAAGCGGCCGCTGCCATTTTTATCTACTACGTGTTGAATGATTTGCTGATAAATATTCAAGTGAACATTATTGAGTACTGGAATTTCGTATTATCATTTACGACGTATGTATGACTATCAAATCTGGGTTCGTTGACCTGATTTGCCAACTTTATGATCGGGCGTAGAAAACAATTTATGTAATTTTAGAATGTTTCATCTTTCTAATCGTACATTATATAGCGTAAAAAGTGTTTATCATAACTTTTTTCACTACTGACCTGGTGACCTAAAAACTTTCGCTCCTAAATAGGGCTATGTAACCATTGAGGTTTATTGTTAGATACATTTAGGCCACTTAGGGCATTAATGCTGAGAGATATTGATGCATTTTACATATTACAATTTTTTGAAGACTTTAAAATTGTACACAGACAACGAGCAAATACTATCTATGCTAGTCAACTAGCAAAAATCGAAAGTTGTTTTTATAGTAAGTTCGTTAAACTTTGGTCAGAAATTTACCTTTCTTACTAATTTTTTTTTACGAATTTCAGTGTTGGGCTGAATGGGCCAAGCTTCTACCCAATGGTTTTTAGATGGTTGTTTATTTTTATGTTTGGTATTCTCCTAATTTTACCTATTTTATCAGGAGGTAAAATTCAAGGTAGCCTAGAGAAAAAAAATCTGCATTGGACATTTGCGAGCTCATTTATGAACAAGGAATATAGTAAGTGGGTCAAACTGGTGCACAGGGCGTTTTAGAATATCTAAGTTTCATTCCGGAAGACTGGCAAACTTCTTAGGATAAGCATTCATTGCATTTCAATATGATATCGGATGCAGCTGCCAATGATCGAAAGATATACATAGGTATTATTATGATAGAGTACCTACTGAAAGTGCATTGACCTCATTCCAGTACGATATTCCATGATAAACACGTTACATAACATCGTAACATATTTGCCCTTGTCATTTGTGATCTTGCCTTCACTTTTATATCTCGCTCAGTTTATTTGCGTTTCCTTATTTTCTGTTTGACAAATACTTCTAATCTATTTAAGTACAAAAACTTGGAAGGGTTTCATCATTATTAAGATGGTAGGTAATCTGCATTCCTTGTGATGACGCGTGATCTTGAACTTACCCTGATATCAGGTAGTAGGTATCATTAGTGCATATTTGGTGCAGCTGATATAGTTTTATTTAATTAAGGAGTCAATTAAGAACACAACAGGTGCGTGACGTGGTAAACCTAGTCACTTTACAGGGGAAATCTTTAAATAGGGTTAAACAATCTATAATAAAAACAGTAGAACTCCTATTGGGGTCAAAGACTTATTACATAAAACCGTGGGTATTCATATCGACAAACATAAGATAATGTTCCTACGTATTTACTTTAAAAAACTGCTGCGCAAATAGGTATTACGAATATGTGGCAGTATTATATATGTCAACAACCTCTAATAAAGGGGAACAAACTATGAAGGTCATCACATTATAACGTGTGAAGGACTTACATAAGCAGCTATCGAGATTGGATAACAGTTTATTGGCCTTTATCGGCACGGTTGTATTCCGGGTTGAACGCTCTGACAAGGACGTTCAATCGCACGTTATGCTCAGCAAATTATACACGTGGTCATGCTGTTAATTTATTTTATACCTACTTTACAATAAAATTAAAGTTCATTTTACTTTATCTGTTAATACGTCTTAATGACGATGACTAATAGAAATTCTACTACTCTAGTAATGAAGGTATCGGTCGACGAACTTTATACAGAATGCAATGTGGTTGGTGGGTCGACCTTGACAGATTTTTGTGTATTTATAACGATGAACCCGCATGACCGACTCAGGAAGTGCTTTGCACTATTAGCTCTAAGTCAACGTACCTTTGCAAATCTAATCGAATCCCAAATCTTAAAGATAAAAAACCGGCCAAGTGCGTGTCGGACCACGCATAATGAAGGGTTCCGTAGTTAGGATGAATTTATCTCAAAAACAAACTTAACTTTGTAGTTAAAAAACATGTTCTCCCATACGGAATGTATGACAAAATATGTTTTTGCAACTGCAAAGTTAAGTTGGTCAATTATTACTCGTTAACTTGTAGAGCCTACTTAGCTGTGATAGTTTTACTTTTAATTTCGTTTTATAAACTACTACTGTGATTTTTTTCACACATCCAAAACCAACCAGCTGGCAGGGGCAGGGGGGGACACTTGACTAACAAAAATTTGCACTTTAAAGCAAACGGATCCCTGAATCCAAAAATGGTTTTCAAAAACGCACAATGTTTTTAAAGGACCTTTTCAATGATACTCCACACCATGGGATAAAAAAAACATAACCACTTTACGTGTAGGGGACCCTAAAAAAACTTTTTACAAAAAAAAAAAACAACCACTTAAAAAAAAAAAACACTACAAAGTGAAAAATAACTTTAATTTCGGAAGTCGGTGTATTTGGTTTTGAATTTTCGTTCTTTGTCACCGTCTTCCGAAATTAAAGTTATTTTTCACTTTGTAGTGTTTTTTTTTTTGAAGTCGGTTGTTTTTTTTGTTTTGTATAATGTTTTTATTTTTCACTTTTTAGTTGTGGTACCTACCCCACACAAATTCGAATACCACTACCTGTTATGTAAATAACAGTGACAAGAAGTTATCATATCATCTACATTCTAAGTGGGAAAAACGTCTAATTGAAGCTAACTCAAAAACTACCCAAGCAAAGTTAATAAAATTTATATGAGACCACCTCTGAAGTATGATCTACCAAACAAAAAAAGAATCATCAAAATCTATTCATAATTGGCGGAGTAATCGCGTAACAAACATTAAAAAAAAACATACAGACGAATGGAGAACCTCCTCCTTTTGGAAGTCGTTTAAAAATGTAATTTTGTTTTACCACTTTGTCGGCGTAATTGATATGTATACCTATGCCAAATTACAGCTTTCTAGTACCACGGGTCTCGGAGCTAGACCGCGGACAGACAGACAGACAGACGGACGGACATGACGAAACTATAAGGGTTCCTTGTTTACTACGGAACCCTAAAAATGACATTATCGATCTCCCTGAGTTTTTCTTGATATTGCTATACCCTAATACCCTACATGTACAGTAAGCGCTCAAAAGTGCATGAGCACGCTAAGAGTCGTATTGCTGTGAACACGCGGTATAGTCCGTACATTTGTATGTGTAAACAGTCAGACGTCTGTGGTGTGAGTGCCGTACACACACCACAGAGAACGCAGTTTTGAACTACACACTATCGTATCGTCACGGTTCGCGGGCGCCGCACTTATATTTCCATAACTTTTGTTAGCACGCATCATACTCGTACGCGTAACCTTGGCCAGTGTATCGCATTGCTAAAATTCGAAAGTAAATTATATGTGCAGATAGCAGAAGGCGTTAAGCGTTGGTCTTAGATTCAAGATGGCTAAGGTTCTAATCTCGTAAATCACAGCGCTGTTTTTGCAAATATTATTATTTTTGTTTGCAATAATAATATTTTTAAATATCCTGCCTGTTTATTAATGTTGTTATTGCAATAAAGGGTTTAGAATAAAAAATGCGTGATATGTTATAATAAAAAATAAATAATATTTATTCGTTATGTTTATTTTACTAATTAAGCAATAAATAAGAATATTAGACTACTTAAAATGTAAAAAAATCTACTGACAAAATTGTTGATTTTAAGGTTAAAGGCAGTTGTTCATATTAATTATTTTAAACTTTATTTGGCTTTAGTAAATATTGGTTGGTATTGAGGTTATAGCTTAAGTATTCATTTTCTTTACGAAAAGAAGATTGAAACTAAACCTCAAATTTTAATCCTAAAATAATACTATTACTAAAATAATATTAAACAATTTCGGTATATCTGCAAGAAATACGCCAAACACCCTATTGAAACGTGCTTAAAAAATTAGTTACCATAAATTCATGCAATAACGAATCTGTTGTTTATTAAGTTGGTACGGTCAATATTTTAAGGTCAAAAACGGTTTTCTAGCTGGTCTTCAGTGATGCAAGCCTTCAGAGTGCACGGCGAACGGTTCATAATGACGTGTTTTTAATAATTCAGCAAAATATCTCGTTGGTATGAAACCATTTGTTTCATTCACCATTTGACGTCGCTGCTACTCGATAATAAGCCCCTTCCTCATATCTCTTAACCGTCACAGTATTTCTCTAGAACAAAGAAAATCATTGTTTTTATTACACATAATACCTAATTATTTATTATTCACTAATCGAATTAAACCTCACAATGAATTTAAAACTTTAAAGGCATCTTCTGTCTCAGCAATACCTCTGTTCTATCAACAATACCCTTGATTAAGATTTATGTTTAGTAAAATATGAAATATATAAATGATAACACTCACACTTAGTCCGGTTTTATTAGATATTCACTTCACTTTTACGCAGCGCAATAATATTCTCTGATCTGATCTGATCTCTTCAATATATTTTATGCCTGCTTTTTGATAATAATAACCACAACACTGCGCTAAATGCTCGTCACCAATATTATCACGGCACGAACCAACAAAGTTCTATTAATTGAATACTTGTAACAAACTGCATCTACCCCACAGAAATCGAAATAATTTACTTAGTTTTTTGTGGTCTACCTGCTAAACTTTAATATTTATGTGAACAAGACGAATGAAACTAAAAACGAATGATGATTATCGAACTAGTCATTGGTTGCAGACAAAGTGAGTGTGTGTGTGTAATGTGCGTGTCTACAGTATTGTAACAACTTATAGAAGAAGGTCGTAAGTCAAACCGAAGCGTCAGTCTATTGCTTTGTGAGATTGCTCATGGACTTTTAATCGGCACTGTACAAAAGGATAATTCATCTACCTATTTATATCCATTTTTTTTTATAGAAGTCCTCTGTGATAGCAAAAATTTGCAGTATTATATTGGTGTTGATGTTATAGGTATTCATAATTATTATTGTGTCAAATCAATACAGCGAATGAAAAAAAAACGAGTATGAATACTTCCGTAATTACTCATTTAGGTCTCGAATGTGCACTATTTTATCTAATTTGGCAATCGCAGGATCTAATATCAGAGAACACCAAATTGAACTCAATTGAATGATTACTTTGATGAAAATTGACGAGATAAAACTACCAGCTGAATAAAAATTGAAGCAATAAATCGATTTCTGAATTCGCTACTTGCCGATCACTGGCTGCAATTAACTGGTGGTATCACACAAATTGAAAATAACTTTTAAAATAATCCTTTTAAATATTATGAAATAACTTAATGGGTAAAAGTTTCATTTAGATATAAAGACCGTTAATGAGTTATGGATTCCCAGCGGCCGAACCTATGACGAGGTACTAACTACGGAACCAAACTATATAAAGAACAGTGGGTTTTGTGATGTGCACTAAAATTAATAACAGCTGATTGTGCGTCATTAATTCATTATTAAATATCAAACGTAAAGTGTTCATGCATAGTTCATTAGATGCAAGGTTTCAAGTTACATTTTTACTGACAATAATAAAAATATGTTTATAAGTTCGACTAGGTAGGCACGACGTCTATGTATTTTTTAATTCTTCTATACCAAACAATAACATTTTTCAAAGCACAATCTATCCTTTTTTACGTGTAAAAATCTTCAGAAAAGAAAAATGCGTTTATTGGCATTACTACAGAAAAATACACCTTAAGACTATAAAAACAGAAAACAATGATTATAATGCCAAAAGGGCCTCAGCTCAGCATAATGTCAGATGACAACACAAAGTGTACCAGCTGACGCTGTGTTCATGGATGTTCTCCGCCCTAGGACGGTCGGGTCTGTAAAGACTGAAATAGGTGATCAATGACCATTTCCATTTATCTACTAGGTACTTAATCCCATTTTAGTGTGTGGCATCTTTTGCTTAGATATGCTATGGCTTTGCTCATAATTTTTTTTTTCTGGTTTTCCACTATTTTGTTCTTTATTTCTTTCTTATTATATTTTTTGTTATTATTTATTAACCTCTCTGCTCGACTAGATTTTGACATATGACATACCAGCTAACTCGACGAGATGTGGCGAATTACATCATGAAATTCAGGAATTGACATCAACTTTCAGCATTCGGATTTATTAAGAAAAACATGTTACTGCGCCTATCTTATACAATAACTTTGTGGCAAATATCTTTAATTATATGTTGAGATCAGTCAAACCGCGTCAGTACACAGCGAAAGTTGTATAGAATTGGTATTACTACACCTATCCAAAAAATAGGTTATTTAAATTTGCTGAAAATATGTACATAAACAACCTACTCTCTTGCTGAAAATATGCAAAAGGGAAAAGAAAAGATATTATCATTCTCTCTGCATTCTTACTTTTACCATTTCTCATACATAAACTACATAAAAAACACGATCAAATCTCGATAAAAAATACAAAAAAATTGTGTTGCGACGTGACACTTCTTAATGCTGACCGTCTACCCAATTTTCTTATTTCGATTCAAAAGTTGCATTCAGCCTAATTGATACTCGCAATAAAATCAGTTAAACTGAATAAAAAGTCTTTGGTGTATTTTCGATGAATTATTTTATTTTTGATATTAATAATTTTATTAGTAAGTATACACGTACAGTGTGGATAGGGTAGTAACTTTTTAGGGTTCCGTACGTATGAATGAAAAAACGGAACCCATAAAGGATTAATCGTGTGTCGGTCTGTTACAGCCAATTTGCTCCGAATATTCTGATTAAGTAGAAATTTGGTATACATATGAATTTCTGTGATCCAAATACGGAAGTGTAACGTAAATAAATGAATTTTGAATATGGGGTCACTTTTTTGGGGCAAACTAGACAATTTAAAAAAAGGTTTTGCGAACTATACCGTGTGACATATCAAATAAAAGGGCTTGTTGTGAGGGCCTTAAATATTTATGTTAATTATTCTGTGTATATTATTTTTGAAACTAAGTTCTTTAATGCGACTTGCAGTAGGAGTAAACAGGCATAAATCGCCACGCGAAAATGAGTTCATACTTGTGGCTGTCTTCTTATTTGATAGAGAGAGAAAGAGAAAGTGTGAATTTGGTCAAAATGTAAATCCAAGATGGCGGCTGCGAAAATTTTCAAATTTTTCATTGTGTGAGTCGTTTTCATGGTTGTCGAGGGCTTTAAAGTCGATAGTGACGTCAAAATGTAAATCCAAGATGGCGGCTGCGAAAATTTTGTTTTTGTTTGAAATTATACGTGAAAAAGAACTTCGTTCCCCCGGACTTACACGTTTATTTTTTTTATTTACTATAGAATATAGACCATTCCCCACTTATCTCCGGAGCCATTAAACAATTTTTTTTTGAATATTGGAAATTGTTAGTTGATTATAGATTCCTGGAAAACCTATAAAAAGTATGGTCGTAAAATAATATGAGTTGGTTCTTGGGATAAATTATTATTGGTATAAAACATGGAGGCTATAATAATTTGATAATTTTTCGTCATGACTGTAATTTTCATGGTATTGTTTTCTACATTTAAATGCAAATCTTAATATTGTTCAAGAATGATTCTAGAGCTGTTATTTTGCTCTTCAATGGAGATTTTTCACAACAAAGTCTCAAAACAGGTCCTACAACTGCGTCCTAATCTATTTCGCAGTGGTTTCCAGCCTATATTGTCTTTTTCTTGCATTTTTTACTACCAATGCATGTTTTACATAATTCGTTATTTTGTTAATAATAACGGACTTCAACTGTTCAATATCAAGGCCAGTATGAATGGCTGTCAGTCAGCGCCGTTCCGCAGGCGCAAGTCCCACGTTACGTAATCGTTCATCCCCTTCAACCTTGACGATTAGGTTCAGATGACGGGCTTACACGTGGCAAGGTACGTCCCACAAAAGAAAGGGTAATTAATACAGCTAGGATCTTTTTTTCTAAAGGTCTTTAAAGTATTCCAGACGAGCTGACAAGATGTAACTTACATTTAATTATACTTTTTGCTCTTTTTTAGTTAAGGGTCTTTTGTATTTGAAAGTAACGACCACTTTATACCGGACTAGGGTTGTCACTTAGTGATACGAATTATAGGAAATGCAGTGGAAAAGAGCGTAACAATGTGACATTAAACACATGGAAAGGCTTTTTCCAGACTCAGGTATGGAATTTGGCTGATATGAAACTAGATTGAGTAAGTATTGCTTTCACAATTGATTAGTTTTAATCAATTAATTTAGGGCTTTAAAGTTGCCTTATGATTTTTTTTGTTACATTTAGAGGTATGAGGAACAGAGTGAAAGTTCACTCATCCACCATAGAAAAGGGAGGATCCTCCGACCAGACGGGTGTCGTGTCTGGCGGGCAACTGCCCAATGGTTTTTTTTTATCTAGGGCATCTCGCAGTTTTGACCACTAAGGTCTTGGCTGCTTAACCGGGCTTTCCTGTGGCTGCTTTAAGCTTCTACACTCAAAGCCTCCAGCCAGGGGCAAAAACTATACTAAATTAAAATTAGGCGAGCGCTCGCTAACCCCCTTGTGGGGTACGAACCTCGGCTTAAGGCGTCGCTAGGGGGACGACAGCAAGAAGGGACAGGCTGGATCAAACTTAGATTTTCATCTTGCTTATTATACGGGTTATTTAAAGCTACGTGCTGCAACAACTAAGAAAGAAAGAAAGAAAGAAAGAAAATAAATTTATTTGACACAGGTTAAGGCACACAGTTTTCAAAAACAAAAAACAAAGAAAGCTTAAAACAGTATTGTGTGCCTCACGGCTGCAACAAATAGGCCCAGTTCAGCATAAATGCCAGACAACTAGTGCCTGACGCTGGTTTACAACTGAACCTTATGTTACGAGTACGTTTTACGGATGTAAATCAGTTTTATAGTGTGTGTAAATATTTAAATAAAGAATAGCTCAACTGCTGGCACCTCGTTTTCGAGCAAGGGTCGGGGGGGAATATCATTTAATCGGGGGCGCGGTCGCGATCGCGAAGGACCTCGGCGGCGAGGTCGGAATGACGGGTGCCACCTGTATTTGTGTACTGTACTGGTGGCCCTATTCTTCTCCTGGAGGAGTGTTATGGGGTCATCTGGGTCGGAAAGGTGCTCAACGATTGAATTCGGATAGTCTTATATATGTCGTTCGCGCGGTAAACTCTAATTGCGCAATGCAGGATTTATGTGACGTCATGTCTTTTTGATGCGTAGTTCGTATGTGGCGGTGTAACCGCTACATTACACAAATTCAAATCAACAAATTAATTGAAAGCATTTATTACAATAAACACAACAAAACAAAATAAAAGTTAACAAAACAAAGTTAGTAATAAAAATAATCAACAAAAATAATTTAACACATTCGAGTCCACTTTTCATAGAGCTTATATGCCATGCCACCATAAATATGCGCCATATATAGTGGACCCTCCAGGAGGGTAACCGGCATTACGTTTGCACTAAAGTGAACCCTCCAGGAGGGGCTCCCGGCACTGAATAATACAGTCATAACATAATAATTATATCAAAATATGAATGCACAAGGTCATGAGCAACATTGTGTACCTACTCTATCAAGCATACCTAGGGTATTAATAAGTAACTGGAAGACAATTCTTCATACACATTGCTAGCGTATCAAATACTCGACCTATCACTGTCGATTCATCGAATACGTGATCCTAGTCAGAACGTAAGAAGATAATGTCAAATCGTAAAGAAAAACAATGTTTTGCATATGTTCTAAATGACTCCAGCAGGCGGATACTTTTAAAAACAATGTTTTTATTAAATGACTAGACTACTAAACAATATACAATTATACTGAACTTTTTAAATAATCGAATAATTTAATAACCTTAGTGTAATTTAGGACGATGTGTATGCTAGTATAAATGTAATTTTACGAAGAACACAACTAAGTATGAATGTAATTAAAGCAATGAAAGAAACTAACAATATTGAAACAAAGCAAAGACACAATTAGTACGTTTCCCAAACTTCTCTTTGAGATAGTTAATAAATAAATTAAGGAAATAATGTCACTTACAGCACTAGACTTTTACCTTTGTTAAAGGCTACGAACAATGTTTAACACTGTTCCATTTACTAAGCTATTAAATAGATACAATAATACACACAACCCTTGTATACCGTGTTTGCGATTGAACAATAGTTCTCCTAAAGATATTAATAATACGGTTTAATCAATAACGATCCAATCCAAGATATTTGTTGAGAACCAACATATCTGGTGGATACTAATGATTTCCTAAAGCTAATATTCCTTCTTATATCACTAGTGATATTAAACAGCAAATATCTTAATCTAAAGGCGGATGAAACTAATATGATTCTATAAACTAAAATTTTAAATAACAATTGTAAAACTAGACTAAAGTAAGAGTATAAAATTATGTTAGTAGTAGCTACAAAATAAATACAAAACGTTAAACACATTCATTATTCCCCAAAAAAATTATAGAAAAAGTGAACACTGGGATAAAGCGATGTGGCAAATAGCTGTCAAATATTTCGCTGTTTTAATTAATTTGGCAATATTACTGTAGGTAAATAAGAAATATGAGTAACTAGTGAACTTAAATATAGATTATGAAATGCAATAATTAATATCGTTATAAACGCTCTTATGTACAATATTAAAATCTAAGTAAAGGTAGTAAAAATAAAGGTACCTACCAAAGCAGCACAAAACAGGCGTGAAGTAAATCACTTCAAATTACATACTAATAACATTATTGTCGACGTTAAACACAAGTATGGCGTAGATTTTAAACACTAACGCTCGGTTTCTGGAACGAAAATCATCGATGCGTCAAAATTAAACGCAAGTCAAGTGATGCGATTGGCTGTTGATAATTCAGCCAACCAATCACAGGTTACGAGCGCTTGACAATTTGCTAGCTAATGTTTGTGTTGATTTTCGTTCCAGAAACCGGGCCAAAGTACTCGTTTTAACGCTTCTGGATGGACGGCTTGGAAAATTAATCGTACAGATAATTTCAAACAAATTCTATTGCTTTTCCAAATTGTCAAGTGAATAATACAATCCGAAGACTGGAACAGGGCCTTGCTCTTATACATATTGCTGACTTACTTTTTCAAGTGTGTAAAGCACAGTTTGAAAGGAATAGGAGCATGGGTTGCTCCCAAAACTCCTTCTAACGGAGGAATATCTTCTCCTTCTGGCATGTTAAATTCAAAGTTGTTCATGATATTGGAGAAGAAGAGAAAGAGTTCCATTCTTGCTAGCAAGTTACCGATGCACATACGTTGTCCACTTCCAAATTGCATAAAAGTATCGGTAACAGTAAACTTGCCTTCTCTAATGAATCTTTCAGGCTTGAATAGTTCAGGTTCCGGGTAGATGTCTGGGTCCATGTTCATTTTGTTGATCAATGGTACGATGTGAGTGCCGGCTGGGATGGTGTACTTTCCGATTTTCCAATCCCTGTAGAAGAAAACAAAAATTATAAATATTTGATTAGGTATTTAATAAACAAATTAAAACTATTCAATTAACTGTTGTTTTTTCCGAACTCATTATTATCCATGAGATCTATTTTTGGTTATCAATAACTAGATTTATTTTGGATCTTTTATATTTTACAACATTATCATATTTTAATGGCGTGATAATAGACGAACTAATACAACTTACTGTTCGTGTAATAGGCAGAACGTTTGATAATATTAATCTAAACCCTTTATTACAGTCCATTATTATAGTTATGACAGGTGGCAACAACTGCTTATTAAAATTATTGCCAATAAACTGGTGCAGGTCAGTCAATAACTATTTGATTTGCATTCTGTTCACACTTATCTAAATTATGATCTTAAATGTTTCCGTGCAAAAAATACATATGCGATAGATTACAAAATATTTTGATGTGGATGCTAAACTGGGTTTCGCTTAATTTAAATTCTAAATTTAATTGGGATGCTTTCAATGTTGCATGACGTAATCAATTGAAAAACTTGGTATGATTTTTATACTGGAATAAATTGGTCCTTTTCGGACAGTTAATGAACTTTTGAAGTATAAGGAATCAAGAAGAACATTAAAGACCATAAAAAACTACAAATTGAAAGAAAAGATCATCTTACTAAAATAAATAAGATATTAACTTACGCATTATTAACATGCGTAGTCCCCAAAGGCACGACGGACACCATCCTCATAGTCTCCAACAGCACAGCTTCAATATACGGCAGTTGCAGGCGATGGGCCATGGTCACCAGTTCACCAGGAGCTACCACCTTCCTCAACTCAGTCCGAACCTTATCAGCTGCTGCCGAGTTCTTCAGCATCATGATAAAAGTCCAGAGCAGTGACGTTAGAGAAGTCTCCATTCCAGCAGAAAATAGGTCGTTCATTACTTGCACTATTTGTTTTTCTGTAAATGTTGGTTAAGTTAGAATTTGTTTAAAGAATTTCTTTATAAAATTGAAGCATTTTGCTATGAAAATAAGAGCAGACCCTCTACAGTCAGGTAGTAAATGGTATGATTTTGGTTTTTATGGAATAATGGATATGAAACCTAAGTAAAAATGAGAAAGTTACCTGGTTCAACATCAGGGAATATATTCTTCTTATCGTTCTTGTCCATGGACTTTTCCTCTTCAATTTTGTCTAGATAGTGGTCCAACAGATCTGCTGGTTCTTTGCGCTCTGTTGAACTAGCGCGTTGTTTGACACGCTCCATTATATGGTCATGGTGAAACTTGCTAACATCCACTAAATTTCTTTTAATTTCGTTGATTATTACTTTTTTGCCCGGAAGTTTCTGAAAAAGAAATTACACAAGTTATGTAATTGTTTCATTGAGGAAAATGCTTTCGTAAATTAACGGTCTAACGGTTTGAAGGTGCGTCAAATGCTTTAGTAAGATCAACAATTTATTATAGTAGAGTATTAATTGAAAAAGTTTCGTAAGAAAGTTGTAAGAACTATTCATGGTCCTGATTAAGATCCTACTACATTTCTCGTATGCAGTTACTTTTTCCTCAATGGATTAGCAGAATTTCAGGCGCCTACACCTATTAATCCTCAGAGAATTTCTCTAGAAATTAATTAGATTTAAAAGAGAGAGCATTGGACACGGGACAGTCCCTGTTATGAGCACATTTTTCCTTCCGAAAGAGAAGAATCGACTTTTTTTTTATCGTCTAGAACCTACAGCTACGTACGAGAAGAGTACCAATTTATCATAATCGCACTCATATTATGTGAAAATGTACCGATCAGAAAAATTACATTCGTTTTAAAACTCAGTTTCCGCCGAGCATTTACGTCATCTAGCTTAGACTATACTTAGAATTGCTTATGACATTGAAGACGTCATTGGTACAGACAGACGTTGAACTCGCAGCCTTGACCGTTAGCAGTGGGTCTATGAACCTCCGGGCACCATGACCATTGAGTTCATCGTAGCGACCGTGTTCTAGCGAAAAATATAATTTTGAATTTTTCATAGGTAGCAAAAATATAATTATTTTTAAACATATAAGAATTCGTTTCATTGCCGTGATTAGATACTTGGAATTTGAAAGTAATATTCCTAAAATTGGTTTCCTAAATCCAATAAGTTAGGGATATATTCCCGATTTCTGTGAAATTACAGAGATCTTTCGGGGCCCATCAGTTAGTAAGGAATTTAATTATCTTTGACTTACCAGGTAGGCTTCCACGTGTTCTCCAATAAGCACCATCCCAAATAGCTTCATACCTCTGGACACTTTCTCGTTAAACATGGTGAAGGCTTTGTCATTGGCTTCGAAGCGGAAGCTCATCATCAGCTGGCAAATGACGTTATGGATGTGTCTTCCGAACAAATGGGACGGGTTTACAGCTTTTCCTTTAGCGGCGTTCAATTCTGTGATCAATTCTTCGATTTCCACCTGAAAAAACGAAACCTATGTGAGTACCAAAAACACGTTTTCTAAATACTTAAATGTTGGTCTTTAATAATTTCAGTGCAAAACTTACAGTGATGTCTTTTTCGAAGCGGGTGTTGGGCCAGAGCTTGACTCCGAGAGCTCGGAATTTTTCATGAAGGAACTGACGCTGCCTTTTCCAGAGGACTCCTTCGCTAGTGATTACTCCTAAAAATCAATGATAAAAAATGTAAAATATCTGACCGAAACGAGTTTTTAGATATTGTGAAAAGCGTAACGTGTTTCATGATGCAAGAAGGACAGCTTATTACTGCTTATAGAAATACATAAATAAAAAAATAAATTATTCTGATATGATTAAATAAGTATGTTGTGTTTCTTACCAAATCCTTCCAAAAGATTCATCAGCGGAGTATGAGGTCGGCCAGTAGAGTCATTCCTGCTGAAGAACTCCTTCATCAGCTTGGTGGAGCCGAGACAGACAGTGAGGTTGCTGCCCATTTTAACGGAGAACACGTCGCCATATTGTTTGGACATTTTCAGATAAACCAGGTGGGGCGGCCTGCGGTTCAAGAACGGCAGGATGCCCAGCAATGGGATACCCCATGGTCCTGAAAGTAAGAGAATTTGTTAATAGGGTAAATTAACACATTTAATTATTTAAAGCGGTACTGGCCTAAGTGAAGTTTAAGATCCTGGGATTATAATCCTGGTCATCAGCACACTCTTAACTTTGCAAAAATTCTTAGAGTTGCTCCAAAATTAAATCTTTAGCTGAGATCGTTAATTCCTCAATAATAAATAACTGAATATCTCGAAGAGCCGAATGCCCTCAAACAAGGGAAAGAAAGTTCTCGAAAATGTTGGCCAATGATTACAAAAGAAACTATATCCGATTTGGATTTTGTTGGACCTGTGATATACTCATGAAAGTTTCAAAATATTAACAATTATTATGAATTTTTATTTGTATAATTTGTTTTTATTTTGAACCCCCTCTTCTTTAATTTACATCCCTTTTTTGCGTCCGGCATGAATAAATTGATAGACGAATAGGTCAAGAAATATTGCTACCTACTAAAATATGTATGATGTAGATGGCGTTACTAAAGACATGATAAAATAAAAATTGGGCACTTACCAGGCGGAAGAGTTTTATAATATTTAACATTTTTGAAAACTATCCAAAATAATAACGTTGAATACATAAAAATACGTATTACATCACTCGATAAAAAGTTAATTGCTACTATTATAAGACAAAAATAATGGAAGTTGGAAAACATCTTTGCCAAAATTAGAAAAGCTCTTAAAAATGTGAATTAAAAGTAAAAAATCGTAGGTAGTCCTGATTTCAGGATTGGCTGACTTTTTTTAAAGCCAGCCGCAATTCCAATAAATTTCTAAATATTTTAATAACAAAACAAATATCGTTTAATAGCGTTAATATCGCCTTACAAACACTTTAAAATTTGCAAAAAGGTCTGAGAAGCTTTTTTTAATTTAAATATAAAGCACTCAACCCTCCTGAATTTCAAATGCAATTTATGTTTAGTATTTTTCGTACTATGTTACTGCGGTGCGAAAACTTGACCGAGTGTGCCGAATACTATCCGGTTTTGAATAATGAGCCAAGGTGTTTTGAGTCGTTTTATATATAGTACTGAGCGGCTGATGCCATTTTTATCTATTACGTGTTGAATGATTTGCTGATAAATATTCAAGTGAACGATATACGAATATCGTATTATCATTTACGACGTATGTATGTATGATTATTAAATCTGGGTTCGTTGACCTGATTTGTCACCTTTTTGATCGGGCGCAGAATACAATTTATGTTATTTTAGAATGTTTTATCTTTCTAATCGTACATTATTTAGCGTAAAAATGCTTATCATAACTTTCTTCACTACTGACCTAGTGACCTAAAAACTTTCGGTTCTAAATAGGGCTGTGTAACCGTTGAGGTTTATTGTTAATTAGGCCACTTAGGGCATTAATGCTGAGAGATATTGATGCATTTTATATATTACTAGCGGACGTCACGCGGTTTCACCCGCGTAGTTCCCGTTCCCGTGGGAGTACGGGGATAAAATATAGCCTATGTTACTCGCTGATAATGTAGCTATCCATTGCTGAATGAATTTTTCAAATTGGTCCAGTAGTTTTTAAGTTTATTCGTTACATACAAAAGTACAAATCTTTCCTCCTTAAAGTATTATTATTAGTATAGATTATTTTTAGGAGACTTTAAAAGTTTACACAGAATATGAGCAAATACTATGCTAGTCAACTAGCGAAAATCGAAAGTTGTTTATAGTAAGTTCGTTAAACTTTGGTCAGAAATTTACCTTTCTTACTACATTTTTTACGAATTTCAGTGTTGGACTGAATGGGCCAAGCTTCTAGGTTGCCCATTCAGCCCAATGGTATTTAGGTGGTTGAATATTTTTATTTTTGTTAGTGTCCTAATTTTAGCTTCTTTATCAGTAGGCAAAATTCAAGGTTGCCTGGAGAACAAACAAAACAAACTGTATTGGACATTTGCGAGCTCATTCATGGACTCGGAATAGTAAGTGGGTCAAACTGGTGCATAGGGCGTTTTATCAAAAAAGGTGGTTATTTTTACGTAAAAGGAAAATCTAGATTATCTAGGTTTCATTCCGGAAGATTGGAAAACTTCTTAGAATAATTATATCATTGCATTTCAAAATGATACCCGATGCAGCTGCCAATGATTATTATGATAGAGTACCTACTGAAAGTGCATTGACCTCATTCCAGTACGATATTCCATGATAAACACGTTACATAACATCGTAACATATTTGCTCTTGTCATTTGTGATCTTGCCTTCACTTTTATATCTCGCTCAGTTTATTTGCGTTTCCTTATTTTCTGTTTGACAAATACATCTAATTAAGTACAAAAACTTGGAAGGGTTTCATCAAGATGGTAGGTACGAATATGGGCCGAAAGGGCCATCGTGGCCCCCGGCAACATGGCAATCGAAGGAACACGGGTAGGTTTTAGTCAGTAAGAGTCTGACACGCCCTCCCGCTCCACCCAGAGCGGGAGAAGTTATTTGATAATTTCCCACCCAAAAAAAAATAATTTTAATTTGCATTCCTTATGATGACGCGTGATCTTGAACTTACCCTGATATCAGGTAGTAGGTATCATTAGTGCATATTTGGTGCAGCTGATATAGTTTTATTTAATTAAGGAGTCAATTAAGAACACAACAGGTGCGTGACGTGGTAAACCTAGTCACTTTACAGGGGAAATCTTTAAATAGGGTTAAACAATCTTTAATAAAAACAATAGAACTCCTATTGGGGTCAAAGACTTATTACATAAAACCGTGGGTATTCATATCGACAAACATAAGATAATGTTCCTACGTATTTACTTAAAAAAACTGCTGCGCAGATAGGTATTACGAATATGTGGCAGTATTATATATGTCAACAACCTCTATTATAGGGGAATAAACTATGAAGGTCATCACATTATAACGTGTGAAGGACTTACATAAGCAGCTATCGAGATTGGATAACAGTTTATTGACCTTTATCGGCACGGTTGTATTCCGGGTTGAACGCTCTGACAAGGACGTTCAATCGCACGTTATGCTCAGCAAATTATACACGTGGTCATGCTGTTAATTTATTTCATACCTACTTCACAATACAATTAAAGTCCATTTTACTTTATCTATTTATACGTCTTAATGACGATGACAAATAGAAATTCTACTACACTAGTAATGAAGGTATCGGTCGACGAACTTTATACAGAATGCAATGTGGTTGGTGGGTCGACCTTGACAGATTTTTGTGTATTTATAACGATGAACCCGCATGACCGACTCAGGAAGTTCTTTGCACTATTAGCTCTAAGTCAACGTACCTTCGGCATATCTCATCGAATCCCAAATCTTAAAGATAAAAACCGGCCAAGTATGTGTCGGACTACGCACAAGGAAGGGTTCCGTAGTTGGAATGAATTTTATCCCAAATACAAACTCAACATTGTAGTTGAAATACATGTTCTCCCATATATTCCAACTGCAAATGTAAGTTTGTACGCACAATTTTGAGAGATTTACCATGCTATTTTAAGACCATAGACTTCTTATAGGTTTTCCTGTAATCTATGAGTAAAGAGCCACACTACGCATTTTTTTCAAAATTTTTGGTCCAGTAGTTTCGGAGATAAGTGGGGGGAATGGTAAATTTTCATCGAATTTCTTAAATATCTTTAAAAGTATTTATTTTAAAATTATATAAAAATAGGTTTAAGATCCTCGCAACAAGCCCTTTCATTTGAAATGTCACACGGTACTGTTAGCAAAACTTTTTTTTTTAATTTTCTTGTTTGGCCCCCAAAAGTGACCCCTATATTCAAAATTAATTTATTTACGTTACACGTTCGTGTTTGGGTTACAAAAATACATATGTGTAACAAATTTTAACTTAATCGGTCCTTGAGATTTGGAGCAAATTGGCTATGACAGACGGACAGACAGACAGACACACAGACACACGAGTGATCCTATAAGGGTTCGGTTTTTTCCCCTACTTGTACAAAAGGAAAATCTTTCTACCTAGGTACCTATTTATATCCAATTTGTTTTTTCAAGAAAACCTCCTTGACAGCTAAATTTGCAGTATCATATTGGTGTTGATGGTATAGGTATTCTTAATTATTATTGTGTCAAATCAATATAGAAAATGAAAAAAAAAAATTGTATGAATACTTCCGTAATTACTCATTGAAAAACTCAATTGAATGATTACTTTGATGAAAATTGACGAGATAAAACTACCATCTGAACAAAAATTGAAGCAATAAATCGATTTCCGAATTCGCTACTTGCCGATCACTGGCTGCAATTAACTGGTGGTATTATACAACTCGAAAATAACCTTTAAAATAATCTTTTTAAATATCATGAAATAACTTAATGGGTAAAGCATATAGATATAAAGATCGTTAATGAGTTATGGATTCCCAGCGGCCGAACCTATGACGAGGTACTAACTACGTAACCAAACTATATAAAGAACAGTGAGTTTTGTGACGTGCACTAAAATAAATAACAGCTGATTGTAAATAACAGACGTAAAGTGTTCATGCATAGTTCATTAGATGCAAGGTATCAAGTTACGTTTTTACTGAAAAAGAAATAAAAAAATACAAGTTCGACTAAGCAGGTACGACGTGAGGAGCTCGTGGCTAAGTAATAACAGCCGCATGGTTCGATCCATCAGGTTAAGCTACGCTTGCCGAGGTTGGTCTGTGGATGGGTGACCATCTTAACATTCCGAGACTCCTCCGTGCTTCGGAAAGCACGTGAAGCCGTTGGTCCCGACTGTCATTCGTGGATCTTTGACAGTCGTTACGGGTCGTCAGAAGCCCGAAAGTCTGACAGTCAGTCTTACCAAGGGGTATTGTATTACCCAGTTACTGGGTTGTGGAGGTCAGATAGGCAGTCGCTCCATGTAAAATACGGTATTCAGCTGCATCCGGGTAGACTGGAAGCCGATCCCAACATAATTGGGAAAGGCTAAGCAGATGATGAGGCAGGTACGACGTCTATGTATTTTTAAATTCTTCTATACAAAACAATAACATTTTTCAATCCATCTTTTTTTACGTGTGAAAATCTACAGAAAAGAAAAAAAATAACAATGCGTTTATGAAATACACCTTAGGACTATAAAAATAGAAAACAATGATTATAATGCCAAAAGGGCCTCAGCTCAGCCTATTTTCAGATGGCAACACAAAGTGCCACCTGACGCTGTGTTCATGGATGTTCTCCGCCCCAGGAACTAGTAAAGACTGAAATAGGTGATCAATTACCATTTCCATTTATCTACTAGGTACTTAATTCCATTTTAGTGTGTGGCATCTTTTGATAAGATGAGGTTCATTATTGGCTTTGCTCATTAAATTTTATTTTTTCTGGTTTTCCACTAGTTTGTTCTGTATTTCTTTGTTTCTTGCTCAACAGTTGCCACTTGTAATTAACAATAACTACTGATTCAGTATTTTTATTACAGTGACTCCGAAAATAATTTAACATGCAGGATGCTCATTGAAACATGTGTACCTACTCAAACTAACACCTACCATTTTCAGTAAAAAGATTGAAGTCTTACACATTTGTGCACCAATAAATGAGTTGGTACGGTATATTTCTAAGGATAATAATAGTATATGAGGTGCGTGACTTCAACTGTTAGGTCATGCTGGTTTTGATGTATTCTTTCAGCATACTCAAATGGACTCAGACGGAACTTGACGCTCTGGATAGGAAGGTCCGTACATTGCTGACGGCAAATCGGATGCATCACCCACGGTCATCAGTGATGAGACTGTACATGCCGCGGAAGTGTGGGGGTCGACATTTCTTAAATGCTAAAACTCTCAACAACCGCAAGATTTGCAGTCGAGGGACTATTTCCTTCAAACTGACGAGCGGATGCACCGAGATGTGGTCGCAGTGGACAAGGGCCTCACCCCGTTCTCCGGCGAAAGAGAACTGGCGCAAACCTGCAGTACTTGATACTAACAATCATAAGGAAATATGGCAAGGCAAAGAGCTTCACGGACGCTTTTTCCGGGCCCTCCATGGGCCTGATGTAGACTGTCTGTATCCTGGCTGCGTTTCGGCGACCTCTTTGGGGAAACCGAAGGTATTGTCTGTGCGATTATGGATGAAGTTATCATTACGAATAATTATCAGAAATACATTGTCAAGAACAGTACGGTTGACATCGGTCGGGTATGCCACCGTCCCGGTGAATCAATCCGACATATTATTTTCGGGTTTCCTCGTCTTGCTAACGGCAAGTACTTGCACAGACACAATCTAGTGGCTAGGATTATCCACCAGCAACTTGCCTTGCAGTACAAGCTTGTGGAGTCCGAAGTACCATACTATAGATATGTGCCCAACCCAATTTTCGAGAATGATCACGCTACATTGTACCGGGACAAATTTATCATCACTGACAGGACTATTGTAGCTAATAAGCCTGATGTGGTGATAGATCGACGAGAGCGGCGTGCAATGATTGTAGATATCACTGTCCCTCATGACGAGAATTTCATGAAAGCTGAGATAGATACAAAAATCAAGTATCTTGACTTAACACACGAGGTTGTCGACATGTAGGACGTGGACTTTGCAATCATTGTACCGATTATCAAAGTCAAATAATTTATTTCAATTAGGCACATAAAAGGCAAATTGAACGTCAAAATTTACAAAAAATAGAATTGTTTCTTGTCGCCCATTCCAAAAGGTAGTTTTCGTACGGATGAAGAATGAGCAAGAAACTGCACCGTTACTCTTTTAAAATGTTTTACAATATTTTATGTGCATTCATTATATATATATTTTTTTAATATAATTATATGTGAAGACGATGCACCTGGAATAAGATTAACACAATAGGTAAAAATAATTAAAAATGAAGCAATGACAGAAAAAAATAATTGGAAACATGGTGTTCACATATTTACAAGCATTGTAAAAGTAGGTACCTATCCGATATTCCTAAAATTTTTACAAGTAATACTATTAAGTCAGTGTGGAGTTCAAGTAATCACAGAATGTAAAATCAATGTTATAATAATTCATTATAAAATTAAATTAGCTACCAGTTTGATTTTGTCTAGACTCTAAATTGTCCTATGGAGCTAGACCAGCATGCTTCCATGCATTCTTATCTTGGATATAATCCTCTTATTTGTAATATGCTTGTTTACAAAGAGTACTTATAATAAGAGTTTTAAATTGTCTTTCAGTTAATTGTAATATATCACAAGGTACTTTGTTGTAACATTTAACACAGTACCCCATAAAAGATGTATACTGTACTTTAGAAAATCTAAAAAATGGTTGAACTATTTTATCTTTAGTTCTAGTATTATTTATTTATTTGTCTTTAAATCAGGCACATTACCCATAATTTGTTAGTATTACTTACAACTATGTTAAAATAATTAATTAAGACAAACTCATACAACTAGAAACAATAACAATAATACAACATAACTTACAGAACACTATATCTATTAAGCCATCTTCTGGAGACACCTGACAACAATACATGTACTGCATCATCATCAGGTGGCCTTCAGTCTTACTAGCAACAATGCTCAGGAGACTGCTATCGCTGTATTGCATCCAACGCAGTAGTAACGCGGATCTTTTACGCATGATCGCAAAGAAGTCATCTGTACGCACTGCTGCGAACATCCCTGACGCGCTACAGAAACGTGGCAGCGATAGCAGTATCCTAAAAGCATTGTTGTATTGCACATGCAGGGCATTAAACGTTTTTTGCGTGTATCTAGTCCACAGACAGCAGGTATAAAAAGCCTGGCAATATGCCCTAAACAGTGTTATCTTCACGTTATTGTCACACTTTGCAAATCTGCAGGCCAGCATGTTGCATCGAACGGCCAATGCCCTGCGCTCTCTCTCCATATCCCAGTTATCAGTGCCATCCTCTGTAACCCAGTGACCAAGGCATTTAAACTGCTTTACTCTGTTTAGAGTTGCACCACATAGCGAGACTGGTGGAACTACTTCATAGGTCTTGTTTTGTGCCATAAAAACTAACAGCTCGCTTTTCTTGGCATTATATCTTAGTCCATGGGCTCCAGCATAGCACTCACATATATTTAATAGCTTCCTGAGGGTACTGATCGACGGACTCAGCAGCACCATATCGTCAGCATAGCTGATGTTGTTAAAAGATACACCATCTATCGAGCATTCGAAGTGCTGCTAAGTTCCTCGATCAGCTTATTCATATAGATATTAAATAACTTAGGCGAGGTCAGATCTCTTTGCCTCACTCCATACTCTAACCTGTACACATCTGAATAAGCGCCTGCCCACCTTACAGTGTTATATTGGTTACCGTACCAGAACTTAAACATATTAATTATTTCTGGCGACAGGTTAGCTTCATTCGACAGTTTTTTTCCATAAGATGTCATATAAGACAAGGTCAAAAGCCCTCGATAAATCCAAGAAGCATGCATACACAGATGTCCTTCTCCCAGTGTAATATTGCACTGTGCTCTTTAGAGTTATTATCACAATCTCGGTCGATAACCCATTCATAAAACCAAACTGTCTTTCATTAATGTTTAATTGTTTACCTAGATAACTGTCAAGTAAACTATCCAAAATTTTTACTACAACTGTTGCTAAAGAAATCGGTCTGTAATTGCCAATCTAATTGTCTGTAATTGTATTAAAGATCAATGATGTTTCATCTGCAAATAACACCATCTTCGGTTGATTTTGAAGTAATTGGGGTAAATCATTAATTAAACTAAAAAGAGGAATGGACCCAATATCGAACCTTGAGGAACACCCATTGCCATTTCAGACCCCAATGAGTTTACGCCGTTAACTTGAACTTTAATCTTTCTATCTTTCAGGTATGATCTTAGCAAATCAAGAGCTGTATTCCTAATCCCATAGTGTTCTAGTTTCAGCAGAAGTGTTTCATGGTTTACGCAATCGAACGCCTTCGAGAGGTCACAAAAGATTCCAATGACATCTTGTGCTTCTTCCCAGGCAGTAAAAATGTTCTTTATTAGGGTGACGACACCGGCGTCAGTGGTACAACGCCTTTTGGTGAAACCGTACTGTTAATAAAGTCATGAAAGATGGAATTTTTATTAAAGTGACGTATTATTTGATTGAGCATCAACTTTTCAAACATCTTACTGAGAACTAGCAGAATTGAGACCTTGGTGGTGTTGGTACTGGTTTCGATGATAGATTTACAGACTTTTACAGACATTCCTCATATCTTCTGTTGATTTAATTTTAAGATCTTTAAAGCTTTTATAACAGCATGGGGGTTTGTATGCTGAAATCTAAACTCTACCTTTACAGTATTTCTAAGTAAGGCGGCAGAAAGCGCGGGTGGTGAATTTAAATTTTCAGTAGTTTTAAGGGGAATATTAGTAAAAATGTTTTCAAATTACTGAGCTATTTCTACGTTTGAGTTGATGGGGCCATGTGCAGTCTCCTAATTTAATTCAGTATTACGCTATTTTTACCTACCTGTTTCATTATTTATTATTTGTCAGGTAGTTTTTATTTTATCATCAGCTGATTTTATTTTATTGCTAATGTAAAGAGCTTTAGCAATTTTGCTCACACTTTTAAAAGTTTTAGAATATTTTGCAATATACTGATGAAAGCTTGTATTATTCATATGTTGCTTAAGGCGATTAAGTTTAAAAAGTTTCTCCCTGCTCTTACAAATACCTGGAGCCACCCAATAAGAACTTTGTGTAAATAGTTTTAGTCTTTAGTGGAAAAGTGTCAATACATTGCTTGTTTAATAGTGAAAAGAACTCGGTGTAAAACTCATTTGGGTCCAATATATTATTAAAACTCTGAACACATAATTGGCCTAAATCTTACTTGAATTTTTTATACAGGCATGTAGGAGCAAAAAGTTATAGCTTGTCCACTGTGATCAGATGACAACTTATTTACAATTTGTTTGAATAAGTAAGCACAATTACAAAAAATATTATGGCAATACAAGTGGCAGAAGAATCTGTCACTCGGGTTGGTTCAATAAAAACATTTGACAAAATGACCTAAAAAGGCAGCGCTCAGCGCTCGGTGTGGTAACACGCCGTGTTCGGGTTCGCAACAAGTCCATCGTCATCCTGAGGATGCCTCGTTGAGAGGTGAAACACGTGTCGATTTCTTTCAGTTTTTTATGGCTCTTTAGAAATAGCTAAGCGGAACAGGTTACTAAATATATCCACGTCTATTGTGTGACCTAAAAATATTTAATAATCTGACAGTGTTCGAGTTATTTTCTAATACATTAATTTTAAAATCACCACATATGGATTATTGACTTACTACTAGCACTAAGTTTCTTTAGCACATCTTCCATTACAGAATCAAACATAGATAGATTCTGGTAACTTGAAGGTATGTATACGCATACTACCTATGCTTATCAATCTCAACACAGGACAATTCAATGGCGTGTTCAACAGACAGTCCCATTATGTCTTTTCAATCTTTTGATCGAATATAATTTTTTACTAGTATTAATGACCCGCCATGTGTCATACGTTTTCAGCTGAAATGGCTAACTATTTTCATAGTGAATTGACATTACTTGATGATCTTTTAACCAATGTTCTGTTAAAAAAATTACATCAAACTTGGTATTTTCTAAAAACAATTAATTCTATTTCCAGTAATTTGGAAGAGCAAGCAACCTTGAATATTTTGATTGAATAATTATAAAGTATGTTGCCCCCCCCCCCCTTTGGTTTTGTATTATTATGTAAAATATTGCCCGAAGATACCTTTTTATTATTCTCTAGTAATAATTGGTTATTTGAAGGGGTAACTTCTGTTGTCTTACTAACTAGTTTAGAGAGTTATCCGGAGTGAACTCCACAACTACAACTGAAGAGTCTAGAATGCCCGTATGTATGAGTTCCAGAAGGAAGAGAATATATCTATCTGACTGGTAGTGGCTTCCAAAGATGTTGGTATTATAGGTGGATCTTCCTTCGTACAACATGATGATTCAGAATTAATTACTATGTTGTTAGTATAACTAGACAACACACACTCGTCACTAATACTACAATTTGTTTTAGTAGCTATAACCTCATTAATATTATATGCATCAACATAGCAATCATATGTCTATGTCACCGTAAGTTTGTGAGAACCGTAAGTTCTATCGGTATTATTTCCGTTAGATCATAAACTGTTGAAAAATTGTAAACTGGGTGTAATGGGTTAGGTTAGAACTGTGACCAAGCGCGCGCGAGCCGAGCGAGCGTAGTGAGCGCTGCCGCGGCAGTGGCCGGCCAGCAATACTTTCAAGTTGCTCGCAGCTAGGCAGGCTATTTAGTATTAGCGCAAGGTGCGTTACCTCGCAAGAAATTTAAATACCCGTTTAAAATTTGTCGGTCTCTATCGAAAAATAATGCGTTAAATCGTAAATGATTTGTCGCAGTTCACAATTTTTTAACACTTTATAATCTAACGGAAATAATACCGATCGATTATAAACTAACGAAGTTTATAATTCTACGGTGACATCTATGTAGATGTCACCGTAGAATTATAAACTTAGAGATACAGTTCTATAAGATAATTTAAAACCACTAACAAACTTTTTAGTGTCAAAATACAATAATCTGTCAACATGACAACATGTCAGCCTGTGAATAGTACTATTCAACTTACGAATGTAATTATTTTCATAATCTGATAAAGTATCAGAGTAAGATAAAGCACACAATATTAGCTTTCCTATATTTAACTTTAATAAGGTGTCCACACCATCCACTATATCCTTTCTGGTAATACCAGTACTTATTACCTAAAAGCAAAACCAGTGTTGAATAATTATCTAGGTACAGTGTTTACAATTATTTTAATCATTTGTTTGAAACTTATGTTATGATAACTATGATTAGTTTTACACTATGACTAAGGTAATTGAGTAACATTTTCCAAAGCCTGAACCTAATTCGTCACAGAAAAATATAGATTTATTATTATTCTGTGTATTAACACAGGTCTCTGCTGGAAGAGCCAACACCGGCGGAGGCAAGTCAGACTGAGGCTGAGGAGGTGATGGGTGGTTGGCACAGCTGCATGAGAGATTATTAGTCAAAGACTCATACTTCTCAGCATTCCACTTCACCAAATCCAGTAGCTCTCCAGCCTCAAACAAGCGCTCACTTAGTTGTTGTTGTGAAGTCTCATATTTCTCAAAAATATCCTTCAGCAAGTGCTCCTTGTGTAGTATATCATTATAAAGGAGCTTCGTATCTATATCATACTTTTCCCTTCATTCATCTAATTCAACAGTACAACTAATTAATTTTTTTGAAAAGATAACACGTTCCTTTCTAAGGGAAAGATTTAATTTTTAAAGATTAAGTTTTTAATTGCTGTCTGTGACCGTTTAACTATTTTCTTAAATTTAATATATTTCTTTAATATGACTCATAACAATAGGACACAATGGTATGGTATCATCACCAGTCAAATCTATTGTTAAAGCTGGATTTTGACTTACTGCCTACCAAATCATCAAATAGGTAATTGGTGTTAGCGACCTGTACTCTAATTGCGTAATACAACACAATCACAATCTGTTTCGACTTGAAACAGATTGTGAGCAATCTACTGCTTCATAAGTTTGAAAAAAAAATCTGCTCAACAACGTAAATAACGCAATGAATGTTGTTGAACTGTCAAAATGAAACAAATTAGAACAGTAATGTTGGAATTAAAAAGTGTTTTTAGGTATAGTTATTTTGATGAGGTTACAGGGCGACGTTATCGCTCAGCGATAAAGCCCTTAAAATAAAGATTAAAAAAAAGAAACAAATTAGGCATAATTGTCTACGAAAATAAGTTACGCAATTAGGGTACTGTTCACTGACCTTGACAGATTCTGATACATATAGGGCCTTATGGGCTTCACATAATTACTGTTTAAGTTCTGAAATATGGTTCAAAGCAAGTTCGTGGGTGTCACTGCACTCTTGATATGTTGACACTTGATGTTACAGTTGACTGTACTGGTCGGCTAAGTTCATGTGTTCTGTGTGTAGCTCAGCCAGCTCATTTTTTAGGAAGGTGTTTTTGTCGATAATGTTCTCCACTTCCACTTCACTCTCTTCCCTTTCTAGGAGCAGCTGTTTGCATTCAGCTTGAGAAGCTTCGAGATCCTTCAAGGTAGCTCTTAGTTTTGCTTCCATCTCCTTGATTGTAGCTCTGCGAGTCATCATTTTGAATAATGTTGAGTGACCTGGAATGTGTGAAGTTATGCAGCTAAATAACAGTACAAGAAAAGATGTTTTGATATAAGTAGGAGGCAGTTGGCGGAAAAAAATTATTAAGTAATTTGTTGACATTTAAGTTAGTTAGAGTGAGATGGGAAAGTTAAACAGAAGAGAAATACACTGCTTTTCCATAATTTGTATAGTAAATTATGTAGTGTTTATTGTCTGGGCGTGCTAGTGTGTGATGGACATAGCTCAGAGAACTGAGGAGTATTTTTGTGATGTTCTGTGGTCTGTAAATATTAATAAAATCACTTAAATAAAACAAAATACTCCCCGGGATCGATGATATTTTAAATCCGTCACCGTTGAAGCATTGAGTTAAAAGGTAGTTTTTAGTCTTTTTTGTACGAAGTTTTCGCGACAAAAAACACTGTATATTTACTGGATAGAATACTTAATATCTAGGTTCGACTATAATATACTAATTTAACATAATTAAAACACTTTTATTAATTTACTAAAATAATTAACCTAGAGACCGTTTTTTTGACGACCGGCTACCAGTGTTGCCAGCCTATCCAAATCGCAACGGTTAATGGCCTTTTAGTGGTATGAGGAACAGGGTGTAAAGTTCACTCATCCACCATAGAAAAGGGAGGATCCTCCGACCAGACGGGTGTTGTGTCTGGCGGGCAACTGCCCATCGGTTGGAAGTTGAAATCTTGTATGTATGTCGATCGCTCGGTAAACTCTAACTGCGCGATGCAGGATTTGTGTGACGTCATGTCTTTGATGCGTAGTTTGTATGTGGCGGTGTAACCGCTACATCACTCCCCTCCGGAGACCGGAGGTCGATAGTGGGCTGAATCTTGCGATGCTTCACACAGTGCCAGCTGTGGTTCCAGTGAGTCGGAACCGGGTGCCGCATAGTTCGCGGTGAGTCGGAACTTTCTGTGGTGATTGCGGCGATTGTGGTAATTGTGGTGATTCCCCAGTGAGTCGGGGTGATTGAGGTGATTGCTGTGATTCCCCAGTGAGTCGGGGTGATTGAGGTGATTGCGTTGATTCCCCAGTGAGTCGGGGTGATGAGGCTGCTTGCGTTGATTCCCCAGTGAGTTGGGGTGATGAGGCTGAGGGTGATGACCAGGAATGCGCGTTCGCTGCATGCTGGTGGTCAGGATACCCGTTGAAGTCGTGGGTGCTGGCTGGCTGTGTGACTCGCCTCACGAAAGCTTGCGGGAGTGATGATGATGCTGACGTCACGCCGAAGTAATTGCACGAAGGCTGCGTTGACGTTCATACTCGGGGTCACCAATTTAGGGGCATGAGGAACAGGGTGTAAAGTTCACTCATCCACCATAGAAAAGGGAGGATCCTCCGACCAGACGGGTGTTGTGTCTGGCGGGCAACTGCCCATCGGTTGGAAGTTGAAATCTTGTATGTATGTCGATCGCTCGGTAAACTCTAACTGCGCGATGCAGGATTTGTGTGACGTCATGTCTTTGATGCGTAGTTTGTATGTGGCGGTGTAACCGCTACAGCCTAATACCGAAGAGTCTTGACCAACACCTCAGGAGGCTCTCATTGCGCGGCTGGGTCAAAGGCTTGATTCAGAAAGCAGTACTCCTAGACACGACACGCATAGTGAGGAGCTTCCTCTCTCTAGAGCCCTGACCACCCAGCTTTGGACCCTATTCCTGATGCCGATGGCCCACTATTTTTTTATATTGTTTTTTTTTTAATAATTTAAAATGTAATTAATAGGTAATGTGATAAAGGAAAAATATGATAACAATACATCCCATGCCGATTTCGGCTACGGTGACTATTTCTGTTTCTAACGGATGATACCTATTACAAGTACATATACAAGTATTTTTTTCCTAACACCTAGTCGCTGCTCTAATAAAATACTACAATGAATAAATGGTCAATACAAAATTGGTAACCAGACAAAAGGAGGCCAGACAGTAAATTGTGTGTAAAATAGGAAATTTAAATCTTTCGTGAAAAGGAAGGGACAGCTTTTAAAATGCAATTTACGGAAGCAAAATATTGGCAAATCATTGCTAATATTTTGCTTTACTAATAAAGATCAATTTATTTGACTTCGATAGAAACTATCTTAACATCACTCCTGTATTCCTGGATGGGTTAGGCAGAGGTGCACATATAAGGACACCCACATTTCACCGGTTATGTTTAAGTTCCATGTAATAGTGGGCGACCTTATTGCCATCATCCGGCCACTAATCCAGACTCCGGGCTGCTACTGAAACATTCTAGATTGAAAAGCCCAATAACACTTTGCCCGACCCGGGAATCGAACCCAGGACCTCATGCTCAGCAGTAGCGCTTGCGACCGCTAGACCAACGAGGCAGTCGATAGAAACTAAATATATAATAATTGGACTACCAATACTGAACTGAAACTGAATACTGAAATAATAAATAAATTAATACTTGAATCATTAAAAAAAGAAAGGTACTATCGATAAATCATTATGTGTAAGTTTAGTCTTTTTTTTCTGTTCATTGTAGGTTGTGCAATTCAACAAAATATTCATACTAAACCTATTGTCTCGATAAATACTTTCTTATTTTGTCTGTCTTTACATCTTCAATATAAAATCGTAGGTGATAATAATTATTTATACATATATACGTATTTTAATAAGTGTAGTATCTATTTAAATAATAAAATTATAAAATAAATGTTTAACAAGACAGCACGGACTAAAATTAAAACAAATACATTTTTTAAGTTTTAGAAAGTAAAAACACCCACTGAATGATGGATGAGACAGCCAGCATGATTGTACCGGTGAACAGAGAATAGGTAAGTATTAAAGCTTTTTCAGTAAACGTTAAATTTTTCCATTTAGGTATGTTTTCTTACATTCATGCACTGACCTTATTGCGTAATGACGCTATTGACTATTGATTCGCCGAAAATAAAACAAAACATGCCATATTTTTATGAACTCCACTTAATCTTTCAGAATTATATCAATCAAAACATAATTAAACTGACTTAATGTGTTTGTAACGAATAAAAACATTTCAGTTGTACCCTTGCGCATGTAATCACTATCAAAAGCGCCAATCATCCATAAATATTTGTGATAGTTCAAGATCAAAGTGGCGACTAATTGTAAACAATGAGATAATAATTGTAAAATAAGTAGTTTACTTAATCCAACGTTACTCAAAAAAATGAAGTACATCTCTTGATAAAAAAAAGCTACCAATCAGTTTGTAATTTATTTCAAGTTTTCGTGCAGTAAGTGCAGCACTCATATAATAAAGTAATTATTTTATTAGTGTAGTAATTTTCACATGAAGTTATAAAAAAGCTTATCACTGAAGCATAGAAAACATTCCACTAGGTAGGATAGAACACACACTAGTAACTTTCACGAGTACTTAGGCTGAACTTCAAGCTTATGATTTAATTACGCAAGCTATAATTAAGTAGGTAAGTACATACTTAGCTACTGGAGTCTTGAGAAGGAGCTTGTACTACGTGCACCAGTTGCTTTGTAGACTGCTTAATGTTTCTGGGAAAATGATGAGAGCATTTTCTTAGTTTTGTATTCACAAAAGTCTCCTTTATTCTTGAACATTAGTAGGTATCGGCAAATGAGTAAATTGTTATTCAAGAAATACGGGGGCGTCCGGAAACTCATTATTTTAATGAAGAACAATTCAATTGTTACGTCTGAGTAATAATTTCTATCCGTTTTCCTCTGATAGAGACAAATTGCGTGTTAACAAGAGTCAACAGTGCTAGTAGCAGTGGCGGACTAACAGGGGGGCGGAAGGGGCGGCCCGCCCCGTGCCTCCGGTCTTGGAGGGCCCCCAAATGCCTCCGCGTTCCTCTGATCAAATCCTAAACAAGACTTTAAAAATGTGCTTAGTACCTACATAATTTCATCAAGATCAAAACGCTACAGCCAGCTAGACTTTTTAAAAATTATCTTCGATCTACAATGGGTCAAGAGCGACTGGTTAATCTAGCCGTGTTTTCATTAGAAAGAAAAATTTCTAAAGAAATCGATTTCACAGAAGTTATTGAGGAGTTCAGTAAATTGAAGGCACGGAAACACATAATATAACACGCTACAAAAAATAAAAAACTATCTTTGATTTATTTTATCTAATTTTTTTGCTGTCGATCGATTCGTATTTTATTTTCCTCACCCATATCCATTCAATGTACTCGTATGTTTATTTAGCCTAAATAATTGAATTCGAATTTAAATTTCAATTGCCAGATTTTAACGAAATAAACATAAACACTTATACATACAAATGTGAACTGAATAAAAAGCTTGTAAAACTAATTTTTTTTAAAGCTGTGGTGGGGCCTCATTCAGCTTTGCCACCCCGGGCCTCTGACGGGCTTAGTCCGCCACTGGTTAGTAGTAGTTTTCAACATGTAAATGCAAATTTTGACAATGTTCAAGAGTGATTCTAGAGCTGTTCTTTTGCTCTTCAATGGAGATTTTTCACAGCAAAGTCTCAGTACAGGTCCTATAACCGCGTCCTAATCTATTTCACAGTGGTTTCCAGCCTATATTGTCTTTCTCTTGCATTTTTTACTACCCAATTCATGTTTTACATAATTAGTTATTTTGTTAATAATAAAACGCTTCAACTGTTCAATATCAAAGCCAGTATGAATGGTTCAACCTTGACGATTAGGTTCGGATGACAGACTTACACGTGGCAAACTTAAAGGTACGTCCCACAAAATAATATCCTACAGAAAGGGTAATACAGCTAGGATCTTTTTTTAAAGGTCTTTAAAGTATTCCAGACGAGCTGACAAGATGTTACTTACATTTAATTATACTTTTTGCTCTTTTTTTAGTTAAGGGTCTTTTGTATTTGAAAGTAACGACCACTTTATACCGAACTAGGGTTGTCACTAAGAGCTAGCGCGCACGAGTGACTTTTGTCACCGTGACTGTTTTGTCACTCTTGTCCGGGCGTGGATATGTATGGAGATGCGCGCACGTTACGACGTGACAAGCTGGTGACACTTTCGTCCGCCGACCCGCGAACAAGATCCCGACAAAACTGTCACCGCGCCGCTAGGTTTTAATATACCCGCATAGTGACACGAATTATAGGAAATGTAGTCTGAAAGGAGCGTAACAATGTGACATTAACGAACATTAAACACATTGAAAGGCAAGTTCCAGACTCAGGTATGGGAATTTTTCTGATATGAAACTAGATTGAGGAAGTATTGCTTTCACCATTGATTAGTTTTAATCAATTAATTTAGGGCTTTAAAGTTATCCTGTCCTTATGATTTCTTTTGTTACATTAAGAGGTATGAGGAACAGGGTGTAAAGTTCACTCATCCACCATAGAAAAGGGAGGATCCTCCAACCAGACGGGTGTCGTGTCTGGCGGGCAACTGCCCAACGGTTTTTTTTTTTATCTATCTAGGGCAAATCGCAGTTTTGACCACTAAGTTCTTGGCTGCTTAACCGGGCTTTCCTGTGGCTGCTTTAAGCTTCTACACTCAAAGCCTCCAGCCAGGAGTAAAAATTATTCTAAATTAAAACTAGGCGAGCGCTCGCTAAGAGCACCCCCTGTGGGGTACGAACCTTGACTTGGGGCGTCGCTAGGGGGAGGACAGCAAGAAGGGACAGGCTGGATCAAACTTAGATTTTCATCTTGATTATTATGCGGGGTATTTAAAGCTACGTGCTCAGCTGCAACAACTGCTGGCACCTCGTTTTCGAACAAGGGTCGGGGGGGGGAGAGGGGGGGGGGAGGGGGGGAGGGGGGGGGTGTCATTTACTCAGGGGCGCGGTCGCGATCACGAAGGACATCGGCGGCGAGGTCAGAATGACGGGTGCCACCTGTATTTGTGTACTGTATTGGTGGCCCCATTCTTCTCTTGGAGGAGTGTTATGGGGTCATCTGGGTCGGAAAGGTGCTCAACGGTTGAAGTCGGATAGTCATAGTCTTACATATGTCGTTCGCGCGGTAAACTCTAATTGCGCAATGCAGGATTTATGTGACGTCATGTCTTTTTGATGCGGTTTTTGAGGCGGTGTAACCGCTACATTACACAAATTCAAATCAACAAGTTAATTGAAAGCATTTATTATAATAAAGACAACAAAACAAAATATAAGTTAACAAAATAAACTCAGGAATAAAAATAATCAACAAAAAATATTTAACATACTCGAGTCCACTTTTCATAGAGCTCATATGCCATGCCACCATACATATGCGCCATATATAGTGGACCCTCCAGGAGGTTCACCGGCATTACCTACGTTTACACTGAAGTGAACCCTCCAGGCTCCCGGCACTGAATAACCATGTTCATACACAGTCATAACATAATAATTATATCAAAATATGAATGCACAAGGTCATGAACAACATTGTGTACCTACTCTATCAAGCATACCTAGGTTACTACCTATCACTGTCGATTCATCGAATACGTGCTCCTACTCAGAACGTAAGGAGATAATGTCAAATCGTAAAGAACAACAATGTTTTGCTTGCATATTTACTAAATGCCCCCAGCAGGCGGATACTTAACTTTTTAAATAATTTAATAACCTTAATGTAATTTAGGACGATGTTGTATGCTAGTATAAATGTAATTTTACGAAGAACTAAATACACAACTAAGTATGAATGTAATTAAAGCAATGAAAGAAACTAACAATATTGAAACAAAGCAAAGACACAATTAGTACGTTTCCCAAACTTCTCTTTGAGATAGTTAATAAATAAATTAAGGAAATAATGTCACTTACAGCACTAGACTTTTACCTTTGTTAAAGGCTACGAACAATGTTTAACACTGTTCCATTTACTAAGCTATTAAATAGGTACAATAATACACACAACCCTTGTATACCGTGTTTGCGATTGAACAATAGTTCTGCTAAAGATATTAACAATACGGTTTCCTAGGAAGCATAGCGATGAAAGTTTGTAAAGCCTTTGAATAACGATCCAATCCAAGATATTTGTTGAGAACCAACATATCTGGTGGATACAAATGATTTCCTAAAGCTAATATTGCTACTTATATCACTAGTGATATTAAACAGCAAATATCTTAATCTAAAGGCGGATGAAACTAATATGATTCTATAAACTAAAATTTTACATAACAATTGTAAAACTAGTCTAAAGTAAAAGTATAATATAATGTTAGTAGCAATAGCAACAAAATAAATACAAAATGTTAAACACATTCATTATTTCCCAAAAAAATATAGAAAAAGTGAACACTGGGATTAAGCGATGTGGCAAATAGCTGTCAAATATTTCGTTGTTCATTATTAATTATTAATATTCTAGTTCACTAGTTAGCCATATTTCTTATTTCCATAAAGTAATATTGGCAAATTAATCAAAACAGCGAAATATTTAACAATTATTTGCGGCGTTGTCCACTTTTATTATAAACGCTCTTAAATACAATATTAAAACCTAAGTAAAGGTAGTAAAAATAAAGGTACCTACCAAAGCAGCACAAAATAGGCGTGAAGTAAATCACTTCAAATTACATACTAATAACATTATTGTCGACGTTAAACACAAGTGTGGCGTAGATTTTAAACACTAACGCTCGGTTTCTGGAACGAAAATTATCGACGCGTCGAAATTAAACGCAAGTCAAGTGATGCGATTGGCTGTCGATAATTCAGCCAACCAATCACAGGTTACGAGCGTTTGACAATTTGCTAGCTAATGTTTGTATTGATTTTCGTTCCAGAAACCGGGCCAAAGAATGACTCGTTCCAACGTTTCTGGATGGATGGCTTGGAAAATTAATCATACAGATAATTTCAAACAAATTCGAATGCTTTTCTAAATTGTCAAGTAAATCATACAATCCGAAGACTGTGGAACAGGGCCTTTGCACTTATACATATTGCTGACTTACTTTTTCAAGTGTGTAAAGCACAGTTTGAAAGGAATAGGAGCATGGGTTGCTCCCAGAACTCCTTCTAACGGAGGAATATCTTCTCCTTCTGGCATGTTAAATTCGAAGTTGTTCATGATATTGGAGAAGAAGAGAAAGAGTTCCATTCTTGCTAGCAAGTTACCGATGCACATACGTTGTCCACTTCCAAATTGCATAAAAGTATCGGTAACAGTAAACTTGCCTTCTCTAATGAATCTTTCAGGCTTGAATAGTTCCGGTTCCGGGTAGATGTCTGGGTCCATGTTCATTTTGTTGATCAATGGTACGATGTGAGTGCCGGCTGGGATGGTGTACTTTCCGATTTTCCAATCCCTGTAGAAGAAAACAAAAATTATAAATATTTGATTAGGTATTTAATAAACAAATGCCGGTAACTATTTAATTAATTGTTGTTTTTTCCGAACTCATTATTATCCATGAGATCTATTTTTGGTTATCAATAACTAGATTTATTTTGGATCTTTGTTATTTTACAACATTATCATATTTTAATGGCGTGATAATAGACGAACTAATACAACTTACTGTTCGTGTAATAGGCTGAACGTTTGATAATATTAATCTAAACCCTTTATTACAGTCCATTATTATAGTTATGACAGTTGTTGCCAACTGCTTATTAAAATTATTGCCAATAAACTGGTGCAGGTCAGTCAATAATTATTTGATTTGCCTTCTGTTCACACTTATCTAAATTATCATCTTAAATGTTTCCGTGCAAAAAATACACATGCGTTAGATTACAAAATATTTTGATGTGGTTTCTAAATTGGGTCTCGCTTAATTTAAATTCTAAATTTAATTAGGATGCATTCAATGTTGCATGACGTAATCAATTGAAAAAGTTGGTATGTTTTGTATACTGGAATGAATTGGTCCTTTTCAGACAGTTTATGATCTTTTGAAGTATAAGGAATCTAGAAGAACATTAAAGACCATAAAAACTACAAGTTGAAAGAAAAGATCATCTTACTAAAATAAATAAGATATTAACTTACGCATTATTAACATGCGTAGTCCCCAAAGGCACGACAGACACCATCCTCATAGTCTCCAACAGCACAGCTTCAATATACGGCAGTTGCAGGCGATGGGCCATGGTCACCAGTTCACCAGGAGCTACCACCTTCCTCAACTCAGTCCGGACCTTATCAGCTGCTGCCGAGTTCTTCAACATCATGATAAAGGTCCAGAGCAGTGACGTTAGAGAAGTCTCCATTCCAGCAGAAAATAAGTCGTTCATTACTTGCACAATTTGTTTTTCTGTAAATGTTGGTTTAGTTAGAATTTGTTTAAAGAATTTCTTCATAAAAATTGAACAATTTTGCTATGAAAATAAGAGCAGACAATCAGATAGTAAATAGTATGATTTTGGTTTTTTGGAATAATGGATATGTCACCTAAGTAAAAATGAGAAATTTACCTGGTTCAACATCAGGGAATATATTCTTCTTATCGTTCTTGTCCATGGACTTTTCCTCTTCAATTTTTTCTAGATAGTGGTCCAACAGATCTGCTGGTTCCTTGCGCTCCGTTGAACTTGCGCGTTGTTTGACACGCTCCATTATATGGTCCTGGTGAAACTTGCTAACATCCACTAAATTTCTTTTAATTTCGTTGATTATTACTTTTTTGCCCGGAAGTTTCTGAAAAAGAAATTACACAAGTTATGTAATTGTTTCATTGAGGAAAATGCTTTAGTAAATTAACGGTCTAACGGTTTGAATGTGTGTCGAATGCTTTAGTAAGATCAACAATTTATTATAGCAGGGTATTAATTTAAAAAGTTTTGTATGAAAGTTGTAAGAGCTATTCAAGGTCCTGATTAAGATCCTACTACATTTCTCGTATGCAGTTACTTTTTCCTCAATGGGTTAGCAGAATTTCAGGCGCCTACCTATTAATCCTCAGAGACAAGAGAAATTAATTGGATTTAAAAGCGAGATAGAGCATTGGACACGGGACAGTCCCTGTTATGAGCACATTTTTCCTTCTGAAAGAGAAGTCAGAATCGACTTATTTTTGTTTTTATCGTCTAAAACCTACAGCTACGTACGAGAAGAGTATCAAGCTACCAAAATCGTACTCAAATTATGTGAAAATGTACCGATCACAAAAATTAGATTCGTTTTAAAACTCAGTTTCCGCCGAACATTTACGTCATCTAGATTAGACTAAACTTAGAATTGCATATGACATTGAAGACGTCATTGGTACAGGCAGGCGTTGAACTCGCAACCTTGACCGTTAGCAGTGGGTCTGTGAACCTCCGGGCTCCATGACCATTGAGTTCATCGCAGCGACCGTGTTCTAATGAAAATTAAATTTTGAAGTTTTCATAGGTAGCTAAGAATATAATTATTTTTAAACACATAAGAATTCGTTTCATTGCCGCTATTAGACACTTGGAATTTGAAAGAAACATTCCTTAAAGGGGTTTCCTAAATCAAATAATTTAGGGATTGATTCCCGATTTGTGTGAAATTACAAAGATCTTTCGGGGCCTATCAGCTAGTAAGGAATTTAATTATCTTAGACTTACCAAGTAGGCTTCTACGTGTTCTCCAATAAGCACCATCCCAAACAGCTTCATACCTCTGGACACCTTCTCGTTAAACATGGTGAAGGCTTTGCTATTGGCTTCGAAGCGGAAGCTCATCATCAGCTGGCAAATGACGTTATGGATGTGTCTTCCGAACAAATGTGACGGGTTTACAGCTTTTCCTTTAGCGGCGTTCAATTCTGTGATCAATTCTTCGATTTCCACCTGAAAAAACGAAACCTATGTAAGTACCAAAAACACGTTTTCTAAATACTTAAATGTTGGTCTTTAATCATTTCAGTGCAAAACTTACAGTGATGTCTTTTTCAAAGCGGGTGTTGGGCCAGAGCTTGACTCCGAGAGCTCGGAATTTTTCATGAAGGAACTGACGCTGCCTTTTCCAGAGGACTCCTTCGCTAGTGATTACTCCTAAAAATCAATGATAAAAAAATGTAAAATGTCTGACCGAAACGAGTTTTTAGATGTTGTGAAAAACGTAACGTGTTTCATGATGCAAGAAGGACAGCTTATTGCTGCTTAAAGAAATACATAAATAAAACAATAAATTATTCTGATATGATTGAGTAAGTATGTTGTGTTTCTTACCAAATCCTTCCAAAAGATTCATCAGCGGAGTATGAGGTCGGCCAGTAGAGTCGTTTCTGCTGAAGAACTCCTTCATCAGCTTGGTGGAGCCGAGACAGACAGTGAGGTTGCTGCCCATTTGAACGGAGAACACGTCGCCATATTGTTTGGACATTTTCAGATAAACCAGGTGGGGCGGCCTGCGGTTCAAGAACGGCAGGATGCCCAGCAATGGGATACCCCATGGTCCTGAAAGTAAGAGAATTTGTTAGTAGGGTAAATTAACACATTTAATTATTTAAAGCGGTACTGGCCTAAGTGAAGTTTAAGATCCTGGGATTATAATCCTGGTCATCAGCACACTCTTAACTTTGCAAACATTCTTAGAGTTACTCCAAAATTAAATCTTTAGCTAAGATCGTTAACTTCTCAATAATAAATAACTGAATATCTCGAAGAGCCGAAACAAGGGAAAGAAACTTCTCGAAAATGTTGGCCAATGATTACCGATTTGGATTTTGGACCTATGACATACTGATGAAAGTTTCAAAATATTAACAATTGTTATGAATTTTTGTTAATATTATTTATTTTTATTTTTTAACCCCCTCTTCTATAATTAACATCCCTTTTTGCGTCCAGGATGAATAAATTGATAGGTGAATAGATCAAGAGACATTGCTACCTACTTAAATATGTATGATTATTACTTGATTATGTATTATGAAAAAAAATTGGGCACTTACCAGGCGGAAGATTTTTATAATATTTAACATTTTTGAAAACTATCCAAAATAATAACGTTGAATACATAAAAATACGTATTACATCACTCGATAAAAAGTTAATTGCTACTATTATAAGACAAAAATAATGGAAGTTGGAAAACATCTTTGCTAAATTAGAAAAGCTCTTAAAAATGTGAATTAAAAGAAAAAAATCGTAGGTAGTCCTGATTTCAGGATAGGCTGACTTTTTTTAAAGCCAGCCGCAATTCCAATAAATTTCTAAATATTTTAATAACAAAACAAATATCGTTTAATTGCGTTAATATCGCCTTATAAACACTTTAAAATTTGCAAAAAGGTCTGAGAAGCTTTTTTAATTTAAATATGAAGCACTCAAGCCTCCTGAATTTTAAATGCAATTTATGGTTGATATTTTTCGTATTATGTAACTGCGGTGCGAAAACTTGACCGAGTGTGCAGAATACTATCCGGTTTTGAATAATGAGCCAAGGTGCTTTGAGTCGTTTTATATATAGTACTGAGCGGCTGATGCCATCTTTATCTATTACGTGTTGAATTGATTTGCTGATAAATATTCAAGTGAACGATATACGAATATCGTATTATCATTTACGACGTATGTATGTAAGATTATCAAATCTGGGTTCGTTGACCTGATTTGTCACCTTTTTGATCGGGCGTAGAATACATTTTATGTAATTTTAGAATGTTTTATCTTTCTAATCGTACATTATTTAGCGTAAAAAGTGCTTATCATAACTTTCTTCACTACTGACCTAGTGACCTAAAAACTTTCGCTTCTAAATAGGGCTGTGTAACCGTTGAGGTTTATTGTTAATTAGGCCACTTAGGGCATTAATGCTGAGAGATATTGATGCATTTTATATATTATTATTTTTAGAAAACTTTAAAAGTTTACACAGAAAATTAGCAAATACTATGCTAGTCAACTAGCGAAAATCGAAAGTTGTTTTTATAGTAAGTTCGTTAAACTTTGGTCAGAAATTTGCCTTTCTTACTAATTTTTTTTTACAAATTTTCGTATTAGGTTGAATGGGATAAGCCAACCCACCCAATGGTTTTTAGGTGGTTGAATATTTTTATTTTTGTTAGTGTCCTAATTTTATCTTCTTTATCAGTAGGCAAAATTCAAGATTGCCTGGAGAAAAAAATCTGCATTGGACATTTGCGAGCTCATTCATGGACTAGGAATAGTGAGTGGGTCAAACTGGTGCATAGGGCGTTTTATCCGGAAGATTAGCCAAGATATACATATTATTATGATAGAGTACCTACTGAAAGTGCATTGACCTCATTCCAGCACAATATTCCATGATAAACACGTTACATAACATCGTAACATATTTGCCCTTGTCATTTGAGATTTTGCCTTCACTTGTATATCTCGCTCAGTTTATTTGCGTTTCCTTATTTTCTGTTTGACAAATACATCTTCTGTTTAAGTACAAAAACTTGGAAGGGTTTCATCATTATATGATGGTAGGTAATCTGCGTTCCTCGTCATGACGCCTGATCTTGAGCTTACCCTGATATTGGTATCATTAATGCATATTTGGTGCAGCTGATATAGTTTTGTTTAATTAAGGAGTCAATTAAGAACACAACAGGTGTGTGACGTTATAAACGTACTAATTTTACAGGGGGAATCTTTAAATAGGGTTAAACAATCTATAATAAATAAATAGTAGAACTCCTATTGGGGTCAAAGACTTATTATATAAAACCGTAGGTATTCATATCGACAAACATAAGATAATGTTCCCACGTATTTACTTTTAAAAAACTGCTGCGCAGATAGGTATTATGAATATGTGGCAGTATTATATATGTCAACAACCTCCATTATAGGGGAATAAACTATGAAGGTCATCACATTATAACGTGTGAAGGACTTACATAAGCAGCTATCGAGATTGGATAACAGTTTATTGACCTTTATCGGCACGGTTGTATTCCGGGTTAAACGCTCTGACAAGGACGTTCAATCACACGTTATGCTCAGCAAATTATACACGTGGTCATGCTGTTAATTTATTAAAGAAGTCTGTCTATTGAAAGCTGAGAGTGAAAAAAACTTTTTACAAAAAAAAAAAACAACCGACTTTGGTTTTGAATTTTCGTTCTTTGTCACCGACTTCCGAAATTAAAGCTATTTTTCACTTTGTAGTGTTTTTTTTGAAGTCGGTTGTTTTTTTTTTGTAAAAAGTTTTTATTTTTCACTTTTTAGTTGTAGTACCTACCCCACAGAAATTCGAATACCACTACCTGCTATGTAAATAACAGTGACAAGAAGTTATCATATCATCTACATACTAAGTGGGAAAAAATACGTATAATTGAAGCTAACTCAAAAACTACCCAAGCAAAGTTAATAAAATTTATATGGGACCACCTCTGAAGTATGATTTACCAAAAAAAAAAAGAATCATCAAAATCTATTCATAATTGGCGGAGTAATCGCGTAACAAACATACAAAAAAAAAAAAAAACCTCCTGCTTTTAGAAGTCGGTTAAAGAGCGGCAAATTTAAAAAAATTACGTCGGGTATCCCCGGATCTTAGAATAATAACTAAAGCCCCGGATCAACTATGCAAAAACGTATTTGATACTTGGATATTTTTATGCAAAATATTTATTTTTGTTTTTACAGATTAATAGGAAAGTATAAAGCAAAAAAAATTGTGTAGATAAGCTTTTACGATCATAAGGTTGTAGTCACATCATCATTTCAGCCGAAAGACGTCCACTGCTAGACATAGGCCTCCCCCAACCACTGTCACTTTGACCTATTCTGTGCTTCCCGCATCCAGCGGATTCCTGTGGCTTTCACAAGGTCATCGGTCCACCTTGTGGACATTCTGAGTATAAGGTACGCCACCCTGGTCGACACACTCTCAATCTTCACCATGTTACTCACAATGGACTTATGGACGATAAACCCCCTTGCCACCTTGGGACTACTAGCGGCCCTCCCGGAAATACAAAAAGTTCCCGGATTTGAGGATTATCGAGTCCTCTCCCTCTCTTCGGACTTCAGATAACCCTACTATACCCCATCGTAACCAGTCCAGTTTCCTGTGATTGTGGTAGCCGGATCTCATCCGGGGATTCTTTGCACCCCTTGCCTCACCGTGGCCTTGACCGCTACCGTAGCCAAGGGTAGGTGAGCCGCCGGGCACTAGGGGCCATTTCTTTTTGATGCTTGTCATTTTTGGGGTATACCACAATCGCCACGCTTGGCAGGCGAGTTGACGATCGCAGTATGGCGTAAAAAATGTATAGAGAACCTTGCTGCCCATTCTCTACTAGGTCCCTTAGTCGCCTTTTACGACACCCATGGGAATAAGGTCATATTTTTTTTATATTTGATTAGTTATCCTGATTCTATGTACACTCAGCGTCACGAAATTTAGCCCAAGCCTATTATGTAGTTCATTGTCAAAATGAAACACGAAGGACATATTTGTTGTTTTATAAAACTGAGAGGATGGTCTTTTTTTTTTTTTTTTTTTTGGGTGGGAAATTATCAAATAACTTCTCCCGCTCTGGGTGGAGCGGGAGGGCGTGTCAGACTCTTACTGACTAAAACCCACCCGTGTTCCTTCCTATGCCATGTTGTTGCCGGGGGCCACGATTTCCCCATCGGTTTTCTTCGAACCCCCGGCAGGCATTGGCCCTAGCGGACCCCGTCAATTCTGCTGACATCTCTTTGAGGCGCGCGTGGAACACAACGCGCCGTCGACCCGGGCTTGGTCCTTATCGGACGGCGAGCTACCCATTGCTCACCGTCCGCAAGCCCGCGCCTACGGTGGCCGGAAATCTTCCTGCGATTCCCGACGCCCAGGGCGTCTCCTGCTGCGGCGGTTAGGGGCGCGAGGGCGCGAAATTTGCCTCTCCCTCACGCGCTCCGTCTCCTCCTTCGCGAGCATTACTGCTTCGCAGAAAGAGGTGACGGCCTCCCATTTCCTCTCGCTCCGTAGCATGGCCCGAATCAGGGCCGGACGCGAGAGATCACCGCCGCCGATCGCATCCACGAGGACACGGCGATGCCCTGCCCAAGCCGGGCAGACCTCCACCGTATGCTCCACCGTGTCCTCCGGGCGATCCACACAGTGACGACACCCGGGCGTTTCCTCCCGCTTTATCCTGAACAGGTACCTCCCGAAACAGCCGTGTCCGGTGAGTACCTGTGTCAGGCGGAAGGTGAGGACGCCGTGGCGCCTCTCTAGCCACTCCTCAAAGAGGGGTCTTATCGCCGCAATTGTGGCGTGCCCAGAGAGGATGGTCTGATACCTAAATTTAAATCACAAATTTCGAAAAAAAATTATACTTTTATTAAGCCTTAATTAAATTGCAAAAATGCCATAACATTAAAATAAAGGTTTTGTTACAAAAAACACAAAATAAGGACATTTTATTAAAAATTAATAACGTGTATTTCCACCTCTGGCTCTGATCACCGCCTGCATGTGATCAGAGATCAGATGCTCTGCATGATGTTCTTAATGTTAACTTGGGGAATTTCGTCCCAGGCAACCACCTGAGTGGTTTTCAAATCATATGGAGGGTTGAGACTTTACGGATTCGCTTTTTAAGCATGTCCCATGTTCACCACTCGCCGGCCACTTCAATTTGGCAATTTAGGTTCCATAGCAGAAAACCTAGGGTGTTAAACTAGATTACATAAATAATAACACAGATTTGTATATTGATGTCACGCGATTTCTCATCGCTATATTCAATTATGATTCCAAATTTAAAACTGTTATACTGATGGACCAGGTCTAATAAATATAAATCCTGTTTACTTAGTTATCAAAACGAATTCAACAGTTCACCAATAATTTTCGAAATAATTGTAAACAATTGTACTTTTTCGTTAAATGCATCCTCGCGTTCGCTTTGACTCAGTTGTAATTATATAACATAGTGTATAGCAAATTTCTCGCACTGCTTCTTAAAGTTTTAGGCATTGTTTTACTTCAAATACGACAAAATATACACAAATTTATTTTCGTAAGAGGTTATAGAAACAACAACTAACAACAAGTGACACTTGCAGCTGTGTTGTCAATTTATGAAAACGTGTAAAAATCACTCTCAGCTTTCATTAGACAGACTCTACCTACCTCACAATACAATTAAAGTCCATTTTACTTTATCTATTTATACGTCTTAATGACGATGATTAATAGAAATTTTACTACTCTAGTAATTAAGGTAGCGGTCGACGAACTTTATACAGAATGCAATGTGGTTGGTGGGTCGACCTTGAGAGGTTTTTGTGTATTTATAACGATGAACCCGCATGACCAACTCAGGAAGTTCTTTGCACTCTATTAGATCTAAGTCAACGTACCTTCTGCAAATCTAATCGAGTCCCAAATCTTAAAGATAAAAATTTAGGATTTACCATAACATGTACCTACAAAAGTAAAATCCATATCCTATTTATCTCCAATTTTTTGTCTTTCTACAAATCCTTCTTGATAACAAGAATTTGCAGTACATATTGGTGTTGATGCTATAAGTATTCATAATTATTATTGTGTCAAATCAATACAGCGAATGAAAAAAAAAAAGAGTATGAATACTTCCGTAATTACTCATTGAGGTCTCGAATGTGCACTATTTTATCTAATTTGGCAATCGCAGGATCTAATATCAGAGAACACCAAATTGAACTCAATTGAACGATTACTTTGATGAAAATTGACGAGATAAAACTACCAGCTGAACAAAAATTGAAGCAATAAATCGATTTCCGAATTCGCTACTTGCCGATCACTGGCTGCAATTAACTGGTGGTATCGTACAACTTTAAAATAACCTTTAAAATAATCCTTTTAAATATCATGAAATAACTTAATGGGTAAAGCATATAGATATAAAGATCGTTAATGAGTTATGGATTCCCAGCGGCCGAACCTATGACGAGGTACTAACTACGTAACCAAACTATATAAAGAACAGTGGCTTTTGTGACGTGCACTAAAATAAATAACAGCTGATTGTGCGTCATTAATTCATTATTAAATAACAGACGTAAAGTGTTCATGCATAGTTCATTAGATGCAAGGTATCAAGTTACATTTTTACTGACAATAATAAAAATATGTTTATAAGTTCGACATCTTTTGCTTAGATGAGGTTCATTAGGTATCGGCTTTGCTCATTAAATTATTTTTTTTCTGGTATTCCACTATTTTGTTCTGTATTTCTTTCTTTCTTGCTCAACAGTTGCCACTTGTAATTAACAATAACTACTGATTCAGTTTTTTTTATTACGGTGACTCCGAAAATAATTTAACATGCAGGATGCTCATTGAAATATGTGTACCTACCCAAACTACCTAATACCTACCATTTTCAGTAAAAAGATTGAAGTCTTACACATTTGTACCTACCAATAAATGAGTTGATACGGTATATATCTAAGGAGAATAATAGTATATAAGGTGCGTGTCTTCAACTGTTTGGTCATGCCGGTTTTTATGTAGGTATTCTTTCAGCATACTCAAATGGACTCAGACGGAACTTGACGCTCTGGATAGGAAGGTCCGTACATTGCTGACGGCAAATCGGATGCATTACCCACGGTCATCAGTAATGAGACGTACAGTCTCATTACTGATGACCGTGGGTAATGCATCCGATTTGCCGTCATGCCCGCGGAAGTGTGGGGGTCGAGATTTCTTAAATGCTAAAACCCTCCACAACCACGAGATTTGCAGTCTCAGGGAATATTTCCTTCAAACTGACGTTTGGCTGCACCGAGATGTGGTCGTAGTGGACAAGGGCCTCACCCCGTCTCCGGCGAAAGAGAACTGGCGCAAACCTGCAGTACTTGATACTAACGATCATAATATGGCAAGGCAAAGAGCTTCACGGACGCTTTTTCCAGGCCCTCTATGGGCCTAACGTAGACTTTTTGGCGTCTGTATCCTGGCTGCGTTTCGGTGACCTCTTTGGGGAAACCAAAGGTTTTGTATGTGCAATTATGGATGAAGTTATCATGACGAATAATTATCGGAAATACATTGTCAAGGACGGTACAGTTGACATCTGTCGGGCATGCCACCGTCCCGGTGAATCAATCCGACATATTGTTTCCGGTTCTTCTCGTCTTGCTAACGGCGAGTACTTGCACAGACACAATCTAGTGGCTAGGATTATCCACCAGCAACTTGCCTTGCAGTACAAGATTGTGGAGTCCGAAGTACCATTCTGCAGGTATGTGCATAACCCAGTTTTCGAGAATGGTCATGCCACATTGTACTGGGATCGATCTATCATCACTGACAGGATTATTGTAGCCAATAAGCCTGATATTGTGGTGATAGATCGACGAGAGCGGCGTGCAATGATTGTGGATATCGCTGTCCCTCATGACGAGAATCTCGTGAAAGCTGAGAAAGATAAAAAAAACAAGTATTTTGACTTAGCACACCAGGTTGTCTGTCGACTTGTGGGATGTGGACTCTGCAATCATTGTACCGATAATCGCAACGGTTAATGGCCTAATAGCGGAGAGCCTCGACCAACACCTCAGGAGACTCTCATTGCGCGGCTGGGTCAAGGGCTTGATTCAGAAAGCAGTATTCCTGGACGCGGCACGCATAGTGAGAAGGTTCCTTTCTCTAGAACCCTGATCATCGGCAGCTTGGACCCTGTTCCTGATGCCGATGGCCACGATTTTATTTTTATTTTTTAATGATTTCTTATAAAAAAAATAATTAATATGTAGGTAAATGTGATACGAATACGAATCTAGCAAACGACCCAAGAGCTAGATTGACCCGACACTGGACGTCAGCTTGTACGAGATTAGGATGGCTCTGAAGCAGCTTAAAAACAACAAGGCACCGGATGATGACGGAATGACGGCCGAACTCCTGAAGGCCGGTGGAAAACCCGTTCTTAAGGCCCTCCAGAAGCTTTTCGATTCCGTCATACTCGAGGGTCAAACGCCACAGGCATGGAACAGAGGTGCGGTGGTACTCTTCTTTAAAAAAGGGGACAATACCCTGCTTAAGAACTATGTGATAGGCCTCATCACACTTCTGAGCCATGTCGACAAGCTGTTTTCAAGAGTTATATCACGAACCGTCTCGCGCGCAAGTTTGACGACTTCCAGCCTCCCGAACAAGCCGGATTCCGTAAAGGCTTTAGCACTGTAGACCATACATACGCTGCGGCAGGTTATACAGAAGACAGAAGAGTATTACCTGTCTCTCTGCTTAGCGTTTGTGGACTACGAGAAAGCCTTCGATTCGATCGAGACATGGGCTGTGCTGCAGTCTCTTCAACGGTGCCAGATCGACTATCGGTACATCGAGGTGCTAAAATGTCTGTACAAAAACGCCACTATGTCAGTCCGACTCCAGGACCAGACCTCGAAACCTATCCTTCTGCAGCGAGGTGTGAGGGAGACGTTATCTCTCCGAAACTGTTCACCGCTGCACTGGAGGATGCCTTCAAGGTTCTGGATTGGGAAGGGCTAGGCATCAACATCAATGGCGAGTATATCACTAACTAACCTTCGGTTTGCCGACGACATAGTTATCATGGCTGAGACCATGTAGGACCTCAGTACAATGCTCGATGACCTCAGTAAAGCCTCCGAAAGAGTGGGTCTTAAAATGAACATGGACAAGACAAAGGTCATGTCAAATGTCCATGTGACACCCACTTTCATGAAGATTGGAGACGCTACGCTCGAAGTTGTGGACGAGTATGTTAACCTAGGACAAACTGTCCAGCTAGGTAAGTCCAACTTCGAGAAAGAGGTCAATCGTCGAATCCGACTCGGCTGGGCAGCGTTCAGGAAGCTACGCAATATCTTCTCGTCCCACATACCACAGTGTCTCAAGACGAAAGTCTTTGACTGGTGCGTGTTGCCAGTGATAACCAATGGTCCTGAAACGTGGTCGCTCACAACGGGCCTTATCAGAAGGCTAAAAGTCACCCAAAGGGCAATGGAGAGGGCTATGCTTGGAGTTTCCCTACGTGATCGATTCAGAAATGAAGAGATCCGCAGGAGAACCAAAGTAGCCGACATAGCCCGAAAATTGCCAAACTTAAGTGGCAATGGGCACGGCACATTGCTCGCAGAACGGATGACTGATGGGTCGAAAGATTCTGGAGTGGCGACCACGTACCGGAAGACGTAGCGTTGGAAGGCCTTCCACAAGATGGACCGATGACCTTGTGAAGGCCGCAGGAATCCGCTGGATGCGGAAAGCACAGAGTCGGTCGAAGTGGCGGTGCTTGCGGGAGGCCAATGTCCAGCAGTGGACGTCTTTCGGCTGAAATGATGTTGATGAAAATGTGATAAAGGAAAAAATATATAATAATACATCCCATGCTGATTTCGGCTACGGTGACTATTACTGTTTCTAACGGATGATACCTACTACCCAATTATACAAGTTATTTTTTCCTAACACCTAGTCGCTACTCTACTACTACTAATAGGAGCGTACAATGAATAAACGGTCAATGAAAATATGGTAACCTAGTCAAAAAGAAGTCCAGAAAATAAATTGTGTGTAAAATAGGAAATGTAAATAGTTCGTAAAAAAAGAACAATTTTTAAAATGCACAATCCATTAAATCATTTATGGAAGCAAAATATTGGCAAATCATTGCCAATATTTTGCTTTACTAATAAAGATCAATTTATTTGACTTCGATAGAAACTATCTTAACATCACTCCTGTATTCCTGGATGGGTTAGGCAGAGGTGCACCTATAAGGACACCCACATTTCACCGGTTATGTTTAAGTTCCATGTAATAGTGGGCGACCTTATTGCCATCATCCGGGCACTAATCCAGACTCCGGGCTGCTACTGAAACATTCTAGATTGAAAAGCCCAATAACACTTTGCCCGACCCGGGAATCGAACCCAGGACCTCATGCTCAGCAGTAGCGCTTGCGACCGCTAGACCAACGAGGCAGTCGATAGAAACTAAATATATAATAATTGGACTACCAATACTGAACTGAAACTGAATACTGAAATAATAAATAAATTAATACTTGAATTATTAAAAAAAAGAAAGGTACTATCGATAAATCATTATGTGTAAGTTTAGTCTTTTTTTTCTGTTCATTGTAGGTTGTGCAATTCAACAAAATATTCATACTAAACCTATTGTCTCGATAAATACTTTCTTATTTTGTCTGTCTTTACATCTTCAATATAAAATCGTAGATAACAATAATTATTTATACATATATACGTATTTTAATAAGTGTAGTATCTATTTAAATAATAAAATTATAGGTACAATAAATGTTCAATAAGACAGCACGGACTAAAATTAAAACGAGTATATTTTTTAAGTTTTAGAAAGTAAAAAAATACACCCACTGAATTATGAGACAGCCAGCATGATTGTACCGGTGAACAGAGAATATTCTTTCAACTTCGATACTAAATATAGCAGAAAATTAAAAATGGGAAATATTTTATAGATCCTTTAAAAACTTATCGATCTTTTTGAAAAACCATTTTTTTAAACCCAGTCAAAAATGTATATTTTTACTATTATTTTATTAAATTTAAATAAAACAGTAGCTAATCGATTTCGTCCAACGGTCGTGGTTGTAGGTACTTAAATTCGCTAAGATGAATTGTAGCAGCCAGAGTCGCGGGGCACCTAGCTGCTAGCACACACATTTGAATTCTAGTACAGCATTAATGTGGGTCATCAATTCTCACGATTCTATTATGTTATGCCTACAAATCTGTCGAGCAAGTATTGAAGTGTCATCGACCCCGAGCGTACTAACCCATATTACTTGTATTTTTCTTTAGGCCATTTGCACGTGATTCAGTTGATTTTTTATTTACTCTTTATTCACATATGTACTTTGCTCTTTCATTGTTTCATGTTTTCGCATAATTTTTTAAAAACCTACGCGAAAATTTTATTTTTGTGATCGTTTCGGACTGCAAAATTAAGCATGGGAATTATTGTTCAGGGTAGGCTTGAATAATTAGAAACGAATTTAAAATTGATTAACTACACGCTACAGCCTAACTTTACTGCAAAAAATACCGTTCAGCTATAACACCTGCCATTTGCTACGAAACTGCTACGAAATTCGTAGCGGTATTCTTCTCATATTATACAGTGGTGCGAAATAAAACTGAAATCGAAATAAAATGCATTTTTTAATAACGTTTCGTAACTTTATTTTGTAAAATATTGATATGAAGTAAGAGTCCAGAAAACAATTCCATATTTGGTAGTTGGCGTGCAGCTGTGCCGACCACCCACCAGTCAATAAACAAATTCGGCCATCCTAATTGTCTGTATCGGTACTTCACATTTCACTTTCGTCGAGGCGGTGCGAGCCCGCGGCGAGCAGCCCGGAGTCGTTGACCCCGTGTCCTCGCGGCCGCGTGCCGATTAGATAATTTCCGCGGTGCGTTGTCAAAATACTCATGACCCAATGGTACAGTGAATACGCGAGGCCGTTGAACCCGCAGCGGTCGCGCAAATAAAGATACGTGATCCGAGTTTATAGCGTGTTGTGTTTCGATAAAAAATCGCTATCGGTCGAAAATTCTTTTTAGTTCGACATTATCTTGGATTTGTATGTTGTTATCTGACAAGATTAGGTAGCTACTATCTTTAACCTAATTTTAAGGTGTTCCATAGATATGATAGTGTGAATTGATTTCATAAAACAAAAGGTATTTAGATTTTGGTTTTCCTTATTTCACATTTTTGGTAACGGTCATTATTGGCCATTGCCCTACAAAACCATGTACAAGTGTATACTCGTAGTAGTTATATGGAGTGAGATAATAATAATATATGATTACTATAATGACACATTAGAATAATAGGTACTGTCTTACAATCATCATAATCTTCTGTTTACTCATTCACTGATCCAAAACTACCAAATTCGTACCTATCCACATACAACAAATACTTAGATTCTTCTGAATTTTAGCAAGGTTTCAACGCGGGAAGGACGGAACCCTTCTCGCGCTGAAACCTTGCTAAAATTCCCAATAAATTTTATGTCCAATGGCGCCACAAAACTTCTATAAAAGATAACATCTAATAAAACGATCGAGTTATCGAAACCGCTCCCATTTTTTCTTTATCTTTTAGTAACAAGATTCGAGAATTTTCGCAACTTTGTCTTCCAAATGTTAGCGAATTACACGATATTGATACGCGCCTCACTGCCAGATAACTTTCATGTTACCTTTCAGAATTTGGCATATCTTCAGATAACTCAATAATGCTACGCAATAATGTGGATTAAAGAAGCTGGCATAAACTAGGCATGATGAGAGGCCAGGAATTGTGGCATCACTTGCGAGAAACTTTTGTCTATTATAGTCGTGATCCTTATGCTCATATACCTTTTTTTCTTTTTTTTTTTGGGTGGGAAATTATCAAATAAGTTCTCCCGCTCTGGGTGAAGCGGAAGGGCGTGTCAGACTCTTACTGACTAAAACCCACCCGTGTTCCTTCAGTTGCCATGTTGCCAGGGAGCCACGATTTCCCTTTTGGCCCTTATTCGCAGCCCATGCTCATATACCTACCAATTTATTTGGGGTCGTCGGCAACGTAGTAGAATCTTCCTATATATTATTCTTCTACACAACACATCTCCTCATCTGAACTCAGAATTAGAATGTCTAGAGTCGTACAGGTACCTATTTAAAAGAAAACATTTTGTAGGTAAGTCTGTAACTCTTGATTTACCCTCTCTGAAATCAGAAATAGTGTTTACATTTTTATTAACATTGGGATGATGAAACTCTTTCAGTCGTCACCCCGATGTTTACTAGATTCCTTTGTAGGTATTCGATATTCGTAGCCTTATCATCGTCTCTCACACAATCCATCTTTTTCTTTGGTCTGCATCTTTTGATTTTTCTGTTTTTGATTTTTTGGTCACATGCTCGTCCTCCGCCTCATGCTAGTCCTGCGTCATTCTAGGCTTACATTTGATCGATTGAATAGAAGTTGTTTTCAACAAAGAGTATTTTTAACCGACTTCAAAAAAAAGGAGGAGGTTCTCAATTCGTCGGGATTTTTTTTTTTTTTGTATGTTCCCCGATTACTCGAAGACCGCTGGACCGATTAGAAAAATTCTTTTTTTGTTTGAAAGGGTATACTTTTAAGTTGGTCCCATTGTCATTTGGTCACGATCTTGAAGAAATCGAGGGAACTCTTCAAATATTATAGGCACATCTATAGCGTTTTGGGTATTTTTGATGAGCAGTTGACATAAGGCTATTGTAACTTAGATAAATTACAAACCAAATCACTAAAAGAGAAAAAAAAAACTTTTTTACAAAAAATACAACCGACTTCCAAACTACAAAGTGAAAAATAACTTTAATTTCGGAAGTCGGTGTCTTTGGATCAGTATTTTAGTTTTTTGACACCGACTTCTGAAATGAAAGTGCTTCTACTGCATGGATGGTGTATGTATTGTATAGGCAATCTGACATCGAATAGCTTACCTAAAGTTACTAGGAAAGTCGTAATGACTCTGTAAAATGTGCAGGTAATTGCGGTCCTTTTACTCCACATTTTCAGCCATTAATTAAATGAAAGTACCTACAGGAAGATAGGCAATAATACATACAATACAATGTGTATGAAACCATGTGTGGTTTTCCCCAAACCTAGATCAGGGACACAAATTCCTTATGTATGACGAGCATACAATGACAAATGCGGTAGTAAATTCTGCAGAGAAGTTTTCCATCTAGGATGCCCGCTAAGCTGCAGACTATACGGGTGATTATTATTTGTTGACGTCAATGGAGCAATGGAATTGGACTACAGTTCATCAACACACAATTCATACACGGTAGTACCAATGAGGCTAATCTCCTGGAAGTAGGCACCTACAATACCTACATCTGGTACCTACTTGTAGTATTTGTTACAAATAACTTGTTGTTTTGACAATAATTCAGTAATTGTGTAGGTATTTCAATTAAAAATGAATGACTCAGAGTTTTTTGAAAGGTTAGTTTGCTAACCTAAGTCTGGATTAGTGTAGTAAAAATCCAGCGTGACAAAGTTTATAGGTACCTACTTGTTCCAAATTAAATTAAAGCTACTTCGACTTACAATGGTGCCGATTCCCTTGTTCACAAACTAAACTAAATTTAAGTTCAGTGCACCTTTTTCTTTCTATTTCATTAAGAAAAGGACAGAAGATAAATTTTTGTTTAGTCTCAGCGCCTGTCACTACTCCATAGGTACAAGTTTAGACGTGATTAAAAACTTGCCTACTAAAATTACGTCAATTTACGTCAAGCGCTGATTAATTTGGACTAAACTAAAATTTATCTTCTGTCCTTATTCTTAATGAAATAGAAAGAAAAAGATGCACTGAACTTTAATTTAGTTTAGTTTGTGAACAAGGGAATCAGCACCATCAACGAGTTGTTTTCCTGAAATAACGACCCTGTAAATCTCCGAAAATCTTTTTAATTCAGCCAGTCTTTACTAGTCTTATGTTCTATTGTTGTATATTTTTAACAGCTGATTGAAGTTTTATTGTAATACCTAATGACAATGGCCGCTACGACTGCTACCTACGCGAATTGGTTCGGAATGAACGAAGGCCCATGTTCATACGACGAAACTTCAAAGTATTATTAGGTGGAATTTTGTAACTAGTTCGTCATACCGTTAGAATTATCTAAGTAGGTAGGGTCCTGTCCTACCTACTTAATTCTAAAGGTAGGACGATAAGGTTAGGTAACTTAACCTAAATAAGTAGGTAGGTATTTATAACCATAAATAGGTAGTGGTGCCGATTCCCTTGTTCACAAACTAAACTAAATTTAAGTTCAGTGCATAAACACAGACAAAACAAATACTTACAGGTTCTCTAACTTAGCTCTGGAGCCAGGGTCTCAAATTTTTCTGTAATCTTTGTATGGCAATAAAGAATTTATTTATTTATTTTATTTATCTTTTTCTTTATATTTCATTAAGAAAAGGACAGAAAATAAATTTTAGTTCAGTCCTGTCAAATTAATCAGCGCCTGTCACTACTCCATACAAGTTTAGACGTGATTAAAAACTCGCCTACTAAAATTACGTCAATTTACGTCAAGCGCTGATAAATTTGACAGGACTAAACTAAAATTTATCTTCTGTCCTTTTCTTAATGAAATAGAAAGAAAAAGATACACTGAACTTAAATTTAGTTTAGAATGTGAACAAGGGAATCGGCACCAATACCTACCTATTTATCTGCAGAAGATAAATTAATTAAGATAATAATATTCTGAAGCAGAGCTTCTCCTAAGTCGGTTCTTGATTATGTTGGCCATCGTTTTTACGTAGCACTTGTTTACCTATTTTTTGTTTACTGTCCCTAGCAAGGAATTCGTACCTACCGACACGAAAAAAATATACGAAGTAGGTAGGTAGGAATCCGCCTTCAGAAACTCTCTACTACGTGATCGATGATGAAGACATGTAGGTTTTATTTGTAGATCAATTAAATATGTAAGTGTTGTACCTATGCGGAATATTTGTCAACTCCGCGTTTTAAGAATGTCGCCAATGCGTCGGGTGCCTACCAAACCACCCATTCGAAATGCATTTAGCAAGTTCAACGAACTCTTAGTCATAATGATGTGTAGAAACCTATGACGACAAGTAGGAAAATAAGCAGACACTAGAAATGCTGAGCACAGAGCTGACATTATTCTTGATTAGGTAAGCAGTTTATCCGGTACTTACGCACTCAAGTACAATACGGAAACATCTTTACCTACTAAGATTCGGTAATTGCTGATTCGCATAATTAGTCGTACTTTGATCTTTAGTAAGTTAGTCGCAGGTCACATCTCGTCGGTTGCGTGGCAGTAGATTTGAGCATGCATGATCGGTGAATGCACGCGCGCACGCCGGGCTCGAGGCCGGCCGATCACCTCCTTATGTAACCTGCCATAAAGTGCAGCACGCTCCAAACAAACCACGTAAAACACGACCAAGAACACAGGTCTTTGATCTTGATGCAAATGCACTAAGCCAATAGCCGATTATATTTGTTTGTATTAAGCTGTTTATAAATAATTATTGCATTCAATGGCAGGTCATTAACACTCCCGGTGTGAGTATCTAATTACGATAGGATGTAAACATCGCCTCAGTTCTTATTACTTATAATTTATTTTTATACTAACAGATAACGACGTAAATAAACAAATAAAACTGGAAGTTAGATAGAAAGATTTTATTTAAAAATAAACTTAATGCGGTTTATTTATAAACGTTGCTTAAAGTTAAATGACGTTGAAACGTCAAAAATGTATGGTTAAACAGTCGCTAATCATTCCTTTTGTTTATGCAGCGTTTTTATATAAACCCCATATGCGTAACCTTAACATGGCACTATGTCGAACAGCTTATAAAATGTTTATTAATTGAATGTGAGCAAGTTATTAATTTATGTGGACAAATTACATAAGTTGCTGCAAATACGATATCGTTAAAAGATACAAAAAAATATTGATTTAAAAATAAAAATAAGTGGGTACAGGTAGGTACTTTAAGCTGAAATCAAAATATAAAAAATAAGGCGCGTACATATTGATAACACAAAAACTACAACTTTTATTTTTGTCTTGATTTTTGCACAGACATTGTTTTACTTACCTAGAGTCCGACTAGTATAATTTACATAAATGAAGGCCACATAGCCATAGTTACAGATCATCGCCTCTGAATTAACATATTAGACATTACTTCAACAGAATAATAGTTCTAGGACAAGTTGTATTGTCATCTAGACTATTATTACATGTCAACGTGACGCACGCCGCTGAATAACTGCGATCAGTTCCAATAAAAATAAATCAATATGCGCCTTACGAAATAAGCCTAGCAACACACTGGAGAGAAACTCTGCCAATCGACGTAAAGTGAAAAATCTTGCACTATCAATAACACACCAGTGATCGTCGGAATAAAATTTGATGAGGACTATTTATTAATACCTTTAATTAATTAATAATTACAATGTCGTGGACAACAGACCGCGTTTCGAGATAAGCTTTACAATAACACTGAAGTGCAAGATAATAAATTCACTTTTATTCACTATTTATAACTCATTATACTTAATAAGTAATAAAACCAGTTAGGTAGCTACACAAGTAATTACAAAATAAACAGTCTTTTTGTTGTTGTTTTGAATCACAGAAAACAGCCCCCGAAGTTGAATAGGTAGTTTAAAAATTTTACCCATTGGGTTTTTCGATATTGGTAATGCGATATGTGTTTGTTCAAAACTGGCATAGGTACAATTATCATGTTTGACAAATATACTGTGAAGCGTTTTTGTTACATCCCAAAAGGCCAAAAACTAAGATCCTTCTAAGAATTGTATTTTAACAACTAGCCTTTGCACGCGGAAATTGAAAAATGACATCATTTCGCAAAAACTATCCGGACATGAAGTCAGCATTTAAAATAACCTCATACCTACGCCTACTGCACAATGACATAGAGGTCAAAATGGACCTCCGGTCATCAACCGATCGAGACAATACATTTAGGTTTAAATACAGGGTTAAACCTACTGAAGCGTAAAATTATCGACAAAGCAATGCAATCTCCATGCAGCCAATCATTTGGCAAACGTTGAGGTTTTATGCAGGATAATACTGCACTACGTAGGTAATATTAAAAATCCATCCAGTGGATACCTCGAGCAAGAGGGTGCACTAGATAGACAAGAGTAGACCCTCACATTCACATTTTGTTGTTATGTTTTGCGCTTCACTTTTGTTCAATCTTGTCTTTCATTCAGCGTTTTTCACTAGAAGTGAAACGTTTGAAAACAAAATGAATCGGAAATGAAATGAGCAGATGAACGTTCATTCGTATATTTTGGTGTCTAAATTCGGTGTCGTGTGAACGGGGAACAAAACAAAAATGGACATTCAATCGAGTGAAGCGTATGATATCAGCTTTATGAAGCCTCGTTCAGTGTTCAGAGTTGGGGTTTATCCTCTAGCTAGACACAGCCTCGAACAGCTTCAGTAAGCTTCGACTGTAACTATTCGAAATAACAACGTCTGCGTCTGTATAACTATTTCTTTAAAAACTTTCAATAGTTTTTGAGGGACCTAATAAATAATATTACTCGCGTCAATATTTCCCGATACCTGGTCACATTTATGAAATAAAACTGAGCTCTGCTCTGGTGAAAATAGAGAATGCTCATTTAATAGTACCTATAGGATCATTCATACTAATCCCATGTATAGTTCATACTAATTCCATGCTGCCATGTGATTATGCTAAGGTAGCAGTCTTGTTCTAAACTTTGGGCGACCCACAGGGGCGACCGAGCTCTGCTCGGGTGAAAATATGGAAAAAACGAATTTTCCCAGATATGAGATCTAGCTAGATTGATTTTTCGCCCCCGTGTATTTAACTATACTGCAACTTTAATCGAAATCGTTAGAGCCGTTTTCGAGAACGTGATTACAAATACATCCTATATAATATACATACACAAATATTGCTTTTTTAATAGTATAGGATATTAAATAATCATAAAAAAGAGCTTATACCCAGATAGTTGCTTTTAGATTAAATTTATCTAACCTTCGAGTGTCCTCCTGTTTTTGTCGTTCAAATTTGAACGAGTATGGTTCAAGGCTAAATCGCATGCACTTTTTTCATGATTAACGTTGACTCGGTTGCCGTTTTATGTAATAATAAATAATACATAGAGGATGTAAACACCCAGATAGCTGCATTTAGATTAACTTTATCTAACCTTTGAGTGCCCTCCTGTTTTTTTTGTCGTTCAGATTTGAACGATTATGTGTGGTTCAAGGCTACATCGCATGCGCTTTTTTCATGAGCAGAGTTGACTGTTTCTGTTTTGTTAAATAATAAAAACATAATCAGAGACCAATAGATAATAGTCGCAAGCACTTTTTTAAATATTTATCGTTATGTAATGACGCTCAGAATTTACAAATACGGTTTTATCAAGCAACTAGCTGTCTTCTTCTTTTCGTGTGGTTTGTGACTAACCTGGTGTCAGGTTTAAAGCCGCCCATAGGCCTCTGACTTGGCTTCACATCATCATCATCATCAGCCTATAATGTTCCCACTGCTGGGACACAGGCCTCCTCTCTGTGAGAGGGAGTGGGCCGTAATCCACCACGCGGGCCCAGTGCGGGTTGGTAAATGTCACATGTCTTCGAATTTTTGGTTCTAGGACATGCCGGTTTCCTCACGATGTTTTCCTTCACCGTTTTGAGAGCAGTGGTGATGAAATAATTTACACAAAGTAAAGCGCCTGTCTGGGTTCGAACCTACGACCTACAACTCGTAAGTCGCGGCCGTTACCACTGGGCCACCACTGCTCTCTTCACATACTGGCATGGCTTCACATGCCGTCGAGAAATATCTCTCTGGCATGCAGGTTTCCTCACGATGTTTTCCTTCACCGTTTTTAAAGCAAGTGATAATTATACATTACGCACATGAATCCGAAAAATCAGAGGTGTGTGCCTTGGGTTCGAACTCGAGATCTATGATATGGCAGCCCGACGGTCACACCACTAGGCTATCACTGCCACAAATTAGCTGTGACTTCGTTCGAGTAAAATTCGAAAATCAAAACTGAGTCGCAACTAGTCGCAAGCTATAGAACCGAAGCGGAGTTGAGTGTGGACGACCTGAACCATGTGGCGGTGACTCTGTTCGGTAAAATTCAGAAATCAACATTGAGTCGTAAGTTACAAAGAACCGAAGTGGAGTTCAGTTGGTTGACTTGAATCATGTGTTGGAAAAATGTTATTTGACAAAGCAGAATTAGAAGGAATGGTCTTTTTCACACACTACTAAACTTTGGTTGACAAATAAGATTTTGACGCTACGAGGTTTTATTTGACGACCTTCTGTAATCCTTACTGTGCGTTTGCACTGGCGAAACATCACAACAAAACATGTTGAAATCTCTAGTTCCTGTCAAACATTGTATGGAAAATTGACAGAAAATAGAGATTCCAACATGTTTTGTTGTGAATGTTTCGCCACTGCAAACGCACAGTTAAGTCCTATGTTATTCTAGACACTATTGAATCTATTGAAGAGTTCCCACGGTATAACGTATAAGCCTAAATTCGTTTATCCGGAATTACTGATTGGATTAAGGAGACTCACTATTAGATATTTTAGTTGTCATAACTGGTAAGTAACTCTCTTTTAGAGCAACACGCCAAGCAACTGAACCATCCCAATTCCAAGCACGTTCAGTTGTTTCGGTAGTGTCGGACAAATAGGAGCTTCTAATAGAATCGAGTGGCTGTATTATTTTTGGCCACCGTATTGTTTAAATCCACCCACTCTGACACTGAAGGGGTGCTACACACGTTTGGGTCGGCACATTCGATTCGGCAGTATTTGTTGAACAAAAACGCCCAACCGAAGTAATTAACTACACATTCAGTTTTCATTCGACTCGTGCCGATCAGGAAAATTCAATCGGCATCTACACAGTACACTCGCTTAATCATGTTTGGGTCGGCTCGGCACAGTTCAAGCTAATCCGAGCGGCTTTTTCCCGAACAATATATCTACATACATATATTCGATTTTGCTGCCCGGCTGTGTGCCGAACATTGTAGCACCCCTATAATTACCCGACTGCGGCAAGGCCAAAAAAGGAGAGTTATTTTTATTTTCATTCTCATGTTTCTCTAGCATGGGTAACCAACGTTTTATTTCATTAACTCAGGAAATGCGACTCCATGATTGTCACGTGAACGGAGTCGCGGGCAAAGCTTAGGTAGTAAATAATATTCAGAGGATGTGAGTCAGTAGATGGCAATATCTGGTTATGAAGATTAGCTTTATCTAACTTTGGAGTGATCCCTGTGTTTTACGTATATTCAGATTTTGAACGATTGTATTCGGTTCAAGGCTGGATATAAGTCCTACCATATCGTAATCCTCATAACGTGCTTGTCACGACATTAATGGAGTAGATATATTCACATACAGCGTAACTTGATAAAACTGCGGGAATTTTATCTTCATAAAAATCGAGTGTTTAAGGTTGTTCTACTTCATTTGCTAATATATTGATAATATATATATATTTGATAATATATTGAAAATGTTACATCTAAGATTACAGTAATTTCGAGTCAACATTTCATTATTAAATATTAATTTGTAAAATCATGAAAATCCTATAGTTATATTCTAATATCCTATATTATATTAAGAAGATTAGGTATGTATTTTGAACTATAATATTATAAATGATTCTTATTTTATTTCATAAAAATATTAATGTGCGAGTCCGCAGCATGTTTTCACATTCCTTATCTACAAGGACATAGCGTGAACACGGACTTTTGATAACAATAATTGGCAGTAACATATCAATACGTAGATATTTCTTTAAATTTTGTTTTATCATCTACCAATAAAATATGCTAGAACTCGATTACACTCGCAACTTTTCTGAAACCTTACTTTGGACTTTTTAAAATTACAATTCATAACTTGGTATGTACTTACAACCAGCGTCAAAAATACAAGTAAGAACAGACAGTTCAAAACGATAAATCTATGATTTTTATCTAAATAACACTTGGGATCTTTCAGAATAAGTACACGATAACTGACAAGAAATGTATCTTAATGCAATAAAGTTTAATTTTCTTAGTTGTTATGTTCAGCTTGAACGGTCCGTTCGTCCCTATATTTTTGGCGCTGACTGTCGCTACTTATTCGAGCCTCTTGCCGTCAGTCTTGGGGTTGATTTCTTATTTAATCACTCAATTTAACGTTTCTTTCTAGATCTAATTACCTAATTTTAATCGTCTCAATTCCTTATTTCGTTGTCTTATACAAGGAGGGTCAAATTAAATTAGCCAGCAAAACTCCGCAATGTGATGGGTATTGATATCTAAACACGACAGAACAAAAAAAAAATGATGTATCCTTTTTCAGGTCAACGACCGCTGGCAGTGAGTGTGAAGTTTATCTTGTTTAGAGTATCTTGTATCACTTTTGCGGAGTTTCGCAAAGTAATTTATTTATTACCCCATACAGTCACGAGCACTAATATGTATACAATTATCAACTTTTTAGAGTAATTTTCTCCAACTGTATTGATTGTAATTGTATGTTATTAGGAATATAGTGTTTTGGAACTCACAGTCCCACACTACATAGGGCTTATGTCAAGTTGCAATCGTTATTCCACGAGAAAATCATTTTGAATTTTGCTAAGTGTATGCATATTTTTGCTCGTGACTGTACTTGATTCTGGAGATTCAATAACTTTAATCTGAGATTTTTTTTATTTCTTAATACCTAATTAAAAAGGTACCTATGTAAAATGCAACCTACTGCAAACTACTTAGCTAAGCCAAATATAATGAATATATTGAAATATAGTTTTAAAAGTCATAAAAAGGGAAAGTGGATTACTATCCGAATACAATATCTTTAATTCTTACTAGCTAACGTAAAAAGGCATATTACTGAGCTCCTTCGTGGCCAGTCTAGCTGCCCTATTCAGTGCCACATTACAATGAGTATGTAAAGCCTCTATAGAATCAGTCTCTTTCTTACTCCACCTCGACTCCATGGCTACAGAAAACGCAGTACAGGAGAATGTGCAAAGCAAACTTATTAGTATACAAACTCTCATTCTCAACGCATCACTCGGCTGCTCTACGAGACTTAGGAAGTTAAAACTTGCTTCATCAAAGAGTATTTTCTCCACAACATCGGCATGTTCTGGTAAGTCTTGCAGTACAGTGATCAGGAGTCCCACGATGTTCAGTACTATTCGCGGAGACTTGGAATCTGTAAATAAAAATTGTTATTCAAACAACAGGAAGTCAAAATTAATTGGAGATCCGACATTGGCTTGACATAATTCGGTTTAAATAATCTTAGCATTATGTCAAGATGTCTTGTCGCGATTTTGAAATGTCACTTAGCATGAGATATGAGTATCATCCGTCAGGGCGTCTAGGCATTTATAATTTGTCTGTAAAGGCGTTCCGACACAGGGAGCATTCGCCTGTAATGTAACAGTTCAGATTCGAGCATTACATCAGTGAGTGAGCAGAACCGAGCATTACAGTGCGCAACCTGTAATGATACAATTTGTAACATTACATTCACCGGGACAATTCACCTGTAATGTAACAGTAGTGAGTGGGAGCACCCGTGATACAATTTGTAACATGATTGCGAATCTTATCGAATCTTGGATTGTTACACTACAGGCGAATGCTGCGGTGAGAGAGCGCCTTAACATGACCTTTTTACATCGAGACAGCTATGACGTAATGTTTTCGGAAATATAATTAGATGGTCTCATTCGGGAAAGTTGAGTTTCATATGTCCAATTACCGTTACTATTCTGTAAAAATCTCACCGTGATAACTTTGGTGAAGTGAGTTTGAAGTGAGCTGGTCATCCCACCTGATGCCACAGAATAGTACAGAAGGCGCACTCCGCATTTGAAGCTACAAGTACACGGCGGGCTCGTCTTGTCGAGCCAATTCAGCAAGTGTAACGTAGTCAGAAGATATAAGAGTTACGCGATAGAAAGAGAGGCAACTTTTAAGTGAATATAAAATCAATCTGCCTAGCCTTTTCCCAGCTATGTTGGGGTCGGCTTCCAGTCCAATCGGATGCAGCTGAATACCAGTATTTTACATAGAGCGACTGCCTATCTGACCTCCACAACCCAGTAACTTGGTAATACGATACCCCTTGGTAAGACTGGTGTCAGACTTTCGGGCTTCTGACGACTCGTATCGACTGTCATAGATCCACGAATGACAGCCGGGACCAACGGTTTAACGTGCTTTCCGAGGCACGGAGGAGTCTCGGTAAGTAAAGATGGTCACCCATCCACGGCCCAAACCCGGTAAGCGTAGCTTAACCTGGTGGTTCGACCCGTGCGGCTGTTATTACTTAGCCACGAGCTCCTCCTTAACTTTTAGGTGAATATAACTGTAGGTAGCGCTGTGCGACCTGAATTGCACTTTATTGTGTCGTAGCAAGAGTCGCTTTTTATTTAAATGATTTTACGGAGTGAACCATCTGTACTTATCTGTGCTGATGCTAGGGATTGACACTATTCACAGCTAACTTCACCTACGTTTTCACGATGAGATTAGGCTGCTGTCTTGAAGTAAGTGTAAAAAAAAAACTGTCTCACTCCGGGTGTGCCGAAAGAAGATAAAACTTGAACAATTTAAAAAAATACTTCCAAAACCTTTAAAGTAAAAATACTTGCATAGAACATTGATCCGTAACTTAATAGAGCACAATCGCGTTTACAAAAATGAGGTGTCGGTAACGGTGTCGCGAGTTTTTTTTTTTTAGATTGGGCCATCTCGTACCTCCGAGATCATGACTACTTAACCGGGCTTTCTTGTGGGTGCCTTAAGCTACAAAACCTCTAGCCAGGGGTTATTCAACTATGCTAATTAAAACTAGGTGAACACTCGCTAAGGGCACCCCCTGTGGGGTACGAACCTCGGCTTAGAGCGTCAACCGGAGGGAGGACATCAAGGATGGGACGGGCCGGGGTGTCGCGAGTTCAATTGTTTTTTCCCATCTCAAAAATGCCCAACATTATTTAAGGAAGTTTTCACTTCAAAAAGATAGTCTTACAGTGCATCAAGAGCCTAGTGAAGACTGGATGCGCGTTGTATGCGCTGAGCGCGGTAGCAAACTGTCGCACGCCGCGACACGAGCGCACGCACAGCCACGCGCACACCTCCAGCATGCGAGCCACGCCCTGTAGTCTGTGGAAGGGATATAAATTAATTACGTGCATCTTCCTAACTTTTAAACTAATTAAATTAAATGGGTTTCCAAATACATTATTATCTATGCTATGGTATGAACGTATGGATACCGATGTTACTGCAGCAGATACATGAGATATTTAATTTTTGTCTTTAAAGTTGGCAAAGTCATTGGGGTATTGTAGGTTTCTCTATAGGGTAGGCGATTAACCTCCCACCGCGTTACAAAACCAACCCTGCTGCCTAGCTTCTCCTTTAGCAAAATTTTACACCTTGACAATTTTATATTTGACATTTAATTTTATTTTTTTCCGTTCTGTCATTTTTATAATTTTTTGACAATTTTTTTTTGTTTTTTAGTGTTTTTATTGAGTTGAATACTTATTTAAAAATTAATCACAATTTTATTTTGGGTTTTTATCTGTAAGTTTATAATTTAAATGTATGAGTGGTAACTATGGATATGGATAAATATAAAAAGAAAAAAAAATTTAAATAAATTAAATTTAAATTAGCTGGTGGTGACACGATGGAAAAAACGGGAAAATATCAGGAAGGTTAACATACGCAAAATCGGCTGTTTGCAAGTTCAGAGAGTTGTTGCAATGAGTACCTGTCGTGTGCTCCATCGTCATTGTCTTTGCTGTCTTTCATGAGCGTATTAATGGCTGCAACGAAGTTGTACACCACTTTAGCTTCGAGATACACCTGGAAATATAGTATGTATTAAGTTACCTCACAATTCAGTTAGACTATTCCCACAATGAGGCTACCAAAAAGAAGTTTGTGACCATCGAAGCATATGTTGCCACAAAGAATCTGCAAAAGCATGTTCGTCTGCCATCTACCGATTAAAACTAACGTGATTATGATGAGAAGAGAGATATTTCATAAACGCTCGTGTACTGTAAACTCACATCTTGTATATTAAGCAGAGTATGCCTCGGTAGTGTATGCGCAAGCGCCGGTAACGTTAGCAACGCGGCCACAGCGCCGCACACTCGCCCGCCGCCGCTGGCTCGCGCTGCACTGCCCACTACGCCTATCACCATGCTTACCTGTAATAACAAAAAAAAAAAACTATTACAAAAATGATATCGAGAAATCCAGAAATGTGTTCATATGAGCAGAACTAAAACTATTCAACTAAAATTATGTGTTTATTTGTTGCTTACTCAGATGCTGATTGATACGCCTGCGCAGATTGGAGGACGAGACGTCAATGGATTTTAAATTTATCAATTGAATTTATTACTTATCCAATGGAAATAAGGTATATATTCCAATGCTCGACCTTGGAACAATCAGCGCAGTTTTCTCTGGAGCATCGAAGAGTATATTATTATATATTATATAAAATCCTCTGCCGTCCCATCCACCGGTCTGCGCAGGCCATTAGTATGTAACCTTAAATCATTCTGTATTTTATAACACGAATATGTAATATGAGCCCCAATGAGTAGTGTCAATACCAATCTTAAACAATGAAGCAATAAAAGAACCTACCAAGTCAATAATGCTTACATTATCTATTCTATTATGTCATAAAATTTACATTGTGTAACATAACTACTTACCATATTCAGTTGAGTTAGAGATTCCACATCGCCATCCATAACTTCAGTAATGTTGGAGTTTAGGAATGCTTCCCATTCCTCCAATTCTATGGAAGATGGCTCTTTAACTGGAAACCAGAAAATACATAGTTATTATTGTTAATAGAACATTTTTTTAATCTCGAGTTAAAAGAGAAACAAATATTACCATCACTTTTGTCTTCAGTCTTAAGCATCTTATCATTATCAGCGACATCTTTATCATCAGAAGACTCCTCAATAACTTCGGATTTCTCCACATCCTGATCTTTTTCCTCTTTAGAACATTTTTCCTTATCATCTACAAAGCTCGAAACTTCTATCGTAGGCTCGCTCGTCCGTCGTTGAGTTTCATTTTTATTTTTGTCCCAACTTCTACTAAAATGAAATGATCTTTTGATACTTCTCGTTAATTTGTTTCCTCCACTACCAAACCTGAGCTTATCACGTGAAAATTGTAAAATTTTCTGCTTATATGAAGGCGGAACACTCTTACTAAGTCCAGAACTAACATCACTGCTACATTTAGTAGAACTTTTCGGATGCTCCAAGCTCTGTGATGCAGTATCTATAGATTTGGCTTTCTGTTTTGTCTCCAGTAATTCTTTCTGACTATCACTGGCGCTTAGAGGTCTTCGTGTTTTCTTTTCTTCAACATGTTTCTCTGTGTTAGGTTTTTCTTCATCTATCTTATCCATTTTGATAAGATCTGACTGTTTTTTGTTAGCTGCCATTAGTTGGGCCATGTTGTTCTCTAGGTTGCAAACAACAAGGTTTGAGTTATTCAGGACATTGTATTCGTGTCTAAGTAGTTTCGCGTTGGCTGCAGTGATGGGATGTGATTGATCTTCATCGTCAGTCTTCAGGCTGTCTCGCACACTAAATGCGCTGGTTGCTCTGACACTGTCGTCATCAGACATTGGGACACATTCCATCGCTTGCATCACTCTTGCATTCCGCAAATCATGTTCTTTTGGTTCTGGTTTTGGTTCAGGTATTGTTCTGAAAAAACAAATATGGTAACCATTTGAAAGATCTTTTAATGTGTTCATTGACTTTATTTCAATAACTGGTAGATCAACTAATTATCTATCCAAAATACCTAAAGCTAACTTTTGATAGGTATGAGAAGTGTGTTTTTCAATCTTTTATACATTTTTTACAGCAACAGGTACAGACGCCAGCACATCAAGCTACCCGAAACTGTCAAATTTTCCCAATCAACTTTGAACCTTATTCTTCAGCGATAAAGTTGAAAATCTATTAAATAAATTTGACAGATTTTAGTAGCTTCATGTGCTGGCGTCTGTACATCAATTTCCTTACCTTGTATTACTGCTAACCTTTTCTCTCTGAAGCTGCTTAGCCTCTTGCTGACTGTGGGTCAGTGGCTTTGTGAATGGTGATTCACTCTGAACATCTTCTGGCAGTATAGTCACATGACCAAAAACAAATGCATGCTCCAGAATTTCTGGCCAACTCATCCTTTTCATGGGATCTTTGTGGAGCAGGCCCTGAAATATTGAGTAAATTGAAGATTAAAGACACTGCTGAACAGCAGTCTTTTAAGGCATTGGCCCTTAGTCTGAGTCTAGAATAAAAATTAAGATTTGACACTTTTTGTATAAAATATATGTCAAACTGCCTTATTTATTCATCATATCGACGGTTAAGAATCAATAATGTCTATCTCAATTTTTTGCATTTTCTACTTTTTTAAGTCAAAGGATTTAAAGTCCAATTTGGCACAGGTTATTCAAGCAATATTTTTTTTTATTTACTGTAAAGTTGACTTTTGTGAGATAGACACTATTGATTCTTAACCGTCGATATAACAGTTATCTGATGATTGAAATATCAGCCCTCAATGTTTTTTACTCTAGGAATATGCAAATGGCAAAAGGAATCAAGAGTGGTCCATAGTATGACAGACCCTTGTAATGATTTCATTCATTTGATTGAATAGTTTTTATCATCATGACAAATACATACCTGCAAGAAGGATCTAGCTTCAATGCTAATAAAGCTAGGCCACTGCACTGGCTTGTGTCTGATCATCCGCACCAGTTGCCATATTGACATGGTACAGAAAGGTGGCTGGCCCGCTATCAACTCATACACTATGCAACCAAGAGACCATAGATCAGCCTGAAATAAGGATAGGCATAGAGTTGATATTTTATTTAGTTACTTAAAGTTAGCACATGTTTATTATAATGAGAAATAAAGATTCGTAATCATTATAATTATTATTTAATCAAATTTTAATTCATTTTAACATTTTATTGCTTAACAATGTCTGCTGTAGTTTATGCACAATTATAAACTTTAAAAGGAGTTAAAGATGGAACTTTTGTTCAAAAAGGATGTTAAAAACTGACCTGGTGATCATAAGGCTTCTCCTCAATTAATTCTGGTGCCATGTATAATGGGGTACCTTTTATAGAAGTCAGAATGTGGGTTGCATTTGTCATGATTCTTGCAAGACCAAAATCACATAGCTTGGCACATCCAGTACTGTCCAGTAACACATTTTGTGGCTTTAAATCTCTGAAAACAGTAATGAGTTGTTGATGTTAGAATATCATGTTAATTTCAAGCATTATTCTGAAGACTGTTGAAAAATGTTTTGAAAGAACTAAGAATGTTGTAAAATCACTAATCTGAACCTACAAGGATCCAACATGCCGTAACATTATACTAATTAAGTTATGTGATAGAACAAGCAACAGCAAATCAAATAAGTAAAACTCAGATACTATGGAACAAACCTGTGAAGCACCCTATGGGAATGCAAGTAGTACAATGCTGAAACCAAATCCCAAGTGATTTTCTTAACTTGATCTTCATTCAAACATCCTTCTTTAGCGAGGATGCTATGTAACTCCTTCTCTGCATACTCTGTGACTACAACTAACTCGGAATCGGTATCAAAGCTGTCTATCATCCGGATAATGTTTGGATGTTTTAGCTGCCTCTGTATATCACATTCTTGTCTCAAGTTTTTCAAGTCTTTGATTGAACGCCCTTTCTGTAAGTGAGGTTAACAATAATTAGGTATATAGGCATGTTCTCATTGTGATCCTGCTAGAATATAAAGTGTACTACGAATTCACCGTAAAAACAGTACACGTAATAATTCCTTCTTGTCGCTTGTTTATCCTGATTTATAACTCGTGACATAGGATTGTTTTACTTATATGGAAGTAGGGTAACTCTGGCCCAAGAAACATTAAAAATCTATCAGGGCACTGATCACTAAAGTGTAGAACTGACAATACGAAGATATAACACACCTTTCTTATAACTTTTAAAGCTACAACGGCATCAGTTTCTTTATGTTTAGCTTTAAACACACGACCAAACGATCCTTCGCCAATAAAAGATATAACTACGTAACTTTCCATTTTAGATCAATAAATTAAAGATTTAGCTCCCAATCATTGAGCATTGTTTATTTATTGAAAGTAGATAATTACACCACAAGCCACACAAGGAGCTTTTAAAAGTTCTTAGGTATAAAAAATAAACAAATCGAATAATTTTTGGCCGCATTCCGAGTTACGCTAAAAGTGATAATACGAATCCGACCAAATTTAATAGTCACAAGATATAAGGGTTATTGAGTAATAATTGTGACTTTGGACTTTGGTCGGATTCGCGATATTATCACTTTTAGCGTAACTCGGAATGCGGCCTAAATCAACCATCGACTGTCAAACTCAAAGTTCTTTCTGTCATTTTTGACATTGACATTTTGTCAGTCTGAAATGGATGCGTTCCGGTGAAAAATAATTTAATTTTAGTAATAGTTTTTGTAATTGCAAAAACCAAATTAGTATGGTCCGAAGAAAGGTACTATGAAATGGCTACAGGAAACATTACAAACCAAAATAAATCAAACTCCTTAGATTTTTCCAGGCAACAGCACATAACTTCACTACGCAAGTACCTTTCCGTGTAGCAATGCATCGTAATGCCAGGTACTCACAGATTTTGACAGCAGATTTGTCGCTAGCGATTTCAATATCTTTGAGTGGACGTGAGATTTTGAAATTGCCAGTGAGTCGCTGCTTGTGTACATAACTGGCATAGCGCATTTGTAACCTCCTGCAACTTTTGAACGACATTTAAAAAAATAAAAATACAGGCAGCATATAAATATGTAAACGCCGTTTTATAAAGAAAAGAAAAAAAATAAAAAAAAAACATAATGGCTTTGCAAATTATTTTTTTGTCTGCAAATGGCCAGTTTTCTGCAAATTATAGATAATTTGGAGAGGTATGACTAAAAAGACTGCATGTAAACAATATTATAGTACCGGCAATTTTAGGTGGCAACACACCTCCGGCAATGGAGAGGGCTATGCTTGGAGTTTCCCTACGTGATCGAATCAGAAATAAAGAGATCCGCAGGAGAACCAAGGTAACCGACATAGCCCGAAGAATTGCCAAACTTATGTGGCAATGGGCAGGGCACATTGCTCGCAGAACGGATGGCCGATGGGGTCGAAAGGTTCTGGAGTGGCAACCACGTACCGGAAGACGTAGCGTTGGAAGGCCTCCCACAAGATGGACCGATGACCTTGTTAAGGCCGCAGGAATCCGCTGGATGCGGAAAGCACAGAATCAGTTGAAGTGGCGGTGCTTGGGGGAGGCCTATGTCCAGCAGTGGACGTCTTTCGGCTGAAATGATGATGATGATGATGAATTTTAGGTAAAAAACAAGATGCCGCGAATATAATGACAAAAATCAAATGTATCTATCCTTTTAAAACGTTTGAAAATAAACAAAATGAAAAAGTATTTTGCATCGTTGAACATGATACATCATAGGTATCAAATAACAAACAATGATCAATGGTATCCAGTTACCTGGGTATACCTACTATACTTATGTATCAATGAGTGCGTTACATAAAACCGTTCACATTTTTCGCTGAGAAGAGATTGCGACTTGAATTGTCGGTCGATAATATTAATAACGCAAGCGTTATTGCGATATCTGTTTTCAGTAAGTATATTTTTTGTAATAGGACGGCCACGAAGTTACACACTGCTGCGATAATAACGACGCAATAGAAGTAGAACGTTTGCGTTCTTCCGTCCTGCGATATTCCGATATTGTGTTCTTACTGTGCGTTTGCTTTGCACTGGCGAAACATTCAAACAAAACATGTTGAAACTTAAATCTCTAGTTACTGTCAAAGATTGTATGGAACATTGACAGAAAGTAAAGAACATGTTGAAATGTTTTGTTGTGAATGTTTCGCCAGTGCAAACGCACAGTTAGGCCTGAATTACAGAACCTCACTCAAAACTCAAGCATTAGATACTTAAAACTAGTTTCTGGTTGAAACTAGTTTTAAGTACCTACATAATGCTTGAGTCTGCGAGTAAATGAATGAGCTTTAGCTTTGTATAGTCGTGGCCAGATCTTAGATTTGATAATTTTTCATGAAGTGTTCGACCACATGAAATGGTTGTATATCATGAAATATAATAGAACATCGACCGCTGTCACATTATGATGTGGTCTAGCCAGATCATTGAATACTCAATGTTTGACGGTATGAACAATTTTTTTTTTTTTTTTGTAGATCATCTCGCATTACTGACCACTAAGGTCTTGGCTGCTTAACCGGGTTTTCCTGTGGGTGCCATAAGCTTCTACACTTAGAGCCTCCAGCCAGGAGCTTTTGAACTTATTCTAAATTAAGCGAATGCTCGCTAAGGGCACCCCCTGTGGGGTACGAACCTCGGCTTAGGGCATCGCTAATGGGAGGACAGCAAGAAGGGACAGGCTGGATCAAATTTATATTTTCATCATGATTATTATGCGGGGTATTTAAAGCTACGTGCTCAACTGCAACAACTGCTGGCACCTCGTTTTCGAGCAAGGGTCGGGGGGGAGTTTCATTTACTCGGGGATGCGGTCGCGATCGCAAAGGACCTTGGCGGCGAGGTCGGAATGACGGGAAACGTCTGTTTTTATGCACTGTACTGGTGGCTCTATTCTGCTCCTGGAGGAGTGTAATGGGGTCATCTACATGCCTTGGGCGGCGGGTCTGACTAATTCGGGATGGGATATAATCGGCTGCCTCAACAACCAGAGGGTTGCGATGTCTGAGAGCGGAGTCAAAGTAACGCTTGGTCATGCGTTTAAGAAACTGGTGAATGGTTGGGATTTTACAGTCGAGATGGAGGATCTCGTTTCTGACGAACCAGGGGGCTCCCGTGGCCTTGCGAAGGAATCGGTTCTGTAGGGTCTGCATCCTATGGATGGAACAGGGTTTGGCGTGGGCAAAGACTGCTCCCGCATAAGTCAATTTGCACTTAAGTGACAATTTGCTGCGTTCATTTAGAATGAAGTGAAGTCTACCTAGAGCGAAAGCTACCTAAGTCTACCTAAACCGTCTTTATGTGCTCTGAAAAGGAGAGATGATGGTCTAGGATCACACCGAGGTATTTGGCTCGCTTCTCCCAAAGGATCGGCTTGCCGAACAAGGTGATTGGTCGGGGAGATGAACAATTAAACGCACGACTACTTCTTAAAGATCATTTCGTAAAAAATAGTTAGATTATCCACCGGTAGAGGCGTTGATATCGGTTTGGTTTTGTTGTGCATCACGGCGGCGCGGCGGTATGGCGGCATAGTTACAACAAATCAAACAAAGTAGATGACCACCCAAAAAAAGTCGATGGACTTTTATTGGATTTCCAAATATGATATTATGGAAAACGACCAACTTGAAAGTGGCCATAAGCTGCATGAAATGCAACATACATACTTACATAACACTTAAAATTTGTTGGCGAAAGCGTCAGGGTAGCCCGTGAAATTCCAATTTACGTTTTTTGAAATTTGCAGGTAAGTATCAGGTTGTATGTTGGCCTAATATGATTAGCGGCCGTAATTTTTTTTATTAATAGATTTATAATCATAAAAATCATCAATACCCGTTCCGTTCGTCCGTACACGGGTTCCATTTTTTCCTTTTGAGGTACGGAACCCTAAAAATTAACGTCGCTTGTGGCACCCCGTGTGGTTTTTAGTTAGTAGGAGTCTGACAGACCCCTTCGCCCACCCCAGGGCGGAGGACATCCATGAGGATTTTCCAGCCCGGAACAAAAAAAAAAAGGTTAGAACTGTGATACAATGCGCGCAAGCCGAGCGAGCGAAGCAAGCGGTGCCGTGGTAGCGGCCGACAATCGCTATTTCCAAGTTAGTCGCAATTACTTGGCAACAATTTTTACTACACCTTAAACCATGGGTACCTACCCTTAATTAATGATGTGGCTAATAAATCTATGGGCTAAACGTTGTCTGACATACCTTTTTTTTTTTTTTTTTTTTTTTGGGTGGGAAATTATCAAATAACTTCTCCCGCTCTGGGTGGAGCGGGAGGGCGTGTCAGACTCTTACTGACTAAAACCCACCCGTGTTCCTTCGGTTGCCCTGTTGCCGGGGGCCACGATTTCCCTATCGGTTTTCTTCGAACCCCCGGCGGGCATTGGCCCTAACGGACCCCGTCAATTCTGCTGACATCTCTTTGAGGCGCGCGTGGAACACAACGCGCCGTCGACCCGGGCTTGGTCCTTATCGGACGGCGAGCTACCCATTGCTCACCGTCCGCAAGCCCGCGCCTACGGTGGCCGGAAATCGGCTCGCGATTCCCGCCCCGGGCGTCTCCTCCTGCGGCGGTTAGGGGCGTGAGGGCGCGAAATTTGCCTCTCCCTCACGCGTTCCGCCTCCTCCTTCGCGAGCATTACCGCTTCGCAGAAGGAGGTGACGGCCTGCCATTTCCTCTCGCTCCGTACCATGGCCTGAACCAGGGCCGGACGCGAGAGATCACCGCCGCCGATCGCCTCCACGAGGACACGGCGTTGCTCCGCCCAAGCCGGGCAGACCTCCACCGTATGCTCCACCGTGTCCTCAGGCCGATCCACACAATGGTGACACCCGGGTGTTTCCTCCCGCCTTATCCTGAATGTCTGACATACCTACCTATCGTTGTTATCGTGTTTACCCTTAGAGTATATGTATATCACTACTCTAAGTGTTGACTACCTAAACGTTGACGTTTAAACAATATGGTGAATCTTAGCCTAAGATTTTAGCTGGCCATTTCATGAAACACAATTTCATGAAATGGTTGAACACTATGAAATGATCAATTCTAAGATCTGTACCCTAATTGCGTAACTTATTTTCGTAAACAATTTTGCCTAATTTGTTTCATTTTGACAGTTCAACAACATTCATTGCGTTATTTACGTTGATGAGCAGATTTTTTTTTCCAACTTATGAAGCAATGGATTAGCAATCTGTTTCAAATCGAAACAAATTGTGATTGTGTTGCATTACGCAATTAGGGTACTGGCTACGTCATTTAAACAGATTAGTTAATACAACTTGTTTTTTACCTTTTAGTTCGTTTTTTGGCAGGGCAGTCGTTGTTTTTTTTTTCCGGATGCATAGTCTGTCTGTACTGTGTGAAACAAAATGTCACAGCTGGTAGGTACCCATGAGGTATGCATGCAATCGATATTAAACCCCGTTGCCACGCTTCACTTAGATGCAATCAAACTGCCTGGCCTTTTCCCAACTAAGTATGTTGGAGTCGGCTTCCAATCTAACTGGATGCAGCTGAATACCAGTATAAAGTTCTGTAACGCGATCTAGCGCACATTTAACACATTTTGACTAGTAAAACCACTGGGTAAAACAAACAAATCGCTACAATAAACACTCTTCTAATATGTCGTCGAGGCACTGAAGGCACACAATGCTGCCTGCTGGCAACCAGGCATCGGCTCTCGGTCTATACGGCACAGCGCACCCTTCCTGAAGTAGATACTTATACCCATGTTCGGACAGCACCTGTGTCCACCGGAAAGAAAGGCGCCATGTTGTCTCTCCACTTCTCCAGCCACAACCACTCCTTCACGACGGGCTTTACCGTCACGATGTCCCTGATCTTATTATTTTCAAGCCATCATATTTCAATCGCACTGCACTCGTTTTTTGAGGTGTTACATCTTTCCTCTCGCTTTCCTGCAATCTGTGGGAATGATTTCGTGAAAAGGGACGGAAGTGTATTACAGGAAATCGGGAAAGTGTACGCTATTTGATTGGACCAATAAGCGCGCGTGGTTCTAAAGTTGGCTGTCACAAATGACCTCGGCGAAGCCCCGCCCCTTTTAATGTTGCTTATTGCTAAGGTAAGATGTCAGATGTTAGGCTGGTTTCACAGCTGTCTGGGAGACCCGCACGAGCCGCCCGCGCACGGGAGACCCGTACGGGTAGCGCCCGCAGTGCTCGGAAACGAGGGAGTTCGTACGATACGCTTGCTAGCGTTGTACGGGCTCTACCCGGAGCTGGTTGCGTACGAACCAATCCGCTTCGTCGTTGTGAAACAATATTCTAGCGCCTCACGTGTGTCTCCGTTCCGGGAGCCCGTACGGGCGGCCCGCACGGGTGTCCTGGACAGCTGTGAAACTAACCTTAAACATCATATGCGACAAATGTAAGGCTCGCTTGTTTTTGCTGACGCACCTCGGTTGCTCAAATGCCTGTACGTTGCAATTTTTGGAACGAAGTTCCTTATCGCGGCTTGTGCGGTAGAAGTTGACTGATAGAAATCGTCACGTAAGGAAAAAGCGTTATGCCCCTCCATGCGACTTTCTCTGTCTCTTTCTATCATATATGAGTATGTGTGTGCGTGCGAGTATCGCGTAAGGAATTTCGTTTCTGACGGGGGTCCTCCGACCACACAAGTTTTGTGCAAATAAATACTAAAAAAAAAAAAAAAGGATTTAGGTATTGTTTATTTTTATTGATTATTTTTATCAACCACAGCTGACACTGCTAGCACAACGGAATTAATGCTTAAAGCCTCGTGCAGACAGGCGCGACACGACTCCAATAATTGTTCTACCGTGTGGTTTTCTTAGAAATTGTTTTGTTAGAGTCGCGTCACGCCATCCCGTCACGCTAGTCTGCACGAAGCTTTAAGCAGTCATGGAGTCAATTTCAGTAAAACAATTATCGGTATATGCAAGGAAAGTTGCAGGAAAAGCTAGCATTACCCAACTGGCAAAAACATGTGCTATAATAGTCGAGGCCACGTTTCTGTTTCAGCTCATAGTTCAATAATGTAGATGTAATAAGTCGTATAAAAAGAGTGTAAACGTTTACGCAACGCGATTTGGGCGCAAATTATTCAGCTAATAGTGCTATGAAAGTCGTGTTACTGTTGAATAAGGAACATAATTATGAAATAATTATCGAGTAAAAGCAAAACTGGATCAAATTTAGAGTAGCAATAGCACTGCCTTTCCATGACCATTGATGGAGTTAAAGCTTTTTCGTTACTATTAATAAACAAAATCATGGAGTAAATGTTGCCGATTAGCCATAAATCATCATTTTTGTCAGTTAAAGCAAATTATTTGCTATTATTCCACAATTTCGCTGTGTATCAGTTATTTCATCACAATTTTTCCATTATTTTATGAAATGGAACTTTGTGTGTGACTTATGATAACAAATATGTACAAATATGGAAGTATTGAATATACCTAGTTACTTAATATAGAATGTTAGAAATAATGAAATAATTTTATTTCAATGTACTGTCTATAGAATTTTGCATATCTATATGTAAATGAACATGCAAAGTAAATTTATCGATGAAATCGTAGGAGTTATTTAACATATATTTGTGGGCCACGCTAATTATTAATAATATAATAGTAATAACAAATAAATTTTATTAAAATCCTAGATCGAGGTCCATTAAATAATAATAATAATAATACCCCCACCGCCGTATCTCTACGTTGACGTCGTGGTGGGGCTTGCGCGCTCCGAACTCTAGGCCTGTGCCGGTAGAGTTTACTTTGCCGGAACGGGTCTGGGATGAGGAGCCAGACCAAGAGAGATACAAAAACCCGCAGGGCAGCATGTGGCGAGCTGTTGGGCAGTAGCGACCCCACGGACCCTATCTCCGGGAGAAGTCTTGTTCCTCACTTCTGGCTTGCCTTTATTGGCCGGCTGGAGTGAACACTGACGAGGAATAGAGCTCCCACCTCATTCTTGCCTTTATTGGCCGGCTTGAGTGGAGATTCGCTAGAGCAAACGTGCTCGGAGGAAGGAAGTATTCCAGTAAGATGCTGGTAGGGATCTTGACCGTACTTCCGGGATTGTCCTGATAGCCGTGGAATACCTCTCCACTCCTCATAAGCACCTCAGGACGTGTTGCCTCCTTGTCGCTACGACACTATGTGCTAGCGACCGTTTTCGGGGGCCCATTATTGAGTGTGCAAGTCACCCCCTGCCATTTTATCCGTGTACATATAAAACATAGATCAGGCAGGGGCCATAGTCCTTCCATAGTTCCAGGTGACCAGTCCACTTTAGAAACCCAAACCCACAGTCCGATATCTTTGTTTCCATATCTTACAATAGTCCTACACCAACCGTGGGTTGTCCTTGGCTGCACTTGCGTAATGCGAACAGGGATAATCGTCGGTTGGTGCCTCATTCCATATAAAATTGTCTAAGGGGCCTCTGCGACTTGGCTTCGGCTCCTCGTACGCCTTTCAAAAGACCGGGACCCTAAGGTCCCGAGATATTTAAATATATGTAAAAATAATAATAATACTTTATCCGTGTGCATATAAAACATAGATCAGGCAGGGGCCATAGTCCTTCCATAGTTCCAGGTGACCAGTCCACTGTAGCAACCCAAACCCATAGTCCGATATCTTTGTTTCCATATCTTACAATAGTCCTACACCAACCGGGGGTTGTCCTTGGCTGCACTTGCTTAGTGCGAACAGGGATAATCGTCGGTTGGTACCTCATTTCATTAAAAACGTCTAAGGGGCCTCGGCGAGTTGGCTTCGGCCCCTCGTACGCCTTCCAAAGGTCCGGGACCCCAGGGTCCCGAGATATGTTAAAGACATTTAAAAATAATAATAATGTTTATTGCAATAAAAAATGATTACATATGTTACAAATATGGAACAACATAAAGTGCATTCAAAGTCAAAGTCAAAGTCAAAGTCAAATCATTTATTTCAAATAGGCCCATGTATGGCACTTTTGAACGTCGAAATTTACAAAATATTAAAAATGATTCTAGTCGCCCCTTCCAAAAGGTAGTTTTCGTATGGAGAAGAATGGGCAAGAAACTCCACCGTTACTCTTTTAAAATGTTTTACAATAGTTTGTATAGGTACGTACATTAGTTAAATAATTATATGTGAAGACGATGCACCTAGAATAAAATTACTATACCACAATAGGTAAAAAGAATTAAAAATGAAGCAACGACAGATAATTTAATATGTGATAGATACATGGTGCTCACATATTTACAAACATTGTAAAAGTAGACGATTTTCCTAAAATTTTGTAATTAATAAGTCAGTGTGTGAGAAAGTAATCACAGAATGTTAAATCAATGTCATAAAACACAAAATAATCAATTTTACAATTAAATTAGCAACCAGTTTGATTTTGTCTTGATTCTAAATTGTCCTATGGAGCAGGACCAGCATGTTTCCAAGCACTCTTATCCTGGATATAATCCTCTAATTTGTAATATGCTTGTTTACAAAGTGCACTTTTGATATGAGTTTTAAATTTTCTTTCATTTAATTGCAATATGTCACAAGGTATTTTGTTGTAACATTTAACACAGTACCCCATAAAAGATGTATGTACTTTAGATAATCTGTAAAATGGTTGATCTAATTTATCTTTATTTCTAGTATTAAAATTATGTCTATCACTTATTTTATTAAAGAGATGTGGATTTTTCCTTACAAACATAATATTTTCATAGATGAATTGGCAAGGTACCGTCATAATATTAATCCTTTTAAAAAGTTCCCTGAGAGATTCGCGGCGACGTAGATTATAAATGGCTCTGACAGCTCTCTTTTGCAAAATAAAGATGGATTCAATGTCAGCAGCCCGACCCCACAGTAAAATGCCATACGACATAATGCTGTGAAAGTAGCTAAAATAGACCAAACGCGCGGTTTCCACATCTGTTAACTGTCTTATCTTTCTAACAGCATAAGCGGCCGAGCTTAACCGCCCCGCAAGAGATGTTATATGAGGTCCCCATTGTAATTTCTCGTCTAGCGTGATTCCTAGGAAAACTGTTTGATTAATAAATTCCAGTTTTTCTCCATTCAATATGATGTCACATTCGCTACTTTTAACATTAGGTAATTTAAATCTAATGCATTTGGTTTTTTTTTTTCATTGGGTATTATCTCCTGGCTTCCAAACTAGGTTAATAGCCTGTGACTTGGGGACCAGTGACTCCATAAAGGTATACACATAGATGATCAAAATGTTTTAAAACAAACAAAAAACTGCTTTCACCAGTAACATAGTGAACATAACATTACAATTATTTTTATGTGTTTTGAAACAAGAAAAAGTAAAAATAATTTGTAATAAAAGTAATACGTAATTGAGTGAGAGTGAGTTAGTCGTGGTAGGTATAGTAGGTGTGTTGTGAATGAGCAAGTAATGTGAGAGTGCGGAGGGTGTTAGGTGTGAACGTGTTTTGGTAGGTGTGTGAAAGTGGGGGTTGTGTATAAGTGTTTGTGTATAAAAATACTTGAATAGGGGTAGATCTGACTTAAGCATGTGGGAAGAAAAGTTTTTCGGTCACTTCATATGATTTCTCAAGCAGCCATTTCTTAACTATGTTTTTGTATTTGTGATAATTTAAACTGTGGATATGGAGAAATTTATTGATTTTATTATATAGAATATAGCTGAGGTAGGTAAATTGGTGCTTTGCGTAGGTGGTTTTATGTCTAACTGGAGGAAAGGCAATGTCTGCGCGACGTTTAGTACTTTCTGTGAACGGCAGCCGATGTTTCCTTAATACACACTGTAGCACATATAAGCCTCTCACTGTCAAAACCTCACCTTCCCTAAAAAGTTCCAAAGTGGGGTATCTATAGGGCTTGAAGAACATAACTTTGAGAATTGCTCTTTGAGCTCTCTCTAATTTCAAAAAGTATGTTTTGCAGGCGCCACCCCAAGCCGGCAAACAATATAGGAGAAGAGACTGACAGAGTGAATAATAGACCATCATCAGTGTTTCCGAGTCAGCCGAACAACGGAGTTTCTTAAAGATGGAAATGAGTTTACGCATTCGGATGACGAGATTATCTATATGACTATACCAGTTCAGGTGTTTATCAATTTGCACGCCAAGTATTTTATACAAGATGTGGTTGCCAGAGTGGGACAGGTACAGCTGGAGTTTGGAGAACAACTATGTACTTTAACAGTAGGCGATATGTGTGGCTGAGTCCTATTACTTAAAGAAAAAGAAATAAGCATAGTTTTTTCTGCATTCAAGGTTAGTAAATTATTGTTAAACCAGTTCATGACAATGTCCAACGCCATCTGAGCATATTTTTCTGTTTCACTCCAATCATTCCCATGAACAATTAGGGCTGTATCGTCAGCGTAGGTAAATATGAAGCAGTTAGTTAAGGGAATTGAACACAAATCGTTGATGTAGATGAGGAACAATGTTGGACCTAGAATGCTGCCTTGTGGCACGCCGTATTCTATTCTAGCTTTATCGCTTGTTACCTCATCTAATTGAACATGTTGGAAACGATTCTCCAGGTAACTTGAGAAAATTTTAAGTGCAGGACCACGAATTCCCATGCGTTCTAGTTTCGACAGAAGTATGGGCGCAGAGACAGTGTTAAAAGCTTTCGAGATATCTAGAAATAAACCAATACACCGCTGCTTCTTATCCATGAACTGAGTCACTTTTTCAGAGAGTGCAATAACTGCATCCTCTGTTGCAATTCCGGCTCTGAAGCCATACTGGTTTTCAGAGCGAAATTTATGAGCATTAATATATTTAAGCAAACGGTTATTCAGAATCTTTTCCAGAATTGCGCGTTAACTTCAATATATGTCCCGTAATACTGTCAATTCCAGCTACAGAACTTGATTTCAAGTTAATTATAATTCGCTCTACTTCCGAATCGTCGGTTTCCAGGACACACATTGAGTTAGAAGTTGAAGCTAATCTTGATGGGTGAACTAGTATTTTCACACACTGCCGTATATTTGTAGCTAGGTCTTTGCCCACATTTACAAAGTAATTGTTGACGCTGTTTGCTGATGCAAGTTTGTCAGGTTTGAGTTGTTGCAGTTCTTTCAATGGAGTTGATTTTGAGTGGGTTATGGATTTAATTAGATCCCATGTTGCTTTGGAGTTGTTTTTTCTTTTCATGAATTCTGTTTTCTCGAAAGTTATTTTCAGTTTCCGGAGCAAAGAATTACAGAAGTTGCGATAGCGAGAATATGTTATTTTGAGGATGGGTTTATCTGGTTGTGTTTTTAAAGCAAGATGCATTTTATCCCTGTTTCTAATACAGCGAAGTAACCCAGGCGTGATTCAGGGCTTGATGTTACAGTTCTTACGGGAGACTTTGGAGAAGCGAGTGTGTTTTTCAATCATTTGAGTCAATAAAGTTGTTAAGGTGTCAGCTGCCACATTAGCGTCATTAGAAAAAAGGATTGGGGAGAAATCAGTACTCTCGATATCTTTTTGGATATTTGAGATATCAACAACTTTGGCCGTGTAGGTGGGCTTGGGCTTAGGAAAATCTAGGTTGATATTCAGGAATACAGTTAAATGATCGGTAATAGGCGAGTCTATGACAATGGATGTTCCTGGTTGATTGGTTTTTAAAAGAATATGATCTAAACAGTTATTTACTCGTGTAGGATATAAATAAATTAAACAAATTTAAGTAAATCTTTTGCTATTACATCACAATACATCGGTTATTAGTCGAATAATTGTATGATTTTATCTCATTTATAGGACATAATGCCGCCATATGTAGACAATTTTGGTATTCCTTCATTTAAATATTTTTTTCCTTTTCCATATTTTTTTTTTCCATTTCGTAATCCATCACGTAAATTGTTAATATTTTTCAATAAAATACCGGTGCTCTGGATGAGATATTATGTAGCTTGTAAAGTAATTAAAAATCAGTTATACAACACCTAATTCAATAAATGTGTTAAACCTGCATTCATTACGATTCAAGTTCAGTAACTGCAATACGAGTATAAACACTTACATGTGTCCAATCGATTTAGTATGCTATTATAGATATTAAGATACTTTTCAGTAAATAGGCAGCTTTTATTCGGTGAATTCGCTCCAATATAGTAATGTCGAGTAGCAGCCATATATCAGCTTTTTAAACATGAAACTTGGGAATAGATTACTCTAATAGCGCAATTACTGCACCACATGTCGTATAAACGACAGATGGTAGTTACTATATGACTATTGAATAAATGCACTATAAGAATATTGAGTAAACGTTTAAACGACACGGTTAAAGCACTTAAAAGTAAAAAATGCTAAAAAGTCGTAAAAAACGCTTTTACACTACATTGTGGTTACTACGTAGCAACTACTCAACATTTATTCTATCTGTAGCTGAATAACTCATTAATTATTCGACTATTTTGCTAGTTGGGTAGTTGTTATAATAAGAATAAATGTAATATACTAGCTACCTACTACCTATGTAGCTGTTTAATATTTACATGACCCATATAGGCCATACGAGTACGGAGGCAATAGCTAGTTATATTCATATCTCTATCTTCTTAGAATTTTAGTTTTCACCTTAAGCTTTTAATGATACCTACCTGATTTTACTGACGATAATACCCAGTAGCGACGGTATTCTGGTTTCACTAGTTTAAAAGATCGGTCCATCTGATAAAAATTTACGTCTGAATATTATCATGAATATAGACGAAACGAGTCTGGAAATAGAACAATTTTAATAATTTAGAACGGCCATTAACTAGGCGAGTCGGCCCGCGGCCGCTAAACATTCGACAGCCAGCAACGGTACCCGATACGAGTTGGATTTGTTGATGCTTTGTTGTCTATACGCTATTTATACTCGGATTATCCGGCAACCAGCTGTACGAGATAAAACTCCGAATCGCGTACACACAATAAAACACCAAGTGGGCTAAAGTTCGGACGGGAGCATTATTTCACGTTGAAACATATCTTTCCACATCCAGAGCCGTGCACAATTCTGTAAACAAATGAGACACCGCGCGTGGGCCGATGTGTACATTAGGGATTTTTAGTAACTCACAGTTAAATTTGTCTAATCAATCTTTATTATTCATTTCGTAAGACTGAAAACTAAAACACAATCTGTCTGTGAGAAATCTAAATAATTGGCCATTAACGGTTTCGTCACCTAAAACAGAAATAGCTTCAACAACAGAATGAAAATGAAAACGGGAAATGCTTTTACCTACGTCAGGTTTTGTTGGTTTCAGAACTGTGATGAAGAAGATCGTGGCTCAATTGCTTTTTCAATAACAAGGGTTCAGTACCCTTATTACGTAACTTATTTTCGTAAACGATTAGGTATGACTAATTTGTTTCATTTTGACAGTTCAACAATATTCATTGCGTTATTTACGTTGTTGAGCTGTTTTTTTTTTTCTAACTTATGAAGCAATGGATTTGTGATTGATTGTGTATTACGTAATTAGGGTAGGTACAGGTTAGCATCAAGGCTAGACAACCTAGCAGTCTGAAATTGAAAATTTCAGTTGCAGGTATTGTCTATATTGTGCCACGGTCTTTATTAATAAAAATCCTATTTGCGTTAATTTCCCATTTGTAACTGATAAATCATAATACCCATAAAAATAAAAAAAACCAACGTTGGCGTGAGCAAAATGTTAATATTTATGATATAAAAACGAAGTTTAGTTTAAAATAAAAGGTGTACAACACAATATATCAGAATAACGGACTGATCTAAAGGGTTTGCTGTTGCCAATAAATCATTTCTGTTATTACAAATCGTAAGTAGGCATAAATTTGATTTGAAGGAGTGACTCGAGTGAGTACTGTAATAATTTTGGTGACCCGTATAATGAGTCAGGGCTTGCAAACATGTTTTGATCTGTCTACCAACCACTTTTTTATGAGACGTTAGACGAACTTTAACAATTAACACGAAAATGTAATGTTTTAAATTCTACAATATTTAAAACATATTTTCAGTTATCGGTATTTTCCAACACGCTTTTCTTTTCACGCTGTAGGTACTTATATGCTGTTAATAAGTTTGCAATGACAATAATATTTACCATTAGGTGCCAAGCTACTTATTTACAAAATAAAAAAAACTCGCAAACAACAATGAGCGTTTCCAATTTTCCATTTTACAGTGTAGTATTTTTTTTCTCTTACTGTTAATGCTTTACTTTAGTGAGACCATTAATTCCAATTAAATAACTAGTTATACTACTACTAGTTATACCTACTTGTTACTATAGTTAGATACGTGTATCTACTACTGTAAAATGTTCTTAGCTAGATATATAATCCGAGGAATAGTTTAAAATAATAACATCTGCAACTCTTCCTTCACTCGTATTATTGTACGATCATTCCGTATGTTTATATCTAAGAGCAAAATTTCACATATTTTCTTTTCACGTCATTTCAATTTGTACCTACTCGTCTGCAAACGAAACAAAAAGCTAATAATAAAGGTGGATTCGGGATGATTTGTATAAAATCATGTTGTTGTTTTGCGAATACCTCTGTACACGAATTTGGCAATCTCGTTGACTGCTATCGCTCAACGAGCTTCGTAAAAGCTAATCAATAAGACTTGTCAGTATCCAGCAGATTCAGATTTACCCAGTTTGAAGATTGAAGTTGACTTATAGGTTTTCAGTTAAAAAAGGCTGCATTAAATATTACAGAGTATCTAGGTAACAGATACAGGATTTATAAAGAACTCGCATGGTGATGGATGACTAAACGTTGCATATGCATCGAATCGATAAAAAAATAACGTTACATACGTCATACATTGTGAACTTCCAAACTGTGTAGTAGGTACCTACTAGGTATTAGTGATACACATAGGTACACTTTCAACCTAAAGTTATAGTTCTCATTGAATTAAATTTTCGCCAAACCTTAGTCTGAACAATAAAGAAGTCACGAAAAAATGTTGGAAGCCGTTTAAAATAGTGACAGAACGATTCGCAAAATGTAGATTACGTTTGTTTCAATTGTAAATTAAAGTCTCTTATTTGAAGCTCATAAATTCGATTCCACTGTTGGTACCTACCTAACTTAAGATAGTTTTTCCAGGTCACAGGTTTACTCGAATGAAAAAATAAGTATCTTTCTCGATCATATTATTGTAAAATGCAATTTCGACTGATATTTACCTATTCGTAGTTTTATCTTTGAACTCGGGTTACGTACGGTTGTCCTGGATTCAAATTGTTTTACGAACTGCCGACTCCATAACTGTTGCTCAAAATAACCTGTCTCGAGATTTCCAGTGCTCATAAAAATGCGATTGATTTATAGTCAGTACATTTGTATTGGCAACCACCCATTACATTACACTACTGAATAACGCTACTCTAGCACACGCACACAATAAATTCATATAACATTATTTAATTTCTACGCTATTATAAATAAAATCTGTGTGTGGATCTTCTGGAATCGCTGCCACACTACTTCTTGGTGACAAAACAGCGCATGCCATGTTTAAGATTTCTATAGATTTAGAGAGCAACGAAACGCCTGTTTGTGGGGTGTTTCGCAATAGTAACAAGGGACGCGTGCTTAGTGATTGCGCTTCTTCGTGTGGTATGAATGCATTATGGCAAATAGGAAAGCAGTGGAAGCTGTAAACAGAACTCTGCAGGACATCTATGTAAGTGTATTATCTATGAGGACATCTGCAGGAACCAAGACATGATGGGTGTTGTCACAGTTCTGTCAAAGTCAAAGTACTTATTTTTGTAAATATAGGTGTGAAAATAGGTGTTATAAATAAAGTAATAAACGAGATATCTATGTATCAGCGCACAAATATAAAAATTCGAAAATTAACAAAATTTTTGTAAAAATGTTATTGTGGTGTCTTACGACTTCCACGCGAACGAAGTCGCGGGCAGAAGCTAGTTATAAATAAATTACAACATAATCTGGATTTGTATTTGGCGTTTCACAGGATTATTTGTATGAAAAATAGAATTAATATTAAATTCGTACTGTATTTACTAGGGGCGTCAGCAGGTTTATTTTCAGAGCGGTGGATCTTCAGCTCCACGAAGCGAGCTTGATTATTTTTGCAGTTCACCTCGGATATGTTAGGTTATCGTTTGTCCATTCATACAAGGAGTAATGTAACTTTTTCGACCTATGCAGTAAAGCCTAAAAAAATAAGAAAATGTAGGATTCAAGAGCGAGTGAAGCGAGCTCGATAATTTTTGCATCTCGCCTCGAATGGGTTAGGTTATATTTTGTCCATTCATACAGAAAGAGGACTAACTGTGTCGATTTATACAAAGAAGCTTAAGAATAGGATGCAAGAGCGAGCCAAGCAAGATCGATGAGCATAGCTCCCGTCCTAGGGCCGATTAGATTTTCGAAAATAGGTGTAGGAAAAATAATAACCCCACAATAGTTATCCCTTTTAACATTGACTTTAGATAGCGGTTAGGCGGGGGTGTCGGAAGGGCGAACTGAATGAAACTAGAGTCACTTTCGTATACAACACACTATAATAATATTCCGAAACGGAGTTACAGTTAATAATGGTTTACACTTGTTATTTTAGCAGATAATCAGAAAATAGAATTAATTCGTCACTTTAATTACTTTCTAATGTTACAATTTACACGTTTAAATTACTTACAACTGAGAAACTTATGATATTTATAAGAAATTACACGACTTATGAGCGTTTAGGTACGAGCTTGAAGAGAACTTGGGCTCATATGAGAGTTTTCTTGAGATTCTGAGACGACTACAATTTCAAAATTATTCTCAGCTCCTTACATAGTTTTCTCCCTTAGCTCGCGTTGCGGGTGGCGACTGAATGCTAACCATTTCAATATCCTATTGTCCCGGGCGTTTGTATATTCAGGGGGAGTTACAGAGGCACGGGCGAATGCGGGGAGGCGGGCCGCCAGGGTGTCGCCAGGGGGCCGGGGGACAGAGTTATGACGCGTATCGTGTACATAACTCTGTTTACTTTGCGGAACAAAGGTTTTATGTAATTCCCGACCCAGGATGTCATTTACCTTATGTATTTTTTGTATTTAGTTGGGAAATGACTTAGTTTGTGTGTTCCCCTGTCTGTATTCCTTATTTTCCTTTCAGGTAAGTAGTTATTCATGTTTTTGTCCTCTGATGGAGGTATATAGGTTTCTATCGTGAGTTTTTACATAACTGAGTATCTTGATACACAGGCAAACATGAATCATCATTCCCATAACTAATATTCACACTGCGGGAGGAAAATGTTATAACGGGGAAGGAAAACACACCTCCCCCTGGGAAAGGAAATAAAAGGGGAAAGAAAACACCCCCCTTGGAAAGGAAACCAAATGGAAAACATACCCATTGGAATTGGAAGTGGAAAACATACTTATTGGAAGAACATTTGTATGCTTCCCTTACATTCCACCCCCTGTAAAAGGGTTCCACCGCATTACACCTTGTCTGTGGGAAGCACGACAAGCTTTGCTACGGGCCGTCGCAGGACCCCACTTAAAGTCTGTACATCGGCTACTCGGATGATACCGTCTTTTCCGTGATACACTCGTTTGATCATTCCTTTGATCCACGCACTTCGATCTTTTTGATCTATAATGACCACGATATCGTTTACGCGCACATTTGGTACATTGTTTGTCCACTTTTCACGACGCTGCAGAGTAGGTAGATATTCTCGTAGCCAGCGCCGCCAGAACATGTCGGCCAGCGCGTTCACACGTCGCCACTGCCGGCGAGAGTCGACATCCTCTGCATCTTCCGGCGTAAACGGAGTACTCCCGGACGCAGTGCCCAGGAGTAGATGATTCGGCGTCAGGACCACCGGCTGGTTGTGGTCGTCGTACACGTAGCTGAGAGGCCGGCTGTTTATAATTAGCTCGGCCTCAGTGAGGAGGGTATACAGGACCTCCTCTCGGGGTGCACGCTCCCTGAGCGTGCTTCGAAGAGCGTTCTTCACTGACCGTACTAGGCGCTCCCAGCAGCCTCCCATGTGTGGGGCCGCCGGGGGATTGAAGTGCCACTCGATGCCTCTGCTGATGGCTTCGGCCCTGACTTGACCCTGGTTGAGGTCCTTCAGGGCCGTTCGTAGCTCGGAGTTGGCCCCGATGAAATTTGTTCCTTGATCGGAGTACATGTGTGCCGGTTGCCCGCGGCGCGCAATGAGCCGCCGCAGGGCCAGTATGGCGGAGTCGGCGCTTAGTGAAGCAGCCAACTCGAGGTGGACAGCGCGCGTGGTGAGGCAGGTAAATAGAGCGCCCCACCGCTTCTCGCGGCGCCGTCCGATGGCCACTTCCATTGGACCGAAGTAGTCGACGCCCACTCGGACGAAGGCTCGTCTGGACGTGTCCACCCTTGCGAGTGGTAGGTTACCCATTTTTGGCGGGGCTGGTCTGGCTCTGCAAATACGACACAGTTGACACTTTGCAACCACCATCTTCACTGAGGTTCTTACCTTCGTGATCCAGTATTTTTCTCTTAGATTGTTTACGACGGTCTCGTGGTTCGCATGCAGGGCCATTGCATGGTAGAATGCGATGAGTTTTCGTGTCAGCGGGTGGCGCCCCTCTAGAATTATGGGGTGCTTTTCTTCAAAGGTGAGCACCTCGCAGGCACTGAGGCGCCCCCTCACTCGAAGCAGACCGTCGTCCGTAATCATTGGATCTAGAGCTTTTATTCTGCTGGTGTTTGGAACCGGCAGACCCTCTAATATGTCGGCCCGTTCCTTGGAGAAGCTTTCATCCTGGCACAACTTCATGAGACAGTTGTGAGCTTCCTCCAGGTCGGACCGCTTCATCTCCGACGTTGTCCGACGTTTGCGACATCGGCCGATAAAGATGAGTACTTGAGCCATGACGCGTTGTATGCGCGCCCACGAAGAGTAGCGCTCGTACTCAAGGAGTGGTGCCGCTGGCGTTGTCGTAGTGTGAACCCGTTGGATGCGCTCGAGGTCCGCTTCTGTAGCCTCAGCCTCCCGACACGCTGGCCACCCCTCCTGTGGATTAAGCAAAAACGAGGGGCCACACAGCCACGCCGCATGGTTGTCGGGCCAAGACGTTCTGGTGGCTTTATCAGCCGGGTTGTCCTCCGAAGGAACCCAGCGCCAGTCGCCTCGGTCCGACAACCTATCTATCTCGGCAAGTCTATGTGACACAAATCTTTGAAACTCTTGTGCATCTGAATTTATCCATTTCAGAACTGTTTTGCTATCAGTCCAATAAAACTTTCTTTTTATTGTTAGCCCCAGCTCTTTCTCGGCTGTGACTGCAAGTCGACAGGCTAACAATGCGGCTTGTAACTCAAGCCTTGGCACAGATACTACTTTCTGTGGGGCTACACGAGCTTTCCCTAAAATCATGACTGACTTTCTTTTTTCGTCTCGGTAGCCTACCAGGTACGCGACCGCAGCGTATGCTTGTTCGCTTGCGTCGCCAAACACATGAATCTCTAGATCTTTATCTAGATCTAACCCATACCACCTTGGTATTTTTATATGTTCCAGGTGATGTAGGTTATTGAGCCAAGTGAACCATGCTTTTGCATCCCTATCTTCTAACGGTTCATCCCACTGGATCCCTGACTTCCAGATTCTTTGCATCAATATGCGCGACTGTATCACGCATGGATAGAGAAATCCCAGCGGGTCGTATATGGACATGATCACGCTCAAAAACTGCCTTTTAGTGGGCACTAGGCTACCGTTTATAATTTCTTTCGGTAGCCGTTTGAAGGACAGATCGAAAGCCAATTCGTCGTCTTTCGGTGCCCACATCAGCCCTAGGGTGCGTTCCGGAACGCCTACCCCCTTTTCTAGGGCTACCCTTTCCGGCATCTCTGACTGAAGCCTGGCCCTCAGCTCTGATGAGTTGGTGACCCACCCCCGGATTACGAATCCACCGGAGGCGTGTATCTGGGTCACCTCATCAATCAGCCTATTAGCTTGGTCCTCGGACCAAGCACTATCTAGATAGTCATCCATGTAGTGCCTGGTCCTTATTGCCTCGACCGCCTGTGGGTACTGATCACTAAATTCATTGGCATTTTTATTTAATATATATATTGCCGTGGTTGGTGATGACGTAGCCCCGAATATTAAAGAATTCATCGCGTACACGGTCGGTTCCACTGTTTGATCCGTGCCTCTCCATAAAAATAACTGGGCACTTTGATCTTCCGACCGTATCCTAACACGCATGAACATATCGGCTATGTCACCAGAAAAGGCTATAGGACCCAGGCGAAACTTCATCAAAATTCCGGGTAATGAATTCAACAAGTCAGGTCCGGTCAATAGGTTGTCGTTCAAACAGGTACCGTGGGACGTAGCGGCCGCATCGAACACTAATCTCAATTTCCCTGGTTTGTTAGGGTTAATTACCCCGAAATGGGGTAAATACCACGTATTCGGATTTGTCAAAATCCCCTCTACTTTTCGGGCGTATCCCTCTTCTAACAACCTGTCTATCTGTTTAGAATACGCTTCCGCGAAACCGGTATCTTTTATCATCTTTTTCTCGATACCGTACAACCTCTGCCGGGCCTGTTTATAGTTATTAGGTAACTCTACATTGTTATCTTTCCATAGTAAACCTACTTCCCACTGTGATTTATTATCCGGTACACGGTGGCTAGTGTTATCTAATATCTCTAGCGCCCTTTCGTTTGATTCATGTTTTCGGACGTTTTGAGATATCCCTATGGACTCTAGCTCAAATTGAGCTTTAACTAGGTCATGTAGGTCAGGAAGAGACACCGACATACAATTTAATGTCTGTTCGTTTTTTATATTTTTATCGAACGGACCGTGTATAACCCAACCTAACTCAGTAAGGGAGGCAACTGGCTTTCCGGATTTTCCGTAACGGACGTCCCGGCCGACGAGTAGCTGCCAGTTATCCTGCCCGATTAATATTAGCGGCTTAGCGTCCCGCATTTCTACACAACCCAGGTCACGTAGGTGAGCGTTGTTATTAATCGTTGCTGCTGATACTGTTTGGGAAGGAAGATTCATGTTGTTTATAGTGCGACATTTGATGTCGTGACACTGTCCATTCGGACCTTTGACCTTTACTTGTACCGCTCGCGACGTTAGGTCAGTAATCCCGTGGCCACCAGCGGTCTTTAATGTTAGAGGTATACATGGGCCCTCTAAGTTTTCAGCAACCGAATTATCAATTAACGATATGGTCGCGCCGTCATCTAACAATGCGTAACATTGACTATTGTTGTCTCTATAATGACACAATGTTATCGGAACTATCTTTAGTAATGCTGTAGCGCGCCATTCACCAATGTTCGTAACTGTTTCCGTTTTATTGCTGTTATTGTTATTACACGCTTTGTTTTCTTTGTTATGTTTGTCGGCGTGTAATAATACATGATGTGCGAAGCCGCATTTTTCGCATTTATTTGCGCGGCAAAACTTCTTGGGATGTTTTCCTACTAGGCATTTAAAACAAGTATTCAGACCTTTTATAGTGTCCCAACGTTGTTGCGTAGTGAACTTTTTGAATGTGTCACATTTTTCTATAGTATGTTCGCGTTGACATACTACACATTCTTTAGGAACCGAGCTAGACTCATCACTCTGTGTATTTATCCTATGAGTCTGCTGCGGCCTGCTAAATGAATTTACTTGACGTGCGGTATTCATTGGTCGCGTATGACCGAAGACTTGTTTCTGTTGCCTAACGGGGGGTTTAGACGCACTAGACTCTATCATAGAAGCTTGAACGTAATATGACGTCGTACGCGCTAACTGTATTAAAAAGTGAGACAGGAATTCTAAGTTAGGTGAGACTCTTAAGTCCACCCCCTGTACAGTGTCTATCCCCATGGCAAAGTCCCCATACTGCGCACGTTGTATTGGCGTGAGTTTACCCAATAATTGACTGACTAACTGTGGATTATTTAAATATCCGTCAGCTTTAATATTTTTAAGTAAGGCTACTACATTCCTTACTGTAGACGAGAACTTTCTTAGCTCGCGGCAATCCTCGGATATCCTAGGCAGATCCCTAACCTTTTGGAGCGCGCTTTTTAATATTAATGTCGGGTGACCGTATTCTTCGTCAAGCGCGCGCATTATATCGTTGGGATTCGTACCTGACCTCAATAAATCCTCTACAGATATCTTTGCTTCGCCGTGTAAAGACGTTTTAAGCCGTGCTAAGTTCTCGTGAACTTTATAACTATATTGCTCAGTGGTATCCCAATACATGTTTTTAAAAGATATCCACTCAGCTGGGTCGCCACTGAAATGTGGCAACTCGTAAGCCTGTCTAGGTACCGGTCGCGGTCTTCCCATACTGGTTATTGCCTCTGCTAGCCTGCTCAACCCTGTGTCCCTTTCGCCTGACGATTCTCGCCGCCTTTCTGTTTCATCCGCTCCGTACTGTGTCTGCCGCCGTGTATCCGACTCGGGTATTGAAGCCCGAGGTACACTTGCGACCGGAGTGGTAAAGACGGGATATTTATTGGGCAATTGGAACGTTACTCTCTCTGTGGGCATTGGCATGTGCATCCGTGTCATAGGTACCGTTGTATTCGAAAACGGTACCGACACCGGCGTATCCAGTACATGCGACATAACATTTTCACGGTATAGATTTGACTCAATATTACTCACGTTTTGTGACTGACTCACGGTAATGTTTCGGGGCGCGGCCGCTTCTGTGGGCCTGCGCTCCGCAGACGGGGCACACGACACTGCATCTGGTCGACACAACACTGCACTCGATTGACGTAAGACACTAACTGAATCACGCAATACTGTTTCCTGTTGGCCAACCTGTGGCGTGGTATCGATCCACTGCTCCACACGTTGTGCTGTACCCACGTCCGAGTTAGAGTCTTCACTCTCGGCAGCCGCTTCAATCTCAGCTACGTCGGCCTCCACTCTTTTCTTGAGGAGGTTTTCTTTTAACTGGACTAACTCTCTTTCAGCTTCGTATTCGATCCTTTTTCTTAGGTAATCGACGCTCTTACGACTGCTTCTGGATGAGGCTCTGCTACGCGGCGACTTACGGCGATCTCGTACGGAGGCCTGCCCTCCCTGTGGTCCCTCTGCCGTACTTCTTTCACTATAGTCGATTACTCGACCACCGGTCAGAGGAATGTTGAGAGCGGACGTCGATGCCATAGTCGGCGCGACAGACGGTGAACCCGGTGCCCTTTCTGACGGCAACCCGGAGTCCGTAATGACGTCATCCTTGCGACGTGCACCTTGTTCTTCGGCTAGTTTTCTCAGTTTACTGCGTGTAGCGATAGAGCTCTGCTGACTCATGGTTTCTAAAAACCCTTATCCGGCTCTCGAAGGACCAAAAAATGTAAGTAAAATAATGGTACGTTTACGACCGGAGGGGCGAACCGAATGAAACTAGAGTCACTTTCGTATACAACACACTATAATAATATTCCGAAACGGAGTTACAGTTAATAATGGTTTACACTTGTTATTTTAGCAGATAATCAGAAAATAGAATTAATTCGTCACTTTAATCACTTTCTAATGTTACAATTTACACGTTTAAATTACTTACAACTGAGAAACTTATGATATTTATAAGAAATTACACGACTTGTGAGCGTTTAGGTACGAGCTTGAAGAGAACTTGGGCTCATATGAGAGTTTTCCTGAGATTCTGAGACGACTACAATTTCAAAATTATTCTCAGCTCCTTACATAGTTTTCTCCCTTAGCTCGCGTTGCGGGTGGCGACTGAATGCTAACCATTTCAATATCCTATTGTCCCGGGCGTTTGTATATTCAGGGGGAGTTACAGAGGCACGGGCGAATGCGGGGAGGCGGGCCGCCAGGGTGTCGCCAGGGGGCCGGGGGACAGAGTTATGACGCGTATCGTGTACATAACTCTGTTTACTTTGCGGAACAAAGGTTTTATGTAATTCCCGACCCAGGATGTCATTTACCTTATGTATTTTTTGTATTTAGTTGGGAAATGACTTAGTTTGTGTGTTCCCCTGTCTGTATTCCTTATTTTCCTTTCAGGTAAGTAGTTATTCATGTTTTTGTCCTCTGATGGAGGTATATAGGTTTCTATCGTGAGTTTTTACATAACTGAGTATCTTGATACACAGGCAAACATGAATCATCATTCCCATAACTAATATTCACACTGCGGGAGGAAAATGTTATAACGGGGAAGGAAAACACACCTCCCCCTGGGAAAGGAAATAAAAGGGGAAAGAAAACACCCCCCTTGGAAAGGAAACCAAATGGAAAACATACCCATTGGAATTGGAAGTGGAAAACATACTTATTGGAAGAACATTTGTATGCTTCCCTTACAATAGGAGTTCGGTACTTTGTCGACTTATGCACAGAAGCTTTTAAATTGAGTAATTGTAGAATGCAAGAGCGAGCTAGGCAAGCTCGAAAATTTTAGGATCACGCCTCGAATAGGTTAGTTCTCTGCTATTGTGTTAGGAGTTTTCGGATATTTCTTTAGTTCTGAATGTTTTATTTTGTAGCCGGGGAGGTGCAAGTGCACCTTCTTACGTCCTGCTCCCGGCTTTTCTTCTGAAAATATTCACATCGATTACTCATAAAATGTTTTCTGTAAGTCTGACTGGTTCTACACTTCGATAGTTTATTTCAATCTGGTGATGAAAAAATAAAGAAAATCTACGTTTTAGCTAAGTAAAACAATCGATCGACGTTGGGATTGGCAGATTAATGTCTGGCAAAATAGTTTCTGGAAATATTGTACCTAAAAGATGTGAAACATGTAGAGTGTTTAGTCATTTACCCGTACCTCATTTTTCCAGCATGACAAAATGATTTAATTATTAATACTTTGTAGGTAGATACCAAATCCAGGTCAAATCAACAGTCCAGTCTGTAAGCATTTCTTTATTATAAAAAACCATGACGAAAAATCGAACGAAATTAGAACTCCCTTTAAACAGAAAGAAGAAAATAATATAATAATTAAGAAAGCCAAAACATTTTCTTCTGAGCTACACAATCAACACGAAGCTTGACAAATTTATAGAGCAACAAAATAAACATGAAATGAAGCAATAATCGCACGAAAATAAAAATAGCTGTGCATTACGCGAGACTAGGATTTATTTACAAAATAGCACAAAAAAAATGCCAAGTCATGTTCCCAGATACTACGTTCTCAAGTGCTTGTCAGTAGTGCAGCTACTGGGAGCAATGCACCAGGGACATTAATGACGTTATTGTTGTATAAAGGACGTTATTGTTGACAACTCAAATTGTGGCAAATCTCCATTCAAGCTTCAAACGCGCTTCATTTGCCGTGATGATAGATTGTCATTGCCGTTTTATCATTGAAAGAGTAACACACTTACAATAACAAAAGGACATGTTTTTAAAATAATGTCTATTTTCATAAAATCAGTCTTCGTCTTGTAATATTTTGAAAAGCTGCGTTCACAATGAGTGGAGCTATTATCTTCATTAAAGAATATTCAGTCTTCAATGTTTCTAGGCTTTCTATTAAGAAATGGTTAGGTACTGAATACAGAAACGTTTGCTATGAAAATCCTTCTGGTGGTTTCTAAAACTGACAGAAATCATTGGTCGGTCGGTTGGGGTCGGCTTCCAGACCGGATGCGGAGCGACTGCCTATCAGACCTCCACAGCCCAGGAACTAGGTAACACGATACCCCTTAGTAACACTGGTTGTCAGACTTTCGGGCTTCTGACGACGGGTAACGACTGTTAAAGATCCACGAATGACAGCCAGGACCAATGGCTTAGCGTGCATTTCGAGGCACGGAGGAGCCTTGATATGGTCACTCATCCACAGACCAACCCTGGCAAGCGTAGCTTAATCTGTGATGGATCGAACCTTGCGGCCGTTTTTATTTACCCACGAGCTCCTGACATATTGTGCCTTATACTCATTACATTATTTTCTTTCGAGCAGTGTCAAGGCATTTAGGTAGAAAAGGCACTATTTGTCTTCGGTAATAAATACACTATGACATACTCGTAACATAACATTATGCCTTGTTTCCCCGAAGGAAAAGCAGAAGTTTATCTATGGTATACCCAAATTTTGCCAGTTATATTTTAAATGGACGAGCCTATTACCATCAACCGGGTACAAATCCAAACTCCGAGCTACTACTTAGAAATTCCAGATTGAAAATCCAATTACACTTTTCCCGACCTGGGAATCGAACCCAGGACCCCAGGCTCAGCAGTAGCACTTGCAACCACTAGACCAACGAGGCAGTCAATACACTATGATAGTATGTTACAAAGTTAAGTACCTGAACCTGCTACCTCGTAGGCACGTCTCGCAAATTGCAAATTATTTAGAAGTATTAAGGTGCTTTACCACTTTTGGAGCTTTTGAGGAGCTCGTGGCTAAGTAATAACAGCCGCACGGGTTGATTCATTAGGTTAAGCTACGCTTGCCGGGGTTGGTCTGTGGATGGGTAACCATCTTTACATACCGAGACTCCTCCGTGCCTCAGAAAGCACGTTAAGCCGTTGGTCCCGGCTGTCAGTCGTGGATCTTTGACAGTCGTTACGGGTTGTCAGAAGCCCGAAAATCTGACAACCAGTCTTACCAAGGGATTTCGTATTACCTAGTATCTGAGTTGTGAAGGTCAGATAGGCAGTCGCTCCATGTAAAATACTGGTATTCAGCTGCATCCAGTTAGACTGAAAGCCGACCGCAACATAGTTGGGGAAAGGCTAAGTAGATTGAAGGTGCTTTAACACTTTCAACTCCACCCACTTTTTAACCGACTTCAAAAAAAGGAGGAGGTTTCTCAATTCGACCGTATTTTTTGTGGTCGTGGGTAACTTCGTCGTTTATGAACAGATTTTGATGATTATATTTTTTTGGAAAGGAGATATCCCAAGGGTACCATTATAAGGAAACCAGGATCTGGTGATGGCATCCCAGAGAAATCGAGGGAACTCTTAAAATATTATAAGCACACCTATAACAATTTGGGTATTTTTTGTAGTAACTCGTGCAGTTGGTCTCGTAAAGTATCATTTGGTGAAGTGGAACTGATGATGAAGACCACAGATGGCCACCGGAACTACTCAGTACTAAGTATTCCACGGGTTGCGATTCGATTACCTACTTAAATATGGTCGCCAAGTAATTTATGTTCGTCACAATGCATATGGAGAAATGGAGCTGATGGTGAAGTACCAGGAGAACTCCTCAACGGTTAACGTCCCTGCATCGGAAAAAGCAATATTTTGTAAAAGGTGATGAGCAGTTGAAATTAGGCTATTGTAACTTGACCCACTAAAGAGCGAGAAATAAAAACTTTTTACAAAAAAAAAAAAACAACCGACTTCAAAAAACAACCGAATGTGTTTTTTGTAAAAAGTTTTTCATAGAACACATTCGCCATGCTGCCATACATGTTGGAAGTGAACCCTCCGGGAGGGTTGCCGGCATTATGTTTGCGCTAAAGTTAACCATCGCGGAGGTCAACGGCATTAAAACGAAGTAAAATAGTGTTTTTAGGGGATCTTGCCGCTATAATAGTTTCCAACTTTTTAATTTTTTGTGAATATTAGTAACCGAGAACATAAAAAAAAATGCTTGTAAGTATTTTAAAACCATGTATGTAGCATGTACTAATAAATCTTGTTAAAACATACATCAGATTTTATTTTCACGGTTTCAAATGCTGTTTTCGCTAAGAAAAACCTACATTTAAAATGAGCCCTCCGCAAGGGTTCCCGGCATCCCATATGCGACTAGATGAACCCTCCAGGAGGGCTCCTGGCACTGAAAGTGTTAAAAAACAAAATTTTCTCATTATTTTACCGGTTTATGATCAGTAAATATCTGCAAAATAAAATGATTGCTAAACGGACACTTTTGCCAGACGTCAGTTCACTAATTTGTAACGCAGGAACTACACGTAAATCATGTTATCGTGATGAATGATGACCACTATGATTTCTGACAACTAATCTGTTGGCAACATGTCTTGCGTCGTTTTCTAATTAGAGCTGAAGATAATAATGATACTAATGCCTGAAATAAACGATTAATAATAAAATAATAATTTTAGTTTAAAAAAAAAATCGGGTTTGGGTTTTTTCCGTTACTTTCTCAGAACTTACTTTCGCAGCCCGGTGGCGTAAATACAATGGCGGATGCAACATAGACAGTACCTAACTGTTCTGTAACGCAGCCGCGTCCGTATGAATAAAGTATTACAAACACGATTGCACCACAGACATTTGAAATCTGTCTGTAATGTGATCGGCTCCGAAAGACATAGTTTTAACAAAAACGACTGCAATACAGCTTCTAAGTACTCGCTCTGTCTACACTGCAGGTATCGAAGTTGCTTGCGACGTACCGCACCTTGCGCTAATACTAAATAGCCTGCCTAGCTGCGAGGAAGTAGCGGTTGGTGTAACCTAACCTAACCCATTTCACCCAGTTCCAAATTTTTCGACGTTTATAATCTAACGGAAATAATACTATGGGTGTCTGCGTTGAATCCGCCTTTTCATTGCCACATACAAACAAATGTGGCTGTACTACAAACCGCTGTGTTGCAGCTGGGTTCGGACGGACTATTACTGCTTCTCAAGATAATGCAGCACAGACTATGTGTGTTGCATCCGCCTTTGTATTTACGCAGCCTGGTGTCTGGATTTGTGTCCTTGACTATTCACTTACCTACATAGGATTTTAACAAAAACCGGCTAAGTGCATGTCGGACCACGCACAATGAAGGGTTCCGTAGTTGGAATGAATTTATCCCAAGAAGAAACCGACGAAATGTTGGAACTATCGGCCTCTGCTTATACCCCTTCGAGGATTTAATTATATTAGTTTTCCTCTTACTTTTATTCCGGGAAAGCGCCCCAATGAGCCTGTAATTCAGGGCATAGTTTCAGTCATTCATTTTCTTCATTTGACGACTTGCATAAGAGCTTATATTTGTATAAATTACTGCAATGCTGTACAAAATGTCTGATCTCTGGGTATATTTATCGTAGCGGGTCATTTGCGAAATACAAATTAATAACTCTACGCTTTAGAATTTAGTTACTCAGGTGCTATAACTGGACTCTTAATGGATTTTGAAATAAACTGAATGGGAGTTTGAACACAAACTCAAAGCATTTATTTTAAATAAACCAATTACAGGCACTTTTGAATTGTCAAGGGGTCGGTCAATCAGAAAGATGAAGCTAGTTGCCCATTCCAAAGCGTAGTAGGTACCTATGGAGAAGAACGGGCAAGAAAGTCCACGGACACTCTTTTAAATCAAAATATGGTTACAAAAAATTGGTTACGTTATTCATGTTGAAGTTATACACGTGAGAACGATGCAGAACGTTAAAAGCAACCGTAATAAAAAAAAAAATACAATTCAAAATTTAAATTTAAATAAGCCGTGGCAGCTAAGAGATGACCATTACCAACTGACAGCGCCCGTTCACGAACATGACGAGTTGAGTTTTGGTGGACCTCTTTAAAATGATGCTCGTCCAAGGATACTTATCATCATCATCCACAGCCTGACTTCACCCACTGCTGAGCATAGGCCTCTCTTTTCATGTGCCCGCGTTCCTGTGCTAGCCTCATCCAGCACGTGCAGTATGACCACCATAGAAGAATAGACAAAATGACAGATTCACAATCATAATCTGTCATTTTGTCTATTCTTCCGTCAACAAAACCCGTTTCTATTATGGTCATACATGCGTGCTGGTTCTAGGACTATCATCACCATTCCTACCAGCAAGCAGCGTAGCTGTACCCCAGTTTGAAGGGTACCAGGTACCAGCTAAAGCACTAGGAAGTGGTGACAGGTGGGCGTTTTGGCGGACTGACTTATGTAATTTTGACGTTCGAAAAGTGCTGATTATCAGGCTAGTTTGAATAAATGACATTTCAATTCAATGACATGGAGCTCGTGACTAAGTACTAACAGCCGCACAGGTCGATCCATCAGGTTAAGCTACGCTTGCTTGGTCCGAGGATGGGTGACCCTTTCTACATACCGAGACTCCTCCGTGCCTCGGAAAGCACGTTAAGCCGTAGGTTCCGGCTGTCATTCGTGGCTCTTTGACAGTTGTTACGGGTCGTCAAAAGCCCGAAAGTCTGACAACCAGTCTTACCAAGAGGTATCGTATTACCTAGTTACTGGGTTGTGGAGGTCAGATAGGCAGTCGCTCCATGTAAAATACTGATATTCAGCTGAATCCGGTATAAGACTAGAAGCCAACCTCAACATGGTTGGGAAAAGGCTAGGCAGATTGATTTTGAATAAATGACATTTGAATTTGAGTGTAGTTACAGGCACATAAGACTTTACATTTTTGTGTGGGACGGGAAAGTACCAGGGATGCCTCCAGTATTGTTCATAGGTACACGACGGAATTACCACCAGCGGGGTTACTGCGTAACACACTTACAGTAGCAATCGCTTTCATTTCGACAGTTCAACCACATTTATCGCGTTATTTACGTTGTTGAACAGATTTTTTTTTCGAACGTATGAAGCAATGGATTATCCTTCAAAATCATTTGGATTGTGATTGATAGTGTGTTACGTAATTAGGGTGCAGGTGTGCCACCGGTTAAATACCGCACGATTATATTAAAATAATAAACGTATCTTTACGTACCATCGGGATAACGCTATCTAAGCCTTTTGAAAACAAAATCCCGTGCACACGACCCGTTTTTTTCGTAAGTAAGCGATACTATAGGGGCTGAGCGCTGGAAGCAAGTATAGTCCTTACAGTGTACAGATATGTGTTTCTTCGATAGTACCTTCAAAAGAATCTTTAATGCTTTCCCCAGTTCTTTACCACAAGAAAACTCAATGTGTAGTAACTACTAACAAATAACGGTCAAAAGCTTACCCAAGTTTCCACTTACGCATTAGTTTGGTATTTGCTAAACCATCACATCCGCTATGCACATCTAGCTCGTTCCGACTCTTATAAATATTATTCTTTCGTTTACCAGAGTAAACTTTCCTTAGTAAGTACTTTAAGTAGGTACTCGAAACCCGCATATAAAATAAAATGTCGGCATACGATATTCATGAGTAGTACTAACATTTGTCGTAAATCAAACAAAGCTTAGCTAATCCAACAGCAGGTATATGGCTGCCAGGAGAGGTACCGTGACGTGACGTCACGTCTATTCTCCCCGAACCTCGCGTCTCAAGTTTTAATAGCGCAAAAGTTAATGGCGTGTGATGCCCTAATGATTGACGCCACAGTAAAATAAGCCGTAGTTAACGCGCGTGGGCGATTGGATCATACACATAATTACTCACTTGCTCAATTAGCAGCTCATCCAACCGTGGCTTATTCGCAATCGTTGAATAAATCACATTCACAATTTATCTACGACTAGCTTCTACCCGCGGCTTCACCCGTGTGGGAGTCGTAAATTATCTCACGGAAAAGTACCACCGTAACACGCACGAAAACTCATGCCGACTGGGAGCTTCTACTGGCGTAAAGCTCCCAGTCGGCATATTTTTTTCCGATATCTTCAACAATCGTCGTCATATTTCAGCCAATTTACGCAAAACCTTAATTAATTATACACCTAAACCTTCCTCGTGAATCACTTCGTTCATTGGTAAAACATTATGAAAATCCGTTCGATAGTTTTTGAGGTTATCGCGTTCAGACAGACAGACGCGGGGGAATTTTGTTCTATAATAATGTAGTGATAGTGAATAGCCGACCCCTCAAATGAATTCAACAGGTAATCTCCAGATGAAAAGACCAAGTAGTAAAATGTATTAATAATAAAGCTTAAAATTTTCCTCAGTTCTAAGAATCACGTAGGTAGACAGATATTAAGCAGGCACCAATAAAAATTATTTCGATAATAATTAATAACGACTGCGTCGATAAAAGAAAAACTGCAATTTCCTAACTCCATAATCATAAACTGCCTACACACGACAAACGACTTTAAAATTATACCTAATTATTCGCATTTATGACACGGCGGTAGCGGGGTCGTTCGGGCGGGCGGCGAGGTTACGGGGGGCGGGCGGCACATTACACGCTTCAGCATCGCACGCACCGCTTGTTTACGTTTTTCATAACCACGTTTCTACTAAAAATACTTTAGCATCCTGCCGTTTGAGGCTCACGCCATTGGTCGGCGCAAGCGCAGGAAGCCGGGGAGGACTCGGGGGCCAAAGGGGCCGCCGGGCGCTCCTCGCCCCCCGGCCCCCGTGTCCACCGCACACATCGCCCGGTTTATATGAAAGTATCAGAAAGGCCAGCCTAACTCGTGGGGCAGCAGAAATAACCCTGAACGTTGGAAGCATCAGACTAGCGGGCAGTCGTGTTGTGCGTCTCAAAGTGTTAACTAGTGACATCAAACATGGTTCTGGATACAGCAGACTGGGTAGGTGTCCAGAATATGAAAAGAAATAAATTTATTTTAACATTATTAAAAATTAAATTAAAATTATGTGGCTCAGGCATGTTACTAATTATTCGAAATGAATTATGAAGCGATATTTGAGAAGAAAACAAATGGTGATAGCTGTTGAGTGGACGCTAACAGGTGCTGTCACTGGTCTCGTCTACAGCCGAACGATTTTGTGGTTGAATGACAGCCGTCGCGGAAGTGACAACTAACTTAGCGGTTATTTTGTTATTTAACAGTTATATCTTCAGTGTGACAATAACATGACACTAAACATGCGGCTGTCAACTAAACATAACAATAAAATAAAATTTTACCATGCTTAAATGAAATTATGCTGACAATGCATAGTGAGTTTCATGATAAAATGCTTGTAATATAAGTTACCTAGTGAGTTCTATCCGTGAAACGAAAGGAAATTAAATACAACAAAATTGTTTAATAGACAGACTTAGAAATTTATCAGAACAGTTAATTTATTTTAAGAATGCTTTTAACACAATGAGAGGAATTTAATGATTGCAAAATCTTACAGTCGCCTGTTTGTAATTAATTACACTCTCACATGCTTCTCGAAATTTTAATTTTGAGCGTAATTTTGTTAATTGATACATGTTCTACTAGTAGGTATTTACAGATTCATATTATGTAACATTATTTTCATTGAATTGAATATTGGAAATGGTAGTTGTAGGGTGATGATTACTTAGTAATTTTTGTAACAGTAATTTTAAAATATTCTATCGACACATCAATATTTTACTAAATATGTCATGCCTAGATTTTATTAATAACTTCATTGATTTTTATTTACAAAACAGTTATCAGGATTACGAAAATAATTAAAAGACTATGTTTTTAATCATACTACCCACATTGTGTTGTGGTATTCCTAATATACATGGTACATTGTTGTAGAATAATTACGAAATACTTAGGTAATTTGAATTAAAAACATGAACTTATGTATATTGAAGTTTAAGAATGATTGCAATCAATAGTCTTTAAGTAACTTACATTCAAATGAGTTACATAAATGCTCTTCAAAGTAATGTAAAACATCGTAAAGTTTTAAGTATTTAAAGTCAGCTTGAAATAAATTTAGTAGTATATACACAAGTCCAACAGGTCTATTTCAGTTTCAACTGCACATAAAATAAATTTATTATGCTTTGGTAACGCAATCCCACGGAAAAGCTTCTACCACCTATTTATCTGCATAGAAACTTACGTATTTTAATAAATATTTCCGTGCACATTACTGTCCACAAAAATATTTTTATTTACCTCTGCCAACACAAATAAAGCCAACGAAACATTCTTGAAAACATTCTTATACAATGTAATAAATTTGATAAATAATAAGACGGACTTGATTTTAAATACCTCTCTGTTATTGCTATTCGTTTAGAAAGATTAATAATAATCGAATTGTTTTATTTTTTTGTTTTAATAATAAAACCATATTTTCATTTAACTTTCAGGCCGATGAGCTCCCCCCAGAACAGATTGCCGGTAAGTTCAGTGACCTTAACAAACCAATTGTTAACATTTATTTTTAATCCAAACGCTCGAATAAATAACGTTTTAAAATAAAACATGAAATGTAAATTTTATAATGTTTACATAAATGATGGAAAAACGCAAGCTTTGTATTGGCGATACGCCAACTATACAATGGAGGATGAAGTTAATAAAAGGGGACTCGTGCGAGGCGAAAGAAATTAATGATTTTAATTTTGCATGTGGGCCTAATTATGAAGACGAAAATAGATGAAGACTTTCTAAAAAATGGCTGAAAATGTGGTCCTATTAAAAACGACCTATTTTTAGCATTAAAAAGGTACAAAAACGTACTTATCACATAGTAAACGATTTATTTAATATCTAAAATCCATGAGACATCATACAATTTATCAAAAGTTAATGATGATATAAACCAACGTGTGTTCAGTGGGTGTGCCAGCCATTTGAAACAGTGCATTACCTTTAATTTAACACTGCACCTTTCCACATTGTTGCAATGAATAATGTACACACTTAGTCAAATATTATTGTAGTCATTATTCCTTTTCAAAATGTATTTCGTAACACCCTAGTGCATCTTCGTATAGCGCATCGACTTACACTGCATGAGCTGGAGCTTATCTGGCTCAGAACGAATGTATAGAACTGTTATCCACAAAAAATAAAAAGTACCTATACACAATCTTTGGCAAATATTTCTAAGATATACTTTCATTCCAAAAATGTAAAAACCGTACGGTGAAAATTAAAATCGTGAAAGAAAACTATTAGCAGGTCCTTGAATCTTGTTACATTTTACATTGATGTAGGTAAGTAAGGCACCGAGCTTTTCTGACTCAGAAATATTTAGAAATGTGCATGAGGAAAACGTCGGGATAATTCATTTTACATCTGAACATCGAAAGGATCCGACGTTTTACTGTCCTAATTCAATGCATTGCTGAGTAATTATACGGGTTCTCGTACTGTTGCAACGTGAATAAGACTTCTTATAAAATATAGCTCCAATTAATTAGTTTAATTAGTTTTTCAGTACAAGTGTGAACGTGTTCCGTTAGACGTACACAAACTGATGATTAAATGTATCAGTGCCAACTGTTAGTAAGTGTCGTTAAGAAAATCAAGAAAAATAAACAGCTCGTTGGAAATTCTGTTACATTGATAATAACTTGTCTGCAGAAATGAAAACGTTTTCTTATACAAACACAGACAAGAGGATGTTCTGTTTATATTAAAGAAAATATTTATTTTTCTCGAGTGTAGAAAAACCATGATGTTGTATTGTGGAATCCGTTTCTCGAAAACGATAGGATTGTTTATTCTTAAAATTGTTATAAAACAAATTAAGAGATTACAAAAGATTATCCCCAACAAAATAATATTTCGATCTCTTTTTTTTAACATTGTTAATTGTTTTGTTTGTCTCTAGAATTCGAGTCTTGTTCTTATTTAGTTGATAGGATTTATGACTTGTTCATAGCCGAAGATCAACTGAAGAACATTTATGTATTTAAAGAAGAAACTAACTTTGTAAAGAAATAGAAAAAGTTTATTTTTAGTAACAAAACTTAACTTACTACTTATTAGGCAGCCTATTTGCTTAAAATGCTACTGCTACTGGTACCTACTTAGATAATTTCACAATAAATCCTGAAAGGTATCATGTTACTTAACGTGCCCATAGGTTAATTTTATACCAATTCTTAAGATAACAAAATGATGACGAGGCTTTCTGCAATGATCAAAGTTGCATCAATTATTTACACGGTTAACGGAGTGCAAGAATTTTTTGTTTATGGGCGTATCATAAAATCGGCTTGGGTGTTTGGTCGGCTGGCGGGCGCGGCGGACGCGGCGGCCGGCGTGGCAACACGGCTGGAAGCCTGCCAACGGACCGTGGAAATCAGATAGAACGTGCTATCGGCATTGTTTAACCAATAACGTGGAACCAATTTCCCAGAACTTCGTAATAACTGTGTACCGTTATTATCGATATTTCGATTCTAAATTCGAATGATGACTAATTGAAAGCTAACGCTATGTGTGCCACTGGTTTAATGTTTATTACTAAAATTATTTCTGTATTCAAACGGTTACAGCTATTTCCAATGTTTACAATAGTTTGCGATTCCTACAACATTACATTGTTTACATACAATGGCAGCGTATACAATCATGAAAGCGGCGCGAATTCACTTACTCACGTACATGTTGGAATTGAGGTGAGGATATCGTGTTTTCATTACCTATTTGACGTAAACGCGTAAAACAATTTTCGTGGAAACTCACCTATTTCATGTCATTTTATTTAAACTGCTCACGTTTATCTATTTCTGAAATCATTATGAGCTTTGAAGTCGGGATTAACGTAAGGGACTCTATTTTATTGAAATGTATAAAGTTTGACAGGCTTACACGCATTTATAGGTTAATATAAATGTTCTTGTTTTTCACAACAGTATTAAAACTGTAATATAAATATTTTTCCAGCTTACCAATTGCCATGGTTATAAATAAGCCTTTCAAAGAAGAAATTAAATTTTCATAACATGTCGTTAATATTTTGAGTTATTTTAGAACACTTTCTGGATGTCAGACTCAACACCTACTCGAGTTTGTTTAAAGTTTGGATGTCCACAATAAACTACATGCAAATCGTTTATGTTCCACGATATCTGCCAACGAACCTAAATCATGCGAGTCCAGCGCTGGACGCTCAGATTACAAGCCAAATGCGCGAAATACTGTTAATGCAATTTGTTATAGTGATTCATTGCTGCCCCTACACCCATTCATGATAGCGGACATACACAATTTTCAGTACAAATTGCCACAGTTCATCATAATAATATTGGCGTAGCATGTTTAACAGTGTCATGAAATAATGATGGGAAACGTCTTTTGAGAAGATTGTGAATTGAAACCCGATACGAAATGTTCCATACCACTTTAATTGATAAAGCCATTAAACTCGCCTTACCCTGAATTAAAAAAAGATAGTTTGCAGCAGATTGCTGTACCAGCGCTGTTCTGGGTTTGTAGCGCTTTCGCAAACAAACCTCACGGCCTGTGGGTGGGTAATTATTAAACAGCTAAAATCTAGAAAAAAACGTAATAAAATTCATGGGACTTTGAGACAACTGCCAAGAAGTCTTGACGATTAAAATTAACACTCTGGCAAAAATAAAAATCATGTTTTTAAAACTATTTTGTTGCCAAAATAACATGGAACAGCTGCACAATGTTGAATAGAGCTGCGTTATCGCGCTCTAATGATAATAACATTAAAAAACGTTGTAAATAGCGTTTTTTAAGATACAAGGATAATTAGAAGATTATAAAAAGTTTTATCGTCGGTTTCATCCTTGATTCTAATTGCGCCTGTCACAAACGACGGGCGTCACCCTGAATAATTGAGGAAACTAGACCCAGTGTAATGTGCCACTGTCCACAGATTTAGATTTATTAGCTCGCTGTGGCGGATATCACTTCTTATAAAACATTCAAAAGAATATAATGACTCACCCAACTGCTATTTTTTTATACAAGCGCGTCTCTATCTTATAAAGGTCCTGCTCTACCTGCAATGATACCTTCGGGTGCGGTTACCTTCGTAAAATAATTTACGCTTAAGTTACCAGAAAATTAAGGAACTACACGTACAGAACCCACTGAGGTGTAAAAGCAGTTATATGGCAACAAAATTGCGCTGCACTGGGTTGTGTGTCATGTTTAAAACGGTTGCAAATAAAATTGAACTGCACGCAGTAGCCGTGCGGATGCTGTGTCGAACCACAGGGCTGTCAGAGTGCGCAGCTCCACGCCACGTATGAGATCAAAAGTTTACGTGTCCAGTATCAGTCATAAAAATGAATTTAAAGGGTTTATAAGACAATGAAATGTCTTTGTTTGCTTTGAAGTGACGGATATGTCCTTTACCATCAAAATATATAAACTTTGAATGAAAAATCTCCTCTACTATTTATCACTCAAGCAAGTCATTAAAACACTGAAAGAGTTTATTTCGGTGAGCTACATAGGAATTTTATATATTTATATTAAATTCGATGACGCACGTTGGTTATTACGCTATCAAACTAAAAGTCAAGAAAGTTATGATGAAAAATTTATTACAGTCGTTTAGTCAATCAGAAATGATTATTAATTTATTCCAACGCGTACAGATTATCAATTTCAAGAGTATTCCACATCTGAATTAAATATAGTTTAGGGTCATTCTCGTAAACCTTGTGCCAATACGTGCTTGCGTAAAGAGCGATAAGCAGTTCGTGCAACTGGACAGCTAAAGTAAATAAACATGAATGAGTGAAAGATTCATTACGAAGTGACTGCTCTTCGTTTACGCAGGTTCATTAAATAATCCGATAATATATTATAAACTAAAAACTATTTAGAACGTAACGAATTCGACGCGCCTACGTTTCTTAGTGTTATCGTTGGTACCTACCTATTACGAAAGATACGACCAGTTATGCCATTGACCAAAACTAAACTTTATACAGAGATACCTAACTTAAAAATAATAGGATATTTAACAAAGACTTCTTATTTAGAAAGAAACCAAAATGTTACCTCTCGTACTTATCTCTCGTAGCTGAATTAGATCTTAACGGTTTGACTATTTTTATAGAGCTTTCAAGAATTTGACGGTTACGAATGGTGTGAAAAAAAACAGAGTAGTGTTTGATAGGGCGGGTATGAAAGACATGCAAGTTGGTGTTGTTTTTGTTCTTTACTGTCGCCCTACATTCCCATGATGCGCCACGCGCGTCGCGTCGCCGGAGCGCACCGCTGCACCACGCTGATGCACCGAAATAGCTGCATTGCACAACTTATTCGCACCACATCTCAGTGCATTGAACCGATGTCCTAATCTCATCGCTAACCGCCCAGTCGAACGATCAGTTTAACTAGTTTTATTGCCAGTGCAACACAGCATTTCCCTGGGGTTCAAAACGTATTGTGAATAAAAAAAAGTCAAAGCCTAGACCAAATCAAACGTGCAATTGACATCATGTCACATACGTTAAATATTGACGGTAGGAGATGGCGAGCGTTTGATTTGTAGTTCGGTTACGTAATGATCTGGTGGATTGGTTAAAGCAGGATTATTGTTGCAGTCCTCCGCAAGGCGTTCGATGGCTTCGACCACAACCGCTCGGGCAGCATCCCCTGCGACTTCGTCGCGGACATCCTCCGGATGATGGGGCAGCCCTTCAATAAGAAAATCCTTGAAGAGCTCATCGAGGAAGTCGATGCTGACAGTGAGTTTTTATTATGTGTTATTTTTAACGTGTGTCCTTTATGAGGTACCATCAACCACTTTTTTCGACATGACTGGCCCTTAAAGGACCTTATTATGTATATATATTTAACTTATCAGATTATTTTTAAACTATTGCTCATACTCACCCATGGGTGAGTCATCGAAACTATATTTATATAACGTAGTTGTGCTATATACGTTACTGCAGCTACTAAGCAGTTTGAATTACCTACATTTTATTTAACGTTGACTAATAATTTTGTAAATATGAAGAGCTATCAGACAAAAGTTCCTAGTCCTGGCCAGGTAGACCGCTACCAGATTCTGCATTAGATGGTACGAACCATAATTTATCAAGTGGGCTTTAGCGTTCATTGTCCTACACGAGAGTACCTACCTATAAATAAGATGAATTGTTTCAATTCCAGAGTCGGGTCGTCTTGAGTTCGGAGAGTTCGTGACGCTGGCAGCCAAGTTCATCGTTGAGGAGGACGCGGAAGCCATGCAGAAGGAGCTCCGGGAAGCGTTCAGATTATACGACAAGGAAGGTGAGAATTGCCTACTCACGGGTGTTCTTCAGAAAAAATCGTAGATTATAATTTATAGCTAGTATCCATGCATCGAAAACTGAAGTGCTAGGCTCTTGTAGGTACCTACTTGTAGCAAGTTCTATCCCACTACATCTCATTCACTTGTGCTATCTTATCTGTTATCGAAATTTTATTGCTATAACAGATTATGACTTTTCTTAAAATCCACAAGGTCTTTATCTATAATGAAATTGTTTGTTAACAGGCAACGGTTACATTCCCACATCAAGCTTGCGCGAGATCCTTCGCGAGTTGGACGAGCAGCTGACAGAAGTTGAACTGGACGGCATCATCCAGGAGATCGATACCGACGGCAGCGGCACCGTGGACTTCGATGGTAAGACCACTAAGCATTATAGTTTAGTTAGCCTTGGAACAGTACTTTGCTCTACAGTTTACTCCGGAGTAAATGCATGTAGAAGGCAGAAGAGCTTACTCTTCTGCCTTCTACATGCATTACTCTTATATGTTAATATATGGAAGCAACTTATGCATACAGCTTTTGGGCTCAAACATATTTTGTTCAGACAACTGCCTTCAGTGAATGGCCCCAAATTTTGAATAATAAGTTTAAATGTTATTGGTCTCGGTTGTTGAGTTCATCTTCAGCCTCCTCAGATACCTCGCCATACTAATGACAATCCCAAATATGAGAATTCTATATGTGACTCAGTAGTGGGTGGACATGGGCCAAATCGAAACGTTATTTAGAGTAGAACACAACGCATTAATTAGTCCCGATACCATTACAGAATGCATAAAGTTACCCTATTTGTACATGAGCAGACTATTTTAGCAAATTAATATATTGTTTCAGAGTTCATGGAGATGATGACAGGAGAATAAACTTGTAAATCTACACACTTTTATATATTTATTTAATCTAATGTAAGGAATCTCTACTATATTTCGGTACTTCAACCTTTCGAATCTTGGGAACATTGGACGAGATCACTTCATGCGATGGAATGAAAACATCACATCTGTTTCATTGGTCAATTTCATTAAAGTATTATGTATGTATTGTACAAAATAATATTTTGTTCTTGTTTAATTGATGTGTGTGATTGCGTATAATGTTTATATCTACTTTATTAATAAATCTTTTATTCTATTACCTATGTTTGAATGAGCTCTACGACATTACCACATCCGACGGATTTAGATCGCAACGCGGTGTAAAAACGACTAATTCTTAAAATAATATTCGTGTCGAGAATGTTGAGATATCATTTCATTTCTTAAGATTTCTATTCAAGATAAATATAATGACTCCTCTGCTTTTAAAGCGGACGCCAAATTGTCCTAGATAATTTTGATGGCATAAAACTTTAAGATATTTGGCGGTCAGCCAGACACAAGTAATGGGACCATTGGAGATAGCATTCCGCTTCCAAGAGTTATAATTATTGTGAAACTAAACATTGTAGGATGAATAAATAAAAACACATTTCAATAATAATTATTATTTATTACGTAATTCTTTGTTCATCGTTTTCATTATAATCAGGATCGCCAAATAAGTAAATAACATTCAAAATATTATTGTACCGTGGGTCAGTATGTATAAAATATAATACCTACGCACATAACGCGGATTATTCACGATTTATGACACATTTATAAATACCACATTCTCACATTCTTTGACATAGATATCAATTTTAATTTCGTATGGGGTTTGTATACCTTCCATTTAGTAAAAAGAAGTTAAAATTCATATTTTAATTAAATGCATCTCTTTTTTATTAAGTATTCAATTAAAACAAATCAAAAAGATTCACTCAAATGATTCACATGGTAGGCATGTTAAATAATATTGGACACATTTGCTGAACATAATTTTACTTACCAAATTAATTATATAAAATAAATCTCTTAAATAACTTAAAAGCCTACATAAAACGTAGACCCTGCTTAATAATACGAAATAAGTAGTATGTAATAGTTATTTTGTAAAGGAGTCTTGATGAAATAAAATCAGATATAAAAACGTGAGTTTAGCGGCTTTTTACAATCGGTTGATATCTACTAAATAAATAAAATAACATTACATAATATATAGCAGAATGTATCTTTTCTGGCTCGTTTCCAAGTCCGAATATCAGGACAGGAACGAGACACAAGTTAATGTTCCGCAGACGAACAATAAAGCACCCTATATACATAATATTCTGGAATATATTTGAACACTTTAATATAATTATAGTCGTTACGCGCATAGTTTGAGGGACATTCACATACATACAATAATATAAGTAAATAAGTAAGCTATGATAGTAGAACAATGAGGCATTGACAGATATCATTATCACAATTTAGTAGATTTTAGCCGCCTTCTGATGGCACTTAGCACATTCACAAAAGACAATAAAATTCGATGTCACACATTCGCCCGTGCGAACTGTGACAAATACCTTATAGACACACAGTTAACATTTCTTCAGCTAAATAATTATTTTTACATATATCAAAGTCAAATATTAAAATTCATTGGTAACGTATTTAACAACTAAGCTTTACAAAGAGTCTTCGATTAAAACATTACAGCTATTCATCCTTAGTGTAACAGCGTTTAATGTATAATGTGTATGTATGTACATCTATACATATCTCTCACAATCTCTTTAGCATCTTGGCTTCGGATAGCTAGATTTATCTAAGATTTCGTAAAGAACTACTTACAGATGAGATCTCAATTTGAACTATGTTTTACCAAACGTCCCTCTCTTGCCTGAATATTCAAAGCTAATTATCACATTTTATAGAAACGTTTAGTATTACAATGCAATAAATTACTAAATTTATTTTCATAAATGATAACATAGTGCTTGCCTATCACATTATAACAACCAGCAAACAAACAGAATGCACTACATTACAAACATATCAAGCGTTACCTGCGGTTCTATTGTTTCATATTTTATAGAGCAGCTAGCATACTGTAACCCGATCCAAATGATTAATATACTTCTAAGGAATGAGCGACAGGATGCTGGTCGGAACTGGCGAGGCATTAGTGAGCTATACAGGTGGTCTTAGTTATAATATTCTTGTTTACTTAACTAGAAATAGTTTTATGAATACTGTTTAAGTAGATAGATCTTCATTCCTTTTAAAGCTGGCTGTGTCTTTCAGACGCAACCCACGAACAGTCCAGTTGCGAAATATTCATAATACTCTGAAACAAGGTGAACTACATTTTAGTGCAAATCCTTACAAATTAACTACTTCTAATAATTTGTTATATTATTTATATAAAACTTTGGCAACAGCTGCACCAATGCAGGTCATTCTAAAACATTTTCTATTTTGATAATAAACAAACGGATTTATAATAGACAAAACGTTACAAATTAATTGTGGAATCCAGTGTTATTTAAACATACCTATTATTTAACTAAAACTTGAGTTTAAATATTAGTTGGGTGTTATATTTAGGTGCTATTTAAATTGAAATGTTATAAATCTACTCATAGGATTTAGTTAAGATAATACCTCACGTCGCCACACTGGCTTTTGACTAGTAGAAGCATCGCCACAAATACATTAGTGCAGTATAGGAGGCGGCGGTCGGGAACGGCTGTTGTTGGGCTTGGGCACCGCGCTGGGGTCCAGCAGGCGCGAGTCCTTCTGCGCGGGCGCGCGGCCTCCGGGTCCCTTGCGGCGCCGGCCCAGCCACGGCGGCGCCGGGCCCAAGCACCACGCCGTGCGCGCCCACTCGCGCGGCTCCGCGCCCAGCCGCGAACACTCGCGCGCATAGGCGCGGTAAGCCGCGCAGTGGCAATTCGTGCCTGAACAGCTGCGAGCGTCCACCTCGCAAGCTTCTTGATAGTTGTGCGGATTCACCTTAGTCGTACAATCTGTGAACGCTTCGTACCGTACGAATCCGCGACACAATCGTCGAGCCTTCATCACCTTTGACGGACGATTAATATTTGGGCCCGGACGCTTCTGACGCCGCGTGCACGCCCGCGTCCCTCCTACTCGCCATGAAGATCCGAACCTCCAAGTATCATTGAGTAGCCTACCATCACGAGTTTTCATATCGTCTCTAGCTACCGAATTAAAATTGCCACAGAGACCGCACAATTTTCCTTTATACACACTAGACACTGTCACTTCGAGAAAACCATCACCGTCCCATAGCATCTGTAAACCGATATCAGCCTTTAGTAGAACAGATCCATTACTGCGGGTTATGTCTGCAACGCCATTTATTTTATGTGGCAGAGGCACTCTATGTCCATTAACTTTAATTCGCATCTTCTTTCCCATGTTAACCTTAGTGGGGCCTATCCGAAGTGTTGCCGTTCGAGTCCACGACGAGTGAGATGTATTTCTAGCATCGTTTGATATTCTAATCGAGAACGTGCCATTAGCACAATCAGAAGCCAATTGATACTTGCAAGATCCTTGGAAACTGTAAAACTTTCCGTCGAAAGTCTTATAGTGAGGATCTCCGAATACCGTACAGATGCCGTCGATGTCGACGCATTTCTGGCAGCACTGTCCGGGTAGTTGGTGGAGCGTCTGATCGGGAGGGCAGGTCAGAACTGGACATCGTTCCATGGCACATCTTGGCTCGCCTCCATGACATTCACACGACTTGCAGGCATCCAGCTGCCATGTTTCTCCGTCCTGTAATCACAAAACGACCATAAGTTGTACGATCATTGGACTTTGAGTATTTTCTCAGTGTTACAGTCCACTCTTATAGACGATTCGAGATCATGCAAATTCGTCAGTTTGAAAGAATCAGCTTTGAAACTGATATCTGAGTTCCGCAATGCAAATTGCTGATCAATTTGGAGGAGAACAAACAAAGGCAATCGCTTTAAAAAAATAGTCTCTAAACCGTCAGTAAACTACTCGTAAAAATAACAGACGATAAAACGAACCTGGTAAGTCTTCCTGCCGATCACACAAGCGGCCTTCGCCGCCTCGACCTGGGGGCACTCGGGGCAGCACTTGCCGGGTGGAGGTGGAAGTGCACGCGCCCCACACGTGAGCACGGGGCACGTGTGTCGCGTGCACACCGCCGTGCCATTCAGACACGTGCAGTCCGTGCATGGATCCACCCGGAACGGACTCAGGTGCGCGTGGTACTCCTTCCCAATTATACAAGGCTTCAACAGCATGGTGCCTGAAACTGATAATAAAATTATGTTAGAAGGTGTATAGAACATTACATAAAGATAGATTTAGAGTCATTAAGGAGATTTAGGAGACAAATCCATGCGTTTTATAATAACTTTCAACTTCATCTGAGCAGCAAGGAGACCTTTCGATGGCTCTCGATGGTCTTACTGTCTCACGGCGGCCAAACAAGAGGATATATGTCACAAATATGTACGTAGATTTTTTTATGTTTAATGGAGAGACAGTCGACTATGCCTGAAAATGGACATGATAGGACTCGATCTGACATATATACTAAAGATGAAAGTTTGTTTATTTTTTTGGTTTGAATGCGTCTCTGGAACTATCGAATCTGAAAAAAATATTTTGCATTTGATGACCCAGTTCTTGAGGATGGGTTGACTATTTAACATCACGGTACAATTCTTAGAAGTCAAGCTTTTGCTCACACACACTCACTTGGCCGGTTTATTTCTTTTTAGAAAAAACCGGCCAAGTGAGTGTCGGACCACGCACAATGTAGGGTTCCGTAGTTGGAATGAATTTATCCCAAGAACAAACTTAATTTTGTAGTTGAAAAACATGTTCTGCCATACGGAATGTATGGGAGAACATGTTTTTGCAACCGCAAATGTAAGTTGATCGATTATTACTCGTTAACTTGTAAAGCCTACCTACTTAGCTGTGATAGTTTTCCTTTTAATTTCGTTATATACACTACTGCTGTTAATTTTTTCACATATCCAAAACCAACTATTTAGCTGGCAGGTGGGGACTTAATATTTCGAAAATGGATTCCTGAATCCAAAAATGGTGTTTACAAACTCTCAATATTTTTGAACGACCTTTCCAACGACACCCCACACTAAGGGATAGATGAGGAAAAAAATCATCTCCACTTTACATGGGGAGGTACTTACCTTAAAAAAATGTTTTTTCATGATTTTATTTTACCACTTTATCGGCGCGCGGCGTAAGCCAAATTACAGCTTTCTAGTACTAAGAGCTTCTCTGAGCTAAGTCATGGACACAGACAGACGGTCATGGCGAAACTATAAGGGTTCCTTGTTTACTACGGAACCCTAAAAAAGTCAGAAAGAACACTAAGCGAAAACGAAGTAATAGCGCGGGCGGTCGTTGCGATCCTATATTTTATTTTAAAACAAGTTAGGTTAGGTTAGATAAAATATACCCAGCTCCGCCACTATACCCAGCTTCCTCACAGTTAAAATCACTGTAGTTTTGAAGACATTACTTCTCCCTTTACTCAGGCCAAAGCGCATCAAAATCAAACATAACCTAACTTAACATAGTCGGAACTGGATAACCCCGGGACAGATTTTGATGCACTTTGGCCTGAGTAAAGGGAGAAGTAATGTCTTCAAAACTACAGTGATTTTAACTATGGGACAGCTGGGTGTGCCGTCCATACATTTTTGCCCACTATCCTTTCACGCGAACGAAGTCGCCGGCAGAAGCTTGTTAAGTAAGCATCGTTAGCATCGCACTTTCTAGCGCATTGTGCTTCAGCATCTGTAGTTTCACCGTTACTGTATCTTATCTGTTTCGTTATCGTTACTATCGATTCAGCAATTCGTAGTTTAACTCCTGATCTGAAGCCCTTTGAAGAGGAGCAAAATACTTATGTAGTCTGTCTTCTGAGACCTGTGGCATCCTATACTATTTATTATTATTATTTATTTATATATTTGTACTCACGTTCTCGAAATCGGCTCTAACGATTTCGATTAAAGTTGCAATATAGGGGTTTATGGGGGCGAAAAATCGATCTAGCTAGGTCATATCTGTGAAAATTTGTTTTCTCTATTTTCTCAGCCTCGGGAATGTGATACAATGTTGGTATACCTGGACGATATGTTTATTCCTATTTTCACCCGAGCAGAGCTCGGTCAACCAGGTACTGTTCACCAAAATGAGTACCTCCTGAAAAATTTGTGACTTCGTCACGATGACTGTCAAGGAACAATTTTTTTTAATGAACTTTTAAACTTACTTGGTAATATTTTATCGGAGGTTGGATGAGTGCACCTGGGACAGCACTCGCCGGGCGGCGTGGACTGCTGTTCGCGCGTGCACGGCAGCACGGCGCACGCGCGCTTGGCGCAGGACAGCGCGCCGCGCACGCATCGGCACGACAGGCACGGCTCCTCCGGGATTCGCACGTCACGGCCCTCCCAAACACGCTGCCCGTTTATCACGCACTCTGAAATATTACAATCATACATTAAAACGTCGTAAAAAAGAATGACAGACCTTTTCAAGGCTAAGGAACTCCATTAATCAAGCATAAACTCTTTTAAGATTTTAAACACGAACTCATTACCATCAATTTATAGCAGCGCTAAAAGTCAAACGTCCTTTCGATCCCTCAGCAAATAAATGAATACAAAAGAGATTCCTTTTAGGGGAAACAAACTCTTTAGATTAGCAGTAAAAGCTTAAAACAAAAATCCCAGCCATTGTTCGCTAAATGGGAATGAGGCCTGTGGCGGCGCACTGACTACGACAAAGCGCAAACTCCATAAATTAGTGCAGGTAGACGATGAATCAATCAGGGGCTAATGAATGACGTAGCGCGGACGGCCGCACACGGCGCGCCCGCCGCTGCGCCTGCGCTGCCCACTGCCCACCTGCACACCACCGCGCACCGGCCATCTCGCCCGGACTTGCACACATCACAACACACCACTGACGCAAACGATTCGAATACATTCCTAACTAGAACTGTATGCGACAGTATTCGCCCCTGAGGGCTGAGTTTGTTCATTTCGCTGTGATGTTTATTATAATAAAACGTGATGCCATATTTACTATTCATTTATTTCTTACTAGAATTCAATTATGATGGTAGAATATACGTACTAAATATAAAAAATGGCTTGGAATTCCAATGGAAAAAGGATATGTAAAGTCACTGTTGAGCATGCAGGTTTATTCTGTCCATATAAAACCACGTACTGTATTGACAAACTGTGTGGTACTCGGCGAGTCACTTAAAATTAAAAAGTGTTTAGAGCTTCAGTGTACCTACAATATCTACATTTATTTTGTCCTCATGTTAGAATGCGTTTCATTCAACAGTCACGGACATTGGATTCAAGGCGCAGAGCCCGGGACCGCCGCGCGCGCGCCGCCTCGCCGCATATAATTGTGACAATGAAAACGGTCAAGTGTCTGTCGTAAAACTAGAGACGACTACACAAAGTAGGCTGTCCTTTTGTAGGCATACAATTAAGTATTCATCGTCGGTGCGCGTCGTTTATATGAGCGATGTGCTTTGTCATACAATGTGCCCCCCAACACATGCGCTCTTCGATAATAACTTTGGTTGTGTTATGAAGGTTTTGTGCATACGTTACTTTTTATTATACGCTATAAATATTTATCTAGCCTTTGCCGATTTCAAAACAAATGATAAATGTATATCTTATTAATATCTTGACAATAGAGTCAATTAGATTCTGATTTATTCTACTACATTAATGAAAACAAACCAGCCATCATTTCGATTATCTGGATCCTAGTTGACCCCAATACATATTATTAGATATATTTATATTATTGTCATCTATGATGGTGTACGAAGGTCTAAAAAACATCACAGTAATTTTTTTAAAAAACTATGGAGAGACTGCTTTCAACTCAAAGCAAGAATGTTAAACGGACACGCCCAAACACTTAGCGAAGATATATTCCTCTGAATTTCGGTTTAAAACAATATGTGGTCATAAACTATGTATTACAAAGTCACGTCACGTCACGGTTGTACATCACAAGTTAATTATTTCAATTTCTCAGGTTTCTGTCGCAGGCATACCTAATAATACGTGGTTTACCAAACATTACTTGAATTTAAATTAGTTAGGTTCTTTCGCGTAAAAACTTTTCTTCCTCCAGTGTATTTTTAGCCGCGTCTTAGTCTGCATTCTTTGAATTTTTTTACTTTTTATATAACGAAATACCATGTATAAATTATTATAGCTCAATTTACTAAGCATTAAAAGCTGAGTTTGCCCAACCAACTTTTTTTTGGCCGAGCTTTAAAGCTTCGATAATTAACACACTAATCGTCACTTTTCACTTAAAGATCCATAAAAACATTTCCCATGTTGATAAGAAAAGAATCGTGAAGAATTAACAAGTAAAGAAAAAATCTAATGCAGTGTTGGGATCGTAAAACAAACAAACAGAGGGCACACGTCGAGGTTCCCGCAGCACGGCTTCGTCGGTCGCTTTGACCACCGCACAAAAACCTACCCGCCCCAACCTTTTAAGTAGGTTGTTAACTTTTTGATTTATGGACAATAATAGAGACGCAACGCCGTGGGAGACTCGCAGACCACCACAAATATAATTTTAACGAACCCCCGTCGACTATAATAAGACCTTATTTCGTTGTCAATTTCTTTGTCTCTCTAGTTATAGAGTAGGCATCTGATAGAGGAAACAGCTTCGCGAAACACGCGTCTCGGGTGGTCTGCGCGCAGAAAACAATTTCAAAATAATTCCAGACCCCTTCATTACAAAAGTACATTTTGAAAATTGGTTTCTGTTTTCATTACCACTAAAATTTCAACAATCAATTCTTTGTAATACAACTTCGCGCTTCATCTGGGATTTTATTGCAGACTTTAAATGCTTTTGTTGTTTATTCAGCATCCACGTACGGAGTAATTACTCTTTGGCGCCACCTCTATGTACATACCACATAGCAAGCCTTTTATAGGCGGGTTATTGAATAGCAAATAATTGTATAACAAGTTTTTTTTTTTCTTGTATTGTATCATGTAACCTTCAATATGTGATATATTAAATTACATTCAGTAGATTAATAAATTATTCTGTTGTTGTAATAGTCATCTCTGACTCGGTATGGAGCAAGAAACGGGATTGAGTGGTCCATTGTCTATCACGTTGCTATGTCACGTTACATGTGTTATGTGTTCCGTCGTCAGATACCATCGTGCCGTGTGTGGGCGAATTGTCGCGACAAAGTACCTACAAATACATATATGAAAAATCACTAGGCAGCCGCAGGTGGAACGTTAAACACCTTATTAATTCCTCTATTTCCGAAGCGTGGTGCAATGTCCGATGATCCCTTGATCTCCCCGCTTAGCAACTGGCGGGTAATTAATAAAATATAAACACAGGCAATAAAACGATAGTTAGGAATGTGTCGGCGATATTCAAAAGCAATATCGAGTCGTCATCTTGTAAATTACTATTATTTGTTATGGAATTTAATAAACTTGTTAAGGTTTGGAAGCACAGGTAAATTGCTTGCCGTTATGGTTTTATTAAGTTCGCGTGGCGGCGTGTGTTTGTTTTTGTGTGGGATCATGGTGGTTGTTTTTGCGGCGCGCGCGTCTGGGTGGGCGCAGGCGCAGCGCTCGCGAGACACGGCTGCGCCAGCGCAGGCCCGCGCCCCCGCCCCGCTCTCGTATTATGTGAGATGAATAACGTAGAGGTACTCGGCAATTGTGGTGGGAACTGCTGGCGTGAAATGGCTAGTAAATCGTTTTACTCGCTATCGTTTTTGTCGTGTTTTAGATTGTTTATTACATAACTTTCACAAATTCTGTTAATCTTACTGAGTACCATCAGCAAGATTTCATAAATTAACTGTAAGTACTTCCAAACCAAATTATATTCTTTTCAAAATTGTAATGGACGTTGAGTTATAACTTTAGCTGGTTCTTGTATAAACCCTCCAAGCATCCCGCTAATCATTATAATAGAAGAACTGAAACGTAACATTTTTTATTTTTTTTCTGTAGGCCATCTCATAGCTGGCCTCTGAGGCCATGACTATTTAACCGAGCAAACCTGTGGGTGCCTTAAGCTGCTACACTCAAAGCCTCCAGCCAGGGACTTATAAACTAAACTTATAAACTAGGTGAGCGCTCGCTAAGGGCACCCCCTGTGGGGTACGAGCCTCGGCTTAGGGCGTTTACTGGAGGGAGGACATCAAAGACGGAACGGGCTGGAAAACTTACCATCACAAACAGGACAGTTATAATGCGTATGCCGCTGATGTTTGGGCCTCTCGCAGGGCACGTAGCACTCGGGTTTAGTAATGGTGACGACTCCGGCCTCGCACCGCAGCACTCTGTTGTCTTCGTTCCACTCGGTGTGAGACGCGTGCTCCGTGCCATTGTACCAGCACCCTTTGCACTTGGCACAGCATCCCTCTCTCGGCATCACGACCGCGCAGTCGTCCATCTGCCCACACTCCTCCCCGCCACTCCGACACTCCACGAAGCCGTTCTAGAAATAAATAGGGGGGGTCATTAGTCATGTGAATTATAAAAATGGAATTGTAATTGCTCAAATGTTAATAAAAGTCGTCATGACAGAGAAGGAACGAGTAGTGATCATGCATGTTCACAATATCAGACAGTTAGTCCAGGTTTGCTCACCATGTTTCCCTACATAGTAGATGTCTAAAATTAAGTTAGGAAGATCATGAAAAACAGAAAATGGTCTTCGGAAATTGTGAAAGACGTAGGTACATACAACGACATTTTTGTGTTACCTAGGCATAACACAAAATAATAAAATATCGTAGTTTCCTGAAAGATAGAGGCCGCAGGATATTGAAAATCGCTACTAGTTTCTGATTCAGAACAAACCTATTTTCATTAAAAAATTGGAACATAACTCTAACCTAAACTCGGCCTAGACATTTATTTCAAGGGCTCTATTGATTTACAGCCGCAGTTCAATCAATCTGCCTAGCTTTTTCCCAACTATGTTGGGGTCGGCTTCCAGTCTAACCGGATGCAACTGAATACCAGTATTTTACATGGAGCGACTGCCTATCTGACCTCTACAACCCAGTAACTGGGTAATACGATACCTCTTGGTAAGATTGGTTGTCAGACTTTCGGACTTCTGACGACCCGTAACAACTGTCAAAGATCTACTAATGACAGCCGAGACCAACGGTTTAACGTGCTTTCTGAGGCACGGAGGAGTCTCGAAATGTAAAGATGATCACCCATCCACAGACCAACCCCGGCAAGAGTAGCTTAACCTGGTGGATCGACCCGTGCAGTTGTTATTACTTAGCCACGAGCACCTCGATTTACAGCCGCAGTTGATTACTTTATTTATGTAATCAATATTGATGCATTTGATTCAATTCAAATTCATTAGTAGGTAGTACCACATTCTCCTTCTAAGTGCCGTTAAAATGCTGTGGTATTCGCTACGTACAACAAGAAATAATGTAATATAAAGTAGCTACTAATTGTGTCTCAGCATTCACATTTGTGTCAGCATCCATCACGGATGTACAATTGTATAAGCATTCCTTAACAATTTACCGAGGGCTGCTACATAAATTACATAAGTCTTAGGATTGTCGCCAGTCACATTGACAAAAGCAAATAAATTGTCCTTACATTACACATGTACGATATTTTATGAGGAAATAACAAAGTGGCATAAAGACCACCTAATGATAAATTAATTTTATCGCGTTATTCTACCAATTACACGCTAGCTTTAATTAAAATTGGTTAGTTAATGAGCGGATGGTGGTATCAGGTAAAGCCAAGTATTTTATTGCTCACAAAATATTGTACAAATGGGAGCGACTGAAGCTGCGGCTGATTGTGTTCGGTGTTTTGATACGCAAGAGGTTTTTCTGAAATTTTTCCTTGTTCTCTCCTTGTTTGTCAGTTTTTTACAGTTTTAATATGCAGCAAATGTATTTGGGATTTTATTGGCACTTCGTTTTATTTATTTTGTTATTATCTTTTATGTGGTTGTGGTTACTATGCTGATATGGAAATGTAGAAATACATTAAAGTGTGTCAGCTATTGTATGTACTGGCGAGTGCCGCGCAACGACCATCTGAGAGATTGGTTTTACTTTATGTTGTTTTTAATGTTCGTGAACGACACACTACTGTAATAATACGGCCCTCGGACTGTTGCCCTTAGTAAAGTCAACGTTTAGTAGTATTTGTGTCTGATTCTTTGGTAATGGTCAGTCAACGAAAGATGTAGCTAGAATCTGCAAGTACAAAGTTTGATTGGTCAATTGACCCAAAAAAAACAACGTAAGAGTGAATTATTTATCATAAAAACAATAATTGGAATTGAATTATTGGTGAATTCGCAAAAGTACTAAAGTTTGTTTACGTAACAATGATCTGTATTGGTGCTTTAACTTTTTCTTTTTTTTTTGTGTGTTTGACTTGGCCATCGCATTAGGTTAAGACCTGTAATGGTAGTTTTAAGACATTTAAACAAATAAATAAAATAATTAATTAAACTAAAGACAATAATAGCTTCATTCAAACACAAATACATTATGTAGTCAGTCAAACACAACACGATATTTTAGACTCACTTTCACAGAGCATGAGAATACGTTTATGCAATTTTTGTAAGCAAGTTACTAAATGCAGACACGTTCGCGGTCATATTGTCTAACCGAGGCAAAGGAATGCAATGATTCATCCAACATTGCACGGACAATAAAATCCGAGAACATAAAGACTGATTAGGAAAACAAAACGGAACTGATGAACAAATGCACATTTCAAAACACCAATTAAAATTATCTAATACGTAACGGTAATATTATGATTGAGCACTAACTGTGTATGAAGTATGGACCTCCATAATAAGATCAAAAAGCATTGTCGTAATTATTGTATGCGTTTATTTTACGGCTCTTTGTTCTGAAACGCATTTGCATGGGCACGTGGCGCAGACGCAGTCAATGTTAATTGCTTTTCTACATAATAACCTCTCGGTACTCCTAGCTCGTACATATGTACAATTGTATATACATATTATGTAAGGATTATTACGACTTCGTTAAATTCGTTTTAAGTTTTGCTATGTAGTATTCATTGAGATTTTTACCTCGACATACAGGTATTCATTTTAGGATTTTGTCGTCTGGAAGATTAACTTAAGACCCATATTCAGCAGTAACGTTTTATTCTCTATGAACTATTGCAATAACCATTATGTGCATCGGAGAGCACTAATAAAGTTTATTATTTCATCTTTTTTTTCGGGCTGTTTTGTAATATACTTACTTTTCTACTTATTTATTTATTAATCCAGTCTCAGGCCTCAGTAGAGGTGCTCGGTAAGTGGTAAATGTTATTTTAAAGAACTCGTGAGCTTAACAACAATAGCTTTCTGTGACTCGTCAAAGTTATTACAAAATAGTTGTTAAAAAAATATATTTATCCATCCAAGAATTCAAGCAACTTATTAGCATGTAAGCTCGCAGACATAATCAATATTAGAGGCCAATATTTGCACAAATCTGTAAACTTATCAAACGTTTTAACACCAAACATTATGGCGTCCTAATTTGTATAGCCCGTGGTTGCGAAGGAAACTCAGGCGCAGCGCCGCCATTGCTGAGAACTTAGCAACGGAGATGTACGAGTGGCCCTCGGGTCAATTAACCAATATAAAACCTTATTTCATAAGTTTTAATGTTCACAATCCATCGTTTGGTTCAGAGGGCTGTGTTCGTGACTGTATGCCGTGTTACCAACTCCTTGCACTATTGTGACGGGCTAACAGTCCCACAGATTATACAATTAGACTTTTTGTCGTCACATTCATCAAGTAAATTAATTATTTGTTTTATGAATGGAATCTAACTGTGACATAATTCGTCTCTTAGGATACATTTAAATAATACGAGAAGTTGTACTACAGTGAATGATAGATATTTATTAATGATATTTTGCCAAGTTATACAACTGACTAAATATGTTATTGTCAAGAACTAAAGTTACCTAATAGCCTAACACAAACTGCGACAGTTGTGTTGGGTCTGAACACATTGGAAGAAATAAAAGAAGCTCTCGTGTCTTTCTATTCAGCAGAAAGGAATAAGCGTCCGACACTCAGCATGTGTTATGGCAATGTAAAGCGTGAATGATTTAATCGCAAAAAAACCTACGTAGTACGTAACCTACGACCTACGTAGACAAATACACACATACACATTAGTAAAAACAAATATCACGCATATTTACGGATATTCGTAAAATAGTAACCGTCTATTATAGCAACAGGAACAAAAGAGGTGCCCTCCTAATTTTTTAGTTCAATATATAACTGCTGATGCGTCGGGTGCGCGACAGCCCCAACAGCCTCGTGGCTAGTGTAGCCGGCAGGGTGGATGGCGGCATATATATGTCGGCATATATATGTCACTGGATGGCGGCACACAGACCATCATTCAGATATGTGATGTAGTACGATAAACGTGTTTTAGTTAGTAAGTATCAACTTATTTTATTACCTAGTATTATTAGTATTAATTACTTATGTTATGGATCTCTGGTCTGAAAATAAAGATTTATATATATAACGAACTAGCACCGAGGTCGCTGGAACTCTGATGTTTATTACTTTTCAATACTTCACGTGCGGCTCTCTTTGAAATCACCCTCAAATAGCGTAATATTTACGTTACGCGTTGTATAATAACTGTAAGTCTGTCGACTGGCCATTACTTGTTATAAATAATGTGTAGGCACCGAACAAAATAGAACAGATTATGAACACAGATTTTGTTGTACGTGGCTAAGGTGAAAATTGTACCCGGATTCATTGAAAAAGTCTGTGTTTAGGAGCTTTAATTTCGTTGAACAAATGGTACAAACCATCTGTTCATGTAAGGTATTTAGTGATTTGAATAGCGCACAGGTGCTTTCAAATAGGTTGGTAAGGTATGCCATTACTGGTTAGCCGCTACATTAACAAGTTGTCGTGTGGTCTCAATTGCAAATATACTTGGTGCATGCATAATGTATTCAATTCATTCATTTAATTCGAAAGAGGAAACCTGGGGATTAATGATATCAGGAAGACAGTATAGCACTGCGATCACAATTGGAGATTAGCGTTCAAGGATACCCACTTTATTAATGATAAGCTTTCGCTCTTGAAATACTACAAACAATTAGCGTCCATATATGATCATGATGATTAATAGCCACGTTTTGATAAAAGATAAGCAATTATTAATGCATTTAAAATGTTAACTATACGAAATATAATGTGCATGACAATTGTATAACATCATTGGTGCATGAAGTTGTTTTAAATGCCAAAAGCGATAATACGATATTATTCTAAACCAACGCTCTGTTTTATTGCGATCTGAAAATAAGAGATAATTGATGTTGAATGTAAACAGCTGATTATCTTTCCGCACTAGACTTGTTAAAAGACTGCACTGAAAAATGGGTTAGTAAGGTAGTCGTAGGCGTTTTTCAGTAATGATTCGCATGTTTAGTAAATTATTCGTTTAAAATTAACTAAGTTCCACGTCATACTGACTACCTCAAATTCCGAAGAGCTAAAAATTCTAACACTATTTCTATTTTACAGAAAATTTGTTTATTTTTGGTTGTTAGTACAAGCCAAAACAACGTTTGCTAACACGTCGTAGTAGATACAGATTACCTAAGATACTACGTCAGTAAAACGTTTTATTGCAGTCTTTTTCTTAGTCAGTGCATTACTTTTTTTAAACAAATTTTCTTAAATAATTCAAAACCTAAATAAAATGGCCTTAATCTTTAAAACAAAGGCGCCTGGGACACACGTAGCAAGTGATATCACACGGAGTAAATACTACAAATACCAGTCATTGTGCACGTAGTATGATAATCATTATATTGATCTGATAACAGAGTCATATTTTTAGAGATTTAATATCATCATGGCTATTTCAAAACTTCGTTAGCATAGATTAAAAAACTATAATTAATTTAAAATAAATCGAAAATACATATTTATGAAATGGAAAAATTTAAAAAATTATGCATCAAACTTGACATTTTAATTATTTAATCTCAATAACAAAGGAACTAATAAATACAACAGGTGTGTGTAAATGTGTGTCATAAACATAATCAGATTCGGTAGCAAAGATAAGATCTACGAGAGTGCTACGAGGGGCTACGAAATGGCATCAGATTGTAGCAAAACAATCACGTGACATCACATAACCTCATTTACTAAAGAAAACTACCAGCTTTTGTGTAAACTGTTTATACTTAAATGTAAATAATCTATTTCTCCAAATGTCATTGCTTTCGTGGTAGAATTCGAATGCGTTGGTAGAACGTTTAATGCAATAGAGGTAACGTAATCTACCTGTTTAATAGCCTGGCTTTTTCTCCTATTTATGCAATTCCTTGCTCCCACTCCTATTGCCTGACGTTTATACAAAGTACCATATTATATTGAGTAAGTTGTATATAATTATAAATATACTTAAAGGCTTGTAAAACACATTGTAATGTAGATCAAAAGATGTGCTACGGATTTCGTGTCAAAAGGTCTCAACTATAAAGGAAATCAAATTTTTTATATCAGCGTATACATAATGTGTGTTTTGTACTTATCAGAATATCGCAAAACAGCAACCAAATAGATGCTTAACGTAAATTTATACGAGAATCATCGTGTGGACCGTCCCCGAGCAGTCTGTGTAGATCGCGACTCCATTATGTAAATTAAGAGATAAACATTTTAAATGAATGTTAACGTCCACATTTTATACAACACAGCCAGTATTTCTTGTAATATAACCACTAAGAAACTGCTGATTGAAATTATCAAGCATTTCAATGAAATTACGCTTTGGTTTAATCACGTACGCACTCGGTGGCAGGTTTAGTGAACCATCGGAGTGTCTTAAAGATATAGTCAATATGTAGTAAAGTTATAAAGATATATTATATGTCCTTAATAAGCTAGCAACTGTTTATCAATATTTTTTTGTTTATAGCTTTCGCAGATATCTACAGGCTTCTAAACAACTACTAGGTACAGTTCGTCTTATCTTTGGTCGTGTCGGTTCATTAGAAGCATGTAATACACAAATTGAATTGGTTTTTTGGTTTTAGTTGATGTATGACGATGATAACGACGGCTGACTTTGAACATACATTTTATACGAAATATCCTACAGGTTGTTTGGTGATATTTCGTATAAAATGAATGTTCACCCAAAAAAAAAAAAGTGTGTTTGGTGATTCGAACTGCGTACGAGCTTTCATGAATCTCTATAGATACCTAAAAGCTTCGCTTCCTTTATCTAGTTCATCAAATCGTTGTTTAGTGTATAATTTTTTTTTCTGCAAAGCTTACTCTCGTAGTAGATTTCTCAGTTTTTGATAGGCTTTTGTTTCATACTGATGAGGTGGTCTATGATTAATTTAGTAGCCTTAAAGAGGAGATAGATAATTTTCTCACTTCATAAACTCATTTTCACTAACTTAACTTCACTTTCACTAGCTAAAAAGTCATTCACAGAATGAGATAAACAGACATTGTACGTCCCTCTACCAAAACTACAAACTCTATCATTCGTTATATAATTATTAGGCATATTTCCGTATATTCTCGGAATTATGTAATTCATGATTATTCGAAGTTGTCATTTGTAAAATTACGCGAATTTCCAGGAAGTGGTGAGGATATTCAACGTTTCCACTATCTGATACGGGAAGTGACGTACTACCGAAATGTATCGACATTGTACCACAAATTAGCCGATAAAATATACCTAATAACAACGATTGAGTAGTTAATAAATAAATAGGTAACAATGAGAAATCATGGTTTGGAATATTATAATTAAGTAAAGAAAAAATTAAGATAAAGTTGCTTCTACACATTTTAAATGTTGTCAGCAAATGTTAGAAATTTAAATTGATTTTTATTTTTGACTTTCGGTAAAATATATACGTAGCACAAATAATATAGGGCTACCCGAAATAGTCAGTACCTACATAAATAAAGTCAAATATTTCAGTATTTGTTAGACTTACGTAACATGGATAACAACTTCTAAGTTACAACAAAGCAAGAAAACAAAACTTATCCAGTTTTCAGCCCACTCGGTTTCCAAAGAGCGCTAATGGTAAGTAAATAATAAGTACCGTTAAATGCTATGCAAAGGATATTGGACGAATTTCTATCGTAAAATCACATAAGTGAATAAGTTAGCTAGAAGTGCCACATTTTGCACAAAAAGGTGACAATTAAGAGCCAGTATAAAATCTGAACAAGATCCTTGATATAATTATTTTTATGTAGATTTATCGAGTTTAGAATGGAGTGCTAATTATACACATTTAAAGGCAGGTACTTATAAGCTGTAATTGTATCTAGTCTAGAAAATGATCCTGGGGCGGCGCGGCGCGGTGGCGGGGCGGCACGCAAGGCCGCGTGTGGGTGCGCGCGCGCCGCTGTCGCGCTGGCGCCTTCACAACAACCATTTTTTGCGCGCGACACGCGCGTCGTCTCCGCTTTGATACACTCATTTGATACGGACAATGTTATGTATTCAAATGATAACTGAATAAACATTGAACTACTGTTATATGATTTGTTGATGTTCTAAAGCTACGTACGAGCAATAAAGTAGGCTTCGTGATTGACGTAAAACTGGTCCTTTGCTACAAACTCAGTATGTTTGTAGAATAACTTCGCGATTCCGGCGTAGTAAAAAAAAATTCTCAAAAGAATCTGACTCATGCAACAACTATGCACTAAAAGCTTGGCTGATATTAATCACGGAGTTTTGACTTAACATCTAACTGTAAATATTAATTATTAAAACAGACGCGGATATGGAACGAAAGCTCTTCTTGGTTCTTGGTATAACGGCTCAAAGTCCGTGTAAATACCTGCAACTGAATTAAACTTGATTTTTTTTGCATCATAGCAAAACATAACAACAATGTCGATGATGTGTGGCGTGTAAAAAATACGCGTTGCTAGAAGAACCGGTGCGACCGCATACCGCGCGCTCGCGGCAAGGCCTCGCGCCAGCTGCGCCCGCGCCCGCCTCAGCGACCGCGCCCGCCACCGCCGCCAACAGCACCTACTTTCACATTTAAATACATCGTGCACTTAACTACCACACGTTACGAACCTAATTTTCCTTCTAGATGTTCAGCAATGTACCTAAGTATATGCCATTCTATCGCTTCTTGTTACCTTCGGCCACTCATGAAATAACTCCTACTAATAATTATTGTAGTAAATAAGTAATGAATCAGATACGAGATAACACAGGGGTTTTGAAATTATGAGCAATAATCTTAAAATATCTCTCGTTATTGAATACATTCTCGGGTGCCGCCGCTGCTGGCTCGAGTCGAACGCCGTGCGATCATTACAGGTACTTGAGTTAGCAATTTACTTGTAACTATAAAATACAATTTATGAGATATTAATAGATTGCAGGGCCTGGACAAAAATAGCCTCTCGTGTAACATTACTTAATTATCAAGCAACAGTCCTACGGACACGTTGCCAGCTAGACTTAGAAATTACTGCGCATGATTCAATTATATTGTCATGAAGGAACTCGGGAGCTATTATTACGGTACAGTAGTATTTAACTGTTTATTTAGGATCCGTTCTGGTATTAAAGCAATGCGTTTGTATAGCAGTTATGAAGTCGTGCGACGCAGTCGAGGAGTCGCGAAAATACCGACTTAAATTCATATCAGACCTAGGCCTCTCGTTAGTCTTTCGTGATAATTTTTTTGAGCTGATAAACTTGGAGATATTTGGGGCGCTGAATAGTTTATGTGACACATGCTGACCACTGACAGCTACAACCTGGTAAACCTATAAACTCAGTAATTGAACAAGTTCGTATCTACTTACTGTTTTATTGCCAGTTAGTAGATTAGAGCTTTTAAAATTGTACATAAATCCAATTATAGGCAGGCAACTTTTTTGAAAAGCCTTGGTTTCAAAATAACAAATTAATATTCATGTTTGTGAAAAACTATTCACTTAACAATTATTTGCAAGTTATTTAGGTACCTATCTTAAATCTCGTATGCTAATTATAAAACTGGATCACAAGTTTGGTATGTCGCTAATTTATTGACTTTTCGATCGTAGTAGATGCAGAGATAAAGTTTACACACATTTTATGGTGTTATTTGTCCCAATTTGTGTTACGTAAGTGTTGTGAGAGAAGTGGATCGTTGGCCACATTGCCTAAACCGTAATGATGTGAAGTTCATTGGTACGGCGCAGGCGCATATAATCCGCGCCTCAATAAATGGCACGGCTCATTACAGTAAGCGGTGCGCGGGAGCTGCGCGATGCTATCAACCGGCTACTGGTTTGTATAAAAAAGCAAGACTAATGGCACCCTCGGGTCAACATGACGCTCGCCGCTATACCGACTCGTGCCCTCTTAAATCTCAACTCTACCGAATATTATTTACTTTGTTAATGTCGATACAAGAAAAAGCAATTAACCTTCACTGCCTACATTCCATCAGACGTCCAAAACATTGATAAATCATAAAAAATACCATCCGCCACATTTTTGTCCCGTAGTCGCTACGTGGCACGTGACAAAAAATGCCCATTAAGTAAGCAAATGTATATTTTAATTCAGAATAAGCGATAAATCTCGCGATGGGCTTTCGAATTCCGCGCAAGTCATCCGACGAGGTGAGATCGGCTGGGAAATACCATTATATATCTACGTACGCCGTGCTGCCGAGCTCCTACATACATACTGATGTCGTGTGATCGTGTCCACGCCAACAGCTGTGCAGCGATCACGTATTTATTATCTTTTTATTCTTTTATGAAATACCAAACGCTTTGAACTTATACTGTGAGAGGCACTTTATTAAGCTAAAGGCGGATTTTGTGGGTAATTACCTATTAGAAATAAAAATCTAAGTTGAGGAATGTGGTCGGGGATAAATAATAATGGAATGTTAGGAACAGTTGCGTCGGATTCCTGTGCTCGCAGTGCTTGTCAAGAGGTTCCGCATTGTCAGTTTTTGCACCGCGCAGACCGGCGGCGCGCGCCGGGAGCTGTGCAGCGCGCACGCCGTGCCCAGCCACGGCAGCACATCACACGTTCCACGCAATTAGCACCAAATTACTTAGATATCCTCATATAAATTAATTTTATTTAACAATAACCTACACGTCTAGTTCAAATTTATTACCAATTGTGTCGTGGGAATTCTAAGAACCAAAATGGATATGGCCATACCCTTATAGAGAACCTCGCAAACTGTTCAAAAATTTTACCTAACATGTGCGGCATTTACAAGTTCAGTAACTAAATAAGTACGGCATAAAGTTGACATAACAGGTCCCATGTCCTTCGATGGCACGTGAAACGTCACAGAGTAGCAGTAACAATTAGCACTACTCTAGATACACAGATGCTACTTTATTCCAGCTCTACACAACACATATCATATTAGGCAGTAGCCTAACTTGTCTAAATGAGAGATAATTGAACCGAACTCCTAATTTGACATTAAATTATATTTGTTAATCTCATTATCATTACATAATATTGGCTAAGGCTACGTCGAATGCCCAAATAGACTTGAAAATTGAAAACAACATGACGTCACATTCTCCTAGCTAAACATGGAATGTGTCTACGAGGACCAAAAAATTAAACAGGAATAAAATAAGATATCTACTGATCTACTCAACCTGACATCGCCACTGTCGTATACCACTCTGCCCGTTCCAGCTCAAAACACTCCAATTTCTGTCACTGACAAGCCCAAAAGACAGTTTCCCCTTAAACTTTCCTAACACATACGAGCGCATCCCATCACTAAACATTCAGAAATTCCAAGAAAAACGCTAATCAAATTACTAGTTATTGTCTAGGTGTGAGTTAGTCGCACGCGCGGCTTTGAATTATTATTCTGTACTTGGTCCGTGATAAATTGATTTGGTGACAGTGGCCGCCGTATAGGCATACAAACGTTCCATAAGTAAACCCCGAGAGACAATTACGATACTTGTGTGCTGTATTTCACACCTCACATTTATTTATACATTTATCGATAAGTGCGTAACTTGTTAGATGATAGTGCTGTTACCAAGCAACTTCGATGTTTGTCGATGATTTCTTAAGTGATTTGTGACATGGCTCTCGCAATATTTATGAAGGCTACATTATTTTAATTTCTTCATGATATTCTAAGCCTTTTTTTAAACCAAGTCACAAGTTGCTAATTTTAACTGATAATCTTCATTAATTTTATCTATCACATAATTTAATTACTTTTAAATGTAACAAATTACTACAAATTCTCCGATCCATTAATAACCAAAAATCATCATAGGCATATTTTGAATAACTTTTTAGGTCCAACTAACAATTTTTATTGATCAACCACCTAATCATGTCAATTCAATGGTAATCAGTTTCATCTGACTTTTTCTCAACGTTTCAAATGTCAAATGATACCGATTCCGATTACCATCCAACTCTAAGATGATAAGTCTGTTGAAATAGGAATATATGAATGTAAGATTGACGTAAATTATTCTAAACTTAGAATAACTTATTTGAACCCTAGTTCACTTTAACCGCAGAATAACTTATAAATAGTACTACGTAATGAGTAATTGGTTGTACCTAAAACAGTACATACTCGTTATGTCAAATGGCACATACCTACTTATTAATCAAACGTTAATCTTCACAGATTTGTTTTGTAATCCATCTATTTATAATATCAATCTAATTGCTTATGCATGAGCTAATTTACTTAAGCTAATAATAATCCTTGTAGGTATTTAAATAGTACAGTAGGTACAGTACACAACAACAAAACTTTACACAAATCTATAATCGATTAGTTGGAAGTAGAACTGAGACAAGTAACTTTTACAATAATGGCGTTAATCCTTATTGTAGGGTACTTCATATTCTATATTAAAATAAATATAGCAGTTACTACGCCTCCCGACACTCAATTAGATTTTCTAGCACGTGTGCAGAACGATTAATATCATCGTATTTGTAAGCTAAACACGACTCCAATCACGTTGGAATTTAAATAAATCTTAGGTGGCAAATTGCAAATAGGTTAACCTTCGGATTAATGGCCGTTGGTTTTTCGGACCCTTTGATAACGTGATGAGAATATGTAAAAAAGTGGGTATGTACAGTAAGCGCTCAAAAGTGCATGAGCACGCTAAGAGTCGTATTGCTGTGAACACGCGGTATAGTCCGTACATTTGTATGTGTAAACAGTCAGACGTCTGTGGTGTGAGTGCCGTACACACACCACAGAGAACGCAGTTTTGAACTACACACTATCGTATCGTCACGGTTCGCGAGCGCCGCACTTATATTTTCATAACTTTTGTTAGCACGCATCATACTCGTACGCGTGACCTTGGCCAGTGTATCGCATTGCTAAAATTCGAAAGTAAATTATATGTGCTGATAGCAGAAGGCGTTAAGCGTTGGTCTTAGATTCAAGATGGCTAAGGTTCTAATCTCGTAAATCACAGCGCTGTTTTTGCAAATATTATTATTTTTGTTTGCAATAATAATATTTTTAAATATCCTGCCTATTTATTAATGTTGTTATTGCAATAAAGGGTTTAGAATAAAAAATGCGTGATAGATAGATAGATAGAAGATAGAATATTCTTTATTATGCACACCAAAAAAATGACAGACATTTATTTAGAAATTATGTTATAATAAAAAATAAATAATATTTATTCGTTATGTTTATTTTACTTAAATTCACCTGAATAATATGTGAAATAGATGTCTAGAAACTTAGAAGCAATTTGTATTATTTTAACATATTTAAATTTTGAAATGTTTTAAATTTTAAATGGATTTTTTTGCACCATAAATATAAAGCTTTGATCATGGTCTAAGTAATTAAGCAATAAATAAGAATATTAGACTACTTAAAATGTAAAAAAATCTACTGACAAAATTGTTGATTTTAAGGTTAAAGGCAGTTGTTCATATTAATTATTTTAAACTTTATTTGGCTTTAGTAAATATTGGTTGGTATTGAGGTAATAGCTTAAGTATTCATTTTCTTTACGAAAAGAAGATTGAAACTAAACCTCAAATTTTAATCCTAAAATAATACTATTACTAAAATTTCGGTATATCTGCAAGAAATACGACAAACACCCTATTGAAACGTGCTTAAAAAATTCGTTACCATAAATTCATGCAATAACGAATCTGTTGTTTATTAAGTTGGTACGGTCAATATTTTAAGGTCAAAAACGGTTTTCTAGCTGGTTTCAGTGATGCAAGCCTTCAGAGTGCACGGCGAACGGTTCATAATGACGTGTTTTTAATAATTCAGCAAAATATCTCGTTGGTATGAAACCATTTGTTTCATTCACCATTTGACGTCGCTGCTACTCGATAATAAGCCCCTTCCTCATATCTCTTAACCGTCACAGTATTTCTCTAGAACAAAGAAAAACATTGTTTTTATTACACATAATACCTAATTATTTATTATTCACTAATCGAATTAAACCTCACAATGAATTTAAAACTTTAAAGGCATCTTCTGTCTCAACAATACCTCTGTTCTATCAACAATACCCTTGATTAAGATTTATGTTTAGTAAAATATGAAATATATAAATGATAACACTCACACTTAGTCCGGTTTTATTAGATATTCACTTCACTTTTACGCAGCGCAATAATATTCTCTGATCTGATCTGATCTCTTCAATATATTTTATGCCTGCTTTTTGATAATAATAACCACAACACTGCGCTAAATGCTCGTCACCAATATTATCACGGCACGAACCAACAAAGTTCTATTAATTGAATACTTGTAACAAACTGCATCTACCCCACAGAAATCGAAATAATTTACTTAGTTTTTTGTGGTCTACCTGCTAAACTTTAATATTTATGTGAACAAGACGAATGAAACTAAAAACGAATGATGATTATCGAACTAGTCATTGGTTGCAGACAAAGTGAGTGTGTGTGTGTAATGTGCGTGTCTACAGTATTGTAACAACTTATAGAAGAAGGTCGTAAGTCAAACCGAAGCGTCAGTCTATTGCTTTGTGAGATTGCTTATGGACTTTTGGTCGGTACTGTACCTACCCGTAAGTGGCCATAGTAGGTACAGTCAGACTCAAAAAGATGTACGCAGGAATTCATTTGATTGTCCACAAAAATTGTTCCAAAATGTTGTATCAATGTGTAGCCACAATATATTTTACACATTGGGTAATTAATGGAGAGATTGAGAATGACTGTACTTTTTTATCCCACATGGTTGAGGAAGCAATCATGATAGACCACGATGACCACGTGTTGACACGTATCTGCAGGTAGCCGAGTCTCAAACAAATGTTGTTTAGAAGGATTGCTAACCTATTACGATCTTTGTAGGACTAAAAGTGCGCCATTAACTCCTTGAAGTCATATTTGTCCAGTAGACTAAATGAAAAGAAACACAATATAGATACCTAAACGGTTATTCATGATGAAGATTGGTTTGCTTTTAGTGTTTAACTTTGAATTGGTAAAGTCGTCAGCCTTAAAAAAAAACGGGCCCAGTGCGTGTCGGACTACGAACAATGAATGGTTCCGTAGTTGGGATTTTTTTTATTTTTTTTATTTATTCCAACTGCAAATGTAAGTTTGTACGCACAATTTTGAGAGATTTACCATGTTATTTTAAGACCATAGACTTCTTATAGGTTTTCCTGTAATCTATGAGTAAAGAGCTATACTATGTAGTTTTTCAAAATTTTAGGTTCAGTAGTTTCGGAGATTAGATCCTCGCAACAAGCCCTTTCATTTGATATGTCACACGGTACTGTTAGCAAAACATTTTTTTTAATTTTTAAGAAAATTAAAAGAAAACCCAAAAGTGACTCCTATGTTCAAATTTTATTTATTTACGTTACACGTTCGTGTTTGGGTCACAGAAATACATATGTGTACCAAATTGTAACTTAATCAGTCCATTGGATTCGGAGCAAATTGGCTGTGACAGACGGACAGACAGACAGACAGACACACGAGTGATCCTATAAGGGTTCCGTTTTTTCCTTTTGAGGTACGGAACCCTAAAAATTTAGACTTCGACTAGAATTAATTTAACTGTCAACAATATTTGTTCTTTAACATTGTATCAATGCTGACTGACTGTAGGTACTCCCAGTATAAATCCTAAGATCTAGTGCTATGCAACCGAGATAGATGGTTCACTTATTTTAGATATTATAAAGGTTGTTCCAAATTCTTACCTTACAGATACAGCGGAAGCAGCTACTCCAGTCCTGCTCCAGTCTGGCGTCTTGCAGCTTAACAGGCTCGCCTTCGTTGGAGCACGGCGCACGCTGCCCCTCTGTAATTACAACACAGTGTTAATTGTTTATTTAGCACCTGTAATTGAACCTGAGTTAGTACCCGGTTGCTAGACTACTCGCCAAACGTGAAGTTATTTAGTATCGAATGCATAATATTGAATTCAGTTGCGACATGATGGGGGCTATGTCGTGTTGAAATCAGTGAAATAGTGAAATCAAAATTTTAACAGATAATAAAGATTAAACTGCTGAATATGAAATCCGGTAAAGCAGGTATTAGTGAAGTTGAAATCAACCATCCTGGATCACACGAAGCAGAAAATCATGATAAAGTAGTTGTAGAACTTGTCGTATCTCCTAATAGCGTTGCTGACAGGCAAGAAATATAATGAGAAGTCTGAGAAGCTATACAAGCTTGCGATTCCGATGCACGCACGATACCTGCCGAGTGTCGTACGAATGACCACGAACTGTGGAGGAGGCTGCGGTTTGAGCAACATGCGTGGGAAACAACTGTCCTATATAGCAGTGCACCGACCGCTGCACTATACAAGCAAATTTATTTAGTAAAGTCAATCAGTTTACTTTGAGCTTTAAGAGTCCGATAACAGAACTTTCCAAGAAAGGAAAAGGAAAAATATACGTAAGTCTTTCCTCAATAGTAAAATAACACAAATCAGAACAGAGAAAGCATAATTATTATCTGTACGATAAGTTATCAAGCAAGTAAGGATAAGTAGATTCACTATCATTATGTTTACGTCAAACAAATTGATTATAATTGTAAATAAAATTAATGGCAAAAGAGAGATATATTGATAGAGCAGCTTAATCAAATGTTGTCGTCCTTCGAGATGCCAAATTCCAATGTAATTGGAGAGCTATTATTGAAACATCGGTTTAAAAATACTGTCTACGGAATCGGAACCTACACAACGGTTCAATAAAAAATATAAGATACAACCGTCATTCTTGCATATATTATAGTGCACCGAATGTCTCCGCATAGCAACATAAATATAGAGAACCTAAACAAGTCGTTGTATCACATAATACGTAAACATGTTTAACAAAATGAAATAGAAACAAAATTATATCATAAAAATATTCCCAATGTGGTTATCACAAATACATTTATCTGTAAAAACATGTCGTTTAACAGCCTAGATTCTGACAAATTGTATTTTTATTTTAAACAGAACCTTCATGTGTCCACTATTGATGTGCTCGTGGTAGAAGTTCGGCGCGTCGAGTTTCGTACAGATGACATCGACATTGCGCCTCAGTGTCGATGTCGCGGCCGCCTGATCACACGTTACCTTGATTTAGATCCACGGATCCGCATTCTTATTACGTAGCCATCGAGCGCCACCGGCACCGGTCGGACTGTCCTGCGCCCGCATCAATATTTTTGTAGGTAATTAATATGTGCTCGTCTACGAATGAGAATTCCTCTCCAAATGTTTACTCGTGGCTAATATTTTAATGCGTTGTTTTTACAGACAGAATAAATTCCTTTAATCCGCGAGCACATTACCTACTGCATTGCTGCTTCAATTAAATACCAACTTCATTTAGAAACAATGACTCATTCAATTCAATTGTCTATGGACGACAGACAACTGCCTTATAGATTTTTGTGGGCTCGCAGTATATTTACATTTCATAATATCTCATAGCAACGAGCGGTTTTCAAGGTAAACGGTTTTATAAATAATTCGCTGAAATGTAAATTAACAAATTAGATAGGTAATTCATATTGTTGAAGAATTATAAGTACTAAAACTGTGATAAAAATAAATATTCACAATTTAGTGCGTGTTCAAATAGTAGCTTCGCGTGACTGATTTCAATAACAAGGAATAATGGTCACAGAAGACGGTTCTAAACTAAACCTTTATCTAACTAAACAAAACAGCATACAAACATTGCCGACGGAAATAAAAAGTTGTGAAAGAAGTATGAAATGCTTGTGACGCATCATAATACGAATAAGTAAAAGCCCTTGAATCGGTTTAACCTACATTCCCGTCACGACTGTCCTTAGCGCTCGTATTAGATGAGTGTTGATAACAGCGTATAGATAAGCGCCTTAATCGTGAATCAATGTCGTTATGCAATGTCACAGTTTGACACTGAACTTGTCCTCCACTGGATGAACTTGTTTTGTCGGGATAATAACTCGATTGATTCGTATCATCGAGGGGCTTAATAGAGATGATACGTGATATATACTCAGATCGTCGTCGGCCCAATTAAGAATCGATACACCATTTTATACAAGGTCAAATGATAAATCCTTATAACAAATAATAATATTAGTGGTTCCAGTAATAAAATATCAAGTGGTTTTAATCGAGTTTGCGAATATTTTTAGGTGCGTAGTACTTTCGTAGACCTTTTTCGTAACCTCGTAGAGGGTCTACGAAACTTTCTTTTGGTCATTTATTTACGAGTTTTATTGATTTTCATTAGATTTTTTGTTTGTTTTTAATTATTTAGGGTACTACCATTACGTTTGATTGCACGAGTTCTCCGTGTGTGATACATTTAATTAAAACACGTGTTAGCGGTTCAAGGCTTTGCCTGACAATACTTCGTAAATTGTAACCTGATCTTTCGAGTTACTAAACAGCTCAAAACACCAAATACAAATATGCCTAAATTTTAAAAACGTGATAATAATTGTAATGTATTTTACATTATAAATACGATAAAATTATCGAGCCCATAAAATTGGTTAAGTGTGATATATTTTTTTAATTTATTCCCCACCATGGCACCATTACAAACTTGTTATATTTTGGTTGCGCTCATAATTCTTGAAATTAATGTTTTATACGAGCTTAAAATACTAAAGTAATATTCCATTACCGCTAAATGATATTATTATTCCGGTTAAGTGACAAGAAATTATGCAAATATTGAAAATATACGGCACTTTAAACATTTTACACGCCATTTAATTGCAGCGTTTCAGGCATTTAAGGCATTCGCGAAATACCCATGAAGCGATTACAAGATATGCACTTAACGGCCATTTCAATACCTGATGGCGGTTAGATGAGAATAATTTTTAGAAAGTTGCTCCTGCAGCGACCAACGATAGTAATTCTAAGCCTAGGGATAATATTATCTTAAGCACCTATTCATATAAGCCCCTGAAACCGACTATGATTATCAATTTGATCTCAATGGCTTCTGAATACAGCCTAATGAAGTTGTAGAGGCCTATTACGCAAATAATAAACTATTCATGATAAATAACCCGCAATCTTCGAACGTCTCTATAATTATCATTATTTTTCTATTTCGCTACGATTCCTTTCATTATGTGGCTCAATTTATTTTTTTTGTCTATAAATCATTACTTTGCGATATATCATACACCGATATACTTAAAATACTCTTGGTTCCAAGTGTACCTTATACGCCTACGATTTAAGACTAATTTTGTGTAACTGAACTCGCATGGAGCGTTTTAGTTAGGCAATACATACGTAGGTTTAGGTAAGTATTGAATCACTAGCAACAAGCAATGGAGAGGAAGGAAAATGACAAAAAAATTACAATGGGGGAACCCTTACCACATTAACAGTAGGTACCTATTCCCAAAATTAAGGACATATAATTTATGCAAATGATTTCAACATCCACAACATCGTGTTCGTGTTTCAGTTCACTTTGAAACATAACACTTTATTCGCTATCGAACAATCGTAGGTTTTAGAGCTATAAACAAGGCGCGCTTGCGCTCACTATGCACGTCATGATCGAGAGGCGAACGAATGTGTGATCTATGTGGGAACGGTCCGGACGCGGTTTCGCAACGGACCAATTGTCGTGCCTTGTGCAACCGACCTGTCGAACCTCATTGTTAAGCTATATTGTTGCAAATAATGCTTTCTTTGATAGTTGTAAACATTATGTTGCAAATAGGCGATAGAAGTTGCTCTGTAGATATCTAACTTACTTGTACACCATAACAGTTTTCTGTCCAGTTGTCTTTTCTTCCCTACCCATACACCAGAACAAAATGTTTAGGAGTATGGATACCTACTTGACTATGGGCTCCGTGTGTATAAGTTGGTTATACAAGCTAAAAAACAATGTATGGAGAACACATGAAAAGCTTGAAAATTTTGAGTTTTGAGTGCGGCTCGACCGGGCAAGGTCACAGCTGATTTCTAGTAAGAATAAGAAGCCTCTTTCTTCAAGATGAGTACTTACTGATGACAGCGGAGGACGCGTGTGTCGTGCTAAGTAGCGAGCAGACGATCAGGGCGGCGGCGAGTGCGGCTCGGCCCCGCATGGTCGCGGCTACTCGCGGCGCCGGCGACCAGCGCTCCGCCCGCCGTGCATCACACCCGCGCGCCACGCCACACACGCGGAACACCTGAAGCAAAGGAAAATAACCTTAATATTGAAATAGAGCTTTTTTAATACCTCAGTGCAGCTTAGAATTCCCATAAGCATACAAAAAATAAGTACCTAAATAAAAATATATGTATAAAAGCAAAAATTAACACAACGCGACACAATTTCGTATAAAATGCTAGTAATGGTGAGTCTGTTAAAAAAGAATGAGTTTCGTTAAAATCAACTGTCCCGCAAAGGTGACGGCAGGCGTAGCACTCGTAGGCGCAGCGTAGTCTCAAATTATTTATTTATTTCCTTTGGAAGACTTACAGCTAAACAAAACAGACAATAAAACCCCTCCTCCCTTATTTCCTAAATAATTACTTCTAGCCTAGTCAATATCGACACAAAAAATGCAAACATCGCAAACGCGCATGAAAGGGGATCAACATCAACTCTTTGTTAAACACTTTCTCTAAAAGGACCATTAGTTCAGCCGGTACGTGTCTTGGCAAATGACCCTAAATATATATTTTTTACTTTAAAAAAAATGCACATCTTTGACTAACTGTATCTTCGCAACCAATAGACCTTGAGTGCTTGAGTGAGTCCAGCTCATTGTATCAAATTTAGCTTCCTTCACAAAAACATAAACAAAGATACCTAAAAACGCATATATAAAAAAAAATGAAACAAGTGCCAGAATTTCGCAGTTTTTCGAGCACCATGGGAGTAACACAAGGTTTTCAGGGTTCCAACCTTGGGTATAAACTACTCTCAGGGGACCTAACAACATATAAAAGAATCGTAGTTACATATGCGTTTGCGATGTTTGATGTAGTTATTGATTGGGCTATTCATAAAACTATGGAATTATCTGTGTTTGGCATAATTCCGTATCTATCCTGCTTTCCCTTGGTGCATCCAGTAACCTTAACTTTTTTTAATAAATAGATTATTAACAATAAAGGGTAAAATAACTTAGCTCAGATTCTGTATCAAAATCATTATTTAATTTGAAGTTATTCTATTTTGGTTTTAAAATACAACCTACTTTTAAAAATTATGCAAAAATCTACCGACTCAGTCCACAATTCCACAAACAACGAACTTGATGAAGTTATTTATTTTTTTAGTTTATCCTTTACGTCTTTCCGACAAGTTTTTCCAAACGTAAATAACTTTTATTAATACATTACTGTCAATCACCCGATTACGTGTGTCAGATTCTGATACGTACTTAAATTGAGAAGACGTGATGAAGTCATAATTTTCCTTATATTTTACAATTTGATTGAATGTTTATTTGTTTTTCTTCGCCACAATTCATCGTTTGGATTCGTGATACTTGTTATAATAAAGATATGTAATCGGCATCATCATAAAAGTATTCCACTGAATCCCTAAATATTTATTTGTCTATCTTTTATTGAGATTGACTAATAAATATTAAGGAATTATTTCTAGTTATTGCGGCAGTAGATTATGCGAATACATTATCATTTAGTTTGGTACTTAGTCTCATTTGTCACCGGTCAAGATGTACCTTTTATATACCGAGTAGCTAGAACTATTCACAGCAGCAAACTACGTCGAATAATATTAAATAATAGAAAATTGTTTTATAACAAATTAACAAGCATATCGGGCGATCCATGTTCTAATTAATAATTCAAAGCTAATGAGAGAATTAATGACCCCGCGCATAGTGGACCATCGGTTCTACTTGATAGAATGCCGGGCTGATGTCCTTAACGCATTTTTTACAACATTCCGCACGTACGTTGACCTCGAGTACTCGGACATATAGCATTTATTCATTAATAATAACAGAGTGAAGCAAAAAGTGGTTCATATTAAGTGCGTTTACACGGCGATCGAGTGGTCTCCGCCGTCGGCCCGACCCGGTCGCACTCAGAACCTCATCTCAACTATATTGTCAATTACGCTAGTTCCGGTTGTAGATCCTCCTCAGTAATGCGTTTTAGGCACACTTCATAAAAAAAACTCATAAAAACGTAATTGAATCGCTTAACACAGTACAGTTTTTGTAGAATGTAAACAAAACATACTTCGCTTTATTAACACGGAATGAGTTAACGAATCCTTGTTAAAATGATAAAGAAAACGCACCGTTGGAATTCATTTGGTTTAAATTATAATTAAAGCAGCTTGATATTTTATACTTCAGCTAATTATAAAAGTTTCATTACCCGTCATAGCTCTACATCCGGTGCAGACGGCAGAAAAACTTACATCGGAGAAAAACTTATAAGTGTAAAAGCATTTTATACAATTGAAACTCAAGTGAAGTCAGCTTTCTTAGAAGCTAGAATAAGCTAGATAATATTAATCAGTAATTTCCGAGAAGAGTCGAGAAGATCAGTTAACAAAACATCAATAAAGAGCTCGCAAGTCTCCGAGAATGTCAGATAAAAGCCAGTAGCGACCGCATGCGCTACTAGTATTGTTTTATTTTTTGTCCAACATGTCAATCATCCCGTTGTTAATCGAGAAAATACCGATCGAACAATAGAAGCGATAAAAAGTTTAAGTTGATATAAGAATAACAAACACATTATTAGCATACTACGCATATAATGTTACCGTATTCTTTGTTACTTAATGACTGCTTACAATTTAACTTACATTAATCATAGATGGTACATACGATAAATTGTTATACCTCCTGAGTGGAGTCTTGGGATTTTTGTAGAAAACGTGTACTGGGCACAAGTATATTGATATTATATGTTATGGTAGATGTACTAACTTTCAAATCTGTAGACATGGCACGTAGTGGTGAGTTGGAGATCCTCACAGTGACGGTCGACCAATCGCACACGACATGTGAAGGCAACTGACTGAAAGGCTGAGAGGCAACAGGTTCCCCGAAGAGCTGCCGCGTGGGCAAGCGCGAGCAATCCTGGAAGCTCGTGCTAAGCATTTGATTGAATTCGTTGAGTTCTGCGTGGACATTATTCACAATGGAATGCTTCTTCGAATAAGTTGTGCAAGCCGCTTACCGATAAACTGTTGCAAAAAGAAAGTCCCACACGATTCGTATAACTGATTTGTAATAAAATACAATATTAATTTAACCGTCTTCAGACTGTTCATTCAATAAATAACTGTATCCATTGTGTGGTTGAACAAATTTTTATCAGTTCTGGATATCAAAATGATTAGAAAGAGGCGTGGGACCTCCATCATTATAGCGCCCGATGTATTAATTATTTACTGTTTATACAAAGAAATCACATTAATAATTTATTATATTAATTGAACATCACTACACGAATGCCTAAGTAGCCTACAATCACAGGGTTTACAGTTGATTGCATGTGTAATTCATGAGGCATGTTTTAACGAATAAAATATAACTACCTAATTAAAACGTTATTTTTCCACTACATTGTGCTTGTGGCCCTTTAAGGTAAAAACTGCGACTGTGACATTAACAAGACTTGATCTCGATAACGTAGCACTGATGATGTTTGATTAGGTATTCAATAGGAGCAATCAAGCCTCAATCACCTACCTAATGACTAGGTAAAGACACACAACCCTCGTAACATTCTAACTAGACGAGGTAGTTTTGCAAAATAATCTGTCTATAATAAAACCGATTTAGAGGTTTTAAATCAATTTTTCCTCAAGAATGTTCAGGAATGCCGTTTAATCTAGATGTTTTTTGCAATGTGCAAGCGTTAAGCCTAGAGACTTGATTAGTTTGCCAACATATTTATGTGAAAGACGATGTAGCCATGTAACTTTATCAACTGCCTTCTATGACAGCTGCAGACGGACCATATACTTAAGCGCAGTCACATACAGGTACAAGCATACGAGAACATTTAGAAAGCCGCTTTTAAAATCGGGCGTAGGGCCCGCAAGTGGCAAGCGAGTGTGAAGACGGGTGCCACCGCAGCGGGCGTCGCGCCGTCACCTACTTTCACGGAGGCAGCAACGGAGGAGCGCCCGGCGGACCGACGACGCAGGCGCTGCGGACCTGCCGGGACGGCGGGGGGGAAGGGGGAGGCTGCGTGCGCGCGACAAGGTCGCCGTGAGGCAAACCACTCGTCGACAGAATTTCTTCGGCGCAGAGACACGCGCATACCAGTCCGGGAGCGGAACGCGGTCGCAATAAAAACGCTCGGATATATTTCACGCGTGCGCAACATTATCTCGTCGCTCTCGGCTCCGATTACTTAATGCTCCGCAGCTAACTGTACAAGCGGAGAGAAACAAGATCAGGTTTTTTTCTTAGCAGGTTCGATGATCGCAGGGCGACACCTCCAGGGTGCACTTCTCAGCGAAATTTAGTTGTTTGACAAACACACACTCACTGCGTAGCTAGATAGCTTCGACTTCGCCTCCAGCTGAGGTCTGGTAAGCTTGTTACAGGTAGTTTCAGCTGGTTTATGTGCCTATTGGTACACTTTTCCGGAATTCAAAACAATCAATTATTTAGCCTTATGTATCAGGATAGATGTCGATGGGCAGGAAATACACTATGTCGACGAATAATATATCTACTTCGGCCAGCTGTAAGTTTCTTTCCACAACAGACAGGACAAAGAGATCTGAGGAGCTACTGGTCCATGAAGGCACTAATGAAGGACGACCTTCCTATCTCACTAAAGCGCTCACAAGCACGTCGAAATGTGTATCCTAACCTATGGCGCTCAGACTTGATCTTTGACTAAGGCTCAGAAGTCCAAACTCAAGGTTTGCTAAATAGCGATGGAGCGTAGCATTAAAATAATCGGTCAAGTGCAAGTTGAACTCTCATGGGGAGGGTTCCGTACAAATAAACTTAACATTGTAGTTGAAAAACATATTCTCCCATACCTCCCAACTGCAAATGTAATTTTGTACGCACAATACCATATTATTTTAAGACCATAGACTTCTTATAAGTTTTCCTGTAATCTATAATTAAAGAACCATTCTCATGTTACGTTAGATGTAGTTTCGGAGATAAGGGGGAGAATGGTAAATTATCATCTATTTTGTTAAATAATCATAAAAATAATTTAAAAAAAAATGGTTTTCCTAAAACAAGCCCTTTTATTTGATATGTCACGTGGTACAGTTTGCAAAACTTCTTTTTTTATTTTTCAATTGGCCCCCGAAATGTGACCCAAATATTCAAAATTCGTTTATTTTCGTTACACGTCCGTATTTGGGTCGCAGAAATTCATATGTGTACCGGAGCAAATTGCCTGTAACAGACTGACAACTAGCCAGTCAGACAAACACAGCAGTGATCCTATAACGGTTCTGTTTTTTCATTCGGACGTATAGAACCCTAAAAATCAAACTCACCGACCAAATTCGCAACCTCATAATACGCTCCAATACATCGCTGATATTGGTGATAAGTCTGCGTGGCTGAAATTGGACTGGTCGGGTCACACCTATAGGATGCATAAACAGATGGGCCTGAATCGACACACATTGAGTGGCCTGAAGACGGGCGTCGTTACAGAGGCAGGCCTAAGAAACGCTGGCGCGACGATTTGGACTCGTTCCTGACCGAGATTGGCCGGAGAGGGCAAGGTATAAGGCAGACTGGAAAAGTGTGGGGTAGATCTTTGCCCAGCAGTGGGAGAACATAGGTATCTACACATAGTCTGGCAAAAGGGTAACAACCGATTACACAACTTCGAGACAACAGTCTCACAAAACTACTTGGTGTGTGTATTTCTAAAGAACCGACAACACTATAAATACCTTGTTTGCCATTATAAGCCCTCTAATCTGGCTTATCTTTTAAACGAACATTATTTTTTTTAATCTTAAAATTCTCGCAGAATAAGCAGTAGCCTCTGCGTAGCTCCCCACGAAATCTACTTTAAAACAATTATTATTGTCAATGTTCTCTTTTGTAGCACCCTGCATCAAGAAGCAAGTTATTTATATCATTAATATTGCGATTATCATTATGCAACTGTTCTGCGATTTATCTTCAGCAAATATTGGAGGTGAATCCATAATTACCTCTTGTTTGTCGATCTAAGATAAATTCGGTTCGTACCTATGTGCGAATGGGTATTTCCTGAGAAGCTGTGCATATCATTGTTTTAATTTTACGTAGTGTTTGACTAAACTGAATGAACAAAGTCTACGAAGGTTGTTATTAAGAAATAGAAATCGTAGTTTCAGTGTTGGAAGTTAAAGATTTCCTTGTGGCGTAAAAACAATGAGTACCGTTGATTGACGAGGCAGCGTCTGGCAGCTAATTGAGTTAACAGCCCAAACACAACATGTCCATTAAGTGGCCTCTACAAACAGTGGCTGATGTGAGTGCGGGGACTGCGGGGCTCGAGACCGCATCGCTGGCAGGTCATCATCCCGCCGACATTAATCCGATACAATGACAATTAAGCAGCAGATGCTTTGGGGACGGACACAATTGAATCCGCTCTATTTAGTGAGTTAATTTGCGTACAGTTTGTGAATTGTGACGTCACTTTGTTTGTTGAGTCTTCGGTTTAATATGCTTTTAGTGTTGTGGAAACAATAAATAAGAGACGTTTACCGTTTCATTTTCCATATTATGGTGATTATGAGCCAGTGCAGGTACCTGTGAGTCCTGTGACTATGCTAAATCTATGCATTGGCCGTACCATGGCTGGTATACAAGTAGTTAGATACTTACATAGGATACGTACGAACACAAACGGGTTATCCTCCTTACTTGCATAGAATCCAAATACCTCGTAAACTTCATGTTTTGTTTTTCATACCTTCGCATTATTCGACGGTAACTTATACTTTGTATTTTCCTATCGGATTATAGTTTTTATGCTTTTAATGATGGTAGGATGCCCAGTAGCTTTCAGGCATGATATTAACAGTTATTTATATTAAGAGGATAAAGAGAGGTAGGTAAGCGGCTCATGATTTATACCAGGAAGTACAACAGGTTACAGGTCCTAAGTAATTTCTCACATTGTTGAGGTTTACATAAAACCTACTGCTTAGTGCAAATGACAGAAATTCTGACATTTGCAAAGTGTCACTATTGTTTGCAAGTACTTACTGTAGAACAGTAAAAAAAGAAGAATTTAAGAATCCATTAAGGCTATTAGGACGGTGAGATTAGGTGACGATGAATAATGTACGGAAAAGTTAACAATTTTATTAGTGTCAAATCGGAATTGATTTATGTCGGGTTTTCACCATACTTCGGCACGGCTATGAGAAAAATTAACGAACTGCTTGAATTAGAGATATTTTTATCTTTATACAAATGACGTCTTCGTTAGTAATTTAAATAATATAAGATAAACAAAGAGAACCTCCGGTTTTACGCGGAAGCTCGGTTTAATGTGATTTAACAGAGTTGTTTAAAAGTTTATTTGGTTATATCATATTAAAATAAGGTAGGTACTTTTTGGTAGACCGCGAGTTAAAAGCAATGAAAATAAATATAGGTAGTCTATAAACCAAAGGTCAAGTTATCCATTATTTGTATAATTAATTGAAATTTATTTTCATTTTAAACACAAAAGTAATATATATTTAGGTACACTTGATAAATCTTAAATAACACTAAAATACATATGTATGTATATTATGTACAAGTATATAAAGGGAAAAAAGGAAAGTGCTCATTGGGCATCCAGAAATTCATCCAGTCAGTGGGGAAAAGGGTCCAAAATGCTGGCAGCGTTGCCACGTTGGATGGCAATGCTGATTCTTTGACCTAAAAACCAAGCCAACTAAATCGACCAACCACTTGGCGATGTCCCGAAATACTCGATGAACACTCGGACCCCACGGCCCTAATGTATTGTATTTAATGTTTGTCAAGTGTACCTAAATTTATTTAATTTTATTAACTTTTAATATAAAATAAAAAGTAAAATTCGTGTTCAGCCAGCTAAGACAGCGCTAATGTATAAAAGCGTTGTATGCAGAGCGCCAATAATTTATAATAATATCCCTAACTGTGTTAAGACATTTAATAAAGACCAGTTTAAGAAAACATTTAAAAAAATACTGTCAGAAAAAGCTTATTTTATAACTTATTTTATATTTAGCTTATATTGTTAATGAATTTTTAAATGATAAATCCCTCTGAAGATACTGACTGAATCTAATCTATTTATTTTGAATCATGACTATTGACGTTGTTTCATTTAATATTATTGTTAATTGTTGATTTATTTATATTTTTGTTTATTGTACCTATTTTTATTTTTAAAATCCTATATTGTCTTTCGACCAAATTTGTACACCAGCCATGGTCAAACATGTTGAGCCAAAAAATACCTTGTTACACCTATAATAAGCATCATACCATGTATATTATGTCACATGTTTTTGCAAATAAATGAATCTGAATCTGAATTATATGCTTAAACTGTGTCTTAAACAGTGCAAGTATTGAATGACAAATCAGAATTTTTTCACTGTTATCGTTAAATCCTGCATTTAGTAGCGGAAATGATAATAAACTGCATACAATTTAGCTAAAGTAATAATTACAAGTCTGTCGGCAATGAGATAAAACAGTTTTATCAGTGCTATCCACACGCTTTATTTAAAGTATTATCATTAAATTAATTACATTTATTGCTACTAATTTCAATTGCATATGTAGGAGTAGCAATTAAATTAAATTAGCTGTAATCGTTGTAATAATTTATTTATATCTACATGGATATTTTATAATTTTAATTAGCATTGCATTTTCTCGAAATTACGCAGTAAATTAATTTCAAAGAGGACTATTTGGCAAGACCTATGCAGTCTCTTGGGTAAAAACGACAACATGTTAGTAAAAAGTTCAAAAGGTTTTGGTACAAAATTTAAGAGAATCTGAGGATTCTCTCAGTTTGAAACAGTAGTGGGAGTGGCGGGTATGGGGAGGGTTGCTTTAATGCCACGCCCTCTCACCTGGTCACGCCTACCTAGCCTATCACCTGACATCTACATCGTCACGTATAATATACCTAAAGTTACTAATCAGATCATGTGACCTGTCTTCGTAATGGCTAATGCAACATCATGGCGAAATCACGGTTTTGATTTTTGTTGTTGAATCAAATAATATTATTCTTCCCATACCTGATGACAATGTTCTAAAAGGCCCATACCAAAATTTCCATTACACATCCACAAGGTAACTCCCATAAAATGCAAAATATTAAACGTAAAACGCTTAACGAGAAAATGGTCATGAACCGCACATTGCCTTATAAAGAACAACACTGAAGTTTACAAAGAGCCAATCTTCAAGAGCAACAAAATGTCACATGGCAGAGATAATTAACTCGTATAGGCGCATATAGTTAACGAATGGAAAATAATCTGGCAGAACAATAGGGTTGAGATACGAGTTGAATTATTAATAGAGCTAATGAGGCGTTCGTCGATAGCGGGGTGAGCGGAGCGACCTCGCTCGCACGATAGGCCCACGCAGCCTGATTGTCGCCAGCTACCCGAAACCAGGGCTGACAACAACAGCCGCGGTTCTCTGCGCGCACGCATCGAGCTGCAATCTCATGGGCTTCCCCAAGAGTTCAGCTGACTAAACTAAGCTGGTTGTATTGTAAATAGTTTTAGAAGGAACTACGAAGAAATGGAACAGCATATGACAATCATTCTAGTCTACAAGCAAAGAGATAAAATTTTATGTGATACTGAATCATATTTTTGAATTTGATCATGTTTCTTGAACGGTGCAGGATACTCCGTATTCATATGTACATTGAATTACTACATTAATATATCCGTGTACAAACATGTTTACTGCTTCACCAAAACATAATATTATTCTATTTCTCAAGTTCTCACAAAATAATCTTTAGCACAAAATCCTAGTCTGCCAATACTGGAATCGAGATTTAGCAACCCTATCTTAATAATAACCCTATCTTTTTATATCTGTTTGGAAGTAGCACTAATCTGTTCTGTGTTTAAGCTCAGATTCATCCAACAGATAAATTATAAACTGTGAGTTTACACGCTACACTTTATCTAATTGTTTAACTTGCTAAAAAAGTAAACCACGTGCTACTAACGCTATAAAGTTGTATCAGCAAATCCGTTTTAATAGCACATTCAGATTAAAAGATTACTAGATAGGAACTTAGGAAATGATTTCGTGAGATACCTGTGTGGATAAAAGTTAAACCCCTTTTCCTGTCTTTTAATTTCATATTTTCAAAATGTGGAGAATTTTTGACATAAGTTTACAAACAGGATGCTGTGATTTACTTATTCCACTCTTGAATACTAAAATAACAACTAGGAAATACCGAAAACAAATGCAAAAAAAACAACATGATTATAACTTCCTAAATCAGGTATTCAGTGATAAATAGCGGAAATTCCGATTGAGCAAATAATTGTTAAAAACTAAACAATTATCCATGATCTTTATCTTTTAACAAGTGCGTCGGTTAATCCTAATTTCCATACAACATTTATATCACAGCACTAGTATTAACCGAGCCTGGAATCCATCAGAACATCAATGAAAAAATGTTCAATGAAATATTCCATTATTATTATATTTATTATCAATACACATACATACGCGGTACAGTTGCACAACTTTATAAACTTGGATTGAGCCCAGCACTCGCCACTCTGACTCCTGATAAGGGGGGTCGCCGACTATTCATTCAAGTTGTAATTAAAATAAAATGAATGAAGACTGTTCCAAATTCCTCATCAATAAAGAACGTAGCACTTTAGATAAGTACTACTTAGTCATAATCTACCTTAATATTGTTTTTTTTTTCATGAAAATGTATAATTCGTTCATCATGATAAACTACATAGTTGCCAAGTGTACAGACTTGTATCTACATCTTACTTGTCAGTACGTGTCCGTAAGTGCCTGAGTTTTATCACGCTGAAATAAAGCGTGTGACGATGTTAGATAAACAATAAAAAAGTATTGATTCATGACCAGTGTATTACTCAATGATTGGACTTTCAATTTGTAATTCAAAGCAATAACGATCATTCTAAATGACATTTATATAATCTTTTAAAGAAATTGAACAAGACGTGTATTATTTATCTCAGACATTGCATTGCATGATTTTAACATTAATTTTCAATATGCATGTGTATTGATAAGGTAAACGTAGTTTGCAAAAACTGACAATAACAGATCAATAGCAGATTGTAGGCTCATTTACATTGTTAAAGTACTTCTAGTGGTACGTAATCATTTTTAACCGACTTCTAAAAAGGAGGAGGTTATATGTTCGACGCGTATGTTTGTTTTTTTTTTTTTTTTTTTTTTTTTTTATGTATGTCCACCGATTTCTCCGTCATTTGTGGACCGATTTTGAAAATTCTTTTTTTGTTTGAAAGGGTATGCTCCCAAATTGGTCCCATATAAATTTTATTAACTTTGCTTGGGTAGTTTTTGAGTTAGCTACAAAATACGTATTTTTTTCCCACTTAGTATGTAGATGATATGATAAGTTCCTGTCACTGGTAGCAGGTAGTGGTATTTGAATGTGTGTGGGGTAGGTACCACAACTAAAAAGTGAAAAATAAAAACTTTTTACAAAAAAAAACAACCGACTTCCAAAAAAAACACTACAAAGTGAAAAATAACTTTAATTTCGGAAGTCGGTGGCAAAAAACGAAAACACAAAACCCAAGACACCGACTTCCGAAATTAAAGTTATTTTTCACTTTGTAGTGTTTTTTTTGGAAGTCGGTTGTTTTTTTTTGTAAAAAGTTTTTTTAGAAAAATATTTGTTTAGTTCCTTTCAGAACATCCATGACACAGGCACATAACTGACCATGTAATGGTTATATCAGTGAAAACCATTGTTGGGCCCAAACTAGGTGAATTGAAAAGAAAACTCAAGGATAGGTAAACTACAGATTTGCCGTCTGGATTGTGTTTCTATCGCCTCCACCACATAAACACAGTATCTAGAGAATAAGCGTTTTTTTTAAATATTAAACGAACGTTTCTTTCTCGGAAAAAGCCCAAGCTTTCAATGGTTTCGCTTCCAATCTTAATCTTTACTTTGAGACCGACCCTATATTATAATTCGATGGGCCCACAACACAATCATCGATATTCACCCGTTTTCATGGTACGTTATCGGCAGGGTTACATCACTGGCAGACTCTATTGTATCGGAATTCAATAATCGATAAACAATTAAGATATCGAAGAAAACAATCGTACTCTTCATCGATTCCTCGACTGTATGACAACACGATAAACATTCTTCAAATATTTACTGATTGCGATCATATGTGACGTCACAACAGATTGGATTACTCGGTGACGTCCTTATCGATAGAAGTCTGCTTGTTCATTCGATTGCAGTACAATTTCATCAGTGTAGGTAATCTCTTTGTTTACATTAAATGAGCCTTCATTAAGCTGATATCGGGACTGATGAAAGTAGACTTAATCGCAAAATGTCTGGCTTATGTTTGACATTAAATCATTATAATTAGTCTAAAAACATCTACATCCATTATAATGGCGTCTGTATAACACGTAAATGGATTTTACACGGCTGTTTGACCTCATATTAACACAGTAAATGTAAATATATCTCAGTTATATAAGATGGATGGCTGGTAAAGTGACTAAGTAGGTGGTTGGAATCAATTAGTTCATATTAATTATACCTATAACAATATCCGGGTTTACAAAGTATTTGGAAGCTAAGAATTCACAAATATGTCCAGTTTCGACGCTATCACAAATCCTCTTACATACTCATGGTAGGCTTTTAAATTCCTTAACCTTTGTACAAAACAAGTGCAGTTTAATTTACGCATAATACCTACTTAGGGATAAAATGTTGGCGCTCTACGCCATGCAGCTGGGACAGCTACGAATCGTAATAATTAATAAAACATACGAGTCAATTACGGTTGGTAAATTATACGATCCAGGTGGAAGGAAATATTTGGGCTTAGTTTCACATTAGTAATCCATAAAATCTTATAAGCAAGACATGATTATACTTTTAATTTCATTTTAATAACTGTCTACAAAATGCCTACAAGCTGCTACGGCGTAGCAGGTGTAGTCCTTTTATGGTTACGAAAATTAAACAAAAATGCTTTAATATTTTTTCATAATAAAATGTTCTCCAATGTACTCAGTAACAACGCAGTTAATACTTTTTATGTGTGGCACATAAACAATATTGTAACACTGACAGCATTAAAGCAGCATTTAGTTACAAACTCGTACATTTACTATCGAGACACATAATTAGGATAAGACGAAAGGCGGTCAGTTAAGCAAACGGATGGCTTGAAAACCAATAATTATGGGTGGCGAGCTCCGTCTGAGAACGAAAACTAACTTGTGGCAACGTTTTGAAAAGGTTCGCTTAGCAAGAAAGTAGTAAACATGTCTTCTAGCATTAACTGCGTCCGTAGACCTGAAATGTCCTAACTTATACGACGTCGAGTTAACTTTAATTAGCGGAGTGCTCGTGAGAACGCTCAGTGAAATTGCTCGCGTTATCTTCCAGTTTAAAAGGTTATCACACTTTGTATTAATTAAACATCCTACAATTCTTAAGAAAAATCTGAATTTGATTGCGCGTCGTCTAGACAACGACTTCTAAAAATGTCCTCGAATTATTTTTGATATCTGATATGATAAAGTGCTGGCTATACCTATTATACAAAGAGACAATGGTCAGTGAATTCTTTATGATATAAATAGTGTATCATAAATGTGTCGGGAAATCCAAGTCTTTGTGAGCACAAGACAATGCCCTTACATTAAGTTTTTTATTAAGACTATTTTACCATAAATTACTGTGTAGAATGTGGTAACCTCGTAACCAGTAGGTAATCATGAAAAAAACTTGGAAGAATTCAAACTGTATGTTTGAACTTCTCCAAGTTTTTTTTAATATGATTTCATAAAGCAACTGTTTTTGAATGCAGTCGGTTCTCCAAAAGTTTATTATGTCCCCAATGACATCACTAATATCCTAATTAGTTGCGCCGTATCTTCAGAAGGTAATAAAACAATACAAGTAGTCAGAGTACCTACTAAGGAAAGTTGAACAGGTATTGCACACGGATTCAAGCCGTGTTTATTGACCTACCTACCTACAGTCGGGCTGTTTTAGCTTATATTTCTTTCAGCATCTATAATGTAGGTGTGTATTTGAAAACATAAGTTATGATCTGCAAAATGGCCGTCATCCAAGCTTATCTATGAATTGTTAGATTAATATCAAATGTTTACCGAACTACTTATCTACGTCACTATTGTATAGGAACTAGAAAAGTGTTTTCAAAAAATGAAAAGCTAGCATTCGATTTCTGAGACCATGTATGATCAGTTTTTTTTACGTTATTCGGAAGAACATGACTGCTACGCTTTTTCAGAAAAAAATAAAAACAGTCAAGTTTCGAGTTTTAGCGATCGACATCTCAATGATTGATTTGCGGTTATTTTTATGGCCCAATAAACAATGGATAATGTTTAAAATTGTTATAGGTACTTTTTTGATGAACCTTTTGTTTGATAGATTGCGGATATAAAATTTGAATGTTTGCCAAAAATATAATATGAACTACAAAGACTTTATTTTCCTTTACCATATAAATTAGGAATTCATTCAAGGACATGCGACAATTTATTGTTCATGAATTATGTAATGTTTACTATGAAGTCGGATATTAATTTACTACAACGAAGTATACAATTCAAGATATACTACTTCAGAAATACAATCATTAGAAATGATTGCAAGCTAGAAGCGACTGTATGAATGATTGCTTAGTCACACAATCTTTCGCTGAAACGATGAAACATAGTGTCGTCATAGGGAGCACTTCTAGTCAAGATTAATGTATCCATGGTTGCCTCCTGTCTGGGTCGTGAATCATATTTGAATAAAAAAGAATTGAGAACAAAGGAGTTCAATGAATTGTTATTGCTGGTAATAGTAATAATCTGCTTATTCATAGGGATTATGGAATAACTGAGTATGTAACAAAAACGTAACACAAACGTGGTATAACTTGTGCATGGAGTAATTAAACACACTATGATATACTTTTGCGTAACATCAATAACATTCAATAATTGATTTAAGAGATTCAGAGACGCAAAAGGAAATACTTGTTTTTTTTTACGAATTTCCAGGAAAAAATTTAAGCTGCTACCTTCAAAACGTTTTATAGAAAAAGCCTCATACTTATTTACGAGTATTTAGGTTTTTAACAAACAATCTGAAACTAGGACAACTCAAAGGTCGCCAGGACATAATTATTTATATAATCACCACGCTTGGCAAACTGAGGTATTTTAAAAGATTCTGATCCCTATGCTCTGGAATTGCATTTTCCTAAGTGAGTCACTAAATCCACGGGTAGGTGGTACATACTTTACTAGAATAGGTATAACATAAATTGTTCTTAACCTTACTAAAAACCTATTTGAGACAATTGGCTGCTACTTGGCTCCCATTCTTACAATAACGTCGACGCTCGAGACTTGCAATTTGGACAAACCAAGGTTTTATGGTGACAGATCTTGAAAAAACATTCCTAATGGACACCAAAAACGTAGTATGTTGTTTCGAGTTGAAAAGCTCCGAGAGAGAGCTTATAAAGTAATCACTTTTTTCCTATTTTGCGTTGATTACCATTTAATACAAATATCGATATTCAGATTTCACCTGCTTTTTTTTTAAATACTTTACAAAAGTTAAGTAACTACTATTAGATAGATACTTATCATACCAAAACTTTACCACCCATTTTTCTGAAACTTACAGAGTTGCCACACACAGTGGCCCAATTTTGGTATTTTTTTTAATAATTTTTATTTCATCACGATTGAATATTATGTTATGGCTTCAATGTTTTGACGTGACATATTATTATGATGACGAGCCTATCTATAAGGACCTTTTGCAACATGTTTACAAAAGAAAATATATGAAAAGTAAGCCAAGACTTGACTGATGATAACATTTAATTACGAAACCAATATTTTTATAGTATCTAGTCTGTGGTATCACAGTACTTTGTTTTTATTGAATCATACAACCTCTTGTTTCATAAAGTGATGCAACTTTCTTGACAATTCAGTTTCAGGACGTTCAACTTGTGGTCACTAACAAATCATTTGTATTCTTGCATAAGTTAGTTAATATCTAGGTATTATGACTTAGCATTATCATATAAATAAACAAAGAAAACATGTATTTGTAAACAAATAGCTGTAGACTGTAAATGAGTACATTTCAATGATAATAATATTTCCTTTATACATATTTTCTTTGCGTACGATACGATGAACTTGGAATTATAAAAACACCAACATGGTTTGATAGCCTTAAATTTCGATGTATACAAAATGTAATTTATGAGAATAATGAACTAATATCCAAATACTTTTGAATTACAAATATAATAAGCCAATTAAAAATAAATTTAATCAATTAAAGTCGGGCTGAGTTACGACTGTATCCGCGACAACTGATTTTTATTTGTTATTGCCTATATTTTAATTTCTGTTGATAGCTTTCTAAATTTATTCGACTTGTATGATAAGTGGCATTCGAATAACTTCGTGGCAATATGCGCGTGTCGTATACCTCGCGGTCGTAGTGGATGAATATCATATTAGAGTTACCACATCATTAACTGGTTTATAGTCGTGTTACCTTAGTAATAGTCGAACAACACTTACTAGTATCGCGCTTTAACGTCATTATATAACTTTAATAAAATTTTACAAGTTCTACAAGCAAAGTTCGCCAACCGTTGTTATTATCTTTGCGAGTACCTACGGTGTTTGATTGTTTACGTTGAAGTAAAAAATTCTAGCCATTATCAATAAGGAAAATGATGATTAATTCAAATATATTTGAGATTTCGAACTTGCCAAATATGTAAATGTGTTTGAAGAATCGGACATTATTTAACTTGCCCCAACATAACGAGGTTACATCAACTCGAGTACCTACTTGCTTACTTATAGTACGTTAACTTGTTTCGTTGCTGTACAAGTGACTTTCTAATATAACATTAAATATTTTCATAATGAACATAGCTCAAAAACATACCCCAGGGGACGATGCCAACAATTTCTATAATTTTATAAATTAAATTATTCTTACCTTAAAAAATAATATCTTGATTCCTCAAGCACCTTCAAAAATAATAACTTCACTCGCGATGCACTTTGAAGAAACTTGGTAAAATAAAAAATAGCACCTTCGGAAAATGTAAACAGAAACAGTGGTGGCGAAACTCACGTGTTACAAATATTTGCAAAGTTTTCGAGGGTCCTTATTTTTTCAGTAATAACGAGGGGAGATTTATCGTGAGTAGTGGGTCGCGTGTGACGTGAGTTTGCGACGGGTCTGTCGGGAGCTGCTAGGAGCGTGGTGGACGGTCGGCCACGCAGGCTGGCGGCGGCGAGGCAGCGCGTGCACTGAGTGGCGAGGTGGCCGGTGGCGCGTCGCTGCCGGCCGCCGCGAGACTCTGCCCCGCGCGTGCGCCGGCCGCCGGACCAGTTCCGAGCAGCCTCCCGCGCCGTCGCGCCGCCGCGCCACCACCGCGACCTGCACGGCTGCACGCCTGCACGCTGCACCACGCACCCCGCACCACCATGCATTTGCCAAACTATCACCCGCCCGCGCACACTACCGCACCATATGCTTCAGGCCAAATGGACAAACGCCACAAACTGGCAGCACGAAATATTACTTGTCAATTTATGTTACTAGGATGTCGTCAGATAGGTCTGTATCGAGGCAATAAATATCCGCTAATGGGCCCTGTTGCCCTTATCTCTCAACTGGAGCAAGGAGCAAATATCACAACGGAACATAATTAATTCTGTTTACTCATTAGGGAAATTAGTTTTCTTGAGAGGTTTCCTAAATGTCATAGTCCCGCATTCAGGTTCCGCGTTAGATATTCTGTGGCAACTTGACTAATGAATCTAAGAGGTAGGTAGATAACCAGTCTTAGTACAACAAAATAAATTATAATGTTCAGTTTGTGTAATGTATCTGAAGACAAATGATGTTGACCATTAATTTATGTTAATCAGCATCCGTGTAATAGCCGGGTCGTAATTTTGACGTCAATAACTATTCAAATCCTTTATATTACGCAGTGTACAATTGACTACACTATGGATTTATTGAATGAAACATCGTAACATGCAAATACTGCGGATAATAAGAGGAAACACCTGACAATAGTATTGTCGTATTAAAATTAATGGGACAAAGTGCGCAATAAATTAATAACGATGCCGTTTAATTAAGCATGTATTTATTTCTAAATCTTAAACACGTATTGTAAACTTGGAAACTGTTTATAATAAGTTTTTATACAAAATTCATATTATGCTCACTTTTATGACGAACTGAAAGTTTGTCTGTTCTCACCTTTTTCAGTATCAGCTCGTTTGATGTTGAGGTGCTCTGATTTTGGCATATTAACAGTTAGTTTGAGAGCTAAATAAACACGCTTTGTGATTCACTCAAAGATGTCTAACTTTAAACATTCAAATTCTGATATTATATATATATATTTTTTTATAATTTCTTTATTAAAAAACCGGCCAAGTGCGTGTCGGACTACGCACAATGAAGGGTTCCGTAGTTGAGATGAATTTATTTATCCCAAGAACAAACTTAACATTGTAGTTGAAAAACATGTTCTTCCATACATTCCAACTGCAAATCATCGCTCGGCATCCAATACCGCGAATGTGAATTTTTTTTTTAAATTGCAGGGTCACTTATTTGAACGTGTAGAATGAAATAAAACAAAAATCAGATTTTCGTAAAAAATTTCACATTCGCGGTATTAATATAATAATAATACCTTTAAACGAGCAATTCTTGTATATACCTATGTATATATAATCTGAATCTCGGAAACGGCTCCAAGAATTTTTATTAAATTTAGTATGCAGGGGGTTTCAGGAGCGATAAATCGATCTAGCTAGGTTTCATTTTTAGAAAACGTCGTTCAAAAAAAATTATCATCCAGATATTTTTCTTTATTCAAGTAACAAGGACTCATTGCGTTAGTAAACTTATGAACTATGTTAGCTTATTTTACGAGGTCACTTAGAAAGTTTTGCGACTAACAGTTTTTGTCTATAGAATACTGGCTGGTTTTGATGTCAATTAAAACGATGACTATTTATTACAAAAAAACATAACATTCCAAATTCGAAATTCCCTCCACATTTTTTTACGAGCAAAATCAAAATACTCTGTCTTACTGAAAACTGGATTTATAACGAGAACATTTTTGCGCGATGATTTTGTACGATTTCAAATGTCGACTAAAACCAGAAGAATCCTTTGAAAGACTTCGAATGGTGTTCATAGAAAAAAGCCCTTCTAAAGAGACTGTTTTTCGCTGGTTCAACGAATTTATGTGTGGTCTAGTAATTTTGGCAGACAAAGAAAGAAGTGGCCGCCCTATGACGGTTGTTGAAAAAGTGCTGGCTGTGAAAAATTTAATTCAAGAGAATAGGCGAATTACATATGAAGAGGTTCAGCATACACCGTGAAATTTGAATCACAGTTTTGGGAGGCATCTTCGGTTATGGAAGATAGTTTCACGCTGGTGCCGTAAAATCTAACGCAGGGTCAGAAGGAGGTTCGGGTAGAATGGTGCCGAGACATGATAGCAAAATTGGTAGCAGGCTCGTCTCGGCGCGTTTAAGATATCATTACGGATGATGAATCTTGGATTTATCAATATGATCCAGAAATGAAGCATCAGTCGACCGTGTGGCTGTTTCAAAATGAACTAACGCCTACCAAAGTGAAGCGAGCCAGAAGTGCAGGCAAAATGTTGATCGCAAGTTTTTTTTTTTTCTACCAGGTTATCTGGTGTCAATACCCTGACGAGATCAAAGAAGCATCAATTTTGAATGGTATGTTACCAAATGTTTGCCAGAAGTTTTTACTACTGCAAGCAGCAAGCGACCGAACACTGGCCTCCGTGGGCTACTGCTTCACCACGACAACGCGCTGGCTCACTCGGCGCTCAAAACAAGGGACTTTCTGGACAGCACACCGGTCAAATTTATAGGTCATCCTCCTTACAGTCCCGATTTGGCTCCGTGCGACTTTTTCTTGTTCCCCAAAATAAAAAATCAACTCAAAGGAAAACAGTTTTCATCACCTGAAGATGCACTGGGTGCTTTTGAGAAGGAGATTGGAGAGGTGTCTGATGCGGACTGGAAAATGTGTTATGAAAATTTGTTTAGACGTATAAAACTGTGTATGCCAATGGAGAGTTCTTTCAAAAGATATAATAAAAATAATTATAACCTGTAGTATATTTTTTTCTAGTATGGGATGCACACCTCATTCGCATCGTTGCGTAAAAGCAATTAATATGTGCGTCCGCGAATATTCCCGATGCGCTACCAAAACGGGGCAGCACCGACCTATTGGAGTTATACATCAAACCATGTGTTTTGGCATACTGCTCACATTTGGCGACCAATTACTTTCTGAGACCACAGATTGACGCACTCAGAAGCTCCATATCATCTGCATAGCTAATTTTATTTACACAAATACCATCTATATAGCAACCCACTCTGGTGCTGCTGAGCTCGCCAATCCTGCCTCACCCCGCATTCCAACCTGTATGGCTTGGAAAAAGTTCCAGCCCATCGTACACTATTGATCTGGTTACCATACCACTATTTAAAGATGATTATAAGCTCCGTTGGCAACCTATCCTTCTCCATCTTTCTCCACAATACGTCATAAGCAACCTGATCAGAAACCTTGAATAAATCGATGAACCTAGCATAAATCGGCGTCCCACGCTGTGTATAGTAAGTATGTGATAGTATGCTTAAGGCACAACACTGCACTTTCTGTTGACAAACCACGCCGAAACCCGAATTGGTTGTCATGAACATTTACAGTTTTATTTATTTGTGTATTAAGCGGACGGTCAAACACTTTGATATTTTGATATTATAGTAGCTAGAGAGATGGGCCTTTTGGATGCCGAGCGACTAAGTGTAAGTTTTTACGCACAATATTGAGAGATTTACCATGTTATTTTAAGACCATAGACTTCTTATAGGTTTTCCTGTAATCTATGAGTAAAGAGCCATACTATGTATTTTTTTCAAAAATTTTGGTCCAGTAGTTTCGGAGATAAGGGGGGGGAATGGTCAATTTTCATTGAATTTATCAAATATCTTTAAAAGTATTTATTTTAAAATTATAATAAAAATATATTTAAGATCCTCGCAATAAGCCCTTTCATTTGATATGTCACACGGTACTGTTAGCAAAACTTTTTTTTTTAATTTTCTTGTTTGCGCCCCAAAAGTGACACCTATATTCAAAATTAAATTATTTACGTTACACATTCGTGTTTGGGTCACAGAAATACATATGTGTACCAAATTTCAATTTAATCGGTCCATTAGATTCGGAGTAAATTGGCTGTGACAGACGGACAGACAGACAGACAGACAGACACAAGAGTGATCCTATAAGGGTTCCGTTTTTTCCTTTTGAGGTACGGAACCCTAAAAAGTGACAACTTTGTTACAGACATTACATTTACAACGTACAGAAGTAGTGTCTTAAACATAGGTCCCCTGGCTCCCAAACTAGGTTTATACCTGTGACTTGGGACTCAGTGTTCCTCTATTATAAAATTATATATTAATAATAAAGAGGAAGTTCGAAACAATTGTGGTTATTTTCAAATGCGCAAAGGTCATACTAGATGTACCAGGAATTGTTCCTAGTACTGTTTTTCAGTATTTTATTATGCCTTTTAATTTCTGATACAAGTAAACACGATAAAAATAAAAGTAGGATTAGCTTTTACACTTTCTGATATTTTACTTAGAAGTTAGTTCGACTCCATACCAGGACAGGCCTATTCTTATTTTGTTATGATACGCAGCTTTGATAGGCACATTTATTGAAGATCCATCGAACTCATATCTCTAAATAAAATGATTGTTTTTTTTAGCAATTCCCCAACATGTGAGTGGCATATGTTTGGCTACTGACTGTACTTACAGCTAGATACCAGTCCGCTACTGATAAACTACGAATACTTAGCGTGACCTTTGCTCCGTATTGGCCATAATAGGCTGTTGCTATTTGCTTATTCGGAAATTTCATTATCATTCCTACGCTAATTTAATGGCTAATTGGCTCTTATTATCGCACGAATATTTGGGTCGATCACCACATGTAAAGTCTTCTACTCTTTGCCTGGTGTGGATGTGGAGCACTTGCTATACGTGTATTCGTCACTGTTTTAAGTGTCATTTTTTGAGGAATAACTATTTTATTTGAGAACTTTACAGCTATTTTGACCCTTTCTAAAAATGTAAGTACCTTTTGGGAGTTGGTAGGGAAAATTAACGTGACAGTTATCCAAACAATATTCGGATCCGGAAACAAGTATGACTGAAAAATCGAAGTGCTACTTGAAATGAGTGCCGCACTCTTACATAGAAGCAGTATGTAATCCCTTCCATGAAGAAAGTATCCGGGTACGGAATCCTCGTAACTTATCTTTGAGTGCCTCTTATGAACAACACAGTAAGAATCCAACAAACACGGAATATTGAATGAAATGGCACTCGCAATAATACCTTGATAATTTTTTCCTGTTTCTCAAGCCTTTCAAGTGTTCAAGATAACGACTTCATAGGTGCTGATTCAATTCCAATCAATGTTTCAACTAGATATGACGTTAGTCAACGTCACTGCGCAGGCGACGCTGACAGACAACTAACAATGACAATTACGAACAACACCGATCGATACGTAATCAGTCTTGTCGTGTATTCCAAATTCAAAAGTCATTTATTCAAACTAGGCTGAGAATCAACACTTTGCGAACGTCAAAATTACATAAGACCCAACAACGCCCGCCCTTCACCACTTCCTAATGCTTTAGCTGGGAAGAAGAAGTGGCGCAACAAACTCCCCAGCAGCATAGCTGTTTGTTCAGTTAGAAAAACTTGACTCTCTACAATAGTAGGTACTTATGCAAAATAATTTACATTACGCAACACAAAACATTAAATTAAATTATTTGCTATAATGTCAGCTAGCACACGCCAATATACCAACAAAAAACATCGAAATCTATCAACAAATCTACAAAATCTGTAATCAGTTTTTCCGAAGTATTTTGTACCATAGGTCATAGGACCTATGATACAAAATACTACAAATTTCTTGCCTCTGATCGATATTGAATATCATAAACTACCTAATGTGGTAAAATGAGATCTTAATTTCTTTGAGAACTTGAACCTTCCAAAGTTTGGCTATTTGGTTCTAGATCACATTGTAAATTATGATTTGATTAGAGTTGATTAAAATATAGAATGTATGAATGAACTCCGATAAAAGCGTCTTTTCAAGAACAAAGAACGTCTGCTACGCGACAAAAGCCGACAGTCAGTAATAAATAAAATTCATGTTTAGCACAGATAATAACTGCACCATGTTAAACCTTTGTTGTATAATTAGAATAACGGAACTAAACGTGTTACGACACTCATCTAGACATTAGAATAGCTATAAATTAGCTTTATTGTAATCTTTAATACGTAATAAGCCCCACACGTGTTACTATATTTATTGTAGGCAGCCTAAAGTTAGCTTTATCGCGAAAGGACATAATTATGGTACAGATGTTTTCAAAACCCGGATTAATTAAAAAAAACCGGCCAAGTGCATGTCGGACCACGCACAATGTAGGGTTGGGATGAATTTATCCCAAGAACAAACTTAACTTTGTAGTTGAAAAAAAATTTCTTTCATACAGAATGTATGGGTGAACATGTTTTTACAACCGCAAATTTAAGTTAGTCGATTATTACTCGTTAACTTGTAAAGCCTACTCAGCTGTGATAGTTTTTCTTTTAAATTCGTTATATAAGCTACTGCCGTGAATTTTTTCACATATCTAAAACCAACCATTTAGCTGGCAGGGAGGGGACACTTGACTCTAACAAAAATTTGCACTTTAAAGCTTAATATTTCGCAAACGGATCTCTGAATTCAAAAATGGTTTTAACACACTCACAATGTTTTTGAAAGACCTTTCCAACGATACCCAAACAAAGGGACAGAAAAAAAAAATCCCCACTTTACGTGTAGGGGAGGTACCCTAAAAAAATATATTTTTCATAATTTTATTTTACCACTTTGTCGGCATGATTAATATGTATACCCATGCCAAATTACAACTTTCTAGTACTAACAGTCTTGGAGCTAGACTGCGGACAGACAGACAGACAGACAGACAGACAGACGGACATGACGAAACTATAAGGGTTCCTTGTTTACTACGGAACCCTAAAAAGGGTCATGTCGGTAAGAAAAAGGGTTCCCCAAAATCGTGTGATTTCTTAAAAAAACATAAAAAATGGCATCATATTATTTGATCCTTATAACATAAAGTAAATAAAATGAAGTTGTTTATTCCGTAAATAGGATATCGGAATCACTTTTACACGTCATATTAAAAATAAGCTAGGTGAGGTCGGCGTTTCCTATCTGACTACTCTGAGAAGAAAGGCCGAAACAAACTCTTTTAAAGTCCAGACATAATCTTGGTCAGGCCATATGAGAACCATGTAGATAAGTGTCTGAAATGGTATTTTGAGTAAAAAACCACACAGATTTGAGTGAACCTGTCCAGTTAGTGCAAGTGCAATTAGCGCATTAATTCAGGATACCATAGCATTTACTTCAATTATTATTATAATTACAAAATATAGGTGCCTACCTAAGTCCATATCTTCATCCATAAATACTTCCGCTATCTATCGGATCCAGTACAACAGGTATATCAAAGATATAATTTGCCTACACTATGACTGACAGGCTGAGTCACTCGCGTGTTTAGGAGATTCATAGTATTTACGCGGCTGTAATCAGTCCATCGATTTGTCATACGAAGTGTGCCACATCTGTAGATATTCCAACTCAATAGAAATGGGTGACAGAAATGACTCATTCACTTGTTCTTTTTTAATCACTTTTATAAGGTGAGTAAACCAGCGTTCATTGCTTCATTAACGTTGATTTGACAGCACTTTCGTAGGTTCGAACCCAGACAAGCGCTTTACTTTTTGTAAATTATTTCATCACCCCTGCTCTCAAAACGGTGAAGGAAAACATCGTGAGGAAACCGGCATGTCCTAGAACTGAAAATTCGAAGACATGTGACATCTAGCAACCCGCACTGGGCCCGCGTGATGGATTACGGCCCACTCCCTCTCACAGAGAGGAGGCCTGTGTCCCAGCAGTGGGAACATTTATATGCTAATGATGATGATGACAGCACTTTGTTATGTATTTAATACCAATATTGAATTGATTAACATTTGCGCCATTTCTGGCAAATAAAGTTACATTATATCTCTTAGGGACCTTCCTAGTCAAAATCAATTACTACGACCAACATTTTATCCACATTTCGACATTAATAAACACGCGTAACTGTGCAAAACATTCAAAATCGCAATACTAAATGATAATTTCGACGGACAATAAAATAAAGAGACGCTTTATACATAGGTTTGCGCATGCGCAGGCGCCACGAAGGATCGGCGCGGCCAAGCGTCGGCGCCGGGCCGCCTTACCTTAGCAGTAAGGTATTAGGTTTAAAGGTCAGATAGCTCATAAGAGTGAATAACTAGTGACAGTTTACTGTTTACTAGCAGACCGCAGTAAGATTCTAGTTAGGTACCAATTACCAATAGGTACCAACATCACCATAAAATCTGAGAACTATGTAGCAGATTCAAAAATCAATTGTTTGCTAAATGTGGACTCATCCACAAGACAAGTGCGTTTATATTTATCTATCTATATATAAAAATCAATTTCCGAGCGTTAGTCTCGCAAAAACTCGAAAATAGCTCGACCGATTGTGTTGAAACTTTATTAAGTTGTTGTGACCGCGCCGAAGAAGGCTCCGAAAAAAAATAAAAAGCATTGCAACGCATTACCTAGTTGGTTCTGCGGGGGATGACAAATACACTAAAAATAGATTTCGGTTTGCCACTAAGTAAAATTGACAGATTTGTAAGGACCTTTTAGGCAAAGAGCATCAAATACTGCGCAGGGGCAACTCAGCGCGATTTTCCTTTGATGTATGTTTTTGTTCGCGATTGTAATCAAAATTAACGTTGGCTCAAATAACAAAACAAATAGGATGCATCAATAACATTTCTAATAACGACATTATTTTTCTTGACGCGTTTGCTTCCTGTTCATATCTTTATATCGATTAATCGAATAAAAAAGATTTCTCGGTATCGCTTAATCGATCGTGCGAATCATCAGATAATGTTTCGGATATGTCATTAAAGTCCGATACTCATCCGAGTGGATGTGTACCTACACTTATCTGTTTATTGAGAATTAAGATTATTTTTTACAAGATTATCCCGTGCTTGGTACGGGTTTTGACGTCACAAGACTCATAAGTCTGTTTGACTTTATGCTTGAGCTAATTTAGGCTACAAACTGATGAGATAAACAAATTAATGACCACCTTTTATATCTCTGAAACTGGAAACTTACGAGTAGGTAAATAACTGCGTACCAAATTAATCCAACATTCTTAGCGACAAAATATGTTCTTTATGGCTACTTTTCAGGTCACAGCTGACCCTAATCCTGTAATAAATATAAAGGTATAGATATAAAGGGTGTTTAGAAGAAGGACCGACACAATTTTCTTAGGGATAGAGGGAGTCATAAGCTATAAGTTTTCACCCTTAGAAACTGTGTTTTAAGTGGCACGATAATTGAGTTTTTTTTTGTAAGTGGTTGTAATAGAAAGTATTAACTTTTGGTGCTATTATTTGCAATGCATATTTAATATATCTCTAGCAACGATAATTGCTAAAGTGCTGGACGGTATACTTGATTCCTGCCTAGATAAATACATTAAATTACATGACTCGCAGTTTGGGTTTAGACCCGGGCTATCCACGGAAGCTGCCATCTACTGTCATCTGCTGTCCAATACTACATGGACCGCAGGACACCGGTATATGCGTGTTTCCTTGACCTCTCGAAAGCCTTTGAACTTGTGTCATACGCTGTGCTCTGGAGAAAGTTGGGGAACGCGGGTTACCGGTGGGGGTGCTCAATATGCTTAAATATTGGTATTCTCACCAAACAAATTTTGTGAGGTGGAATAATATACACTCTGAGGGATGTACGCTGGAAAGCGGGGTGAGACAGGGAGGTTTGACGTCACCCAAGCTTTTCAACCTGTACATAAATGACCTCATCGTCGAGCTCAGTAGCAGGCGTGTCAGTTGCTCGATAGATGGCGTCTGCGTCAACAACGCGTTTAGCGACGTGGACGACATGGTGCTGCTGAGCCCGACGGTGAGAGGTCTCGGAAAGTTGTTAAGAGTGTGTGAGGCCTATGCTGGTGCGCATGGCCTTCTATACCTACAATGTCCAGAAAACATAATTGAAACTGTTGAACTCTAATAACACAATTTTCCACAAGACCCCCAAGATACAGGCAAACGCCTAGTTTGGGGTCATCGTCGAAACTAGTTTTGTATAGGTATGTACAATTTGATTAATAAATAAAAGACAATGCCGGTAGATGCCCCGAGTATTCTAATATTACTTTAAATGGCTTGTGCATAAATCGTGTCCTGAAATTATAATTACCTGGGACATTTAATTACCGAAAGTCTTGAAGACGATCAGGATATTGAGAGGAACCGCAGGGCTTTAGCGGTCAGAGGTAACAGGCTGGCCCGTAGATTCTCCCGCTGCTCTAAACAAGTCAAGATAACGTTGTTTAAGGCGTATTGTCAAAGCTTTTTACGGGAAATCTGTGGGTCAGCCACACCAAAAGATCGCTGGATGTCCTGCGCGTGCAGTATAATAACATCTTCAGGATGCTGTTGGGGCTGCCTCGCTTCTGTAGTGCATCGGGGATGTTTGTGCTGTATCGCACTGATCGGCTTTCATGCCGTCATCCGCAAGTCCATCTGTATCCCAGATCTGCAGAATGCATGGCAGCTGCAATGGAATTCTGAAGACTGTAGCGGATAGGATCTCTTCTCCGTTATGGAGATCCTTTGTTAAGAGGGTTATTTGACTTGTATTTAATATTATACCTAAAATTGGTTCTAGAAAATGACTTACTTAATTATGTGTTTCTAGTCTTAAAATGGTGTTAAAGGACGAAAAAAAATTCTTTACAACACAATTTTGTGCTAAGAAATGACACTCCCCATTACCTTTAAAAAATTGTGTCGGTGTCTTCTACCAAACACCCTGTATTAAATCTGATTTAATCACATCTACTGATAAGAATCTAAAAATACCTGTCTCTTTAAACAACATTACGGATGGCAGCTAAATCAATGTTGCTACCAATTAGTGTCAATATCTGCGATATATAAAAACAAAAGTATATGTAATATTATTTACGTTAGTTCTATCAGCAACGAATACTGATTGGGGCTGATACATAATGCATAGAGTGCGGGTACATTTTTAAAATTGATTATTACCAGTGTAGTAAGTATGTAGGTTAGCAGATACTAATGGCAAACGTAAAGTACAGTATAGTACAGTATTAGTGTTGTTACTAATAGAGGTGACCAGTAGACGTATATCTATTGATGTGAAAGGTATTTTACCGTCATGCAAGCTGTATTTAAATTTTTTAATTATCTACGCAATAAAGTTATACTAGGGTGGCAAACAAAGATAAAACAACTAGTAAAACATAAGTAAGTTTTCTTAGCAATATTGATATACATGCGCAATTCCCCAACATATTTGAAAAAAGGCATGCATATGTAATCTCTCGTAGTAATCCATACATGGTAACGTCATGATATTGAATCTATGGATCCCCACGTAATTCCTACGTCCGTAGCCAATATCAACATTGACGAGGGAAGGCTAGGCGCACGACGATTACACGTAACAATCCATAAAGGTTAATGTCATGATCTCTATAATATAGATCTCTACGTAATATTTACGTCCGTATCCAATACCAACATAGACAATGAATAGAATTGTACTTATTTAATTTTATTAATTGCACTGTAATCTAAATTTAAATTATGAAATTATTATTTTTATTTTATTGCTAATTACTAAATGTGTACTGCATGCTATAAGTATAACCAAGATGTAAAATCTAAATATTTGCACGGCTGAAATGCCGAATATAGTGAAACCCATAAAACTTAAGATTTTATGTTAGCTACCTATATTCTTGCAAATAAATTTATCATTCATTCATTTACATGAGGAAAGGTTACCCGCATAATAAATCTTGTAGAAATCCATATATTAGAAGGTAACGTTATGATCTCTAATACAGATCTCCACGAAATGAGGCACGTTCGTAGCCAATACCAACATAGTTGAGAAATGGTTAGGCACATGATGATTACGTCATGATTTCTATAATATAGATCTCTACGTAATGCCTACGTTTGTAGCTAATACTAACATAGATGAGGGAAGGCTAGCCGAATGATAAATCTCGTAGAAATCCAAATATTAGAGGGTAACGTCATGAGATCATGACGTTACCCTCTAATATATGGATTTATCTATAATATAGATCTCTACGTAATATCTACATCCGTATCCAATACCAAAATGGATAAAGAAATGGTAGCTACATGATAAATCTCGTAGCAATCCATATATTAGAGGATAACGTCATATTTTCGAAACCCTCCCTACGTTATAAATATGTTCGTAGCCAATGCTATGAAAGTTGAGAAAAATCTGGGCGCATGACGATCACTCGTAGCAATCCATATAGGGTTACGTTATGATCTCGAAAACAGCATACCTACGTCAGGAGCCAATCTCATCAAGCTTAGCAGAGAAAAGGCTAGGTACATGATGAATCTCGTAGCAATCCATATAAGGTAGATGTTCGCACTCTATGTCAACATAGTTGTGAAAAGGCTGGGTGCACGATCAACTGCGTAACATTTTAATTACTCCTAGGGTAACATCATTATCTAGAAAATATAGATCCCCACGTAATACCTACGATCACTCGTAGCAATCCATATAGGGTAACTTCATGAACTCGAAAACAACCCTCAGTAAACATACATCACTTCGTAACACCTACGTCCGTAGCCAATCTCAAAATAGTTTTGAAAAGACTAGGCACATGATGAAAACTCGTAGCAATCCATATACGGTAACGTCATGATCTCAAAAACAGCATACCTACGTCCGTGGCCAATCCCAATAGTGTTAAGAAAAGGCTAGGCACATGACGATCACTCGTAGCAATCCATATAAGGTAATGTCATGAACTTGAAAACGTAAACATATATCCCTACGTAATACCTACATCCGTAACAAAGCAAAACACGGTTGAGAAGAAATTAAGCAGATGACCACTCCTAGTAATCTAATTACTCCTAGGTTAACGTCATAATCTCGACAATATAGATACCTATAATCACTCGTAGCTATCCATATAGGGTAACGTCATGAACTCGAAAACACCCCGACGTAATACCTACGTCCGTAGCCTATCGGCTGTTTACGTTTCTTGGCTACGTAGCAATGGTGAAGGCAAACATTTGATTAATTTACTAATCTGCTACGAAAGGTACACAAATATACGTAAGTATCTACTTACTTGTTTGTGGGCGCTGCACTAATTGCGTGTGCGAATGTATTCGAACTCAGTTTAATTAAGATTTAAATAGAAAGGTGAGATTTAACATAATATACCTACTGCAAAAGAAAGGGCCGTAGCGTAGCAGGAGTAAATTATTCGAAAAGTCCCCTACAGACTATTTCACGGTACTCACCATTTGGAGCAATGTTCAATCTACGACGGAGATATGATAACCTACAGACATAAATTAAGTGTGTAATTATGTACTCTACTACGTACAAACATACATAACGTCAACAGAGTAAACATGCACGCTATGCGAAGCTTGCGGTTTCTCAATTCACACTCGATCCTTGTACGACGCAGATCATTATCCGACATTATCGATCTATGTGATTTACTATAGTAAACTAATAATGGTGCCACTAATAACCTACCAGCCAACACATGCCTCAGTACCGACTCGTTCAGTCAATTACCATTGTTCATACCTAACGAATCCCGGTTAAATTGTGTAAATCGATCAATAATAACACATAACGAGCAAAGCACACTACAATGATTTAAACAAAGTAACGAATTACCACTTATACAATACAAGCAATTACCTTTGAAAATATATATCTTGAGAGCAATCATGTCCTACCTGCTTATTAATAATTCACGCGACGCAAAATAAACAAATAATAATAGGTAGCGAATAAAAATATGCTGTGTTAAAATAGCTTGAATAGGTAAACGAGCACAATTATCGGGCAAATAGTTGTTTATACACGGTATCTGAACTAGCCGTGTAATTTCCCGTGTTCTATCTAATATGATCGGCGCGACGCGGCGCCAGCGCCGTCGGCTTCTTAAAAAGAACGTTTATGCTAATACGTCCACCACTAACAACTGTCCAGTACACGAAACATTTCTCGTCCAATACAACAACTTATAAATTATTGAATAAATTCAAATTGTGACTATCGTATCAATCAATCATTAGGTACGCGGTTTTTGGGCGACGCGTGAAGGAATGTAAACTTAGACTCTTTCTAACACATAAAGCATCGATACGGCAGCTTACCTGGAAGATTTTTTAAATAGTAATCCATCACTGGAGCTAAGCAGTCCCATATTTGCATAAACATGCAAATAGTTATTTGATGTTCAGTAGTGAACGTCTAGGTCAGACAGTTGTTATGAGACCACGTAGAATTTTGGACTTTCCCGTAGCGCCACAAACGACTAGGTTGCAAAACTAGGGTAACATAGGCTACACACTCAATAATTTCGGGGTCAGGTCAATTACATGTTACTGGACAGTATTTAAGATATAGACTGTACCTAGTAAGCTGTACTGTATACTTAAAGTGTTTTTTTCCTAGCATTTGCAACCTTTAGGGCAAAGCAAATGTATTCCTTCTTGTAAACGGTATCCGCTTTTATAACAAGTTACCAAAGTCTGTTACAGAACTAAGCGATGGGAAGTTCAAAACCCACATCAAACGTGTCCTTATCAAAAAAGCATATTATAAGATTAAATACTACGTTGAAGACGAGGAAGTTTGGCAATAATTAATTCTGCACATGTGGCTTCCCTGGTACCTCATTAACGGCATAACAATGTAAATGTCTATTAACTGCTCCCAAATTACGATGATTATTTTATTTTACTTTTTTTACATACTTCATTGACATAATCTTTTCAGTATTTGACATTATATACCTACAATTTTCTATATTTTTTTTAATCAAATTAGATTTGTTACAGCTGTAGTGGCAATCATGTCATTTGGTTTAAATAGGTTCTTATTTGTTTATCTTTTATACAGGTTCTTTTCTTTTAGATTTTGTGAATGTGACAATGTTGTAGGCTGTAAACTTGTGTACCATTTTTTATTTTACTAAGTACCTGGTTCTTGTTAATAGGCCTACACTGTCCTCCCATACCTATTAACACTGTAATTTGAAAACATTGTAGAAACAGTTTATTTTGAAAAGAGTAACCGTGGAGTTTCTTGCCGGCTCTTCTCCATAGGAAGCGACCAATTTGAACCGTGCACCTAGCTTCTGACGTTTCATAAGTGCCCTTGTAGGTTTATGTGAAATAAAATATTATGATTTTGATTTTTGATTTTGAGTCAGTACGAAGAACACGTGAATGACTAAGTAGTCATTCACGTATTTTTAGAGGACAGAAAATTCTGTGATCACTGTGAAGGAAAACTAGGTTACTGCATTATATGACGGTGAATAACAGCAAGACCTAGAAACACGCAGAGAATGTTCGTAGACGTCAGTTTAGACATAAAGCTCATAAGGAACCTAGCACAGATATACTCAGGTACAGACTAAACAAAGCGCTCGCAGGTGCGTCCAGAGGTGCTCATGGTCAGATTGTCCGATACATGTACTTATATACATGACTTGCTGGATGTACTGACAACAAAAGTGTCAGGTGTGCAAGCAAGAAATTTCCCTACGCTTTCAATGTTCATTGTTATTGCGTGCAGCTTATGTAACTTTTTAAACGAAGGAAACAGAGAAACAATGTCTTCGATTTGACTTCTCAGCATAAGTACATCATGAGACAAAAGGAAGTTGAAGTTAGCTGCCAGCATACTTGTTTCTTTTGTAGACTGTATTTCTACATGGCTATACTTACCACGGCAATTTAGCGTGTGTCTCACATACAAAATGCCTAATAACAGCGGGTAACCCATGTGTTGCTAGCCGGTGCGCAATTACATCACCTGTTGACTTTCAGACGTGAGTACTAGGCTGCCTTTGTTTGAAATTATGACTCCGTTTGCGCTTTACCCATAGTCATACATAACTTGTAAGAACTTGTCGGAGAACACTGAACGTATTTCGATAAAATTTGGCAAGGAGATAGATGGTATCCTGGAGAAGGACATAGGTACTTTTTGTCTCAAAAATAAACCTAAAGGGGGTGATATAGGGGATGAAAGTTTGTATGGGAAATAAGTTAGGGATATGAAAATTCATATTTATGCTTTTGGGAAGAAATAAAGAATTACTCATTTCAGCGTTTTTGTAAAATCATCCCCCAAAGGGGTAAAATAGGGGAAGATTTTAAAATTCACAAGTAGTATTGATATTTTTGTGTCTTCTTTTCAAGAGATTTAAGGGATAGGAAATATATTCATAGTCGTAGTAGAATTAACATTTGGTCATTATTTCGTTAAAATCGTTCCTCTCTTGGTCAAAAGTTATTACATTTTCTGTAATGCACATTTGAATTATTATTCAATTAATATAATATTCGTTACCTTTTCATGATCGGATTTAGATGAAAGGCATAGGATAGGGCATGACCTGGATTAAGACATAGGATACTCTGAATCACGTTAGCACATTCCTTCGGGATATTTTCCGACATCCACGCGGGCGAAGTCGCGGGCAAAAGCTAGTATATTACAAATGCGAAAGTGGGTTTGTTTGTTACGCTTTCACGCTAAAATGGAAGAACGGATTTGGATGAAATTTGGCACATGGGTTGACCATGAACCGGGTGTGGGATATAGGATGCTTTTTATCCCGATATTCCCACGGGATCTATACTTATGAGGGAGAAACCGCGGGGCGCAGCTAGTAATATTATGAAGAGAAAAGATTTGTATTTTTGTTTGAAATGAATAAACTATTATGACTGAGTCACATAGGCTATAATTTAAAAAGATATCACGCGGGAGAAGCTGCTGGCGGAAGCTAGTAATTAATACAGATCGAAAGTGCTTAAAAAAGTAAGAAACAGAACAAATGCCTCTTGAGCCTGTACATGGGTACCAGGAGTTTAGTGCTCCTTGCTAGATATCATTAAAACAAAGCACTAGTTCTATGATGACGAGGCATTAGGAAATACTAGAAAAATCGTAGCTTCCTGTATTATTATAAAACTTGTCAAATTGAACAGTGTTCCATGCGATGTTTTTCTTCGCGTTAGGATCAGCGCACACCGAACTGCAAAATGCTCGCGTATGGTCGAGCAAAATTTTGACTGCTCGACCATGCAGGCGGCATGATCGCCCTCCGTGCGCAAGCTCCGTTGAAAATGCTCTGGGTGTAGTTTGATGCTAAAATCCGACGTTGGCAGACGTGTTCAATATGGTTCATTTTGATGAAGTCATTATCGCCCTTTTGGCAGAGGAAGAGGAACATGAAGAATATGTAAATAAAAAAGACGTCATAAAATGAGAACATTATGGGTAGAAGAAACAAGGCGGGAAAGATATACCTTAGGCGAATATTATACATTGTGTAAGAATTTACCATTAACAGGTGTTCATTTTTATCACTATTATAAGTTAAACTACGAAAACTATGAAATTTTAGTTAATTTGCTACGCCCGCATATCCAAAGGCTCGAGCGCGCTCGCGCATGTAGAACGCATACTCGAACACGCATCTTGCAAGCTCGAGCATGGTCGAGCATCTGGTTTGGACGTGTATTTAATTTTGCAATGTATGGAATTGTCATAAGATAAATTTTGCAGTAGTCTCAGAAAATGCTGCTCTTGGTGTGCGCTGACGCCTATGCAACAAAAGAAAATCTTGTAAATATTTAGATATGTAGGTAATTCACAAAGGCGAATAACCATCTCTGAATCATTATTACTTATGATTGGTTGTTATTTGATGATAATTGATGTAACTAGTTGTAATCTTTTCCGTATTACCTTTGCTCTAGATTTTAAACCAATTCGACAGGTATTTTCCTAAGTTTTCCTAGACGGGTCCATTTTAAGAAACAATTCAATCTATCTTAGATTGAATGGTTTCATAAAATGGACCCGTCTCCAAGAACCAAAGCCCTTGTATTTGACTTGCTAAAAATTAATAGTCACTAGGTACTTAATTATAAATAGTTTACAAGTAAAACAGAACCATGACTCAGTTCCACGTCGCGACGCGACGTGTGGATTCAGGAAATAGAAAAATAACCACTTTGGAGCGGAAACCACAGTATTTTGTGTTGAACAAAAGTAGAGTGTTCTGTGAATCATTTTCCATCTGCGCACAATAAAAAACTTACAATGTATCATGCAAATAGTTAGTGGTTAGTAATCCGCAGTTGCTGGTTGATGAATGATGACTGGTCATCCTGAGTCGACACACAAAAATACGCAATAAGAAAATGTTTCTGACTGTTATAAGAAAAGTCCCCCTTTCTTTCAGTAGGTATCGTAGGCATATGTTTTATGAGGTCTGCCCGGCTTGGGCGGAGCATCGCCGTGTCCTCGTGGAGGCGATCGGCGGCGGTGATCTCTCGCGTCCGGCCCTAGTTCAGGCAATGGTACGGAGCGAGAGGAAATAGGAGGCCGTCACCTCCTTCTGCGAAGTGGTAATGATCTCGAAGGAGGAGGCGGAACGCGTGAGGTAGAGGCAAATTTCGCGCCCTCACGCCCCTAACCGCTGCAGGAGGAGACGCCCTGGGCGTCGGGAATCGCAGGCCGATTTCCGGCCACCGTAGGCGCGGGCTTGCGGACGGTGAGCAATGGGTAGCTCGCCGTCCGATAATGACCAGGCCCGGGTCGATGATGCGTTGTGTTCCACGCGCACATTTTTTTTTTTTTTTTTGGGTGGGAAATCATCAAATAACTTCTCCCGCTCTGGGTGGAGCGGGAGGGCGTGTCAGACCCTTACTGACTAAAACCCACCCGTGTTCCTTCGGTTGCCCTGTTGCCGGGGGCCACGATGTCCCTATCGGTTTTCTTCGAACCCCCGGCAGGCATTGGCCCTAGCGGACCCCGTCAATTCTGCTGACATCTCTTTGTGGCACGCGTGGAACACAACGCACCGTCGACCCGAGCTTGGTCCTTATCGGACGGCGAGCTACCCATTGCTCACCGTCCGCAAGCCCGCGCCTACGGTGGCCGGAAATCGGCTTGCGATTCCCGCCCCGGGCGTCTCCTCCTGCGGCGGTTAGGCGCGTGAGGACGCGAAATTTGCCTCTCCCTCACGCGTCCCGCCTCCTCCTTCGCAAGCATTACCGCTTTGCAGAAGGAGGTGACGGCCTGCCATTTCCTCTCGCTCCGTACCATGGCCTGAACCAGGGCTGGACGCGAGAGATCACCGCCGCCGATCGCCTCTACGAGGACACGGCGTTGCTCCGCCCAAGCCGGGCAGACCTCCACCGTATGCTCCACCGTGTCCTCAGGCCGATCCACACAATTGTGACACCCGGGTGTTTCCTCCCGCCTTATCCTGAACAGGAACCACCCGAAGCAGCCGTGTCCGGTGAGGACCTGCGTCAGGCGGAAGGTGAGGACGCCGTGGCACCTCTCAAGCCACTCCTCAAAGAGGGGTCTTATCGCCGCAATTGTGGCGTGCCCAGCGCGGGGTTGCGACAATCGCACTCTCCATGACGCTATGAGATCCCGCCGGAGCTCTGTCCGCTGTGCCGCGATTTCTTGCGGCATTGGAGTTAAGCCCCGGCGTTTCGCCTCCTCGCACCACTTCCAGATGTACGCGAGGACCTTTGCCTCCAGATCCCATGGCGGTAATCCGGCAAGGAGGCTCGCCGCGTCGAAGGAGACCGTGCGGTATCCTCGGGCCAGCCGGATGGCCATGACCCTCTGGGACGCGTTCAACCGGCGGGCTGGCAGCAGCCTGAATGAACGCGCCCACACCGGTACTTCCACGCGCGCCTCAAAGAGATGTCAGCAGAATTGACGGGGTCCGCTAGGGCCGATGCCTGCTGGGGTTGCGAAGAAAACCAAAAGGGAGATCATGGCCCCCGGCAACAGGGCAACCGAAGGAACACGGGTGGGTTTTAGTCAGTAAGAGTCTGACACGCCCTCCCGCTCCGCCCAGAGCGGGAAAAGTTATTTGATAATTTCCCACCCAAAAAAAAAAAAAAGAAAAAAAAGGCATATGTAATATCAAATGGGCATTTATACAGGAGCAATTTGCCTATCATCATACCGCAACCACCATTCGGCATAAAAATTGCTAATCATGGTATATCAAGTATGAAAAGATATATGAGAGATAACTTTGTGTTGGCACTAATCTTTCGCTCCACTCTAATTAAAGTGAAACAATTCAAACAAAAAACATGACCGCAAAAGCTCACCAGTTCTAATTATTGCATAACAAAACAGCTCTAATCTAACGGAAAATTACATTGGGAGCAAATAACAAAATTATAATAGGATAATAATGAGGTTATCATTACCTACAGTACACTAGACCACAGAACATAGTGCAGACAGTCTGCGGACTTGTTCCACTTACTCAGTGAATCTCAATTATTATTTAGGGACGGTGTTCTTGCGGCGAATGCGTTATCTATCCGATATGACACTATTAGGTTAGTTAGTGCTTATGTTCACGTTTATTGCCTAAATGTAACCTAATTTTGTTTATTGCTTAAACGCGTAAAACATTTAGGCTAACGTTTTATGATATAAGGTGCAGTACAAGTTTGCTGGTATGTGGATGTTGTAAGGTTTGGATTGCAGGATGATTAGGTCGGGTACGCCACAATTGCGGCGATAAGTCCCCTCTTTGAGGAGTGGCTAGAGAGGCGCCACGGCGTCCTCATCTTCCGCCTGACACAGGTCCTCACCGGACACGGTTGTTTCGGGAGGTTCCTGTTCCGGATAAGGCGGAAAGAAACGCCCGGGTGTCTCCATTGTGTGGATCACCCGGAGGACACGGTGGAGCGTACGGTGGTGGTCTGCCCGGCTTGAGCGGAGCACCGCCGTGTCCTTGTAGAGGCGATCGGCGGCGGTGATCTCTCGTGAACGGCCCTTGTCCAGGCCATGGTACGTAGCGAGAGTGCATAGGAGGCTGTCACCTCCTTCTGCGAAGCAGTAATGCTCGCGAAGGAGGAGGCGAAACGCGTGAGGGAGAGGCAAATTTCGCGCCGTCACGTCCCTAACCACCGCAGGAGACGCCCTGGGTGTCGGAAATCGCAGGCTGATTCCCGGCCACCGTAGGCGCGGGCTTGCGGACGGTGAGCAATGGGTAGCTTACCGTCCGATAAGGACCAGGCCCGGGTCGACGGCGCGTTGTGTTCCACGCGCGCCTCAAAGAGATGTCAGCAGATACCTGCCAGGGTTGCGAGAAAGTTCGAAAGGGATACCGTGGCTCCTGGCAACATGACAACTGAAGGAACACGGGTGGATTTTAGTCAGTAAGAGTCAGACATGCCCTCCCGCTCCGCCCAAAGCGGGAGAAGTTGATAATTTCCCACCCAAAAAAAAAAGAAAAAAAGATGATTAAGTCGAATCTTGTAAGGTCCACCGTTATCATTTCATGTCATATTATGATCATTGATTAGCCCGTAATCTTTATTACTGAAACTATTTAAGGTTGTATTTTTTTAATCAAAATGATTTTAAAACCAATGCAAGTGAAAAGAAATTTCCTTACCTCGTACTGATTCACTGATAAAATTATGAGTTCTCAAGACGTGCCAAGCGGTGTTCGGAAGAAAAAACGCCTACATTTTATTACATCTTTCACCTCAATAAGTTTCCAGTGTCTTGCGCAAAACTTCAACTCAGTTCTATAATGCATTTGTAAACTTAAAGTCTTTGCGTCGTTGACAATAACCTTTGGCAATGTATCAGCGGTTGTACCACAATAAACTTGACTTGAAAGAAACAAGACCACGTGATGTGTTCTTCTTTGTTCCATAATTAAATACTAACCATCACAGGGACTGGATTATGTATCAAGATTATCGTTGATATCACACACTGAGCTTCTGACTTCAATTAATTCACGCTACAAATTGTTTATGCGAAATATGACACAGATAAACCAACTAATATGACATAAATTTAAGAGTTAACCTAACCCAAATAGCGGTTGATTGGTGCCTTAACCTCACATAAAAGCTCATGTCACGAATCGTGTGTGTGAAGGGCATCTAATAAAGTCTCCTTTAATCTAATATGATTAAGTTGTACAGCAACATAAAAATATAATATATTGCTGTGATTGGCCGAGCCCAATTTTTGCTTGGCAGCAATCCAATAGATTATTCTGCATGACTTTTAGATAACTCATTACACTAGGTATTCATATTGGTATTATTCAGACAATTTCTTTTATTTATGAAGCAGCTTTTACTGAAGTAATTTGGGGAATGTTTTCGCTGGTTTCGGGAAATATATTGTCTGTCAGCTCGTTAGTTAGTACCGTATTGTTGATATAAGGGTGAATTGAGTCAAGACTTTTTCATCAGATTTATCTGTGGCCAGGATAAATTGGAATTTAAGGTCGTGGAAAGGATGTAACAAGATGCAACTTTGTAGTACCTATTCCCACTTTAGAACACCAGTTACAGTGGGCACTAACTGCTTAAGGATTTATCCTGATTAATCGTCCGAACATTGATCATAATAACATAAAGTTACATGATAAAAGAAAGTGATAGGCCCGTAAGGTTATTTAATTAGGTCCTATCATTAAATTAAATTAGTCCACTTTATCATTGATGCATATCTTGTGATTAGTAATGGTAAGATAATGTTTATCTTAAGATTTATTGTTATATTAACATTTGGGTCGATCTATCAGGCTCAAGTCATCATCACGATAACCGCTTGCAGATAATCTGCGATTTAAAATTGAGAGGTGATCGCACTGACAAACAAACCTATTGAGATTTTTGTGATGTTTATGTTTAAAGATTGATTTGTTCCTTCTTAATTTAAAATAAATAAATAAGTGGATGCAAATGAAGAAGTGCCTAAAACATTTTAGATTTAGATTTACTCAAATTGAGCTATTTGAGAATAGTTTTGCACCTTGTTTTGTTCCAAAAATAATCCCGAATTTAAAACTCGAGACATCACATCTCAACTCGATAGCTCACGAAGTCAACCACTTACATTAAACATGGTAATAAAAAGAGTGTTTTTATGTTATTTTCATTAAGTTATTCAGTTCGCATGTGGGGGACGTGCGCGCGCGCCGCTCGCGGGTTCCGTACGTGTCAGCACCCGACACCCGCGTCCGCGCTACACGGGAACGCTAACTGCCCCCTAATTGCATCAATTAAAACGACCACTTCAAAGATATTAAATCCTACAGCCTCTGAATATCTAATAACCCATTCGCGGTAAACTTCAATTAGATATAATACTGCCTTTAGTATTATTTAATTTAAATCACAAGCGGTGGCCAACTTTGTCTGGTTTGATTAAAATTTTATGTTGTACTTATCCTGTTTTGGTAAATTATGTCAGTATTCAGGCCGGACCGTCATTTAATTTTATAAAGTTTAAGTTCGGACTGTCATTCATAGAATACATAATATTGAGGAAAGGAACTGGACACACAGTGGCTCGCTGAAAAAATACATTGAAAATTAAGCTTAATCCGCTTGAAACTTTTTCGCCCTCAGAAAGTTGTCTATACATAGGTACAACTTTCTGAGGGCGAAAAAGTTTATTTAAGTTTATTTTAAAGTTGGTTTACGGTATCTATATACCTACACTGTTCGAACTGGCAAACAAAGACAGTATTTGCAGACATAGATTTATTTTATTTTATTTATTTGGCTCACCAACAATTGAATACACCGATACAAAGATATGAGATACATCCAATAAACTTATAGACTAGTGTACCAATTTCTTACAGGTAAGCACATCATGCATTACTTATTTGTTGTTTAGTGCCTACTTAAAATTAGATGAGTTCTTATACTCACCGAACATAATTATTATTTCAACAAAATTCCAATTTAAAATCTATAATTGAATTTAAAACAAAAATTAAAATCATAATTAAAATCACATAAAATTAAAATCAATACTAAAAATAAAATCTAAATCAAAACAAAAATTTATTATTATCAAATAACTTCTCCCGCTCTGGGTGGAGCGGGAAGGCGTGTCAGACTCTTACTGACTAAAAACCACCCGTGTTCCTTCGGTTGCCCTGTTGCCTGGGGCCACGATGTCCCTTTCGGCCCATATTCGCAGCCCCGGCAGGCATTGGCCCTAGCGGACCCCGTCAATTCTGCTGACATCTCATTGAGGTGCGCGTGGAACAAAACGCGCCGACGACCCGGGCTTGGTCCTTATCGGACGGCGAGCTACCCATTGCTCACCGTCCACAAGTCCGCGCCTACGGTAGCCGGAAATCGGCTCGCAATTCCCGCCCCGGGCGTCTCCTCCTGCGGCGGTTAGGGGCGTGAGGATGCGAAATTTGCCTCTCCCTCACGCGTTCCGCCTCCTCCTTAGTGAGCATTACCGCTTCGCAGAAGGAGGTGACGGCCTGCCATTTCCTCTCGCTCCGTACCATGGCCTGAACCAGGGCCGGACGCGAGAGATCACCGCTGCCATTTTTCATACCCCTAAGTGATAAAGATGGTCCACCCCAAACATTTATATTTATATGGCAAAACAACGTTTGCCGGGTGACTAATATTTAATGTGGGAAGGAAGGTCCTAACTTACCTAATACTGTGTAAAAAGAATTTAGGTACTATTTATTACACTTATTGTAGGTTTAAAATAAAATTTGTCAAAGCCACAGAGGCAGGCTTAAGCAGGCTTTAAACCCTTTATATAGGTCAGAGTCTACTGTAAACGTTACCTTTTATCATGTAGTTTGCCTAACCTGTGGTCTTATCATTCGAGTCGGTCTCCAAGGTTTTCGAAAGCCACCCCCTATCTTGCCGAAGTGGTCGTAACAGACGGATATAGACAGAAAATACTGTTAAACCTTTTCCATGTGCTAGGTACTAGGTATATCCTGGGATCACTAATCTGAAGACTATCAGTATTTCTCTTATACCGGCTATATGATGGTTTTCGGAAACACCTCTGCCAAACCCTTCGGGGAACACACGTGTGATGTTATGTTATAAAAGTTTTCAGGAACAAAAAATATCTCCTGAATCAAAACAAATTGTCAACTAACCTTGCTTGCCTACTTACTTAAGCAATAAACATAGCACTATTAATACCTAAAGTCATAATTAATTGCGAGTTAAATCCACTCGAAGTGTTCGTATAAGCAAACACGGCACAATGCCATAAGTGCCTATACAGACGCCATTTAAGAGCTTTTGTCTCATTGTGCGTCCGCTGCGTGGGCGCCCCCTCAGCTCATTCAGTTCATGTGGTCTGTTTTCTTAATGACGAAGCCTTCGAGGCGCCGGAGGGTTTTTGTGCACACTATGCCTGTCGCCTGCCTATTAAAACATATCCAAGGTCCCGATAAGATAGGGTGGCGATTCTTTGGCTATCTTAGAGATATGAAAGAACTGAATTGGAAGCTTTTGGTCTTACGGTTACGGTTTCAGGAATTACGAGTAGGTACGTTCTGTAACTCAACAGCAACTAAATTTTGACTTTAATCTTTGAAATGGAGTAACACCTGCACCAGTTGCAGGAGTACCTAACTCAGTAAGTCGAGCTGAGTCATTGCAATCTGAAAACTGTAAGCAATTCCATGTAACTTGTTAAACGAATACCAATCGCTTTAAAAGCACATGAACTCCAGTTTTCGGAATAAAGGAAAAATAATTTATGCAACATAACGTAGTTATGCACCATAATCCTACACAGTATTTTATTTAAGCCATTGTGCGTATAATATTTGGCAACTAGAACTTCTCGCCCACTGGCTCTGAACGAAACTTATTTAAGTTTCAGTCAAGTATTTTACAAGCAATAAGAATAACACAAAAGAAACTGGGTCGCACATTCCGTTCGCAAACAAAACTAGGGGTAGCTTTAAAAAAGTGGGTTATGGGATTTTTAAAGAGGCTGCATAGTAAAATGTATTCAAAAAGTATTCGACGTTTTTCATTAGGACCGTTTGGGTCAGTAGCTTGGCAACCCTAGGGCGGAGGCGGCGAGTTGAGAAGAAAAGATCTGCAGCATCAGAAATTATTTTTTTTATAACTTAATACGAATGTTGAATGCCAATGAGTTTCTTGAGATGTATCTCGTATTATATGACTTTTTACTACAGAGAATATAAACTGTACGGGTAGGTGGGTACCTAATGACAGCGTGCCGAAGACGCCAAACTATGCAAGACTCACTAGTGCTGAATTACATACGTGCTCATATTTATTTATATTGTTAAACTTATATGTTACGCGGATCGTTTTCCTTAAAAGTATATTTTCATGAAATTGTCAGGAAATCAAAAGGCACTTCATATTCATAAAGAACAACTTTCAAACAGCGTTATTTGCAAAACAACTTTGAATTCAATTAAGAGTAGCGACAAAGGAAGAAATAAAAGTTTCTCAATTGATAATAATTTAGCTAAAAGTATGACAGAGTATGATATGTCGCTAAAATACACAATGGGTCTCAGAAAGTTCAGCAGTAAGCTGAACGTAATGTATTCACGAGGGGGAAATAAATTAAAAAGCAAAAAGTACGAAACTGGCTGGATGCCCGCACAGTCACGGAAATTGTTCCCCAGTATTCGAAGGCTCTTTTTCTACTCGAATGCATAAGAAAAGAATGTTTTTAGTAATATATCGACGTTCAATTCTGATTTTCTGTTTACTCACGTTTCTCTATTATTCAAAGGGCATTTCACATATCGGTTCGTTTATTCCAATTTCTTTATGGACCTCGGCTCTACTGCATATAACTTGGCAGTCGCAACAATGAGGATTCTTGGTTACTCAATATGTTAAAGGAACTCAAAGTTGGAGGAAACCTTATAGGATGTATATCATAAATAATTCACTAATATAACACATTTTCAGAACGCACGAGTTTCACAGAACTGCCTTCAATCAACACCAATCTTGATTTTTCCGGAAAATGTAACGAGGCGTCGACTCCGCAGAATCCTGCTGCGCCATCAGGCAACCTGCTCATTGTCTCTGACGTCAACATTACTTTGTTGCATCAGGCGAGTGGAAAGTATTTGCCACTCATGTAATCAACGCACCGATGTGAAGGGCTCATTGGCTGTTAACCTCCGCCCTCTGTCAGTCAACACGTAATTGAAGAGAAGCCTTGATACGTTTCAATTGTCTGAGATCGTATTACTTGTCTTTATAAATAGGCGGTTAGGACGATAATGTTCTTCTGAGGTTGAAGTAATGGCGTGTCATTGACATCTATTGATCGAGGATTCGACAGTGTTGAGATTTTTGCGCAATTAATTCAGTGATGAAACGGGTTCAAAGTCAATAAGATATTGCTGATGCCAATTAATATGTCTAGAGTTCTGGACACAAAATGTAGGGCGGTATGTAGCCTATGTACTTAGGTATAGCCTCTGCATAACTTGGCTTCTGATGCCAGTTTTCACACAACGTAGAACCCAGCACATTGTACAGGTCCCAGTATCCTATACAATTACCAAAAGCAGTACTGATAATCTGTTTGGTAAACAATAATAATCTCGTGGAATATAAAATGAGTCACCTTCTGCTTAAAAACGATTGAAAATAGTACTCTAATACTCTGTGAGAAAAATGAATCACGCTTCCTTGATCATTAGGAAATAGATAAAAGTACAGAGAACTTCAAACTCAGTGTATTTATGACACAGCAGTAGGTAAATCAACTCAATATCCTTATTCTAAAATGTGACTTACTAAAATTGACATTCCGCAAGTTTATGCGATCGTGAGATAAATCAGACATAATTACTGAGCTAAAAGCAGTAGGAACGTTGCTGACAGGAGTGCCATAGTTTGATGTATTTGGCATATAAATGGCGGGTATTGATATCATGTACCTATCATAATATCATCATAAACAAACAATTTTACAATTGAAACACACAGCAGGAGAATTAAGAAGTATTTAATGAAAATTGTAGCTTTGCTGGGCAAAAAGTGGATAAAAATTATGAAAATTGACAATTGATGCCAGAATGAGAAACTGTTTTGTATAAGCAATTATAGGTTGGTTTCAGCTTTCATTATTAATTTTATTTGCAAATTCTGAGATTACGCTTATTTCAAAATACATAAACATTATATTCTCTTTAATTCATCTATAAACATATAATTGACATTTTTAAATATTCTTATAAAAATTATTTAAAAAATTTATTAATTATTAATTTTATAATAATTTAATACTTACTTAGAATTACTAGATTATCCTGCTTTTGAGCCACAATTTACCACTAAACCTAATCATATGATTTGAAATTAAATCATTTGCAGTAAATTGATCTAATCTTATCTAAATCGAATATAATTATGCTTAAATCAGCTAACTACCTACTTTAGAACAAGAACTGTGACACGTAAACTAGGCGTCACCTTGATATTATTATGGACATAAAATTTTAAATAGTAATTTAATACACACCTATTTTTTTTTGGTTAGCTTTCGTTATGTCCCACTGCTGGGCAAAGGCCTCCCCTTTTTCCTTCCAAACCTCTCTATTTTGTGCAATCTCTAGCAATATTAGCCCCGTAAACAATGTTGCATTAAACAACAAAAAAAAACATTTTCAATTTTTCGACAGACATTCAAACACAAAAATTAAGAGGGTGCATTCTGAAAGTGGGCAACGTCGTTACTAGCTGTCATATATTTCGCTGTTTTGATTAATTTGGCAATATTACTGTATGGAAATATGAAATATCCCTCTATAGTGAACTAAAATATTGATTATGAAATACAATAAATAATATCGTAACACTGAATAAGTATTTAGTTTTAGATGGATGTAAAAAAAAGTAACAAACTACACCTAAAACGGTTACAACATCAAATTCAGTCTTATATTGCAATTCAGTTTTAATTATTTAGGTCACTATAGTGCGATATTTTATATTTCTATATACAGTAATATTAACAAATTAATAAAAACAAGTAAATATTTGACAGCTATTTGCGACATTACCAACTTTTGGAATGCACGCTCTTAAGATTTGTAAGTAGCCTTAAAATAACAGAATAGAACAAAACAAAGGTTCTGATTCTTTGAAAATTAAACCCTTTTAACGAAGTCAAGGTACAACTACACACCTTCCACCTCTATATTTTATGTGCTAAAACCATAATGCTCAATGTCTAATAAACTCAATATTACAACTATGCAAGCTCATTTTCATATTAATCGATCAATGAATAGATAATAACTACATAATTGATGTAAAATCACCGTTTTATCCTTCATGTGTAATGTCACTCGTTTTATTATTTTTACATCCCGTCGTTAACATGCTAAAAGACCTCATTTTATCTATATCTAAGTAACAAATAAATAAAATTTAAGTGTCTGTCAGTAACGTCAAAATTTAAAAAACAGCTTTAACTAAATGTATTGCAATGTTTAAACGGTACTTATAACAAAATATTATTTTTTTAATTTTTGTGTATGTCTGTTTGTTCCGCCTAATCTCCAAAATGGCTGGACTGATTTTGACGGGACTTTCCTGGCAGATAGCTGATGTTTTAAGGAGTAACTTAAGCTTTTATTTTAGAAAAAGAATTAGGTTCAATGCGGGCGAAGCCGTGGGCAACAGGTAGTGTTTAAATAGAAAAGATGGAGGGAAATAAGAAAATGGCGGACTTAAAGTACATTTTGATTGCGATGATAACAATAAGGAACTGAACTATAAAACTGCACACATAAAATACAGGAAGTTATGATAAATAAATAAAATATTGATTGCTTATATTGGTGATTTCATGTTATGATCTAAGACGATGAATACGTACAATAAATCTAATATATGGAAATTCATTGAACAAAACTTGGCTAGTGTAAATAATGTGCAATTTAATCCGATCCAGCCCGTCTCTTGCTGCCTCACCCAGCAACGCCCTAATGGGCCTACCACACGCTCAAGCTTCAACACGCTTTTACCTGCGCAGGCCGATTTTTACACGGTGTTCCGTGTACAAACCGGTCTGCGCAAGCAAAACTGTAGTGAAGCTTGTGCGTGTGGTAGGCCCATAAGCCGTGGTCCGTAACTCACACGGGCAGCGTGTAGTCGCTTAGTTTTTAAGTTTTAGGCCCTGGCTGGAGGCCTTAATTCATTGAGGTTCCCACAGGAAAGCCCGGCTAAGCAGCCGACAACCTCCTAAGTTGACCTACGAGAGGCCAATTATATGTGCAGTTTTTGTGTTACCTTTATTGGTAAAAACCTCTATCATCAAGCGTGTTTTCGCTTTACTAGACATTAGTCAAAGTCCAACAAAATTACCTACAACAATCACAAAAATATTTTCCTTGAATGACTCTTAAAAATAATGCCTATTACTTACAATGTTATTTCACCTCATAGGTACCTGCACAAGTCTAAACTAACGACAACAGCTTTTTGTAAAACATATCGTCAAAGAGTCACCCGAACCAAACTGATTAACTGAAACCGAATCAGTCTTAGTACGTAGACAAAACAAAATAAACACTGCCATTGTATATTACCTAGTGCAGACACAGTTAATTAGTAAAACAAATCAAAACAAATGTTTGCTTGGTGTGAATGTAGTGACGTCATGACGCCTGCCACAAAGGGTGTAGTGACGACAACAAGCGATTAAGTAAAACAAATTGACGCACGCCCATGAATAGACTGAATAAACCCTCTAATGATATCGCCCACGCCTTCATTATGCAGCTGTAACACTATCGTTTAATCGAGTCTAACATCGATGTCGTCAATGGGTTTTTATTCGAGTACTGATACGAGTACCTACCTCATAATAACAAAAATAGATAAGAAGTTTTGCAAAAATGAACTGTTGTGTCGTGGGCGTTGACAAAGCATGGCTTTTATTCCCTACGACCGTATTTGTTTGCTAATGTATCAGTTCCTGTTAATCTTGTTATAACTTGCCAAGTTCCCGTGACAATCCATTGAGGAAAATGGTTGAATAACTTATGAGACATTGTTAAACTATCTACGTAGTCTTTTTCTAAGTTGGTACCTACAGCTCTATGTAGAGCAAACATTTAAACAAAAACCGTTCAGATCTTAGTCATTAATCCTACCCTATTTCCTACTTAATATTATCAACGCGAAATTTTGTGAGGATGGATGGATGTTTGTTACTCTTTCACGCAAAAACTACGGAACCGGATTTGGATGAAATTTGGCACACAGATAGTTTATAATCTGGATTAACACATAGAATACTTTTATCCCGATATTCCCACGGGATCGAGACTTATGCGGGTGAAACTGCGGGGTGCTACTAGTTAAAAATAGATTAATGTTCAAGACACATTTGGCCTAATTCTAAACAGACGTACAGCAACCATGTTTAATAGGAAAGTGTGTAGAAGAGCCCGCGCGTATGTTTGCGCTCACCCATTTCCCAATATTGCTCTCCAGTCGTAAATTATTATTCATATCGGAGACAATTTCTATTTTACGATACAATTTCGTCGTTCGGCAAACAATGGATTAAGTGTGTTTTATTATCTTTTAGGTAGGTACTGATGTAATCCTAACATTTACTGAGCATAAGCCGCAGTACCGGCCCACATGAGATTGCAGTTAAAGTTTGTACAGTCAGCCGCGACTCGCGACTCGTGACGCTACCAAGCACGATAAAGATAATAGAGGCCAAAGTTTAGACGTATCACTGACTTTTTCTGACAACACTCATTCAGCTGATAAGACGCCATTCAAGAATATCGCGTTTCCTGTGATTTAGATCCATTTCGCAAAAGGCCAACGTCCAATTCTCAAATATCTTACACACCACTTTACAATCACGCACTGTGGGTGTCCCATCATTAATGCAAATTATAACCATTATCTAGATACATCCGGCAAATTGCCAAAGTCTATCAGACAAACTACTGCTTATCGAGACCTTTGCCACTACTCCGGTCTATACTTCAAAACACGAGGGCGAAAGTAGGGCCAATATTATTATGTTATTTATGACATCGCATAAATACATAATACAATATATCAAACTCAGATACAGTAGCTGGTTGTGATCAATTTATGATGTTGTAAATAAGCCTGTCAAATATGAACGGAGCTGCTCTATGAGTACTCACTGAGCTTAATGTTTAGAAATCTTAATTAGCTAGCTTTTAATTATCTGGAAAGTTTTATGCAAATGATATCTTGTGAAACGGTTCAGGTTTGTTTTGACTACCTAACTAAATTAAAGAAGCAGGTTAGCAGTGGTTATAAATCATCCTTTATAACAAAGTTCAAGTGCATAAAGACTATAACTCCGTTTGACTTTTGTGATAGTGAACAGTTTTGATGGCCTTAATATCATCTTAAGTGTTCACGTTGAGAAACGACTTGACAGAAGCAGTAAGTTCAAAAACCTTCATAAATATCCTATTGTATGAATTTATTACTAAAACTGATAATGCACGAGAAGACAAACGATGCATTTGAAGAGAACCACGAATCGATTTACCGTCATAAAGTGCATCGCCCTCACTGCAAGTCGATGCTCCACATGTGATGCAGATAATTATTTTATTATTGCATTTCATTGTCATCCGCAGATAAAGTCATCTTGTTCCAGATAAAAGTTCCATAAGTTTATCACACAGGTGACTTTGAGATACCTCTTATACTAAGTACCAAATATGCATTGCTAAATTTTATTCAAATGTGGTATTGTGAATATCAAGTTATTGAAACCGTCTGGTGATTTCAATTTTAATATGCGCCGGTTCTCGCATTAAAACTGCCTGTTTAAAGTCACCAAACAAAACCGAGTGATAAATCTCACTTGCATTCCTACACAAACATCTTCAAAATTTAAACTGTTTAATATTTAATTTTTGAACAAGTCATATGCTGTCAAAGATTAATGACTCAAATATTCCGTTTTTCTTTGGCAGTGCCGTAACCGTTATGCACACAAAACGACCCAGATAAGCGTTATTGATTTTGAGTAACAAAAGTTTCTTTCTGTTCCCTTTGCGGCACGGCGCTAAGTGGCAACCCACTGAGCACTGCCAGGGATGGCACATTCCCCAGATAAGATAGCGCGCCTTCCCGAAGCTCCCCCGCGCCGCATTGCAATCCGCTCAGTCATCTAGTCGTGCGCACTGTTTGCCACGCCGGTGGTGCATCCTGCCATACTGCTTAAACGACTAATTTACGCCAGGACATGATCAGTTTTCGTCGATTCAGTAACATTGGCGTCTCGTTAGTGACCGGATGCATTATTTTAAAGTAATATCTGTCAACGTGTGAGAATTTTCAGAACTCATGATGATAGGGAACAAGGGCTTTCTTACAAGGACAAAGGACAAGTCCCAATGATCATCAGCCTTGAGATTAATAATTATGAATAGCGGATCCTTCCTCACGCGCTCTGAAACCTCGAGGGTCAGTGCAGGTCTATAAAGATAACCGATGCAGCTGGTTGAACTCATAAAACGACACAAACGAAGCGTTTGTGCGACCAAGTTTTATGACTCCATAATAATGAACGAGTTTATTCAATTATTGATACCGAGAACCAATGTCGCGGGATGAGTGATTTACGTCGCATTTGTTGGTCGCTACTGTGCGATGATCTCAATATCGCCGTCTGTATGAGAGTGAGCACTTGATGATCAGTCATCAGTGTCAGCGGTATGTATAATTAAACAGGCCGATACCGAAGCAGCAGCATAGCAACGAGAACAAAAACCAGACGCAACAGATCTTAGAATCGAATTAACTAATTGGAAAGGTTTCGTCGCCAGTCAATTGCCGCTGTCGAGCTTATTCGTATTTATCACTGAGGATATACGGGCATGAAATAGTGCTTTCTGTATGCTCCCATTTACTGTAGATATATTTTAATCAGAAAAGTTATTCTGTGTGAAAAAACAACGTCCAAGTCATCAAGGATTCCTGAAGATATTATAGGTTCCTATTATTCAGGGGTCGACAATTCTACGGAGCGTGAAAAATATTAAATAAAATCGACGACAATAGCTCTCCATAGAGTACCTACGGACTTTGTGAAAATATCAATAAAAAAGCTGTTCAGCGCTGTGAATTCCTGAAAGCTGAAACAACGAAATGTCAACTACAATATTTTTTATTAAAAAAAATTCTTCTGTATTTTTGTTGGACGATATATTCTTACGTATAATTTAACGAGCTAGGCAGCGAGTGCCCGCGAATAGTCGTGTGAACCTCATCCAATTCCCATGGATCGCCGCTGAAACTCTAGCCATAGAGACTACTTCATTAAGATTCAGACTTGCGCCGTCACCGGTTGTATAGTGACCAAATTAACATTTGTCTGAATACTGTTTTTTTTTTCACTTCCCAGAATTTTTTTTTTCAGAATTTATGGGTATACTCTACTCAATATCTTAATAACAAAATAAAAAACACACACAGTCGAATTGAAACCATCCACCTTTTTTGTAGTTCGATTTTCTTCTTCGTGTGGTTAGTGACTATCCTACGTAAGAGTGTTAAGGCTGCCCATGGGCCTCTGACTTGGCTTCACATGCTGTCGAGAAATATCTCTCGAGCATGCCGGTTTTCTCACGATGTTTTCCTTCACCGTTTTTGAAGCAAGTGATAATTATACAATACGCAAATGAATCCGAAAGTCAGAGGTGCATGCCTTGGGTTCGAACTCGAGACCTATGTAGTTCGATAAAAAATAAGTACTGAAAAGAAATCACAATGTTTTTTTACAAATTTTGATTATATTGGTACTGAATGATAATGACGATGTTACAATACATATGTAAGTACATGTAGGTACTGTGAGGTTTTATCATGAGATGCAACCTCATGCTGTACAGGCTGGCAAGAATGCTCTGACAAGATATATTTAAATTAAGATTTTGATATGGGTTTCACTTGTCGATAAAAAAATGATAGTCTAGCCCCAGTCGCGGCGCGCGTGTACCTTTATAATGTTATGCTAAAGAATTCAATATAAGCTTCTCTTGCAAAAGTTCTTTGATTTACACACTGTCCCGGGCACCGCAGCCAAGTTGGTGCTTACAGTACACAGGTAGGCTTCCCCATAGATGTACTAGGCAGTTTAGAAAAACATTTTTTGCGAGCACTTTTCTCAATTTGTACATAAAACTAAAAAAACACATGCATTTTACATAATCTAATTGGGGCCTGAAAAAAACTTAGGTGAGCAGAGCGCGATAGTTAGACATCGTCCTACCGTCCGTCCTACGAGTATATATATATTATCAACTCATCTGCCTAGCCCTTTCCCAATTATGTTGGGGTCGGCTTCCAGTCTAACCGGATGCAGCTGAATACCAGTATTTTACATGGAGCAACTGCGTATCTGACATCCACAATCCAGTTACTGGGTAGTACAATACCGCTAAGACTGGTTGTCAGACTTTCGAGCTTCTGACGATCAGTAACGAACAACTCAAAGATCCACGAATGAAACGTGTTTTCCGAGGCAAAGAGGTTTTATGAAAACTGAAATGACTAACTTAGGTAATACTGAGATTGAGGGATCTTTACTTTAGAATTGCATTTTAATTCATGATCGATTATCTACATATTACTCCTGATACAATATACAACGCGCTCCTTTCGATATCCTATAACTCTAGAGTATTAATAAAACCATGTCAAAGAATCAACTGATATAATGTTTTTTTTTTGCATACAAAATCATTCAACAAAGTCATGATTAAAAAATGTAAAACACCCTTACGTGAAATATGACGACCGCATTTTCTTAGCTTTAAATATGAATGATTGGTTTGAATGAAAATGAATCATTTACTCGCACTTATTTGGAACACTTCACACCCTTAATAATATAAGGGCTCAAGTCGAATTTTTGTAAAGTTTGATTTTGAATGCTAAGGGCACAATCTTTAAACACGTATTCCCAAACAACTACTTTTTTGTTTTAAGCCTTTATATTACTAAGGGTGCGACTTGTTCTAGGACTTTTTGTATTATTTTTACTTATAGCATTATAACCTTCGAGTTATGGGACATGAAAAGGAACACGTTGTATATGTATCAGGAGCGTAATATATGTAGGTAATCGATCATGAATTAAAATGCAATTCTTAAGTAAAGATCCCTCAATCTCAATATTACCTAACTTAGTAATTTTTGTTCATGAAACCTAATGCAATACGCAATCAGCTTTAAGAAACTTGGTTGCGGTGTAGGTTTCACTACTAAAAATACTTCAGATTAGATTAATATTTCGCGAACATTAATTGGTTTTACTGTAAAGAAACCATATGTCCATTTTTCACAACATCAATAACTCGCATATTTATCTCATCTACTCGACGTCCGTATTTCACTGCAGGGATTCAGCAGAATATCAGCGTCAGGTATATTTGCCTAGCACATGCTCCCATTTGATGCAACCTTGAGACGCACACCGCACTCTTTATGTTCATTGATCCATTATTTGACATTGTGTCATAGCCAATAGTGTCATCACAATGTCTTGTTTTCTTCCTTTTACTTTTTTATTTGTTTGTCTATTGTCACCTTGTGGCTATTTCCTAATAGCTAATTAGTTATTATTTTATCGTGCTATTGTATGTTGTGCTGTCTTTTGTGTGCACTAAATAAAAGATTTATCTATCTATCTATATTTCCATCGAACGTTCAATACTAATGCATAACGAAGCCTTTGTGTTATCTTGATTCAATTCTATTTGATTGTTCAATATCACTTTTAACAGCATTCTTTCCCATAGTAAAAACATAATGGTATATAGCACATGCACGATTTACTACGCAGTTAAAGTAAACCCGTAGTATAACCCTCGCAAAATAATTATAAGTACAACAGGCCCGTTTTATTGTCCGCAGTAAACTTGTTTGTTTTATGCTAACATCAATCAAAATCGTAGAGGAACGGAGAAACGCGTAAATAGGCACATAGCGTGAACCCATAATAAATGCTGATACAGCCATATATCCTCCTAGGTTGTTTTAACAGAGCAAATTACGTTTTCTAATTACATGAAGCAGTAAATATACTATTGCGTGTTGTATTTTATGTTGTTTATGCAAGTTAATTAATATAAGCAATTAATAATGGTAATAGCATGTTTATTGGCTGATATTTCCTGCAGGTTCGGTAGTTTAGTATGTCGTTTTAGTAAACAATTATGATATATTTATTAAAATCGAATTGATTTGACATTAAACTATTTTGCAGGAGCTTGGAATGGCTTAGCATTAACCTAAATATAAATAATTGTAAAAGCTTAAAACAAGATTCAGAGACACACCATACGCTATACTTAAGTAGATTTAATGATTCTGAATTGACGTTTTGTTAAATCGAAAGTTTTAGTTTTTAATTTCATGAAAATATTGACCTTTCCGATCATAAATACCTTCATAGTATGGAGTATCCTGTTTACCGCTCTTTGCTACCTGTTTGTTTGTTTGTCTGTTTACCGTCTCTGTTTGTTTACCTTTTTATAAGTAATAAAGGCTAGTCTTCATTTCTACTGAAGAATAGCCAATATCCTGAAAGCAATACAACAATTTACACGAACAATTTACTTGACTACAAAGAGCCATATAAAGATTGTCTCATAAAAAAAATCTGTTTAGTTTCAGTTAAACCGTGAATGAATCGCGGCGATAATGTATTTGTCACGTCTGGGGTATTAATAGAGCGAACACTCATCATCCTAATGGAAACTCATTGAGTGGAGTCGGCCAGCCGTCGCCGCCGTATCGCGCGCTCCTTCCCAGAACGACGCTGACGTGAGCTTACCAGAGCTTCTGGGCGTCCCGAGAACAGAGACAGCTGTGGAGTCGTTGTTATCTTAATATTTTCCGGGAGGACGTTAATTTACATTTATTTGTCTTTTCAAGTTCAGTTTTAGTAGAACCACATATTCATAAATGGAAATGTACAGAAAAGCTTAGGTGGAAAACTTATTTCTTTTTGAACTTTGTGATCTGACATAGTTAGCACACATGACATAGTGCGACGCATTTAGTCAAAAAATCAAAATTACATACAATCTAAAACGATAAACATGCTTTTCAATGGTAGGTACCTATTGATTTTTCCGAGCGTTAGATTACCAAAGTAAAGAAATTTATTAAAATTTAACCAAAAAGCAATCTCCATTATTTTCTTTTATCTTTAAGAGCTTAAACAATTTGTTCGGTGATCCATCCTTGAGTAATACCCTTGGAGCTATTACGGCTCATTAAGTTACATTATTAACTATTACCTATCTCACAATAGATACCTATACTTACTCAGTACCCACAAACTACGCATAAGTAGTTAGCTAGGTAAGAAATAATGTGAAATGTCGGGTAGTTCGTGCGAATTGAAAACACAAGAAGGAGTATTATTCTACCAACTAATAATAATAATAGACTGTACAAAGCCTTCAAGCGCATAAGTGCTTATTCGATTGATTACATTTTTAATTAATGATATTTTAATGTCAATATCATACTCAACAGCTGGAAAGCTTCCACTACCGACTCTCGCAATAGCATCTTAGTTAATCATAACACTGAACTATGATTGATACCGCAATGTGATATGATGTGACTAGCACTTACACGTCATATCTTGGAAGGATGTAGCCTACTTTGTAGTCCTGCGTCAGAAGGAAATCGTATTAGGACGAAACGAGGATGACACAGATGCCTATAGGTACGTCTTACAAGTATTTAGTTGCGAGCTCTCAGCGCTCATCCGCTGGGAACACTGGATATTCCGTATCGTAAATTAGGTGACAGTCACCTACAACACTGACCGAACAATGACCAAATCACTATGGGAAGTGGCGCATTTGGTTTTATACCACGGCCATCATTGAAATCTTAGTCGGTATTACTCGTACCTTTACCATTTAGGTATACCTATCACAAAAATGAATAGATAAACGATTTTTCTACAAAAATGCAGTCCGAAATTATTTATTTGAACTTGAATTTATATGTAGCTCGGTAACTCTTCTATACAATGTCGCCCATCGGCATGTGCCCGTATTTTTCTGAATATTCATGAAAAATTATCGAAAAATAACTTTAAACAATGAATAACATGCAACATATTAAAGATAGACCCCCCGTCTATCTTTAATATGTTGCATGTTATTCTTTTTATATGTTTTGAGTAGCGTTTGCCATATCTCCAATGTTATTGGGGTCATTCTACTTTTTAGTGCAGGTTTTTGTGTCCCCCAGACAAAAAAATCTAGATTTGCCATTTTCTTCATAAAATTTAAAAATATTGCGCAATACACGAAACTTCCGTAATATTTCCTTTACTTCTGTTAACATTTATATTTAAATATTTTGCCTATTTTAAGATAATTAAGGGTAACAAAGTGGAGTTTTATGGTAACATAGTTGTTTTCCATAGTATTGCAAAGTGTCCCCGACCTAATACGCGGACTAACTTAACCAAAAAAAGTATTCTTATTGCAGTGTAGTCCTATGTTTCAAAAATTTATTAAGTTTATTTGACATGTTTGCGTTTTTTATGTAGGCCTCATATATTTTTAAACGATTTATTTCTTTTTCAAAATAATTACTTTAGTTTTGTCCCTAAGGAAGAAGCTCAATACGGTACTACTATGTTACTGGTATTTCTTAAAAAAATCGTTAGATGTCGCTGTACCGCCACTGGTCGGGTCGATTGGATAGGTTGCGCATTACAAGAGCGGGGTGGAGGGGAATGGCAGTAAGCCACGTGCCGCCACTCAGTCGCCGCCATGTTGTGAATCAAAGACTACTATTACTATAGACAGGCAGCTCTAACTTTTTTTAAATGGGTATATGCAGCGCCATCTAGTTTTTCGTTAAGGGAATTAATGTATATAAATATATACGTATAGATTGGTAGGTAAGCTGTACGGTACGCTGCTGCATAGTAGGTATGTACACACGGCTACACATCAAGCTATACATTTTCAGCTTAAGCCGACCTCGAATTATACGGAAATTCTATACAATGCGAGATTAGCTTATACTGGAAATGTATAGCTTGATATGTAGCCGTGTGTACCTATATGTCAAGTGGCGTGTGGGCAGAATATTATAGGAATAAAACAACCTTTTATTTTGTGTAAATTGAAATAAATTTATTTTAAAAAAACTCCACGTTTAGTACAAAATTCTGTGTTCTTCTTTTTCTCCCTTAATGTTTTAGGTAGTGTTGATTACCCTTTTCTTTCATTGGATCATTAACATCCCAAAAGGTTATTTTGCCAGTGAGAACATTATTGACGGCTTTGCACCAATTGTGTATTCACTGTTCACTATTCGCAATTACAGGTCCAAACTCTAAAGAGTGCCTATGCCTTGAGTCCACAGTAACTTCACAAGTTTAGGATGATTACAATCCGGCGTCACACTGCGGAGGATAAACAACTCAACACGAGCGTACGAACGAATTATTATAGCCACAGCAACACGGAGGACCGGAAGATCAACTCAATGATGATGCACTTCCGAAACAACGAGAACTTTTTTGCAAAAGGAAAATAAATGCGCACGGGTAGTTACACTCTCACGCAGCCAGCCATTTGCAAATCAAGTGTGCCCATACAAAAACAAAATTTGGCACGTTTTATAAACCAAAATATTACTTCTGCATTATTGTGCTGATACTAAAAACCTCATTGTGCTCGAATTTATATATTCTATAATTAATACAAGAATAATATGTGGTAATATTTTTTTTCCTTGATTTATGTCTTTTCACTAGTAAAGGAAACTCCCAGCATAAGAACAATATATTTCACCATAGCAACACCGCAATTTTGTTCCCTTAACGATTTGATAGATGGCGCTGTTACAAATAAAAAAACGGAATTTTGGTTTTACTCCTAGTTGCCATAGCATGTTGTGAATCAAGACGCGTGTGTTTATTTGGTGTGCACTTTGTCACCCGGCGAAAAGGTAAGTTTCTAAACTTTTACTTTATGTTTTAACTGTTGAGACGTGGCATTTATGTCACTTAATTGTATTCTATTGTTGGATTTGCAAATTATATGGTCATTTTGTAAATATCAAGTAGCATCATGTTATTTTACAACTGTGTTACCGGCCCACTTTGTTACTCTGCTGTGGTAACGCAGTTGTAAAGATGGTAACGCAGTTGTAAATATACTCTGTCACTGATTCTTTCTAATTTTATTTAACTTGATTAGTTCGTATCGACCCACAGGTTAATATTTTAACAATTTTACAATTGTTTGCTGACTTACATTTATACATACTTGGCTTCAGCATTGAGTGAGGTTGACGAAGCTGGCGACGTAAAATTTATGTTTTACAGAGGTGTAAATGAGACTGGCAAACTTTTTAAAGCGGTCGAAACAGACACTAGTTGTGAACCTTATGATAACATTGTTGAAGTGGTTTCTGCACCGAAAAAGATTTTTAGAGGGAAACGCGAATACTACGAATTCCCTAATCCTCTGGAAGTGTTCGAACAATGACTGCAATTATTAATTAATTTTTAAGTAATCCGACCTGCATAAGTGCTGTGATTTTGGTAAAACGGATATATTTGTATTATTAACATTATTATCTTTAACCTTTGTGGTAAATAAGAGACTGATTAGCTATTTTTGTAGAAGAGAATTCTCTATTGAAACTACTTTGTTACTGTTGAACAACTGTGTTACCATTATGTCCCTATTTCTAAGTAAAGGTTTTTCAATTTGAGTTGTACAATTGGCATAATAAGCTACATTACAGATATATCAGATGCAAGATAATATTTTTTAATATCAATGTTAAATACGTTGTTAAGATATTTTTACATATATACATTTTATGTCAAATCTTTGTAAACAAAAGTGCACAACAGTAACATAGTTGTCATTTAAATGGGATTTATAAGACTTAATAAATGATAATTTCTAATTTTAGTTATGAAAGAGAAAGATTTATGTTCCTAAAATACGTTTTGTTAATTATTTGTTTGTAATGAGTGACTAAAGCTGCTCAATAAAAATATTTAGATTGGTAACAAAGTGGTATGATTTTTCTACCTTGGTCGCCAAAATCTTTATTTTCAGAAAGAAATATGTAAAAAATTCGCTGCTGGCAGTTAATTTCAATGGTGTGGGTATAATTACGCATAAATACAGTTACATTACTTCATTTATCTCTAATGATAAAAATTTTAAAGCCCACTTTTAGCAGTGCAAAAACCTGCACTAAAAAGTAGAATGACCCATTGGCTCGATTTGGATTCTGTTTATTATTTCTAAAAGTTTATGAGTTTATTTTACCGAATTAACTAACATTTTTATTAAAATTTGTCAACTATGCAAAAAAACGGAGGATAAAAAATATTAGAAAAGATAAAAACTCAAGATAGACCCCCCCAGTTTAAAGTAATTTTTCGATAATTTTTCATGAATATTCAGAAAAATGCAGGCGGGCACATGCCCATGGGCGACATTTAAGTCAAGAGTCTAGAATTTTGCTTCCCATGCTTCCCAATATTGCCGATGGACCGCACACAGTATTGTGCCGATACCTGCCTACTGTGAGATTGTACTCATTGTAACTACCTTATCTTATCCTGTTAGCTGTCAAAGTCAACAGAGGGGACTGGATTCTTCGTAAGCTGTAAATAAGCTACCTTATACCTAAGCACCTTTACAATAGCAATATTTTTCTAGGGACAGGTGGACATTGCATTATTTCGGTCCAAAATAAAAGGTACGTAGATAACTTTATAGTCAAAGGCAATAGCTAGAAGCTAATCACTTAGCCTTGTGTTGCACAGTTGCACTCTGCAACCAGCGCTAGGGCTCTGTCTCGCATGGGGTCGCAGCTTTATGCTGAGCGATGGCCGTTTTGCGTGGATGTGACGCATATTTTCCCCCAATTTGTTATTTACGTGTTTTTTTTATCTTTCTTTGCATCATGTTTACCGCAAATAAACGAATTTTCTTTCTTTCTTTTCACTCTACTTTTCAGCATCAACTGCAATTTATAAAGTATTAGCAGGGACAACGAAGTCTCAGTATAAATATGGTGTGACGAAGTTGCGGACTTCCCTTCGTCTGGAACTGAACACCTGCACACACAGAGCATGTCACTTTACCTGCACACTTAGCATGACCACAATAGAAACGGGTTTACTTGACGGAAAAATAGACAAACAATCACAATCTGTCATTTTGTCTATTCTTCCGTCGACAAAACCCGTAGAAAACCCGTTTCCATGGTTGTCATGCTACGCGTGCTAGTTCCTTTGGATATTATTTAAAAACAAAACAGCATCGTGGTGGCTTGGATAAGCAACCATTTAGGCCAAATAAAAAGAAGTTGTCATCCTAACGCCCTAAAGTCACACCCGCACTGATAAGTTTCAACTGCATTGTAGCTGTGTAAACAAAAGTCGAGATTACCATTCATGGCAATTCATATTTCGTTATGCTGCGTGCAGATCGGTGAATCACCCTGAGCCAGTCAGGCACCTACTACAGACACGGCGAACCGAGCCTTGACTATTACGCATTGGCCATAAATTCAGACACTTTTGGACTATGAATAGCCATTATCAAACGTTTGCCTGCATGCACATAAAAGGCTATATTTATAGAATTCTAACTACTTACGATAATAACCGCGGATGCTTCATAATTCAACGGCATTTGTTTATTTTTCCTCGTATTAGGAGCAGAATGTAATTAGCAAGAATTTCGGTTCGTTATAAATAATTCCATTAATAAATATAGGTAGGTGGTAGGTATGTTGGTATAATGAATAAAATAAATACAGATAATTTTAGACTTCGACTTCAAACAATCACTGCAGCGAATTATTGTTTATAATAATATTGTATCCAACAAGCAATATGTATTAAGTATACCAATAAGTACTACAGTAATTACGAGTACATTATTATACTAAACATAAACCTAGTGTCGTTAATCGTTATACATATTAGGTAAATTATCTCAGCAGTAGTTGTAGGTATGAGGTACCTACGTAATATAATGTAAGGTGAACGCGAGTGAAGTCGACAGTGACCCAGAAGTCGTCAAATTATCCAAAAACATCAATATCTTTTTCTATTCAACATTAAACTGACCGATTTTTATAACAACATATTTAAGATAACATATTGCACAATTAAAATAACAACCCTCAGTTTTAACTGTAATGGGGTCTGAAATATTTTCCTTGATTTTTTTTTGCCAATTTAGCTAATGTGAAACTCAGCACGTAGTTGTATGTTTTGATTTGTGAAACTTCAGTGGGGTCTACAATAAATCCGATTGTTTGATGAATTAATTGAGTTAATTAACTAACAACAACACACAACACCGATATAACTTGGAATTTGGAACACTTTTATCTTTTAGGTATTTTTTTTCGAATGTGACATTTATTGGTACCTTAAAATTCCTAATTGACTCATAACTCTTCATTTTAAGTACTATTGTGACGATTACTGGGTCACGGTCAATAGTTGCTTCTAAACCCGTCATATGTAGATATTTTTGTGTTTAATGACACAAAATGCGAATAATAACTATTATCGGGACCGTTACGTCATTTGTTAACTCTCTTGTACAATCATATTATAAGGTTTGGACTACATGGGGTGCTTGGACAGGAAACCTCCCCGCGTGCCTGGGGGCTGGAGTTCCCTTATGGATGCGTCCGGGGGGAAGGCCAGTCTCCGGGACGGTGCACCCTGGGGTGCGGACAAGGGGTCTCGTTGTCCGTATGCCAATATCCTGTCGGAGGAACGCTCTAACGGGTACTCACTAGGGAGCACTCGTTGAGCAGCGTTAGAGTAGGAGCGGGCTCGGCGTGCACTAACCCTGCCGTCGGGCGGGCAGGAGGAAGTATTTTCTCCTGTCACCGTTGGTCTCGTAGCCCCGAAGAGTGTCAAGGTCATGTCTCTGGCATTTGACGGGGGTCGAGGGTCTTGGCTTAACCGCCCGGGCCGCGAGGTAGAAAACCTCTATAAAAAATCACCCCAAACCTCCAAGCGGCGGCGCACCGTGAGGGAGGTCGTTAGCTTGACTAATGGGTAGCTTAATTAGTCACTAGTGCGAACCACTATTTTTGAGACATTAAAAAGTATAGTACCTACTCGTGGGAATCAATATGGTAAACAATAAAAACAAAAACAAAACGACACAAAAGGAGGGGAGTGATGCGGGGTCAGAGTCCGACGCTATATCAGGCGCGGAGGGCTCAAGTAAGAGCTCGGAGCGCGAAGTGGTGGGGGCTGACGGAATAATTAGGAAATTATTCCGGAAGCACCCCAAATCGGGAGATGGTGAGTGGTCGTCCGCCGACGACAGGCGGAAGATCCACACCAGCCGGCGGGGTAGGGCCCGGCCTAAAAGTAAGGGTGTGGGTAGAGGACTCACCACCAAGGAGGGTGGTGAGCCGAGCCAGACCAGCCCAGCCGAAATGGCCAAGCAAGCTGAGAGACTCGCCACGGAGGGACACCACCCAGGAGGGACCAGCAGCGTGGCAGTCCCCTCAGAGGCCTCAGGGGGTGAGACGGACGTCGCTGGCGACGCCAATCCACAGCAGGAAGCCAGGTTTGCGGAGGTCGTGGAAGCCGCGATCAGGGCTGTGGCCTTGAAGAGGATCCAATCCTCTAAGGACAAGGCCATACCCGCGGCCACGGCCTCTATTTTGGCGGCAGCGAAGGAGCTGCACTTTGTGCCTCCGTCGGACGGTATGTCTGAGATGCGGGCGGAGGTCGCAAAGTTGACTGCCGCCATGGAGCTTCTTCGAAAGGAGAACGAGAAGCTCCGAGCGGACCTGGCTGGGCTGCGAGCAGCCGGCCCCCGGGAGGCGCCGCAGAGAGGGGAGTGGCATGGGCAGGGGCCCGTGCCCGTGCCTGCGGAGGACCGCGTTCTGGCCCTGGTGCAGCAGGAGATGGCTGCCCTACGGAGCAGGTTCTCCGCCCTAGAAGCTATCGTCCTGCGTCCTCCGCTAGCGGCGAGCCAGCCGGCCTTAGACCAGCGGAAGGCGGCAAGGAAGGCGAAACAAAGGAAGGCGAGGCGGCAGCGGCGCAAGGAGAGAAGCGTCGCGGCTAGGCTCCGCGCCCCGAAGTCCGCAGCTGTGGTGGTCACACTGCAGCCGGAAGCGGAGAAAAGGGGCGTGTCCTACCAGCACGTGTTCGCGACGGTGGACGAGGTGATGGACCTAGAGGAGATCGGCGCCAAAAAGGGCATGAAGGTTAAAATCACGGCAACCGGGGCCCGAATGCTGGAGGTCCCTGGTGCGGCCAGTGGCCCTACCGCTGTCGCTCTGGCCGAAAAGCTCCGGGCGGCCCTAAATGTGGACGAGGCCCGAGTCTCCAGGCCCACCAAGTGCGCTGACTTGCCCATCCAGGACCTGGACGACTCCGTGACGGAGGCAAAGGTGGTGGCCGCCGTCGCTAAGGCTGGAGGGTGCTCTGTCGAGCAGATCAAGGCAGGCACCATCCATCCTGATCACACGGGGATGCAAGCCATTAGGGTGAGCTGCCCCGTGACGGCGGCCAAAAAGATAGCCGGGGAGGGCCAAAGGCTTTTGGTGGGCTGGGTTTCAGCGCAGGTCAAACTGCTGGAGCCCAGACCTCTGAGGTGCTTCCGTTGCCAGGTGGGCCACCACGTGGGGGTCAAGTGCACCTCGGAGGTGGACCGCAGCAACCTTTGCTTCCGCTGTGGTCAGCCCGGTCACAAGGCCGGCTCGTGTAACGCCACGCCGCACTGTGTATGTGCGGCGGCTGGCAAGCCGGCCGATCACCGGGCTGGGAGCAGGGCCTGCGCTCCACCCGCCGAGGCCAGAGGCAGGGGCAAGCGCTTCGCCACCACCGCCGTCACCGCCGCAGGTGCCGCCACTTCCACCGTGGCCACTGCCACTTCCACCGTCGTCACCGCCGCCGTTGCCGCCGCGGCAGGGCCCTCGCAGGGGGCTCGGGGGGAGGATGGGGTTGACATGGAATGCCAGTAACGGCCCCATTACGCCTCCTCCAGGCGAACATCAACCACTGCGCCGCCGCTCAGTATCTGTTGCTTCAGAGCATGGCGCAGTGGTCGATTAACATCACCGTGGTCGCTGAGCCGTACTTTGTCCCGCCCAGGGTTGACTGGGTGGAGGACCTGAGCGGCTCAGTGACCCTCATTTCGTCAGCCACCGCCGGTACTCCGTCCCTCGAGTCGGTCAAGAGAGGACGGGGTTGCGTTGCGGGGTTGAATTTCGTCATGTCCGTCTGTCCGTCCGTTCGACAGACGGACCGAAGGATATGACAAAATTACAAGGGTTCTGTTTTTGGCATTCGGCTACGGAACCCTCCCTAAAAGGAGGTGACTTGACTACTGAGATGGCGGCTAATAGGTAAATAGGTAACACGGGCTGGTGTCTGTAACTCCACGTCAATGCATGTATTTTGCGTACGGGTGGTAAAATATATTATTCGATCCACCCCAGCTCCTCAAGGAAGACCAGCAAAGCCTTGGTGTTACTGACAATCTCACGGAGGGTTACCGAAGTACTTTGCCCTGTTTGTGGCGACCACCGGGCAGTTTAGAAGCACATGAGCTGCTGTCTTGTCGTCCTCCATGCAGGCCCTGCACAGCAGACTGTCTGTGACTCCTATGACAAAAAGATGTTTATTAAATGACCTGTGGCCAGTTACAGATCCTGTAACTGTATGCAGCTGTTGTTTAGTTAGTCGGAGACCATGTTTCGTGAGGCGCCCGTCAATTTTAGGGACTGCTCCTTAGCCTGCCTGCACTCACCCTTATTTTTTTTGTCTTGTTGGAAATCCTGTATCATGGATGTCCTCCGCCCCGGGGTGAGCATAGGGGTCTGTCAGACTCTTACTGACTAAAACCAGCCCGGTGTTCCCTCTCACACTTGCGTCGGGGGCTGCGAGTGCAAATACGACTTCCGCTGCCCCGGACTGTTGACGGCCCGTAGGGGGAGTAAAACTCCCCCCGTTACGTCTTAGAGAGGCGCGCGTGGAACACTACGCGCTGCCGTCTCAAGTCCTGTGTGATGGAGGGCGACGAATGTCCCCGAGTCCGCCACCCCTGGACCCACTGAGTGCGTAAGTCCCCGAAAGGGAGTGGCGCGATGGGTTCAGGCCCCACTGGTGCTATTTCGACCCCCTTCTGGCAAGTTCGTCGGCTGCATCGTTGCCTAGCGAACCGCTGTATCCTTTGAATGAGTTATGTTATTGAGGCTACCCACCTGGTTGAGGTGCTGGTGGAAGTCATATATTAGCCCAGAATCAACTGTGTGACTGTTTAGCGCTTGCAGGACAGCCATACTGTCTGAGAGTATGCGGATCGAGTGGTCCTTAACTTCCCTGGCCATGGTGGCTAAACCGGCTTAGAAATACCCATGTATTCGGCCTGGAACACTCTGTTATGAACCCCCAATGGTGTGCTATGTTGAAGTCCTCCGAGGAGATTCCAGCATTTGTTCCACTCCCTGGTGGAGGTGACCTATGGATACGGAAGAGGAAGACTTGCTGCGCCCATCCGAAATAAATTGGGATTGCGGGAAGCGATACATAAGTACAGACGCCAGCACATCAAGCTACCCGAAACTGTCAAATTTTTTCAATCAACTTAGAACCTTATTTTTCAGCGATAAAGTTGAAAATCTATTAAATAAATTTGACAGATTGTAGTAGCTTGATGTGCTGGCGTCTGTACATAGGTACGGTCAGCAACACTGCCCCCGTTGTCATAATTACAGTAAGTCGTGTTACTGTTGTTATGACTTTTTGTTCAGTACTGTGATCCTTATATCAAGTCATTTATGGAGCATTTTTCTTTTTTTATATCTAAATAATTAAGATATTAAAAAAAATGAAAAATGCTCCATAAAGGACTTGATATAAGGATCACAGTACTGAAAAAAAAGTCATAACAACAGTAACACATTTCATGAAATCATGACATTTGACACCTTTATCTTCTTCTTAATCACTATTGCTGATCGTAATGATTATAATTGAGTAAAACCATATTTGTTACTACCGCGACAATTAGACCTTAACAGTAGATCTATTGTTTCTTTAATGACATGCCGTTACGAACATACAAAAATCAGTAGAAATATATTTCTACTGTTTTTTGTACAGACGCCAGCACATCAAGCTACCCGAAACTATCAAATTTTCCCAATCAACTTTGAATCTTAAACTTCAGCGATAAAATTGAAAATCTAATTTAAAATTTAATTTATAAATTTGACAGATTGTAGTAGCTTAATGTGCTGGCGTCTGTACTTAGGCGCCATCTGAAGCAAACAATCCAAAATGTTTGTTTTCTTTATTTCCGTGTGGGTACAAACGAGTTCTACCGTCTTATGTCAAGCTACGCGTGCTGGTGTTTAACCTAAAATTTATAAAATATTCAGATTGTCAAACTTTATAATCTTTATCTTACAGTAGAATTACTGTTCTGAAATTACCATCGTTTTCTACTGCTTTTTTAATTTAGTAGGGTTGGCAACACTGGACATGACAGTCGGACAGACAGATGACAAATGACAGTTGAATCTGCTCTGACACAAGTGACAAGTAAGTCAAGTAACACTACAATGCAGTGTGAAAATTCGGTTACTGGAATTAGTGGAATTGTTTTTAATTTATCTTCTATTATACATTGAATCTCACTATAACAAATAGCTCAAAGGTAAGATTAAAACATCTTTCTCAACTTTGGCCATTAATTTTAACTTGTATTTGCAGCCGTCTAATCTAAACACTTCATTTTCCAGATTTTGGCGGGAATCGTTATCTACTTAGTTTTATCATTATTATTGTCTATTGAAAACTGCATTCTGCATTTTGCATAGTAATTCTGCAACGCAAAGCATAAATAATGGACAAAAAGAAACAATACAATAAACCGCCGCCACCAAAGAGATTTAAATCGGGTGACGATGACGAAGATAACGAAGTGCCATGTAGTTTTGAAGAGCAACTCGCTTGTATGGATACTGAGTTTGAATCGCAAGAAGTGCTTGGCGACGGCCCAGAAAATCAGTCTACAAACATTAAATGGTCACGACCTGCACCACCTTCAATGGATCCAAAGAAAGATAAGTTAGTTTTTCAACAAATAGATATTGATAACTATAATGGTCAGCCTATGCTGGGCATGCCTGGGTCACAGCTTGCTCCTGTACCGATTATGCGAATGTATGGCATCACTATAGACGGAAATTCGGTTTGCTGTCATGTTCATGGCTTCACACCTTATTTTTATGTAACTGTTCCTGTTAATTTTACCAATTCATCATGTAACGAACTTAAAAGTAACTTGAATAAGGCAATATTGGAGGACTTGCGCTCAAACAAGGATAATATTAGAGAAACTGCATTAGAAGTGCGCTTGGTAAAAGCTAGATCTCTTATGTACTATCAAGGGGATAAAGACATAACTTTGGCAAGAGTATCTGTGGCACTTCCTAGACTTATTGCTGCAGCCAAAAGACTAATTGAAAGACAACCAACCTCTTTTGGATTAATGGATCCTTTATTCTATGAAAGCAATATTGATTTTGATATCCGATTCATGGTAGACACTGGAGTAGTTGGTTGTAGTTGGATTGAGTTGCCAATAAACAAATGGTCTCTAAGATCAAAAGATTCTCAAGCAAAACCTGAATCTAGATGTCAAATCGAAGTAGATGTAGCCTGGAATGAATTTATAGCTCATCAGCCAGAAGGGGAATGGTCCAAAGTTGCACCTTTCAAAATATTGAGTTTTGACATTGAATGTGCTGGACGTAAAGGAGTCTTTCCAGAGGCCAACCACGATCCTGTTATTCAAATTGCATCAATGGTTATTAGGCAGGGTGAGCCTGAGCCTTATATAAGAAATGTGTTCACATTAAAGACATGTGCACCTATAGTAGGATCACAAGTTTTGAGTTTTCAATCGGAATCTGAAATGCTTGCAAAGTGGTCTGATTTCTTCCGTGAACTTGATCCTGACATAATTACTGGTTATAATATAAATAATTTTGATTGGCCATATCTCATAAACAGGGCAAAGCATTTAAAAGTGGTCAACTTTGACTTTCTGGGACGCATCAGAAATGTTAGATCTGTCATAAAAGATTCTGTTCTACAATCAAAGCAAATGGGGCGTAGAGAAAACAAAAATATTAACTTTGAAGGTAGGGTTCCATTTGACTTATTACTTGTTTTGGTGAGAGATTATAAACTAAGATCATATACTCTGAATGCTGTCAGTTACCATTTCCTTCAAGAGCAAAAAGAGGATGTTCATCACAGTATAATTGGAGACCTTCAAAACGAAAGTGAACAAACAAGAAGGAGGCTGGCAATGTACTGCTTAAAAGATGCTTATTTGCCACTTAAACTTCTGAATAAGTTAATGTGTATTATTAATTATATGGAAATGGCAAGAGTGACAGGTGTGCCTCTGCTATGCCTGCTCACAAGAGGCCAACAAATAAAAGTAGTGAGTCAATTACTAAGAAAAGCTAAGGATGCAGGATATTTAATGCCTGCTTATCATGGCCAGGGCTCAGATGAACAATTCGAAGGCGCAACTGTGATTGAACCCAAAAAAGGATATTATGCAGACCCAATATCCACTTTAGATTTCGCCTCTTTGTATCCAAGCATTATGATGGCTCATAATTTATGTTATACTACATTAGTCCAACCAAATATGCAAAACAAACACAATTTGAAAGATGATGATGTAACTATTACACCTACAAAAAACATGTTTGTGAAGGCAAGTGTTAGAAAGGGTCTCTTACCTGAAATATTGGAATCATTGCTAGCTGCAAGAAAGAAGGCCAAAACAGACTTAAAGGATGAAAAAGATCCATTTAAGAGGTCTGTTCTTGATGGCAGACAATTAGCTTTAAAAATCAGTGCAAACTCTGTCTATGGATTTACAGGAGCTCAAGTTGGCAAACTACCTTGTCTAGAAATATCAGGCAGTGTAACAGCTTATGGTCGAGCAATGATAGAATTTACTAAATTAGAAGTAGAAAAGAAATTCACAAAGGCAAATGGCTATAAAGAAGATGCAGTTGTCATTTATGGGGATACTGATTCTGTTATGGTAAAGTTTGGTGTTAAAACTCTTGAGGAAAGCATGGAATTAGGAAGAGAGGCTGCTGACTTTGTTACAACAAAATTTGTCCAACCAATCAAGTTAGAATTTGAAAAAGTATATTATCCATACTTACTTATTAATAAAAAGAGGTATGCTGGCCTCTATTTCACTAAACCAGATAAATATGATAAAATGGATTGCAAAGGAATTGAAACTGTAAGAAGAGATAACTGTCCTCTTGTATCCAACATGATGAGTACATGCCTTCAAAAGTTACTCATAGATAGAGATCCAGATGGTGCTGTTAATTATGCAAAACAAATTATTTCAGACTTATTGTGTAACCGCATAGATATATCTCAACTTGTTATAACAAAAGAGCTTACGAAACATGACTATGCTGCAAAACAGGCTCATGTTGAATTAGCCAATAAAATGAAAAAACGAGATGCTGGTACTGCGCCTAAACTTGGTGACAGAGTCCCATATGTTATATGCTGTGCAACTAAAAATACACCTGCTTATATGAAAGCTGAAGATCCTATATATGTATTAGAAAACAGTATTCCCATAGATTTCAATTATTATTTGGAAAATCAGTTGTCTAAACCACTGTTAAGAATTTTTGAACCAATATTAGGTGAGAAAGCTGAATCTCTCCTGTTGAAGGGAGAACATACTAGAACCAAAGCAATGGTAACTTCCAAAGTAGGTGCTTTGGCTGCTTTTACGAAGAAAAAAGAGAAATGCATAGGTTGTAAAACTGTTATGCCTAATGACACTGTAAAAGCTCTGTGCAATCATTGCCTACATAAAGAGAGACATATATATATTTCGGAAATATTTAAATTGAGACAGCTCCAAGAAAAGTTTTCCAGGCTTTGGACTGAGTGCCAAAGATGTCAAGGCAGCCTTCATGAAGAAGTTCTTTGTACTAATAGAGATTGCACTATTTTCTATATGAGAAAGAAGACAGGTATTGAATTAGATGCCCAAGAAAAAACAGTTCTAAGGTTTGGAGAACCCACATGGTAATTATTGTATTTTTTATTTTAAAATAAAGACAATGATCGTTTTTGCATTCTTTTTATTATACATTACTATTGTTTATTTATGTGAAAAAGGTACAATTTTATAATTGAGTATAACACAATTACTATCATTACCATTTGATAATTTAGAAAATTATCAAAGACGGAATCATTATAATATTTTCATTTACAATCATTTAGATGCCTGAAGAAGCAAATTTGACACTTGGAATGTACATCATCAGTTCTTTTTATTGCATTTTCATTCAAATTGTATCCACTACTAATGTAAACATACAAACATGTATAACGAAACTTTGTATCCAATAAGTCACTTAAAAGACTAATTCATAGTACAGACTAATCATTTTTATATATTTATGTAAATCAAATAAAAATAGGTATAAAATACATTCGACAACTTATTTAATTTATAGGCATTATGATGGCCTAATTTTATGTGATAAACAGCTGCTTTACTTAGTTTTATCACAGGAATATAATATTATGCAAGCGTGATACGTGTAAGTACAAGAAACAAAATCAAACCACAGGTAGTCAGAACCGTTTAATAACAATGTATTGGTTATAATGACGAAACTGAGGTTCCTGCATTACTGTTATTTAACAGTGTTTGGTTATATCGACTATCGGCTATAACAACCGTAATCCGACGGTCCCTTGGAAGTCATAAACGGTTTTGACTGTATTATACCATTTCAAATGCGAGTAAAAAGTGTAACACTTAAGTACAATATTAATATTTCATAGATATGTGTTTATGATCTTCAATAATTAGAATATTATTTCTTGATAGTTCAGGGAACATGTATATAGTGATGTCTATTCCGAAAAGAAGGAAATTATAAATGACCGAGTGCCAATACAAAATAAAATAAAAATAACATGTATGCATTCATGACCTGGATGCAATAATTTACAACTGTGCTGAAAAATGTATTTGTTTTCTATTTTGGTATATTTTGAAAGCAAAACCTTTATCACCTGTCGTACAAACATGAATATAACATATTATGATTTTTATATTTATAGTTAGGTTTATAATTTAAATAGTAAGTATGATGATTTCATCTATTCTCTTGGGATAGAGTTCGACTTATACTTTGTCTAGGAGTCTTGATAGAACTGTTATTCTTTATAATATTTGGTATTGGCATCTCAAAAGGTACAGGATTCATTCCTGCATGAGAGGTTAATCTCATTATGTCTTCTAATGTTCTTATGAAGGTATCACATGTTGCAGTAAGTAAACTCGAGGCATCTTCAATAGCCTGGAATAAAAAAAATTGTATCCTTACTACTACTAAATTATCATCCTATTTCTTCATTCAATAGTATGTTATATTCTGAATTACATATTTGAGCACTCTGTGGAAAGAGTAAGCAGTAACATTACGAAAATTCTGAACAGTTCTGCTTCAAATTATTTAACTGACTTAAATAATACCAGTATAAACAGAACTAAATAAAAGAATAGGTAACAAAAATATACTGAACATATTTACCTGGGTATCAGGACCAGCTTCAGTGTTAGCTGCACTCTTTACTGCATGGACTTGCTGCATCATCAGATCACAGTATAAACGCAACTCAGATTTCTTATGGCCCAAAGAATTGGTGTCTTCTAATGCTGCAGCTGAAAAGTTATCAAAATAAACTAAAAATATAGTTTTTGATTTGAAAAATATGCAAAGATTATTGTTGCTACGTTGATAAAGATTAAAAGAGGAAATTTCAAAGTAGGTACCTAAACTTAATTAACCACAATACATTAACTAGTTATTTTTATCACTCCAAGGACTATTGATTGTTATAACTTGCTGATAATACTATTTCAAACAAAATACCTACTAAAATAAGTGTGTTGTGTACCTTTCAATTCTTTTGAGTCAACGCAAGCTTTGGCACTGCCTAAAGCCACCAGCCACTTCTGTCTGTCTTGGGGTGAAGGTGCTCTCAAGTACATGTGTTGCTGTCCAGGTATGACTAGATCAAGCCTTGTGCTGTCTATTGCATTCACTGAAAATTTCACAAAAGTGTGACAAGCTTATTCATTTATGGTATCAGTTATCAGCATAAACAAGAAGGACAAGGCCTGGCCTATAATGCAGTGGGTGGAAAAAGGCTACCAATGATAGTGATTATAAATAGCATACTGCCACCCATAATAAGGTTCTAAATGTGTCATTTTGTCAGACCTACTACTGAAAGCTACTGCCTAATACTTCTCATTGTTAGGTCTACTAGGAAATTGTTTAAGTTAATACATCTAGCTGGTTATGTCATTATTACTTACAACTTACACTAATGTTAAATGAAGTTATTACCTAACCAAAACAACTTTCACTATATAATTACTTCTTGGTGCCTCAACAGCCTTCAGACATGAATAAGTAGTGTCAGGAGCATATGGTCAAAGGATCCAGTATGATCTATAGCTCTAAGCAAGCCTATCAACAATGAAAACAATTCTTACCATTGATTTGACAAACCGATACTTTGACAGATCCTTTGCACCCTTGGCTGACTTCCTCTTGCGATTTGTAATATGAAATAATACCATTCTCCAGTACAAACCATCTGGTTTGCCAGCCTGAAGAGAAAACAATATGTATTTTATGAGACCCAGAAAAGTGGAATGTATTATTTACAACACTCGAATGATAGAATACCGTTCCAATAATTAGTCCACTTCCACAGAACTCCCTCCATTCTTAATTTACCGATTCCACAATCTAATTTTCTTTTATTTATATTTACTTTTCGTCTGAAACAAATTAGAATTTTCGTCTTGTTGGATTACAAGTGTCAAAATAAAATATTGTGTACTGTCAGTGTGACAATTATTTGCAAAATTATGGAACCACAATAGGAACTTCAATAGAGGTGCTTGGCGTATCGACTAACCATAGTTTAATTAAATCGAGCCATTCAGAAATGGAAACAAAATACATCGTGCAAACGAAGATTTTGGTATTTCTAGTCTACAAGCTTTTAGTTAGTTTGGTACTATTACAGGTCAACATAAAAGAGTCTGACGTGGCGACATTTTGAACTATGCAGACCTACGATGATGGCACAACTTTGTCGACAAGGGCTAATAGGTTTTAGTCACCCAAAAGCAGCATTTTTAACTATTTGTGTAAACTCTTTTACTCATTTCCCATTTGAAATCACCTAAGTGCGATAGTGGCACCCTCATTTTGTTCAGACTCTTTTTCCAAGCTGTACGTTACGAAAGAAAAAGGATTACTCAGTTGAAAAAGTATTCGCTGATGGCCACCCCGTAGTGTTGTTCATTGCTTAGGATTCCCAACTGTTATGGAAGAATGGGAAAGTTGTTGGGCTTTTATAATATAGGGCAGTATAAGAATGTGTTCAAGGCGCTATTTTGGCTCCCTCGATGCTGCAGTGCATGTTTACTGACGCCAACGTAGATGACTTCTACGCAATGCGTAAAAAAAGTTGCGTCGGTGGTGCAACGAGTATGGGGGAGCCCGAATAGCGTCCTAAGTTTGACTGGCGAGAGAACCGATACTGTTCTGCTCAGTAGGTTCACCGAAGTCCATGTGTTGCGAGACCAATGAGCCTACTGTGCAAGGGTAGACAGTGTGTCTAGTTCCTTATTTTTACTTTTAGTTACTAACATTCGTTATAAACAAAATTATTGTTACTAACAACCTTGCCTTGCGTATGGACTTTTTGTCTGAAATAAATGATTTTTATTTTATTACCGACTTCAAAAAAACGAAGGTTATTTTATTTATTTTAATAGAGGTGGACTTTTTCGTTGGTGTTAACCATGTGACTATCCCATAGTTAACGTGGGCGAAGGGGACGCATCGGGGATTATATCGGGACCGCCCCGCGCCCATCCGCGAGTCTCTGGCGGCACATGATAGTACAGAAGCCAGCACATCAAGCTACCCAAAACTGTCAAATTTTCCCAATCAACTTTGAACCTTATTTCACAGCAATAAAGTTGAAAATCTATTAAATAAATTTGACAGATTGTAGTAGCCTGATGTGCTGGCGTCTGTACAGTACCGACCAAAAGTCCATGAGCAATCTCACAAAGCAATAGACTGACGCTTCGGTTTGACTTACGACCTTCTTCTATAAGTTGTTACAATACTGTAGACACGCACATTACACACACACACTCACTTTGTCTGCAACCAATGACTAGTTCAATAATCATCATTCGTTTTTAGTTTCATTCGTCTTGTTCACATAAATATTAAAGTTTAGCAGGTAGACCACAAAAAACTAAGTAAATTATTTCGATTTCTGTGGGGTAGATGCAGTTTGTTACGAGTATTTAATTAATAGAACTTTGTTGGTTCGTGGATAATATTGGTGACGAGTATTTAGCGCAGTGTTGTGGTTATTATTATCAAAAAGCAGGCATAAAATATATTGAAGAGATCAGATCAGATCAGAGAATATTATTGCGCTGCGTAAAAGTGAAGTGAATATCTAATGAAACCGGACTAAGTGTGAGTGTTATCATTAATATATTTCATATTTTACTAAACATAAATCTTAATCAAGGGTATTGTTGATAGAACAGTGGTATTGTTGAGACAGAAGATGCCTTTAAAGTTTTAAATTCATTGTGAGGTTTAATTCGATTAGTGAATAATAAATAATAAGGTATTATGTGTAATAAAAACAAAGTTTTTCTTTGTTCTAGAGAAATACTGTGAGGGTTAAGAGATGTATCGCGGCACAGCGGACAGAGCTCCGGCGGGATCTCATGGCGTCATGGAGGGTGCGATTGTCGCAACCCCGCGCTGGGCACGCCACAATTGCAGCGATAAGACCCCTCTTTGAGGAGTGGCTTGAGAGACGCCACGGCGTCCTCACCTTCCGCCTGACGCAGGTCCTCACCGGACACGGCTGCTTCGGGAGGTTCCTGTTTAGGATAAGGCGGGAGGAAACACCCGGGTGTCACCATTGTGTGGATCGGCCTGAGGACACGGTGGAGCATACGGTGGAGGTCTGCCCGGCTTGGGCGGAGCAACGCCGTGTCCTTGTAGAGGCGATCGGCGGCGGTGATCTCTCGCGTCCGGCCCTGGTTCAGGCTATGGTACGGAGCGAGAGGAAATGGCAGGCCGTCACCTCCTTCTGCGAAGCGGTAATGCTCACGAAGGAGGAGGTGGAACGCGTGAGGGAAAGGCAAATTTCGCGCCCTCACGCCCCTAACCGCCGCAGGAGGAGACGCCCGGGGCGGGAATCGCGAGCCGATTTCCGGCCACCGTAGGCGCGGGCTTGCGGACGGTGAGCAATGGGTAGCTCGCCGTCCGGTAAGGACCAAGCCCGGGTCGACGGCGCGTTGTGTTCCACGCGCGCCTCAAAGAGATGTCAGCAGAATTGACGGGGCTCGCTAGGGCCAATGCCTGCCGGGGGTTCGAAGAAAACCGATAGGGACATCGCGGCCCCCGGCAACAGGGCAACCGAAGGAACACGGGTGGGTTTTAGTCAGTAAGAGTCTGACACGCCCTCCCGCTCCACCCAGAGCGGGAGAAGTTATTTGATAATTTCCCACCCAAAAAAAAAAAAAAAAAGGGTTAAGAGATATGAGGAAGGGGCTTATTATCGAGTAGCAGCGACGTCAAATGGTGAATGAAACAAATGGTTTCATACCAACGAGATATTTTGCTGAATTATTAAAAACACGTCATTATGAACCATTCGCCGTGCACTCTGAATTCTTGCATCACTGAAGACCAGCTAGTAAACCGTTTTTGACCTTAAAATATTGACCGTACCAACTTAATAAACAACAGATTCGTTATTGCATGAATTTATGGTAACGAATTTTTTAGCACGTTTCAATAGGGTGTTTGTCGTATTTCTTGCAGATATACCGAAATTGTTTAATATTATTTTAGTAATAGTATTATTTTAGGATTAAAATTTGAGGTTTAGTTTCAATCTTCTTTTCGTAAAGAAAATGAATACTTAAGCTTTAACCTCAATAACAACCAATATTTACTAAAGTCAAATAAAATGTAAAATAATTAATACAAATAAAATATAAACAAACTGCCCATATTTAACCTTAAAATTACCTATTCTGTAAGTAGTTTTTTACATTTTAAGTAGTCTAATATTCTTATTTATTACTTAATTACTTCAACCATGATCAAAGCTTAATATTTATGGTGAAAAAATCCATTAAAAATTTAAAATATTTCATAATTTAAATATGTCTAAATAATACAAACTGCTTCTAAGTTTCTTGACATCTATTTCACATCTTATTCAGCTGAAGTAATGATAAATAATTGTAGCAGTTTATTAACTTATGTAAAATAAATATAACGAATAAACATATTTTTTTTAATTTTGTTATCATATATCACGCATTTTTTATTCTAAAACCTTTATTGCAATAACAACATAAAAAAGCAGCAATATTTAAAAAATATTATTATCGAAAACAAAAATAATAATATTTGCAAAAAACCGCACTGTGTTTTACGAGATTAGAACCTGAGGCAGTTTGAATTCCATACCAACGCTTAACGCTTTCTGCTATCTGCACTTGTTAAGTTACTATCGAATTTTAGCAATGCCATTAACTGGTCAAGTTCACGCGCATAGTGCGTGTGTGCTAGCATGTTTAAAGCGACGGAAATATATTGTTGTTTCGTGTAGTGCAAAACTGCGTTATCTGTGGTGTGTGTATCGTGTTGCTTACACATACAAATGTACGAGCTATACCGCGTGTTCACAGCAATACGACTCTTAGCGTGCTCATGCACTTTTGAGCGCTTACTGTACATACAAAACAAAGATTTAAAAAAATTGGAAGTCAAATCAAACAGATTACAATGTAGGTATATAAAAATCTAAAAAAATCCATGTACATCTGCACATAATTATGAATAACCAACTATTACCTACAACGTTATGAAATAAATAAAAACCAAATGCTGTATTGAAGCAGGATGAAATAAGGGAGAAGGGGAATTATGGAGGGTCCTCTCGTGTAGTCTCAAAAATATACAGTTTAATTTTTTTTGTTATTTTTATTCCATATTAATTATTCTTATAATAATTAATACTGAACAAAAATAACAAAAAATTATACAAAACAGCCCAGTACTTTACCCGTGTGGGTAAAGTACTGGGCACCAGCAGATTGTTTTGTATAGATAAATACATACATTTTTGAAACGTTAAATAAAATCTAATACTTAAGTTTATCTAATCGTTTTAAGGAGCTCGTGGCTAAGTAATAACAGCCGCACGGTTCGATCCATCAGGTTAAGCTACGCTTGCTGAGGTTGGTCTATGGATGGGTGACCATCTTAAAGTCAAAGTCAAATAATTTATTTCTTCTAATTAGGCACAAAAAGGCACTTTTGAACGTCAAAATTTACAAAAAATAGAATTGATTCTAGTCGCCCCTTCCAAAAGGTAGTTTTCGTATGGAGAAGAATGGGCAAGAAACTCCACCGTTACTCTTTTAAAATGTTTTACAATATTTTGTATACTTAACCTGGAATAAGATTACCATACCACAATAGTTAAATATAATAATTAAATATGAAGCAATGACAGAAAAAATAATTGTGCAATGGATACATGGTGTTCACACCTTTACAAGCATTGTAAAAGTAGGTATCTGAAACTGTCAAATTTTTCCAATCAACTTTGAACCTTATTTCACAGCAATAAAGTTGAAAATCTATTAAATAAATTTGACAGATTGTAGTAGCTTGAAGTGCTGGCGTCTGTACTTTACATAATCTGAAAAATGGTTGATCTATTTTATCTTTATTTCTAGTATTAAAATTGTGTCCATCACTTATTTTATTAAAAAGTTGTAGATTTTTCCTTACATACATAACATTTTCATAGATGAATTGGCTTTGCTTGGCTTTTTCTTTGACAGTCGTTACGGGTCGTCAGAAGTCCGAAAGTTTGACAATCAGTCTTACCAAGGGATATTGTATTACCCAGTTACTGAGTTGTGGAGGTCAGATACGCAGTCGCTCCATGTAAAATACGGTATTCAGCTGCATCTGGTTAGACTGGAAGCCGACCCCAACATAGTTGGGAAAAGGCTGGGCAGATGATCTAATCGTTTTAAGCCCGAAATTTCGTTCAGAGGAAGTAATTTAACCGCCTGTGTGGTCCAGTTGTTAGACCACCTGTCTCAGACCCAGAGGTCTCGGGTTTGCTTCCCAATGGGGGCAAAATTTTCTTCTCGGTTTGGTTGGTGGTAGGGCTTGTTCTAAGTCCGCCTGGCTAGCTACCACCATCTTATATAAGTCTGTCGCCGTATCAACAATGTTAACAGAATTTTTGTGTTTCAGCAGTTTGAGGTAAGATAGCCAGTTCCATATAGTAGTTATATTTTATAGGATATAATGTGTTTGTTGACTTTAATTCGTTTTTTGTTAAAGAATGGAGGCGTACGATAGAAATAACCTGATCAGAGTTGAAAACCAACTCGGGCATGATCTTCCAGACTGAAAAACCTTCTAGCACTGATCTAATATGATAATTTAAATACATATTTTACTATAATTTACATAATATCACATCACAAGTGCCTGTACGTAATGAAAACAGACTTAGTTGTCTTGGGAGCATCACCTATAATATAAACCACTTTCTCCCATAAAAGGCTTAAAGGATAGAACATCATCTCGACGAAATATCGGATTCCAATTGTTTTCGGAGTGCTTTCTCCCACAGTTTTCTTCTTATAACATCTTTGGCAGATACATGGATCCCCGTAGTTTTGCAGTAAACAGCTTCGCAACTGGGCTCAATAATTAATTATGCGTAAAAGAAGTCGCTTGTTTACAAAAAAATTATTGATTTTTTTATTTTTGTCAAATTATAAGACGCTGGAGATCAGCGCCATCTGAAGTGAGCAAGTGGCAGTTTTTATTCCCATTGTGTTTTATGTCCGTCCACCTGTTCAGTTTAGTGAATAAGCAATGGCAACACTCAGCTGTCAGTACGGGTGTGGCAAATGTTCGTTGTTTGGTCGTTTACAAATTAAATGAAGCATTAAAAATCTTAACAAAAAGTTTAATAAGTGCGTTGTTTTGGGACAGAAAAATATCAGAATAACAACATGTACAAGCACTGCATTTTTAGTTTTGTTTTTATTCTTGTTTCAGTCATAAATGGTAAATAACCAACTATTTCGATTGATGCAACGGACTGTTTCTTAAAATTTCGGTGTATACTAAAAATTTATTAATAGTTTTAGGTCTGGAGTGTTATGTTTGTGAAAATCAAGAGGACAACAATGAGAAATGTGTGAAAACAATAAAAAACTGTGAATATAATCAGGATGTTTGCTTGACTGAAATCAAATGGGGCAGTACTCCGTATTGGTCACAAGGCGCAAAGAAACAGTATTATGTATCGAAGCGGTGTTCAAATAAGACGGAATGTGCGACTACCAGACAGCGTTATATGCCACTGTGTACACACATTTGGTACCAAGATTGGGTGTGTTCAGATTGTTGCCTTGGTGATAGATGCAACTATTATATTATAGTAAGTATATCAGTGAACCTATTACTTGTTGCAGTTAGTTTATTAACCTCAGTTATTCATGTCAACTTGTCAAGACAGCCAGATTCAATACATCTTATGATGTTATATCTAAGCTCTGTTTTTTATTCCTTTGACTTTCACTAAATGTGTGTTTATTTTATTTTCAGAGTGGAAGTGATGCAGTTAAACCAGTGTTTATGGTTTTATCAGGACTTCTTTTATTGAAGACTATAATTTTATAGAGACCCAACAACTAAGCTTTCGAACAAGACTTATATTCTAACCCAGTAATGGCATTCTATGTTGTATTAGGGACTATTTCTTGTAGTTCTCTAAAAGAAAATTGAGAAAATGCAGCAGGCTGTTAATATTTTAAATACAAAATCATTTTCTGACTAGCTATAAGAATTTGTATTGTGAATGCTAAGAGCACAGATGTAAATGAACTTAAATTACCATTTCCTTGGTCAAAATATTATTATTCAGTTGGAAATAGTGACTTATTTTATTGATACTATAGGCAGCTATAAATGATGGCATCTTTTCGTCTGGTAGAGAACTAAATAAGCAAAATATAGACTTGTGCTACAGTGGTGCCGATTCCCTGGTACACAAACTAAACTAAATTTAAGTTTAGTGCATCTTTTTCTTTCTATTTCATTAAGAAAAGGACAGAAGATAAATTTTAGTTTAGTTCTGTCAAATTAATCAGTGCTTCACGTAAATTGATGTAATTTTAGTTGGCAAGTTTTTAATCATGTCTAAACTTGTATGGAGTAGTGACAGGCGCTGATTAATTTGACAGGACTAAACTTAAATTTATCTTCTGTCCTTTTTTAATGAAATAGAAAGAAAAAGATGCACTGAACTTAAATTTAGTTTAGTTTGTGAACAAGGGAATCTGCACCAATACAAGCAATTATTGTAGCTCATCATAATCTACAAATAGATTTTACTTGTTAAAGCAATTCTTTGTCTAGTAAAATCTAATTAGCAGTTTATAAAACTCACATAAGTGGCTTCAAAGTTATGTTGTAATTAGTATGTAATTTCTAATAAGAATCTCTATTTGCTGTACATCAAATTAAGATGCTTGTATGTTTACAAATCCGTCCAATTTATGTGCTTTACTTTTCATAAGTAATAATGTATTTTATGTGTTATGAGTTTATGTCCTCCCGTTTTGGGATATTTTTTTTTTTTTTAATAAATTTGAACTTTCTGTAATAAACTATTTTTATTGATGGTTCAAAATGTACAGGTCTTTTATCTGTATGCATTGGTGTGACATTTTGAAACTAATAACACTTTCAGTGTCGGGATAAACAATCACGACAAACCTGATAAAAAAGTTTGGAAATGTTACATACAACCAATCATTACTCACAAGCTGCTGCTGAAACTAAGTACTACAGTCAGTAGCGGCGTTAGGGTAGGGCGCGGAAGGGCGACCGCCCAGGGCGCCGGATATGAAGGGGCGCCGCGGGCGCCCTTTCATATCCCCTCACTCAGTACCGGCGTTAGGGTAGGGCGCGCATCGCCCGGAGGACACGGTGGACTGCCCGGCTTGGGCAGAGCATCGCCGTGTTCTCGTGGAGGCGATCGGCGGCGGTGATCTCTCGCGTCCGGCCCTGATTCGGGCCATGGTACGGAGCGAGAGGAAATGGGAGACCGTCACCTCCTTCTGCGAAGCAGTAATGCTCGCGAAGGAGGAAGCGGAACGCGTGAGGGAGAGGCAAAATTCGCGCCCCTAACCGCCGCAAGAGGAGACGCCCAGGGCGTTGGGAATCGCGAGCCGATTTCCGGCCACCGTAGGCGCGGGCTTGCGGACGGTGAGCAATGGGTAGCTCGCTGCCCGATAAGGACCAGGCCCGGGTCGACGGCGCGTTGTGTTCCACGCGCGCCTCAAAGAGATGTCAGCAGAATTGACGGGGTCCGCTAGGGCCGATGCCTGCCGGGGTTGCGAATAAGGCCGAAAGAGAAATCGTGGCCCCCAGCAACATGGCAACTGAAGGAACACGGGTGGGTTTTAGTCAGTAAGAGTCTGAGCGGGCGAAGTTATTTGATAATTTCCCACCCAAAAAAAAAGGGTAGGGCGCGCATGGGCACTCGCCCAAGGCGCCAGACATGAAGGGGCGCCCAATGCGAACCACAGGCTTTTTATTGCTCTATCTTTTCTGTTATTTAAGTCTTTTTTTACCCAACTGGGACAACAAAGACGGTTATGTTTTTCTCTAACTTTTCTGTACAAGTCGACAAAGGGCTTTGAAGGTAACATCAGCAACCATTTTGATTTTTTTTCAAAATCGCGGTGCGCAAAAAATGTCATATATTTGGATAGGAGACACTTATACAAACATAAAACGAACTTAACATAACATCATAAAGCGTTACGTTTCTGAGATATTCAAAGATAAAAATGACAATTGTTGTAACTAATTTATTTATATATTTTGTAGTTAATTCATGTCGATTAAGTTATTTACGGTTAATCTGAACCAGACAGAGAAAGAAAACAAATATTATGATTTTTTTTTTTTTTTCTGTATTAATAAGAATTGACGTTCTTAGTAATTGATTACAATCTAGCCTAATAGACAAATAAGCAATTTAATTCTAACTTAATATTTTACGAGATAGATTATGTTATATCTAAGAATAGTGTCAATTTGCACTCTTACACAAGGTCAATTTCGTAGCACTTTCTTAGGGTCTGATACAATTATCAGACCCTAAGAAAGTGCTACGAAATTGACCAATGTAAAACACTTTGTTCTTGTGTAGAAGAAAGAGAAATATTATGATACTAATCATTTATTATCAGAGAAAAAACAAAAAAATCCTGTTTCTTCAAGAGTCAGTTTTTAACCGACTTCCAAAAGGAGGAGGTTCTCAATTCGTCTGTATGTTTTTTGCTTGGGTAGTTTTTGAGTTAGCTTCAATTATACGTATTTTTTCCCTCTTAGTATGTAGATGATATGATAACTTCTTGTCACTGTTATTCACATAGCAGGGGTAGTGGTATTCGAATTTGTGTGGGGTAGGTACCACAGCTAAAAAGTGAAAAATATAAACTTTTTCAAAAAAAAAAACAACCGACTTCAAAAAAAATACACTACAAAGTGAAAAATAACTTTAATTTCGGAAGTCGGTGACAAAGAACGAAAATTCAAAACCAAAGACACCGACTTCCGAAATTAAAGTTATTTTTCACTTTGTAGTGTTTTTTTTTGAAGTCGGTTGTTTTTTTTTTTTTGGAAAAAGTTTTTTTGACTTACATTTCGGTGAATAACTCCAAAACCTGACGCTTTAGGATATTATGTCATGAAATTTTTTGTTTGTATATGTGTCCTTTATCTAAATATATAACTTTCGTTGCGAAACGCAATTTTGAAAAAAAAATCAAAATGGCGGCCGACGTTAGGGCCACCCTCCATACAAAAATCTTCAAACCCCTTTAGGTAGGTACTATTTTTATATGAATGGACCAAAGAAAAGACAGCAGGGTGCTAAAAATGTTGAGCTCGCTCTTGCACCCTGTATTCTCTGAAGTCTGAATTCTCAAACTTTCCTGCATAAAAGAAATGGCGGGGTGCTGAAATTTTTGAGCTCGCTTCACTCGTTTTAGCATCCTGCATTTTCCTATTCCTCAAACTAGAACAAAAGCAAAAATTTTCGCTCCTCTACTCTCCAAGAGTAATGAGCAGGGCCAAATTTAGGGCAGGGCAACAGGGGCTCTGGCCTCGGGCCTCCACAATTTGTATTTTTTAGATAAGAAAAAAAAAATACATCCTTTGTGTCAATCAAAGAGAAAAGTTTACATCCACAAATTTTCACTTTTTTCATTTTCTTTTAAGTCCTACGTTGTTAGTTGGTGATGAAATAGGTACAGACGCCAGCACATCAGGCTACTACAATCTGTCAAATTTATTTAATAGATTTTCAGCTTTATCGCTGAATTGTAAGGTTCAAAGTTGATTGGGAAAATTTGTCAGTTTCGGGTAGCTTGATGTGCTGGAGGCTGTACGTTGAATTACTGTGGTCCCAAAAACCGAATTAAATAGATTTTTCGATGTCAGTCTATCCATCATGAAAAAGTAAATTTGAGTCTCATTTCCTACAAAATGTATGGGAAAAGCTTCTTTGCGTTTTCTGACTTTTCTAGTCCTGTCACTACTCCATACAAGTTTAGACGTGATTAAAACTTGCCTACTAAAATTACGTCAATTTACGCCAAGCGCTGATTAATTTGACAGGACTAAATTAAAATTTATCTTCTGTCCTTTTCCTAATGAAATAGAAAGAAAAAGATGCACTGAACTTAAATTTAATTTAGTTTGTGAACAAGGGAATCGGCACCATTGACACACTATTAAGCCGACATTCGCACGGACGTAATTAAATCGCGGCGGGATTTTATCGCGCACTGGATTTTCAACTCTCGGTGTTAAGCAGAGTTTTGAGAATCGAACGCTCTGGGACACTCTCGACCTAGCGCGTTAAAAAAACACACAGTTAGATTTTCAACTCTCGGGGCTAAGCAGAGCATTGAAAATCAAGTGCACGAAAAAAAATCGGCGCGATTTTAATACGTCAGTGGGCTTACTGTCAAAATGAGAACGGACGAAGAACGCGTGATTTCAGTTTTAGGGTTTTAGCAATAGTAGATTTGGTAACGAGGAGAAGAAAATGTAGATTTAGGTATGCATTGAAATACAAAAAAAAAAACACAAAGAGGCATTCGCTGCAGCGTGAAAATTGCTAGCTCACTCACAAAAATGAAACTATTCCGCCAACTCGAGATATTTTTGTTGTATTGATATTACACTTGTCCTTGAACGTACCGTGCAATGTGCTATGTATACACGGCTACACATCAAGCTATAAATTTCCAGTTTATGCTGAACTCGCATTGTATTGTATAGGATTTCCGTACAATACGAGGTCAGCTTACGTCGACGTCGACTATTAATCTTAAAATTGGCACCCTTCGGGAACCCTAAAAAATATGATTTCTTTACTTTCATTAGTGTAGTTTGTAGGCATATAGGTTCATAGGTACATTCTCACTTATAATAGTAGTCTATGGATACATTCACAACAAAACATATTGAAATCTCTAGTTCCTGTCAAACATTGTTTGGAAAATTGACAGAAAATAGAGATGCCAACATGTTTTGTTGTGTTTTCTTCCAACTCACTTTCGACATTGGCAGAATAGTCGACATCGGCTTTGCTTGCCATTTATTAAAAATAGAATAGAATAGAATGTTTTGTTGTGAATGTTTCGCCAGTGCAAACCCACAGATACCTGTTAATTGGACAATATCTAGTAGTAATAGGGATTTAATTCGCAAAACATATTCGTTAGTATGAAACTGACAGGAATCATAAACGCATTCTGTCGACTGTAGGTCGTACTATGTCACTATTTGTTTTCCTAATGCTAGAAACACACTCAGCGACTGGCGATTTCAACACACTTTGAGAACAGATTTATCGCTAGCGATGTCAAAATCTAGGTGACGTGAAATTTTGAAAACGTGCGCGAGTTGTCGGCTTCGCTGTGTGTGTACTAGCTTAAATAATTAATAAAATAACATAAACATAAAGAAAACCTTTTCTAATTATACCACACTGCTATTTTTCTACACTAAAGGTAAGATGCATTTGGTTATAGACGTTTAAACTATCTAACTGTGCGTTTGCACTGGAAAAACATCACAACAAAACATGTTGAAATCTCTAGTTCCTGTCAAACATTTTAGGGAACATTGAACACTAACAGAAAGTAAAGATTTCAACATATTTTATTGTAAATGTTCGCGGAGGGACATAGTGTGTAAGAGCCTTTACAAATGCAGGTTTCATGCATGGATATCCTTAAATATAGTCTGTGGTTTCCTGCCTGCCAGAGTGTCACAAAACAGAGCACAGACTACGTAGACTGCCAACTGCCAAGTGAGCTGCTGCTGTTAGCCAACCAACTGCCAAGTGCCAGCCAACACCAGCAGCGGTAGCGGCAGTAATAATAATTTCACTTCAACTTAAAAAGTGACTTATTTTACAATTCACAATGAATTGGAATGTATTTACCATATACAATTACAAAACGCTGGCTTGTGTCCTTTTCCTGGTAAGCATTTGTAATGTCAAAATGTCTGAAAATCTTTTCACAAAAAGTGCACTAATGGATTGTTGATTTTATGGTCTATTATGAATAAGTAATTGCTGCATAATCTCCGAGGATTGTTATGTTTCAGATATGCCATAGTTTTTACAACCCTACCGATAGCGGTGCTGTGCAAATTACACAGAGTAATTTGGATATGGTATTGGGTGAGTTACATACCTACTCCACGTTTTCTAGGAGCTTTTTATTTTCCTCCGTATTGCGGAAATAAATAACAAATATTTTACCTGATTCTGTCAAGTTATATTTATTTTATAAACACAATTAATTGTTTATATTTTTGTATCAAACAAATCTGACCAATATGACTAATTGATTCATATTCGGTTCCAGAGGGAAAATTTGATATGGCTCAACTAAGAATTAATAATTTTACTAGGCCTCCTGTTATTTATATCAGTTCAAGAACTTAAAATATTATTAGTTAGCTCATAATCAGCTAAGTACCTAACGTTACCAAAAAAGTAGCCACATCATCATTTAATCACAAAAATCTTTGAAGTAAATAAACAAATATTATAACAGTAGTCTTATCTTAAACTACGTCATAAAGAAGTTAATTCTAGTATATTATTTGTACTTAGCTTTGCTTTCTTTATTGTTTCACACTTCAATTTTTATTGCCATTAGTAATCACAGAAATATTCACTATATTCCTAGATGTCAATATGAGATAACATAGCAGTGTTTCTACATAATAATACACAATTAAAATAAGTATTTGACCAAATTCAATCATTTTATCATCATCTGCCTAGCCTTTTCCAACTATGTTGGGGTCGGCTTCCAGTCTAACCAGATGCAACTAAATACCAGTATTTTACATGGAGCAACTGCCTATCTGACCTCCACAACCCAGTTACTAGGTAACAATACCCCTTGGCAAGACTGGTTGTCAGATATTTGGGCTTCTGATGACCTGTAACAACTGTCAAAAGATCTACAAATGACAGCCAGGACCAACGGTTTAACGTGCTTTCTAGGGCACGGAGGGGTCTTGGTATGGAAAGATGGTCACGCATCCCCGGACCAACCGCGGAAAGCGTAACTTAACCTGATCAATCAACCTGTGTGGCTGTTATTACTTAGCCACAAGCCCCTCTTTTTCAAATTCATTGATTTTGTGTAGGTAAAGAATTGCTTTTTCTCTTTTTCCAAATTGATCAATAATGGATATTCTGTATCAGGTTACAATTGATTTTATGCATCATTGTCAATATTTTTTATTTCAGCTTCCAATGAAATAGTATTTTTAAATTTTTATGCTGAATGGTGCAAATTCAGTAATATGCTGATGCCAATATTTGACGAGGCTTCTGATGAAGTAACAAAGGCAGGCTATGACACTGGGAAGGTGGTCATGGGTAAAGTGGACTGCGACAAGGAAGGAGCTGTAGCAACTAGGTTCCATATAACTAAGTATCCCACTTTAAAAATGTTCCGGAATGGCATGCCTGCCAAAAAAGAGTACAGAGGTGAGAAAACATTTCACACAATTGTTGGTAATCTTAATTTAATTCCATTGTCTATCACTGTAATGTACATGAAACATTAATTCAAAAGTAAAAAACAAACTAGTACTTCCAATACTTGATTTGTTATCTCCTTATTAGCATTCCAGACTATTTTTTTGACATTTATAACACTTCAATTTCTTTTTAGGCCAGCGCTCAGTTGAGGCCTTTGCGGATTTTATCAAGAAACAACTAACTGACCCTGTTGTCACATTTGGTGCTATCAAGGAGTTACATGATCTCAGTGAGGACAAGAGGCACATCATTGGCTACATGGACAGACGGGACCAGCCGGAATATGACACATTCAGAAGGGTTGCTGCTAACCTTAAAGATGAGTGCCAATTCCATGTTGGGTTTGGTGATGCCTCACAGCAGATGCATCCTGCAGGTAATTCAATATTACTTATATTTAAGTTATATATGTCTGCTTATTTTAAAGACCAAGCAATGATTAATTCATTATTGCTTTTGTTTTGTAAAGGTTTTATTAACCAATCTTCACTTCTTTCTAGGTCAGCCAATTGTGGTGTTTAGAACTGACAGGAAGAAATCCACAGAGCCTGATGAGACATTCACTGGTTCCTTGCTGAATTTTGAGGAGTTATACAAATGGGCTCAAGAAATGTGCATACCTTTGGTTCGAGAGATCACATTTGAAAATGCTGAAGAGCTCACTGAGGAGGGATTGCCATTCCTGATTCTGTTCCACCACCCCGATGACAATGAGAGTATAAAGAAGTACAAAGAAGTTATTCAAAATGAATTAGAGGGAGAAAAACGTAAGTATAGAGATACAATTTTCACATACCACACAGTTTCTCCTTAAAATATTAGTGTTGTGTACATAATAATACCTCAGTAGAATTTTCCAAATATACCAATTACATGTTTAAATTCATGAAAATATTTTCATCAATGCCATATTATTATTCAAATAATTATGATGTCAAGGACAGTATCAAATGTGTCATGAATCATGAAATTATTTTGAATGTGTATACAGCTGTATCTATAAGTCCATACTAGTAATATATGCGAAAGTAACTTTTTCATGCCTAAACCACTTAACCAAATAGATAGGTAGCTTGAGATGTGGAGAAGGATATAAGCTACTTTTCATCCTGGATATTTGTATTAAAAGTGATGAAATATACAAAATACACACAGGCAAAGTCACAGGCAACAGCTAGTGTATATATCTACAGGGCAGGATGCGCAATGTGTTACCATGGATTCAGTATATGATTCTGAAACCAGCAAAGTTTAGGTATTATAAAAAAACAAAAAATCTTTTCCAAACATTTTGACCACGTAGGATATTGCACTTTTCAAATCCAAATTTTGTATGCTTGTCTACAATCATGTACTGTATTCATGGTCGCAGTTTTTGCGTTGGTTGACGCCCCTGCGACCCTGTATATGTTTCACACCTGCTTTTCAACACAAAAAAGTGTTACAATCAACCAATAAGACATTTCTATATAACAATTACAGAGAACGTAAACTTCCTGACGGCTGACGGCGTGCGGTTCGAACATCCCCTGCATCACCTGGGCAAGTCCATGTCAGACCTGCCACTCATCGCTATCGACTCCTTCCGCCACATGTACATGTTCCCCGATTACAAGGAAATGGAGAAGCCTGGCAGACTAAAGCAGTTCCTGCTGGACCTATACTCTGGAAAATTGCACAGGTATGTATGCTTCATTTAAATTGCACGATTGATCCTAATTCAAGGTTGTCACAAGAATGCCTTAGGATGTCAGGCATTCTTGTGTGATTTTACCTTGATTTTTTATTTTATTCAAATGCACCACACAACATCGTAAGGCTTAGTTGTTTTGCGGTCCATTTAAATAAATGGCACGAGTATGCCTTAATTATTTTATGGTCTATTAAAAGTTCTAGGTGCTTAGCTATTGCTAGCTTTTGTAATCTAGAAATTGTGTTCAAATGGTATAACCATTTACTACACATGAATGGTCATGATCATGATTCAGTGTTCATTTATGATTCAACTTCAGAGGTTACTAATACCATTCTTTTTCTGTGCCCAGAGAAACAAAACATTCTTATGAACCATCAATTTCTATGTAATTGTACTCAATAATAGATGAGTCAATTAACAATACAAATACGTTTTGCACATACCTTCACTTCATAAGTGTTGAGCTGATTGCCTTTAACAGTTAGATTATCTTGTTGATAAGATCTCAGTTCTCACACATTTGTAATTTAATTTATCATGAGAACTTTCCATACTGTACAACTTCTGTGAGATATTTTTAGTCATTGTTTTCTTGTTTTTTTTTAAATGTGACTAAAATAATATCTATTAAAGATAAATGTATGAATATGAAGGTGAATAATGAAGTCACACACACGGACATAATTATATATCTGTGAAAATCAACTTGGCGAAATGTGTAAATCTTGAAAGATTTAAATAATGTTACCAATGTGTTTCACAATGCTTTAATCATAGTAAGGCTATCAATATCAGTAGTTATGTAAAAGGACTTAAAACAACTTCGCACAGTCATAATTATGATTGATAAGTAATAAAACAATTTATAAGCTGTTGTTAATCTGTTAATCGACGTTTTTAAGGCACCTTTCCTAGCTAGAAGGACGACTCGAGGAAAGGTGTCCTTGAGTCATCCATTTTAATAAACAAGCCAGGCCACTTTGAAGAAGACGACTATCTGTCGTAACGTGTCGTCACTATGTGAACCATACCCAGGCGCGGTCGCAGCCCAAGATTTTGGGGGGGGTCACCATGGGTGCCGAGGAATAGTTTTAGGGAGGTACCTCCCAAAAGAGCACGCGAGTAGTGCTTGTGACCACTAGACCAACCATTAGTTATGCTATTCAGGGATGCATCTTTTACATGCGGGGTGGGGAGCGAACAACCCGCCTTGGATAGGTTAGGTTTTGTTTGATATTTTCAATCATAAGAACTCTTTTGAACTGAATGTAGAATGCGAGAGCGAGCGTAGCGAGCTCGAAAATTTTGCACACACTCGGATAGGTTAGATTTTCTTTTGATCATTCCAAAAGAACTAGGAATTAATTGCTTTGTCGACTTATGAAGAAACATCTCAGGAAGAGAATGTAGAAGGCAAGAGCGAGCGAAGCGAGCCTGAAAATTTTAGCACTCCACCCTGAAAATTTTAGCACTCCACCCTGAAATGCTTCTGTTTTCTTTTGACCATTATACAGAAATAGAACTTACATTGTCGAGTTATGAAGAAAAGCTTAAACTGAACAGTTTTACAGCAGTTTAGGTTTTGGAATCTGATGGCCTTAATCTTAGACTTTCAAACCTTACGTACGAGCGGGGTGCCCAAACTCTTGCATCCAAGATACTCTATTTTTATAATTGTCTTTTTTCAGTCGCATTGAGCGATTATAGGGGAAAATCTTATGGGTTCGCGTCACCGATATGCTAATGTTAACAGCACAGCACCTATGAGTATGACGTGTTGCGCTTGTTGTTGCTCGGGATTGCCGATATATGTGAAAACCTGACTAATGTTAATAATATTAATTTCAATTAATTGGAAAATATTAAGAAAACACTATTATTTAATAGTTATATGTTTTCACTTCTGTCGGCAGTCCCCATGACTGCCTATTTTCTTAATGTTTTTGGATAATATGTCTATCGTAACTGCAGGTACCACACACAACACACACACAGTACAGTTTTAAAAGTTAGTAATAGAAGTAAATCATTCAGGCTCCCGACAGCATGAAAGATTTTGGGGGGGGTCATGACCTCGGACCTCGGACCTCGGACCGCGCCTGACCATACCCAACGGTCACTGTAACGTGTGTTACTGGCTACAACGTTAATCGTGCAGTTCTATCTCCATTTCCATAAACAAGCCATGCCACTTTGAACAAGACGACAATTTGTCGTAACGTGTCGTCACTATGTGAACCATACCCAACGCTCACTATAACGTGTGTAAGTCGTTCCGTATTGCCACAATCGTCAAAACAATAGATCGTTCACAATGAGCTCGCGGATTTATGTCTGTAATTTTTATGGTGTACATAATTAAGAGTATTCTATCTATCTATCGCGGCAGATATTCATGCGCCTCGAGTAAATGTGAATAGCTATAAAATGCCTGACGACGTCCGATAGCGATAAAATGCCTGACGTTGTATTGTATTGTGGCCCTCAAGAATTCTCACATAATAATGCTGTAAAATCTCATAATACAGGCAATATAACATTGTTATCATAACATAGCTGCTTGGTTTATTATCCTGAATGTAGATTGAAGAAAAACCTTTTCCATAAGTCGCCATCTACTGACAGTTAAGTAGTTGTAAATTAATTGTGTGTATTTCTTTTTCAGGGAGTTCCACTACGGTCCTGACCCAGACCAGCACGTATTGAACCTAGAAGGTGAAGTCAAGGTGACCACTCCTCCCGAGTCCACGTTCAAGAAGTTAGCGCCGTCCAAGAACCGGTACACTCTCCTCAGGGACGAATTATAAGGTTACTGCACCTAGGTCATGAAATTTAGTATAAGTCACTTACTAAAGAAACCATATTGTATAAAAACCGTTTTATCTCGTTTTTTATTTGGAAATTATTATATTTTTTCTTTTTCGTTATAAATCTCGGAATTATTACCGAATTATTTACTTTTGCTTGGTTGCGAACAAAACCAGTTGTTTGATTCCTTTATTCTCTATTTATTTCAATGTTTCTGTGGTCCGTTCGCTCATCATGTAATTTGTGATAAACATGATTGAAACTGGCGGACTTATCTGATTAGACTTCTGTTTCTCAAGTTTCCATATCTGTGAAGAATATTTATTAAAGAATGTACCTAGTTAATTTAAACTTTTAAGAGTTATTCTTTGATCCAGTAGTTTCTACTTATAGTGTAGTTTGTAGTTATTTTCTATTTTTAAGTTGTTTAAGCATTTTGGATGTTCATTGCGGACTACTTAACAACAAGCAATCAAATGCCTGACAAGTTGAACATTTTCTTTCTCTTTTGTTGATATATTGCGAGTGGAGTATGATTGGACGAGTGTGCTTGTACAGTAGAACTATTAATGCAAACCATATTGAATAAAACAATAAATAATGTCAGTTCTTGTATTCTGTATAAAACAATATTAACTACCTCTTTTTTTGAAATCTGAACTTGCATTTTGTAACTTTATGATACTGCTCATGCTCTTAGAATCGAAAATTGTTGAAATTTAATTAATTTATTACATAAATAGGAATCACATTGGCTTGAAAAAAATTAAATAACCGAAGAACACTTGTGTATTAAATATATATTTATTATAGGATCTTGTGATTCAAATTATAATGTAAGTCTTATTGTGTATTATTGATTAAAGTATCTAATTTCTATTGAATCCTGAAAGACTTGACTTGTTGACTGCGGGAATTGCGTTTCCTAAATCGATCTGTATAGTTTGTGTGCCAACTGCTACTGTTTAAGTCTTAGAGAAAGAAAGCTAAACTCATAAAAACGTTTTGCATATGCAAATATTCGTCACTAAAAAGGCGATTAATTATTTATGTAAATGAGTCTTTATGGTATGGTTTGACTCTAAGGACTGCCTCGTTGGTCTAATGGTAGCAAGTGTAGCTCAGCATGAGGTCCAGGGTTCGAGTCCCGGATCGGGCACAGTGTTTTTGGGTTTTCCATCTGGAATTTCTCAATAGCAGCCTGGAGTCTGGATGCCTGATTGATGGCAATAGGCTCGCCCCTATTATATGGGACTTGAACATAACTGGCGAAATGTGGGTGTACTATAGGCACACCTCTGCCTAACCCTTCGGGGAGTTACAGGCGAGATGTTCTGTTTATGTGTCTCTGTCTGAGGATGTGTCCATATTTCTACTGCTTCTGTCAATACGTACCGCGTTTTCCGCAGCAAACGTGTTAAGTTTAATCTATTCGGTATTATAGCTCCTTGTGACGAGATAAAACACTCCTCGATCTAAAACTCAATAGTCATTATTTACTATATTGTATAATTATAATGTGAAATGGTTGTACAAATGTATGTTTTGTGACGTGTGTTGTAATAAATTTTTTCGAGCCGAATATCTGTGATTTTTCTTCTTTCTCCTGCTGGATTTTCTCCATTTGCAACAAAGATTTAAATTGTACTTATCTTAACAAGTAAGTAAGTCATAAGTCATTTGTTTAACAGGTGGTGGTGGTAGGTGGTAGTGTGGTGGTTTAGAGTGCTCTATGTTATGTCAGAGAGGGCATCAAGCCAGCCAAGTCTGAATTATTAAATAAAATAAGCCTGGACAATAAAAAAAAAAACAATTATAAACAATCTCACATTTCATAATACAAATTAATCGTTAACTAATGTAATACACAAACTTACTTTCACATAGTGAGTTTGTTTGTTTTATTGAATATATGAATGAAATTTAGCACATGGGTAGACCATGACCTGGGTTAGGACATAGAATACTTTTATCCCAATATTCTTACGGGTTAGAGATTTATGCGGGTGAAACAGCGGGGCGCAGCTAGTTAACAATAAATAGCAATAGAAATAAATGTCATTAAAAAGATATATAAAATAAAATGACAATACAGTACATGTCGACACACTCTGAAAACAAATATTATGACTCATGTCAATTACTAATGTCAATATACAATACTAATGTCAATACATAATACTAATGTCACATATGTATACAAAACTAATGCCATTATAATTGCAATGAAGATTTTCTTTACATCAATCAAATGAAAGCCAAGTCTTTTCCCAACTATTTTGGAGTCTACGTCCAGTCTAACCGGATGCAGCTGAATACCAATATTTAACATGGACCCCATGGTCCCCATGGTTCCTGTTGTGTTTATCAAAATATTTATTTGTGTCGCCATCTAGTGGTAGGAATACTACGCTTGACGCTTCTATTATCATTGTACGCGTTGTTTTATTTGAGATTATAGGCCCAGCAATTTTTTCAAGTAAAAAAATGTCGTTATTTTTGATTACTATTGTTTCAAAGTATGAAAAAAAATTTTTTGACGGAATTAGCTGTTTGAGATAAGTTTTCGGGTTCCAGATGACTACGAACTACCAGGGTCAATGTGCCGAAAGTGAAAGGCAGAGAAAATTACAGTGAATTGACTTTTACTGTTGAGAATTTCCTTGTACTTGGGGAATGCTTCATTGCATCAAGCCAGTTGAAGGAAAAGTGATTGCCCCTGCTGATGATGAAAAACAAAACTAAAATTGATAATGACCAGGGATGTAACGGATATCCGTATCCGCATCCGCATACATTTTGATATCCGCAAAACATCCGCATCCTCAACTTTTGATTTTAAAAGCTCCGCATCCTCATAAATTCTATGGGGATGTGACCCTACCTTGTTCGCACAAATAGTGGATTTTTAAAACTCGCACCGAGCTAAATGGGCGCGCCGATAAGTGAGTTATTCATAGTTAGTTCTAAGTTCAATTTAGAAACCGCTTAGAAGGCGAAAAGACTAGACGACGAAGTTGCTTTTTATCAAATATAATTTACCTTTACTTAATTTTGAATATTAAATTTGTGCATTTGACTCCACAATTTGAAATTTCAGTTCACAACTTTAATATTAAATTTTTTTACATATCAAATGATTACCTACAACCTATACAAATATAAATACTTACTATAAAAACAAGGGCTATTTTTTGTACGACATCCGCATCCGCACCCTCATCCGCATCCTCAATAAGGAATTTTCCAATATCCGTATCCTCATCCGCATCCTCAGACCCGATTATCTCGATATCCTCATCCGCATCCTCATCCGTTATTATGACATCCGTCACAACCCTGATAATGACTATCGATTCAACGCTGTATGTGCATATCAAGAATGTTTCGACGTCGTTGTTTTATTTTAGTTTCTTTAATTTCATGAATACAATAAATACAGTTAAGCCCATCACATCAGTTAGCCATAATATATGTCGGAGACGGGTATGTGACTTTCGTTATTATCAGCGATATTTTAACTACTGTGGGCGTAGTGTGGGTAGTGTTGGTTAATGCGCAATAGAAAAACAGTTTGCAGTTCAGATCACATTATAATTTACTATCAAATGAATCACACTAGCTAAATTATACACACCAATTAAGAAAATGATCAGAAATTACAACTAACACAATAACTGAACACCACGAATCGAGAACAGTTCCGCGACGTCTTGACTACAATGCGACCAGAGGCTGAATGCCCTCCTCGCCGTGGCCTTAAAACTTCACTACTCTGTAGAAGCGCGTCTTTTTTGGTGTAGGTAGATCACTCTTGATGTCGCCAGTGGCGCGCTTGCGATTCGTTTCGTGTCCGTACTAATGACCGGATCCGACATAAATATTAATGTAAGTCATAACTAGGCATATTACGATTACTTTCAAAACTATCTTTGAGTGACCGCACACGCAGCTATAATAAAATTATAATAATTTTCGAATTATATCACAGCATATAATATATATTATATTTACGTCTGTGATGGGCTTTACAGACATAGGCACCAGTTCCACCGCTGTCGATGAACGAGAAACTATTTAGCAAGTAACGAGCAGCAAGTACGCGCCAGCGACGAGCTATCACTCGCTGGTAGGCGTATGTTACCAAGCGATGAGTCTCCCAGCGAGTGTTCTGCCCGCCAAGCGATTGTCGCTGAACGAGTACTCTCTTTGATAACTTGTCGCCACCGCCGCGACAAACGAGTACTCGCCGCGCCGGCGCGGCGGCGGCGGTGTGAATGTGAGTAGTCAGCAGTCAATTATTGATGTATGTATCTCTTTCAGTTACGTATAGTTACGGGATCTACAATATTTCGTACATTTCTTTAGCGACAAAACCGTTTATAGCTACTCGCTTCCTCGTCGGCGCGGCGGGCGGTGGGACAGGTGCCTTGAGGCCTTTGCACACGAGGACTTTTACGGGCTATCGACTGCAGTCGACGCGCGTATTTTATCACAACAAAAACTGGCTGCAATCGTAATGCTACTTCAACTAGTGCTGCTTTCTCTAGTTTTCCAGTGCAGATAACGTACCTTCGTGTACCTACATAGGAATGTCCTTCCACAGTTCACTAAACAACTGTGGAATCTTTCAAACCTAAAGTTCAAACAGTATGGGAGCAATGCAAAGAAATACCTACTTAATTTATGCTCAAGTACGGGGGACTCGGCAAAAGCATATAAATACCCCAACACATTTTCTAACCATGGATCGTTTTACTATTTTGCGATATCTTTTCAGTTTCGTGAAAGTGGCAAGAAAGAGCATGAGGCTGCTGTGTCAGTTAGTAAATGAGTGCCGCCATGACACTTGTTAGTTTAGCCACTCCACGGCAGATGGCGTTGATTGTTACAATTTTCAGAATATTTACTCGTTTTCATCGGAAAACAAAAGTTGTACGACATTATTGTTATCAGACAGAAACATGTTTTGGGAAGTCTATTAAAAAAAATACATACACATACATAAACTCATGCCTTCATCCCATGGGGGTAGGCAGAAACTACAGACCACCAGCCGCTATTACGATCCTTACAAACATCTGGTCATACACGCACGCCGGTTGCGAGTACTACGCACCTGACAGTACCGATAAGGTCACTATACGAGTAATTAGGTAAGTATGTCCTCCTAGGGCGTCCCCTCCCGGCGTTTCCACTTACATCTGACTTTTATTAGAAGCCTTTCATTCATCCTCTCAACATGACCAAACCATCTAAGCCTACTCTTTTCAATTTTTGTCACTACATCTTTTAAACCGCACCGTTGCCTTATCACATCATTCCTCAGCCTATCATTCATAGTCACACCACACATGCTTCGCAATGAATGCAATACCACAGCATTTATTCTACTTTTATGCTTCTTTTGCCACACCGAATATTCACTTTCATACATAAGCGTAAGCACCAGCACACCATTGTGAACAACCAGTAAAGCCTTTTTGGATATCAGCTGGTTGGTCACAATCGCATGAGAAAAACTATTGTGGTTCATTGAATTTACCTAAAATACCTAGATACGGTACTCATAGGTGTGATGAAGTTTTAGAGCGAAATCGGAAACTAAACTATGAAGTAAAGCTAGTAAAAGTAACCTAGTAAAAGAAAGCTAGTAAAAGAAAGCTAGTAAAAGAAAAGTAACGTAGTGGAAAAACTTTTTACAAAAAAAACAACCGACTTCCAAAAAACACTACAAAGTGAAAAATAACTTTAATTTCGGAAGTCGGTGTCTTTGGTTTTGAATTTTCGGTTTTTGTCACCGACTTCCGAAATTAAAGTTATTTTTCACTTTGTAGTGTTTTTTTGAAACCGGTTGTTTTTTTTTTTAAGTTTTTTTTTCACTTTTTAGTTGTGGTACCTACCTCATCATCATCATCATCATTTCAGCCGAAAGACGTCCACTGCTGAACATAGGCCTCCCCCAAGCACCTCCACTTTGACCGATTCTGTGCTTTCCGCATCCAGCGGATTCCTGCGGCCTTCACAAGGTCATCGGTCCATCTTGTGGGAGGCCTTCCAACGCCACGTCTTCCGGTACGCGGTCGCCACTCCAGAACCTTTCGGCCCCATCGGCCATCCGTTCTACGAGCAATGTGCCCTGCCCATTGCCACTTAAGTTTCGCAATTCTTCGGGCTATGTCGGTTACCTTGGTTCCTTGTGGTACCTACCCCACACAAATTCGAAAACCACTACCTGCTATGTAAATAACAGTGACAGGAACTGATCATATCATCCACATACTAAGTGGGAAAAAGTACGTATTATTGAAGCTAACTCAAAAACTATCGAAGCAAAGTTAATAAAATTTATATGGGACCATTTCGAGAGCATACCCTTTCAAACAAAAAAAGAATTTTCAAAATCGGTCCACTATTGACGGAGAAATCGGTGGACACACATAAAAAAAAAAGCAAACATACGCGACGAACATATAACCTCCTCCTTTTTGGAAGTCGGTTAAAAAAGTAAATGTAACCTAGTAAAAGGAGTCAAGGAGTCATGAACTCGATTTCAGAGACGCTGAAACTGCCTTTTTAGTTTTTGAGGCCTGTGGTGTTGCATAACAACTAAAATAGCTCCTCGAGTGGCGATAGAACTAATAGGTACTGTGATAAGTTTGCATACATTTTCTCGACCACAAATTTAACATTTTACACACCTATTCTATTATCCAAATTGAACTTGTCTATATATACCTTAGCCTGCATCGTCTACTTAACTTAAAAAAATGAAGAATGGATTCCGAATCAGCAATGCGGTAGGTAAGATTTTATTTTGTTAGTCCTATAATTCACAATAACAATTATAAAATTAGTTCAAGTTCCTTTTTTCAGAGTACTTTTTTTAGCAACGAAACCATAAAACTATATTACTTTGTCCACTCCCTATAAACCTGACACTAATGGCTAGTCTCATTCATATTCCCTTAATTACTAACAAAATTGGCCATCTTTACAAAAAAAAGATCCTAATGAGAGCAATAGATTGGCGTCAAAAACGTGTCATCGTTATATCGGAACGGCTTGTTGTGTAAAACAAACTGCTCTCGAGATGTCGTTTTTACTGATGTGGGGTAATTTCGGCTGTCAGGTTATAGAGAGAGGTCCGTTTGAAATCGGCCGCGGCGCCACGGGGATTCATGATGTTCCGCAGAAATCTTTTACCTACTCCGTTTATTTTTTGTGCTGTCCGAGCGGACTCACTTTCTGTGTGTGAATTTTGATGTATGTTATTCTATACAAACATCGTGCAGACTTGTTAGATGGTTGCTGATTTTTTCGGTTTCTATGTAAAAAATATTAAAATTAGGTAGGCACCTACTTACAGTATCTATTGTTAAAAAGCTGCTGATATATATATTTTGTTCTAATAATACCTATACGAGTATATATGATATTATAGTCCTCCAGACCGAATTTTGGAAATGGCGATCAATCTCAGTGGAGACCAGCCTTTGGCGCGGGAGATATTATAGTGCATAAGTGTGTGCGCATAAACAGGTGCACTCTCTCTTTCCTCACTCTCATAGTCCGATGTGACGGCAATCCGACACGACCTGACAGATCGGGTGCAGGGCCAACGGCTTAACATGCTTTCTGAGGTACGGGAGTATCACACCGCCAACTTCCAAACTCCGAGCAAGAAATTCCTAATGGAAAAACCCAATAACACTATGCCCGACCCGGGAATCGAACCCAGGACCCGACGATCAGCAGTCCCGCTTGCGACCAAGAGACCAACGGGGAAGTCAAAAAAAAATTATACCATTAAGGCTACCTAATTGATTTCCTTGTTCAAACTAAATCTCTCTAAATCCTTCAATATATGCGGTACATACAGTACCACTACTGACACATACAGTAAACTTCTGAACTTTTCGTAGAGCTTTCTCTACGAAAAGGTCACTATCGAATTCTTCAACTTCTCTACAAAATATCCTTTTCAAACTAGCTTTAACTTGGGTAGGCCTACCTACAGGTCAACATACTTTTCCGAATGGTAAATATTAGAACCAATAAACCCATGATGAAATCTTTTGATCTTTTAGAAACAATGCACATTTTTTTTAGCACGCCACTACGTTACGCAAAGATTTGACAGCTCCTATGACAATGGCTTGACAAGGGAGCATCGGTTTGTGCGAACCTGTGCGCATCACATTGTTGCAACAGGTACATTCGGTGATCTTGTTACACCGACACAATGCACCCTTCACTCCTTCAGACGCAGATACGCATAGGACGCGAAATGAGCGGAATTCCGATCAGATAACAACAATGTCCGTTCCTATACAATAGCAATGTAAAACTTATTCGTAATCCGCGTAACATTTGAGCTTTTTACGCTCTTTGTTGCACGAGCGTATCGGATTTCTATAAAAAGAGATAATCCGAGATCAGCGGAGTTTTGGAGTCATTTAATTTTTTTTTTATCGTAGCTAAATGGCACATCGAGCTTTTGAATGAAACTTACATTACACTTTAGAGATAAGCATACCTCTCGGCTCTCCGTTAGATGGGCTGAATGATGATTTTTCTGTATCAATGACAATGACAAAAAAATATCGATGACGGGAACAATGACAAAATCATCAATGATTTTTATTTGAAAATATGATCATGTCACTTCAAATGATTGCGGCTTTGTGAAATTATCATTATATAGGTATTTAGTAGGCATTGGTCGTAGGTACTTGTCCACCTTAAGGGTTATCCTCTCTGCCGGAGGCTCTACGTGGGGATCGTGCGGTCCATGGCCCTTTACGGGGCGCCCGTGTGGGCGCCTTCATTGAGGCGGCAGCCAGGCCGCCGGCTGAACGCGTCCCAAAGGGTCATGGCCATCCGGCTGGCCCGAGGATACCGCACGGTCTCCTGCGAGGCGGCGAGCCTCCTTGCCGGAGTACCGCCATGGGATCTGGAGGCAAAGGTCCTCGCGCACATTTGGGAGTGGCGCGAGGAGGCGAAGCGCCGGGGCTTAACTCCGATGCCGCAAGAAGTCGCGGCACAGCGGACAGAGCTCCGGCGGGATCTCATGGCGGAATGGAGAGTACGATTGTCGCAACCCAGCGCTGGGCACGCCACAATTGCGGCGATAAGACCCCTCTTTGAGGAGTGGCTAGAGAGGCGCCACGGCGTCCTCACCTTCCGCCTGACGCAGGTACTCACCGGACACAGCTGTTTCGGGAGGTACCTGTTCAGGATAAAGCGGGAGGAAACGCCCGGGTGTCGTCACTGTGTGGATCGCCCGGAGGACACGGTGGAGCATACGGTGGAGGTCTGCCCGGCTTGGGCAGGGCATCGCCGTGTCCTCGTGGATGCGATCGGCGGCGGTGATCTCTCGCGTCCGGCCCTGATTCGGGCCATGCTACGGAGCGAGAGGAAATGGGAGGCCGTCACCTCTTTCTGCGAAGCAGTAATGCTCGCGAAGGAGGAGACGGAGCGCGTGAGGGAAAGGCAAATTTCGCGCCCTCGCGCCCCTAACCGCCGCAGCAGGAGACGCCCTGGGCGTCGGGAATCGCAGGAAGATTTCCGGCCACCGTAGGCGCGGGCTTGCGGACGGTGAGCAATGGGTAGCTCGCCGTCCGATAAGGACCAAGCCCGGGTCGACGGCGCGTTGTGTTCCACGCGCGCCTCAAAGAGATGTCAGCAGAATTGACGGGGTCCGCTAGGGCCAATGCCAATGCCGGGGGTTCGAAGAAAACCGATAGGGAAATCGTGGCCCCCGGCAACATGGCATAGGAAGGAACACGGGTGGGTTTTAGTCAGTAAGAGTCTGACACGCCCTCCCGCTCCACCCAGAGCGGGAGAAGTTATTTGATAATTTCCCACCCAAAAAAAAAAAAAAAAAAAAAAAAGGGTTATCCTCTAAGTTAGATAGCGAAATTAAATTTTTCTTTGTTTGCGACATTCATGGCAGTGTATTTAGAATAGTATTGATATTTAATTAAATTTTCAATGTTTCCATTAGCGATATTTGCTGATTTTTTTTTTGTATTTCATGGCGTTCTTGCAAGTAAATACCTGGTGTAAAAACTTGATCGCGTAAATACGCACCTTCCCTACAAGTACCTACATAATATTCCAATCTTAACTTCAAGCTTTTCGTATAAGTGTGGTCGTCCTCGTCTGATCAAAACAATGATTTACGAAACACAAAACGCTAGATAAATAGCACTTGCCGCGCTTTAACAACACAAGTGACAGCATTGTTGCAGTGACGTGCGCCCAGCACCGGGCATTTTATCGAAACTATGAATTCTGTGACCTAAGTATCGCCGAATCATCGAAGTTCGCGTTCATTCATGTAATGATTTAAAAGCATTGGTGATTTTGTCGTTGTCATTGCATGATGAAATGATTTTAAAATATCGATGATTTTTACATGTGACGTGATATCGGACCCAACTCTACTCTCCGTCTCCCTAAGTGGCCCTAAACATTACTTTTAGATAGATACCTACTACACTTTATATACCTAGGTACCTATCTAACCTACAAAACTTGCAGATTGCAGGTTCCCTATTTGCGGTTAGTCTTGTTTTGTCTAACTTCTTAAGCCATAGGTATTGGAAAATCTAATATTGTATAGTCTCTAAAATCACTGTGATAGATTAGGTTGTCTTTAATTGCATGTCTTCATCGATTACCTAGGTAGATGGCTCGTTGGTCTAGTGGTCGCAAGCGTTATGCTGAGCATGCATGGTCCTGGGTTCGATCCCCGGGTCGGGCAAAGTGTTATTGGGTTTTTCTATCTGAAATTTCTCAGTAGCAGCCCGGAGTCTGGATCTGTGCCCGGTTGATGGCAATAGGCTCGCCCCCTATTAGGTACATGGGACTTAAACATAACTGGCGAAATGTGGGTGTACCTACTACAGGTACACCTCTGCCCAACCCTTCGGGGAAATAAGGCGTGATGTTATGTTATGTTATGTTATATTACCTATTTTGAAAAAGCTCTTACTTTAAATATTAAATGTAAAAACTAGGAACAGACGATAGATTTATTCTGTTCTGTGGATTTATCGATCAATGACGAATAAGGAAATGCGTTCAGAAATGTAATCTTATGTTAAAATCATAATTCAGATATCAACCATGACAATAGCCGAAAAATCGACAAAAAACTGAATATCCCATAAAGATCTTCGCATGCACAATTTACTCCACATCTTACTGCATTGCGTGGGTGCCGCGCTGGCTGCCACAATAGTTGACACCCGACACCAAGCCGGTACTTTTGAGTCGCAGTGTTCCCATACAGGGCCAGCAAAAGACAGGAAGTGAGGACAGCGTGCGATAGAACCAATTACCCGCCCACGATATAAGAAACCTGTAATTAATGTAATATACCGGCCTCCTTGAGCGGAAACGGCCGCGCGATTCAGATGTCGATATTTTCGCTAATGATTTTATTATGATATCGTGAGCTATAGAACGTGAATGGGTTTGTTCTGAAAGTGGAGTAAGTAAAAATGGAGCGTAGCGGTATTAAACAAGCACTTTTGGCAAGAAAAAAGCTACTGTAAGTGCGTAGTAAGTTAAGGCAGTACCTACCTATATACATAGATACCATTTTCCTAACTGAGAACACAATGACGGTTAAACTTACTTTGGTACAACTTTTATCCTATAGGTACCTACTCGTACTATTAAACGAGCAATATTTGTATGTATATATTTTTGTTTGTATACCTATATATTTGTACTCACGTTCTCGAAATCGGCTCTAACGATTTCGATGAAAGTTGCGATTTGGGGGTTAGCGGGGGCGAAAAATCGATCTAGCTAGATCTCAAATCTGGGAAAATTTGTTTTCTCCATATTTTCACCCGAGCAGAGCTCGGTCGCCCAAAGTTTAGAACAAGATAATGAATAATGATCATGGCAGCTTAGAATTAGTAAGTTCCTACTATCATGGCAGTATGGAATTAGTAAGAACCATCCTATACTATTGAATGAGCATTCTCTATTTTCACCAGAGCAGAGCTCGGTCGCCCAGGTACTTATCACTAAAACCAACATGTTCTATGTCAAAGATCAAAAGCAATCGGCACAATATATTGCACATGTAATCGATGGACACGACACGTCCGAAGACAGGCAAGCAGCGAAAGATCATTTTTTGCTCATAAAAACGCAGTAGCTGCCTGATTTATGGCGGGAGACGATCATAGGACATTAGTAGTCGACATTGTCCACTGCATGTGGGCTTTGTGGCCGCCGGCTCCGACACAGTAGCCTGTCATCCGAGTCCCTTGCCAGGCTATTGTTCTACGGTATCGTAAACATGTCGACAGGTCCTATTTGTACTAGCACAGTATGCACGGTAGTCGGTAGAAGGTTCGGAGAAAAATTTGTCACAGACTCTTTTTGAAGCTCTTTGAGTCATTAATTTCTGCAAGTGCATCGTACAATTTCTATGCGATGTCATTATGGGATCGATTTCATGGTTGTTCCTGTACAATAATGGTTCTAAGTGATTTAAAAAACGGGAGAGAGCCCTAAAGAAACACAAGTACTGAAAGGTAGTCTTATGCGTTGATTGTTTGTGCATTTTGACATTGTTGGTACCATTCTTGAACCATCATCATTTCTTGCCGATAATCCAGGCTATGAAATATAAAAGACTAGCTTTTGTCCAAACTTCGTATGCGTGTATATTGTATTTCATCATTTTTCAAAAAAAAAATCGGTTGTAAACTCTCCTATTCTCCAGGTCCCAGGCGCCTTATGTCTCATAACGATCGCATCAGTGGTTTAGGCGTCAAGAAGTTACAGACAGACAGAGTTACTTTCGCATTTATACTTAATATTAGTAGGATACCTTTGTGTGGGTAGGGAAAATTACATCACTTTTCAATCAAGAGGCCTGAAAGTCACTATGAAAGCCCAGAAATTAACGGTACGAGGCTATGAATTAGTTATCTGATGAGCGAGTTATGATGAGGTTTCCCATGCTTTCAATCATGATGTACAAATAAACCTACAAGCTGTTGGAAAGCGAGGCAATTATAGGAATAAAAAATACATGGTACGTAAAATTTCGTTGAAGGAAGAAAAGGGGACGGTTCTCTAAGAGCCGCGGTGTTTGGTAAAACAAAAGCAGAGCGAACGATTTAACAAACTGCCATATTTTAACAACGTGTAATTAAAGGTTTGGCTCCGCTCGAATATGCATAAATCATGCGTCTGCCGCGAACTGCCGACCGAAATAGAGAAAAAATTAAATACATTAAGCGTCTCAGGGAACTGGGAACTGAATGTTATCTGCCTACAAAAGAAAGATACTTGTATGGATTTTGATGTTACTGTGTCGTGGTATATCCATACATTATTGCGAGGTACATAAATTAGGTAGGTACTAAAATTGCGTGTGTTCATCTAAAACACTGAAATGTGTCATTTCAGGTACCAATTCCAGCAAGTGTCGATGAAAGATTTTCTTTTTTCTTCTTAATTACAGTGTAAAAGACATCAACGAGTATGTTTTTTATATCTAACATACTTACTTATGGTATTTTTTACAAAATAAACAGAACATGATGGTAACATTAGAAGGTATAATGAATTCAGTTTATCTGAAACTCAATTAAGAACCCTCACTTAATGACTTCAACCCAATGCGGTACGCGATAAAGCCCAAAGTAAACACACACTTAACGTAACCTTTAGCTTTGTTTGGACGGTTGTCGTCTCGCTCTCATGGCTTTCCCGTTCTCATAAGAGCCGAACTGGTAAGCTCATAACTCACGGAGCTTGGTGGGGTGTGTCGGAGGCTGTGGCGGGCGGGGCGCGGGGTGCGGGGCGGAGGGGGGCCCGGGGTGCGCGCGCGCCGTTCCCTCGGGGCAGAGGGGCCGGGGCGAGGTGACAACCGCTTGTTACGTCTATTCCAAGCCAGTTATTAAAAACGTCTCGGCGCGAGCGGTGCGCCGCCCTGTAATTATCCAGTTGAAGGTTTCGTCGCGCTACGTTGTCACCACACTCGCCGGAAATGCAATACGTGGATCCGCCCGCGCAACAGGTCCGTCCGCCCGCCCATCAACTACTGACCATAATTTGAGAGTTTATTAATATTAAAGTAAATTACCAGTAAACGTTTTGTTTTTCACGTCAATTTAGCTGCGATTTTATTGATCTTAAAAGTTTTAAAAGTGATCGAGCCGACTCTTCTTTAGTTTAAACAAGTCTTAACTAATGATGTGTTAATCTTTGCAGATGATGAACATGATGTCAGGCTATGGATGTGGCTATGGCCGCGGTGATGCTATATCACCAGCATCCGATCTGTCTTCATGCAGCAGTGCGTCGTCAGGCACTTGGTGCGCTCCGCCCGCGTGGCGTGAGCTGCCTGCTTACCCTGCGCAGTACCCTGCGTACTGGCCACCAACACCTGCAGCCACAGAGGAGGCAAGAGAACTTCAACGTCGTTGTGCTAAGTGCCGTTGTCCCAACTGCCTCACAGAAGCCGCTGGTTTCGGACCAAACTACGGCAAGGATGGCGCTAAACGTGAACATGTGTGCCACGTACCCGGCTGTGGAAAAGTCTATGGAAAAACTTCTCATCTGAAAGCTCATCTCCGTTGGCACACTGGAGAGCGACCCTTTGTGTGCAACTGGTTGTTCTGTGGCAAGAGGTTCACGCGCTCTGATGAACTACAGCGACACTTAAGGACGCATACCGGTGAGAAAAGATTCACGTGTCAACTGTGCTCTAAACGGTTCATGCGCTCCGACCATCTCGCGAAACATGTGAAAACTCACGCAAATGTATCAAAGAAGAGCAAGAAAGTGAAAGAGGATGATAAGGATGAAACTTCGAGTGCTTCAAGTGATAAAATAGAACGATCAGTGGAGCCACAACCCGCCCCAGCTCCAGCGCCGGTTACATCAGTTGGAAGTACAAACTATGGGACAGTGCCAGTAGCAAGTGCTCCGAAACAGATGTCTTTGAATTACGCAGCGGTTGCTCCGAGCATGATGCCGACCATGCCGAGTGCACCTAACTATAACAGTGGCGGAATGTTCGGGAGTGGTGTGATGTCGGGATGGTACCCTGAAGTTAGGCAAGACGCCCTGTACCCTCGGCCGCCGATCCGTGATCACAGGATGTACCAGCAGTATCCTGCTTCCATCAGCACCTACCAGTGTGCTACGAAGGACAACTACGCAGTGTTTCAGGGACATTATAACTTACAACCACCTGTGGCTCTCGGACAATGAGTGATTAATAAATAGGTGTGTATAAAAGTGTCTGTTCGTTTGGGACATCTCTGTGTACTTGCATGTGTCCATATTATCGATGGTAATATTTAAAATCGTATTAAGTTACCGTGAATTTAAAATGTGATGTCTGTAGGATAGTTTGTGAATTAAGTCTTTTAATGAATTATGTGCCTTTCAAATGCTGTAAATTATATTGTCTATTTTTATTGAAGCGCAGAAATAAAAATATGATTTTAAATAATTTTGTGATTTGATTTATTTATATTCCTATAAGCCTTTAACGATAGTTTTACTCGTAAAAGTTTGTAATTACCTCTGGAAATACTTATGTCATATAGCAAATTAAATAGCATAAATGTCAGAGAAATTATGTTTACTGTAGAGCACGTTTATTTACGAGGAACATTCATGATTTACAAGTTTTACTTCAGTTGTTAATCCCACTAATATTTTAATTAAAATAACATACATGTTAATAAGGTACGAAATCTCAAAGCAAATATAAAATCTTAAATCATAACCTGTTAGATATTATTTAAATAGACGACAGAATATTCCAATTTCGTAATAAACATAGTTGCAATCTACACAAGCGATCAAATCGATTACATTAATGAAACACAGCTAAAATTTACTATAGGTACGAAATGATCTTTGACCTTATACCATATGAAGCTCTGTGACTTGGGGCGTTCCGAAGCTTCATACAATTTTCAAAATTATCATACTAAGTAACTCTCAAATAAGTATTATGAAAATCAAAAACCAGTCTCGTAAATCGTCGATCGGTGCGAATATAAATTATGAGTTTAATCACCGATCGAATCGATAGATAACGGTATTTTTAATACGTACTATAGTAAGTTTTTTAGTAACATGAATTATCAAATAAATACTTAACGATTTATCGATATACCCAATTAAAACATGTTTGGTTATGCTCCAAAGAATGTTTCAAATACATGAGAATTTTAATAACCTATAACTAAAGTCTTTAACATCAAGTTGAGGTAGGAACTATTTTAGTAACCTGTTTGGAAAAATTGGATAGGTATATAAAAATGCAATAAAATCTTACGTACAGCTTGAATACTCAGGAGCTTAAACAACTTGTGAGGGTTCGTAAATTCTTTCTACATTATTTCATGTGCATATTTTATAGACAACAGTATAAAAGCCACATAAAGTTGTGTTTCTGCAGGTTATATATTTTTAATTAACGCTAAATAATTACTGAGGACAGAGCAGCAGTCAGAGCAGTTAACCAGACGTTAAATAGTAAAAAAAAAAAAAAATCGTTTTGTGAATTTGTGGTTCTAGCTTCCATAGTGTAACAGTATTATAATGGTAATGGTGGACATATGTGAATGCTCCAACAGTGTCTTAAGCATGGTTGCGAGTCACCTGGACTGTGAATACGTGGGTCACTGCTGTGCCCTCTCTCATGTGCTGTCGCAGCGGTGACCAACCGTGATTGATTGTATTGTTTTCTTTGTTTTTGTTTAGTGTCTGTGCTTACTAACATAGTCGTAAGTTTTACTAACAATCTTGTTGAGTCTTGGTTACCCAATAAAGAAAAATTATATTCTGTTCTATAATCTATGAAGATATACCTTGTTTTATTACCACAGTATCGACGCAAAATAACTGCTAATGTTGTTTCTATTTAATAAAATACAGCTCTGTGTTGTGATCTTAGAAGTTTTATGATATCTACGAGCAATATTATAATCAGAATTATAGAATTTTATCTTTAATAACTTGTAGCAGCGTTACCGTTATTTAAAAACTATAAAATTAATATTTGTTTATAGTTTAAGATGTATTATAGATTATAATACGTCTTTGAATTTCACGTAGTTTGTTATTACATTCGGTCAAATATTGTCATGTCATGTAATGGTCTACGTCGCGTGCTACGCCGCGGGCTACGCGCTGCTACGACAAAAGTTATGAATTTGTGATTGAACTTTAACCCTTTTTTTGGAAAAGGTATTAAGCTTTTTGTCTAAAGTAAACTTATGGTTATGAAAGCATTGATTTATTTTCATTAAAAAGAGAAAAATTTTAATCTTCAAAGTCAAAATTTTGAGGATCTAGCTGTGATCTTTTTTAATCATTTGGTTGGTCACAATCATGAATTAAGAAAGAAGGCGATTGTAAGTGTTAAATAACCTCTTTTTTTTCGTTTAGTGTACTCGTTTTATGAATGGTGAGTTTGTAAGTACTTCCAGTTTGTCCGCCCGTCACAAGATGGCGTTAGCAGTACCGGTGTGTACACTCGGCGTCACCGCGCTGCGACGTAATTGCACGCGGCTATTATCTGGGCGGCGCCGAGCGCGCATGGCGGCCGGTGCGAGCGGGATGCACTCGATAATACGTAAAACAAAACGAGGGAGTAATAATGGTAAAAAACGAGCAGCACGCAAATTATAGTGAGAAATGAGGCAGCCGGTAGCGGTGGGGGCTCGTGGTGCGGTGGGGGCCTCGCGTCAGTCGAGCGCCCGCTCTGAGAACGCGCCACCCGCGCCGCCTGCGCCGCGAGTGTAGTGAGTGTGTGACATGCGCCACCACCCGGCGCCAGCGCCATGAGCGGCAAGGGCTCCTCCTCTCCGGACCTGCTCATGAATGTGAGTGCATGAGCCGACCAACACTCTTACCGCACACCTTAATGCTAACTTAGTGTAAACAGCCTTACTAACATTCTTATCACTGATTACTTGATAACTGGCAAGTCGTTACTTGAACCAGTAGGTAATCTTTAGGTTATCCTGAGTTATTTACTAACAATTACGGCGTAAGCGATTGGATACTTTAATGTTATACGCTGAATGAATCCAAGTTGAAAATACTCTGTTCATTAAATCACAATGGTGTCTTAACCTAAAACTTGTTTCCTTAGTTTAATTCACGATAGTTACTTTAATGCCAGATAACTTGCTTCTATAGATAGGTACCTTTAGCCTAAATCTGGCACATATACCAAATGTTTACTTAGGTTTTCAACAAGCATAACGAATGTTGAATGTGTTGAACTAATCTAATTCCAAACATATAAATAAACTTGTTATAACCGTGGTCGGAGAAATCTTCACGGTTCATGAACTTTAATATTAAGAACAAACCGAGCCAAATAGGTGAGTCCATGAAATGGTTTGTTAGTCATCAGGCACCCCCGGGTATTGTCGATTTAGCACGCACCATAAGCGGCACATTACCCGCTAGTGTGTGCAGCGCCCGCGCTCCCTCGAGCCAACCTCTATTACTATTCATGGCCGCCCCCGCGGCTCGAGTGGACCGCCAAATATCCCCCACCGTAAGAGAAAACATTATGTGTAAATTTTCTTCATATTGCCGTGCTTTTGAATAATAATTCAAGTCGCCGTTTACTCGGCCGTCCGTCCTGAATAATAAATCCTACTCAATTTGTTTCAAATAGTTTAAGTAGGAAACTGTAATTGTTCATGAATAATATATTATATCTTTTTCACGGTCTGTAATAAATCACTGCTGAACTTACCTGCTAGTTATAAGTTACAATATTCTATCCGACCGGCACCCAAATCGGTAGGCCTGTTTATTATATATAAAGCAATATCCGTCACTTAAACGTCATTGTTATTATCTGAAAATAGGCCATTATGTTTCGTTCCGAACATCACTAGCAGTTCATAAAAAGGTAAAAGTTAATTCAATTAAATGAAGTCAAATATAATAAAGGTTGCGCCGGCACTTAGGAGCGGCGTAACCAATTCTTAATGACACATAGAGGCTTCGTCCATTTTCTACTCAATTTCCTTTTCATATTAGTTTAATCTAGAGGCAGGACTACTGGCGCCAAAAATTATGCCGCGACGGCCGTGTCGGGCGCGGCTAATCTGTTTAGCGTTATATTGTAGGCCGCCCGGCTCCTTTGTGCGGTGAAAAAGGAAGAAATTTATGCGTTTCGGCGTTGTGTGTAAGTTTTTTGTGGGAATGTAATTAATAATTCGGCGGCAAAACTAACAGTGTTTTCGTTGTTACGTCGGCCGGGTGATTGATGTCCACTGCTACGATTGCAATTAGTACGCGGCAACAAAGACCGTGTTCCTATTTGCTGTATATGTAGCTTTCAACTCTGCTACAATCTAAATGTAGTGTTTGTATTGAATACAAATATTCACAAAAAGCCACGGTTTTATCCACAACACTAGAATCATAGTCGCATGTATATTAAAACACTAAAGAAACAAAACCGTTTAACAATTTAACACATCCTTCACTCTTCCTCATACTCCGTACAGTTATTCACTATAAAGCCTAGCGTAGATATTTTGAAAGTGTTTGAAAACATGTCTGACCGGCATCGCAAGCGCGGGCGGTGCGTGCGCATGCGTGGGCGCAGCGCGGCCCAGTCACGGCGCAACGCGGCTCAGGTGGATCACGGCATTGTTTGTTTTGTACACTGCGCTACTAGATGACTCGCGTTTACAATATCAGGCTTAGGCCTATACACAAATAGTTTGAGTTCCCGTTACTGTAACTAGGTAATATACAAAACTGTAGACTTGATCCATTAGATTTAAACACATTAACGGCCAGTATGTTTTCATAAACGTTCCTCCCCAATATAAGGAAGCCCATCACTAAACAGCTAATTACTGACGTCGAAACTGAGAAGCGGTAACAAGGTCGGTGCCAATTACGGCTCGTTCTCGTCACGCCTCGTCGGTCGTCGCAGCCGCTCATCAGTGATCAGCTACTCCTGTCTCCTCTCTTTATTTAGATAGTGGAGGATACGAGCAATCCAGAACAAGTCGACTGTGTTATTTGACCGTTTTGTGCGCGAACGTACCGTTGGTTGCGAGTACTTGCGAGTCGGCACTCGGCACTGGTGCGGCAACATTTTAATTGACCACGCGATGTTGTGCCGCGTCTCGGCCGACTTTTTCTCCACTCCTCAAATTGCTCTAAAGTGCTTAATGAGAGATGCGTGCAATCGCCGTTTCCCCGTACGAGAGGCTGTTCTTATTTTACATACATAAATAGTTCAACACGACGAACTAATGCCGATTCTCGGTACTGTAATTGCGCCTGTGACAGGCTTCCGTCGCCTTTCCAGAGGCTGGCGGTTAAACGCCAAACGCCGGCGTCGCCTAAATTATAGTTATTTCGCATTAATAGCGTACGCATCGACTAGTGCGTGCGCATGCGGCTCCGGGCACCATTGACATTTGCAACCAACATATTCAACTCGCTCACTAACAATTTGTTTGACGGATACGTGACTAGAAAAAAATAATTACAGTAACATCCCTCGGGCCTTAAATATCCATTTGGAGTCTATAAAGTTATTGTCTTTGACAGCCTAATGAAGATATATAGAAATGAAAAACTTTGTTAATCGATAAACAAGTAATAAACTTTATTACATATGGAGTTTTTTTTAAAGTAATGAGTAATATCATTCTTTGTCTAGTTAGCTCCATGTAGATACGCCTTCCATTTACAGAAGTTACTTTATTATAATATTATGCTGACTGGATGTGACTTCGTCAGCATTGTTCAGAGAACATAAAACTAAATTGTGGGTCATTAATTAGTTTTGCATTTGAATATGGATAATTCGTGACTTGAAAGACCTTAGCTACAAATATGTTTATAATGAAGGTACAATTTGGTAATTTAATTATTTCCTCTCTATGTATAAATTATCCGTTGCGTAGGTACCTACATAGGATGTTCAATACTTTGTACATAATCACCAGGAAGCGGTGATAGAGGTTCGTGTAGTGTACTTAGCTACCTATTTATTGTTATTGCGACAGGTGCTGCAACACCATTATTTTAAGTTAATCATTAATAAAGTGCTCTCTATACTAATGATTAATATGCGCATGATCGGTCAAGTTTTTCATACAATTCTATAAAGTAGCCATGTGTATTCGCTGCTAGTTAAGATATTAAATTAATTGGTAAAAAAGTGGCATATAAAGCGATAATTGATTAGTGCTTATCTCGTGTGTCAATGTATGCCACGATGGTTGATCATTTTGTAAAGTATGTGCCTCTCATACTGATGAAGATTATCTACAAACTCATTAGGAGACTGAATAAGTTTTACATATTAAATGTAGTTTTATAGTATATAATAAGTATACAGACGCACATACAGCATGAATACGTATCGGCACATTTTCCCCTTTGCTCGCGAAATCGGTTACGGTGTTCGCAAGTCGCCCTTTACAGATATTGCTTGAAGTGCTGTTGGGAGTAATATTCACAACTTCGCCTTAAGCTATTTTATATACATTTATTTAGGTGAACCCGTAAACTCTTCGGTTCGGTCACAGGTAATAGTTATGGGCACAGCTGAGTCTCTAGCAGTGTACACTGAAATTGTTTCGTCAAAAAGATTTAAAAAGATCTTTACCCATTATTTTATTTTTGGTAATTTTATACCACCATCAAATTCTATAGTAAAGAAATTAATAGATAAAGCAATACTTAAATGTAAATTAATCTCAATCAAGATTCATGATGCAGGTAGGTACTATTCCGATCTTGACATTAACTTTGTAGCTACATATCTAAGTACCATGCAAATGTACAAGATATATTTATGTACTTTCGCATGCACTATGCTCATTAGGTCCCATAGAGTTTTTACTTTACCTCATAATTATCATTATCTATCCCACAAGTTAATTTCTTTGTAGCCAACTATAGGCGAATCCAGTTTTTAATACTGCAATGTCATTATTTGTCTTTGAGATTGCAGGTAGGTAACTTTTTAAGGGTACAGAAATAAGCTTTGGTTTAAAACCGGTCGAATGATCATAGCGATGGCCGCCATTTGCAATCCAATTAATATACTCATTAAACCCTTGATCTTAATATCAGATATAAAAGTTTTCAGTAATATTTTTAAGAACTCATCTCTGGTACTTATTTATTCTATGGGCGTTTTTAGTTTGGTTTAAATAAATAAATTTGTTGATAGATATTTTTTTACTGATAAAAGTATTTATAGATATAATAATGTATTATATTTATTGGGTCACTAAACTAACTGCATGACGATTTCGCCATTTTCGGATTAATAATCCCGTAATCGAGTGAAAGGGTTTCAATCCAAAGCAGTAAACAGCACACTATGACATTAACATCAAAGATATGAACAGTAACATATCCAGGCCTATCATGTCACAATCCTTCTTGCCTTTCCCATATCATATCACACGAACATATAAAAATCACACCAAATCACAGGAACAATAAGATACACCTCACATTACAAAAGTAACAAAAAACAATATCAAATCAAAGGATCGTAAGATGTGAGACGAATCTCACCAATGGCGGCGAGTCGACCCTCCATTGGCGAGGTGGATGTCACCGGAACCTGTCCTGTGACGTCACACGCCATATAAAAACGTACACGGTGTAATTATGGGGGTATTTCGACGGTCTCTGGCCGAGTTTCTGGGTTATACGAGAGAATATTTATGATGGGATTGAGGTTTCATTTTGAGCAGCCATTTTAGTTGATGTTGTATTAAAATCTTGAATGAATTGAAGTTTTTGATTAAGTTTGAGTATAATACCTAAACTAAAAGTAAGAGTACAACTTAGATACTCGTTATTTGGGCACTGTGAAAGATGCCTTAATTTTCAGGAACCTTTAGATATTTATATCTTAACCTTTAAATAACCACTGTAATTACTCATAACCACTCATTTTCATAAAACCCGTTGAAACGATATTCTATCAATAGTTTTCTTTCCATCCTAGTCTGGGAGCGGCACTCATAGGCAAAGAGCTTAGTTTAAAATATTCCTCCCCGTGAGATCATAGATAAGTGTGAAACTGACATTTGTAGCGTTCGCAGATTGTTCGATGCGCTGACATACTGATCGAAGTATCGACTGGTCACGAATCGATTTAACATAAAATAAAATGTATTTTAATTTATGATAAAATTATACACGTATTCATTTTAAATCCAATATTTGAGAAGTGTTTTCAATATGCAAATATTTATTATTATGTCGCGTTTTTAATGACGGGTTTGGAGATTGATGTCGTAAGGCTGAAAGTGTGTAAAAAACCTATGTGCATTGAGTAAAAGTTCCTATAAAGTCTAAATGCCATCCAAAAAATGACAGAAAAAAACTTCACATTACAAAAAAAGAAGTCACTCGGTCCTATTTTAGCAACTTCTTTAGCTCTCCCTATTTTTACCGTCACTAAAAAGATAAATCTTGGAACCCTTGAGTGCATCGTTTCCTGAACAAGTCGTTTTGTCGCAGAGCACATTCCCGAGACGAATGACTTGATTATCATAAAACAGCAGTTTGTTTTCTCCGGACCAACTCCACTGGAAACTAGCACGTGGCCAGATGCAACATGTTTCCGTAAACAAAATCGATTACAACGTAAGATAACGTTTACAAAACATGATACAATTAATCGAAACGCCAACAACGATTCAATAATACGCGTCCTACTTCTAATTGCAATGTTTCTTCATAGTTTCTATCACCAGCTGGTTGTATTGTAACAAAATGTTTTATTGGTTAATTAAAAGGACTTGTACAATCTTCAAAAGGTAAGTAAGGTAAGTAATAATTTCTTGTAAGGTCTCACTTTTTTTTGTGAATGATATTTTTAAAACTAGTTTTGTGAGTAATTATGGTGACGTTTAACTTTAAAATGAGTTTTTGTTATTCTTTATGCACATATATTCAGCTTATTACGAGAGTTGCGATGTTTTGTTTAATGCCACATGTATGCTTCAGAAGAGACTAGAGGGGAATTAAATGTTATTAAATCTTATAAGTATCTAACGTTCCGTCCAATTTCCCGTATCTGCAAAGATAGCAGGAATGAGCATCAAGTTGATACATTTATTTCTGCCACCCATGACTATTGTAAAAGTATTTCCAGTGTTTATAATCAACCAAGATAGGATCTTACGAACGACATTCAGTGCTATCTGCGTGATCTCGTGAGTACGTCACTCGCTGCGCCCGCGCCACCGGCAGCGAGGTGTCGCTCTCTTTGTTCCTAAGCCCACAATGTTGCTCGCATTATACGTAATTATTATAATGATTTCTGAGTAAGCGATTAAAATTTATATGGGGTATACACTTGATACGTACATGGCCAAATGATATTAATGCTTGGGTAAACTAATGTGCAGTAAGCAGGCTGTTTTCATGTTCCCTTCTTAATAAGTCGTTCAACTTGATGATTATATTGAACTGCTGAATGATTATGAACGGTTACGTTTAGTGCTTCATAAATATGATTTATTTAAATATATGACTTCATACTTCGATAACGAAGTGGCATGATTTTGCTCGTTTCAGGAGATTGTGGATCAAATCATTTGAAGAAGTTGAAGAGGAAATATAAAAGAGTTGTAAAGTATTTAGATACAGATGAAGGCATGTTTATTTATTTGAAATATAATACACAGGTAGATATCTACTCAACTGTTAAACTTTTAAGAATACAATTTCATGACATCTTTCATGGTATTCTTTTCAAGATTCTAGAGCCCGTTTTTCGTGATGTTAATCTTTAGAAAAATAACTTTAAAAGTGTTTCTTCGAGAGTGAGATTAGACCTTATAGACCACGTGCACTAAACTTTTTCTGAAAAATAACAATATCCGCTTACACCGATGTGTAAATTAGAACACAATCATAATCATCCTACCCTATCCACCATGAACACAGACACACAGTACTAGTCACTGATCCCCATACAGCCATGTCAGTTTCCACATCATTTAACCCCACGAACAGTTTCCTACGCACTTTGCTTTGACATTTATATTCGCACTTTTTCTTCGCTCCTACGAGTTAACGCTATTATTGTGTTTTTTAGAAATTTTGCACCGTGAGAACAATGTTATGTGGAGCTTGTTCTGATATTAGCTGTTCTAGAGTTTACGCCTTCTAAACTGTAGTTGGTTTTAACCATTGATCAGGACTTTCAAATTGTTGTTCTAAATCATGTCATTTAAATAAAAAACTTTTTTACAAAAAATACAACCGACTTCCAAACTACAAAGTGAAAAATAACTTTAATTTCGGAAGTCGCTGTCTTTGGATCAGTATTTTAGATTTTTGACACCGACTTCCGAAATTAAAGTTATTTTTCACTTTGTAGTTTGGAAGTCGGTTGTATTTTTTGTAAAAAAGTTTTTTTTTTAACTTTTTAGTGGGTTGATTTGTAATTTATCTAAGTTACAATAGCCCTATGTCAACTGCTCATCAAAAATACCCAAATCGCTATAGATGTACCTTTAATATTTTAAGAGTTCCCTCGATTTCTCCAAGATCCCATCATCAGATCGTGACCCTCCCTCCACCCTTTCAAACAAAAAAAGAATTTTTCAAATCGGTCCTGCCGTCTTCGAGTAATCGGGGAACATAGGTACATAAAAAAAACTTTTTACAAAAAAAAAACAACCGTCTTCCAAAAAAAAACACTACAAAGTGAAAAATAACTTTAATTTCGGAAGTCGGTGTCTTGGGTTTTGTGTTTTCGTTTTTTGCCACCGACTTCCGAAATTAAAGTTATTTTTCACTTTGTAGTGTTTTTTTTTGGAAGACGGTTGTTTTTTTTTTGTAAAAAGTTTTTATTTTTCACTTTTTAGTTGTGGTACCTACCCCACACACATTCGAATACCACTACCTGCTACCAGTGTCAAGAACTTATCATATCATCTACATACTAAGTGGGAAAAAAAATACGTATTTTGTAGCTCACTCAAAAACTACCCAAGCAAAGTTAATAATGGGACCAATTTGGGAGTCTACCCTTTCAAACAAAAAAAGAATTTTCAAAATCGGTCCACAAATGAGGGAGAAATCGGTGGACATACATAAAAAAAAAAAAAAAAAAAAAAAAAAAAAAAAAAAAAAAAAAAAACACACATACGCGTCGAACATATAACCTCCTCCTTTTTGGAAGTCGGTTAAAAAATATCCCGACGAATTGAGAACCTCCTCCTTTTTTTTGAAGTCGGTTAAAAAATCAACCCAAAATTATCCATCATACCTTTCTGCTGTCTGTATCAAGAACTGTAACAAAGTTTCCATTTTCTTCTCTTTGTCGGATCCACCCAAGCAGTCCTTGCACGTATTCAATAACCACCCATTTTTTTAAACTTAGGTAGGTACCTACATATTTCAAGTTACTACAACAGTAAGTACTTACCTACAACTTAAATGCACCTATTTGCAATGACTTTACCCCTCTAATAGCACGTTAAAGTTTGCGGTATTGGTTCATTACAAATATATTTTACGAATCGCCATGCCTGTACCTATAGCGAAATTAAGAACAAGCATCATTTTTGCAACACTCACATTTCAACTCGGCTCAAAGATCACAACAGTAGGTCGCAACAATATAACAGGTTGCCAGTGCAGCGCCTCAGGTCACGATTAAGTAACCCTTCCTTCATTCTGTCATTCAAGTCAGCAAAATCGCAGAAAATAAAAAGGTCAGTGGAATGATGAGACGAAACGTTCAATTAAAAAGACAGTAGGTAAAGTTCTCAAGTAATGAGACTTTTCTGAATGGATCTCGATCGACTTGTGTCAGTCCGTCATCGCCTGCGCACTGTCTTCGATTCTTCGTCACGCAAGTCGCGAGTCACGCGCCGCGCCTCAAGCGCGACGATTATAATTTCGAGCGCCGATCAACATGAAAATGAAGGTCCATAAATTTATTAGACATAGTGTCGGCTCACTGGCCTGGGGCTCGCATTATATAAAATATGTCAAGAATTAAGCATTATCATATCTGAGAATATTTTTACGCGGATAAAAATAATGTAATCTGCCGCAATCGCGATGTAACTCAAAGATATTGTGTTCGAGATTATCGGCTGAGGATCTGAGCAACCGAAAAAAGACTTATCTGATTAATTTATTGTTTTAAAGTAATTTTGGAGCTAGAGTTTTATAGAGAAATTCGTAAACTTTGCTTGGTAATATGTTTTATAACCGTCTTATACTTGTAGCTATTATAATCTATAGGTACCTAAGTATCATTTGAAAATTATAGATTATCAATAATGTTATCAGAATGCTGTCCACGTACGGTATTTAATGTTAATAGGCGTCATTGAGTGACCTGGTCACCGTGAGATCGGTACGCGCAATTTTCAGATACGAGTGTTTGATCCTAAACAGAGATATCGCGCCCACGTCCACTGCGAGAGCAAACTTATAAAATGTAAATTTATTGCGCGATATTTTACATGAATTCAAATTGGCGGCAATATATCGCTTGCCTTTACATTACATCACGTAATTATGCCGCGCACAATTATTATAATTTTCCTATAATCGCGCCCGTGAGGACGTGCGAAAAAACGTTTTTAAAAGGTAATTCACACTGATATAAGGTCTGTACAGAGGATTCATTAATTTATCAAACAATCTGTAAATCAACTATTTTAAGTAATGCCTTTCACGTAGTCGACGGTTGTAGTGAAAAGGTCATTAAGCCGGCGAGTAATTATAACGTAAACATCTGCATCCACAACAAGTGGTCACGGAACCGACTCCGGCGCAGCTCCACGCATCTAATCAACGGTGATTCATCTAACGAAATACAAAAATTAATTATATACTCTGTTCTCAAATCTTACCTGAAATCGTGCTTTTAATTACAAGCTACATGCAATAATTTATCGTGGACACACGTGTGTCGATGATTTATGTAATCTATCTGAAGAAAAAACTTACATGAATACACACTAGTGATAACATTTTCGTAGACAAACGCGCTATTTGTAAAGCTATTAAGTATCTGTCATTAAAACTATTAATTACAAAGCGTAGAATCGCATTTGAATTTCCAAGATTCTGAGACCTCGCGTCGTGCGCGTGAAAGTGGACACCTTTCACATAACTAGCCTTAATTAAATCTATGGCTGTAATTATGTCCTTTGCCCCATTTGTTCGACTGGAATTATTATACATAATTATAGGCCACGATGTCTTTGAAATCCAACGTCTATGGTACTGAATACGTGATCGGCTAAATTATTCCTCTACTCATGTTGGGACGGTGGAAACTAATTGCTAGATTTTAAATTTTTGATCAAATAACACCTGAAATAAGCTTCAGTGGCATGAATAGTATCTAATAGGCTGATAATTAAAGGCGGTGATTAAGGCGTGGTCCGTCCACTTAACTTACATATTCCCATTTCTATGTGGCATTCTGAAATGTATTAGAATTTGTTAATATCTTCGTCGCCAATGAAATGTCTATTACAGTATTTAGTTTAACACAACAATTTATTGTAAACCGAATTTGTAATAGGTTACACCTTAAGGAAATACCAATTATTTGAATGTAAAGGAAAGAAAACCCCATCATTAGACAAGACACGAATTTCGTCATCCCGGGTCATGTAACATTCCAATTTAATCGAAATCCTCGTCGTGTGTGTCTCAGATAAATTCATCCCCGTCTGTAGTCACCAAAATCTTACTCTCGACTTAATGTGACTTTTATTACTTCGGTTCCAGCCTCGTTGTGCTCCCCTCCTTGGCTGAACAAACAGAACCTTTCAACTCTCTCCTTTCAAACCAGCTGTTACACGTTTATGTCACTTTAATACTTTTCTTAGTGAACGTTCTTAGTAAGTGTTTAACATTTGGAGTATTACTTTGAATGGTGTATTGGTATGAAAAGGCTTCGTGGCAAAAGACATGAAAAACGTTTAACGACTGTCTCTGAAGATAATTTTCTTGTGATACCTACATAATACAAGTATAATAGTATAGTGTTGTTTATAGTTTAATTTACCGGAGTTTATTTAGCTTATATATATAGCTTTTGTATATCTTTACAATAAAACATCAACAGCAACATATACCACATGCGAATTTCCTGGAAAAAAATAAAGTTTTCTCCAAATATTCATCAAGTCATTTGCACAAAACCTTAAAAATCGGTCGATTAAAACTGTCCGCAGGTACAAAACAAACAATGGTTGATGCCCCCATGCGGGGGCAAATCCGCCATATGTTGTGTTGCGTCAAGTAATGGGGTAGAAGGGGGAAGTGACCGGCGTCATTCATCACACGACCGCAAATAGCAAGCGTTTTCATTTTCACTATACTGAGGTAAAAAGGCTACAGTTTTGTTACGTATTGTGCTGGTTCCGTAGATTTATGACGCAGTTGCTTGATCGACAGTAGAGCATATTATTGAAGAGCAATTTAGTGGAAACCAGAACATCATGGTTGAAAATTAAGGATTAGTAAAGTAATGTACTAGCCATGACATGATTAATGGCAGTTAAAGACGTTTCAGGCATAAAAGATAACCGTTTATCTTTTAACCCCCGACGCAACAAGAGGGGTGTTATAAGTTTGACCGCTATGTGTGTCTGTCTGTGGCACCGTAGCTCTTAAACGGGTGAACCGATTTAAAAGCGGTTTTTTTATTTAAAAGTAGCTTTTCTAGCGATGGTTCTTAGACATGTTTTATCAAAATCCGATTAGCCGTTTGACGTTATCAGCTCTTTTCTAGTTTATGAATGGATGTGAGTATCTTCCACAGGTCTGATCGATTTGAAATTCTATTACTTTAATGATATTAGAAGAACATATTAGTAACCTTGAACTGATGCTGCAGCATCACCTGGAATTTACAAGATACCCAACTCCCTTACCAACTTACAGCACAGGTATCGTGTTTGGGCTCATTGGAATAGTCTCAATGAATGGGTCTGATGATGGAGTAGGAAAGAAAAATGAGGAAATGTTTGTGTTGGGGGTATTTTAAATTTTAACTGTTAAAATTTTACTTGTTGTTACAAGACAAGCAAAATTTTAACTGAATTATAGAAAAGAACAAAAAAGAAGCATTTGTTTTCCTCATTTTCTTTTACCTAATTAATTAAATCTGAACAGTTTTCCATTTGTACCTAAGGTGAAGGTACATAGATACAGAAAAGAAAATCTTGGTTACCAGTTTCCCACAATTGATGATCAATTGGCAGGTATTGTATATTAGCTTGATTTTGGTGAACTTTATCTTGTCTAGTATCTTAGAGTAATAATGACCAAGGTCCTCACGCAAACCTCATTGTCTAGATGACGTCATAATTGGCATTGTTCTAACAGAGTATTAAACCATAATACCTACATCACGAAATATTATGAAGGCGTTCTGTCTGTTAACAGGTGATTAATTGCAATCATCATATAAAAGGGTGTATTATGAGACTATTTTTCCTGAGGCAAGATGTCCTAAAAGTCGTGCTGACTGAAAAATCGCTAAGTATACGATTTTATGAAGTACAGACGTCGTACAGTCACGAGCACTAATATGTTTACAATTATCAACTTTTAGAGTTATTTTCTGCTACTGTATTGATTGTGATTGTATGTTGTTAGGAATATAGTATTTTGGGACCCACAGTCCCACACTACTTACATGTGGCTTATGTCAAGTTCTAATCGTTATTCCTCGAGAAAATCAGAATTTTGCTAAGTGTATGCATATTTTTGCTCGTGACTGTACTTACATCCTACTAATATTACCTATAAATGTCAAAGATTGTATGTTTGTGTGTTTGTTACCCAATCACGCAAAAACGGCTGAACGGATTTGGATAAAATTTGGCACACATATAGTTTATAACCTGGATACTTTGGTAAAGCCGTGGGCAAAGGCTAGTTTTGTGATAGAAATAAATTAATTAAGAAAGGATAGAATCTCTAGTTATGTCTGAATACATCTATACTTCTGCCTACCCCTTTAAGAAGATAGGCGTGACGGTCACGTACATATTTGATCTAAACGGTACCCTAAAAACGAAAGTCGCACGCCCGTCCGATAAAGCCGTTAACGCTTTTCGCCATAGCTTTTTTCAACAAACATGTGAAATGCAATATTTTACACAAAGGGGAGTTTGTGGTCGTAATGATGGGCGAGTAATATTCCTCTTCCGCCCTGCATTAGGTAATGAACCCTAATTGGTTTATTAAGGCTCTCTTTAGAACACTCTTGAGTGTGAAATGCATTACGATTTAATGTCGAGTCACTTCCTGTATCTCAGGGATCGAGGGCTATTCGATATCGATTTGAGAGAATGAAAATATTAGTCTGTAGCACTTGGTATAACGACGTTGGAATGAAAGTTTTAAATCTCCACCAGTGATTTATCGTCAAGTGCAAATTGTTTGAAATCAAAATTTATGGTTGAAGATTTGTTCGCTGATAGGCAGCCTAAATCACCGACTCGATTGAAATGACCTTCAATAAAGCAACGATGCTACTTAACAGATCGAAGAACCTGCACTGTAAGTCACGATCTCCAACAATGAAAAATACAGCTAAGATTGTGGCTATGATTGATACAGCTAAGTTGTTGATGAAATGAAGGGGGCGATCAGTAATTTATGAAGTAGCTACTGTGAAGCTACTCAGTCATAGATCTAGCAGTAAGGAATCTTAGAGTTCTAGATTATCCTTAATACCAATATGCATAACTTTATTGAATCGGTAAATCAAACTGGGGTAGCACTGAAAGTGCGTTAATTAATATCAAGAAGACGATTATCATTCACATCACTGTATTATTTTCAGCAAGATGTTAAACATCTGAAAAACGAAAATTCTATTCTATTTTAGTGTCATTCAAGACGCGCGAGCTTAGTGCGTTTCAAGTAGTTTTTTTTTTTAATTTTCCTTTGTGCCAACAGACCCGTCGATTAAAAAAAAATCTCACTACTGCAGGAGTTCAATCAAAGTGAATAATTCGTGGAATCCCCTAGCTACGTCTGTCCTTTGTCATCTGTAAAACGAGACGGTTGCTAGGCACAAGCGCGGGTGCGGGCGCGAATTAATTTCGCCACAATTACTCGGTCGCGTTACTAATTGAGACATCAAAGAGTGGCGACGCTCGGTCGCCGCCATACCCTCGCACTTTGTTGTCACTCGAGGATAGAGTTTGTGGTTTACTTTCATGTTTGCTCTTTTGTTTGGTAGTTACCTACCTAATCTAATTTAGAAGTTTATCTAAACACCTTGTAAAAGAAATTATGTATATACCTATTAATAGTTTACAAAGCCTAATAGTTAGGTATTTAAACTTTTAATGCCTGAAAAATGGTCAGTGAAATTGGTTTAACTTTTTTATCCACGAACCGTCTGGTGAAAATGTAAACATATCTATTGTAGAAAACCTAGACAGTGTATCTAATATGCTATTCAAAATTAAAAAAATCAAGTCATTTATACAAACTAGGCTGAGAGTCAGCACTTTTCGAACGTCAAAATTACATAAGACAGTCCCCCAAAAACGCCCACCCTTCACCACTTCCTAGTGCCTTTAGCTGGGAAGAAGAAGTGGCACAACAAACTCCCCAGCAGCATAGCTGTCTGTTCAATTCTGTTTGCCGACACACGACAAATCGTTATTACAAACAGCCGCAGAACAATTAAAACGGCACTTATCCACGTTTGTTAAAGCTTGCTGATAGACTTACCAACCTATAGCAGGTGTAGGTGTAGTCACATTGAGTCCATTAAGGTGGTCGACGCACTGTTTGCACTGGCCGACCAACCGCAATATGGGGTCACCTGATAATGGCTGCGTAATTACGCCACCATTACAGACCCGGCTGCATGCACAAACACCGCACTTCTTGTTACACGATCAAATGTCTCAGACGTGACTCGTTGCTACCAATACAAGCATTATCTAGATTCCAAATAAATTATTCACAAGCGCGACCGGCAGGCGCCTGCCCGTGCTCACCTCAAGGGCAAAATAAGTAGCGTTCGCGACTGCGTAATATTTAATAGCTCCACCTATCTCAACGAGCCTTCAAAATCAGCCAATTCATAACTGAGTTAACACCAATAAGTTTCGAATATTACGAGACACGATTTCCGAAAGAATCGATAAAATGAAAATTGGTGCGATCAAAAAGCTGAAAGGTGTCGGCTGGATATTAATGGTCTCGACCACATCAATAACGACGCGGGCCGCGTGTGGGTGTAGTAATGTGATGCAGTTGTTTGTCGTGAACATAATCATAGTTTACAAAATAGCACATTCACTGAACTGTTTGTTCGGCTGATGGAATTTTAAATTACATTTGTAAAGTCGAAAGTTTTAGCGATTACGACTGCAGGTAGGGTGAGCCGCGGAATGTCTGACAGCGGTGTCCGTCAAGACGTTTGCGAGGGAACAATCGATCCAGCTCTCCGTACAATTTGCGTAGTGGCAGCTCCTCCGGCAATTTGTGTCCGTCGCCTTCGCCTGCCGTTACTCGGTAAACGCTACTGGAATATTGTGCAGCCTGTGGTTGAGTTCCCACTTTTAAACGCACAGTCGTCCGGACGAGTGAGATACATGCTAATTATGGGCAATTTTCAAAATCGATCGCCGAGCTTTTGCCCTGCTTGCGGCTTCCTGCGTTCGCTCGTTCTCGAGAAAACGTAAGCAAACACTTGAAGTATCTGCTTTAGACATTTATTTGCGGTTAGTTTTACTCGTTTCATCTAGTTGTAGGTATGTCGTAGTTCCGAACCGATGCTGGTAATAGGCTTGTTTGAAAAGCAAGAACCTATAAAATCTATCCAGAAGTGACTTACAAAAGTGAATTATGAGTGTCCGAACAGAGGCTCGCTGTAGCTACCATTTAATAAAGGTATCATCGAGATATCGACGGTTTGATCTGATGACTGGTTGCGCAATAGCGAGCGCAGTTAGATCGAATTATCGAGCGATCGATGGCTTCTAGATTGCATCTCAATAATCCTTGTCCGAGATATCGCTCCAGATTGCGGTACGAGCGTGCGTCTAGCTACTTTCCGTCTTCCTGAATCCAGTATAATGAAAAGCTGGAACACATTACACGTCTTGGAGTATTCGCTGCTATTTTTGATTTAAGTTGAGTCGCGCTCTAATAATGGCAGACGTTTAGAAGGATATTAGGTATGCGTCTCGGTCGGCGATGTCGTTGAGACTGCACGCCGGTGACCGTCGGGACGCGGTAATTGATGACGTCGCGGGCAAGCGGTGTCCGCCCATTTTCCGTCAATTTTCGTCACTTGAGTGATGGTAGAGCGTCCCGCCCACGGCGGCGCCCCCGCGACCCCCGCGCGCCCCCCCGGAGAGTCCCGCAAACGGCACGCGCCGCGCTAAATTTAAATGGGATGAACTTGTAACGGGCGGCCGCCGTCAAGGAATGTAACCGGCATGATGCGTTAATCATACATTTGTGACAGTTACATTCATTCTGAGACTTCGGTGAACCACCACAAAAAATTCGACATTGAAGTTTTTCTATTTGTTTCGTCATGTGTCATGTGAACGAATTTAATCTGTTCTTTAAGGGAAATCGTGTGTGTTTTAATTTATTATCAGCATAGTTACTCACAAACGACTATATTGTGACAGCCCCAAATCTTCCAAAATAAAGAAGGGGCTTCTTAGTGTCATTGTTTCCCTCACGGTGCAAAGTCAGCTATAGACAAAGCCACCTAATTTCCCCTGCAGTAACAAAGGCCCATGGGGATATAAATAAGGTGGGAGCACTTAATGAACACATAAACTGAAGAGAGGTAGTGAACCGGGAGACAACTGGTTGCCATGACAACGACGAGACGAGAGCTATCAAGAGAGGGACTTGATTGTTTGCAATTCTGACGAGTTTAGTAGAGTCGAGGTGACAATGGAATTTTCTATAAATAGATACATTGAAGCAAAGAGAAGACAAATTATATTAATCAAATCTTCTTCTTACAGCCCACACAACAAAAAATAGGAACCTCAAACTGCATCAATGTTCTTTAACAATGGTGCAATTAGATAATTTTCCGAAACTCAACAAATAAAAGGGTCCAACAGGGCTTTAAAGCTTGCCTACAAACATTTTCACGCGCAACAGCTAGTATTTGATAAATCAAGTCTACAAATCCAATGTTGAAATACATAAATTATAATTTCATTACACATAATCTACACGTGTACATTCCAATTAAAGAAGCTCATACCAGAGGCGCCATTGTACAGTCGAGCACTGTAGTCATGCAATATGTTTTTGCTGTGTTTTGACTTAAAACAATCAATAAGACAGTCGTAGCCGAGAGTCTGATGGGCCACATCATGCGATGCCTGTGCGCACGTGTTCCTTTTTATTACGCCTATTATGTTGTCAGATGAAAAAATATTAAGTATATTTAAGTGTTGCTATTGTTTTTTTTTCATAATTGCTCGGAGGCATTGACATCGTTTTGGTGGTGTCTGGATATTTATAGGCAGCGGGTTATTCAGAAAAGTTCGGCACGTGTAAATTTTGACATTCAACTTGCAAAATGTTTTTTTGATTAGCAACGACGACTAGAGACTGGCCATGTTGCAATTGAAGGTTTTTAAACGGCTGCTTCAAATACTGTATTTTTTATTCACAGAACAAAACTATAATCTGCATCCTTACATATAATTATATAGGCAACATAACTGCTACGCGTCATCTAAATAAAAAACAAAGTGTAACATTTAGTTACATTGGCATGAATCTGTGTTGAAACAGACAATTGTGGGATTGCGATGCAAAGTAATTGGCGTTGATAGGCGATTTCGTAAAACTGTGGTAAGCTAGTCAGCCGGTAATTATAAAACAACAATAACACGTTGTCAATGAGTAATTGAAGGTATCATAACGTCTTTACATAAGTTCATTATATGTCGGTAATCGCGTATAAAATGGACGTTTAATGTCGCGTGCATACTGGGTGATTTATGAAGCTGCATGCCGCGGACGACGCGACTGATCTGCGGGACTATCGCGGATAACCGATGCTTTTTTACTTTGAATCTTCAAAGATTCCGACGTCATTTAAGATGCTCGCTTGTTTGTGGATTTAGTAACACTGACAGATTGACAGCATGCTTCTATTAGCACTTTGATTACGAGTATTTTTTTGGAGACTGCTATTTCTACAGTATGAACTTTTTAAGCACGCGTATTTAAAACTTAAATCAAGTAGTCGTCGACGTTTCGCCGGCCAGGGGAAAGATTTATTGTCCTATTTAATTCACACAACTTTCTCGAAGATAAAACATATTTTACACTTTATGTTCATATAGTCAATATGAACAATGTCCCGGCGGTGTAGTGCTGAGACATAGCGTGATATCACCGCGGCTGGTTGACGCAACCGCGCCCGCGCCGGGCAGTAAATCGCGAGGCGGGGCAACCGATACAGCCGATACCGCCGTGATTTACCTAACAAATAATAAACGAACGCATCCACCAATCGAATGGCTCTTATCGATAATTAATTCCGTTAATCCACACCCGATGTTAATTAACTCCGTGAGAACACGATACGAAAGCTAAAATCTAATTTAACGTTGATTGGTGTTGTGGATGGTAGGATAATCTAATCGGTTATCTTTACAGCTGCTATGAACACTACAAGATATTGTTAATGCAGGTATAATAGGTATATGCTTTCCTTTGATGGAAACCTATAACATTTAACCAAATTGTTTCAAGCAATAAAATCGTGCACCTCTTTGTCATAATTACGTGACCTCAAGCGAGGTTTTATCTACTTACATAAAGGCGTCTAAACTTCACCATTACTGACCATTAATCGAGAAACGCTGAGAGGCAACTTCCACCAAACCTCACAAAGAGTCCCGAGGCTAAAAGTCCGAAGAGGGACTCGCGACAAGCGGCGGCGTCACGCTGCCTACACACGACGGAAACGCTCCGCTCATGCATTATTCAAAAGCGAAGGCAAATACAAATAAATAGGCACGAAATAAATACAAACAGGCTGAATGGAGCCACGGCGGTGGGCGGGGCCGCGCGACATAAATATCGCTCGGGCTGTCATAAGACCGGCGGATATCTGGCCGGGCTATTTCGGACGAGACGCCTTACCCGCTTGTCCTACGGACGTACTCGTACGAACCGAGTTCGACTTTTATAATACCGCACTAACATTCGTGGAATTATTATCGGTAATAAATTTCGCGCTTGACAAATATCCACATAATTGTTGGGTTGATTTATCTCGTCTTTTAATCAAATATCGACGATTATAGTCATTTTATTTAATCGCGGAGCTAGACAAATCGCATATTGATAAGGAATGTGGCTTTAATCGGTTTTGAAATAAATAATGACAATTTATTTAAACCTAAGAATAAATTATACTTACGACGTTACATCCTCAAGATTTAATTATTACTATGTAGTTTCACTTCTCAATGTACTAGGCGTCGCACATAATTTTTAGAGCTATGGAAATAAAAATCAAATTATGAAATTCAAATTGGTTCCACTACATCCGTCGACCGCAGCGCCATCTCGACGTAACTCCATTCCTTTTTTATGTGCGGGCGTCGTAACATCGCGTCTTTTCAAAAATTTAGATTTAGTTAAAATATAGTGTGTATTTTGTGGAAAACGTGTTATTATGGGAAAACGAAAAAGGGAACGTAGTCATTCGAAAATTCGACGAAAGATAAAGCGTTTGGAGCGAAAACTACGTGTTTCATCGTCAACAAGTAAGGACGAGGAAGGTTAGTACCTACATGTACACATCTTTATGTTGTTCCTAATTTGAATATCGTAGCCAAATAATTGGTGTGTCTTTATGAATCATTATAACTATGCACAAATTTGTCTAAATATACTTTTTATTCGTTTTGTCGTTTTGCGATAGTTTTTACTGTCTACCTTCATTTAAGGTAATTTTTTAATTTTGTTGAAAATTGTTCTTTGTTGCTTATCACGTTCATAATAAGGATTAAGTTCGTATGTTTGGTGTTGCGTTTTGTTATTTTCGACTTGTAAGTATAATTATAGGTCCTAACTACGATCGTAAATTCCTTGAGTTCTTGCATCTACATTAAGTTATACTCCGTGACGTGAGCACGGCTGATAACAAATTAGTCTAGTGGCGTATCGGGAATACGTACAATGACTTTAAAATGTATACAGACTACATACAGCAGCTAGTTAAATAAACAGTCGAATGGCGTAACGTGAGTACGTACAAAGACTAAAAGACAACACTGTCAACTACAACAGTTGTTCTTTTTCTTTTAACTTACAGAATATGACCGTTATCACTCAAGGTCGCCAACACCAGACTCACTACGGTTGTCTTTGTATTCAGATGAATTAAAAGATAATATTCCAATCAGATCTGGCGTTGTAGTCCCCGCTAGTCCGCGGACCGGCGATGCTACAGATAATGCAGATGCATCTATTTTGCTCCTTCAGGACCCTGGTCCTAGCTCAAATGAGGTCCCAATAGCTGATTCCGAGGTTTTACCGCCTGAAATATTAGAGGCGCTAGGAGATTCAACGGTCAAAGAAGAGGTCTTAGGCCCGACTATAAATGAGGAGATTTCTGAACGTTGGGGTAGGATCCTTGTAGAAGGGTTGACTAAAGATGTGAAGGAAGCTACTTTAAAGAAAACTTTAACGCCCGAAAACTTCACTTTATCGAAAGCGCCAAAGCTTAATTTAGAAATTTCTGCCATCATAAGTGACAACATCAAGCATCGGGATAAACTCCTCGAAAGAGCTCAGAACCAACTTGGGTTGGGCATTGCTGGTCTTAGCAATATGGCTTCGTCTCTAATTAAAGAAGACCACCCAAAGGTGGAAATCTTGAAAAAACTGTCAGAAGTCAGTAAGATATTTCTAGATTTACACTACGAGAACTCACAACACAGAAGAAAGTTGATAACTTCTTCACTCGATAAAAAATTTACCACTACAATAACTGATATAAAAAGAGATTCATTTCTATTCGGAGCTGACCTTGGAGAAAAGATTAAGGCCACAAAAACAGCAGAAAAATCAGGTCTTCAAATAAAGCGCAGCAATGCTAGCGTTCCTTCCACATCCAGACAACAGGGAAACTGGAGAGGCCCACCCAGGTTTCAATCAAACAGGGGTACCAAACCGGGTGGGCAGAAGCTGAAATACACATCCAATCAAGGACACTTGACACAGCAAGGTCGAAGGCAGCCAGCTGCGAATCGAGCCCCTCCTGCCCGGAAGATGGACTACAGAACCAAAGATCCAATAGTCTTAAACTATGTCAAGGGGTTAAAAATTACTTTTGATGAGCTTCCTGTTCAAAAATTTGAGCCATCTAACCCAAGGTTTAGTAAAATAGAGCTTGAGCATTTAAAGATGTCTATTTCAAAATTATTGTCTTCAGAGGCTATTAAAAAATGCCGTGATGTGCCTGGCCAGTTTATTTCTAATATCTTTTTGATTCCTAAAAGCGATGGGTCATTTAGGTTCATTTTAAATTTAAAATGTCTAAATAAATTTATCAGCCCGGAGCACTTTAAAATGGAAGACATTCGTACTGCTACTAAATTAATCAGTAAAGATTGTTTCATGACAACTATGGATCTACAGGAAGCATATTTTTTAGTGCCCATTCACAACTGTAGTAAAAAATATCTGCGATTTAGATTTCAAGGTTCTACTTTTGAATTTCAGTGTCTCCGTTTTGGCTTGTCTATAGCACCTTTCGTTTTTACGAAATTAATGAAGCCAGTGGTAGCTCATCTTAGAAACCAAGGGTTACTCCTAGTTGTTTACTTAGATGATTTGTTATTTATAAATAACTCTTTTAATAGTTGTCTAGAAAGTACAGCAGTAGCAGTACAAGTTCTTGAGAGATTAGGCTTTATCATTAATAAAGAAAAAAGTAGCTTGATACCAAAACAAATTCAAAAGTTTCTAGGTTTCAAAATAAATTCACAAGATATGTGTCTAATGTTGCCAGATATGAAACGTCAAAAAATACTTGACCAAACAAAACGAATTGCTAAAAAAAAAGGTCTTTAACAATTAGGGATTTTGCAAAGTACCTAGGTTTACTCTGCTCGGTTTGCCCAGCAATTTCTTACGGTTGGTTGTATACGAAATGTTGCGAACGCGAAAAATTTCTAGCTTTGAGTAATTCTAAAGACAATTATGATTGTGTCATGAACCTTTCGCCCAATCTTAACTCAGAGTTTTCCTGGTGGCAAAATAATATTTTAACATTAAAAAATCCAATACGTAGTGGTAGGTATAATCTGGAAATCTTCTCAGATTCATCCCTTACAGGTTGGGGTATATATTGTAACGGAGTACGTGCTCATGGTTTTTGGAGTGACACAGAATCTAAAGAGCAAATATTTTTTTTAGAATTGAAGGCAGCTCTTATTGGCTTACAGTGCTTCACTAAAGATCTATATAATAAAGAGATTTTACTTAGGATCGATAATACTACAGCTATAGCTTATGTAAATAAGTACGGGGGAATTCAATATACACACCTTAATAATATAGCTAGAGAAATCTGGCAATGGTGTGAGCAAAGGAAACTCTTTGTCTTTGCGTCTTATATCAAGTCTAAAGAGAATACAGAAGCAGATCACGAATCTAGACGATTAAATATCGACATTGAATGGGACTTAGCATTTTCTGCTTTTGATAAAATCACAAATACTTTTGGAAACCCTCAAATAGATCTATTTGCCACACGATAGAACGCAAAATGTAAAAAATACATATCGTGGAAACGAGATCCTTCAGCGTATAACATAGATGCGTTTACAATAGACTGGTCGCCTTATTTTTTCTACGCGTTTCCCCCGTTCTCACTGATTCTTAAATGTTTAAGAAAAATAATTATATATAAAGCCACTGGGATTGTAGTTGTACCTTATTGGCCTAGCCAGCCATGGTACCCACTGTTTTTATCTCTTTCTCAAAACCAGGTTATTTATTTGGAACCGAGTCCCTCATTGCTTTTATCACCTTTCAGAACCCCACACCCTCTTTGGAAAGGACTTACCCTGGTGTCGTCAGTATTATCAAGCAATCGTACGTAAAACAATCGTTACCAGATAATGCTATTAAAATAATAATATCATCGTTAGCTGACAGCACACTTAAACAATATAATGTAGTTTTAAAGAAATGGTGGGATTTTTGTAATACAAAGTTGATAAGTATTTTTGATAACAATATTCCTAATATTCTTGAATTTTTGGTTACTGAATATCATTTAGGCGCAAATTATTCAACCCTCAACACGTGTCGTTCCGCACTTGCATTAATACTGGGTAAATGTATAAGTCAAGACGATCGAATTATAAGGTTTATGAAAGGAGTCTATAGGACCAAACCTTCCTTCCCTAGATATAAATCTACATGGGATCCTAATCTTGTATTAGATCACCTTTCAAATTATTATCCAAATGAGAACCAAACCTTGGCCTCTTTATCCAAAAAATTAGTGCTCGCATTGTCAACTGCACAACGTGTGCAGACGCTATCGCTTATACGTTTGTCTAGTGTTGAAGTAAGTAGCGCGAGGATAGTTATGGATATAAATGATCTGATCAAAACTTCGGCTCCTAACAGATCCGCGCCTCATTTAATTATACCCTTTTTCTGTAATAGAGAACAAATCTGTCCGGCAAAAATATTGTCCGCGTATATTGAAGCCACCAAGAATTATAGGAGCTTACCACTAACCGATAGACTTATTCTTACTACCAAAAAACCAATCCATAACGCTAGTGCCGCAACTATAAGTAGATGGATTAGAAACGTGTTAACTGAAAGTGGTATTGATACAGGGGTGTTTACGGCTCATAGCACCCGCCACGCTTCAACCTCGGCGGCTAGTCGCAAGTGGGTTTCTGTAGACATAATTAAAAGAACTGCAGGTTGGTCAGGGAACTCTTTAACCTTCGCTAAATTCTATAATCGTCCGATAACAGTGGACGAGGACAACGCATTTGCGGAGGCAATTTATAATTGCTAATTTAAGGTAACAACAATGATTGTTCAATATTAATACCTACCTAACATTAGGGGTATTAATATTATATCCTAGGTTACATTAAGCAGAGGATGCAATTTTTGTTTATTATGATTAATGTATTTTTATATATACCTACTTACGGTTTAAGTATGTACTCAATAAATGTTATTTATATTTAATGATTTCATATTTTCGTGTTCATTCTTGGAAAAAACCCTTACCAATCTCGTTTGAATTAAAGCGCTAAACATCTACATAGTAATAATTAAATCTTGAGGATGTAACGTCGTAAGTATAATTAATGGTTAAACGAACTTACCTTAAGTGATGTTCGACCATAATTATACGAGACGTTACATCCGAAGAGATTTAAAGTCCCTCCCGAACCCATAAACTAAAGCCCATCATACAATTCATCAAACGAGAGTAACGTCTCTAAAATTGAATGGAGTTACGTCGAGATGGCGCTGCGGTCGACGGATGTAGTGGAACCAATTTGAATTTCATAATTTGATTTTTATTTCCATAGCTCTAAAAATTATGTGCGACGCCTAGTACATTGAGAAGTGAAACTACATAGTAATAATTAAATCTCTTCGGATGTAACGTCTCGTATAATTATGGTCGAACATCACTTAAGGTAAGTTCGTTTAACCATTAATTATTATCACATAAGCATTATTATTTAAATCAAACTAACATTTTCCTTTTTAAATCTAGCCAGACATTGGGCGTCATTGTATGGTCAGCAGTTTAAATAAAAACGGAAATCTGATTGTATTTTCAAGACAAAGAATAAGTTAAAAGTACTTAAAAGTCTACACACTACAGTCCTATGAGAGCTTTCTTAATTATTCCGACAACCATATTTGTCGATATCTTCAAAAAACTGGGACATACCACATTGATAGTGTTTATTAATGCTCGGAGGAAGGAAGTATTCCAGTAAGATGCTGGTAGGGATCTTGACCGTACTTCCGGGATTGTCCTGATAGCCGTGGAATACCTCTCCACTCCTCATAAGCACCTCAGGACGTGTTGCCCCCTTGTCGCTACGACACTATGTGCTAGCAACCGTTTTCGGGGGCCCATTATTGAGTGTGCAAGTCACCCCCTGCCACTTTATCCGTGTGCATATAAAACATAGATCAGGCAGGGGCCATAGTCCTTCCATAGTTCCAGGTGACCAGTCCACTTTAGCAACCCAAACCCATAGTCCGATATCTTTGTTTCCGTGTCTTACAATAGTCCTGCACCAACCGGGGGTTGTCCTTGGCTGCACTTGCATAGTGCGAGCAGGGATAATCGTCGGTTGGTGCCTCATTTCATTAAAAACGTCTAAGGGGCCTCTGCGAGTTGGCTTCGGCCCCTCGTACGCCTTCCAAAGGTCCGGGACCCCTGGGTCCCGAGAAATGTCAAAGACGTATAAATAATAATAATAATAAATAAATAATTTATTTTGGACCAAACACTTGATAACATTTTATAAACCTGCCAAACTGCGTGACAGTTTGTCGGCAGGATTAGCGCTCGTCTTAAAACATTTGGTAAAAACATCAGTAGGTACAAATATACTATGTATGACATCATGACCTGAACTCTGGAGCACTGATACATTATCAAATTTGAATAAAAACTTTGTAACTTTGCATAGCCGTAGTGGCATAGCAGTGACGTAGCTGTGTCGTGGCTGTCGCGTAGCCGTGACGTAGCAGTATCGTATCCATGATGTAGCAGTGGTTTAGTTACAGTGTACGGTAAGATTCCGATAAAATCCAAAGTTAACAAACTTAATTTAAATGTTTCATCGATTAACTCATTAACAACGTGATCAAAATGTGGATATAGCGAGAGTACGAATAAAAAATATTTGTAAAGACAGCCGCATGGTCATCAAGTTAGAGGTTGCAATTTAACAAAATTATAATATAAACTAAGTAAATAATAACTTGGCTGTACCATCAGCATTGCCTTGCGTACCTCATGAGTTTCTTGACTATTCCTCGCACAAAGTCACACATGTTCAATATCGGATCGATAATAGCTTTTTAATTTTTCTAAATTATATTGTTTTAATGGAGAACACGATTGTTTAATCAGTCGCAGCTGCTTATGTCACACTGGGCTATTACGCGGACGGGAGAGAGGTAATTATGTATGCAATATTTATCTTGGGCATGCGTGCGCGCAATACTGGGTACGCGAGTTTACGCGACGTGCGCCGATCGCGACTCGTCCACTCTCCGCCTTAAATTACGTGCAATTTATTGCTCAAGGGCCACTTTAAATTATCGTATAATAATTTACAAACAATTATTTCATCAAAATTATAATGACGGTCACAAGTTAAAATCTCAATGCGTTGCAAGGGGACGTTGATGACATGACGTAGATAATCAATTGATCACGTCATAGATTCTTGTGCAAATTGCATCAAATTGTTTTATGGAAAAAAGTTAGATTCACATTTCTTTTTCGAGTGGGACATGTATAATATTATGGCTTATCCCATTAGACCTTAGATTCATGCAACCAGCGAAGTTGCAAGTTCGGAGCTTTCACGGGTTTTATAACGAATAGAGAAAAAAAATTATAATACCTTATCGCCTGTCTGACTTTTAGTAGGCTCTAAAAGTAAAACAGATTATATTGAAGCAGGGTGCTATTATAGTAAAAAATATGTCTTTTGAGATTTTTAATACACGTTGGTATATCTTAAAATGTGCATGTCGTTTTTGATGATGCAATCAAGTGTACCTGCGTAGTTTGATTTAATACTCCATGATATTAAAATTTTAATGCCCTTAAATTCAAGATATTCATCACTATTTACAAGAGCAAACCAATTTCAGCAAAAAATTAAAACAAAAACCAATTTTGTGGTTCTTTAACGTTGACTAATGGAATATAATTGGCAGGTAATTTGCGGAATATAAAATTTTAATTGAAACCCTGAGTTAATTTCGTTATATCCCGGTAAAAAGCTCAGCGTCGCCCACTTGTCCGCTGCTCGTAAATTGCGCGAATCGCCATAAATTGCATAAAATCGCCAATTACAAGGATAATGTCGGGAGCGAGGGCGGCGGCGCTGGCGCAGCGCTCGGCCGCGAACACGCGCTTACGATCTTACGACGTGCCAAAACCAACTCAATTCAGTACCTACCAGTTTAAGCTCGGATAGATCGCCACAATAATGCAATAATTAGGGTTCTCGGATCGCGTAACGGAATTAATTCGTTGATGTTGTACGTCACGTGTCCTGTAATGGCGGGTCGATAGCTAAATTTATTTTTAACCTCTCTTCGTGATTGAACTTTTTTGTTCGATGTTTTTAAAGTTCGTAGCCCGTCTTCGGATGATCTTTGGTAACTAACATAATTTGGGTTGAGACTGAGATCATAGCTTTTGATAAGGTTTGTTTTGATAAAGAAAGATGTTTTTATAGTAAGTATAAGTAAAAGCTGCGTAGATGCAGTTTATTGTTATCCTACATTAATCTGAAAAGTTTTAAAAATGACGACGACTTAAGACACTTGTAGGTGTAAGCTTTCAGTTACAGTCAAAGAGTGTCATTACGTCTACTGTCCATTCTATAGTGAAATCTTTTACAACCGAACTCAAGTGTTAGAAAACTTTTCCTTTTTTCCTCACAAAAGGCTAGACAGTGCGTTTAAGCGTGATCTAGTGGGCTGCAGGTCGGGTGCGCACGCGGTGACGGAGTAATGGACAGCTCACGAGCGCGCCATTTTCGATCGTCCGGCTGCCCCCTGCCGCATGGACAGCCTAGCTGTGAGCTGGGAAGAGGTTTTACTGAAAGAAGAGAAAGTTGTAAAGCTTTATTAGATTATTTTTACGGGTCCTGTAATGTATGTCATGAAAATACAGAATGCTCATTTAATAGTATAGGAAAGTTCATACTAATCCATACCTACTTATTCCATGCTGCCATGATAGTAGGTACTTACTAATTCCACGCTGCCATGTCATTATTCTAATGTCATTATTCTCATGTTATTATTCATCATCTTGTTCTAAACTTTGGGCGATCGAGCTCTGGCCGGGTGAAAATATGGAGAAAACTAATTTTCCCAGAAATGAGACCTAGCTAGATCGATTTTTCGCCCCTGTAAACCCCTATATTGCAACTTTAATCGAAATCGTTTGAGCCGTTTTCGAGAACGTGAGTACAAATAAATATATATATATACAAATATTGCTCGTTTAAATAGTATAGGATAGTCATTGTGAAAAACGGAATTTTTGAATAAAATGTTGCATATTATGCCTATAAAACCTTTAAGAGAAAGCGTGCAAGCTTTTAAAGGTAGGCTGATCTACCTTCCCACATAATATACATGATCAATACACAAGTATATGACTACGTTCGTGTATTTAAGCAATCAGTAATTCCGAGATGGCTGACCTATTCGACCGCTGTTATCTTAATCCGCAGCGTTAAATACATAATGATGGCAATTTAGTCTTAAAATTTTAGCACGAAAATCTCATCAAGTCTGGAATAATATTGTCCTTTAAAACACGAAGTCCTTTGCGGACGGGATCGCCCGAATAAAAGGCGGTGTTATTATGTTGGTAAAACAAAATTCCCCATAATGGCCTCATTATGTGGCGAAAATTGCCTGAGAGCTTTTTTGTGTGGTAATATAAATGTATTTGTAATAGCTTTTAGAAATATTGCGAAGAAGCGGGTCAGGAATCAGGCGGCGTCTGATTACCGAAACTTAATTTATTTTCATCTTTATAAAAAACTATAAAAATTGTCCGCGGCGGCGGCGTGGGAAACGACCCTGTCGCCGGCGGCCTCTATTACGTCATTATTTTCTATATTAGATTGTATATTAAATGGAAGATTAATAGGAAATCGATACGCTTAATAATCTAGTCGTATGTTTAAAATTATCTCGGGTACATGGAAGTTCAGTTTCTACGGACGCATCGATGTTGCGTCGAATTAATTTAGAAATGACTGCAATGAATGTAATGAGAAGTTGTAATAATTAGCAGTATGTGGGTAATGTTTCCGATTTTTTTTTTAATTTAAAATATTTTCTTTCTCACGGTTTTCTTGGATGTGGTCTGCTAACCTTAAAACGGATTGATCGTGTGGTCAATTATCACTTGTAATTTTTACCTCGTGTATGTAGAGGTCGTTTAAATTTAAATTGCACTCGCCCCTGCACTGCTTGTTGCATACATATTTCAAATAATGATTTAGAATTTTTTGTGGAAGGGCGTGCAGTTTTAAATTGAAAGATCTCTAGCTAGTTTATGGCCTGTGTTGGTTGCTGCTGCGCTCCCTAGTTCTTTGAGGTTCTTGATTGTAGATGGATGTACCAGATACTTAAACGCCTGTCTTAATCCGTAGGACATCACACCACCCCTCATTACACAAAAAAACACAATTTCGCAAATTATCTTTAATCACCAACCGGATAAGCTTTCCTGCAACCGTCACCGTACAGTTTGCGTTAACAACAAGTTGATTTACAGCGCAGTAATAAAATAACCAATCAATGATAATAACGAAGACGCGGAGTGCGCGCCAATTGGTCCTAATAAAGTCGGCGAATGTTAATGAATCGCTTTTCGGTCCGTTGTGAGATGTGTCATAAAACGAGCCACTGGGTTGGATGTCGCGGGTGCTCCGCCGCGGGGGGCCGAGGGGAGGCCTAATTGATTTGTGCCCCAGGCCACAATCAAAACAGATCGTATTTTATAAGACGTATCCTCGAGTGAGGGCGAGGGTGCACGAGTGGAGTGGGCTTAGTGGTTGGATTTGGGGAGTGTGGGTTTGATTTTGACCCGGACAGTTTTTAGAGTTGCTCGGAATCTAAACTTCAAAATTTCTGATAATTTTTCAATGATTTTATACCCTATATAGGTAAGAATAGGTACTTTTTTATCGATGGCATTCGTTATTCTTAGGTAGTACTTTCTTGTCATCACACAAAATTGCATACATAAACTGGTTGATGCAAAAGCGAATTTTTATGTAAATTTTAAATTGACATGTTACATTAAATCAATCAAGCTTGTTCAATCTAAACTACTATACTTATTTTACCATTTTAATTCAGACATGAACATGGAGCGTGATCTGTTTCTTTATGAAAAGGTGTAAATTGATATTTTAAAATCCTAGAAAGGATTAAAACGTAAAATTAACATTAGTCTATGAACGTCATGGTCTTAATTTTGCAAGTTTCAAAACATCACGGCTTGAAACAAAACACAAAATAATATAAAAATGCGTCTAAAAAGTGAAGCTACCAAAAGTTGAGCTGTTGCAAATTCTAATGTGTTCAGTGATCAAACACAAGAAAATCAAATGATCATTTGATAAATAGTCCCGGGGGTGGTGCGCGTTGTCGCTCTCGTAATGCGGTCAACTAACCCCGCACCCTGGCTCCTGCTCCCTCAGGCCTGCTGGTGGGAACCGCACCATGAGAAATTATCACCGCGTTCGATACGGTACTTGCTTTTATAATTCTGTTTGACTTTGTTTTGCGTATGACAGATTGAAAAATTGTGTAGAGACTTTTAACTTTTTTGGGGTAGGGGATCGGTATATTTCATTCATTTATTCATAGGTATTAAAATATTCGAGAAGAGCCTTTTGCAAAATATGTTATCACAAAACTTCATTCAAGTAAACCAAGTTTAACACAGCAATACAGTACGTAAGCTAATAAAAAAAAATTAAGTCCTTAAAATACAAAATCCACTCTCAAATCACAAACAAAAAAAATCATTTGACACCTAACAGCAAACACAATAGTCCACAAGCTATTTCCTAGTATGAAACAGTTTGCCGGGCCGTGGGCAGTAAATAGATCGTGCGACAAGCATTAATCAAGCTGCGCCTGATTCGAACCGACAACTCCTCTCTCGTGCAATAAATCTCCGAGGCAACTGCATTGCAGTACGAACGCGTTGAAAAATTGCCGATTCAAATAAACATGCCAGCGTGATTGCGTACTGTGAAATATGTTTAGGCAGACCATTAGTGTGTGGTGTCGCCATTTGATTGTATTCGGTAGGCTGGTTTGATGGCCATTTTCCTTTGATCGGGTAATGAAATTGAAATGCTAGAGGATTCAGGGTTTCAGCCCACACAGGTCGGAAATATGGAGTGAATCATTTGCTAGGTTGATTGGCGAAGTGACAGGTATTTGAACTTTAATGGGATCGATGATCCAGCTTAAAAGTTACTCAAATATTTTCAGGGATCGGGTTAAAATGCATCGTAATATTTATATAGTTCACACAGCTTTCAGTAAAGCGCATTTAATAGACCCGGAATTTCGATCGAATAATAACTTAAGAACTACTTCAAAGATCCTGGTTCTCAGTTGAACAACTACATAAACACATACATAACATCACGCCTTGTTTCCCCGAAGGGTTGGGCAGAGGTGTCCCTGTAGCAGGTACACCCACATTTCGCCAGTTATGTTTAAGTCCCATGTAATAGGGGGCGAGCCTATTGCCATCAACCGGGCACAAATCCAGACTCCGAGCTGCTACTGAGAAATTTCAGATAGAAAAACCCAATAACACTTTGCCCGACCCGGGAATCGAACCCAGGACCTCATGCTCAGCAGTAGCGCTTGCGACCACTAGACCAACTACTGCTCCTAAAAAATGATACAAGAAGACCACCTCACTGACCAAGTGTGTTGGTGACAGCTGACGAGACTATCTCATACTTCTCTGTCACCGCTGCATCGACCGGTTGGAATATTTGGACTGCCGACGAAGAAAACGTATTCATTGAACTCACGGACTATTCAAGTAATGTAAAAAGAAACTGTACTATCTATTACTAAATATAGCCTCTAGCAAGTCGCGTCCAAGCACACGTGCACACAAAGAATGCGCTACATGCGCCCACGCAACCACATTGTATGCAAATCGTGGGTCGCAGGTCGCCATTCGCGGCGTATGTTCCGACCACGACCGCAGTGGTCATTGTTTTTTTTTCGAACCCTTATTGGTCCATTCTTGAGGCATAAGTATTTATTTTATCGGACTTGAAATTAATTTTGAATTTGAAAGAGTTAACCTACCTTCTTTAGGTCTTGGGTGGTTTAATTTTAGAATTCAGGAGTAAGTATTTAAAGTTATATCAGCGGTATAATATCTGTTATTTCTTGGTATACGTATTGTATGACTTTATTACGTTAATGAGCGATTTGATACGAAGAAATAATTATGTGAATCTAAGGAGAGTTAAGACGGTCGTAAATAAATAGAGCTGGTTAGTGTGTCTACTTGCTAGTTATATCCTAGAATCAATCCTGTGATACTGATAGTTAACTATTTTTAACCGACTTCCAAAAGGAGGAGGTTCTCATTTTTGATGATTCTTTTTTTGTTTGGTAGATCATACTTCAGAGGTGGTTCCATATAAATTTTATTAACTTTGCTTGGGTAGTTTTTGAGTTAGCTTCAATTATACGTATTTTTTCCCACTTAGTATGTAGATGATATGATAACTTCTTGTCACTGTTATTTACATAGCAGGTAGTGGTATTTGAATTTGTGTGGGGTAGGTACCACAACTAAAAAGTGAAGAATAAAAACTTTTTACAAAAAAAAAAAAAACAACCGACTTAAAAAAAAAAAAACACTACAAAGTGAAAAATAACTTTAATTTCGGAAGTCGGTGACAAAGAACGAAAATTCAAAACCAAAGACACCGACTTCCGAAATTAAAGTTATTTTTCACTTTGTAGTGTTTTTTTTTTTTTAAGTCGTTTGTTTTTTTTTTTGTAAAAAGTTTTTATAAAGCTGTTAAATTCTCAGTTTCTCACAACTTGTACGAATGGGTTGTATTTTATTTAGTTACTAGCTTTTTCCCGCGGCTTCGCTCACGTGTAAGTCGGAAACGTAATACCGGGATAAAAAGTATCCTAATCCAGGTTATAAACTATACTATTAAACTTCCAAGAAAAACTAAAAGATAACCATAAGTATTTATTGTACACAATAAATCAAACACAGATATTTTTACAATAATTAAAACTAAAAAGAGTATTTGCTTATGTTTTTAAGTGAGTTCAACCTTTTTTGAATAAAATCGGATAGAGTTTTCAAACATGTATCAAAATAAAATGTAATTTAAATCAAAAGCACTAAGGAGTATCACTAAGGATATCAACTGCGAAGCAAATCACCGCCAAAATAACTTTCTACCCCTTTTTAACCCCGTTAGGGGATGAATTTCAATAAAATACGAAACACGTCTTCCATCAATTCAGTTAAAAAAGGTTTATGCAAAATTTTAAGTACATTGGACCAAGGAATCACGTTGTCCCATACAAACTTTGCCCCCCTTTTTCACCCCCTTAGGGGTAGAACTTCGGAAAATCCTTTCTTATCGGATGCTTACGTCACACAAAGAACATACCCTCCAAATTTCAGGTCTCTACGACCAGTGGTTTAGGCTGTGCGTTGATCCGTCAGTCAGTCATTCAGGACAAAGCATTTTATATGTATAGATTTATATGCCAAGATTTTTCCAATTGAAATGGAACTAATTGTAATTAATGTAGGTATGGCCAATCGGTCTACAAATAAACTTGGTTATCAATATAACGAAACATTTTTTTGTTTGATTTGGACCAAAAATGTGTAAGTATTAGTTTGCAGAAAAAAACTAGTGACCAACCCTCCTAAATCGTAGAGCCTGTTATTATTTTGTAATTAGTTACCTACCCTATCTCCTCATTCTGTATATTCCTAAAATGTCTCTCCAGTTTTCCATATTCCCAAACAGAGAATTCCCAACTCTCTCTATTTACCATAACGAACTTGAAACACCAAACGTTACAATTTCCGTGTGTATTAAAAAATAGACAACCGTGTGTGGTGCAAAGAGCATGAATGGCCGACATTCTGCCGCGTCATGACGTGAATGCCATTGTGTCTCGAAATCACGACGAAACACGACAACGACACGACATATGTGCCATGACACGAGCCTAATTGTGAATGAATAGGGGTCAGAGATCGACTCGGTACGGCATCGGTATCGATACCTATTTCCTGTTATGAATATCATTTTCTTATGTCGACTATGTTCGTTTGACGTGACATCTTACATCCTGGGTTTCAAGGACGTGTTTGTAAGTGCGTGTTTGCCAATACTTACCTAATTATCGTACTTAGATGTACCGTAGTAAAATGTTAAGTGTAACGAGATACTTATAATAACTGAAAGGGTGGCTACACTAGAATTAAAGATAAACGCAGTGCATACTTAGCGTTGAGGATGTTATTAGCAATAACTTATCCTTACAGCTTTACTTTTGCAGGTTACAGTTTTAATTTCTAATTATTTGTGAGTAGTCGTCGAATGCTATGTTTTCAAAAATACATACCTAGGCATAGTTATCCTTAGACTACTCGTGTACAATTTTATTATTATGTAAAGGTGCCATTACCACTCCGACCCATCCCAAATTATTTAAATAGGAAACTCAATTAAGAGGCCACAGTACGCGATTCCTGCTTCAGATAGAGCCCACATGTAATTAACTTGGGAACTTTCCTTAGCTTGTCCTATACTAGTCGTAAGTTTTCAACATTTTAACGGTCACTTTAGAATAGGGGAAGCTTTATTATTATTCATTTATGATAGCTGTGAAATTATAGGCGTAGTAAAAGGTGGGTTAGGAGGTCCTTATGTGTTGACCATTTTAGACACCTTACAGAAAAACGAACTGACAAACTTATAGACAGGCACAGATAATAACTTGATTTCCATATATCGTACTCTACAATCCATATTATATCCAACTTAAAATATAGATACAACCATGTTTCACAAAAACGCGACAGTATTCTCCAAGCCGATTCACCACCTCAGATCACATCTAGATACCTCAAATGAGCGATGCCTGGCAGCGGTGAGCTAATCCTTATAAGCCAGATAGAACAATATACCCGAGTCCTGCCGTCCAGAAATTTACTGTCCATAATTACAGGGTTGGGCCAGTTAATTGCAGCCGGGCTGGCCGCTCGCTTTTTTTCACTAAATAAAAATTGACTAATATTCATAATAAATAATGAACTCTCCGTTCTCAGGATTACGCTATGTAGATATTCGAGCGATTAATATTTTTTCGAGTTTTAATCGAATGATCGCGGCTGGCCAGCGATATTTTTTACGAAAGATTTTGTTGTGTGCAAAAGTCAGATTTGAGATTTCTTCGTACTAAAATGTTTTAGTTTTGTGTATAGTAATTTCACTTGATTTTTTGTCCCCTAACAATAAATGGTAAGCTCAATTTGTACCTAATACATAAACGTCGCTTCGTGGTTTGCGTCATGCGTGGGAATTAGCTTCAGCTAATTTTCAAGTTCCTTGAAAAGGATTTTGACCCATATAAACACCACGTCACGTCTTCAGTTATTTCGAGGAGACCATCTGATGAGTCACTCTGATGTCGCTCAAAATATTCATCGTAAGGTCAAAATTAAACACCAATCATGCAAAAGTACTTTACATATTTTATTGATTCCAATCCTAATTGGTCCATTGTCGTTCTTTTTTTAATAACAATTATCTTTATTTCAATAAAAAACCGAAACGAATAAATTTTCCTTGTAACAGCAGATTTATCACACGACCTATTGATGGGATGCATTTTGGTAAATATATCATAATTTAGGGAACGAGGCAAAAACTCGTTCACCTCATGCATGTTGGTTGTTGCTTTAGGCTCTTCTTATAATTGTGGGGTTTCACCCAAAAGCCCTCAATTATAAAATAATAGCAGATGTGGATCATAGTAATAACAATTATTATCACGCTCGCTTGCTATCATTATGGTTGAAATATAGCCGATGCCGTCGTATGCAAACTTGGGAATTTTGCCGCGTTCTGCGATCAATCCGCCGCGCGCCGCCGGACTGTCTCACTTATCATTTGCCAACTAGTTTGGTAAACTTGCTGCAACAGCTTTTTTGTTGTTTTGTTCGAAGTAGGTAGTACACAGGGTGATAACAATCATGTTATAGAAGAATCTTGGATGAATAAATTGAAAAAATGGATAGCAGCGAGTACAATCTCAATCTAAATGATTTGTTATTGGTAAATAAAAAGTAACGGTATCGTTTTTAAATAGTTCTGATTAGATTACAGTAGGCAGCTAGTAAAGATACCAAAGTGGAGAACAACCTAGCTTACTAGACTGAAGAAATAACACGTCGTTACTCAAAAACATCGCAAATTACTATAATTTCTGAATTTACAGTAATTACCAACTTGACATACAAAATTCAGACGTTGTATCGTATAAGTACGTTACTAACAAAAGTGTATACATAATTGCTTTCGTATCCAAATCGCAGCGCAAAATGGCTGACTATAAGCATTAAAAATTCTTGACCGACTGACTTAATAGATGAATGCGGAACATTATACGGTCCGTTCACTGTAGATAATTATATGTTGAAATCGCGGTATATTTGACCGTGCATAATAATGTTAACTTGTAATGCGCCGATTATTCAAATTCTCGAACAAGTGGCTTACCACGCCTCTTTGCAATCGCAATCTTAATAAAGACTTCCTAGGTGCATTGCTAACTTATTTTATTTTTATGAAATATCGTCCGTCGCGTGTAGCTTTAATTAAAGATAGCGTTTAATTAAAAGCTCCATAGATGAACGTCAGATGAAAGTCGTGTCGACTTCACGGGAATTTGTTTAATGAAGTCGCTCATGTATTTTAAAACTATATTTTGTTCTATGATGTTTCAAGCGATTATAAGGCTATTTCTTTCAATTTGTTTTCTGAAATTGCTGTCGTAAATCACAATAATAGAGAACATTTGATCTATAATCTTCTAGCTCTTACCTAGCTGTTCTCATCTATTTGGAATTAAATGACATGCAATTTTCACCACTAACACTTTATTGCCCTCTAACTACTGTTCTCAATAACAATAAGCACCTCGGCATATGAAAATTTCTTTAAGGGCCCAATAATTATAAAGCTATCCATGTAATGTAATGGACAAGTATTACTACAATAAACTTTTGCATTAGTGCCAACGATGTATAAAACGCTGGTGGTCACCGCATCAATGATAGTGATGGAGTAGACAACCCTAGAATGCAGAGCACAGCTAGGCATGCGCGGGCGCATTCGTCCGCACAGCGCGGTGGGCCGCGTGCGCCGTTCGCTATGCGCCCGTCATTACATCGGCAGCCCCGTCGATTAATCATTGCTCCTCTACCGGATAATTCGGCGGTTGATTTAGTGAAAAACAACATGTTATTACGGGATAAATCTCTATCTAGAAAAGCTAAGAAGGCCTAAGCGCTCGCCTGATTTATTGCGCCCCTGGCCATCGCCGAGTTGCGTTTGATTTGTGATTCCCAGACAACTTTGTTGTTTTCATCTTTAGTTGAATTTTAATTAATGGTTCACAAATTATACGGTTTAGTGTGTAATTATTCTTTATTGTATCACTGATTATTGCTTTTTCGATTGTACGTTTGAAATATATCCTCGCGGTTGGGTTAAAAAAACCGAAATTATATCATAGAGATTACAATGATATCGATAGACGGAGATATATCTGTATGATTTATTGCTTACCAGTCAATACCGGTATTCGGTATGTTTAAAAAATAGAACAAGTTCATTGCCTTTGGGGCAACATTTTTTATATCACTATGTGGAACATTACTGCAAAACATCCATCATGATCATTTTGTTTTTCTATTTATAAAACATGTTCAGGAACTGTACTATCACTGTTTACAACAAAACAAATATTACAGTAACATACGGTATCAAAAATCGTAGGGCTACGAATATGTGCTACGAATATTCGTAGCACACGACAATCAGACATGATTTATTTTCAACTATCATTAAAGTATTCGAGTATTCTCATAAAGCTACAGGGCTAAATATAATCACAGTTCAATGTGTTCAATATTGAATGAGTATTATTTTACTTGAGGACCTAGACAAAAAATTGTTTGCCTACGTATATGACCTACGAACTTTCGTAGCACACGGCACTAATCTGTGCATTATTTCACTTATGTATTTCAGCCGATTGGGAATAGTCTATCTACGAATGACCCTTATCGTAGCACCCGACCGACGAAGCATCTATAAGTTTAAATTCCCAGTTATAGCAGTTCGTATAGACCTCTGTGTTATATTGAATTGGGTTTTGTTGTACTCTCTCAACAAAACCCAATCCTAATTAATGTTGTAAATGCGAAAGTGAGTTTGTTTGTTTGTTACGCTTTCACGCTAAAACAGCTAAACGGATTTGGATGAAATTTGGTACATGGATAGACCATGACTTGGGTTAGGACATAGAATACTTTTTATCCCGATATTCCCATGGAATCGAGAGTTACGTGGGTAAAACCGCGGGGCGCAGTTAGTTCCACATAAATGTTCCGCCATATTCGGTAGATATAGATGTGTGTACATACGGTGCGTACAGCCGAGGTCCGGCGACTTACCCTTTGGTATCGGCGCTCGTAATGCTCGGCGAAGATAATATCTTGATTTATTGCGGCTATCGACCTCCCCCCCTGCCCCCATACCCACGTCTCGCTACACACCTCGACCCTCCTCTAAACTCACCTGATTTGCCTTCTTTAAAACTTCATAGTGATGGCTAATTGGAATGCGCGTCAGATAAGGAAATGCTATAACGCTCAATAATTAATAAATCTATCGGCGGATCATCTCAGCGTTTAGAGGCGTATTCCGTTGCGGGAAATTAATGAAGTCTTCCGCGGAGTGTTTCGCGGTTTAATAGCAGCCATTAATTTTATCTCAACAACGGACATCGCCAATGTACCGGCTATAAGCGTCTCTCCTATTCCCAATGCACGCTGTTTTAATAATATCGTGCCTATTTTAATTCTGTATCATTATTCAATTTTATCGATCTAATCTCTAAAATCAAATTAATCTGCAGCAAAATGTTTGGGCAGATATTCTTGATAAACTTTATTTACTCGAATAAGTTTTAAATTTTTAATCTCCAATTAATATTGTGAGAGGAAGACTTTTGATTAATTTTTTAACCTTTTTAATTATAAATCCCATATAAAATACGTATCTTTATTCTATTATCTAATTACAAACATAATTTAATACATATTTATAAGCACTCCTAAAATAGAGAAAGTAGTTTTCTAAAAGAGTACGGCCATGAAATATGAATTCTCGATTAAGTTTTCAATTAACAACCGCTATTATTTCTTTATACGTTGCGGTTATCTCTTTTTATAATTGGAAAAATTCATCTCGAGCGTCGTGTGCGCAACTGAGCAACTCTCACATGGAACGTTCACGGACTGCGCACTTATATGGTAATCGGTGCTTTGTCAGTGTCTCAGCGCATGATCGTGTTTCATCTCGACCGCTCCGTATACTCTGCAACCTAGCTGTACATACTTATGCTCCATCCTTGCGAACTTACAACCGACCTCAAAGAAAGTATTTCATCTGCCAAACAATATGACGATGGCACAAGCAGTGAACGGATTTAAGAGGCTCTTCCGAGCAATGCTAAATCTTTAAGCGCGGCGTAAGTATTCAATAAAATATTCTCCAGTCGTAAAGTGAAGCGCGGCGCAACGAGCGGCATTCATCACAAAAAACGCCAAGTAGAAGCTTCGACAAGCTCACAAAAGCTCGTAAAAGCTCTCGACTATTATGTAGTTATTGTTACAGGGTGGAAACACCATTATTACACGGGTTGGCCGGTTTATTTTGTTGTTTGGCACGTCGCGGCGCGGCGCTGGTGTCGGCTCGCGCCGCGCACTGCTCGCGTCACGATATATGCATTTCACATATGGAATACCCGTATTTTATTTAATGATTTTGTGAAAATTACTTGGCCCGAAAAAATACAGGGAATTAAACCGTTACCCTCAAACACGTCCTTGTAGAACAGAAATGAGTGCACGTGTATCGTAATCAGATTAAAAGTAACCTAACTCCACTCAAACATTCATATTCCAGGTACTTACTCGAGTAGTTACTCACCTTAAAGTACCTATCGAAACGTATTACAATTTGTTATCTAAATAAAATCGAGTGTAGAATTCAACAAATTTGAACATTTCAACACAATATCCCCTTTAGACTTAATCCTATTATGTTCGTAAACAGTGTCAAGTACTGACGTATATCGTCAAGTGAACATCTCACTCACCCCGCGACAGATATTGTCCCGGCACTCTGTTCCCAACGGATCAGCGGAAACATTTTGAATACCTTTATTCCGGGATTACGCGAAATTTTGCATAGGAAACTGTCGTCCGATGTCCCGGTATTGAAACATGAATGAATCTGTGTGAATGGAGATAATCCGAGCCCGTCAACAATACGGTGCACTCAAAAGACCAAATCACACGTGTTGTCAATGAAATGTTCAACGTTCTACATATCTGTGTGTATTAGATTATCTTTGGTTATGCTTTGTTGATATTTAGCGTAAAATATTGCACCTTTCAACAATGGAACTTTATAAACGCAGTAGGTAGGTACTGCTCTTCATGCATCAAAAATAATATGAAAACGACATTGATATCAGCACGACCCGTAGTAATATTTCTGAATAATTTTAGTAACGAACTACTTTAGAAATGTTTGATGACACAGTTAAATACTATTAAGTATAAACTACCAATAAAAATTAAAATGTGCGAAAATATATCACTGTCCTTTAAATAACATTTTTAACTGCACAAAATTCAAATCAAACCCGTTTAAATCTAGTATTCTTATACATTTGGTACAATAGTTAAATCCAACCGTTATCTGTGGCCGATGTTCAGCGGAAGTTGGTGTAAGATTGCAACCGGAAACGTAGCACCCCTTCTATAGGCAACTGTCGTGCACTCGGGTTGCACAATACCGTGTACTTCAGGCCGGCTGTGCGTGCAAACCACATATAGCTATAGGCTACCTTTGTTGTTTCAAAAGTTACAGCCAAGTGTTTTGTGTGGAAGTGTGATGTAAAATATGTAGTGTTTGTTTTTTCTTATTAGGATAGGTTTCTAATTCATTCCAGTCTTAAAATAACTGATAGTTCCATAGCAAGCAAGAACATTATTTTTATAATTTTATTTACATATTGTAAGCATTTGTGAAGTTTTCTTCTCGAGCCTTCTTTTTATCACAAACATCAAATAAAATTTCTCCACACAACAGATTGTCACTTAAATTGTCCACTTTATTGTGTTGATCATTTAAAATGTCCACTTTATTGTGTTGATCATTTAAAATGTCCACTTTATTGTGTTGATCATTTAAAATGTCCACTTTATTGTGTTGATCATTTAAAATGTCCAATTTTGACAAACTTCATACTAGATTTACATAAATGGGTAACACAGCTGGCAGTTGGCCCCAGCTTTCCTTCTTTTTATCACAAACATCAAATAAAATTTCTCCACACAACAGATTGTCACTTAAATTGTCCACTTTATTGTGTTGATCATTTAAAATGTCCACTTTATTGTGTTGATCATCTAAAATGTCCACTTTATTGTGTTGATCATTTAAAATGTCCACTTTATTGTGTTGATCATTTAAAATGTCCAATTTTGACAAACTTCATACTAGATTTACATAAATGGGTAACACAGCTGGCAGTTGGCCCCAGCTTTCATTACCTACATTGTACAACATAACACACCATTTCATTTTGGCACATTGTAAATAGAGCCCAGAATAATGCGAAATATAATAATGAAAGTATTAGTTGTTTTGTGATTGCAATCCGATACGTTCGGGTTCTAGGGCGGCGCTGGGCGGATCGAGGGCGGCCTGACATGCGCACGCGACGAAACGCGTTATATAATGAGAATGTGCCAATACAAAGAAAGTGTGGACATTTGGCATGTTTGTTTTGAATGTAGTGTTGTTTAGAAAGTTTGAATAATAACTACGTGGCCTAGTTTACTGTTAGGTTTTGAAGTTGCTGAAATATCGGCCAAATCGAATAAGGTCCTTCGAAAAACATTAATTTCAGGTCCTAGACCCATATTAAAAACAAAAACAATACACAATGGGAAATCATTTCCGCTGTGATGATACTGCCAGCTTCTTGCGAATGTGCTCGCGAACTTTAACTTTAAAAGATAATCGGTTGGTCGCCATCCTAATTTCCTGGGGGAGTGCATTCCACAGAAAGATAGACTGAACGAAGGAGGAAGAGTGAATGAAGTCTGTGCGGTGGGTGGGACATTGAAGAAGACGATTGTGAGATGAACGTAGATTTCTATTGTGGTTGTCGCAAATGTACTGAAAGTGCGGGGCTAGATAACTAGGTGAAGAGGGAGAATCAAGAAATGAAAACAAGGTGGTCAGCGCCCTTTGCTCTCTGCGCTGGCGTATGGGTAACCACTTTAGAAGCGATCGACGCGCAGAGACATGATCATGATATCTTCAGACTAATAATATTGTTTCATACCTAACTAAAAGATCTATTACAAGATAAAACATCTATTGTGAAAAGACGAAGTAACAAGCAAGACCTTAGTTACTGAAATCCGAAATCCACTGTAAAAACATACCACCAAAAAGATTTAAGCCAAACAAACAACTTCCAATCAACCTCCCTTATAATCAACACAGAACTACCTACACATTCGCACTCGCACATAGCCGTCAACAATAGAGCCGCGCTGCGCCCGCGCTCCTTGCCGGTTCGCGCCTGCGCCCAGCGTGCGCCCCGAGATTACAATAATTACGCGCACACGCCTCACCTACTCTGCTCTAATAACTATCATTTGCGCATGTTATTCTATATTCTATACAAAATGTTCGCCCTATCGCTCGGTGACATCGCCGGACCTCATTGTGAAAATCACGACAGCTGAATTGTTTAAAAGTACATTATTTTTTGAGTGACGCTAATGGATATATTTATTCAGTTACACGCTTATGTGCAGGCGAGGAGTCAACAATTTTGCATTTAGTGTAACTACTTTCGTAATGATAAATACCTAATCCTCCGCGTTTAAGCAATTCTCGGTTTTCCAGTCAGCGTGGTTTCCTTACCTATAGATATTTTAATTTCTTCTAAAAAGAATTCGGGTAAGTGGTGTAAGTTAGCACAAACTTACTTAGCATGAAGTACGTAACTAGAACTGAACTTGCAGATTTTGGGCCATAGTTTCAGTTGTGTGTAACGATGTTCAAGCGTTCAGTTACATTGCCAGTCTCTATCTCATTTTTTGCATAAGTAGTTTATTTATCAAGCAGTCATCAGTCTTGTTTGTATCTGCATTTACTTTTTATCGGCAACTTTTATATTGTGTTTTTTTTTAGATATGATGGCTAGATAAATCCTAGTGATCGACAGTAATGATGCTATGCAATGCAACAGCTTTATCGATTGTTGTCGTAAGTTGTACAGTGTTTGGTTTTGTATGATTTTGGACAGGCAATACTTGGCATTTTAAGAAATCTGTGACTGTCTTGTTACTCTATTTTCTAGAAAATATTGATTCTATAGTGATGAACACTAGGTGCCAACGCTGTGAAGTGTCGGATGGAACCACCAGACCGGCTAAGTTAATGGTGGTGTAAAATATTATCATGACGAAAATCATGACAAATTTTATTTTTAAAACACGAGCTATCTACCGCGTAACTTACGTATCATAGCTATAATCGTTGGTTTAGCGTATATAGTGATTTATCGATAAATAATGTTTTGCTTTAGGCTTGAAGTTCGTGAAGTTTTGACAGGCTTAGAAGGGTAAAGGTCACAATGCACAGGCTATCAGACCTATGCATTTTAACACTATCATAAATTAATAAACATTTATTAGAATCTAAAATACTGAAGGTAAATACGTTGGCAAAATCCAAGAAACCATTACAAAAAAATGAGCCGTCGCGAGACGCCTGGCAGATGTGAAACATTGAAATTATTATGTATAGGTAATTTTCATAAAAGGATAGTTTACGACGGGAAATAAATATGGCGACTGTCCGATATGACCCGCCACTATAGATATTTCACATAAAAAAATTATTAAATAGAAAAATCTCACCTATTTAGAAACACTCAATTCCCTACACACAATATAACTATCCATAAAATCAAATCAAATCTCGTAGAACATCTGTTACGGTATCACGTGACCATTTCGCATGATACCAACATTGTAGGGAAAGCGTATCCTGTCATAGGAGCCGTATCCGCCCCCGCCGCTGTGGGACAGTAAAAAATGGAGCAATTTTTATAATAGTCGCATGAGTTACTATCCCGATGTTCTTTATTATGAACCGGAAACATTTATTACTTTTGAATGGTGTAAAAATTGTCTTATTATAGATACTTACGCACTGAGATACATTCTGATTCGAAACACATTAAGTATACTATTAAATAGTTATAGTATATCCATACCTATTTAATAGTACATTTTTATCACACTTTCTTCCCATGTTGAACTAGATTAGTTGTTCAATTTTAAATCTCCGAAAGGAAGGCAAACGCTTTATTAAATTTCACAATTTCTTCCGTTATACAATTACTATAGAAATCCGGATCTTAAGAGGTAATAATTTCCTCTTGTCTCTGCAAAATTCTTTGCTCGTTTACTAAGAAGTAAAGAGGTGTTAGGGTACGGTGGCCTAATTAGCTAAGGTTTGTCAAAAGAATTTAGTTACTCACTAAATGTACGGTTTTATAACGTGATAATCAACCATTTATAAACTAACTCAAATATCCATTTGACATCTTGTTGAAGTGCTAAGATAGGACAATTTAAATCAAAAGTATTCAAGAAATACCAGTAAGTATTTGAAATAAAGTAAATTCTAATTAAGATTTTTGATGATCGACCCTGATGATTTGATGCTATGCTATGCTTTATCGATTGGGGTGACTTGTTTTATTTTTATTAACAAATATAAGTCAAGCAATCCTTGGCATTTATGCAACCTGTGACTGTCTCGTTTTATTTTCTATATAAAGCTAAATCTACTTGAGATTTTTCATTCTGATTAATTTAAAAACAAACTCTAAATGATTAATATTCTTTTAATCAAAATTATTGTACATCTTCCTTATTACCATACTGAAAGGAGAGCTAGCATAATAGGTCTGTTTTATTATGAATTATTGTGTTGTGAAAATATATCTATAGCTCAAATAGTGGGGTCTCTCTACACTACACTAAAACAATCAGAGATTTAATTTCCCAACGCACTAAAGTGCGTAGTACATTAGTTTTGCGTGTGCGACCTAAGCCCGCCCTCGAGCCGCCCTGCGCCAGTCGCCGCCCCGGCCGTAAACAAACCGCGCAGACCGGCCCGAGCGAGACGCAGATACAGTGCGAGTGAGACAGCAACAACACCGACACAGCACCAAGAACCCTACAATTAACATTTAGTAGGCGAGATTCGTTCGCCGCATCGATTCGTTACGAGATAATTGTTCCCCGAAATTTTCTTTGACATGGAAAAATTGTCACGCGTGTGCTAGTGACTTTGTGCTCGTGTCGTATTAGAATCGGATGGCGATATGAACTGTGCGTACTATCAGCAGCACGGGGTGCCGCATCCGGTTCCCCATAATGTCAACAATAACTACTTCAACGAGGTAAATATTATTTTTAATATTTGGTGAAAATTTTGAGTTTTTTGTTGAAATTGTTAAATTAAATATATTTTTTTCTTTATTATATTTTCTGAAAGTAAAAATGTCTGAATCTTAAATCCTGAAATAGAGAAAAACTGTAAAGAAATCTTTTATTTTTCATTAGTAAGTAGGTACGTTTATTTAAATGTCTCTTTTCGAACAAAAGCTCAATCACTGAAAAAATATGTAAACGAAAATAAAAAAACTCAGTTAAAAATCCAATTTGAAAATGCGAAAAGAACTGCAAGTAATTGAAATCCTGATCCTTGAGCTAGATAAATGTAAGTATTGAAGTTAAATTAACTGTGAAAAAAATACTACATACCTTATTTAATTAATAATTCTAATTAAAATATAAATAATAGCAATATCTTCACAAATAATGAGTCTTATTCAATAAACTTATACAAGCCATAACTGAAACTATACCTATAATTAATTTCGCCTCACAATGCTAATTACACTACCACTGTCATTTTCTAACAAAAAAAGTTGCAAGCACCCAACAATTTATCACAATACAATATTAATTAGCTATTTCATTGATTGTGAGACGACTAATTTTCGTCGACGGTTCGAAATTCGAATGTGTGCAAAAACTTCACGGTTGAATATTCGACAAACAAATGACGTTCACCGAATATACCGACAAAGGCACAGTACACACAAAGGTAGAATGGGAATAAAAATATTTAATTGGTATGATTACGTTGTGATTACGGCACAAACACCTCCCGGGGTATGCCGTCGCCTCGACAATGAAACGCGAGACGCCTTTCTTTCATTGTTGTTTCTTAGTTATAATGCTATTTGTTATCCAATTGATTTTAGGCAAATATGAATACAATAATAGCCAATTTTGTGAGGTGTAATATTGAGAGGAAACGGTGTTGGTTTTCCAATTCTGTATGACTTTAAGTACTGTTAATAAATAACTAAGCTTTTAACTGAAAATACCGCTGTTTGGACGGAAAAGAAAGGTTTTAAAACAGCTCAGTATAATTTTTTGCCTAGATTAATTAGTATATACCTAATAGGTACTTCCATTTAATTATAAAACGAATAAGTAGATACCTAAATATAATAATTCATTTTAACTTTAAATATTTAATCTAAGTATGCATCCATTTTATTAACATTTGCTAAACAAGTAAAACGCTACTCAAAAGATATCAGATTTATATCTAAGCCTCTCTTAACAGTAAGTAGTTCGGTATACATTAGTCATTGACCGAATATATAATTATCATAATGTGGACTTAAAATATTAAAATATATTTTGGAGTTACAAAAGCCAGTCATCGTAATTAAGCGAACGATTCACTCGCACCTACTGTTAGGAGCGGTGACCAAACAATGCGAAGGCCAATCACCTGCAATTATATTTAAATTTCATTTAATAAGAAAACTGTTTTTGTAAAAAAAAAAAAAATTAATTAAAAACAATTAAGAAAAAACCCACATTTTCTTAGGGTAATTATTATTGACAACACAGTCTACGTAGGATAGTTCGTCCTTAGAAAGAATTCTTGGAACTAATCTTGAATATCTGTTTCCGGTAAACTCTCATGACACATTTTCCTCATACTCAGTAACATATCACTCTAATGCAGGATAATCTTTTCTGTGAGAGGAGGCCTGTTCAAAGTCCCAGCGTCAGGAACATTGTAGGTTAATTATGCAGTTGCAAATACAAAATTATACGTGACATACCGGAGCATTCAACCACCCACTTAATAAAGTTAATCTTCTGAATTCACTCGTCAGTGACTGGACAGTGTCTTTGTAATTAAACTAGGGAGTTAGGTACTCGCAATGTAAGGATTTCTGCGAACTTCAGCGATCGTTGGGAACCAGGCGACGCTGACATGGCACGCTTGAGTTAACTCGGCACATGAGAAACTCGGTTCTTACACAAGTACGCTAAAACGGTTCTCTGAAGACGAAAATAGGGAGGGAATTAGCTACTTGACTACAATTAAATCATGGACTCTATTTGAACCTTTTTGTTCTCTTGTTCTTGTGTACCTAATACTCGTATGTAAGTACGTGAGTGTCCCATGGATCCGTACAGGTTGTTTTAAGAAAGTTCTTTGATACTAGAACCCCACGTATCAAATCGCCGTAGCCGGTCAAAAAACAATACAGCAACATTAATTTTGCAAAACTTGGACGTTGATAAAAAAAAATTGGGTATTCTAATTTCCCTGGGTTGGCTATCTGCGGCTAGCTAGCGGGGGAGGGTCGGGGGCCGGGGTGCACACTGTTGGGTCCCGCAATTACGGGCCCCATAATTACAGGGCTGGCGGCCGCGCGGCGCCGAAACCAGCCCGCTCAGAACCATTCTCCTGGCGTAATTAAAAAAGCTCCAAATTAAATTCGCTCGTGTGTACGGCCCCGACTTATGATATTAACTTTTTAGGGACTTTCTAATTAGTTTTTTGTTTTCCTACTTTGACTGATGGAAAAATAGGAAATCAACAATGTTTTGTACAAGGACTGGGTTTTTGTTGCGATCAATTTCGGGTCGGTTTAATGAAACGCGAATTTGATGTTTTGTTTAACTGAATTTACATAACCTTCACGGTGGTCTTTAAAAGAATCAACGTTAATTTCCTTTGCACCTTTTTTACATTTTCACCTATATCCCTCGTGGAAAGCTTCTTGGGAGTTAATGGATGTCAAAGTCAAAAGATTAATAAATAAGTTGGGTAAGTATATATTTATGTGATCTAAATAGAAAGAAAATTTTATATTTCTCATATTAAATATGAAAACTAACTCCAATTTTTCTTTGTTTCCAGGTTAGTATCGACCCCGTGACCGCAGATCACAAGGATATGAAGATATTAGTAAGTACTGCATTTGTTATTATGTTTGTTTATATATTTGTGACTTTAGCACTAACACCCCATGGGTTCTTTCTTTGCCTCTCATGTTCTTAAAGGCTCTACACATCTCTCCCGTCGATGGAAAGTGGAACAACAACCATAACTTGTATCCTTTCGATTCTCGATGATTGAACTGCATATTGAAATCGATTTCTGACCGGATTGGAGAGTGTGTAGAGTCCTTAGGTCACAGTGGTAATGAAATCAGTTGGTCTAATGTTACGCTTATGTTGAAACAAAACATGTGACAAAGTAACTGCTTGAGAGCTTCTGTACATAATGCCCTCTGCTGACGAGGCTTTTTTAGATTACGTGCATAATTTAATTCTGCACTACTTACATCATCTAATTGTTATTAAAGTTTTGCAATAGTAAAAGAGAGCAGTGGTGGCCCAGTGGGAGAGCAGTGGTCGCCCAGTGGTAATGGCCGTGACTTACGAGTTGTAGGTCGTAGGTTCGAACCCTGACAGGCGCTTTACTTTGTGTAAATTATTTCATCACCACTGCTCTCAAAATGGTGAAGGAAAACATCGTGAGGAAACCGGCATGTCCTAGAACCGAAAATTCAAAGACATGTGACATCTACCAACCCGCACTGGGCCCGCGTGGTGGATTACGGCCCACTCCCTCTCACAGAGCGGAGGCCTGTGTCCCAGCAGTGGGAACATTTATAGGCTGATGACGATGATGATGATGAATAGTAAAAAGCAATTATATGCTGAAGCTATGCCACCGCGGGGTCATTGTGTTCAGGAGTGCTAATCTAATACTCGTACCTAAATCAATGCAGTCTTTAGCTTCTTAGATCCATAGAAGACACATGGACAAACCCATAAATCCAGTCGTTTATACATATTACGTAGGATGATAAATTGCGCATAGATAGCGGATAATTCTTATTCATTTACCTCTTGCAATTCCTGAGCGGTAATACCGACGACGCCTTTATTACGATTTTCCGCTATCGACTAGTGAAATTATATCGGAACGAATATCGAATGACGAAATTGGTAATTTCGATTTGTCGTCATCGATTCGATGGACACTGTGAAATGGGTATTGTGAGCGATGAGAGCCGCGAGTAATGCATTCGACACGGGCGGTGGATGCGCGCGCGCAAGACACGTGATCCATGACAATGTTGGGCCCAAGTATTGTGGTATTTTATGCAAAAGGCGTTTTTAACTGTACACCTTTTTGGAGTGTGTAATTTTATGCTCAGGCACCGGTTAGTAACCTTCTGTTATTTAAATGGCAAGTGCGAGCTTTTCCTGTTAGATCATTCCAAAAATCTTTGTTTTGGGTACCTTTCTATTTCTATTTATTGTTATTTATTTCCGCAAAGAAAAGCTTCATTAAAGATGCTACGTTTCTAAATAAGAGATCAAGCAATACAGTAAGATACTGTTTGCTGATTCCATTTTGTATGTAATCTTATTGCTCATGCGCATTTGAAGTACTTAGTTCAGAGGAACTGATGTTTTATTAATTAATTGATGATTGTTTGCTGTTGCAACGTAATAACCTATAATTTTATGGTTAATTGATCAGCATAGATTTATCTACTGGACCTTGTTTCATATTCTAAAAATAAATTAATTTATGAAGTCCATAACTCATGTCAATTAAATAGACTGCTCGTTTTAACATAGTAGGTACCCATTTTGTAATAAGATTTGAAATGATTGAAATTCAATATTACCTACAATACCTACCACGATATTTAAAAAAATCTGTGAGTGTAATTATAAAAGAAAACTTGTTCTTCTTTTCGTGTGGTTAGTGACTAACCTGGCGTCAGAGTTTTAAACCCACCCATAGAACTCTGACTTGGCTTCACATGCCGTCGAGAAATATATCTCATGCATGCCGGTTTCCTCACGATGTTTTCCTTCACCGTTTTTAAAGCAAGTGATAATAAATACGATACGCACATGATTCCGAAAAATCACAGGTCTTGGGTAACTAAAAAGAAAACTGAGAAATTGGCTATAAAATAGCCAGAAAACAAATGAATATGTGTAGTTTCAAGACAACCGAATCGTTTACTTAAAAGCACACACACAAATCTTCAGCTTTTGCAAAGTACCTACTGCGATAATTATTAACAATGCAACAATAACTTTTAAGTCCGCCGTCGAAGATCTACGTTCATTTCAGCATCTAACCACGATTGTAATAACTAATACCTATTTGTTTTAATACAATCGCTCATAAGAATGTTCAATTGAAAAGGCTATCGTTGAATAACGCCGCACAATGAGCATTGAAGGCAATCGCAGGCGACGCCGCGGGCAGCGCCTAGCGTGTGGCCCTCTGTGCCTACATTCACCAATTGTATTGCTATAGCGACAGAGTAACAAACATTATAGTTATGTGATGCTTTTATTTAAAAGCTAACTTATTTAACTTAGAAAATTTTCAGTATATCTGGGATTTCCAGGAACTGTTTTCAGTTTGATTCGATATTTTTTCTGAAATTATTTAGACACTGATTTCTAGGTTGTCTAGACTGGATAGAAATAAACTGGAATTAAATCTTCAAGATTTTTCTTGAAACCTTGGTCTGTTATACAGGGTGATTGGAAGATGGGTGCAAAGCTTTAAGGCGAAGATAGTACAGACAATTTAGAACCATTTAAGCCATGGTTGTCTTAGACGAAGTCTTACCAAATATTTTTTAATGTAAACTGCATAATTATGGCCAAATTGAATGATAAATGAATTCATTTTTTATTTATTTAATTAAAGTAATGTGTAAGCAATCAAGCAAAACATGTTTTAGGCTTCTGTGTCATTAGACATTTTTTTTACAGACATTTAAAGCTCAGAAAAAATAAAAAATTTGTACAATACGTCTTTTAAACCTTATTAAAAATTAAAAAAATTGGTAAGACTTCGTCTAAGACAACCATGGCTTAAATGGTTCTAAATTGTCTATACTATCTTCTTCTTAAAGCTTTGCACCCATCTTCCAATCACCCTGTATATTATGAAGCGTTTTCTATCATGAGCAAATTTGTGATTATACTTTACCTACTGAATGAAGTAATTGTCATGTGGAGTTATCGACTTTTGTTAGCATATTGGTAGTATTTTCCCCGTTATTCAACTTACCTCTAGTTGGTTGAGGAGCACTAACTAACTGATAAGGTTACCTAAAGCAAAGGACGTACCTTTGTTTTAGGTAACCCTATCACTAATGGTCGATTCCTATAATTTACGAACCGTTATTGATTTAAATTAAAACTCTTGTACCAATAATGAAACAAAGACCTCATAGTTTTGCGTAGTAGACCCATGGAAGTAGCTATCACAGGTAAAATTAGCTTACGAATCTATTTATTTACCCAGTTTGGCAATAAAAAATTACCATTGTTAAACAAAACGATTCGTTTTTGTTTACAGGAACCGAGCACAAGTCGATGGACCGCATTGTGATAAATCGCATTCAGTTTTACTACGTAGAAGCAAAATATTTTCTGGTTTCAAGTTGGTTTTCTAATTTCTCAAAACACAGTCGTTTCAGTTCCTTGTTAACAAATAAAACTCGCTCACAAAACCCAGTCTGACATATTCATGAGTGGTCAGAAAAACTGATTCCATGCCAACACTTGACCCAATATCAGCATTGGTGAGCATTAGGCTACTTCTATGAATATCAAATACCAACCCAAAATCCAACCAATAGGAAATCATCGTCTTGAAAGGTAGGTAGATAGCTAGATATGTATGCTGAATGTGTGGAGCTTTCAAGTAGATAGGTAGACAGCTAAGTATGTGAATAGGTTCGTGCCTTCTTTATGGATAGAGGTAGTAGGTAGAGGGTCATTGGCACGTTGAGAGAAGGAGTTCAGTCGAGTGTTTTCCTCCTTGAATCGATTTGTTCGAATCTTCTTTGCTACGAGTAAAGATATTAGCTTTTCTGAGTTGAAACCTTTTCATATTAGACTTTTACGTTCTTATAGTTTCATGAAATTCGGCAGCATTTTTATTTTGGCTAACTAGGTACTAGAGGGCTGTATACCTACATTATAAAAGCAAATAAATGATTTCTATTTCTATTTCAACCACTGCATTATAGCATTACTGTTGCAGCCTATCAGTGAATTATTCTACTCGTATTAGGTACAATTTTCTCCTCTTGATGATAAATGATTTTTATTTAACTGCCAGTAAGTTTGTACAAACAGTTTTCGTACTTTCTTTTTGCCTGAGAGAAAATTCTTGACGGCATGTGAAGCCAAGTCAAACGCCCATGGGCGGCTTTAAAACTGACACCAGGTTAGTAAAAACTAGATGAGGTCGGCATTTCCTATCTGACTACTCTGAGAAGAAACACCGAAACAAACTCAGAGTTCATAGCTTCCCTTATAAAATCCAGATACAATCTTAGTCAGATCATGAGATCTTGGGGAAGGTAAACTAAGTAATCCCACTGTGTTCAGTTTCGTTCTTTTCCAATTACTCATATTAAAAACAAGTGGGTTCATGTTTCAATGTTTTCAAATACCAAAGAGGTTCAAAAAGACTTGGTACATTTTCAGTCAAACGTTTCCCACAGTCAAATATTAATTCGGGCTTCACATTCGACAGTAACTATTGTTTACAAGACAAGAACTAAGTTTGTCACAGTTGAATGAGACAATTACAGGCTATCGTGCCACTGACTCGCAACTCGCGACAATTACCAAGTGTGGCCATTATTGGAGACGGCCCTTTTGATATTCCTGACGATATTTCACGATACAGTATAGTAGTGGGCACGTAAATGTTTTTGGAAAACTAATTTTGCTGTTGCATGTCTCTGTTTATCGATTATACTTTTGCCGTAACGTATCTGCAAGTTCTGTTTTTATAATAAAAAATTAAAAATGTTTTGCATCGAAGCTTAAAATGCGATTGTGTTATCTACTATCCAGTATTAAAATCAGTACCTGACCATATCTGCATATCTTTGTTGACAGATAAGTACTAATTTATACCCTTTTCATAACTTATCTGTAAGTTATGTTTATAAAATCAATCAAAGACACCGTTTCTTAAATTGTAAATTACTTCTTATAAACTTAACAATCCTTCAAAAGCCTTCATAAGGTATCTTTAATCTTTTGAATATTTGAAAAAAGCTCCGCAAATCCTTTAGGCATCTATGCATCACGTATTGGTACGTCTGTATATGAAACACAAACTGACACCAAGTTAAATGGTAGTGATCGAGTGATCCGAGAGTCGGTCCGGCGTCGGTCACTTCCGTCTATTTCCGCCAGGAGCGCCCGACGCCGGCCAAACTGAGATGTATCAACTATCATAACTGGATACAGGATATTATCTACTGTGGACCTTGTAATGTATTACAGTATATGTATGCTAGACACAAATACATGAGTCTACCTGTATCTGCATGGTGATGAAATTGGTTAGAGATGCGGTCAGAAACAAGAGTGGTTGTCTGCTGTTAAGCAAATTTTAAAATTCGTTCACGGTGTGTACTGTTACCTACTGGAGTTATTTCTCTTAAAGAACCTAAGTCTCTTAAGGGAAATGATGCAGTCTTTATGTGGCAAAGTATCTTGATTTTCTGGTCTGAATATGTTTTACTTTTAGGATTCCGTACCTCAAAAGGAAAAAACGGAACCCTTATAGGATCATTCGCTGTCTGTCTGGCTGGCTGTCCGTCTGTCACAGCCAATTTGCTCCAAATCTATTGGACCAATTTAGTTGAAATTTGGTACACATATGAATTTCTGTGACCCAAACACGGACGTGTAACGTGAATAAATGAATTATGAATATGAGGGTCACTTATTGGGGGTAAGTTGGAAAATTTAAAAAAAAGTTTTGCTAACTGTACCGTGTTACATATCAAATATTTTTTTTTAAATAATTTTAAACTCATGCTTTTAAAGATGTTTAAGAAAATAAATGAAAAATTTACCATTCGGGTGGGAGAATGGTAAACCCTTATCTCCGAAACTACTGAGCCAAAAATTTTGAAAATACAGAAAAGAGTTCTATACTTTTAGATTACAGAAAAACCTATAAGAAGTCTATAGTCTTAAAATAACATGGTGAATCTCCCAATATTGTGTGTACAAACTTATATTTGCAGTTGTAATGTATCGGAGAACATGTTTTTCAACTACAATGTTAAGTTTGTCCTTGGGATAAGTTCCTCTCAACTACGGAAACCTATGTTGTGCGTGGTCAGACGCGTACTTGGCCGGTTTTTCAAAATTATTGTCGACTTTTAGACTAATAGGCATAACTACTGCAATGGCAATTGTCTTACTTAGTTACTTCGGGTTTACCCATTATGTAATTATACCTTAACTCTCATCTATATCTATTATCTAGAAGATATAGATAGAATAGATACCTACATATAATAAAATACTATCTAACGAAATCAAAACTGTACATTGAATATTTCTGGAAAAGTAATTGTAACAAGGTGAGGGAATGAGTCTGATGCAGAAAATAAAGTTTTTGAATTTTTGTCCGTTTGTCTGGATGTATGTTCCGGATTGGCGCAAAAACGGCAGAACGAATTAGATAAAATGTGGCACATAGATAGTTTATAACCTGGATTAACACGAGATGCTTTTATTCCCGGTAGTAGGTATGTTCCCGTGGGATATTTTCCGACATCCACGCGGGCGAAGTCGCGGGCAAAAACTAGTTAGATATATATGTACTATTAAAATTATATTACTTAATGTATGAGCTGTATGTACATTTTTGTTAGGGATATCATTCACATAGAAATAGGAACCCCTTGGTTTGTTAGGTATGCGCGAAGTCGTAACCAATTATTTTTTAACTCTCATTCAAATTTTTCATATTTAGTTTGTTATCTCCGATGGGCTTGCAGAAACGCCTCTCATGAAATTTCCATGTAATTTGATTTCTTCCGCACACGCCGCCCTTTCGTCGTAATTTCACATCTCAGCGTGAGTTTCGCGTTCAAATTAAAATGTTTATTGCGTTAAGCGGAGTTCGCACGGTCGCCCATGAGCGGGCTGAGCATTTTTATTTCGTTATCCTGGACACGCCCATTCACCCCTCTGCGCCCTGCACCCCTCACCTCGCCACGATTTCACTATTTTATGAACCCGATGGCACCCCCGTCTAATGTCGCTATAATGCCTCGCGACTGTCATTTCCGGTCTTCTCTGAATGGGATGTTGCACCTTGAGAACTGTAACATAAAGTTCAATATAGTTTGTTGTATGTTGGAGCATTTTACTGGTGTTATGCGTGTCATAAAACTATTAGCCGTTTAAGCTATTCTCGAAGCGACGACGTCCCTCTAAGAAGGTTTATCGTCTGAAGGAACTCGGGTGCGGAAGGGCGCTATCATTTTTTTTCACGCAAACTTTCATAGCTCCGTTTTTTCGTGCCATTACGAATTATTTGGTCGTGTTTATAATGTTTTTTGTGGTGAGCATTATATTTCATTATCTTTAGCACCTTGTTGGTCGTTCACCGGCGCTATTAGCCCGTAATAACTTTCTGTCAGATGTTTATATGGTGAAGGGGAAATGTGTGTTAGGGGTATTTCTAAACAGGCAGATTTGTGTTCTACAAAAAATGCTTTTAGAATTAAATAAATTCTTCGGGTTCTAGAAAAATGTGTAATAAATCTAAACTTGACCCCATGTGTTTGCTTATTCCTATTCATTATTTTCACGTTGTTTTAACAAAAGTGATACAAAAGAGTAGATTTCTGGAAAGCCTTAATGCTGTCTATGTCATTTGGCCATTGGCCACTTCAATCAATCAACAAATCCTGCTTATCACAGTCAATGGTCTCTTCGAAATTGCACCGAAACATCCGGTTAAGTTTCCATACCCCCATTGCTGAGATATTGAGTTATAAAAAGGTAATCTTTATTGAACCATCCTATTCCAATCTACTTCATTTTTAATTATTAACGTTCACTCTTCTAGCTCTAATAGAGACTTCCAGTGGCGGATCCAGGATTGTCATTTGGGAGGGGCTTGAACACGCTGAGGGTAGGTTTTAGCAAAGTAAACAGTAAAAGAGCACACAACATTTTACAAGCCTCCTCAGGTTACTTTTCACAAATTCCTTAATAACTTCGTTAGGTTGAGGACCAGAGATATCTCGGTGAATATACATGGCGGCCAAACCGGGCAGCGTGAGTAGCAGAATGAGTGCCGCGCAGATTCAAAATTCGTCACGTAATCAAAACATCTTATAGAAAAAAACTTGAACCATAATACTTACTTAGATACTCATTAAGTTAGGATAATTGATGACAATTGTATATTAGGTAGTGTAATACTAGCTAAAAAGTTTAATTAGAATAATATCAAGTTCACTTTAAGATTTGTCACGGAAGAACTCAAACACTTTAGAGGGGCTAGAACCCCTTAGCCCCCCCCCCCCCCCCCCCCTAGATCCGCTACTGGGGACTTCTTTATACCTATTGATAAAATAATTCTGCTTATAGGTAGGTATATCTTGCTGTTGGGATGTAAAACGCTGTGGAGTAGATAACGTTGGAGTAGATGCTTTTGAAGATAGATATTCTTTACATAAGCTCTTCTTGTAGTATATTCTAGCTAGAATATACTTTATTGTTATCAAAATTGTAACACAGCTCTTTTATAATACTAATTCGTGGGTAGGCACAATGGCGGTTTTATCGCTGATAAATCGCTAAATCTTTAGTCTTGTCTCTTAATTATTTTAGTACAATGTCGCTTACTCTTACTTATCCAAAGCTACATAAGTAGGTACTTCTAATATTTTCTGGCTTCTGACTGACAAAACACGGGAGAATTTTGTGACAGTTATAGGTCCGACGGCTAAACGTGCTGTAATAGCTAGCTTCCACCAGCGGCTTCGGCCGCGTGATATCTTTATAAAAAAATATCTTTATAAATTATAGCCTATGTTACTCAGTGATAATGTAGCTTTCTAACGGCAAAATAGTTTTTGAGATCGGTCCAGAAGTTTTTAAATTTATTCGTTACATACAGGAATACAAATATTTCCTCCTTATAATATTGGTGTAGATGTAGATGTCATATCATCGTAGTAGTATGTAAGAAACATTTTTGTAAAACAAAAAAAAAAATCTTGAACGGCTCGCCGCACACAGATAAACCCTGAGAGGTTTTCGTTGTGAGGCTAAAACCAAAATGTAATAGGTTAAGTGTTATAGAAATAAATAAATAATAATAATAATAAAATAATAACTAGGAGCCTTTAAACCTTCGGAAATCAGATAAGAACACTGTCAGAATCGGTAGAAGTAGGAAATTAGGCAGGTACTAGGGTACCTATGTATTATAGATATGTGTGTAGATCACAATCTCCTCACTTGTAAGACTTGACAGAATGATGGGAGCACCTTAAATATCTTACTTAAACCTGAAATATCTCACTCTTGGGCCAAGGTCTCCCATGCTCTCCTCTCATTTCTCTCTAGGTATAGCTAGCTAGGCGGGGCACTGGTAGGTACTCAAGACCACTTTTTTTAAAGAGTGTGGTCCTTCCGCTATCTCCATCTAGATCTTGCTTCAGTGTTTTTTAAATCTTTCATCATAAAATTAACAGTTGCCATACAAAGTAGAGGAACAGTGGTGGCCCAGTGGTAACGACCGCGACATACGAGTTGTAGGTCATAGGTTCGAACCCAGACAGGCGCTTTACTTTGTGTATATTATTTCATCACCACTGCTCTCAAAACGGTGAAGGAAAACATCGTGAGGAAACCGGCATGTCCTAGAACCGAAAATTCGAAGACATGTGACATCTACCAAACCGCACTGGGCCCGCGTGGTGGATTATGGCCCACTCCCTCTCACAGAGAGGAGGCCTGTGTCCCAGCAGTGGGAACATTTGTAGGCTGATGATGATAATGATGATGATACAAAGTAGAATGATGATTTCACGGCTCTACAGTTTCTTATTCTTATTGTAACAGCTCCTTGACATTTTCTCTCTTAATTTTTTTACATTATTATTGAAAAGAATATGAAATTGGTTTCTCAGCAAATACCTATCTAGGCATATTACTTGGTACTTATTAGTACCTACTTAAATTATTAACACGTAAATGTTCAAAACGGTAAGAGTCATTTACTATTTTAATACCTTATTAACTAACGGAAAACGTGTCTAGAATTTAGAGGCAAGACAGGCTCAGTTAAAGAATTTCACAATTGTGTTAAATCGCATCGGCATTGACACTTTTCAAACACCTCCACATCCATAACTTGAACGACTCAAAGCTCAATTGTAGCCAGCATTACGTCAAAGTACCAACTAAGCAATAATTTGAAACAAAAAAGTTTATGCAAATCGAGGGACGCCGAAATAAAATGGAGTCTGGTCGTGCGAGCGCGTGCGATCGATACGCCCGCTGCGACCTTGCGGGCGGGGCACGGCGTGGGCGGGGCGCGGTAAGAGGCTGGGATTGGCTGGCCCCGCCCACTGCCTCCCCTCCCCCCCCCGTGCTCCCACTCCCCCGCGTGCTGTCCGCTCGCGCGTCCTCCAGCGCGCGCCACACGTCGCTCGCGCGCTCGCACCGCTCACGTCAGTATGCGAACACCGCATCGCGCAGTTTAATAGTGACACTTTGTAACAGTTCCGAGTTTGCTATGTGTCACGTTTAGTGTTGTTCTCAGCTATGATCACTGATATGTACGCGCCGCTGCCGGCGCCGCCCAACAATAAGACCATTGTAAGTTTGTTGTGATCTTCTACTTTAACGTCAACTTTGACAGCTCCAAAACAGCTGTTGTATACAAAGGTGTATTTACAAATGGGGAAGGCGATTCTGAATTTCAACTTGAGGGTGGTTAACTTATGCCTATGCTGTCTTAATGGTATTGAAGAAACTTTGTGGTCCTTTCCCACCACATTGAACTTTTGGTGTGCAAAATAATGATGATTATGAATGTTCGTTATGATGATATACCATCTACATTTGAAAACAAAAGTTACCCCCAACTTAAAATATGTGTGTTGTTATCAAACCAAAAATAATACATAGGTAAGTGAGGAAGTTACTTACTACACATAACATAGAATCCAGGTACACCCGCTCAACTGTCGATTTGCTTTTAGAAGTCGATAACAATAACAATTCTATTGAGTCTCGTTAGTGACATTTAAGCTCGCAGAAATTCGTTATAAACAAGTTACTAAGTTAAAAACTGTAGGTATAAAACTTACAAAACACATGCATAGAGTCACAATGTCATGTGCCGTCGGGGTTTTTGCTTTTCCATTAAATTATTCAATTCCATTTATATTAATAAAATTAGCACGTTATTTAACAATTAAATGTATCGATTAAATGGGCAACAATGTACGTAGAGTCTTCTTTCATAGACCACAGCTCATCAAAGCCTATTTAATAGGCTTAAATATTTTTTTCTCTACACAGTATCTTTTTGTGCCTAGTTTATCTTGAGAGATATTTTTTACAGATTTAAAAAACATACATCTTCCCTAAGAATTTTCCTAAGTAAAAAAACAGTGGCAGTCCGAGAGAGCCGATCGGCACCGCGGTAATCAACGCGTTGTTGTCTTTTTAATGGTCAAAAGCTGGTGTCGTCACAGTGTCGCGAAATTAATGGTTTAGTCCCATCTCAAAAATACCCAACGCGCCTAAAGGAGTTTTCACTTCAAAAACCTTAACTTTCTGTACTAAATCGCAAATCAGCAATTTAGAGTTAGTGCGAAATAATTAAGATTTTTTCTTTATTCTATATTCACATCTGAAAGATCCCCTGGTGAATCTTATAATATACCTGAGAGTGTAAACAATATCTAACTAGTATCTAAGCAACTAGAACGCAATAAACGTAGGTAGGTAATTGGTACCAATTTCACACTTGGGTGTAAACTCACTGTTTTTCAGCAATTCTTTCTCATTGTCCTTACGTCAGATCTGAAGCATCTCTCCACATTTCTTCCCATGGACAAAACAATAGACCTCTAGTGAAACTCCTCCCAGTGGCACCTGTTTAATTAGATAGGTGTATATTATAGTTCATTAGGTATCATTAGACATTCCAGCGTTTTGTATCATGTGAAGTATAAAATTATATCGGACAAAAAAATATGCAACTTTGAGGTATATTTTTCAGATGTAAGTTATTTTTGTTGTTAAAATGCTCAAAATAGTAGGTAAGTAAGTGACAGTTAGGTAACAACAAAAAATAATGTTTTTCAGAAAACTATATTTTAGTTATTTTGCCAAAACAAAGTTAGCATGTTTTACACGGTGCGATGTAATTGCCCTGTGGCATACCGTAAGTTGAAGAATAATAAAATTGCAATTGCAATCATTTGTTGCTTCAATTTTATTGTATACCACAAGTAAAAAATTAGATAGATAGATAGAATACTCTTTATTATTATGTACCTCCACCATAAAAAATAAAATTACATAGAGTGACACATGTATATGGGGTTTTATTCTTGAATTCGTTTTATTCCATTTTAAACAAAATTTTAATGGACTCTTACTTTGTACTTGCCTTTTATCTTTATGTTTCCGTGACATGAATCAGTTGCATGTATATTTATTTATTTTATTGTTCGTAGATATTATCAATTCAATATTTTAAGTACCTACGTGTTATTTATACCATATCTTTCACAGAACATCTAAAATCATTCGTAAAAAATAAAACAAATTGACTCACCTACTCAATTCCACTTCCCGATGTAAGCCCAGGTTCGCACGGGCGATTTATTTTCGCGCACTAGGTTTTCAACACTCTGTTTAGCGTCGAGGGTTGATAATCCAACAGTGTATCATTTCGACGCGCTTTAGGATGCACTCTGTTGGATTCTCAACGCTCGGCTTAACACCGAGAGTTGAAAATCCCGCCGCGATATTTTTACGTCCGTGCGAACGTGGGCTTTTACCTGTACCGATTTTCAAAGGGTGCTCAATCAAATCAATCGAATCAAACAATAGCTTCCGAATAGAATCCGATTGTTTCCTCTGCCATCCATCTTCCGGCAAAATATTTGTCAGCGAGAACACACTCCCCAAACGTACAAACAAATTCAATCAAACCGTTCGATTTTATTGCGCTTTTGTAACAGAGAACAATGTGTATTGTTCCTTGTGAAGATCGGACATTCTTCTACAAAATTATTTAGTAATTTTAATATTGAACAATAGGTATGTCTTATTATTGGTAATCATGATATAGATCTGTTATTCAATAAGTACGTGGGTTGAGATTTGTGTAAGTTTTTATTGCCGTTAGAAATTCTAAGAAATATGATTAACACTGTGTTTTAGGTCATGTTAATCTACCTAGTAAAACTTTTGATTATTTGCAATAGGCCTTTACTTAATTTTTAGTGTTGCTGGATGAAAAGATGATTTCAATTTACTTACTAATCAAAACCACAGCAACTTATCCTGTTGATATAAATACACTTTCATATTTACGGTATTTAATTAGCATTAAATCTGTAAAGTTTCAGTAGGTATACACTAGTTTTAATCTGTCAAAATAATGTCACTTTTAAGGAGTTATTTTGCGGGTTCTTGCGAGTCCGCAGCCAGGCCTGAACCGCCTAAACCTCAAATACTTCATGCACTACCAGCCGTGAAACTTAACTAGCTCAGTCACCCACTTCACACAACAAATCAAGAACTTTCATCTCATCCGCACTTCAATCCCATACATCGGGACCATTATGCGTGTCTAATAGATTTTTTTGGCGCTGGCCCATTCACGGTGCGCAGCGTGAAGCCCCTTCAATGGCCATTGTGGCATTCAACCGAATCGACGACCGACAAACTTTTATTTGTAATGCTCCTAAATGGCTGTTATGGGGATTAAGGTACTCCGCTTTGTCATCTACCATGAGACGCGGCAAAGTCGCAAATCCGATACTCTGTCGCAAAAGTAACATTGTTGAGTATCGCTGAAAAACCAAAATGGCATTTCCATAATACCGGGTACTACAATGCGTTTTGAGATCCGTCACTTTTGATAGCAACGGTGCTTTGTGTTACGGTTTGCTTAGGATTAAACACTTTAACTTTGGGATGAGGCCACTTACAGTTAAAAATGTTTAGTTGGATGCAGTTTTTGTTGAGTGGCATTTGAATTTTTTTTGGTAAGATTTGTGTTAGTAACTAGACAAAATGCACTTCGAGTTCATGTAAAAAGATAAAGTGAAAAAAAGTGAAAAATAAAAACTTTTTACAAAAAAAAACAACCGACTTCCAAAAAAAAACACTACAAAGTGAAAAATAACTTTAATTTCGGAAGTCGGTGTCTTGGGTTTTGTGTTTTCGTTTTTTGCCACCGACTTCCGAAATTAAAGTTATTTTTCACTTTTTTTTTGGAAGTCGGTTGTTTTTTTTTGTAAAAAGTTTTTATTTTTCACTTTTTAGTTGTGGTACCTACCCCACACACATTCGAATACCACTACCTGCTACCAGTGTCAAGAACTTATCATATCATCTACATATTAAGTGGGAAAAAAAATACGTATTTTGTAGCTAACTCAAAAACTACCCAAGCAAAGTTAATACAATTTATATGGGACCAATTTGGGAGCCTACCCTTTCAAACAAAAAAAAATATTTTCAAAATTGGTCCACAAATGAGGGAGAAATCGGTGGACATACATAAAAAAAAAAAAAAAAAAAAACATACGCGTCGAACATATAACCTCCTCCTTTTTGGAAGTCGGTTAAAAGTAAAGCAAAAGTGTAACAAACACTGTGAGAGAACTAAATATAAGTCAACTTACTTTTCAATTAATTTAGATATTACCTCTATTATACCTTCATCAGCACAAAACATCTGTCATCCAAAAATACTACCATAATAACCATCCTAATGATAGAACAACACATGCATCCCAAAGTACGTAATTCTAATTAAAATGCTTGTCGCATGAACCAATTATTTAAAAAAATAAACCGTATCGGTAGCGACGGGGCCCGCCATAATTCTTTTTTATAGCACCAACTCGTCGTGTTAACCCGTTCATTGACAAAAGGTATTTAAATGAAGCTGTCGGGGAAATAATATTTAGTGCGCGCACAAGTCGGGGACATTCCGACCGAGCATTAAACAGTCGTCACGTGAATGTGACGGTTTTAGATTGATACTCTGTGGCTTGGGAGACTGGCTTATCTTTCTGATCTGTACAAGTGATATTTATGTTCTTTAAAATACCTAATGTTGATGTTTCTGTTTTGATAATTTTTGTCTTTCTAAAACAAAAAAATTGCTATTCTGTTTAAGATTTTTGATCTTTTTATACTCTCTTTGTTTTCTATCTCAAAAGTTCAGAAGAACAGTTTTTATAATATAATCAACCGTAAAGACACCGTGAAATAACGTCATATTTACGGATATCTACGACGTTGTTTTTCTTCCTACGAGACGAATTCTTGCCTTGACATGACAGCAGTCGACACTCACATTCCACTAATCGTATCTGGAACATCTTTTAAACGTCTGTAAAGCTTTCTCGTTAAGTTATTTACGTTGGTATCCGTCAACGCGACGTGAAACCGGCGACAAATTTAACAATGTTAGTCGGGCGTCTGCCGCGACAGGGTTAAAAAAAATCACTAATGAAGTGCAAATCTGTCAGTGCGCGTGTTTCAACGATTTATTGTCGCACGTCTAATTGTTTTATCGCGCATTTTGTGCCTTGTTGAGTTTTTGGTTCGGTTGTTGTCTGATCTGTGAGATTGAAAACGTTTGATGTTAAATTATATTGTGATTAAGATTCGTAATTAGGATTTATTTGAAAGATTTCTTTTTATATTCTAAGATAAGGCACTATAACCTTTAGACTGGAAATACCTCTTAAAATTCAAGCACTTTTAAATACGCACTTACTTATTCAATAAAAGTACGCAAGCAATCTTTCTTGCGAGAACTATAACAAATTACAACAACTAGTGGCAAAAAGAAACACTAAACAGAACTTAAAACGCACCATTTTTCAGTTCGCCTCTACCCGCAATTAAGCAAAAGCGTTACAAGCGGCATTTAAACTGTAAAAACACCGCAGGACAACTAGATCGGCCATCCATTATTCAGTTTGAGCCGTAGTGAGTGAGGCTTATTAATTCAACGCACCAGCCACACACTGGACAAAAACGGCGCAACCGCAACGCAACACAACTGCAGTTTCCTGCCGCAACCGCAGGACCTTTTAATATTAGTTAGACATTAATTTTGTACCGTTACCGGATAATTGATGCGTTTAAGTATCACTTACGGCTTTCTCGATATCTCGTTCTTTTAAAAGTATTTGATCTTATTTCTTTTGTGTGGCATTGGTATTATCTTGTTGCGGTAATTTTTGTCTGAATAGGTGAAGGTACAGTCATGAACGTTTAGGTAGAGGTGAGATCTAATAGAAACAATGTCAATCCATGTTAAAATCGGTGATAAAAACATTTTTCTATGCAATTCATTAGCTAGGGAAAATTCATGAGAAAAAAAAATCGCCCGAAAACTGAAATACATGAACTTTCTTGCGATCAAAGCCGACATTTCAGTGCATGACTTCAACCCGTTTTGTCACTACAATTTGAATGGCACTCAGGTAAATTCCGCCCAATGACATTACAAAATGACAGCCACTGGTGTTGTCTACAGAACTGTCAAACTGTTGTAAACGGCTGTCACTTATGTATTTATTTATTGGACGTCCGTATCGAACACGGTTCAGTGAAAAACTATGCATTTTTATGGTTCATAACATGCTATGGTATTAATTTTACGTGGTAGCAACGTTTTTTTAATAATTATTTATTTATTTTTATTTACATATTGTAGGTGAGTATGTGCCTTGCTACGCATATTGAACAATGCATACTAAGCGATCAATTTGTTTAGTTTAGCAGTGTAAACATATCTTTTTAAATTAAATTATGTGCATATATTTTATATAAATGACAGTAATTATGCATACATGTAAGTAACTTTTCACGCGTATTTGGAAGTAAAAGATAAATTAGAATATATGTCAGCTGCTTGATATTTTACTGGTACATTTTTGTAAGAATCGTCCGAAAAATATAATTGTAAGCACCTCCATCTAGGTATTTACGATTAGTAGACATGGTGCTATTAAACAATTAATTTTATTTCTTCCACATAAAAAAATTAAAGGTATGTAAGTTCTTTTAAATGTGCCAACTCCTTCGTTGTCCTATATTTGTTAGCTAAGCAGAAAACACGACTAACATTTGTTATACCTAAAAAACTAGTCTTAGAAGGTTAGCATCATTATGAAGTATTTGTTTTCAACATAACGAGTTGGCAGGCTAAATGTGAGAAGTCGTTAAGAAGACGAATGGCTGCGCATGAGCAAACATGACCAACCGCTATACAGGCTGTGAACGATAGTACAACAGCATTTGAGGAGCCAGGCTATAAGCAGGGTGATGCCTTCCGCCTGACACAGGTTCCTATTCCAGATAAGGCGAAAGGAAACGCCCGGGTTTCACCATTGTGTGGATCCCCCGGAGGACATGCTGGAGAATACGATGGAGGCCTGCCCGGCTTGCGCGGAGCACCGCCGTGTCCTCGTGGAGGCGATCGGCGGCGATGATCTCTCGCGTCCGGCCCTGGTCCAGGCCATGGTACGGAGCGAGAGGGCATGGGAAGCCGTCACGTCACCTCCTTTTGCGAAGCAGTAATGCTCGCGAAGGAGGAAGCGGAACACGTGAGGGAGAGGTAAATTTCATGCCCTCACGCCCCTAACCGCCGCAGGAGATGCTCTGGGCGTCGGGAATCCCAGACCGATTCCCGGCCACCGTAGGCGCGGGCTTACGGACGGTGAGCAATGGGTAGCTCGCCGTCCGATAAGGACCAAGCCTGGGTCAACGGCACGTTGTATTCCACGCGCGCCACAAAGAGATGTCAGCAGAACTGTCGGGGTCCGCTAGGGCCGATTGCCGGGGTCGCGGGAAATTCCGAAAGAGATATCGTGGTCCCCGGCAACATGACAACTGAAGGAACACGGGTGGGTTTTAGTCAGTAAGAGTCTGACATGCCCTCTCGCTCCACCCAGACCGGGAGAAGTTATTTGACAAATTCCCACCCAAAAAAAAAAAGCTGTGCGAGTGATTCCACAAACCTAATGATCAGCACTAAAGGCTCGATCCCACTACTCAGACTAACTATCACAATAAAAAAATTGCAAGCAATTAAGCAATAGACACAAGATTAACGATGTGTAATGAAAAAATGCGGTTCATAAGAAAAAGGCAAGTTCCTTGAACTAATCACACAAACAGTCCAGGAAACGATTTTACATACGCGTCATAATAACATAAAATTGTGGAAGCTGTCTTGTCTGATACCATCGACAGAATGCCCTACGTGATTCACACTTGTTTTTTGAAGTTGTTTCTTTGATTTTATTTAATAAATATTTTCCGGTTTACACGCTGTATTTGCATTGTTTATTTAGTTCTCATAAAAGCTCGATGTATATTTCGATATTGTATAAGATAACCCCATAACAATCAGTCATCCAATCATCGCTAAACAAACTATCGGTCCTCAGATTCGTTGCATCTCACAGGTCGCCGCCTCAATCACCCTCAATGATTGCTCTCGAAGGGTCTCTTTTGTGGCTCTTTGTTGTTACCGCCCTCAGTTAATAGTGCATGGTCTCCGCCGCTCCCAACAGCCAAAGGAAACTAATATAGTCGCATTGAACCCTTGAGACTTAAAAGTATCGCTCCGATTTAGGAGTCATTAATGTCATCAAAATCGCTCCAGACAGCTCCTGGATATATCCCTTACATTTGCTGAGACATTCTGATCTTTGTAGTGGTGACGCAGAGACGATTATCGAATAGTAAAAAATTGGGTTGGACTCGATGATGGGTTGAGATTTTGCAACTCATTGCATTAGCCCGGCTTGTTAGTGTGTGGAGTGGTACCGGGGCGGCTTGAGGCGGCTCGGAGGCGCGTAATGAAGGCAAGCTGCAAGTCACGGGCCCAGAGGCGCCGCCACTGCCCGTCAGCGCCGTCATCGCGCGCCCTGTCAATATATGATGGCCCGACAACGGAGAAGGTTATTTTCGAAGATGCACCACTAATTAATGCCTTCCACCGAATAAAAAAATCAGAAGCGGCGTCTTCATTGTTCTACTGTCAACTCGAATGCGTTGGGTATTAGACTAATGTGTGTCAAGTCATGTTGGTATTAGTGGCCATTTATAGAGAGAATTTAAATCAATATTGATTATTTCGTCCTATAAAGCCGTTGTTAGTTGAAAGGGTGTTGTTGGTGTGTGGGCAACAATTAATTTAACACTTAGGCGAGGTACAAAGAAGCTGGGCAGGCGGCGCTGGCACCCCGTGGAGTGCCCCCCGCCGCGCGCGCCGCAGTCCTCCACACCGATACCATTCATACAACCGCCGAATCTCTTATCACCATAACGGATTATTTATAAGGTTTAGTGACCGTCACTTCTAATGGTGTCACTTATGTTTTTTGATTGAATCGAAATTTGATTTGATATCTGACGTCATCGTTCGCATGACCTCATCGCTCAATTTATTTGGAACTAATTCTCTCTTCTGCTATAATGTCTATCCCTAAATAAGTAAGTCCGGTTTGAACAACAAATATAACAAATGAATCATCACATTTATCACACATACCATAAATATCACACAAGGCTAAAAGCCATAAATTTTACAATTACCTATTCAATTACCGTAAAACCAGCGCACATCCCATACATTAGAAGATATATCGGAAATTGCGACTATTTACTATGAAGCATCCGGCTTTTAAGTGTAAATTTTCCGGTTGCAATTTGTAGAAGTCAAACAAATGCTCCTTATATTGTGGTGGCCATTAAACGCACTCGTGGCAACAGACTATTATGGTATGAATCCGGATGTCTCTTCACCGAAGGGGATTCGGTGTAACTTTTAAATGGGGAGATGAAATTTGTAGCCAACTGAACTAAACTGTAGTAAAAATTATGAATCATAGAGCACATTGAACTATGCAGTTTGATATCGAAGTTTTTAAACACATACACACACACACACTTAGTGACGGTGAAAAACGTCCTCTTCTTAAACTCTTAGTTTTCTGTTTTGCTTTTAGGTTTTCTACCGTATTTGACCATTTTATTTTCTATTCATTAATTTAACACAGTCTTCCTGAGCATCTCTCCAAAATCATGACTTCTACATCTTCCCCGTTTCCTTTTTACCCCAGATTTTAGAGGGTCGTAGTTGTAGAGCCATTAAGACCCTCCCTGAGGGTCATATATCACGAGCTCTTCGCCGGCTCCTCCATGAATACTCGACGGCTCTCCAGTTTAAACCGCGCCTGACTTTGATGGTCCTAATGCAGTCACATTGTTGATCTTTTGTAGGGGAGTTTGTCGACCGGCTTGTTAATTGTTTCCCCCTATTTGTTATGTTGCTAAAACTGTGTGTATTTAGTAAACTTTCTGTTTAGGTATTTAAACCTTTTCTAAAGCGTGGAATTACTAACAGAAATGTTCCAAGTATTATAGTTGCAGTTTTTTTGGTTAGCTTGCATCATTTTGCTGCAATTTGCCTGGGTTCTATAAAACACTTAGCTACAAGTAGGTAACATAATTGACTACCATTAGTTATTAAAATTACTCCCAATAAAGGCCGACCAACCACTCTACGATATTTGTTCATCTATGGCTCTACAGCAATTATTTAAAGTAGATGGAATGGTCTCGTCTGACAAGCGGTGCGTTGCGGTTGCGGTGAGTCCATTCAGTTGCTGTTCATTCATAACAACACGCCGCAACTGGCCAGCGGACGTGTGGAAACGCTTAGCACAATTTACCTACGAGACGAAAACCGCCTGAATACATCAAGTGCTTCGAAATTGCGCTGAAGTTTTGGCTCTGTATTGGCTGATTTCGACCCGTTGTGTTTCTGTTTCGGCGTCCACAAGTTTATCTCCATGTCACATCTCTTCACGCTTTCCTTATTTAGGTACGTGGTTACGATCTACTTCTCGCTCATAGAATTACATCCAAGGAAATTTAGAAAAGACAAAGCGATCGAAATCAGAGCCAAACGGTCGATCAAGTGATTCAAGAGTCAAGTCGTGAGTTACAGTCTCCACACCACATTACCTCGTTCCCGTCAGTTAACTTTTATAACTTGTGAAAACGATAGCAGCATTAGTCGTGATTCTGTATGAAACATCATGTGATATTTACAATGTGGGAACAAATCTTTGGCAAGAAACTAGATTAAAGCGATGTAATTGAAGATATCACAGTCGCCTAATTCGATAAGTCTCGAAATAGAATCGATGATGAGGTGCTTTGGTGGTCGCGTGGCGAGGACCGCCCGCTGCGGTCCGCTATGCTAATTCAATTGTGTTACGAGAGCGGATAGCGGGCGATAGCATCTGCTCCGCCTGCATTATCATAATAATACGCGAGTCACCTCGTACTGGACCGCTCGCGCCTCGCGCCTCGCCTGTCGACACGCTCGGCACCGATACCACCACGTAACGTTGTTTTATTACCATATCAGTACCAGTTACAAGATGTGTAGCAGTTGTTAAGATATCGTTTGTTGTTACAAGGTTGTGGTCGAATCTATTTTGGAGTTCAGCATTCTCTCAGCGATTGCGCTTGCGCCAACAACTTGACAACATTGAGAGTGTATCTTGTATCAAACTTCATTACCTACTGACACGTTATACTTACACGTACTTTATATTATTATTCTTGCTTTTCGAAAGACTCATGTCAGTAAAGACTAGTGAAAATGTAAAAAGTATAGCAATCTAATTTCCACGCCTTTCGATATAATAACTAAGCAGGTATCAACGCCTGCAACAGCTAACAGCGTGTAAAAAGTAAAAATACGACGTAAATTACAGCCGTAATAGGTAAAATCAGTAAAAGAAACACGTCAATCTAATCGATTCGTCGAAGTGTTGAAAAGCGGCGAAAGCTGTTCTCAGCGTTGCAAGCGGAGCTGCGCCCGCGCCGCCCGCGGCTCTAACCGTACCCACTTCTTGCTGACTATTACTATCTAGCGGGATGCAAATTGAATTATGGGACTTTTTGTGGCCGTTCAATTGTTTAGTAGATACGCGAACACCGCTTTGTTCTTCCGCCGCGCGGTACGTGACGACGAACCTCTCAACGCCTCGTAATCGCTGATACACCCGCGATTGTTCACCACCACCACTTTTCGTGACGCCAAATTATAGTCTTTTGTTTTATTATCTAATTGTTGCTATTGTTATAAGTAAGTAATGGACTTTACTGATGCGGTTCACGATTATGATTGAAAACATACCTAAGTATTAATTCTGTACGGTATTTCAGCATTTAACTTCTACGTTGCTGCGTTTTCGTAGCACATTGCTGCGCGTCGCGGTTTATCTGCTTTGGTTATAACCTGGTTGCGCCCACGCAAGAGTAGATAGGACTGATGACAGTGACGCAATTGTTAACCAAATCAAAACATTGGAACAAAACTGAAGTGAGGAAAACTGCAATCATTGTAATTAGATACAAATTATTACAGTGTATTACGATTCGTAATACTGGGGCACAATTGTAACATACATAGTTTGTATCTACGCAGCTTTTTGTACATGTAGGTAATATAGACATATAATTAGCTACACATAGGTAATGAAATCAACCCACTTACGAGAAAGAAAATATGGTAGAAACGTTGGTCTTACTTAGGTAATTGTTGTAAAACAAAGAGTTGAATGCATAATTGTTCGTTTTTATGAGTCGACTGCTCTATGCCGTCGACTCTTTGTGGTTTAGGCCCCCGGGGCCCAGGGCCCCTACGCCGGTAATTTTCTCAGCAATTAATACCCTACGCGGTTCAATTAGTTAAATGTAAAAAATATGAAACAGAAGTTAAGGAAATTACGTTCTTTGAAACAGTTCCACGCTATTATCAGCGGCCGGACGAAATGTCAACTAATTGATACTAGCGAGAAGCTAGCGAGCGTTGTGCGTAGTATCGACATGTGTCACTGCGGTTGTCATTGAATGTCACATGTTTATATGCTGCCGAAACATTTGTTTTTTTACCTAATTTAAACGTCGTCGTGCTAAGACACGCGATTTCAATGGGCTACTTCAATTAAATGCGAAGGACAACAGTATGATGTAGGTATGTATGTACTTAAGTAGGATGACTGAAAGCTTTTTCACCCCCAACAAATAATGGCAGTCATTTGTGATGACCTGCCATTTTCTTTTTAACCGACTTCCAAAAGGAGGAGGTTCTCAATTCAACTGTATGTTTTTTTTTTTTTTTTTACGCTATAACTCGGCCAATTATAAATTGATTTTAATAATTTTGTTTGGTAGGTAGTAGGTACTTCAGAGGTGGTCCCATATAAATTTTAATAACTTTGCTTGGGTAGTTTTTGAGTTAGCTTCAATATACGTATTTTTTCCCACTTAGTATGTGGATGATATGTTAAGTTACTCTCACTGTTACATAGCAGGTAGTGGTATTCGAATTTGTGTGGGGTAAACACCATAACTAAAAAGTGAAAAAAAAAAACTAAAAAAAAAAAAAAAACAACCGACTTCCAAAAAAACACTACAAATTGAAAAATAACTTTAATTTCGGAAGTCGGTGGCAAAAAACGAAAATTCAAAACCAGAAACACCGACTTCCGAAATTAAAGTTATTTTTCACTTTGTAGTGTTTTTTCAGTATGACAAGTCAACACTTGAGTTATTCAGCGTTCTAGTAAAGAAGGAACTACAACCTTTTTGATCAATAAGTCAAGGAAACGTCGAGTTCAATTTACAGCAGCAGTAAACCTCAATTTAATGTAAAATAGTGCCACAAATCGGTGCAGGTCGTCTCGTAACTAATGGAAAAGCGAGTTGCGTGCCCTCGGGCGAGTTGTTCCAGCCGTTTTATTTGTTTGTTACTATCGTATAAATGGAGCTAATTATAATAATTTCATTGGAAATTACTGGCATTAAGCTGCTACCAAAAATACGTGAGTTTAACGACTTTTTCTTGGAACTGTCTGAGTGAGACTGTCGGCCGTCGGCGATGTCGAGCGACGCACGCAATGCGAACGCATTCGCAAGAGTATGACCTTGAGTGTGCACGCTCTGGATTCTAGTTTAATGGCTCGTTGTATTATAAAAACCAATTGTACTTGTAGTACCGAGGAAATTCTTTAGTATTAGGTACCTTTTAGGAGTGCTTCTGTCCAAAACATACATACCTACATAGACATGATACTTTGGCTTACAAAAAGATGTCATACATATTTTTGAAAAATCAAAATTAGACCATGTTTACGAATTATTTTCTAATCTAAGTATTTTTTAATCTAAGTAAACTGAAAACATAAATAAAATACCGGTAGGTATACCTTGATTATGTAAAATATTTGTACACAAACTTGTAGCTATATAGAACTAACATCATTTAAATATGTACCCACATAATATTTTCCCGCGACGCTTTAGAACACAATCACAATGAGACAGAACAAAGCTTTTGGAGAAGGTCCCTTGTTTCCATTCGTCCGTCTCTTGTTTTTTATCACGCAGGAACTGGTTTCAAATTGGTGCACCTATTATCTGGTCCCAGCCGGTGAAGGTCGACCGACAATACAACATTTTGGAGCAAATTCCAACACGCAAAATATTAACAGACGTGTTTTTGACGTGGCCCAATCTATGTGTCGAAAATACCATTGAGAAGTTAAATTTGCCTTTTTTAAACCACCATAAAAAATTAAGATGTTGGTCCTATTAGTAATAAAACAGTCTACCAAACATTTATATCTAAATATTACCTCTTCAAACTCCTACGCATAAGTAATTTACGTCAAACATATTCAGAACTACATCTAGATATTCATAATCCGAGTTCGGCCGGCGTTTGTCCGGTTCGGCCCCGGGGCTAATGTTCGGAGCGGTCGGACACTGCCGGACAGATACAGGGCGCCGCTCGCCCGTGTCCGACACATTACCACACAATTTCATCGACTTATCAAATTTAAACGCGCACATTACTGCTTAGGCGTTGCTTGTGAATATTAAAACATGGCCATTAGATCGCTTAGCTTTATGATAGCTGAGTTATCGATAAGTTCTTGTAATGGAAATGTAGTAAGGAAAACGTGTAGGTGATTTTCATTCAAGCGTGAATTTGTGAAATAAATTCAGAGGAGCTGTAAGTACCTACGTATATATGCTCTGCTATGTTTTTGTATTTTTTACTTTTATAGTGTTTGTAACTGTATTCGTAAAAAAACAAAACGAAAGGCACTACATCAGGGTATTGTGTGTTGTATGATAATATGTAGATCATAAATCGACACAATAAAAAGTTCATCGCATAACTGTCGGAAAATTATATAATTTACATTTTTTACGTCCCGATTTGAACCCATAAACATGCACGTAACATGATTTGAAAAGGCATTATATCAAAAATATCGCTCAGGCGCAAAAAGTCGGCATGAATCAATAGACCATGACAATTTGAAATCGGAACAAAAACCGTGCTCGGCCACATATGGCGTCGGAGTACGCACATGCGCGTCAAAGCGTCCGGCACCTCACAAACGGTAATTTCCATTTAAATAAATAATTTGTTTCGGCTCGATTTGAGCGATTTGCCATGTGGCCTGCCTAATGACCTTTGTTAACTAGCGCGGTTTCACGCCTCCGCTCACTGTCCGCGTTTGCGCTCCAATGTATAACGTTAGCAGCCCTTTTTACGCATACATTGCTTTTAGAGCTAACATATAAACTATTTCTGACAATTTTTTTTAAATAATTATCCTCATTCATAGTTTTCCTGATAATTATATACCTCAAAGCTATTTAAAGGATATCTTCATCAACTTAAACGCTATAATATTGTCATAAAGTTGTCAATCGACCGGTACTTACTTGAAGATTGTTCGCACTCTAACGTATTATTACTTACTTGTAACAACTGTCATTATCATGTAATAAATAGTAAACATTACTCACAGAATATGGTTATTAAATATTTTCTGATTCCGCGATTCAAGGAGGCTTCGTCAATCTTGCATTCACGTATTGGTAATTATTTTATTTTAAAGACATGAAATGTGAAATGTTTATAAGAATTTCAAGGGCACTGAGTTGAATACAATCAAAATACCCTACAGTCCCCTTAACATTTAAAGCTGCTTATACTCCATAAAAGCACAGTTTCCTCGAAATCATTTAATATTAACGAACATAACACAAAAACTATAATGAATGCAAGAAAATCCTGCAGCAACAGCGATATAAGATACAAAAGTGATCTAATTAACTGTAATTAAGCTGCCAGTGAGAGTTTCACACATCAACGAGGCCGTTCGCGTGCAAGACGAACCTTAATGTAGAAATAATGTTCCGAAGTCATTATCTTTTACTTAATTCATACAACTTATTTTTACGACATCGGACGTCGTTTGGCCTACACTTGACTACGCATTAAAGTCATGCGCGCGCTTCCAGCTTTAAGTGTAGCATTATAGGAAGAGCCAATCGATATTCCCCCTCGTAAGTGTCACATGACAAATAGCACTCTGAACCCTTTAACGGCTGCAAACGTTAGTAGCATAATTAGCCCCGAGACTAGCCGACGTGGCAAATTATTTTGTAATTTGATGTCATATCCTTGCTTCATTAATTGGATCGAGTCGATGAACGCCTGGCGATTACTCATTCTTAACAAGCTTTCAAAGACAATGTGCAACACTTTTTTATAACAACTTTCATTCCACTTTCATTTTGCAATAGGCTACTTTACGTTGCGTAGTTATCAGTATTTCAAAATGCGGAAATTACAAAGCGTACATACTTAGCTTATGTTAGGCCACAAAACGATGTCACAATGTGCTTAGTAAGTCGGTAAGTATACACGAGCGAATCCATTTGCATCAAATAGATTTTAGTAAATTCTGTTGCGACATTAAAGCCAACAATATGTCATAAATTGTAGATCCCAAATTAGTTGGTTGCAGTTTGCATTAGAATTGAAGGGGAGCGGTGGGGTCGACGCGACGCGGCCGGCGACGGCGTACGGTTTCACCCGGAATTAACTCGGTAATTCCCTAATTGTGCAATTACCCATTGGCAATTTGGTCTCGGCTTATCGACCGAAATCACATCAATTGCCACAGAAGTGGGTCGCTTTAAACTTTGATGTTGTAATAAGATACAATAATATGCATCGAAAAACCGTTAATGAAATTGAATTCACGTATGAAATCTACTAGTATTTAATTTTTAATGTGTTGTCTTAAAATTATTATTAGAGATAATATCAATCACGAATATTCATGTTAATGCTGCTTTTACATTGGCAGTGAATCTATTACTTTGACTTGTCTTTTTAAATCTTTTGTGTGATAGGATATTACCCACCCATTTTAAATTCTATCAACTTCCAAGTTATAACATCAACGTATTTAAATAACCAATCAATATTATTATCATAAACGAAATGATCGTCCGCCGAATAAAGATTAGACTCATTATTTTCAATAACGTGTTGTCGAAAAATATTAGCTCATAAGTATAGTTATGAATTTTATGAAATACAATTTTGTCAGTAACGACTTCACGATCATCTTAATAACACGTCGAGAGCTAAGCGTTTCGCTTGAATATTCATTTCGGTTCATCATAATTTTGGTAGATAATTTTAAATTATCCAATCTGCGTGAAGCCGGTGCCGCCATCTCCCGCTCCGTGAGATACATACGTTCGCCTTCAGTTACCACGATTTATTGCTTCACACATTAATTTAATTATTTTACTCTTATATTTTCAAGCAAGACATATTATTTTTCCACTACAGTTAGCTCGGTAGAATGTAATTTTTTGTGAATTGCAAAAAGTGGGTAAAATGAAAACAAATATTTTTATTGATATAATATCGGAGAGCGTGACCTCAGTGTGTCGGATTGACCTAATAAACCTCACTGCATTATTAAGTAATCTGATACGCTTAGTCATTGATACATCCGGCCTCCTTTCAAATTATCTCGTAGAGTATCTACTTAATAACAGCAATTCTTTGCTTCAGCAGCTCTATGTTTTATATACCTACGCATGTATAGTTGTAATAGTGTACTATCATAATAGGACTAACGAAATTAAGATTTGAGTTTAACTTTACAATGAGCATTTAAAAAAAAACTTAAGTAGCTTTGTGTATTATAAATTCGTCATTGATATTATGGACCTTGAATATTTGACACAATTTTACTAAAAACTATATAATGCAAACATTCTGAAATTAAACAATGATAACATAAGAAGACATCCATCAACGATTGATGATTACATCCAGAAGTGTGTTATATAGTCTTCCCATATGGCGTTTGTCAGTCGCCTACGCTACGCCTACGCGGCTACGTAGCAAGATGCTACGCAGGGACGCGTAGCGTAGGCGCTGCGTAGAGACTGCGAACACGCCTCGCAAACGCTAAGTAAAATTGTATTTGTCAACATTCGGCTTTTCCGAAGACAACCGAAGGAGCGTTTGACCGAGGTCATACTATAACTAGTTTTTGAAACTATTGAAAGTCATCTTTAATTTCCTGCTAAAACCCTTTCCACAAACCTATATTCACTAAAAACAAAACAAGATCCCGTGAGTATTGTCAGCTGCGACTACCTGACTCCAGTGATACTACAATTTTGTGCTCACATTAGGTAATCTCGTTTTATTTCATCTCATATTTTTTTATGACAAAAGATCTTCGTCATTTTTGACAAGGAAAAAGGCCATCAACATTGTATAATGCGGGTGTGGCGCCGCTGTGTCGGCTCAAAGGCGTCATCTACGCTTTGATCCAATCTCGCGGCCGAGAGCCGAGAGCCGAGCGGCTGAGTTGACGACCAATTACCCGATATCACTCTGTTTCGGCCTGCGCCCAAATGGAGCATAATGCCTAGGGTAATTATGACTTCAGCGCCGGCCGTCGCCTTCGCCGTCTCGCATTGATTCTACCACTCGTCGCCTAATACCCATTATCTTTAAATTGTTTCGAAATAACGTCGGAACGGTGTCAATTTTATAACTCATTTTTGATATAGCGACATTTACGAAATCGAATCGTCGAATCAATTTGATCGCTACACGTGCTATATACACGTAGGTCGAACGAAGGACGTAGAATCGTATCACATCAAGACAACAAACATAATTCTATAATTGAGAGCAAATAATATTCGTGGAGGTAATGTGGCGGGTTCATACGACGTAAGTGCCCGCCGCCGCAATTTGGCGGAGTTTTATTATTTTTTTATGGTAATTGTAATTGTCGTGGAGTTAATTGAGAGCGCAGCCATATTTACAAGTGAGCTCCGTAGATGTTGACGTTTGATAGCGAATGGGCCGGGCCCATTATTTCTATTTACTAGAATGCCGCTGGCCCACATCAACCGGTAGGTATTAATAATACATTGTGTGTTGTAATTATTGCTATCTTTCTCTGTCTACATTCATGTCCGTGATTAGGATTGTAACGAATAGAGATCTTGACATTGTAGAGTCGTGGAACTTTGTGCCAGTATTGAATCTATAATACTTACACAAATCTTTCAACAGCAAACTCAGTAATTTTTCTAGGTATGAAAAATGACATAACTTTATTTTTTAAGATATGTAATTAATGAACTGTAGATTTACTTAAAATGTACGTGTGAACAAAAGCAATTACGACAGCGTGAGAGGCGTTCACATATTCCATTCTTTTATTTCACTATCTTAAAATTTGTGAGCTGAATGAACTTGAACCGTTTGAACTAAAGGGTATCAACATCAATGTTAAGGGTTGGCGCATATTAGGACGCAACAGCTGCGCCAATCACAATATAATGGGCGTGGCTGCGCACCCCCTCACCCCTCGCCCCCCACGTCTCGGACCCGTGTCGTGATCCCCGGATTATATTATTGCATACAATGGAACTTTTTTTACCAAACCATTGTATCTCACATTGGGGTGAAATATCCGGCCGGATGCTCTTATGGCTCTCACCTTTATTTAGCAAAAAGAACATCAACGAACGGATTATTATTCGTTATCCATTTGGTAATATTACAGACATAATTTTGATTTACAATAATAATACAATAAAATCAGAACAGCTCTTAAATAATTGCGGGTCCAATGCACTCATGTTTCATCAATGAATTCCGAACGTTATTAGAAATGATAAAGAAAATATATTGCTCCACATCAATAAAATTGAGAGCTGAGCTTTACGAGAGCCAGACGTGTAGGCAGCTGTATTAATAACGTCGTCCCGCGGCCGGTAGCAGCAGGGAGCTGTCACCGCGCCACCTAATTGTAAATACACTATCTATAAGCTTCTCATAATTTATTTATATTATTTCTGAAGCCTCGGGGCACGAGCGGAACACCGCGGCATTAGTTCACATATAAATTAGGCTATAAATCTCATTTGACACTTCGACCGATTCCCACGGTTTAAAACACAGGTCGATAATTAAACCCGAATAAAGTATTGCCTTTTTTATTCAAAATAATTAACTATTTATTTTCTGTCGTTCCAGGAACATCCGAGCTTACGCGGTACGCCTCTGGCGATGCTGGCGGCCCAGTGCAACAAACTGTCCAGTAAATCTCCTCCTCCGCTGGCGGACGCGGCCGTGGGCAAGGGCTTCCACCCATGGAAGAAGAGCCCGGGCGCGCATTCACCGCCAGGCGCCGGCGCCGCGCCACGCTCGCAGCCGCCCGCCTGCTCGCCGTATGGCCGCGGACCCACCTCCTGCGCAGCCGCGCCCTCGTACGGCAATGATCTCTACTTCCCTTCTTCGGGAGACCAACTCCTCGGTAAAAGTGAATCCAGTGCAAGTCTTGGCTCCATGTACTCGCGTCACCCCTATGAGTCGTGGCCTTTCAATGTTGGCGGTGGCGGCGGGACTGGTGCTCTTAAAGCAGCCGAGATGAGTGGCGTAAGCGCCGTCGGCAGCACTTGGTGGGATGTACACAGCGGCTGGCTTGACGTCGGTGGTCAGATGGCAAATTACGCAGGTCAAGACTACTCCCAACTGACACATTCGTTATCTGGTGGCGCACATTTATTACCACCAGCGCCCCATCTGTTACAAGACGCCTACAAATCAGTGCTCCCCACACAAGGATCATTCGGGCTCCATGCGCCCGGCTCCCCAGCGCCGCCTGCACAAGCACCATCACCGAGGTCACAACGTCGATACGCTGGCCGAGCTACCTGTGACTGTCCCAACTGTCAAGAAGCAGAGAGGCTTGGTCCAGCGGGGGCACATTTACGAAAGAAAAACATACACAGTTGTCACATACCCGGTTGCGGTAAAGTGTACGGCAAGACATCCCACCTGAAAGCTCACCTTCGCTGGCATACTGGCGAGAGACCATTCGTGTGCAACTGGCTGTTCTGCGGGAAGCGGTTCACGCGCTCAGACGAGCTACAACGACACCTACGGACACATACGGGGGAAAAAAGATTCGCATGTCCAGTGTGCAATAAGAGGTTCATGAGGTCTGACCACCTGGCTAAGCACGTGAAGACTCATAACGGTGGCAAGAAGGGTAGCTCAGACTCATGCTCAGATTCGGAGGAGAACAGCCAGGGCGAGGGCGGTGCGGGGGGGCGCTCACCCGAGCACGCGCTGGACGTGAAGCCAAGCTCGATGGTGTGACGGGGGCGCGCGGCGCCCGCGCACCACGCCCCGCCGCTCCTGTGATACCGCCGCGCGCACCGCTGTACATACCACATATCACTACACTGTAACATAGGACCCACACGTGTAACTATAGACAATGCGCCGCTCGACGCGACCCGACGTGTATGTATTTGTTGTGAGACTTAAAGTGTTGTACAGTATAGATACTATTAAAAAATAATTATCTCATATTATAGCTAGATATTATATGTTAAATTAGTGTAAGTAGAATCACTCTTTAGTCCAAAATTGCAGATTTAATTTATTGAAACAATACCTCAGCATGTTTCAAACGAAATCTTTTATTTATTGTACAGAATTAAGCAAATATATATTCACTTTTCCCATAAACAACCACTTTGACCAGTCGTGAACTAAATTTGTGATAAATGTAAAATTCTGTTGTGATCTTATTTTAATTAATAGCTAATCTACCTAATGTTCAAAAACTAATTAAAAATCATAACTTTGAAACTGAAATACGTCACTGTGACCTATGGCTGTTTTATTTTATGTTTGCATTATGTCGTCTTTTAATTGTGTTAATTCATTGATACCTAACTGAAAAGCATGGAATGATGGGAAGTGACATCTCCATTGATCACCACTAAAACTTGGGAACAGTATGCGAGACGCAGGTCAGGTCCGAGCAACATATTTTATCCAAACTTCTATTCTAAAACTACCTACTTAGCTAATAGGGTAATTCAACTAATGGATCTTTAGAATAAAACTAAATTGCGGAGATGCCAATTCGTTCATGCTTCCTGGCATTATCTAAGTATATTTTTTCTTTGTATTAAGATCGTGTTGTTTATGAGAAAAGTAAATTAAATACAACTGTAAAAACTGGTTATAATTATGTTGTATCTTACAATAGTAGTCTGAGATAACTTAAAATACCTAAACAGTTTCTTTCTACAATATATGTTCCATATCAGTGGCTTTTGCGTCCTTGTCGAATTGAAAACTATTTGGTGATAATTGTTAGCTTGAAAACTGTAATTGTAAAATGTATATTGTACAAAATTGTGCGAATTAAAAAAATGCCTGATATTGATTTTATAAAAATTGAATATATTTTTCCGAGTGGATGTCAGCATTTTTATTTTGAAGACTTTTTTGATGCTGTAGAACGAAACATGTAAAGCGTAAGTACCTAGTATGTTTCCTGAAAGAGACAAAGGTCCTCGTAAGAGACCGGTGCTGCCATCTAGCGGCCGATAGATGTGTGACGGCGGTGACCTAAACTGCAACAATACTTGCACCACTCTTTCGATGTAAGTAAGATAAAGATCTTAAGTACTTGGAATAGAACCTATAAATACAAAAGGTAACGTTTATACAGTAATTATCAGCAACTGGTGTAGTAAAGTTCACTTTCAGTCTCCGCTCCACGCACGAGTTGATTTTTTTTGAAAAAGCTAATAATTCAACCACCCCACTGCTGAATAGTATAGGTAAAATTAAACGATAATGCATAGAAATGCAAATTGAGAGTAATGATTAATTCAGAACACCATACTAGTGAATCGTCATCGGTAAACACATCTATATAAATAAGTAGGTATCTATAGAAGTTCCGACAGAATAGATACACAACAAAGCACAAAAAATTGTAAGTAAAAACATACTAGAGAATCACAAATTAAAAATTAAATAGGTAGAATCCTAAACAAACAGTTAGCAGTCTGATACCCTCCACTGATACACCTACTGTTTTAATCAACTCGCACACAAATGAATTTTGGCACAAGTACTTTAACAAATTGCAATAACCTTAAGTGCATTCCAAATGAACGCGATGTGAGCTGTAATTCAACCGAATAAGTATACTTTTAGATTGACAAATCATGGTGATTACGACATTTTTGGTACGGAGTAATTTGGGACGCAAAGAGGGCGACGTTCATCGTAAAAAGTGAATTGAAACCACAAATGACGAGGGGAGCATAGTAAAGATTAAAACATGTTCAGTATACGCTCCGCCATCGACGCAAAAGAGTAACTTGGCAGAATTACTGTTACGTAAGCTACAGTCTGTAATAGTACCGTGGCCTGTACAAACACCCGACGCATACCTACACCCTTAAACTACGTTATGTAAGTATTCTCAAAAACATACAAAATGATTTAGAAATTTGTAATACTTAGTTTTACACAACCATTTAACAAAAAGGAATTCATAAATAAAAAAAACCTCCATACTTCCTATTTGTCAACGCTACACTTGGGATGATGACGTCCGTCATTACATGGTAGGCGGAGTGGGGGGTGTTAGGTTTTATTTTCGTTACGGAATTTCTTTATTCGGTCGCCGCGCTCAAAGCCCGCGATAAAAGCTATGCAATAGCTTAAAAACTCAAAAAAGTCGTAGCCAACTAAAAGGGCTACGCCAAACCTTGCTACGCGTGGCGTAGCGTAATCTAAGCTTGCTACAGCATTAAGTGTCGCCTCTGCGGGTGGCCGCTCGTGCCGTAAAAACCGAGCTCATCTGCAACAGCCGACTACATTACACGACGGCCTAGCTCAATCTACGCTTTATTAATGACACGACACTCGGTGGTCCCCAGCTCCGCACTCCGCAGTCGGTATCACAATGATGTGTCAATCGATAGGGAGCTGCAGACATCAGAAGCCTGCCTATGTAAATCTTGATCTACCAGTAATATGTTATAAATGTATGACACTTCGATACATTTTACCAAAAAAAAAACGGTACTCTTATATCAATTTCTTTTCCGTTCGTCCGTGTGTCCGTCTGTCAAGCAAGACCCTTTTTCTTAAGAACGGGTGAAGATATCAAGTTGAAATTAATATCAAATACTAAGTCTGCGGTCCCTTGCTTTCCTAGGCCTAGCATCACTGATCCAGATTTTTTCAAGCGTCTTCTTTGGAGCATCGATGGTCTGGATACAGAGAAGAAAGAACTCAAATTGGTGGTTGAAGTAAGTATTTGTGAGTATACCTAATTAATCTAATCTGACTTAAAAAATGTCACGACCGGTAACTTGCAAAGTATCTTTTAAGTAGTGGGTCTAGTAAAAGGTTCGGTAAATTCTAAAATATGAAGAAAACTATGTACTAACCGCACATGACAATGATGGACCAAAACTTGATAAAAGAGTATTGTAGAACTTTTGGTTCAGCAAATAGGTACCACCATCCAAACTGTTGGACACGAAAATATCAATACATTTTCTCCTTATCAGCATGCAAAAACAATTGCATAAAAGTAACAATTGAAATTAGAAAAGTACCCATAATAAAATTAAACACAAGCGGGTGGTATCTAAATCTAACTACAACATTTAATCTGATATCACTGGTATCACATTTAACGTTGGTTAGATCATAAAATTAATCAATCGCAAGTGACCTCTATAATCACATAATGCAGGACGTTATCCCATTCAGCTTCTCGTAATCTAATTCCTTTTCCCTAAACAGAGATTTATCGTCCCTAACCGAATTATTCGGGAACTGATTGAGCATAAGATGAGGGAGGTTATGTTAACTGTTTTATATTCTAGTCATCTCTCCCCTGTCTGCGAAATGGTCACAACATTATTGTTATATTTGTGGAGATATTTTATGAGGTGGTATACTTATCTACTTACTTGTAAAGTTGTGCTCAATTTGAAGACTGTGCTAAGGTAGCAGCAGAAGCAATTGTTTATTTTGTTTTGGAGTAAGTAATATCTAATAGACTTCATGGGAATGCCTGCCGATTTCGCACCGGCAATACTGTCAATCCCTAGCATTATGTGGAATGAAGGCTTACTTCAGTGGCGGATCCAGGATTGTCGTTTGGGAGAGGCTTGACCCCGCTGAGGGTAGGTTTTAGCAAAGTCAAATCAATCTGCCTAGCCTTTTCCCAACTATGTTGGGGCTGGCTTCCAGTCCGGCCGGATGCAGCTGAATTCCAGTATTTTACATAAAACGACTGCCTGCCTGACCTTGGTAAGACTGGTTGTCAGACTTTCGGGCTTCTGACGACCCGTAACGACTGTCAAAGATCCACGAATGACAACCGGGACCAACGGCTTAAAATGCTTTGCGAGGCATGGAGGAGGACGGCTCGGTATGTAGAATTGGTCACCCACCCACGGACCAACCCCGGCAAGCGTAGCTTAACCTGATGAATCGACCCGTGCGGCTGTTAGTACTTAGCCACGAGCTCCTCGTAGGTTTTTGCAAAGTAAACAATAATACGCATAACAAGCCTCCTCGGGTTACTTTTCGCAAATTCCTCAATAACTTCGTCAGGTTGAGACTACCAGAGATATATTGGTAAATATACATACATAGCGGCCAAACCGGGCAGCGTGAGTAGCAAAATGAGTGGCGCACGAATTCATAATTCGTCATGTAAACAAAACATCTTATAGAAATTTAAAACTTGAAAACATAATACTTATTAAATTAAGAATAATTGATGACAATTGTACCTTAGGTAGTGTAATGCTTGCTAAAAAGTTTATTTAGAATAATGTCAAGTACACTTTAAGATTTGTCACGGAACAACTCAGACGCTTTTGGGGGAGTCTTGAGCCCCTTATCCCCCCTCTGGATCCACCACTGCACTTCAAGTGCACTTCACTCAATTTTTCACGGTGCGATTTTGACAGAATAGATCGGCTGAATAAAAATCTGCTCATACAGTTTTCTCTACAATGTCTGTCTTTTGATATCTTAAAGAAAATCTAGTCATGGTCTTTTTCAGTTCCTTTTCAGTCATTTTTGTACAGGGTGGCTTGACTTGCGCAGCACCTGAACGTTAGTTTCTTTCTTACACAACCGACAGTGCGGATTCAATTCCCGCACGAAATAAATACTTGATCATGAAATATCAGATTTATTTTTGTGGCAGAAATGCGAAAATATACTTTAGTGATTCAAGAGATTAAATCAGGCCGTGGAAAAAAAATTAGTACTTAGTAATAAACTTCGTTAAACATTTATTTCATTTCCAAAAATAATTCAATTTTCGACATCCGTTGAAGTGGTGTGAATACACCAATTTATAGGCAAATGTTCCTTAATATTAATCTATAATTATACAGTACCGAGCAGTTAATGCGTGTAGAAACATCGTTGTATAATTTTCTCATTTCTGCTATACTAGCCTAGCCGAATTACTTATAATAAAAAAACCAGTCCCGTTATGTTTAGTCTAATAACATTTTGAAATAGACTGGCAAAAGAACTGTAAGTAAGTAGTAAATTCCATTATATTTCCGTCCACTCATAAAAATTTCTTACCTTACCAGCGGCTAACTCGCAAAATATTTTAAATGTTAGTAATTATCGAGTGCTAGTTAAAGATAACCTATTTCATTTTAACTCTTTAGAAGTGAGTATAAGCACAGTTGTTCGTAATGATTTATGTTTCCTCCAGGCAGGTGTTCCGCGCTAGTTTAGTTATCTTTTGCAGTAACTTTCCGAGTGCTTACCTTTAACGTTAGATGGTGGATCCTTTGAGCTCAGGTTAATGTAGCGAGAAGTACTAAGTTAGTTAGGAGATGCTGAATGTTGCGCTTAAGGCTCGTTTACACAGAGTAATAAGTTATGAAGTGCCTACCTCTAACTACAGTTAATCATGTTGGAATTTTAAAGCACATTCATCAATATTTCATACTGAATCTGAAGAGTATTGATTACCTAATTAACCTTAAGTTTTCGATGTTTAGAGCTCCTATATATACAATTATCTCAATGCTTTTCTGAATTAGGTATTATCCCGAAGTATTGTCTGATTGCGCAGTACTTGCAAACGATACGTATAGGCAATATCACAGTTCTTTCACGAAATCCAAAGAAAAATATAAACTCATTTCACGTCAGCAAATCATAGTTCATTTACAAGTCCACTGACAAAGTCCTTAATCACTGTCAAAACAAATGGTTGGTTGTTGACGTGCACACCGCCTTTAACTCGATCGATGGAGATAGTGTACTTCAAAGGAAAGGCATTAAACGCGTCGTTAAATAGAAGCGCTTTTGTGTCACCTGCTTCGAATATCCCTGTATGTCTGTAATATTTGCGTTTCATATTTCAATGTATAACTGTTTGGAGTTAGTTGACACCTGGCTGTTTTCTGTGGCTAAGATTATTGTGTCTTTGGAATGGCTTCTTCGTAAATTGCTAATTTTCCAATAATTAAGAGTATTAGAAGAAGGCATCTTTTTATAAGAATTACCTACCTACTAGAATATAACTTCTTCCTCAGCAAGACTTTTTGAATTATCTAAATCAATGTCAAACCTCATTAGGTAGTTCCTGGTTGACCGAGCTCTGCCCTGGTGAAAATAGAGAATGCTCATTTAATAGTATAGGATAGGTCATACTAATTCCATCTATAGTACATACTAATTCCATGCTGCCATGATAGTAGGTACTTACTAATTCCATGTTATTCTAAGGTAGCCATCTTGTTCTAAACTTTGGGCGACCGAGCTTTGCTCGGATGAAAATACGGAGAAAACAATTTTTACCAGATATGCGACCTAGCTAGATCGATTGTAAATCCCTATAATGCAACTTTCATCGAAATTGTTAGAACCGTTTTCGAGAATACAAATATTGCTCGTTTAATAGAATAATATATACGATTGTTGTAAGCTGGCTCAGCCAGAGCAGAGAAATTTTAAATTTACGTTTTGAGTTTTGAAAATATCATTAATTTCCATAACGTAGTAGATAGAGTAATGTCTAGGTGTAAGTGCTACAAAACTCGCGATGTAAGTTTTTTTTATATAAAACTAAAACCATGATCTCGAAATTATTGAATCCATCCCAAACAACTATCTTTTAACTGGCCATCATATAGGTTAATCTTCTGACTTTATTTACCTTTTAAATCTGGTACACAATGTGTTTATCATCGAATACCGATTTTTATTCCAATCCTTCCCAGTTGTAACCACAGGCCGGATCTTGCCCTTGAAATAAACCAGGGCTCATTAACAAGTTATGATTAATATCAACTCATAAATAGTGACGTTGTCGGCAAGTCAAACGACTCCACACATGGCAACACCTTCCGAGAAATGGTGTCACCACACTCCGCCATAAATTAATTGGATACTTTTTATGATGAATTTACTATGTATCGTATGATTATAAAATACAATAGACGTGGATATATTTAGTAACCTATTCCACTTAGCTATTTCTAAAGAGCCATAAAACCCCTGAAGGAAAACGACACGTGTTTCATCTCTCAATGAGGCATCCTCAGGATGACGATTGACTTGTTGCGAACCCGAACACGGCGTGTTGCCACACCGAGCGCTGAACGCAGAGTGATTATGTTTTAATTTGATCCCAATATGATTAAAAAAATAACATGTGACAGAAAAAATGGTTGAAAACAATATTTTTTATAAAGTTTCTTCTTCTTACTCACTGTTATTTCCAGACTTTTCTATATATTTTGATTTTCGTACCTATGATGAATGAAAAAGTATTCCTATCGGTATATTGAATATCTATATTAAGTATTCTATGATTCTATGTTCAATTCTATTTATTAATAACAAGCATAATACTTCCACGGCCTTCTATTCTTACTGTTAATGTTCAATTCATAAAGCTTTTGCTCTCAATACAACACCCAGTACCTACATGTAGCGAGATACGATCTTTACAACATACCTTACAACATCTGACAAGACAAAGCTTTGTTGATCAGATCATGTAGTCATAGAAAGATACGTTCATGCTACATTAAAGAATAGCGTTGGTTTTGTACTTACGTTATGAAAGTTCATTGTTTTAGACAGTTAACAACATTATACAAAAGATTAACATATAAGTCGTCAGAATACTAAAACATTGTTGCAAAAAGCGGCGGAAACACAGGCAGTTTACAACTTTTTAACAGCCCAGTCCGGTCGCTGTAAATCACATGGTTTAGTTTAGACCCCCTTCAGAAGTAATATCGAATTCTTCGAACTCACATTAATCGGCCATACTTCAATATGTGAAGGGAAACGTCGAGACACAAAAGAGAACGCATTTAGCAAACACACTATATCTCATTTTGTACCTTTATTCGAAAACACGGTTTTCACCGTTGAAAACAAAAGAAGGATGGCACAACTTCGAATTTCACTGACAGAAACAAAAGCAACGTGTGTCGTTTGTTTTTTGTCGTGTAGAGGCGACACGACTATTGGAGCTGTCAGTGCGCATCATAAAACGGTAGCTGCGATCATTCCCATTGCAGTGACATATAGCTGCGGTCGGAACAGGGAAGTATAGGAGCTGTTATTATCATAACATGAACTCATTTTAAACTTTAAAATTTTGAATGAGTTCGTAACGCAGGAAGTCTTCAATTGCATGTTGCATAGATTTTTAAGGTGGTTCTTCTATGATATGATCTGAAGCTTAAAAAGTCCATTTCAGACAAATGAAAAAAGTCATATTAAGGAAGTATTAAGATTTTAAACATCTATCTACCTACTACAAAATTAACATAAATTATAATTGGTAGCTAAAACCGCTGATTATAATCGATCCATACATAGGCAATGTACAGTGCCGATTAAAAGTCCATGAGCAATCTCACAAAGCAATAGACTGACGCTTCGGTTTGACTTACGACCTTCTTCTATAAGTTGTTACAATACTGTAGACACGCACATTACACACACACACTCACTTTGTCTGCAACCAATGACTAGTTCGATAATCATCATTCGTTTTTAGTTTCATTCGTCTTGTTCACATAAATATTAAAGTTTAGCAGGTAGACCACAAAAAACTAAGTAAATTATTTCGATTTCTGTGGGGTAGATGCAGTTTGTTACAAGTATTCAATTAATAGAACTTTGTTGGTTCGTGCCGTGATAATATTGGTGACGAGCATTTAGCGCAGTGTTGTGGTTATTATTATCAAAAAGCAGGCATAAAATATATTGAAGAGATCAGATCAGATCAGAGAATATTATTGCGCTGCGTAAAAGTGAAGTGAATATCTAATAAAACCGGACTAAGTGTGAGTGTTATCATTTATATATTTCATATTTTACTAAACATAAATCTTAATCAAGGGTATTGTTGATAGAACAGAGGTATTGCTGAGACAGAAGATGCCTTTAAAGTTTTAAATTCATTGTGAGGTTTAATTCGATTAGTGAATAATAAATAATTAGGTATTATGTGTAATAAAAACAATGATTTTCTTTGTTCTAGAGAAATACTGTGACGGTTAAGAGATATGAGGAAGGGGCTTATTATCGAGTAGCAGCGACGTCAAATGGTGAATGAAACAAATGGTTTCATACCAACGAGATATTTTGCTGAATTATTAAAAACACGTCATTATGAACCGTTCGCCGTGCACTCTGAAGGCTTGCATCACTGAAGACCAGCTAGAAAACCGTTTTTGACCTTAAAATATTGACCGTACCAACTTAATAAACAACAGATTCGTTATTGCATGAATTTATGGTAACTAATTTTTTAAGCACGTTTCAATAGGGTGTTTGTCGTATTTCTTGCAGATATACCGAAATTGTTTAATATTATTTTAGTAATAGTATTATTTTAGGATTCAAATTTGAGGTTTAGTTTCAATCTTCTTTTCGTAAAGAAAATGAATACTTAAGCTATAACCTCAATACCAACCAATATTTACTAAAGCCAAATAAAGTTTAAAATAATTAATATGAACAACTGCCTTTAACCTTAAAATCAACAATTTTGTCAGTAGATTTTTTTACATTTTAAGTAGTCTAATATTCTTATTTATTGCTTAATTACTTAGACCATGATCAAAGCTTTATATTTATGGTGCAAAAAAATCCATTTAAAATTTAAAACATTTCAAAATTTAAATATGTCAAAATAATACAAATTGCTTCTAAGTTTCTAGACATCTATTTCACATATTATTCAGGTGAAGTAAAGATAAATAATTGTTAAAATAAACATAACGAATAAATATTATTTATTTTTTATTATAACATATCACGCATTTTTTATTCTAAACCCTTTATTGCAATAACAACATTAATAAACAGGCAGGATATTTAAAAATATTATTATTGCAAACAAAAATAATTATATTTGCAAAAACAGCGCTGTGATTTACGAGATTAGAACCTTAGCCATCTTGAATCTAAGACCAACGCTTAACGCCTTCTGCTATCTGCACATATAATTTACTTTCGAATTTTAGCAATGCGATACACTGGCCAAGGTCACGCGTACGAGTATGATGCGTGCTAACAAAAGTTATGGAAATATAAGTGCGGCGCCCGCGAACCGTGACGATACGATAGTGTGTAGTGCGAAACTGCGTTCTCTGTGGTGTGTGTACGGCACTCACACCACAGACGTCTGACTGCTTACACATACAAATGTACGGACTATACCGCGTGTTCACAGCAATACGACTCTTAGCGTGCTCATGCACTTTTGAGCGCTTACTGTACACTAATTATAACACCACAAATGGCAAACAGCACGCCTACACACCGCCCATTGCGTATCTACACATTATTTTCAAATAAATTTAAATTCAAACAACATTTCGTCCGACACTGTTCGCCGAAGGGCAAATCTCCGTTAAAACGTATTCAGTATAACTGTGACGGTAGCTGTCAAGTTAAAATGTTTTAATTTAGTGGTGCGGTTCGTCACACGCGGCATATCCGCCATCCGCCGCGCCATTTGACACTCGCCGCGTTCCGAGAGGTGATAAATCTCTACCCAACGCGGCGGCACTAATCACGGAAATGAAAACAACCCTTCACTTGACTCTTTACATTTAATGTTCCGCTTAAATGACAGCGCTAAGTCGGGCGCCTGAAGAAATTAATATTTGAACTTCAAATAATGATTTAGATCACACTCCGGCAGACGTACAAATAAATTCCTTTTTTAGTACACCAAATCCGACCCTTTGTCGCGATTGACGTCAGCGAGGAAAACAAACAATTTATCTATTTCCTCGTGCGTCACACGAAGATCAAACACTAGTTAATAAAGAGGCGAGGTGCCGACGACGCCAATAAAGTCGGGGGGCGTCGAGTTCGCACACACGCCGCCAACGAACGGATTTAAAATTTGTAAATACGCGCCTGCCGCGAATACGACTCGTCTTTTTGTGACGTGATAAAATAATGACAGCAAATTGCTGTTGGGGTTCAGTCCCCGTACTGTATTTAATTCACTTTGACTTGAGCCTAATCAACAAGAACTTCGAGCATAATTAAAAAGTTATAGCATGTTGATAAAGGACTTCAAAGTCTTCTTCTATAAAATGTTACGTTATGTGCTCATCAATACTTTTGATGAAAAAATAAAGGTCACAGGGCGAGATATTGTTTGCAATTCAAAAAGATGATGCAAATTAGCGCATCTATTCAGTAAAATGAAAACCGTGCTCTGTCATTTGACGGCGCTTAGGGGAGCTTTTCAATCAGCCCTCGTTTGGGGACTTTAAGTATTAAAGGAATCTCCTATTGCGTCACTTTATTAGTTTGTGCTTTATTTTGTTCTTTTGATGTTGGAAAGTAATCGAGCTTCTTTGTGTTTACAGTTTATTGATGCTAATTTCGCTTTCATAGTCGGAGAGACTCGGAGCCGGAGGTATATAATTTGGAAAATATCAGTAGTGTAGTACTAGATACATAATAAAATGTTGGCATTACCCTCGGCTTGCACACATCATTAAGTTTTAAAAGAAAGTCGGAAACGTCTGAATCTCATTACCATGACTCTACATTCTGCGGTGATATAAGCGGAATAGGAATGAGTTGGAGGATACGACATGAATGACAAAGTGGATGCAAATGTAAGCTTTGTCGGCGAGCAGCGAGTCGCAACCACCCGATCAAACGGCGGCGGAACGATCCGTGGCCTCTAACCGACGCTCGGTATTTCTTTTCATGTAGTTTAATTGAAAGAAAGTTGTGACATTTGTTATCCACCATGTTTTACTTTCTAAAGTCTTCTTCCCTACACGAGTTTCTATACATAAAGGCCAACTTCTTCCCTTTTACTCTTTCAAATCACAAAAAATATGTAAAGTGTTTATAGGTACATGAGAAAGATGTGCATCTCCTTTTAACGGGTTTAAATCACTTACTATTTATTGCGCAGGCAGACAAACTATACATAAATTCTAAGTTTTTTTAATGAGTCTATTCATTTAGTGCTACGACGAGCTACGGCGTAGCACCTGAAGTAAAAAATAAATGTAATTTTTATAAAGTTGTTGAGTACTTACAAAATAAGTATAATATAAGTGACCTTGGCACACTGAACATAAAGATTTGATCTTACTTTGTAAATACATATCTCAAAAAAAGATTAACTATTTTTTTTTAAATCATCCATAACTAGTGTTGATCTCGTAAATTGTAGCAAGGCGCCGCTGTAAGTGCGTTTGTAAAATTTACACCCGCATGGCAGTTTTTTTTTTTACCGCGTGACTGTTGTTAATGAATGTCGTGTGTCAGAGCAAAAACTGGAATTCCGTAGGACTAATATAAATCACTCAGTTATGTGTGTCGGGACCTTTAATTAATTATGTGAATTCTTGTCGCTGAACCCTGAGTAAGTGTCGTTTAGTTCCAAGTTTCTTGACAGCGGATGAAAGCGAAGGACTTACTTATACATCATTTTTAAAGTAGATATTCTTCAGTTTAAACTGGTAAACAATATTGGATATTTCATCTTTCTACCAATAGACACATTTTACATTTCTATACCCTTGATTCTGAAACTCTTCTGCTAAATTCATGTCTGTAATCAAACAAAACACATCTGAAAGTTTAATCAAGCTTTTGAATAAGATAAAATATAAACATTAAAATTATTTTTCAATTTATACTACCTACTCAATACAAGTAGGAGCATTATGAACTTATCCAATATTAGTAAAATAAATTATAGCAGTTAGTTTTCATAATGTTTGTGCCTACCATTTCTTGATTAATAACCCATCAGGGTGATAACATACTTACTCGTAATTAATCATGGAAATGAAATTGAAACTAGTGGGTGATTTATTCCTACTTACCTATTTGGAGAAATCGATACGCAAGTTCTATGAACCGTTGTTTTTTAAAAGGTGGAATAAAATGTGCAACAATGCATGAATGGAAATCAATCATGAATAGAGTACTTATAAGCTTGTGGCAACTTTATATGCGTATTGTTAGCGAAAAGTGTTAAGTTTCATAAATCCGAAAATGTGGTGGGCGTGAGCGTCGACGTCTGCGCACGCGCTACCGGATACGGAAGTCTGTAATTACGTCGCTATTTCGCAAAAATGTCTCAATCGACCCTCGACAGATGGCGCGCGACCCGAATTGTTCAAACATTCCCTGAATAGTTCAGCTGTTTGTGTGGCTCTGCACCGCCCATTCCTATTCTTCATTACAAGCTGGTGACATTCACTCTAACGGTAGCTACATGGCCGCTTATTTAAACGTAAAAGCTCCCTCTCTGTCAAACAATTAAAGGTAGGTAATTAAAAAAATGTGAACCGATAACAAACAGAAAATTTTATCAAAACAAAAGGCCAAATCTATCAATATCACCTTTGTGCCATCCGTTAAATTAATAAACACGACAAATTCAGCGGTTATTGTGCACCTACTTGTACCTATATATCTAGGGATCTATTGAGCACTTTTGTTTAGAGTTGGTCCAGTGCGAATAAAATATGAATAAAATAAATTATTGAATGTCTTTTTAATAAAGCGCTTATTGTTTTATCGGATAATGGAGGGCCCTATTGTGGCGCGGTGCCGCCCAGGTTCATTCCCGGGACAATGCACAAATAATAAATAGACGTATTTTGTTCGTATTTTCTGCGCTCGGTCGCTTCGGCGTTGTTCCTGTAATTGGTGACCAAAATAAATTAATTGAATTAGATCGCTCCAGAAGAGCTGACACGTCGGTACCGTAAAATGTTTGGACGTTTCATAATTAAAAGCTTTGCGAGTGAAGTCGTTTGTGTTAATTTAATAACGGCTTTGTTTTTCGTATGTGTTGGGAAAATATTGGTATGATACCTAAGTATTAAGTTCATGTAGGTAGGTAAACGTAGGTTTTTTTATTGATGACCAACACGATATAAAGCTTCGTATCTGGGGTCATGATCATGACTCATGAGTGTCACTTAATTAGATTTCAAAGAAATATAAATATGACCTTATCTATCGTATTTCGTAACACAATTTTGCGATCCAATCACATTGCAAGCAGTTGGATTATACTACAATAAAATTATAATTTTAACTATTTATTAGTGACTTTTGTGGACAGGATAAGCTGTAGTGGCAACCATGTCATTTGGTTTATATAGGTTTTTATTTTTATTATTTTATTTATTATTTTTTCTTTTATATTTAGTGAATGTGAGAACGTTGGAGGCTTAACAGACTATAGATTTGTAGACCATTTTCTATTTTGTTAAGTGCCTTGGTACTTGTTGACAGGCCTACACTGTCCTCTCATACCTATTAACACTAATTTGAAAAAATTGTAAAAGACGTTTATTTTTAAAAGAGTAATCGTGGACTTTCTTGCCGGCTCTTTTCCATAGGAAACGACCAACTGGAACCGTGCACCTAGCTTCTGACGTTTCATAAAGTGCCCATGTAGGTTTATGTGAAATAAAATATTTAGATTTTTATTTTATCTCCTTTTCAGGAGTAGGTAAATATTTACATAATGCAAGTTTCTTGCCTGTAGCGTACAATAAAATTGAACCAACAAATTACTGTCTAAAAATTGTTTAGAGTTTAGAAGGTGCAAGTTTTATTGTTGCAAACTTATGGTATGCCACAGGCAATTACCTAAATCGCACCGTGTACACACACGTTTTTATTACCGTGAAAAAATACGGTTTATTCGCCGTGTGTAGGCAAGGTCGCCAGTATTATATGGAGCACTATATGGAAGCTTGATGACAGTCACGTTTTGTCTAAGGCGCGGTTTTTACGCCGTACCGTAAAGAAACCGTGCCGTACAAAGGGCCTTAGAATATATCTGAAAGTTATCTGTAAAGCACAACTAAGCGGTTTTTAATAAAAAAATTACTTATCTTGTTCGTTTAATAATAAGATGATAGAATTCAATATGAATGTCCAATACAATGACTCATGTATTTCCATGAAGTGATGTTGACTAAGCATTCGATTAACTCGAGACATATTGATGTTAATTGATATGATTTAAATTGATAGCTGCAAACAACTTTATTAAAGGTACACCCACTTTAGGTAATGTAAGTCTTTGTTATTAAATAGTATGTTGTAAATATAGGTACTAAGTATGAATAATGAACTGCATCTGATTAAAATGTGATCTGCTTAAGGGAGAAATGTAACACATAAGTAGTTTGTCTTCAAACGTTTGTGGAAATAAAAAAAGAATCTCTACCTCGACATACTGTATATTACTTTGCCTACCTTTGGTCACTTTAGATGTACCGAAGTACAGTCAGGGAAATAAATTGTTAAGCATAAAGATATCCTACGTCAATTTGCTTCTAGCCATTTCAAATGTCAAAGAGGGCAAGTTGTGATTTGAATATACAGAAAATGTAATGCTTAACAATTACTGTTCCTGACTTTACAACATCCCCATACGTCTGCTCACCCTACGGGGAACTATAGTCGTGAGGTATTAGGTACTATTAGGTAGGTATAAACAATACCATAGCATGCAGTAGAAAGCACTGTTATGTATGACACTTTAAAACAACCATGTCGTTTGAGCTTTTCAAACTCACCTGAAAAGTTACCCATTTTTTTTTAACTTTATAGTTAATTAGACAACACAAACATTTTTCGAAATACATCAAATAAGTCTAATGTCACAAAATAATCAATTACTGCAAAATTTCCGATACCTAACATGTTTTGTAGGTGTAAAATATTTCTAACAAGTAATTATGATACCATCTAGCGGCGAGTAGGGGAACTTACACGAGCTTTTCTAAAAGCTTAGAAACAGGATACCTACATGAAACGAATTTATTAAAGAAAGTATAAATAAACTTTAGGGGAAACCACGTACAATCAATATTTGTGATGCGTTTTAACAGGATGTTATTTGAATAATTCAATAGTTTGCGGTTAGAAACAAAACTATTTCCACGACAGTTTGACAACGACCGAAACCGAAACTTTCTACTGTTCGCGTGGCTCTTTGTGTGGTGTACTTTCTTATTTCTTTATAAACACGTAATTACCATTTAAAACATTAAACGGTGGTAAGTAACAAAAGCCAGTAGCGGGGTACAGTCGAGTTGAAAAGCGTAGGAAGTAATTAGGGCGCGGCAGATGGCGCGCGGGGCGTCTTGTCCGCAGCCGCGACCGCAACCGCCTCTGTCCTGTCCATACACGAGAACAGGGCTCTGCACATGCCTGTGATACGTGCTTTGCCTGCCTTATGCGAAAAAGTATGAATTAATCGAAGTTAAATTGCAGAGTTATTTACATTTTTAATTTCATCCTGCCCCTAATGCGTGGGTAATGTTATCTCAATTAAGTAATAGGTCTCAATAGTTTATCACTTGTATATACGAAGGATACATAATTAGAACATTATAATCACATACCTAGGTAATATGTAGAAGAAAATAAATTTAATACGAACGTACCCAAATGGAAAAATCAACTCGAAATACGTAAGGTCCTCCTGAAAAGGGTATAGGTTAGGTACCTAAAATTTAAGATTTCATTGAGCGGAGTTTTAATAAATGCAAAGCTTTCCATAATACGTAGTTAAAGCAGTGTAACTTCAAACTGCTATAGTTTTACTTTAAATTATTCGTACCTCGCGGTGCAGCTAACAGTTGCGTCACGAAACAGCCTAATTTTGTAATGAAGACATAAAGCTTAGAACTTAATGTTTGTTGCCTAACCACAAACGGCGGTCGTTTTAAAATAAAACTGTCTTGCACTAATATTTGAAAGAATAACAAATTTTGTAGCTAATTTGTGAAGTTTTAAGACTTTTGGCAATGTGTTTGAAATATTGAGAGAGAGTCATTGTAAAGATTTACATTTAATCATGTCTTACCAGTTCAAAAACAATTTGACTCTCTGGAAATATACCTATCTAAGTACCAAATCATAGTTACTGAAGCTAAAGCTGTTTGTCATAAATCTTGAATAAATAATCCAAATAACAAACACCGACAGATTTATTGACTTCGACAAACATGCTTCGAACTTCGAAGTGTTTGAACAAATCGACAAACATGCAAAAAGTTCAGTTGCAGTAAACAAACATCAATGGACTGTACGAGGACAAACATGAGTCCCGCTGAGTGTTATACAAATAGTTATAAGTATCTACTATTGACTAAAGGTATGGTTGCCAATGCTACTGCATGGTATATACGTATTTAAACGTAGATTGTTTTAGGAGCAGAACGAGAGAATTTCAGTGTAGCTAAATTTTAAATCAGCATACATTCCAGCATATCTTGAAAATACTACTACTATTTTTCTTGTTCATTTCAATTTCAAAACTTATTTTCAAGATATGCTGGCTCCTATGAAAAAAAGTGTGGTACCTAATCAAAAAAACATTAAACTACCTAAACTTATAAACTGCATTAGGTCTAGATACCTCGAATTTAATTTGCCATCAATCGCAAGGATATTGTTAACGTCACAAAACATGCATAATCCCTCTAAATAACAAACAACAATAGTTCAATACGTCTCACTAATGTGACAAAATGCCGAAAATTACCCTCATTATTGATGGGAACTAACGAACAATGTCACTAAACCCCGCGAGCCAAGCAGCTGGTGACATACTACTCGCGACCGCCGCTCTGCCCATTCTCTATGCCTTTTTGACTTTGATTTATGGGGTTTTTATGCCCTATTCACCCGTCACGGTTACTTTAGATTTTATTCCAGTGTTACAAAACAGGAAAATGTAATTTAAACTTTTCACTAAGCAACATAAAGTCGTTTTTTGAACGGAAGGAAAGTACAAAGCGTAGCGATCCGCGAAACATTCACAGTTGCGCTTGCGCAGAGTATCGCTACATCATCTCTTAATAGTAGGGGATGAAGAGAGGGTTTTTATTTCATTTTCACAGTAATTTGCTTTTGTTAGGGAACAATAATGTTATTGTGCAGTTCGATTTTAAAGCAAATATGTGTAAGTTTGGAGGGAGTGCCAGGGACACGGTTCACACCCTCTTTAATAGGTAAATACTAAATATAGGTAAATGTACTTTTGATTAATAAAATAAACTTGCAGAAAGTGAGTTAGTTTATCATAATGAGTGCGTTAAGCCATGGGGTTTACATGGTCACACGATGCTTAGTTATCTAGTAGGTATATTATCCAATGAGTATGGCACGTGCAATTAAATTGCACCGTGTATCTAAATCTTAAATTTAAACACAGTGAACGGGTGATAAACTACAATTAGAAATCATTTAGAAAACTCTTTTGAATTTAATTGAAGATTTAGGAACTTGACCAATTAAAAAAAAAGCGTTGCAGGTTTTGTACATTTGGTTAGACCTAGGTAAGAATTCGCAGAAGACTGCTTAGTTATTGTGATTGCTTGTAAAGATTGTCTATGCTCTAAATAACATGAAAAGACTAGACTTTGAACTTATTCCGTAAACAATCGTACGTTTTTTTGTGTATTTTATATTGACAACAGCATTCCAAATAATTTTTTGCTACACCATTTTGCTATAGCACTACCTATACCGATCAATTTTATTTGCCTTCTTTTCGAAGTTTCATTCATGAATTCCACACAATACACAAACCAAACATTTATCGGCGACAAACGTTTCGATACAAACATTCCCATTTATCATATCATAAAATCGTAAAACGAAGACTCACGACCCACGGAACATAATAAAACCTATTTGCAATTCTGTTGAGGATAGAAGTGAAAATGATAGCTGACAAAAGTCATACGGAAGATTCGCGTCGCATTGTGCGGGAGAGATGACAAAAGTGTACTACGCTGCTTCGGTAGCCAACAATGCGGCGGCAACCGAGAGGGGCAATTTGTCAGCATCGACAATACCGCTCGACATATTGACCATTATTTATGGAGCTTTGTGAAATACGCTCACGGTTTTATTGCGGGAACGATTTTACATCGTGTATTACACGCGATGACGTTTCAAACACTTTGTTGCAACCGACTTGTTTGTCTGCAGCTCTTATAAAATATGCCCATGCGTTTTATTTGTGGAGTAAGAAAATGTTTCTAATTAATGTCACAAAAAAATAGGAATTACGTAATGAGTGGGTGTTGTTCGCCTCGGGTGATTATTATTGGGAATAAAAAGCATGGCGAAATGAATTTCTACGGGGATGTTGGTTAGTGTTCTTTATTCGCGGGCAACAATCGTTGAGGCGGGTCTGAGCCGCCCCGGCCGCCCTCTCAGCTGCCGCTCTTTGTGCAACACGCGTCGGTGCTGCTACTAAAGCCTGAATTATCAGCATCCATTCAAAATGGTTACGGCTTTGATGCACGCGACTAACATTACAATCAATTTTATTGTGGGCAAACGGTCCAGTTGAATTGAATTCTAAAGTGAAAAGAAAGTTAAGAAAATGTCGTTAAAAAACTTTAGGGATGTATGAATTTTTCTTTCCTCCAAATCTGACTCGTTGCTTGCTGAATTTATGTCAAGGAACAATTTAAGAGAATAAACCATATATTGCAAGCATGGCCAACACATTAACACTTTAAAGCAAATAAAACCCTACAATTTATGACAGTCCAAGTAAACGAAACCACAAGCAAAAACTTTTCGACCATATTTATTAACGGTAATTTGAATTATACGTTACGGTGCTATGTCACCGCATCGATTGCGTGTCACGCATCAGTTAGGTTCCGCACCAACACAGACGGACGGATGGCGATGAATACAAATGTTGGATCCAATTGTAGGCGGATCACTCGACGTTTTTACACACTTTGTGAAAGAACAAATGGCATGTTTCATCCACACCCACAAACAGAATGCAGTCATTAAATACTAATACGCTTTAATATTATTCGCTAATTAATTATAAAATATCCACATTATCTTTCTTGTGAGAGCGTGTCTAGTACGATGCAGTTCTCTCTCATACGTGTTGTATGATGAATGTTTTATTACACTTGATTAATGAAATTATCATTATGCTGAACAATTATCAACACGCAAAAAAGTGACTATAAGTAGTTGATTTAATTTCAGAGAATTCGCCATCTGAAACAACTACCTTCATTAAAACAAGAAAAGCGCCATCTCGCGGTGAGTAGCTGATCTTGTACCATTGGACACCAAAATTGTATGATTTAAATCTAACTTCTGTTTATTTTGGTCTTTAACACGACTATAATGATTCTTAAATGTTAATTTTAGATAGGTATTTCTAATTATTTCTGTTTCAGTGGCAAACATAAGGGAATGGTTGATTGCCTGGTTGTGAGGCACTGGAATACCGTTCACGGATCTGAAGGTGCCTTTGTAATATTAAATTGCTCAATTTTAAATAATGAAAAATAAATTATTTTACTAACATACTAAGTTATAAATATTATTTACTAACAATGTATGGAATGTACATTTTTCTAAAATAAAATGGTTAATAGGCAACCAGTAATCTGATGAATTTTATTTTAACTTTTTCTGACTAAATCCGACGGATACAAATCCCGCCCAAAGTGGTAGTGATGACTTATAAATGGATAGGACAAGTGGGTAAAAATAATTCAAATAGGTACAATCTGTAAAGAACATTGGAAACTTTCTTACCCAGTTTTCCAAAAATTACACAAACGAAAACTATATCAGTTGTTTACATGCTAGGCTACCAACTTTATTTAACACTGTATTTTTTTTTTTTGCTCATGGGTTCCTATGAAAATGAGGTAAATGTTTTTGATTTATTTTCGTTTCACATTACAAAATTTTAATAATGTATAACATTACGAAGATGTTATTTGCTTATGCATCAATAGCTGTAGGTAGCTCAGTTGAATGCTGTGCACATAGCTACTGTCAGCATATGGACTAAACATAACTGGCGTAAAGTGGGTACTTACCAGGGACTTGAAACGTTACTCAAAATAACGTTACGTGAAGTTCCGGTAACGATAATTTGTACCGTTCCACCAGGATCGTAACAAAATTAATTCATTGACTATAACGATACTAACAAACGGAACGAAATCTTAAACTGTTTAAAAACATTATTAAAAATATATCGTTATTAATATATCGGTATAACGAAATAATAACGTTATTCATTTCGATACGCAAAATTGCCAAAAAAAATTGTGAACATGACACTATCACATGAAAATAAAAGTAGGTAGGTAACAATAACCATTCATTCACAACACTGTCTGTAAAAAATGAGCACTTTCGTACGAACTTATGTTTGAATACGGCGGTGGCTTACCACCAGCCGGCCGCTGGCCGCTGTAACGGGGGTGGCCGGTGGTGGTGGTGGTGCTGGGCGACGACAGAGCGGTGATCAGCGGGAAAAGTTCTTAAGAATAACGTTATACAAATGAATCTGTAACGTTATTACAAGTGGATATAAGCATAATGTTACTGATACCTATAACGTTACTTAAAATTTTGTTCTACCAAAATGATATTCTATAACGTTTTTTTTTGTAACGTTATTAATATTTTTAGGTTTTAGTATCGTTACAAAATTTGGAGCGTTATTAGATAACATTTTGTGTATCGGAACGAAATTAATTTCGTTTTCAAGTCCCTGGTACTTACCTACCTACTTTAAATACCTACCTACTCTTCTAACCATTTGGGAAATATAAGCATGATGTAATGATGTCACTTCACTTCGCTATTCGGTATTCGCGTTTTTTACTTAGTTTTACTCGGCTATATAGTGTAGAAGTCCGATTATCTCGAACACACCGTCCACACATCGTCATGAACAGCGAATATGCTGAACATTAAAGAATATTTTTGCTATCTGCTAATCTGAACGTAAAGATGGACGTGTTGACGGCAGTAGCGACTTATTATTTCCTTTGTATTAATTACCAATACATGTTATGCGTACATAAAAACCGCACTCTACTACCGCGTACTCGTCTTATTAGTGAAAAAAACTTTTTCCAAAAAAAAAAAAAACCGACTTCAAAAAAAAAACACTACAAAGTGAAAAATAACTTTAATTTCGGAAGTCGGTGTCTTTGGTTTTGAATTTTCGTTCTTTGTCACCGACTTCCGAAATTAAAGTTATTTTTCACTTTGTAATGTTTTTTTTTTGAAGTCGGTTGGTTTTTATTTTTCACTTTTTAGTTGTGGTACCTACCCCACACAAATTCGAATACCACTACCCCTGCTATGTGAATAACAGTGACAAGAAGTTATCATATCATCTACATACTAAGAGGGAAAAAATACGTATAATTGAAGCTAACTCAAAAACTACCCAAGCAAAGTTAATAAAATTTATATGGGAACCTCTGAAGTATGATCTACCGAACAAAAAAAGAATCATCAAAATCTATTCATAATTGGCGGAGTAATCGCGTAACAAACATACAAAAAAAAAAAACATACAGACGAATTGAGAACCTCCTCCTTTTGGAAGTCGGTTAAAAATAGGCAAATATAGGCGAATAGAGTAACTTCACATTGTCGTATTTGGGCAATTATGGCGAATACGCGAACACGAATAGCGATGTGAAGTGCCACCTTTATATGGGCACGCCACAATTGCGGCGATAAGTCCCCGCTTTGAGGAGTGGCTAGAGAGGCGCCACGACGTCCTCACCTTCCGCCTGACACAGGTCCTCACCGGAAACGGTTGTTTTGGGAGGTTCCTGTTCAGGATAAGGCGGGAGGAAACGCCCGGGTGTCACCATTGTGTGGATCGCCCTGAGGACACGGTGGAGCATACGGTGGAGGTCTACCCGGCTTGGGCGGAGCATCGCCGTGTCCTCGTGGAGACAATCGGCGGCGGTGATCTTTCGCGTCCGGCCCTGGTTCAGACCGAGCGAGAGGGCATGGGAGGCCGTCACCTTCTTCTGCGAAGAAGTAACGCTCGCGAAGGAGGAGGCGAAACGCGTGAGGGAGAGGCAAATTTCGCGCCCTCACGGCCCTAACCACCGCAGGAGACGCCCTGGGTGTCGGGAATCGCAGGCTGATTTCCGGCCACCATAGCCGCGGGCTTGCGGACGGTAAGCAATGGGTAGCTCGCCGTCCGATAAGGACCAGGCCCGGGTCGACGGCGCGTTGTGTTCCACGCGCGCCTCTAAGAGATGTCAGCAGAACCGACGGGGTCCGCTAGGGCCGATGCCTGCCGGGGTTGCGGGGAAGTCCGAAAGGGATACCGTGGCCGCCGGCAATATGGCAACTGAAGGAACACGGGTGGGTTTTAGTCAGTAAGAGTCTGACATGCCTTCCCGCCTAGAGCAGGAGAAGTTAACTGATAATTTTGCACCAAAAAAAAAAGTGCCTCCATTTTGTTGTGTTAATAAATACACATACATATGTACATTTATAGGTATTATGTTAGTTATCACATACTCATGCAAAACAACTCTAAAGACAGTTTTTGTCTCTTTTAAAAACAAAAATAGGCTCAACTTAAACTTATTATACATATCTCTATAGTCCCATCAGTCACAATAATGCGCTTAATTCTAGCGTACGTAACTAAATACCTTTAAAATAATGTATGATTCATCTTTCTCCGATAGGTATTTATTTATTTATTTATTTATTTATATATACTTTATTGTACACCACAAAAATACACAACAAAAAACAAATCAAACACTACAAAATATACAATGGGCGGCCTTATCGCTTTCCGCGATCTCTTCCAGGCAACCTTGGAATGGACAGTGATTTGCCTGGACATAAAATGGGGCTGTCGTTGGTGCAAATAATAAATATACAATATACAAGAATAGATACACAGATATATACATATCCTAAATAATAGATACATAAATATATACATACTTACTAAATATATAAGCAACAAAAATAAATGAAGACTAGGTAATTTTTCTTCTTTCGCGGAAAAAAAAACGAAAACTTTTTAGGGTAGAATTTTGAGACGGGGCAAAGGAAAACCTTCATAGGAAACTGTCCTTAACTTTTCGAGTAACTTCATATTTTACTGATTTTGGAAAAATTACAAAGTCAGTAAGAAAAATTAATTCTCACTTTTATTTTTTATTTTTATGATGTCAATCGATGCAGTTTCGTATAAAATAAAACTCTCCTCAATTCACAAATCGCAAAAAAGTTCCCATGCATTGGATGATAGATACATCTCTGCCTAATTCTTTGGGGAAAATAGGTGTGATGTTATTGTTTTTCTACGTCTTTGACATTTCTCTGGTCCCAGATCTTTGGAAGGCGTACGAGGGGCCGAAGCCAACTTGCAGCGGCCCATTCGACATTTTTAAAGGATCGAGGCACTAAACGACGACTATCCCTGCATGCACTGTGCAAGTGCATCCAAAACAACCCCTGTTTGGTATAGGACTATTTAATTGCAGGACTTGGAAACAAAACATATTGGGCTATGGGTTTGAGTGGCTATAGTGGATTGGTTACTTTGAACTATGTCCCCTGCCTGACCTATGTTTCATAATATTAAACGAAAAAGATGGTAGGGGGTGCACTTGCACACTCAACAATGGCGCCCCGGAAACTGCCGCTATATGTAGCACATAGTGACGTAGCGATAAAGGGGCAACATGTCCTGAGGTGCTTGAGGACTGGAGATGTATTCAACGGCTATCAGAAAAATCCCAGAGCACGGAAGTTGGACAAGATTCAACTTTGTCCGCCGTGGGTATTTTATCTTCGGTAAGGTTCCATTGCTCTTAGGGGTTTTTTCTTTATAATTTTGGTGAACTTTCAAGTTTAGTAAATAGGTAGACGTACCTAATGTTTATCGTTTATCTAAAAATCTTTCCAACCCATTACTATTCAAAAATTTTCATTGCTTCATACCTCGCCTCGTAGAGAAAAATATTTTCTCAGCCCGCTCACTTTTTAAAAGAAATGAAATCAGTCCCTAATGGACTCTTTCTTCATTCGTAATGTTAGTAGTATAGATTAACTTGAAAAAAATTAAGTCCTGATTTAAAATGTACCAAATGTAAACCTGTCTGTCAAGGAAATCTTTGTCAATTTCGATACTGTTTATTATTGTGATTAACAAAAAAGCAGGTGTGTCTCCGATTTCATACAAATGTACCTACCTACTCAAATTGGTGTCTACCAAACGGTCGCTCCCCACATGAACATGAATGATCATTTCATTTCTCAAACTATGTTAATTATGATACAATCTTTGTCAAATTTGAGACAATTTGGAGTAATAAAATAAAGTTTTATGTCGCATTTACTTTGATGCGGTCTGTCGTAGCATATAATTATCAGACAAAGGGGCTCTACGGCGACCTGGGCGGGTCTACCTCCTACCAAATGCGTTTTCTTTCATTAATGACTTTTTAAATTACGATAATTTGACAAAAAGACAGACTTATTAGACGAATGGCATGTATTATTAGTTTTATCAAAGGATCTTTTATTTTTGTGCTTGTTTCTGATCCTGATCTACGAGTATGTATTTACTTTCTACCTAGTGGACAATTGTTTCTCTGAATGACAAGGTATTTACTTTAGCGAAATTACAAATAAAATTTTGCACCTCTAAATTCGCCTACAATACCTATAATAAATTAGCGTAATATTTTCATTGCGCTCTATGATTGAATAACCCCTTCCACTTAGACGATCAATTATTTTACGCATGAACATTGACAGTCCATAAGCTTTAATATTTTTGCATGAGCAAGACTTGCCAACAGTAAAGTTGACGTGGATGAATCGTGGTTAACACTCATACAATAGGTTACGTTTAAATGTCGAAATACCACGAAAATAGCCATGAACAAAAATAATATTTAAAAAAATTAGGTGATATCTTACTTTTTGATTATTTTTCTTGCTAGGGTTAGTCCGTGGATGGGTGACCATTTCTACATACCGAGACTCCTCCGTGCCTCGGAAAGCACGTTAAGCCGTTGGTCCCGGCTGTCATTCGTGGATCTTTGACAGTCGTTACAGGTCGTCAGAAGCTCGAAAGTCTGACAACCAGTCTTACCAAGGGGTATCGTATTACCTAGTTACTAGGTTATGGTGGTCAGATAGGCAGTCGCTCCATGTAAAATACTGGTATTCAGCTGCATCCGGTAAGACTGGAAGCCGACCCCAACATGGTTGGGAAAAGGCTAGGCAGATAGATGATGATGATTATTTTTCTTCTCCGAAGTCCACGGTTTACCCACTCACTTGTCTTGTGTTAACTCACGGGACTAACTAAATAGTAGCTACCTACATTTTCACATCATTAGATGTCAGTTAATGATGTTATATAAACAGTAGACCAGCACGTACGCACGTAGTCAGTAGTATAGCTATAGTACCTACGACTTAGACGTTAGTACGTCCTAACGCAACCTTGTACTAGTTTGCATTATGAATTTACTTCATGTTTTATTCATATCTGTGCAAAGATTCTATAAATAAGTAACACGATTTATCAAAGAAAAGAAATTGATACCAATTTACGTAATGACAAATCTACCATGATTGGAGTAGGGTGAACTCATCTAACTTCGTGACAAAGGCATTTGAGTAATAAAATACCAATAAATTATTAATTAATTTAATTCAGTCTCAGCATGAGTTTTAATCAGTCTTTTATGAGGAATATTAGCACAAATAATTATATTTTTTTCTAGAAACCTAAGAGTTATACCAAATTTACTAAACCAAGTCAACTTGCCTAATTCCGTGGTGACCTCTTTAAGTCCATGATAGCTAATACTTTAATTCTGATATAACGGAATTAGGCAAGTTAACTTTATTTAAGTAGGTAGTACAATATTAATATTATAATAAAATTAACATAAACATAAAAAAAAAACAAGATAAACATTTTAGATCCCTGCAGATCCCTTTTTGTCATTGAATGTGCAGCAAATGTTAGCAGCTTTTGCTAAAGATAATGCTATTTGCTTTATTTTGGTAACTGTAAGACCAAAACCACGTTCTTGCATCTCAATAATATAGGCCAGTAACTTTTGTTCTATTTTAACAGGTAACGCAAACGGCCTTCCTATCTTGGACATTACGATCTGTGCATCTTGATTACGCTCTCGTAGAGTTTTGTTCTTCGTCACATTCTCTTTTAATGTCGACCATGGAATCTTAAACTCCTTCGAAGCTCTGTAAACTGTCATTGTTGAACTCAAAACATTTTCAACAGCGGTTTTGAGATCGGTCTCCGAGTATTTTCTGTTCTTCTTGTTGGGGTCATCCATGATATATCTGAAAGTAAACAAGCAAATTAAAATAATAAATACGTACCTACCTGCTTAGATTTTAGCGTCTGCCCAAATTTGAGCTCATATTAATAAAAAAAAAGCTGCGAAATTTGGTAAATTACTCACGCAATTACGTGACAAGTCCAAAAAAAGTGTCACCCAATTCCGTGATAGCAAAATATAATATTGGCTCAAAGTCGTCATTTTAATTAAGACCAGATAAAAGTAATAAAATGACATCAATCTTGTCTACTACACTCAAAATAAGTCAATAATTTCAGTTAAAACCACAAATATTTGGACATAACTACTATAATTCTGTGATAGCACAGAAACCACTCAACCGCTAAAACGCTAATATTTTTGACGAACAAAATAAGCTCTAACACGAAAAAGACGCAGAACTATGACGATTTTTTTACTGCCACATCAAGGGAATATCAATTACAATTCATTTTATTAGAAAGAAGCTAAAACATCGATTAAATACTTACATAAATACAGCAAAGTTCGCCACCAATTCACAAACACTGCCGAAACCGGCGAGATTCGCGCGCGAACTGACAAAACCGTTAGCTGTTTCTATCTCGCTCACTCGAGAATCCCCAAACTTTACAGACGAATTTGAACTTTATCACAGAGGCTTAAGGTTGTATTTCAAACCATTGATTTCACTAGTATAGCCCTATGATAGCGCTCAAACCAAATATCACCGAATTAGGCGAGTCACAGAATTAGATGAGTTCACCCTACCTACATAATATGAACTGGAGCTCAAAGCAACTAGCAATTTTCTTTGAAACTTTAATTCTATTGAACATCAGTGCAATTTTCTAAAACTCTTTGCGATTTAACTACTTTATTATTCTAAGAATTACTGACGACAATAGCTAAGTGTTTTGACAAAGATATCGTTTCAAAATTTGTCGACTTTTCTTTATGATTTTCCTTTAGAAAATGTTAGGCTACGACTGCGGCCTCAATCGAGTCGAGTCTTTTGTTAATGCGTACCCGTTACAGTCCCACGGAAATACAGGTATCACTAGCAACACTACTCTATAATCTCGTCGTAGCCTCCTATTATGCATAGAATTAGAAAACAACAGTTGGTAGGACAATGAAAAAAATCCCATAGCTACATGGAAAATCTAATGCTATTAGAGGCTATTATGTTCAACATACCTAGAAGCATTAAATGCAGGTAGTGTGAAAATTACTGTTTTTTCCTCAGACACAAAATAAGCCGTGGCGTGGTGTTGTGACAGTTCAAGTTGAATTTTAAAACAATAATAACAGACAATAGCTGTTGCTGTATTTATTTTGCAGCGTCTAACCACTGGTTGGGGCAATGTCGTGGAAAAACGGAAAAAATACATTGAATATTTAGAGTCTAGGACTTGACTGACTGACGTCTTCCCTTCACAACACTGTGATATCGATTCTTTTTATTAGAATGCTGTCATTCTTAGGTATTTCAGATTTGAATAGGTACTGTACCTATAGGTGCTTTTTTATTTTCTCAAAACGTTACAATCTTGTTACATACCTATAGTATTTATTAAAATAATTTATTGTGGCCGACTAGTAGAAAAGTTCATATTCCTTTATGTAACCAAGTAATCCTATACATGGAAAAAATTCTATAGTTTTTCAGGTGTTAAACCAATAACAATTTTACCTACTTCTTTAAGTATAGGCTGTATTTATGTGATTTTCAGCCCATAGCAAGGCTTTTCTTACTTCCAAAAGATAATAATAGATCACTCCTTAAATATATAACAACGCTACTTATGGGGTTAATGGATCTTATGAAGGATGAAAAGCATCCTATAGCACCCCAAAGGACACATGAAGCTCTGATGAATTGCTCTGAATGCTATTATTTCAATAATTCAGCCCCAAACTGGGTACTGCGAAACATAAATATGCCAATTGAAAAAAGCAACAATTTGATTTAAACTAATTAGTTAACCAATAGTTATTTTCATCCAATATATGACTTATATGAAACTATACTTTGAAAAACTTTTGGAAAAAAGATGGGTCAATTTTGGCCCAACGTATTCTTTAACATTGGCATTATGTCCACCTCGCCAATTCATAAGTACTCAAGTAGGTTGTTATAGGTAACCACAATAAATATAACCCTAGAAAAACAGATGGCTTTTCAGGCACTAACAAACGCATTGGTGCATCAGCGTCCAACCAAACCTTTTTCTACAAAGTATCTTACTATATCGACTACTTACATATTTTTCCGTAAGATTGCCCGCACTCCTAACGCAAACGTGGTATGTAATATTAACCTTAATTAAAGAGCAAGTCAAACCATCAGTAAGGTGAGCTACTCATTAGTAGTAGGCTACTAAGTACCTACTGTTAGATTACTAACTACGGCCTGTGTAAGTATAAGGCAAGTAGTGAAAGAAGTTCTTTCTTTGAAATTTTACGAAGGTAAATGCGTCGTAAATTATGGAATTTTCAGTGTATATACATGGTGTTCATATAGATAGTCAGGTGCGTTCAGCGCCTGTAGCATCGAATCAATTTGCAACAGTATCTCGGCCCGCTGCCCGCTACGCTCGCCGCTCGTCTCGTAATCACTGTGATCGTGCGACCGACGCCGCGGGCCGCGATTATGTCATTAAGTGCAGCCTCACTATGTCCCGGATATCAAAGTCGATGAAAAGCCCAATAGGAATATCGCCGACAGCTATCGATCAACCAATTGTTTCCAATGATACGTTATAGTTTTTGTAAAAGTTATTGTTGGTCAGTGCAGCTCTACTTTTCTGTTTTTAAATGGGAGGCCCGCAGGTTAAGGGATTCTTTTTAAAGATTTGCATTATGTCCAGAAAATAAAGAAACCTCTAAACTTACATTAGTGATCAACAAGAGAATTTAAATTACTGCTTTTAATTTGGCATGTTTACGTCTATGTTTGAACCTTTTGCGTTCAAGATATTAAACACCAAAATCTAGGTAGATACCTACTATCCCGCATACCTGTTGTAAGTAGATACAGCACCGCAATTGTAGGTATATTACCGTAGTTAAACGACTAAAGCTGTAAATCAGCCTCTGTAAATCTTTTAACACAAAGCACAAATGTCAAACCGAACTTGGGACGTTCATAAAATGGGCAGTTGGTCACAAACAAAATAGATACACTCACGAACTTTTGTAAGCAGACAATATCCGTGAGTTTTATAGCAAGTAATGTGAGAATAAAGTAGATTGTGCGCATGTGGGCGTGTCCCGGCCGCCGATTGGACCGGCCCACGCCAATGCGTGTGCGCCGAACAGAAGCCGCCCGACATGCTCTTATTATGTGTTTCGTAAAGTAAATCCTTTATTACACACAATTTTATGTTATTTTCATTGGGATTTGTGAACATGGGTTTCCAATATCCCATTGCACAATCCAAGAATTATTATCCACGGCAGTCGCGATTTCTATAGCGATTATACCTTTACATCTTGTGGCGACTCTACGTAAGGTGCAGGTACTTACAAGAGACATTTAAAACATAAATATGACATGCGTGCGAGCAGTCGTTTAAGAAATGTGACCTTAGGAATAAATAAGTGGTCTTTCCATCCAATCAAACCTGCCAGTCAGCTTCCTAAGAACATTTAAACGTCTGATATTACCAATAATTGAAGACGTTGGATCATTAAGCCTGGCGGGTCTGGTTCTATGTTGATTACTCGTAGTTATCAAGAATTTGAGCATCGATCGACCTATTACAGAGGTACGAGGACTACGGGCGCTTCTTCGTAATAACCATGATGATACCTGAAATTATATGATTTGTGAGGAATTTTGTTGAAAATGGCGAAAACATTACAGAAAAGTACAGGGGTCGTAACGACGCGGGGCGGCGCACCGGCCCTGCGGCCCCAGGGCAACCGCTCCGCAGGCCGTATGCAAATTAAACGTAATCAAAATAATAATTTCGTATGAGGCAAGGAGAAACAGAACGGTACAAGAGAGTGGTTAAGCTCTCGCTCTAGCGCGCTCAACATCAGTCAGCGAGAAAGGAAAAACACCTGCCGCCCCGACCACCGTCCATCGGAAATGCAAATAGCCAGCGCCCGATTCGCTTTTATTATTTTGTATTGTTTCAACTAAGGTAATTACACACACGATAGCGGCTTAATGCGCGATATTACTGTAAGTGGAGTGAAATATTTCAGTAGTGATTATATGGTTAAGCAGGGCAGTCAAAACGTGATGAAGTCCGCCATAGGAACGATATAAGTAAATTGCTTTAATGGTGCTTTCTAGTAGCAATTGTATATATGAATTATGCACACTTCGGTCAATTATGCGTCATTTAGAAGACGTTAGTGTACCCTATTAATGAAATTAACTGTTATTGTTGTTTGTATCGGTATGTGTGCGCCCAGGTACCTACATGTTTTCCTTTATACTTTTGTTCGTCTATCATCGTCTGATTTAACTTATTGGTAAGAGTATTTCTTCAAGAGACTTTGCCTAGTTACCACTCTTTTGCCGGTGGATTTAACGATTTATACACAGGCCTATCACATGCTGATATTTGCAACTTTTACATTCGTAACTTCGTCCAGACTAAGGGCCATGACATTTTGAAAAGAGCTTTTGTTTTTGAACTATCTTGTAACACCGTCAAGCTACAATAGATAGGGACTGGATTTTACACCAATATTTGGACACTTAGAAAGTTTTGCGATACTACAAAAAAATATACTAAAAAATTATAATTTTTTAATTATAATTTTCACTCTCAACTCTCCATTGGGGTCTATACACAGTTTCATACGTCTACTAAACCAATTTTCATAACACATTTTCCAGTCCGCATCAGACCCCTTTTTAATCCCCTTCTCAAATGCAACCAGTGCATCTTCCGGTATTGAAAACTGTTTTCCCTTGACTAGATTTTTTATTTTGGGTACCAAAAATGATAAAGCCTCCATAATGATATCTTAAACGCGCTGAGACGAGCCTGCTTCAAATTTTGCTATCATGTCTCGGCACCATTCTACCTGAACCTCCTTCTGAGCCTGCGTTAGATTTTGCGGTACCAGCGTGAAACTATCTTCCTTACCCGAAGATGCCCGTGTAGAATTTCATGCACACTTCCCGATCCAATCTGCAGTATAAGCTGAACCTCTTCATATGTAATTCGCCTATTCTCTTGAATATTTTTTTTCACAGCCAACACGTTTTGTTACGTAATAGCCGTCATAGGGCGGCCACTTCTTTCTTCGTCCACCAAAATTACTCGACCACGCATAAATCGTTGAACCAGCGGCAAACAGTCGCTTTAGAAGGGCTTTTTCTATGAACACCGTTCGAAGTCTTTCAAACAATTCTTCTGGTTTTAGTCGATATTTGAAATCGTACAAAATCATCGCGCGAAAATGTTCTCGTTGTAAATCCACTTTTCAGTAAAAATGTGGAGGGAATTTCAAATTTCGAATGTTATATTTTTTTTGTGATAAATAGTCATAGTTTTAATTGACATCAAAACCAGCCAGTGTCCCATAGACAAAAACTGTTAGTCGCAAAACTTTCTGAGTGACCTGTGTATTACAGCTGCTGCTGCTGTTAACGTTTGGAGTTCATTTATACCAAGCAAAAGCCTATTCCTATCAAGCCATAATCCATGGCATATCTCGCTCCTAGGTTTTTCACTATCACATTATTTAACACAGTTACTTTAAAGATAGGATAATTGAATATGTTCGATGTCTGTCTCTATATACGACAAGTTGACGTAATAGGACTAGAGACAGATAATCAGCATACCTACACAAAATATAGTTACCTGTAAAGGCGATAAACACTCACGATTCTAACGTGATAATAATGTACCCAAGGAACAAATTGGCGTCTACCATTTGAGGTACATATCGCTGCAGGCTTTTTAACAAATAAATGGTACCTAGGTTATTAAATTTAAAGGTTAAAGCAGAAAATACCGATACCGAATACCTATTAATCAGACACTATTTAAGGCTTGTAATTTCTGGAAATCAAATTCAATGGAAACGTTTCTTCAAATGACTATCGTTTATATGTAGAAATCATATCAAGGACATCGATACTAAATAAAGCTTATAGCTTGAGGAAAACCATAATTAATATTGGCACAAAATAAAGGAAACATGTTAAATAAATTAAAGTCGAAGTTCCTTTTTTTTTTCAGATCAAGATCCCCGCCGACACTTTGCTATCAGCAGCTCAATGATTATAATAAATATGCTTCTCTATAAGAGAAGAGAACAGAGATACCTAAACGCAAAAACGCGCTTTGTTCTCTTCTACGTGGATCACGCTAATAAAGGTCATGCGAAACTTAACAAATGGTGCTCACGAACAAATCAATATATACATACATAATTGAATGCTTTTCATGTTTAAGAGATACTTAAGTACCCATAACTTAAATAACGTTAAACGCTTCGGTTCAATGGAAATGTATTTGCATGTTCTCTTACCCCATACCCGGCTCGTTGCCACATTCCTGCTCACCGCAGAGACGAAAACGCACAAAGCGCAGGAGTATGGCCTGGCGGCACAGTTGTCAGAGCTACCGTTTAATTAAGGCCACGCTTGGCTAGCAGCGAGCCGGTGGTTAGAATTCGTCACGCCGCACGGCAATTGGACACGATTAAAAATAATTTTCATTTTTGATGTCATTTCGCTCGTTACTGCGGTCCCTGATGCGAATAATTCCTCTGTTATGAGGACCTGTATAACATTATGTGTATCTACTAGCGGTACTGTAAACCGCATATTAATTTGATGCTATTTGCATCAGAGATAATCACGCTGTTTGCGTATCGTATATAATATACTTACGTTGGCGCTGGTTTGTCGCATACGTATTTGTACTTCAAGTACTTCTATTTTTATTCGGGTGGCCACTGAAAATCAGCGCTGTGCTGTGGGTCCCCCATAGCACAGCATTTGAGTGGAAGCCTTCTTGTCACAGTCATGTCGTGCAACTGCCGACTAATTTCTGTTTTATGCTCGTGATTTATTATGTACTTTTAGTTGTTTTCTGATTACTCTTGTCTTTTACGTATGCACGTGTTTCTGTGACAAATAAACCTATTTTTCTTTCTTTTAAGTACCTATTTAAAGGATACATTTGATCAAAATGGCCGATCATTTCAACAAATGAATATCATTCTACGTATCTAGGTGATATTTATGGGATGGTAATGGTTATTCTCAATATTCTCTGTTTTACGATACCCGATTTTAAAAAACCGTAGGCAGTCTTTAGTGCAACCCATGTTGTTGTGTTTTCCTTCTGAAGGATTTTTTTCTCTCAATCAAGTTCTGGCCAAAGGCATGATGACCAAAACTCTCTTAAAACAACACAAACACCAATTTCGTACCTACAATTAACAAGTAAACCGAACCGTTTTTTCAAGTTTCAACGCATCTCTACTAGCAATTTTGCCTATAATGGTAAAATACTTATTATGGCCAAAACGATAATCCAAAACTATTTGGGTTCTATACACACTCTTAGTTTGTGGAAAATATATTTTTCTAAGTGTTTTACTAAGCTATTTTAATGTTATATGCCTGCTACGCCATACATCGTTATTTTTCAAAACTAACTCTTATATTTCATTTTAAATAGGTATACTCATAGTATATTTTTAGAAATAGGCAATAGTTTTTATATATTGTTGTCCTTAACTAAGTTAGGGAGCCTCTACGAAGCCGTAGACCCTGCGTAGCACGGTCTACGAAATAATAGATTATAAAAAAAAAAAAACGTGTTTCTTTTACTGAATGTTCTTTCTAAAGTATGAATTTGTGTTTCTAATATCGCATTTTTAATCATGCAGAGAACAAAAACAAAATATCGACGTTTTAAAAAAAAAGATATTACAGATGTTTTCCATTTAAAAAGGATTTTTCTAGCCTGACAAAGAAGGTAAACAAAATAATTTATCTCATCTCTCATTATTATTATTTTACTTGCATACTTAAATCTAAATTGAGCTCCACACTGTATTAAGGGTCCCCGAAACGATCAATTGCAATTGTCAATGCATACGTGAATGAAGATTTCAAATGTTAGACGAATGAAGCTCCAATTCAATTGGTGTCATTTACGCACAGGGGTACGTAAATGACACATCTTCAATTAGACGCGACTTTTCTCAGCACAGTTCAGAAATTGAATGAGGGCATTCAATTTCTGAACTGTACTGAGAAAATTCGCGTCACATATAAACAATATGATTTTAAGCGCAAAGGCATTTCTTGCAATAACTCTTGCGGTTTCAACTCAGAAAAAAGAAAAGATAGATGTTTGGTATGAAGAATGGTATAAACTGAGATGAGACAGAAAATTTTACGTCCGTCATGTATGCTGGCGGAGTCACTGAACATTAATACTGGTGCGTCAATAGACATAAACATTTTTTTTTTTCAATCGCTCAATTGTATTTTGTAGACGATCATTTCGCGCATCAATGTGTATCAATCACGTACACATTGACATTTGCAACTGATCGTTTCGGGGATCCTTTAGAAATATCATAAATGTAATTTATGATATTTCATGTAATTGTTGTAACATTATTTTTATTAGTATTGAAATTCTATGTCTCACGCGAGACACCTTCTTTTAATTTAATTACCTTGGGTTATTCTCAAAGCTGCACGTCTGTTGTATATTTAACATATGTAGTACCTTGTAACACATGAGTACAGTCATGAGTAAGTATATACATACGGACATAAGTAGCATTTACCGACACAAGGGCACTGGTTATTACGCAAATTACGGCAAATAATAGACCGGTGACAATTAGATGATTTTCTTGAATGAGCACCAATTGCTGGGTATCTTCCTTACCCTACATACAGGTGAACGTGTGAGAAACAATTACATTTTAGTCCTCTTCAATATTTATCACGGATGCGTCAATCTCAATTGTCAAAAATTATAATTTTCAACAGCCAAGGCAAAAACACGATTGCTAATCGTTGATAACTGTCTTCTACCTGTTTTCTTTAAAGAAAACTTCATCATCATCATCATTTTAGCCGAAAGACGTCCACTGCTGGACTTAGGCCTCCCCCAAGCACCGCCACTTCAATCGGTTCTGTGCTTTCCGCATCCAGCGGAAGAAAACTTATAATTAGACTGAAGTATTGCTAACGTAATTACATATATCTTTTTAATTCATAAGCTTTCAGCTGAATTACCTACACCGGCCGTGGTCATGGATAGATTTTATATTGTTTCCATACGATTGTAGTTAAAATACATTGTATTTAACCAAAACTAGCCACATCGTTGTACATAGATAAGTACATGGGAAAAGACTAGAGTTTCTGCAGAATTGTTTGTCACCGAATATTGCAATCTTGAAAATAATAAAAGAAAGGTATTTTTTGTAAGAATGACAATTAATTTAATACCATCGTAATTCTGTCGATGAAGTTATTATTATTTTTCTACAATAATTGTTTTCCTACTGGACTGTCTGTTTTTGTTAGGAAGACGAATTATTTGAGGAAACTTTTCAGGTAAGTATCCTTTTTAAGCTAGTGTGAGACCGTTACTAGAGCACAATCTGGACTCCGAGAAGTTAAGTAGATATACCGATATACGATGATTTTATAAACATTTGAAGAAGATTCATTTCTGACCTTACGGTAATGCTACTTTGTAACGTCGACGACAACAGTACGTAACTAAAAACAAATAACAGAAGAATATTCATGTCAATACAAGGATAGTTTACCAAAAGTAATACGTAGCTAAGGTAGGGAGTTGTACCTACCATAGGCCTGAATCCTCATTACCATACACGTTAATACCGAAACGATTTGCCGATTTGAGTTCACGCTTTTACCGGCAGTCGGCATTACCGACGGTTCGGCGGCGGCGGCAGTGCGTTAGATGTGCGCAATTTGCCTCCATTTGCCGTAATGACAGGCCGCGTCTGTGCTCATGGATGCTGCATAATGAGCCGATCCCGCCGATTGATCTGCGTTTCTATGCACCTACCCATAACTAGGCGTAGCTCGTAGGTAGCCTGCCAGCAGCGAATGGTCTAGCATTACTGTGTTGTAATTAGAAGTGATTGGAGCGATTTGCTCAGGATATCGGAAGCTGTAGGTAAATACGTAGCAGAGTGCCAGTTGAAGATGGAGCATTACGTTTTTTAAGTAGGTTTGAGAAATGTAGCAAGTTGCCATTGTGTTTGGAGCCTCGGCTTTTCGCAAACAAAAGATTGGGAAACATAATTACTTATTTCAAACGAAAAGTACCTGGGCGACCGAGCTCTGCTCTGGTGAAAATAGATAATGCTCATTTAATACTATAGGAAAGTTCATACTAATCCATGTATAGTACCTACTAATTCCATGCTGCCATGATAGCAGGTACTTATTAATTCCATGCTGCCATGTCATTATTCAATATCTTGTTCTAAACTTTGGGCGACCGAGCTCTGCTCGGGTGAAAATACGGAGAAAACGAATTTTCCCAGATAGGTATGAGACTTAACTAGACCGATTTTTCGCCCCCGTAAACCCCTATATTGCAACTTTCATTTAAATCGTTAGAAATACTCATTTATCTTTATATAAATATTGCTCGTTTAATAGTATAGGATAGGATAATACCTGCATAGATAATTACCTACAGCCTACAATTTACGAGTTCTCTTTTCAAAATACTCTAAATGTGGAAGAAAAATGTTTTCATTTAGGAAAAACAACCGCTCAAGTTAAGCTTTCCTAAAATCTCATTTTCACCTAACTGAATTTTCAAATGAAAAATCTAGATCTAGAGTTACAAATCACAGAAAACTGGAAAAAGCTGACTATAACTAGCACTGGTTAGACACAGTTATACTCGTATTATTGATATCACTAACCGATATTATCCAAATAACAACCGATACATAATAAATTCTTCTATTAAGGGTTGTTTGACCAAAACGGGCGCGGGTTGGGAGCGGCGGCCGCCATCGAGGGTACCTACTGGAACGAATGAGTTACAAAAGCATATGTTTTGAGCCCTAGAGCACACCTTATCATTTACCACATTACGTGGACAATGATTACAGTAATCTGCTCATGAGGGTACAATAGCGCTGCACTCGCTCGCCGAGCCACCGCATGCGATATCACGCGAACAGGATGATTCAAATTAGGAATTGCGATAATGTTGGATATCAGTTTTGTAAGAATGTGTCACTGATATTAGATGTATTATGTAGGAGGTACCTATGTTGAATTTAATAAAGGAACATCACAATATTGATATAACATTGCCTAGTAATGTCTATTTTCCAAGTTTTTACCCTTCTAAATGAATTTTTGGTATGATTATGATTACCAGAAGGTAGTATATACCTATATACTCCTGAAGGACTTCTAGAACTGACGTTTTTCCTTTATTTACTAAAGTTACTTTTATATCCTCTTTTACTTTCCCATTTTTACCTACATCAAAACTAGATAAAAATTTTATCTATTTACAAGATTTTTTACGTGTATTCTTTTCTTAAAGTTGCACAAAGACAGTCTCCTATAGGTTCTGTTATTTTGGCCGCACAGAGTTTTTTAGTATTCAGCTCTCTTTTAGTTTAGTGTGAACATCGTTTTATAACAAAACTGTCTGTATTAATAATATGCCGAAAAAAGAAACATCATGTATTACAATTGTATTAAATTTAATAGAAAATATGACCCTTTCACTGTTCCACATAATTAAGGAGTGCGCGACGGCACAAAAGACTCGATCGCTACATGTTGTTAACTCCGTTTTATTCGTTGGAATCGGTTGACAATGGCTCGCCCCAATACCCTTTCTTCGGCAATTTGGTGCGCAGCAGTCTCCGGAAGTTAGACCTGCACCCTGGAATTAGGGATCTTTAGGCTCTCCAGGAATCGTATTGTTGTACCAAGGACTCCGCCCCGCAAGAATTTTGACACGAGAAGTCAGCACGTGTCACGTTTTGCTTTGATATTTCAATATTTTCTATAGTGAGGGAGAGTAAAAGGGGTCTTTAAGAATTGCCGTTATTTTTGGAGTAGGTAACGGGAGTTTAATTTTGAGAAAACAAATAAGAAGGTAAAATTTTTCATTGTGTCAATGTAGGTATAGGCAGCTAAGCTTTTAACGTGCACGTCTTTCTACATTGTTCTTACTTGTATAATTTCAACATGAATGATGTAACCAATATTTTAAATTACCTAATAGTGTCCGTGGAGTATTTTGCCCGTTCTTCTCCATAGGAACCTACAACGCTTTTGAATGGGCAACTACCAACTAGTTTCTGAGGTTCATCTTTCTGACTGACCGACCACTTGACAATTCAAAAGTGCCTGTAATTGGTTTATTTGAAATAAATGCTTTGAGTTTGAGTTTTGAGTAGATACCTAAGTAGTCCAAAATTAGTGTCCGACTGAAAATTAATTAACAGCCGAAAACGAAAAACAAGTTTCGGCTTTAGTATTATTTATGGCCGAAAATTAAAATGATTTAGACATTAAAAAATATATTAATATATTTCCGCGGTATACTGAAATCTTGTTTTTTTTTTTAAATCTAGAGAGAGAAAGAGCAAATATAGGCTTTAAAAGAAATAAAACACGATAATTCCATTAGAGGACCCAACATTTCGTGTATAAATTTATTTTTGTATTGATTGCGACAATTTACGACCTTCTGATTTTCGGCTTGGCCGAAGCTTCGGCTGGTTTATGGCTGAAAACGAAAATATGGCCGAAACATGATTTTTTGGCCGAAAATGACCGAAAACGAAGCTTCGGTCGGTCACTATCCAAAATGTACCTATCAAGACTCTTTGTTTCTTGCTTACCTACAATAATTTTAAAAAAAAATTGGCAGCAGGAAATATAGCAGGTATGTAACATAATGTATTCTTAAAATAGTTGATCGATGGCACCAGATCACTTAAAGCGCATCATCGACTATCAATAAAACCAAATTATCTCGTTGGGTCCAGATGACCTTGTAACCATGAACTTGCAACCACTGATTACCGAATTACCGGCTCCTCTCGCCTATACTTACTGCGGCGATTTAAATAATAAATATCTTATCTAAATAACACCCAAGCATTGTTTTACCCTCGACGATCATATACGTAATGACTTATATTATCTCGAATCACTAATAAAATTAGGCTGGCCGCGTAATTTGACTTAATTTTGCCAGAATCATGTCTGAATCAGACCCAAATTATTTATATAACTTGTATTTTCAGAATGAAGAGCTGATAGGGAAACGGTAATTCTGACACATAGTCGCCTAGATGATTCGCAAAGTACTTATGGAGAAATTGTAGTGTAAGTATACGTTTTTTTTTTAACTAAATGGGCAACACCAAAGATTTAGCAATTAACAATGTAGGTACAACATAAGTAATTATTTGTAGATCTATCTAGAGTTGGTAGTCATTAGAAAACACAGGTGATATTAATTACTCTATGTGTACAGGTAATGAGACGAAACAAGAAAAATATTCCTAACGATCACAAAAACTGAAAACTGAACACCTCAGCATAAATAAGACCATTAGGTACTGGAGTAGGTATCTAAATACCAGCGTAATGAACATCCCTAGCTAGCTGAAGCTAATGATGACTGTATGAGCGATGTTCACAGAGAGACTACGTATTAATTAATCCGCCATATTACTTAATTGTCCCCGCCCCGCTCCCGCGCCCGCTACGCTCCACTCACGCTCCTAATTGCACCAAAGTATTTCCGCTACAATAAGTAGGTACCATTTCTGCAATCATTATTAGGTAATATCAGCTACTGGTAGAATTGAACTTTTTATGGGTTGTATGTTTTGTTACTATGTAAGTATGTAGGTACCTATAGAGGTCACGAAGAAATAATAAGTAATTGCATAAAAAATATTACCTAAGGTTTATACCCAAGTGATTTTTGATGTGTAAAATCTTTCCTCTCGCTTTCCTGCAATCTGTGCATAGGTATCTATAACCTATAAATCTGTGGGAGTGATTTCGTGAAAAGGTACGAAAGTGTGTAACAGGAAGCTGGGGAAGCGCACGCTATTTGATTTGACCAATAAGTCTTGCGCTGCTAGAGTTGGCCGGCTGAAACGACCTTGACGAGGATAACCGAATGTGCAACTAATTTCTGCCCATCCCTAATAGCTAATCCATACTAACTTAATATTGTAAATTCGAAAGTAATTCTGTCTGTCTTTCTGTTACCTTTTGACGCCATACTATATTTTGATGGACAGACCAAGATTTGGATTAGGACATAGGGTACTTTTTATCTTGACCTCCAAGCAGGCGAAGCCGCGGGCATAAACTAGAAGGTAATTAACAATTCTGCGAACTAAGCTATTGCCGAAACTATAAGTCACCTAGCAGTGGTGCTATGGAAGGGATTGATTTGAAATTGCAACCTCGCGGTTGCTATACTTTGCTAGTCGGTTTATCCGTCTGGAACCAATATAGTGTCCACCATTGCAGGGATAAGCTACATTCTCTGAACTCGCGGGTCTCGTTTTAAAAGAAAGTTTAATAAGAAGGACCCTCTGCACATGTCATCATGACAGACTCACTGTTTCTTCAAAGCTGTTGAATGCAAAAGGTGATTGAGGTTTGTTTTTTCGGGATAGACAAAGCGACAGGCAGGATTTTCAGTGTCATTTTTGTATTTCTTGCAAGACCCTGAATAAAAATTGCTTTGACATCATTTATATGCAGTATTTTTATCTCACGAAGCGACGCGCGCTTTACTTGTGGTAACCAAGTGTACAAACACGCTGTGAATATGAGAGTGAAGATGAGTAGTGTCAGCACATAACACACACACACTTCCGACTTCACCATTGTCACGGACGGTACCGAGAACTCCTGCGCTTACACACACATTCACAGCGTGTTTGTACACTTGGTAACCACAACCACAAGTAAAGCGCGTGTCGCTTCGTGAGATAAAAAACCTGTACATGATAAAGGTAGGTCTAGCTACAGGGTAATTCATTGGAATGGGTCAGAACCTTGATAAGTAGAATGCAAAGTCTGAAACTGTTATTGGTAAAACTTGTTCAAGGTTCCACCGAAATTCAGTTACTTACCTTAAAGAAAAACTCAGTAGGTACTTACTCAACTTTTACCTACCTACAGAGTTTTTTCGAATTCCTAAGAGCGGTTTCGCACTACGTCCGATCCGAATCCGAATTAAAGATTCGAATTCAATCCAGGCGCGGTCGCAGCTCAAGATTTTGGGGGGGTCACCATGGGTGCCGAGGAATATTTTTAGGGGGGGGTTTTTTTTATCTTGTTGGTCTAGTGGTCGCAAGCGCTACTGCCGGGTAAAGTGTTATTTGCGCTACTGCCGGGTAAAGTGTTTATCCATTAAGAATGATATGAGCAAATATCTCAACTCCACATTACTTATGCTATTCAGGGACGCGGGTAGTTGCGGGCAACTGTCAAAGTAGCGCTAGCATAGCTTTAACCAAAATAGAAGAATTTTTTGGGAAACATGTTTTTTCACAATAGTTCTTTCAATATTATAAACGCAGTCAACAAGGGAAGCCAAAACACAACACAAACTTGACAGGTTAAACCTATGCTAGCGCCATCTAAGAATCTAAAGTTTTCACCGGCCAACCCCGCAGTCGCAGTCGCAGCACTTTTTGATAGATAGTAGGTATTATAACAGTAGATTATGAGAAGAGCGAGCAAAGCCAGCTTGACAATTTAAACAACCAGTCTTGGATAGGTTAGGTTTTGTTAGATATTTTCAATTCTAAGAACTGTTTTGAACTGAATGCAGAATGCAAGAGCGAGCGAAGCGAGCTCGAAAATTTTACACACACTCGGATAGGTTAGATTTTCTTTTGATCTTTCCAAAAGAATTAGGAATTAGTTGCTTTGTCAAAGTATGAAGAAACATAATGTAGAAGGCAAGAGCGAGCGAAGCGAGCCTGAAAATTTTAGTACTCCACCCTGAAAAGCTTCTGTTTTTTTTTTTACCATTATACAGAAATAGAACTTACTGTTATGAAGAAAAGCTTACTTAAAATTAACAGTTTTACAGTACTAAGTAATTTATGTTTTGGAATCTGGCCTTAACCTTAGACTTTCAAACCCGTATGAGTGGGGTGCCCAAATTTTCGAGTTTGCGTCGCTCGCTCTTGCATGCCAAGATCCTCTATTTTTATAATTGAACGATTTTTGGAAGGGGAAAATCTTATGGGTTCACGTCACCAACATGTATGCTAATGTTAACAGCACAGCACCTATGGGTATGAAGTGTTGCGCTTGTTGTTGCTCGGGAGTGCCAATATATGTAAAAACCAGACTAATGTTAATAATATTTTCATTTTTGCTCATAAAATTAATTAGAAAATCAAAAAAATTAAAACTGCCACGGCTTGCCGTGGCTGTAGTACAGTTTTAAAAGTTAGTAATACGTGTAAATCATTCAGGCTCCCGGCAGCGTGAAAGATTTGGGGGGGGGTCATGACCCCCAGGACCCCCCCCCTCGGACCGCGCCTGATTCAATCCGAATTGGGAATGTTCTAAATTCGGACGGACAAAGATCGGATCTAGTGCGCAACATGTCAATGGCACAACCCCTCATACAAATTCAATACTCTAAGTTTACAGTATTCCATGCCGTCAAGAATTTTTGTCATTTTTTTATTCATGTTAACACAAAACAGAAAGTTATTTTTCCATCATTTTTCATGAATATTCAGAAAAATTCGGGCGGTCAGCTGCCGATGGGCGACATTGTATATTCCTGTATCTATTAAGTATACACCTGTGATATTCCTGAGCTAGAAAATAATACAGTTCGCAACCTTTGCTGACGACACAGCTATCATGGCTGTTGGAACTAGTCACGAAGAAGCCGTAGAAAGCTTCAAGAGTCCGTAAATCGTGTCTCATTAATGTCGTTTATAAATCAAACTCAATAAAAGAAAATCAGGATAGTTTTGACTTCACCAATAAAAAGCCACAATACTTCCCGATCATCGTTTCAGCCGACAGACGTCCACTGCTGGACATAGGCCTCCCCCAAGCACCGCCACTTCAATCGGTTCTGTGCTTCTCGCATCCAGCGGATTCCTGCGGCCTTCATCAGGTCATCGGTCATCTTCCCGGTATTCATGAATAATCAACAAAAACCATTTGACCCTGGAAGCAAAACTGCGTTGGAAAGAGCATGTCAAAAATAAAAGAGCCGAATTAGATATTCCACACAAAAAAAAATGTATAGGCTAGCTAGACAGTCGCCATTGTCAATATTTAAAAAAAAAACTTTTTACAAAAACAAAACAACCGACTACCAAAAAAAAAACACTAAGTACAAAGTGAAAAATAACTTTAATTTCGGAAGTCGGTGGCAAAAAAACCAAAGATTATTAGATTATTTATTTTGTAAAAAGTTTTACTTTTCATGTTAGAACTTAAAATTATACTTAACTTTATAATAAAATCTAACATACTTTAACCTAGCGTCATTATCATTACTATTTACAGAGATCACAATAATTTGAGAATGCCTCGTTTGGCTATGTCATTGATGTAGGATTTCTATGATAATTAAAAGTCTAAAGAAAGTAGGCCAAACGAGGATTAACATATCATTAAAGTTTAAAGTTTAAAATGATCTGGGCAATTTTAGTTGGCCATATCATGAAGTGATCAATTTCTATGATCTAGCCACGACATATACATTTTAACAAAATTATTGTTTTTGTTGTTTGCGGGCCGAAAGGTTCTGGAATGGCGACCGCGTACCGGAAGACGTAGCGTTGGGAGGCCTCCCACAAGATGGACCGATGACCTTGTTGAAGGCTGCGGGAACCCGCTGGATGCGGGAAGCACAGAATCGGTCGAAGTGGCGGTGCTTGGGGGAGGCCTATGTCCAGCAGTGGACGTCTTTTCGCTGAAATGATGATGATGATGATTGTTTTTGTGATAAAAAAATATTATAATTGTTCGTTTACGTTTAAAAAAAAAAAAAAACCAGCAGGAGCTTGAATATTGTTTTGGTGTCTTGCCCAACCAAGGTACCAGATTATTGTCATTACGTGACAACAACAACCAGCGGTTCTGTTCCCTACAAGGCAATTACAATAGTACCCTAAAATAACTTCCAAGACAGAATCACTATCATGTTCAGTGTCAAATAAAACATAGGAAAAGTAAATTATCTGGGAAACATGACGAGACTTAATACGTCCTCTTAATAAATAAAGATTGTTTCCACCAACCCGTATTATCATTTCTTGGGAGTGTTCCAGTTCCGGACACACTTCAACAACATAGATACCATTATCCCTAACATGTTCACCGAAGTGGCTGGTGTATTGATGTCCGAAGCCAATTCCGTTTCTCGTGATGAGTCATGCACTGCCTGTCTATTTGTTTGCATCCAACACACATGACAAACGTAGTTCTTGAGGGCTGAAAATAAACCACAGATAGATTAAACACAGATATTACAGCTTATAAAAAAAAATGTCATATAATAAAATGTTCCTAATAAGAGCATTTTGTCGTTCATAATACATGTCCACAAGTAGTATTATGCATGGTGTGGAACGTCGATTATTATATTTGTCTTGCTCTATGGTTCATTATGGCTGACGTTGACAAATGGTACTTTGAATTCATCTTACATTACTTATTAATTTAATTTAAAAACTGACAAGTTCAGAGAGGCTAAAAACTACGTAATAATTCATTTTTCTATTTTTACTATACAATATATTTACAATGTTCGTGTATATGGAATGTACTTTTTTGTCCATGTCTTTTCTCGCGAATCTTGATAGTACAATTTGTTTATTATTATGCACAATAATGAACATTTATCTTAATGTGCAACGGGGTCCTATCAGTCTAGTGCGCCGGGTGTAGACACACCCGATCGACGCAGGGTGCTTTGGCCCGTTGCCTATCTTAATGTGCAACGGGGTCCTATCAGTCTAGTGCGCCGGGTGTAGACACACCCGATCGACACAGGGTGCTTTGGCCCGTTGCCTATCTTAATGTGCAACGGGGTCCTATCAGTCTAGTGCGCCGGGTGTAGACACACCCGATCGACGCAGGGTGCTTTGGCCCGTTGCCTATCTTAATGTGCAACGGGGTCCTATCAGTCTAGTGCGCCGGGTGTAGACACACCCGATCGACGCAGGGTGCTTTGGCCCGTTGCCTATCTTAATGTGCAACGGGGTCCTATCAGTCTAGTGCGCCGGGTGTAGACACAGCCCGATCGACGCAGGGTGTGTTGGGGCAACACCCCACTCGGCTTCGTTGGCACCGTATGGTATCCACCGAGTGACCACGAAACTGTGGTTTTACCCGGAAGGGGCCAAAAAACCTCGACGAACGTTTTTGGACTACTTTCCGGAAATGACGCTATTAATTGTGTCTTGAAAAAGACAGACAATTAATAGTTGAAGATAGTCGGGTGACTATGGAGGCGTCTCAGGAACACTTGAGCCGCAATCTGGATACTCTGGACACAGCAGCGCAGCACGACCGTCCGCGACCAATGCCGAACGTAGAGTGTATTTTATATTTTTACTGTGTACTTTTTAAATCAATGGATATAAGAGAGCTTACAGACAACCCCACGAGGGCCGACTTCAGTCCATAAGGAGCTTTGTGATCTCCAGTGGTGACTCCACCATGTTTGTTACTCACGTCTTATGTTCCCATCGCGACGTTTTCAGCGTTTTCGTTTCTCACTCGTTTTTGGGCAACGTTTGTTCCCAGTCGCCGAGCCTACGTACCAAGAGACATGTCTTTTTTTTATCTAGAGCATCTCGCAGTTGACCACTAAGGTCGGTTGGCTGCTTTACCGGGCTTTCCTGTGGCTGGTTTAAGCTTCTACACTCAAAGCCTCCAGCCAGGGGCAAAAACTATTCTAAATTAAAACTAGGCGAGCGCTCGCTAAGGGCACCCACTGTGGGGTACGAACCTCTGCTTAGGATGTCGCTGGGGGGAGGACAGCAAGAAGGGACAGGCTGGATCAAACTTAGATATTCATCTTGATTATTATACGGGGTATTTAAAGCTACGTGCTCAGCTGCAACAACTGCTGGCACCTCGTTTTCGAGCAAGGGCCCGACCCTTGGAGGGAGTATCATTTACTCGAGGGCACGGTCGCGATCGCGAAGAACCTCGACGGCGAGGTCGGAATGACGGGTGTCGTCAGTATTTGTATACTTTACTGGTGACCCTATTCTTCTCCTGGAGGAGTGTTATGGGGTAATCTGGGTCGGAAAGGGAGAGACATGTCTTACGATTCAAATGATTTATACTTATAGTACGTAGGGACGGGCGCTTTGTTTTCCCACTTATTGTTGCTAACGTGTTCGTTTCGGCGAGTTGTTTAACAGCGTTTTTGTTTCGAACGTGGTAATAACCTTGAGGACTGAGCCCTCTTGGTTATGCAAACATGGTTGCTGCAAGTCTGAGGTCGGCCCCCGTGTGGGAGAGGATAGGGATGATGAGTAATATTAGAAATGTTCAAACGAATAATGTAATTTGAAAGACTACAACTACAATTTCTAAAACTAAGATGATGATTTCTACGACTATAAAAACTTTTTACAAAAAAAAAAACAACCGACTTCAAAAAAAAAGCACTACAAAGTGAAAAATAACTTTAATTTCGGAAGTCGGTGTCTTTAGTTTTGAATTTTCGTTCTTTGTCACCGACTTCCGAAATTTAAGTTATTTTTCACTTTATAGTGCTTTTTTTTTGAAGTCGGTTGTTTTTTTTTTTGTAAAAAGTTTTTATTTTTTACTTTTTAGTTGTGGAACCTACCTACCCCACACAAATTCGAATACCACTACCTGGTATGTAAATAACAGTGCCAAGAAGTTATCATATCATCTACATACTAAGTGGGAAAAAATACGTATAATTGAAGCTAACTCAAAAACTACCCAAGCAAAGTTAATAAAATTTATATGGGACCACCTCTGAAGTATGATCTACCAAACAAAAAAGGAATCATCAATATCTATTCATAATTCGCGGAGTAATCGCGTAACAAAAAAAAAAAAAAAAAAAACATGCAGACGAATTGAGAACCTCCTCCTTTTGGAAGTCGGTTTAAAATGTTGTTTTATGAATGGACCTACCTGTATGGACCTACGGTCGGCTACGGTCTTCAGCTGTGGGCCTGCACCAACTAAAGCAATAGTCAAATCAAACAACGTTTTCAAAACAAAGTAAATCAATTTGCCTAGCCTTTTCCCAACTATGTTGGGGTCGGCTTCCAGTCTAACCGGATGAAGCTGCAGTATTTCACATGGAGCGACTGCTTATCTGACCTCCACAACCAGTACCTGGGTAATATTACGATACCCCTTGGTAAGACTGGTTGGTGGTAGGTGGTTGCTGGTTGGTTTTCAAAACAAAGTACTAAGGGTCAACGCGCCCTAGTACCAGGCAATGTACATTATAAACAGCGACTTCCACCGAGACACCAAGATGAATGTCGTAAACAACATCCGTACGTAATATATAAAAAATATGCAGAAGCTCATGAACACAGACTTCATCATCACGTGAATATCGAGGCGGCCAACTCCTTGACATCACTGAATTAGTGCGAAGTCTAAAAAGGGTAAAACCTTTGTGAGTGAACTTAAAGTACAGTGCTGACTATTATAAAGAACACATGAATTTAGTGTGAACCTTAAAAATTGTGGTAGGCATGCCTTGTGTCGGTAGAGGTACCAATCTGGGGGCACGGCAGTGCCCTCGCCAAGTAACAGCCGTACTTACCATCCCTTTCTCGAAGCTTGGTGTTTATCTATACTAATAATAAATCTGAGAGTGTGTTCGTTTGTTTGAACGCGCTAATCTCTACTCTTTTTTGGGTAGATATTTGCTTGTATAGTACCTACCACCTACTTGTCAGGTATGTACCTACCTCTAGGTAGATAGGTAAGTAGGCTGGTAGGTACTATTTGTAGGTTAAATAAGAAGTTCTTTTGAAAAAGAATTCCGTTCCGTGTGTCCGGTATACCTACAAATTGAAAACTGTACGACTATTAAAATTTAATATCAAGTAGATGGCTATATTATTTTAGATTTCACATGTAAATGGCCGGGCGAGGCTTGCAGCGTGCGTGCCGCGGGCGGTGGGCGTGCGCCGATCTTTTGACCAATAGCAGACCAGCACCAAACTCACCGAATATTTTCCCTTTTTCTGCGGCCAGTTACATTAATTGTTCATTTGCATATTTTGCCCATTACTCGGAAAATACATGAGATAAATATGTTTTGGTAGGACGTATGTACCTACCTAGTTAATATGCAGGGCAATCCGAACTGTATCAAATAATTTGGTAGGTAGGTAGTATTAGTTGTTCAGAGCAGTGGTGGCCCAGTGGTAACGGCCGCGACTATCGGATTGTAGGTAAGACCATACAGGTACTTTACTTTGTGTAAATTATTTCATCACCACTGCTCTCAAAACGGTGAAGGAAAACATCGTGAGGAAACCGGCATGTCCTAGAACAAATTCGAAGACATGTGACATCTACCAACCCGTACTGGGCCCGCGTGGTGGATTACGGCCCGCTCAACTGGTGGAGACCTGTGTCCCAACAGTGAGAACATTATAGGCTGATTATCCTTATTAGTTCTTACCTACTTACCTATTGATAGATAGTATATTGAGTCAATAGGTTGGTAGGTATCTACGTGCCGCGACGAGGCAGTCACGAGGTAGGTGACTTATCTCGTGACTGCCTCGTCGCGTCACGAAAGCTGAGCATAGGGTCATTCATGGATAGGTTAGGATTATTATTGGGTTTATCCATTTGGATTTGTTCAGTACCAGTCCGAATTCTGGATTAACGGTTAAAGCTTGTCTCTACCCACCTAGGTAAGTACGTACTATCGAAGAAACGCATATCTGTACACTGTAAGGACTATTCTTGCTTGTAGCGCTCGGCCGCTATAGTGTCGCTTACCTACGAAAAAAACGGTCGTGTGCACGGGATTTTGTTTTCAAAATGCTTAGATATACGTTACCCCGATGATACGTAGGTATTCATACTATTATTTATTTACATCGATGAAAGTCATCTTCTCCTATTAGTGTAGAGTACTTAGACGACGTCTCATTTCTTCGACTCCTTATTTCTTACATTTATATTCCTTATACAATCTGTTATGCCTTACAGATTACGTACATACTTGTTTGGTATCTACCTTACCTCTATCTTTATGTAGGTAGATCGTCTAGTTTAAAATTGCACGCCTCACCACTGCTTGTAAAACCGGGTCTCCTGCGCGTGTTTTCTTGAACCATTACCCAAAAAACCTTACACATAAACATTTGTTTTCATACAAATCATCGTGTTTGCATACACAAATGTGTATGGTCACGTCTCTTTGTTGCGATGTGTTTACGTAAAAACACGTGCAGGAGACCCGGCTTTACGTACACATTTCAAATGTTTGTATGAACATTTTTGAATAAATTTTCTAGAATCAGTGGGAGTAGAGACCCTCCAACTCTACTCCCACTGATTCTGGAAGATTTCCAGATAATTGTGTAGGTATAGTACCAAGATGCTGTCCACCGCTAAGAATTCAAGTAGGTTCATACTTTATAATGTGAAATAAACTATACCTAGGTATACTCCTGAAAGACCAACATAAAAATAAGCTCGAACTGTTTTGAGCTCCTCGAGAGCCACGACATAGCCATCATTATGTCGATTCAGCTATTTAAGGAACTTGTAGGTACTTATGTATTCAATACTATGGACCGCCTAGGGTGGGGAACTCTGGTTAAGTATCTGGGGGCACGGTAGCGCCCCCGCCAAGACGAGCCTAAAAAAGAAAGCACTACCTACGCTTTCTCGAACCGATTCGTCGAATTTTCAAACCCCCATAGCTTCGGCCTGGATAATGCTAGAAAGTTCAAATGCTCAGGATAAGATGTAGGTAGTTAGCAGACTTATATAACAAAAGGGGTAATGGTCAATTTTCATAAATTTTCTTCATGAGTGTCGTTCTCATAGTTTTCGAGGGTGCTAAAGCCGATAGTGAAGTCAAAATGTAAATCCAAAATGGCGGCTCTGAAAATTTTCAAATTTTTCATCATGTATGTCGTTTTCATAGTTTTCAAAAGTGAGAAAGGTAGATAGCAGCAAGCTAGCGGTTCACACTGATTGACTGACTCGTGGCTTGTTGGTCTAGTTATCCATTGGTTGCGATTGTCACGTCCCGGGTTTAACATACGAGTGATTAATTAAAAAAGGAAACCCCTCGCGTCCTGCGGACGCAGGACGCGACTGAGGGGTTTCTCCCAATTGTGCTGTATGTGGGGTCATCTTCTATGACTACACATACAGCATAATTGGGAGAATCAACTTTGCACATCATAAAACCAAAACTATTGAGAGGAACGTGGCCAGATCGCAGTCTCAAAGCCATCACAACTTTTTGCCTATTCATCCTGCCCTCGCTGAACCAAAGCATACGTGGAAGAGATGGCTGAATCGTCCTGTACCAAATGCCCTCCGTTAAAGATCTTTTATCGAAATACTCTGACCAAGATAGAATACATCTGTCTCTAACTAGGGGTAAAAGCTCGGTATCCCATGGAGGACAAGCATAAAATTCCCCATCAGACGCGGCTTCATTTGCCAAACGATCAACCATCTCATTACCATCCAGTCCAACGTGAGAAGGAATCCATTGCAATACAACTGTTTTATGTTTCGCAACAAATTCAGCAATGGTTCTTATGATACTATACGCCAGTGGAAGCCCCCTGAACGGTGAAGTACTCGTACATTTCATCAAATGAAGAAGAGCACTTTTCGAGTCAGTGAAAATGACAAACTGATCGCCGTTCAAAGATCTGATATAAGCCAAAGCTTAGCGATAGCGATCAACTCCAAGTGCCTTATTGAAATTTTTGATAAAATACGAAACTTGAAATAGGTAGGTACCAACTTGCGAATCAAAAAAGGCTGCACCACAGTAGTTCTCATGTCTAGAACCGTCCATATAAATACAGTAAAAACCAGAATATTGTTTATTTAGAAACTTACAACATATTGATCTTAAATTATGTATATAATAATAACGCTTTGGTTTATCAACCGAATCTAAACTAGGTTTTACAATACGCGATAAGTCCATATTGCTGACCTAAATATCCATGGAGAACATGCCAATTTTACTACAGCAGTACATTATGTTCTTGCTTTAGGACATCGTGAGTCATAACTAACAGTGGTTTTTTCTTATTTCTCCATTATGGATTATTATCACAAAGACCATGAAGCTTATCCAATATGCCTATTAAAGGAAAATCGTAACACTTAGATTTTAAGTAAAACTTAGGTACCAGCTAAATATCGGCGGCGAATAAAAAGAGGAGGTAATTCGGATTCCATCACGTGAATCGGAGTACTTTTGATAAACCCACCTATTAACCGCAGGCAAATGTTTTGTAATCTATCCAATGAACACCCCACCCGGGTCCCACCAAAACCTTAAAAATATTAATCAGTTTATGTACTTGCTCACGAACCTCATCTATATGTTTCTTCCATCGAAGACCCCTATCTAGCCACAATCCCAAATACTTCACATGGTCTACTAACTATAACAATGTACCGCTTAAACGGACATCTTTAACTGGCCTACGAAAACCTCTATTAAACAAAGAAATTTTACTTTTAGCGGGAGAAATTTCTAAACCGACGTGCGTTAACATGCTGTTGATTAGATCAAGAGCACGCTGGATCTTGTATTCGCCCTCACTAACATAAGAACACTGCACATATAGAGATCTTATTTTGAGTACTCTTCTATGAAGAAAATTCCATAAATATCTACAGATACGCGACCCCACTTTAAAGCTATCCAGAACATTTATTAAAACAGTATTAGTAACATTATTGTACGCATTATTTAAATCTAAAAACAACCTATAGTAGAACAACCCTCGGAAAAACCAGTTTGAATTGCGGAGATCAAGCACAACCCATCCACACACACACACACAACACACACACACACACACACAACACACAAGCACAAGCCATCTAAACACGACCTACCTCTTCGGAAGCCTACTGTATTCGCAGAAAATGTGTTACTTTTTCCAGAAACCATTCCAATCTTATTTAATTCATTGCAACAATATGTTCGAACGGATCACAATTAAATAATTGAACGCACACTACCTCGATACCGTTATTATTCACGTGGACGCGCCTCTGCTGCGCTTTAACAGATTTGTGTACTATAATAGCTACACCGCCGAATGAGTCATCCCGGTCCGCGCGATAAACATCATATCCACTAACTTTAAAATTACTTTCTGGTTCGAGCCACGTTTCACTAAGGGCAGCAATATGTACAGACGCCAGCACATCAAGCTACTACAATCTGTCAAATTTATTTAATAGATTTTCAACTTTATCGCTGAAGTATATGGTTCAAAGTTGATTGGGAAAATTTGACAGATTCGGGTAGCTTGATGTGCTGGCGTCTGTACTTTATCCTGGCGTAAAATTTCATGGAACAATGCTAACTTAGGCCTGATACTTTGGGCATTCCACTGTAAGATATTCAATTTAATTCATTTGTTAGCCATCATAAGGAATGAAAAAGTTAAATAATGCTTTTATCCACGGCCACTCTGAAACAAAACTCACAGAAACTACGGTTAACCATTCTAGGCACAATTGGTAGACACCCCTTGTCTTAAAAATTAAGCTAATCTTTTTAAGGTAAATAACTTCCCTTATTCTGGACCACAACTCGTTGAAAGATGGACATTCATCGTTACCCTTTCCATTATCAGGTGATTGATGAAAGTCTTTATCGTCTGGATCTGCATTCCAAAACATCCAGTCTTCTTTAGGTGGGTTGCTTTTATTTTTCGGAGACTGTACTTTGGGTTTTGGAGGGTCATCACTAACCGTAGTAGGAGTCTGCACTTTGTGTACTGTCGCCTTAGTGTGGATAATTTCGGAAAAAGTGTGATCAAAAGAGGCTCCCGAATTCGATTTTCTTACTTGTGAAGGCTCGTCTGCAAGAGGTGTAAAAGAGACACGATTTTTTGGGGCTACCGAAGCTTGAGGGAGAACGACAATTTCGGGGGGACAGGATTTTTCGGGAGGAACATAACATTCTAGTGCTTTCCTGTTTGTGCAATCAAACTCAGCCATAATCTCCCTTAGCCTTCTCTCTTTCTTATACATTGGACAAGTCTTACTTAGAGATATGTGGTTACCCTTGCTGTTGACATAGGTAAACAATAAAGTGTCGCAATTTTCATGATTCCCACCACACTTCGGGCAAAGCACGTTTTTCGAGGGGCACATTTTCCGCATATGGCCTAACCTCCAACATTGGGAACATTGGGGTATGTACGACAAAACCTTCATGTTTATATCACATACACGAACTGATGCTGGTAGATGATCACCGTCAAAACAAAGTCGAAAGGTTTCGCTGGGGCACCAACCACCTTCATCCCTATTGCGACGGTCTAGCCGCTTGAATGATAAAAGCTTAGCGGGGGACTGACATGAAATATTTCCGAGTATCTCCTCATCAGTAAAATCCAGATCTACATCCTTGATAAGGCCATAGCAGACAGACAGCTGCATAGACTTCTGGAACCTCCATCCTTTCTCTAAAAGTTTCTCACACATTATAAGATTCTGTCCGATTCGCATTCAAATTGAAAGCGTATTATAAAAGGACTTAAATATTTAAACTGGCTAATTTTGGTTATATTATTTTCCCTTAAAATACGTGCCATTGCAAACTGTTTCGGAAGACGTTCCTTGTAAGAAACATAGACCTCATAATTTTCTTCTTTTACAGAGCTTTTACTGCCGTGACATATCTTTTTTTTACTTCCCTTAACTTTTGTCCAACCCTCTTCGTCTTCAGTACCTACTGTCCTCTCTTTCTCGCTTTTCCGCTCTGAACGGCTCCTCTTTATTTTTACCATCATCATCTATAGTATCCATGTCCGACGAATCATTCAACAAACTCTGTACATCATTATTGAATACGGGCGAATCACAGCGCGGTAAAGCGTTTACGTTATCAGTCATGACGCGATCACGTAAGGCCAAAGGCACACGATAGGCCGGGCTGCCGGAAGGTCCGGCACACACGCGTATTTCCAATCTATACAAGGCCAGAACGCAGCCATAGGAAACTGCTCGCGTATACATTGTAATGCTATTTTTAAATCTGTGATTACAATGTATACACGAATTTTGCGTACTGCTGGTGTATAATTTGTAACGTGGACAAGCGCGTCGTGGTTCCAAACTATACTACATCACTTACGCCTGATAAGAGTTTTAAAGATATGGTCTATAAAAAAAAGAAAAGAACAAAGGTGTGAACTGGGTGAAATGGCTTAGGTTAGGTTAGGTTAGAACTGTGACCAACCGCGCGCGAGCTGAGCGAGCGAAGCGAGCGGTGCTGCGGCAGCGGCCGGCGAGTGCTACTTCCAAGTTGCTCGCAGCCAGGTAGGCTATTTAATATTAGCGCAAGGTGCATTACCTCGCAAACAAGTTGGTTACCTGTTCACAATTTCTTCTTCTTTCAATCTAAACTTGATTAGTCCGTAGGTATGCGTCCTGGCACTGTATACTATGGAATGAGGTAGTTAATTTGATCACTACGAAGTATTCGCGAGTATATGCGTACTACTCTTGTATAGATTGGAAGACCTTAGTAAAAAAGTGATTTCCAATCTATACGCGAGCAGCTTCCTATGACTGCGTTCTAGCCTTTGGAAAGACGCGACGCACACCTTTAGCGCGTGACAATGCGCAATTGCGCATACAACAAATTCGCTCAGTGGGGATAGCGATCCAATCCGCGACAATAAGCACAACTAGACCGCACGAGTGCCGGTACCACAGAGTACATTTTTATATGCCGGTACGGTTATGAAGAAATATTTTTGCACATCACAATATCACATAGTAGCCAGGTACACGGATAAAACGTCGAAATAAAGACCTATTTAAACTGTATCCACCAGTTAAAAAGCATAGCCATTTGTTTGACGCAGTGATACCAGCACGGAAATAAATCATCAATTTCAGTCTGTAATCGAAGTAATCACAGTAACCAAAAAAAAAAGTGTTTGTCTGCAAAACGAGTACCAATCAATACCTACTGTATGAGAAGATTATACTCATTTACATTGTTTTATAAAAGAACAATCAAAAACGTCACTACTTAGTATTTTAACATTTTTTTTTTAGATTAGAATAAAGGTTCTATAAATCGATTATTATCAGTTTTTTTGACGTGACAACGTCTTATAAATTGGTTTGCCGGGTGACACTTCAAGAAACTGCGTTACGCTCCGCTCACGTTATGCGCTCACAATGAGAGCGAGTGAGAGGCACGCGTGCATGGTTAGCCCGCCTAAGAGCGAGAGAGACAGACATAAAAAGTGAAAGGCACGCGTCCCTTCCACTCGAGCACAGTTAGCCCGCCTAAGAGCGAGAGAGACAGAGCGAGAGAGAGAGAGTGAGAGAGATAGGCATACACACCGGTTCATGTGTATAAATAAATGTTTTAAATTGTTACTATTATTTCATCCTTCTTCCTACTATACGAATGAATATTCACATTAAAATTATTTTACCACTCAAAGTCGTTGTCACGTAAAACTTTCGCCCGTATACCGACTTTACAGGCAACCAATTTTTTTGTTTTTCTGGCAACTATACCTACTATACCGTAGAGATGATCGATCCGGTTGCTTTGTATCGATATTCTGCTTCCCAATGGATCATTTCGATCCAAGCATCGATATAAAATCGCTTATAATTAATCATTTTTTATATGTTTGCCTTTAATTAAAAATTCAATTACTTACTACATTGGCAGAGTCCTGGTTTTGCCCAAACAATTTTGCAAATGTCAGTAGTGATTGAGAAGCGTGTTTATGGAAAATAACGGCCCGCCTTAATAGTATTTTCCCGAGATTTTAATTTTTTCTCATATAACTAAAAAAATGTACAGACGCCAGCACATCAAGCTACCCGAAACTGTCAAATTTTCCCAATCAACTTTGAACCTTATACTTCAGCGATAAAGTTGAAAATCTATTAAATCAATTTGACAGATTGTAGTAGCTTGATGTGCTGGCTTCTGTAGATAGATCTGGCTACTACGATTTTACAGTACGATTATACAGTAATACGATTATTTGATCGATCCTCATTACCTTTATCAATTTACAGTAGTGGATCGTATAGGTATATTGTTGAATCGATGTAAAAATCGATCAAATCCCGTTGTACCGATCCACTTGAGTATCGATACATATCGAACATCCCTAACGGCAAGTGAAATGACAACTGACAACAATGAAAAAACGATTCGCTTTGGTTTCGTGCACTGTGGATGTTATTTTGTTTACTCGCAGCTTCGAACGTTTGTTTTTCTTATCGTGGACTCCGATACCGCTCCTCATGATGACCCGGCCTTACCCTTGGGCACTGAATCTGCACCTCACGTTGAACCTGGTGCTATTATGGACCTCGATCCAACTTTAAATGGCAACCACGGCACGAACTTGGACTCCTCTGCTACACGTACCTACTTCGAGTAAGAATGAGGAACCAATGCGATGTGTTAATTGTGGCGTTGATGTAATGCATTGCAGAAGACATACGTTGCAGCTATAACAAAGATTTTACCCGGCAAGGTTTCAATTTTTCCATGCCAGTTGAAGCATATTCTTACATCTTGCTACAACTTTATTATAATATTTGCTTTCCTAAAGATAAGTGGTTTTTAAAATGCAAGTCTTTTATTAATAAAGATCTTGTCCACGCTTAGCCAGATCACCCGAACAAACTGAGCAATTCCCTTTATAACATAACCCCAAACCTTGCACAAGATGGTTGGTTAACAGTATTTCTTTGTATGCACAACAAATTTCTTCTTCTTTGGTTGGTTGGCGACAGTAGCCAGAAGCACAATTTCGAAATTGCCACGTTAGTTTAAAGATATGATGTGACTCAAAACAAAACAGCGCAACTGTCATTTTTGACAGCACTCACGGTGATATTTTGGCATAGTCGACGTTAGCGCAAGATGGCGTCATGACGTTATCGTGCTCATGCTAATTCTGGTGTTAGCACGCTCAAATCGATTACAGCGTAACTCTGAATGCACCCTTTGTCAGCCCGGTCAGTTTCAGTGTTGCCAACCCGTACGATAATTATGGGGGCGTATGATAATTTGACCAATGGTACGATGTACTTTAATTCATTTCTAACGTACAGACGCCAGCACATCAAGCTACCCGAAACTGTAAAATTTTCCCATCAATCAATCAATCAAAATATTTTATTTCACATAAACCTACATGGGCACTTATGAAACGTCAGAAGCTAGTTGCACGGTTCCAATTGGTCGTTTCCTATGGAGAAGAGCCGGCAAGAAACTCCACGGTTACTCTTTTAAAAATAATTGGCTTTTACAATACTTTCAAATAACAGTGTTTCTAGATATGGGAGGACAGTGTAGGTCTTTCAATAAGTACTTAACAAAATAGAAAATGGTATGGTAATGATAAGGACACGTTTGATGTGGGTTTTTCCCAATCATCTATAAACCTTACACTTCAGCGATAAAGCTGAAAATCAATTAAATTAATTTGACAGTTTTAAAAGAGTAACGGTGGAGTTTCTTGCCCATTCTTCTCCATACGAAAATTACTTTTTGGAAGGGGCGACTAGAATAAATTTTAATATTTTGTAAATTTTGAAGTTCAAAAGTGCCATACATGGGCCTATTTGAAATAAATGATTTGACTTTGACTTTGAGTTTGTAGTAGCTTGATGTGCTGGCGTCTGTACGATAATTTTGAGATTTGCTGAAAAAAATAAAAGTTCCATTTAACGAAACATATTTGTCAGACAAAATTAAATGCAAAAAAAATGTCCAAGTCAGTCCCTCCCCACCTTTTGTCATTTACTGTGAAAATACAAAAATATCAACTGAAAACTATGACAAAACATGTTTACGGTTTGTGCTGCTAGCGCCATTAGTGGTGAAACCTGGCATATACTTCCCCTTTGACTCTAGTATAAAATTATTCATTGTCTTTTGATAGCAAATTAATTTAACGTTATAAGATTTTTTTTTGGATTTTTCTTTTGTACGATAATTAATTTGCCCAAAAAACGATAATTTCGACGGGGGAACTCGATTATTTGAACATTTGGGGTTGACAACATTAGTCAGTTTCTCTAGTGTCACGGTGACATGGGTGACAAGACAAAATAAAATGATACTGACACTGACTGACATGACATTGACTTAAATTTCTCTGACTGCTCTGTGCTGCTCTGCAGGGCGAGTTTTAGATAGAAATGAAACTAAAATAATTTGATAATACTTTTACTGTAGACAGCATTTATATTATATCTTTAACAGTCGTTACTGGGAACTGTGAGTCTGTGATTCTGGTTCATTTTATAAGAACGATACCTTGAAAGTTTCAATTATTTGTGGGCCCGTATTAAAACCTCAAAAGGTGAGTAATTGTCCCTAGTTTAATTAAATCAATGCTTTTAAATTCATTTTAGTTTAATATTATGCTGGCTGATTAAGGTGACGCTATTTTAAATCGGTATTTTTGCTGTGTAATCGAGTATCTAATGGCATTAAAGATCCTCATTCATCCCTTCATTCTCAGATGCAACTCACATCAGACCCAAGACGTGCTGATCGAGAACGTCGCTTCAAACCTCCGCCAGCAACATCAGCACCAGCTGAGGACCTCACTACAGATTACATGAACATCTTAGGTACTAAAACATTCTTCTATTATCTTTAGAAAGAGCCTTGACCTAGATTTTATTGTTAAAGAAATAATTCTTTTTCTAGGTATGGTGTTCTCAATGTGCGGTCTTATGATGCGTCTAAAATGGTGCGCTTGGACTGCTGTCTTCTGTTCCAGTATAAGTTTTGCTAATTCTAGAGTCTCGGATGATACTAAACAGGTTGGTGAGAAATGAATAATTTGGCAGTCAGTTAGTACCAGGGACTGAAACTATGATCAATACGGGTATTTTTTCAGTTGCGAAATTTATATTTTTTACAGGTTACCTTAAATTGAATACAACCAGTATTAATACTGGTTACTGAATAAAAATTACCTGTATTTTACATGAGTCGTCAGCATTAGACATAGGGTGTGCATCGCCTGTGTGTGTGTAACCAGCATTGATGGTAACCAGTATTAAAACTAAGTCGGTAACCTAAATGAGGGAACATGTTTCTTCTTGGTTATCCAGATAGCAGTAACCTTAGAAGTAACCAAAATTCTTCAATACCTGTACCGTAATTTATAAAAGTTTTCGGTCCCTGGTTAATACAGTTTTTTATTTTTTATTACAACCCCCGTTTTTTTTCCCTCTGACATGGGTTGCAAGTCGTCGTCGACCCCTGAGGGATAGACCTTTTTGGGTATCACTGATTTTGATCTTCATTATGGTATATCCAAAAACACAATATAATTTGTAAGTTCTTAGTAAACAATGTGAAGTAAGTTCTTTCTTGCTTATCTTTTCAGATTGTGAGCTCGTTCATGCTGTCGATATCTGCAGTTGTTATGTCATACCTACAAAATCCTGCACCAATGTCACCTCCATGGGCTGCGCTTACTACATAGATATTTAATGTTATTTGAAGAATAATATAATTAAGTATAATAAATTCCATATCTACCATATTGTTGTTTTTCACTAAGTCAAACTATTGAAGTAGTGAATAGACTACTGTACCATTATTTTGTCAAGATGATAAGCGTTGTTAGCGTAGCGGATAGTTGAAACGTTTACCGCGTGTGTTTGAATAGCTCCATAGAGAAAAGTAATATATATCAAGTACAGACGCCAGCACATCAAGCTACCCGAAACTGTCAAATTTTCCCAATCAACTTTGAACCTTAATCGTCAGCGATAAAGTTGAAAATATATAAATTTGACAGATTGTAGTAGGTAGCTTGAAGTGCTGGCGTCTGTACTTACAACCGTCCGTCACCACTAGGGTTCCCACCTCTCCCGGAATACAGATAAAAAAAAATTAATCTCCCGGCTCCCTGAAGGAATTACAAATAAACAAAATTCTCCCGGAATTTAAAATTTACGCGCGCTGGCGCACAGTGGGCCCATACTGAAAATTAATGGACTTAGGCAACAAAGTTCCAATATCGATGCGATTTTTTTTTATATGACGTGTTATGATATTACTCCTATAAAATTTCTTCTAAAGTTGATAGTTTGTCTTGAAAAAAATGAATTAGATTTTTTTGTATGGAGCGAATCACGTTTAATTTTTTTTCTTCAATTGTGCGAATATGTTGGGTGTGTGGCGTGAATATATGATAGCAAGAGTTATTTTCTATCCACGAAAAAAAAATCTGCGCCGGCCATCCGCGGCAGCGCGAGTAATCATTCGGTAAAAAAAAAATTGTTTTGTAAGAATTTTTTTGCCATTTAAAATAAATTCAAAGTGCATTTTTGGCTCATTTGGCTGTTTTAGCCATCTTTTTAGTTAAATATATAGTTTTAATAGCGCATAGGTACTTATAACTAGTAATTCTGGTAGAGATTTAGTTATTATTGCTTGTTATTGGTAGCACCTGCATTGTGATTGATGACTCATTTGTTTGTGCGCTCGGCTAAGTGCATAACTAATGAGTCATCGAAAAATGCTCGTCTCTGATTGGCTGAATAATTTTCACTCACTGTTATGTCCACTGAGTAATTAACACTGACTATAAATATAAAGACATTCATTAAGTCCATCTAGTTTCGCTCTTGTCGCTTAATTGTGAACACAGTGAAATACTTTTATTTTTATATTTACATTAGAGCTATGGCTGGATTTTGTACCAACCTAGATCTTTTTGTGAAGTTAAGAAGTGGCGGTGATCTGAAAAATCATATGTTTCTATATGAAAGTATCATTTCTGTCTTGACTACCGAAGTTTCTGAAGAAGACAAGAACCGAATCAAGGAGTTCTGTCGACTTTTTTGTGTAAATCTAAATAAAAAGTGGATGGAGTCAAGTAGAAATCAAAAAACTTTTATGAATCGTGTAAGTAATCGCAAGTGGTTGGAAAAAAACATCAACTGGCCTGTTTGTGACAGTGTTGACCTGAGAGAGATGGGCTTTTCGGACGCAGCCTTACCTGAGCCTGTGGATATAGATTCCCATGTTCCTACTCTTGCAATATGTACTGCGGAAGCGGGAACATCTACAGAAAAGGAGCACAGAAAACCGTTCGAAGAGTTAAGAAATAAGCAAAAAAAAAGACGTTCTACTTCCATAGTAGAAGAAAATTCCGAGGAAGAGTTGCAGCACTGGTACATAACAAAATTAAAAGACAATGGCAAAACGAATCTGGCAAAAGTGGTCGAATACCTTTCCAGTAATCCAGATGCACTATCCGAAGTAGACGAGCGACTATTCAAAAAGCAGAGCTTAAGTACTGTCTCTGAAGATAAGTGTTTAGCTCTTTATACATCAGTTGCGCTCTCGAAATGGAAGTACTTAGCTCTTCGACAATTTCTGAAAGAAGAAAACTGCTGCCTTTCCATCTTATCCAAAGCTTGTAAATGCCAAGAAAAGATGTTACCCACCACAAGAGAGTATGGAGATTACCGAAAAAGGAGCTCAGATTAAATTGCAAGCGCTATTAGACCACACTGTGGAGAGGATTTTACTAGATATGAATTCTGTTGGTAGGTCTCAAAATGAAGAACTCAAGTTGACCTGGAAATGGGGACTTGATGGTTCTTCGTCGCAGAGTAATTATAAACAGAAAACATCAAACACAGCTACAGAGTTCGATGATTCAACAGTAGTCATGATAAGCATCGTCCCTCTTCGGCTAGTGTCTACTAGTCCATCATCTGGGAATGAAAATATAGTTTGGGAGAACCCCACACCTTGCTCAACTCTGTACTGTCGACCAGTGAAGTTCACCTTCACTTCGGAGACAGCTGATTTTATAAAGTCTGAAGAATCTGAGATGAAAAAACAAATTGATGAACTAATATCTACACAGTGTGGAAATATTATTGTATCACATGAATTGCATATGACCATGATTGATGGAAAAGTGGCCAATATTATTGCTGAAGTACCATCATATGCAACGTGTCCCATTTGCTTGGCAAAACCGAGCGAAATGAATAATTTAGACGCTTTGACTTCCAAACTACTTCGTGAAGAAATTTACAAACAAGGAATTTCTTCACTGCATATGAAGATTCGGTGTATGGAATGTCTTCTCCATATATCTTATAATCTGGATTTTCAACGATGGACTGCTCGAGGTGAACATAAGGCTTTGAAACAAGCTAAAAAAATTACTACGCAACAAGAGTTTCGTGAGCAAACTGGACTGCTGATTGATATAGTCAAGCAGGTATGTATTTAATTTTCGCTCTTTTTATGTTGTTTGTGTATTATATCTCTATGTATTGTATATTACAGTATTTTTTTCCCATTTTAGGGTTTTGGAACTACAAATGACGGGAATACTGCGAGGCGCTTTTTCCAAGATTACAAAAGATCATCCAGAATAACGGGAATTGACGAAAATCTGATTTTCAGATTTTCCGTTATTCTACAAGCCACATCATCAGGCAAAAACATTGACTGTGAAAAATTTTTGATACTGTAGAGAAACAGCTGATGTGTACGTGCAACACTATTCGTGGTACTACATGCCAGTTAGTGTACATAAACTTCTAATGCACGGTGCAGACATCTGTAACCACTTTGGTGTTTTGCCAATCGGTAAGTAAAAAATAAATATTGTTTGATGTATTATTTGACTCGATTGCGTTTTGAAATTAAAATGTATGTACTTATTCGTTTTAGGTACCTTATCTGAAGAAGCTTCGGAAGCCCGTAATAAGGACTTCAGAAACGTCAGGGAGAGGCACACTCGAAAAACGGGGAGAATAGCAACAAACGAAGACATCCTCCATGGACTTCTAATAAGCTCTGATCCCCACATATCCTACATAAGGCCTAAAATAATGAAACAGGTTCATAATGAGTTGTTGCCTGAAGCAATTCAGTTGTTACAGACTACTGAGCCTCCCTGTGACAGTGAGATTATGGAGGAAGAAGAATGCCTCACAGCAGAGTCCGAAAATTTGCCGGACCCACTAGCACTTCTGGAACAAGAAATAATGTGATCCGGCTCTAGATTATTCCCACAAAAGCCCATCGGGGCTAGGAATATGACAAACAGCCAAAAGCTACAATTACTTCAAAGTTTCATATTGATCGAACGTACGATAACTTATACTATAATATACATACGCTTGATTATATAGATAATTATCAACGACTTGCCCGTACAAATTTAAATTATTTCAGCTATCATTAACAAAATTAGTATAACCTGAAACTTATTACGATATTTATTTTATTCAACAATAGATCACGTGCAGTTAAAAAAATAACACAGCCAATCAGAGACAAGCATTTTTCGGTGACTCGTTTGTTATGCGCTTAGCCGAGCGCACAAACAAATGAGTCATTAATCACAATGCAAGTGCTACCGATGACATGCAATAATAACAAAATCTCTACCAGAATTACTAGTTATAAGTACCTATGCGCTATTAAAACTATATATTTAACTAAAAAGAAGGCTAAAACAGCCAAATGAGCCAAAAATGTACTTTGAATTTATTTTAAATGGCAAAAAATTCTTACAAAACAATTTTTTTTTTACCGAATGATTACTCGCGCTGCCGCGGATGGCCGGCGCAGATTTTTTTTTTCGTGGATAGAGAATAACTTTAGCTATCATATTATATACACGCCACACACCCAACATATTCGCACAATTGAAGAAAAAAAATTAAACGTGATTCGCTCCATACAAAAAAATCTAATTCATTTTTTTCAAGACAAACTATCAACTTTAGAAGAAATTTTATAGGAGTAAAAGTTGTCAGGAATATCATAACACGTCATATAAAAAAAAATCGCATCGATATTGGAACTTTGTTGCCTAAGTCCACTAATTTTCAGTATGGGCCTACTGTGATGGCGTAATGATTAACAGACAACATGAATGCTGCACAGGTCGACTTCGTAACATAACGTAAACGCCGGCTGTCGTTGAAAACTAGAGCCCTGGGGCCACAGAGTACTTTATACTATAGGGTCGCAGCATTACACTGAGCGATAGCCGTTTTGCGTGGATGTGACGTTGATGTGACGCATAATTTCCCCCAAATTGTTTTTTTTTATTTGTTTTTTGTTCTTTCTTTGCGTCATGTTTACCGCAAATAAACGTAATTTCTTTCTTTTTCTTTAGACAGTGACGAAAACCATACGACAGCGTAGGTACGGTAGCACGTTACAAAGTACTCTGTGGTAGCACGTAAGCACGCTACTGGCGAATCACAGAACATATATACTCAAAGAGTGGCGAATGCAGTCGCGAACTCCCAACCACAGAACATTATATACTCAAAGAGCTCCCAACAGTCGTGACTCTAAAGTTACATGCTCTGTGCGTGACTCGACGCCTCTAGTATATATAGTAGTCTATGCTCGACGCAACATTTCAGCTCGCTCGCTACACATGCACATACATACCTAAACTGCCGTGCGCGGCCGCCGCCGCGCTGCGCCGCGCACACACTTTTTTTTTATTTTTCTAGGCGAGTTTTCAACGATTTATTTGGGGTTTAAAACGGCAACATTTGATTTAAAACGTTTTAATCGGTTGTTTTACATTTCTCTGTCTGTCTGTATATCTATAGACTCACGAGTGACAACTCTCCCTATATAAAATGTACTCTGTGGTGACAACGTCAACGAGAATGCGAGTGTGAGTTTGGTTTTAAACCGAATCAAATTGATTATTTATATCGTTTCAAAACAATGAAAAAAAAAATGATTTACCAACACAGAGTTTTTAACTTATCAATAGAGTTTTTATAACTTAGGTAGGTAATACCTATGCTTGGTCGGACGGACCAACTAGAACTAAACCCGCTAAATATATCAATATCAGTATAGGTATTATCACATATTTAAAAATCTTTATCCCATCAAAAACAATACTTGTCAAAAAAACCAAGTCTCGCAACTCAGTTGTTCTGCGGTAAAAAGTTGTGAGATCCATGTAATACCAAGTCGGTTATTAATTTATTCAGTCTCTACTTAAGCGACTTTCTGTCTTAATACGTCCAGTCTCTAAGACCACGATCGTGGTCCATAACAATTGAAAATCAATTGTGTCTGGAATCTCCGTACTTCAAGCATTAAGTTGTTACGTAATAATTAACAGCATCTTATAGTGACGCATATCAATATTAAAATTCTTTAATGTTTTATATAAATATATTGAGACTTGGCCATCGCACTAAATAATTGAATTTACATGTCTTGTGTTTTCAGGTGATTGAATTTACACGTGTTTTCAGGCGATGGCCAAGTCTCAATATATTTATATAAAACATTAAAGAATTTTAATATTGATATGCGTCACTATAAGATGCTGTTAATTATTACGTAACAACTTAATGCTTGAAGTACGGAGATTCCAGACACAATTGATTTTCAATTGTTATGGACCACGATCGTGGTCTTAGAGACTGGACGTATTAAGACAGAAAGTCGCTTAAGTAGAGACTGAATAAATTAATAACCGACTTGGTATTACATGGATCTCACAACTTTTTACCGCAGAACAACTGAGTTGCGAGACTTGGTTTTTTTGACAAGTATTGTTTTTGATGGGATCTCATTTCTTTTTGTATTTTGTAGACATTTCTACTTTTTTCCTTTTCGGTACCTTCTACTTATTGTATATATGTATATCTACCAGCAACGAATTTTCTTAAAGCCCTCTCTCTGACTTATGAACTTTTCTTATTTTTGTAGGTAGCCTTCCGTTTTCTCTTTTCCGGTACTACTTCTTGAGCTTCAGCTACAGTTTTTCTAAGAGCCCACTCCCTGTCTCTATGCGTTTTTCTGGGAGGCTTTGATGTTACAATTTTTGACAAATCTGGACAGTAAATGCTTCTTAGTCTGTTGTATTCACAAATTGAGGATTCCTGCGCTTTAACACTTCCAAAGTCGACATTAATTAGATGTAAACCGCCCAGACTTGTAACTCTCGAAAGTGCCACGTAAGCTTGACCGGATGTGAATACTGTAGAACCGATATCCATCAGTGCATTATGTAGACTTAGTCCTAGACTTTTATGTATAGTTATAGCATAGGCTATACATATGGGAAACTGTTCGCGATGAACATAAGCTCTATTAATAATTTCAAATTTAGTTTTAACCGGACAAAGTTCGTAAACATGTTCGTTATTAAATGTAATGTATATTTTCTTAATGATTTTTGTATTATCCGGATCAACCTTTACTCTTTGCACTATACTGATAGAACCATTAACTAAACCAAGACTCACGTCAATATTTCGCCTAAGCATGACTTTTGCTCCTATTTTTATAATTATGTTTTCTTCCAGGCCTGCTGTCATAGAAGCATCATCTTTATATTTTTTTATGCTTTCACGAGCTCTTTTTGTTAGGTATTTGGGGCAATCTAAGCTATCTACAGCTGTAAGTTTTATTTCGGGATGTGGGAGAGATCTAAGCATTGCAGTATTTAATTGTTGACACATGTTTTTTGTAGGTAATAAGCAAACGGTATCATTAGGAAGTTTCGAGAGGTGTTCAATTATTTCAACCAATCTGTTTTCATTTGAATCGGATTTAAGAGTTATTAATCTAGTTGAGAGTAAGTCACGGTCTTTTTGTGTAGTCACACCTAATCTTATCCCAGCGCGTGGTATAATAATTAATTTACATTTACAACCTTACGCACTCGTAATAAGTACGAATACGCACGTAGGTACGTTTTTCGCATTAAATAATTCAATTTACACGTGTTTTCATGACGGGAATACCCATTTTTTGCTCGATTTGGCAGGGGCACTACCATGCGCCTATATTTATATGGGACTAGCTTAAACCCGCGGCTTCGCACGCAATATAATAATTAACTGCCGAAAACAACAAATATTGAAAAATTTAACTGAAGACTTGGCTGTATGGGCTTAATTTTCTTTGCGGTCTTTTCTAGATTTTTTAGTTTTTCCTTGATTCATACACCAAACACTACTTATATTCCAAATTTGAAGCTTCTAGGTCTGCTAGAAGTGCCTTAGAATTTTGATGATCGGTGAGTCAGTGAGTGACAAAATTAAGAAATTTGACCCGTTATAATTCTTAAAATACTGGTTCAAATTGAATGAAATTTGAAATATACCGTGTCTTTACAATGCTTGCATGGTTACTGAAAATTTCAGTCTTCTAGTTTTATCCACAACGAAGTTACAGGGGGTCGAAAATGGTCTGAATTGCTTCGAGAAAAGGATGGTACGGCCGTGATGCTTTTTTGCTCGACTTGGTGGGGGCACTGCCGTGCCCCCAGATACCGTTTATAGGTACAGACGCCAGCACATCAGGCTACTACAATCTGTCAAATTTATTTAATAGATTTTCAACTTTATTGCTGAGTGGTAAGGTTCAAAGTCGATCGGGAAAATTTGACAGTTTCGGGTAGCTTGATATGCTGGCGTCTGTACTTCGTTATATCACAACCTCGGTAAAATCAAGAAAATGTAGTTATAATTAAGAAAGATGACTATGTGTCATCAACACCAAACGTTTTAAATCGAAAAAAAAATGTTTATTTCAGTTTTAAACGTTTTTGTTTTCGTTTTAAATGGGTTGGTTTTAAACCGGCCTTACACATCTATAGACACGTTACATGTGAATGCTATGGGAGTGACATGACATTTACATTTATTTTGACCCGTACCTTTGTACGTCATCATTATGCAGGTAAACGATCGCGTACTAGTGCAACAGTAGCTTTCACTTAGGACGCAGGGTATGTCTGAACAACGCATCAGTACTCTTCCATGCATGACTTTTATTTAACTCGCGTACAGGCTCTACTTATATCTACTAGCCTATACCTTAATTGACTATTTTTCGACCTTCAACTTGGCACACTGGCGGGCCACGTTGATGCTGAGCGTGAAGTTAGTCCCTCGGAGTACACTGGCTCCGTCTGCCCGACCCTGGTCTAGCCGGAGCAGTTGACGACCAAGCCCCATGGGGCACCGTAGCCAGGGTCCAGGGCTGATGCGCATGATGTGGAAATAATTATTCTATACGAGAGTCTTCAAAAATCTTGCTTGGCTTAGAGTAGGTATATATCACTGGAGAAGCCTTACGAACACTTCCCCTCTGTAAAAGAACAAAAGCAAATGCTCTAATACGGTCATAAAAACTACTTTCAAATCGATTCGAACCCACAACGTTAATCGTTTTCGAGTCGCTGTGTTCTCATCAGTGCTCCGTGAAAATGCATGTAAAAAGCGTTCCAATCGAATGAAAATTCAAAATGTATTATGAGGTTAGGATTTTGAATTTCACTGAAAACATGACTAGATATTTAAAAAAAATACTTATATAAAGACGGAATAACCTTCCATATTTAAGTATTTTTTTAAAATATCTAGTCATGTTTTCAGTGAAATTCAAAATCCTAACCTCATAATACATTTTGAATTTTCATTCGATTCAACCATGATTCAACATAAAACGAGGCATGAATCGAGTATTTTTCTCGCATTGCTTTCGTGACGTCACCATGTCTCGCTACACTTCGTTTTTATGTTCATAAGGTTCAAAATATATTTTTTTGCATTACGAAAATGTACGTCAAATCAGCTAAATTGACATGCATTTGCCATGCGATTATGTCTTCTAGCAAAAATGATAACGAGACTACCGTAGGGTTGGGGTCATTATGAAACCAAAATTGACATGTCGATAATTTCTTAGGGCGAATTAGTATTTTTTGTTGTTTAAGAAAATTGTTTTTGAACGAAGTTTTCTAACGCGGCTTGCGGTAGTAGTAAGTTGGCAGAAAAGTCACGTGAAAAAGCGTTTATACTTCCAACCAGCCCCGGATTGCCCGCTTTCAGGGAGCGACAAATTCAAGCGTAGCAGACAAGTGCACCACCCAGCACACCGCTACTTTGCAATAAATGAGACGCGCAGCACATTTATAATCTTTATATTTTTTCTTTTTTACAACAGTTTTGGCGCCCCTGTTGAATTGGCGCATTATCGATCGATACAATTTGAATATGTTGCTTCCAAAATTTTCATTTTGAGAAAATTTAAATATCGCGGGGGTTAACTTAGCACATCTCCATAAAAGATTGGTGGAGTGGTTGGGGTGGCAGACGGCAGTTTTTGCCCCGCCTCAAAAAAATTCTAGATCCGAGGCTACTTCCAACTATCTTCTTCTAATTCGATCGAGAGAGAGAGAGAGAGAGAAAGAGAAAGAAAAAAATCAAAATCCATTTCTTTATGTCAGCAATGTGAGAAGTTAATAAGGCTTGGATTGGATGACCGCAAAAAATTTAGTATTAAATATACCACCACATATGTATGTAGTAAGTTCGCAACACGGGCTCTGTGGAATCTTGTTGGGAAAACATTGTTCACACAAGACCATGATACCGGTCTTAAATAGTCATGAGGTAGAACTAGCTAAAGCCGTAATGACGAAATATACAGATACAAGAATTGCGTAGGTACATTACAAAAAAAGGGACCCTCAAAAATGTATTTACCATATATACTCCAAATTGATTCATTTTAAAAATCAGTAGTTGTTATGAAGCTACTGATTTTTTAAGTACCTATGTATTATTTGTTGGTACTATAACATTATTTTTTTACTTTTATTTAATAGTTGTTATTATTAAAATTTTACTTTTCTATGCATCAGCTGTTTTATTTCTGGGTTCAAGCAAAATTCCGAATGATTATCGATATCGATTTAAAAAAAAACGACGGTACGGACTTCTCTTTCCGGGCTCGAAAACAACAATAGCTATTGTTCTTTTTCGTAGAACTAAGCAACCGCGCGTCCCCCGCCTAAAGTGACAGAATTTTTAGTTCGGAATATTGCGCTTATGGCTTCTCCAGTGATATATACTCTAAGTTGCTTGGTAAGGTACACACGGCTTCACATCAAGCTGTACATTTCCAGTATAAGCTGACCTCGCATTGTACGGAAATCCTATACAATGCGAGATCAGCATAAATCGGAAATGTATAGGTTGATGTGTCGCCGTGTGTACAGCTGCAGAGAAATCTCACCCCCTAGCAATGTATTTTTACATTGCTAGGGGTGCTCCATCTCTTTCTTCCACTGAAGTAATATTAAAATAATACTGCTTTTGAGCTGGTGGTAGGCCCCCAGGTATGCAATACACTGCGTGGTAGGGACTTGTTTGCCGTACCCGTGAATTTTTTTTAGAGTCGGAGGCGCTCAGGTAGACAGCCTCGACGTGTTTTTTTAAGGAATTTTTCACTTTTTGTATGGAAAATATGAAAAATTATTTTAAAATTATTAACTAAATTGTAAAACAGACATTTGTTATGGGTATATCCCCCTTGAGGAATATTACACTATCATATTATGTCATAATACCTATCTACGAAGCTCACAAATTACCCATGTTATGTCTATTTTACAATTTAGTTATGTCTTTGATCATGGATCTATGATCGTAGTTAAGAGGGTGTAATACCCCCCTTATAGAAAAATATAGATTAAAAAAAATCTGCAGTCTTGTCATTGTATAAACAGCCAGTGTGAATTAAAAAAGCTCACACCGAGACGCGACGCGACGCGCACTTTTTTACAATCCGATACAATTTCGAATTTATTTACTACGCAATAAGGTACAGTACCGACCAAAAGTCCATAAGCAATCTCACAAAGCAATAGACTGACGCTTCGGTTTGACTTACGACCTTCTTCTATAAGTTGTTACAATACTGTAGACACGCACATTACACACACACACTCACTTTGTCTGCAACCAATGACTAGTTCGATAATCATCATTCGTTTTTAGTTTCATTCGTCTTGTTCACATAAATATTAAAGTTTAGCAGGTAGACCACAAAAAACGAAGTAAATTATTTCGATTTCTGTGGGGTAGATGCAGTTTGTTACAAGTATTCAATTAATAGAACTTTGTTGGTTCGTGCCGTGATAATATTGGTGACGAGCATTTAGCGCAGTGTTGTGGTTATTATTATCAAAAAGCAGGCATAAAATATATTGAAGAGATCAGATCAGATCAGAGAATATTATTGCGCTGCGTAAAAGTGAAGTGAATATCTAATAAAACCGGACTAAGTGTGAGTGTTATTATTTATATATTTCATATTTTACTAAACATAAATCCTAATCAAGGGTATTGTTGATAGAACAGAGGTATTGTTGAGACAGAAGATGCCTTTAAAGTTTTAAATTCATTGTGAGGTTTAATTCGATTAGTGAATAATAAATAAGTAATTAGGTATTATGTGTAATAAAAACAATGTTTTTCTTTGTTCTAGAGAAATACTGTGACGGTTAAGAGATATGAGGAAGGGGCTTATTATCGAGTAGCAGCGACGTCAAATGGTGAATGAAACAAATGGTTTCATACCAACGAGATATTTTGCTGAATTATTAAAAACACGTCATTATGAACCGTTCGCCGTGCACCCTGAAGGCTTGCATCACTGAAGACCAGCTAGAAAACCGTTTTTGACCTTAAAATATTGACCGTACCAACTTAATAAACAACAGATTCGTTATTGCATGAATTTATGGTAACGAATTTTTTAAGCACGTTTCAATAGGGTGTTTGTCGTATTTCTTGCAGATATACCGAAATTGTTTAATATTATTTTAGTAATAGTATTATTTTAGGATTAAAATTTGAGGTTTAGTTTCAATCTTCTTTTCGTAAAGAAAATGAATACTTAAGCTATAACCTCAATACCAACCAATATTTACTAAAGCCAAATAAAGTTTAAAATAATTAATATGAACAACTGCCTTTAACCTTAAAATCAACAATTTTGTCAGCAGATTTTTTTACATTTTAAGTAGTCTAATATTCTTATTTATTGCTTAATTACTTAGACCATGATCAAAGCTTTATATTTATGGTGCAAAAAAATCCATTTAAAATTTAAAACATTTCAAAATTTAAATATGTCAAAATAATACAAATTGCTTCTAAGTTTCTAGACATCTATTTCACATATTATTCAGGTGAAGTAATGATAAATAATTGTAGCAGTTTGAAAACTATACTTAAGTAAAATAAACATAACGAATAAATATTATTTATTTTTTATTATAACATATCACGCATTTTTTATTCTAAACCCTTTATTGCAATAACAACATTAATAAATAGGCAGGATATTTAAAAATATTATTATTGCAAACAAAAATAATAATATTTGCAAAAACAGCGCTGTGATTTACGAGATTAGAACCTTAGCCATCTTGAATCTAAGACCAACGCTTAACGCCTTCTGCTATCTGCACATATAATTTACATTCGAATTTTAGCAATGCGATACACTGGCCAAGGTCACGCGTACGAGTATGATGCGTGCTAACAAAAGTTATGGAAATATAAGTGCGGCGCCCGCGAACCGTGACGATACGATAGTGTGTAGTTCAAAACTGCGTTCTCTGTGGTGTGTGTACGGCACTCACACCACAGACGTCTGACTGTTTACACATACAAATGTACGGACTATACCGCGTGTTCACAGCAATACGACTCTTAGCGTGCTCATGCACTTTTGAGCGCTTACTGTACACGCGCTGCGCAGCACCGCGCTTTCACAAAAGGTATATTTCAGTGCGAGCGTCGTTCACGCTCGCACTGAAATATACCTTTTTCGACCCTTGTATAACAATCTACTATTTTTACTAAATTAATCTCTCAGTGCCATCTTAGTGCTGTCAAACTAAAATAGTCAAGTTGTGTCACTTTAGTCTATTTCAGAATGGGAAATCTTCGTTTGACAGGAATAAACGATATTTTGGTGATTTTTAGTCTAGTTTAGAAGCATTTGTGACAAGAGTATCGGCACCATTGCCCAGTTAATAAACGTTGCAAAATTGTTGACTTTGTTTGTGTATTTATTAGTAATTTTGCCTTCGCTACGATTTGGCCACAATTAAATCACTGTCAACATCATTATGATTCACAAGAATTCACAGAACATAAAAGTCGGCAAATTGCAATGAAATGTCAAAACAAATCTTACAACATGTTGCTAGATTCATACAGATACATTTTGATACGAAATTGGTTTATAAAAACGTGTGGCAAAACATGTCAAATGATAAGAAACGTCAAACATGTTTCACGTCAACAAGTTGAGTGACAATGCGTACGCGAGTCAATACATTGACAGAAAACAGAGATTTCAACATGTTTTTATGTGAATGTTTCGCCAGTGCAAACGCACAGTTACTATGCGTTTGCACCAGAAAACATTCAACATGTATAGTCCGCGCAATCCACGAAGACGCGCCCCACTCCGCTCCGTACTAGAGTTCAGCTTACAGTACAGTAATCGCGGAATGGGGCGCGACGTCGTGGATTGCACGGACTATAGATGTTTCGAAACTTGTCACATGAAACAAATCTCATTACTTGTTTTGTTGAACTTGCGTTCGCGCTGCACGAAACATGAGTAAGTCATAAGACAGATGTCAAGATTTGTTGTTATCTGCGTTCGCACTGTCTAGAAACATACACAATAGACATGTTTTGCAGTAGCGAAGGCTCACGTTATGGAGGAGGGAAGCCGGAGCAGCAAAAAAAAATCCTTCAAATCCCGAAGTCATAAAACAGCTACGAATATGTTTTAATAACCCTATATTCTATAAACAACTACAATCTATGAAAAGTAAACACGGGAACAATACATTTTATTAAATTTACGACTGCCAGTCACTCATTGATATTTATCGTAAAGGGAAACATTAAATTATTTGAACGAACCATCGCGGCGTTTGTAATTTATAGTCACATCTGGACGAGCACGTATTTTCAAAACTTAACCTTGAAAAGCATGTTTCTTCACAAAGTAATTGTCAAACGACATTCTAAAACTATGAATGCCGCCATCCTAATAAGATCGTACTAATTATTTTCAAATCTACTCTAAATAAGTAATTTCAGCTTATTAAACTATCTACTTACCCCAATACCTAATTACAACGTACTTTATTTTCACATCCAATAAACTCAAAACACTATGTTAATCACTGTCCTATGACTACAAACAAATATTAATACTACTAGTAATGATAAACTAATGAATTCAATAAATACTGTGCGAAAAAAAGCAAATTAATATGGTTCTAATGCGATTACGTCAAAAAGCAACCACACATTGTCATACGAATAATGAAATGTTTACGAACTCCGAACTCCTAGCCGAACGTATTACGAAATTCAACGAAAACTACTGAATCAAATGCGTGTGCCAGAAAGAGGTGGTGCAACAGCAATAATTCCTTCTCGCTCCCGCGCGCACGTTTCTGCTACTCTGTGCCTACAATAACTCGCTACAGACCGGCTTACCCGGCTCATAGAAACCGCGGTATCACGTGACCGAAGTGACGTCATGATGACTTTATTTTTTGTAAGGAAATTGAATTTAGCATAAGCCGGACGCGCCTACGAGTTATTTTAGCGCAGTGTTTTGTTGTTGGGTTATTAAGACAATTTTTAATGTATGTAGGCGTTTTGTAATAGGTATTTTAATTTTATGGTGTATCAAATACTTATAGTTTGATTATTCAATGACGATAGAGTGGTTGTGTTCCGAATTTCCAAAGGGAAGCCGGTAGGAATCGGCTTATATGGACGTGAGAGAAGGAACGAGTAGTGATCATGCATGTTCACAATATCAGACAATTAGTCCAGGTTTGCTCACCATGTTTCCCTACATAGTAGATGTCTAAAATTAAGTTAGGAAGATCATGAAAAACAGAAAATGGTCTTCGGAAATTGTGAAAGACGTAGGTACATACAACGTGTTTTGTATAGAGATTTGTCACGTTTGCGTTTGCACTGTTGTTTGTTTAGGTCAAATTATGTCTTGCAACTTGTCTATTGCTTGATTTTTTGTGTTATCTGAGTATGGTGGTAAACATCTCGTGTTTATATCGAAACATGGAGTGGTCCAAACTAGACACGGTGAAGTTTTTTTAGCAAGTCGCGCATCCAGTACCTAGATTTCTTCCTAGGTTTTTGCCGTTCCAGGTATGCAATACTGGCAGCTACAAACAATAAATCGTCGTCATCGCTTGAATCCATTTTATTAGGAATCTAGGGTAGACCGGGGACAATTAAAACAGGTCATGATTACAACAACTTAAATTTCTCGAAAACCACGATACCTACGTGTGTGACGCGTCGTTCGTTGCTTCTTCGCCCATGTTCGGTTTTGTGTTTAGCACGGCTGGAGCGAGAAAGTGACGCAGTTGTGCACAGGACGCCTCGACGAATTTCGCGCCAAAAACTAAGTATTCACGATTTTTTAATTTTTGTTATTTAACTATCTAAATCTTGTTGTTTGACAGTTTTTCTTATTTTGGAGTATTGTTTATCTATTTAAGAGTGTTTTTATTACTGCTGATTAATGATAAAGTCAATATAAATAAAAATATTGAGTATTGAAGTAGAAGATGTGAGATGGGTACGTTTGAAACAACTTGACTGTGGACGTTTGAAACGTTTCAAACGTCCCCGCATATTCCGCATTTTTACCCGACTGCACAGAAGAAAGTTGTGGTTTCAGCACCATCTTTTCCTTCACCAAACCTTTCCATGACTTCACAATCAAGTTTTGCTGTAGAACTTGATCCTCTTGATGTTAGCAACTACAAAAACCAACCTTCAACAAGTAAACTTTTTCCAGAATGCATCAGACCATTTCCTAAAGCACTACCCAGGAAAACTGCAAAAAAACGCAACTAAAAGGAAATCTACTGGTTACACAGATACTCCGGAGAAAGAAAACATCAGAATACAAACCGAAGAAAGGGACAGAAAAAGAAATACCACCAAGATAAAGAAAAACATAAATATGAAAAAAAGAAAAAAGAAGAACAAAACTAACAAAAATAAAAATAAGTAAATCATCAAAAAGAACCCCAAAGACTTCTAGCTCAGAAGATGAAGATACTAACACAGAAATTCCGCAATCTCCCGAGTCTGGTGTCCTTGTGTTGTAATGGTGATTCGTTTTTTTGAATACATACCTACGTATGTTTGACTAGTTTTAGGGTATAATTTCCAAAAAATATATTTTAAGTTACCACAGTTAGTTCTCTGAAATTAAATTTCACAAGAAGAGTCAAACCTACATATTATATGGGTCAATAAACGATTGTTATGATTGAAACACTTTAATGATTGAAACATTGTCATGATTGATACATTGTTATGATTGAAACAAGCTGTTTTGTATGAAACTGGATTACCTTTTTTCTCCCTCATGCAAGTGCCACTACAGCGTAATAGGATATTAAGTCTTTCAATAATGTGAAATAGTATTCAATAGCACAAATTAGAGCACCAAAATTATATAAATAAGAGAGATTTTTAGTTGTTTATGTTGAAGATGTTTATACATTTGTAATTTTCGAAATATTAATGTTACGTTGACGGACTTGTCACGATCTCAATAAATAATTGAGTGGTAAGTTAAATTGTTAAGACTGATTAAAAACCTACAGTAGTTCCTAAAATATTTTCAGTGTTTCAATTATCCCTACATATTGTTTCAACCGTCCTTAGGATGGGGTCAATAGAACCACTGTGCCCGATCTACTTTAATGGGTGATTGTAGGTTAACTATTCAGAATTGAGATATAGATTATGTTTAATTTAGGAACTAGATAACGACCCTTTCAACGATATAAATACGAGGGATGTCGGTACTATAGATACTTCACTGCACACGTTTTAAGTAAAATTGTTTCAGTTGTCCCCGGTCTACCCTACTTTTGATATTGGTGCCGATTCTCTTGTACACCGAATTAAACTAACTAAACTATCACTATTTTTTTTTATTTTTTGCTATGAGAATCTTAAAACATATTCTCAAAATTTAAAAATAACTTTGACACAACGAAATCGAATTTGACAATCGCGACTCCACGTGGTAGGTACTTGACCTAATTGGCCGTACCACATGAATTTCTTTAGAGCCTGAGGCGCGCAGGGAGGCAGCCTCGACGTATTTTTAAAGGAATTTTTAACTTTTTGTATGGAAAATAAGAAAAATTATTACCTACATGTAGTGTTAGGGGTTTACCTGTGCGTTTGCACTGGCGAAACATTCACATAAAATCATGTTGAAATCTCTGTTTTCTGTCAATGTATCGACTCGCGTTCGCATTGTCACGCAACTTGTTGACGGGAAACATGTTTGACGTTTCTTATCATTTGACATGTTTCGCCACAAGTTTTTACAAACCAATTTCTTATCAAAATGTATCTGTATGAATCTAGCAACATGTTGTAAGATTTGTTTTGACATTTCATTGCAATTTGCCGACTTTTATGTTCTGTGAATCTTAATGAAATTGACAGTGATTTATTTGTGGCCAAATCGTAACGAAGGCAAAATTACTAATAAATCTGTACCTTCAGTGAAAAGTGATGTAACTAGGAAATCATGATTTTGAGAAAATTAATGTTAAAAGTTTTAAAAAAATCGGACTCTTTGTCTACTTCACTAAAATGAGTACTGATTACTGTCATTGGTAAACAATATCTTAGAGCACGATTTAGTGTAAGAAGAAACAGATTAATTTGTATAGTTTTTTATAAGTCGTTTTATGTGTAAATTAATTTAAAACGATTTGAACCATTTTACACATTATGCCTTTATTGATTGGTGTTGGATGATTATGTGTAGGTAAATTTATCAGTTTGTATTAATTCACATAGATCGCGTAATAAGAGTCACATGCATTTGTATTAAATGTACATTAAGGTACTTGAAATATTTGTTCAGTTCACATTGATATTATTTAAAATGTATTTTATTACATATTAATAAATGTGAAAAATGCTTAGAGCATTTTTTTTACTGTAAAACTTAGTATAACAATATTAAAACTGATATAGGTCAAGATATATCACTTTTCACTGAAGGTACAGAAATATACTAAACAAAGTCAAAAATATTGCAAAGTTTATTAACTGGGTAATGCCTCTAAACTAGACAAAAAATTACCAAAATATCGTTAATTCCTGTCAAACGACAATTTCCCATTATGAAATAGATTAAAGTGACACAACTTGACTATATTTTAGTTTGAGAGCACTAAGATGGCACTGAGAGATTAATTTAGTGAAAATGGCAATTTTGCTATTCTGAATTTAACGTTTTTAACCGACTTCCAAAAAGGAGGAGGTTATATGTTCGACGCGTATGTTTTTTTTTTTTATTGGTCCCATATAAATTTTACTAACTTTGCTTGGGTAGTTTTTGAGTTAGCTACAAAATACGTATTTTTTTCCCACTTAGTAGGTATGTAGATGATATGATAAGTTCCTGTCACTGGTAGCAGGTAGTGGTATTCGAATGTGTGTGGGGTAGGTACCACAACTAAAAAGTGAAAAATAAAAAACTTTTTACAAAAAAAAAACAACCGATGGAAGTCGGTTGTTTTTTTTTTGTTGAAAAAAAACACTACAAAGTGAAAAATAACTTTAATTTCGGAAGTCGGTGGCAAAAAACAAAAACAAAAAACCCAAGACACCGACTTCCAGCTAGTATTGAATACCTTTTTTTTTATGTGGGAAATTATCAAATAACTTCTCCCGCTCTGGGTGGAGCGGGAAGGCGTGTCAGACTCTTACTGACTAAAACCCACCCGTGTTCCTTCGGTTGCCCTGTTGCCGGGGGCCACGATTTCCCTTTCGGCCCATATTCGCAGCCCCGGCAGGCATTGGCCCTAGCGGACCCCGTCAATTCTGCGGACATCTCTTTGAGGCGCGCGTGAAACACAACGCGCCGGCGTCGACCCGGGCTTGGTCCTTATCGGACGGCGAGCTACCCATTGCTCACCGTCCGCCAGCGCCTACGGTGGCCGGAAATCGGCTCGCGATTCCCGCCCCGGGCCTCTCCTCCTGCGGCGGTTAGGGGCGTGAGGGCGCGAAGTTTGCCTCTCCCTCACGCGTTCCGCCTCCTCCTTCACGAGCATTACCGCTTTGCAGAAGGTGACGGCCTGCCATTTCCTCTCGCTCGTTACCATGGCCTGAACCAGGGCCAGACGCGAGAGATCACCGCCACCGATCGCCTCCACGAGGACACGGCGATGCTCCGCCCAAGCCGGGCAGACCTCTACCGTATGCTCCACCGTGTCCTCCGGGCGATCCACACAATGGTGACACCCGGGCGTTTCCTCCCGCCTTATGCTGAACAGGAACCTCCCGAAGCAGCCGTGTCCGGTGAGGACCTGCGTCAGGCGGAAGGTGAGGACGCCGTGGCGCCTTTCAAGCCACTCCTCAAAGAGGGTTGCGCTGGGTTGCGTCAATCGCACTATCCATGACGCCATGAGATCCCGCCGGAGCTCTATCGGCTGTGCCGCGATTTCTTGCGGCATCGGAGTTAAGCCCCGGCGTTTCGCCTCCTCGCGCCACTCCCAGATGTGCGCGAGGACCTTTGCCTCCAGATCCCATGACGGTAATCCGGCAAGGAGGCTTGCCGCCTCGCAGGAGAAGTATTGAATACCTGGAACGGCAAAAACCTAGGAATAAACTTGGGTACTGGATGCGCGACTTTCTAAAAAAACTTCACCGTGTCTACTTTGGATCACTCCATGTTTCGATATAAACACGAGATGTTTACCACCATACTCAGATAACACAAAAAATCAAGCAATAGACAAGTTGCGAGACATAATTTGACCTAAACAAACAACAGTGCGAACGCAAACGTGACAAATCTTTAAAAGTATTGTGTATTATCTAGACAACAAAAAAACAAAACAAAACAAACGAAACATAACTGGCGAAATGTGGGTGTACCTGCTACAGGGACACCTCTGCCCAACCCTTCGGGGAAACAAGGCGTGATGTTATGTTATGCTGATAAGTTATTATCTAGACAGTGCGAACGCAGATAACAACAAATCTTGACATCTGTCTTATAACCACAGACTAAGTAGTACTCTTCTAACTTACAGTCCTACCAACTCATCTGTGAACTGAAAGAGGACGGCACCGTCGATTCAGTGTTGCTAATTAATATAAGGTGTCCAAAATTCCAAAGTTTTCCAGAAGGAAATTTCACATTAGACATAGTCGTTTAATGAGAATTACAGTTTTTCAGGGGCGTCGGGTCTAAACAATTCGATTCCTACCGGATTCCCTTCGGAAATTCGGAACCACAACCACTCTATCGTCATTGAATTTCTGCAATTTAGTTTTTTTTTTTGTGCTTTCCTGTAATTTAGATACATGCGAGATCTATATTATGACAGAGACTTTGGATTAATGCTGTGTATGTGCTTTTATATAAATAAATAAATAATCACACTATAAGTATTTGAAACACCATAAAATTAAAACATTACAAAACGCCTAATAAGAAACATATAATTAAGTTAGGTTGTGCTCGCCCAGATATGACTATAAATTACAAACGACGCGATGGTTATTTATTATACTTGCAAGACACAGTTTCAATCTATCATGTATAGTTAAGGTGGACTGAATGAAGATATATCATCTGCCTGTACAACACTGAAGCCAGGAAACCAGCCACAGATTTTAAGTAACTGGACTTAGACCTACCTGCGCCACGGCTGCAGCCCTAGGTAACTTTTTTTTTGCTCCGTCTTACCTCTCCCATAAAACCACCCTTCGTCACTGCAGTTTTTACAAATTAACAACAATGATACCTATATAAAAATAATAAAATAAATAAAAAGAATTTGATAATTTACAGTTACGTATATAGGTATGCTAACAGTTTAGTCTCTCAGCAATAAGCAATGGTTTTATCTAAAAACTAATCCAACAACTTTCATTTAATACGAAGTTAAGTAGGTACCTACCCTGCAAGAGGTAACAGGATGTCTAGCATTTAGTTATGACCGTACCTAACCCCTAACACCAGATTTGACTAAATAAAATTAGCAGTGGTACCTAGTGGTAGTGTAGTGTAATAAAAAAAAAATTGCTTTACAATAATTTATTGAAAACCAGGTTTACAGTAATTGTGATCTTTAGATGAACCTGCATACACAACTTCATCGTGGTTGTGAGGCCATACTCCGCTTATTTCCGTACCACTATCATCATTATCACTATCGCTTTCGGTTTCAGTGTCACTTACCACTTCTATAATAAAAGGTTTATCTAAATACAAATCATGATTTAAGTATTCTTCTTCTAACCTGCGAACGTGTTTACAATGCTGTGCTCACTCATGAATTGTAATAGCGTCAAAAGCTTCTCTAACTAGGCGGGGAATTTCAGCATTTTTGTGCTCAATATTTACATCAGCAACTTTTCTTTTCATTGTGCTCCATATGAGTTCAATGGGATTGAGATCACAGTGATAAGGTGGTAAATATAAGCATTTGTGTCTATTGTCTTCTAAAATTTTTTCAATCTCATTATACAGGTTCAGGCTTGTTTCTCTTAATTATTTCTAAAAGCTGAAGTGTAGTCAAATTCTCTCCGTAGTCAATTTTATTTTGGGTCAACCATAATTGCATATCTTTTTTTAAGGAATTCGTATTTGGGACTTTATTCACACAAATACGGTGTTATGGAGCATTATCCATCACTATTATGGATGGTTCTCGTAAATTAGGCACAAATTTTTCAATAACAACTTTTTAAAGTTGGTACTATTCATCTCGTCATGATAATCACCACTTTTTGTGTTTGATTTAAACACAAGTAGTGCATTTGTAACAAATCCAGTATCTCCTCCCGCATGAACAATAATGTATCTTTGCCCTTTCGATACAGGCTCCAATACTCCGTCTTCACCCTCTCCTTGCCAACATTTACCCGATGTATGCGAAGAGTGAATATAGGTTTCACCTAAATAAATTATGGGCCGGGGCTGGGGAGATTTATTATTTTTATGCACTGCATGCAAGTACTTAGCTCTCCAAGCTGATATTTCATTACGTTCCATAAGAACCTTCCGATTGGATTTAGATTTTTTTAAACGAAATCCCACCTTGTGAAGCAGCTTTCGCAGACTCTCGCCGTCCTGTGTAATTTATATCTGTCTTGAAGACCTCTAGAAGCTTTTTAACAGTAGGGACCTCTTTTTTAGCAGAATAAAATTCATGTACAGACGCCAGCACATCAGGCTACTACAATCTGTCAAATTTAATAGATTTTCAACTTTATCGTTGAAGCATAAGGTTCAAAGTTGATTAAGAAAATTTGACAGTTTCGGGTAGCTTGATGTGCTGGCGTCTGTACTTTCCTCCGTATAACTCCCATGTCAAAATCATCAACATGCACAAATCCACTTTTACGTTTTCTCTCCTTGTACCAGTTTATTCTGCAGCGTGCCCACCGGTAAAGGACCGGCGTCTCTCATGAGAGACGGCACACCCACGCGACTTACATCTCTATTTGTACTAGCTGTAATGGCTATTATCGTCTGTGGATTTTTCTGTCTATGGTCGGATAAATATTCTTATCAAATAAATCGACTAAAAGCAAAAATATGAATAGGCAACATTTTAAAAAAATGTTGAAAATGACATTCCCGCGCGGTAAAATGTCAGTCAAACGTCACTTCAAAAACGCCGGGACGCGCGCGTTCGCTGTAATAATTCGTTTTTTAATGGTTTTTGTGTGTAAATCGTCGGAAAGTGGTGATATTTTCATTTTGAAGTAAATATTACATCGTTTTAGATAATATCCGCACTAAATAACATCATATTATACCTATTTTGACCCAACCAAAAAAGTGTAAACAAACAGATAAGAGAAAGTTCCCGTCAAAGTGAAAGTTGTGATATTTTGTGGTTTTTCTGTATGGATCTGATCCGTAAGTGTTTTATTTCTTTTCTATATTACATGTATCATCGTATTAGACAACATTTAGAACAAAATAATACAAAAAAATATTTTTTTGGGACGGAGAAAGTTACGTAAGCATTAGAAATTCTAGATTATCTAAAATCTAGATTTTTTGAATTTTTTGTTCTGAATGTTTGTCTCTAAAAACGCTTTTGTTAGATAACTTATCTATCCATAATGTACCCTGCAAAATTTCGTGTGAATTGGTACGGTAGTTTTATCAGAAATCGTTATCACAAAGAACAAAAGAAATAATAACAAAAGCGGGTAATAAAGATAAGTGAACGTTGTTTACAAAGACTGCAACCATTTGAAACGTATTCCTAATCTATTCGAGAAGCAAAAAACATTAACAATACTACTTGAGACGTTGTAAAGAAATCCGAGTGTTTGTTTATTTAAGTGCGGTCGTAAAACTGTCACGGCGCGGACCACCCACGGCGCCGGTAAAGGACTATTTTTGAAATTAGTCCTTGACTCATTTAGGATAATAAAATAAATGTTAGTAGAAATTTGAAATCTGGCGGGTTAGTTGGCTCACTCACTTAGCAGGTTACCTAATAGATGTACGTTACCGTTACGCTAACCTGCAGCAAGAATAGAAACGAATATTTCGTGGACTTAAATAATTAGTTAAGTATCGGGTATTTTATAACAAGAAAGTTGACAACACTAACCTGTCGCTGCCAAAATTCGTTTGTATATTTGATTAAATTGATACGAAACTGTTTTGTAAAAACGACTTTGAGTGGTAAAATAATTTTAATGTGAATATTCATTCGTATAGTAGGAAGAAGGATGAAATAATAGTAACAATTTAAAACATTTATTTATACACATGAACCGGTGTGTATGCCTATCTCTCTCACTCTCTCTCTCTCGCTCTTAGGCGGGCTAACTGTGCTCGAGTGGAAGGGACGCGTGCCTTTCACTTTTTATGTCTGTCTCTCTCGCTCTTAGGCGGGCTAACCATGCACGCGTGCCTCTCACTCGCTCTCATTGTGAGCGCATAACGTGAGCGGAGCGTAACGCAGTTTCTTGAAGTGTCACCCGGCAAACTAATTTATAAGACGTTGTCACGTCAAAACTTGTGGCGAAACATGTCAAATGATAAGAAATGTCAAACATGTTTCGCGTCAACAAGTTGCGTGACAATGCGAACGCGAGTCGATACATTGACAGAAAACAGAGATTTCAAAATGTTTTTATGTGAATGTTTCGCCAGTGCAATCGCACAGTTATGCAAACAACAAACAAACTGCAGGATACAAGTTTAGGGATGGAATATAGAAAAAAAATTGTAGAGTAGAATCGATGTACTGTTTCCACTTTTACGAATTTCTCCCTTTTTTAGCGGAAAATTACCAACATTATGCATGATTTAGGGAAGTTTTATTTTGATGGATTTAGGGTATTTTGAGGAAAAATTGAACTTGAGTTGGTAGCCCTATTGTTTATGGTAGGCAGCGCCCAATGCATTTTACTATATGGCACCACCGATTTATTAAAGGGGATTCCCTCAAAGTCGTAGTGAATATAATTCGTCAAATTTTAGTTTACCATGATAATTTTATTGTGCTATTACCATGGCTACGATATCGAAACTAAGTCGCATAGTTTGGAACAATAGCGATAAAATATTTTAAGTGTTCAGTGCTGTTTAAATGCAGCGAATAATTATAAAAGTAATGCTTCCGCTTATCTGATCTTGTGAATTTATGAATGTTTTGTAGGTATTTTACGTTATTAAATATGTGGAATGATGTGTTATTATTTAATATAATCATGCTCCCTAAATGAAGATTTTTGGGAAATATGTATAGGGATAATTCAAGAAACTGGAGAAAAACCAAAAACATAAGTGGAAACACTGAACGAATACTAGTTGGCTTTATCGTTCCACTTATTTATATGCTCTGTGGTTCCACTCGTGTACACCCAGCTTTATAATCTTTGTTATCTGTTGCAAAAAAATGTCATAAAAGTCAAATTTGCCGGACAGATTTTCTTACAAGTTGCACGTTTACGTTTTCTTTCCTCTTCTGAAGCTAATATTTAAACGTAGTAAAATAAACTTCGAAGTTAAATCTGGTGGTGTGGTTTCATCTTAGATTCTTATCATCAGCAGGGTAAATACCGATCAGGTAACTACATTAATTTTTTTCTGCTAGAGGTTATCTCGTTTTTCACAACACAACACAAAATAAACTACTTGTATTTAAGATTTGTCAATTAACCTAAACATATACTAGGTATATTAAATTCTTATTCCGTGAACATCATCTCAGGGAGAGCAGATTTATCGCAATGTGTTTGGGGCTGGCACAGCTTGCACCTAACTTCCATCAATTTCCATACATCTTTTACAGCCGTTGTCTCAGTACCGTATTGGCCTGGTTTTAGCCTTAATAATCATCCACCACATTTTTGGTCAGTGGATCCAATCAAATATTTTGAAGGAGCATTCTAAGAACAAATTGTTGATCAAACAAATGAAATGTTCAAATAGTATCCCAATTCTTTATCATTCGCTCCAATCCTACAAGCATCTCAAAAAACACTCAAAAAGTTGTAAAAAAAAAACCATACTTACAAAACAAAAACTATACTAAAATATAAACTCTCTTCAAGTATCCAACTTTTAAGTAGCCTCAATCTTAGTATGGTATTCGAATAGTGTTTTCCTGGCTATAAATTGTTAACCTAAACTGGCAATAACATTGTGTAATAATCATGAATGATACCTTAACCCAAACAAATATTTATTTAACACCAACGTTGATGTAAGCAGCAATGTTTTTATTTAAGTAAGACCTTCATATATTATTATGTTCTGTGAGCAAGATGCTCAATATTAATCCTACACGGTGCAATTAAAAAATATGGTGCAATCCCTCATACCTTCAATGTGCAATCTTCAATACTAACCCTAAAGGATGCTTGTGGCCACAGAAGAGGATTAGAGTTACAGGTGAAGCTTATCCACATATCCAGCTCTACTTTTAATGACAAAATTCTTTGCAATAAATACAGCTTCTTCCTTTTTGTGTGCTTAGTGACTAACCTGTACCCTAATTGCGTAATGCACTATCAATCACATTTTGTTTCGATTTGATTTCCATTGCTTTATAACACATAACATAACATCACGCCTTGTTTCCCCGAAGGGTTGGGCAGAGGTGTCCCTGTAGCAGGTACACCCACATTTCGCCAGTTATGTTTTAAGTCCCATGTAATAGAGGGCGAGCCTATTGCCATCAACCGGGCACAAATCCAGACTCCGAGCTGCTACTGAGAAATTTCAGATAGAAAAACCCAATAACACTTTGCCCGACCCGGGAATCGAACCCAGGACCTCATGCTCAGCAGTAGCGCTTGCTACCACAAGTTGGAAAAAAAATCTGCTCAACAACATAAATAATACAATGAATGTCGTCGAGCTGTCAAATTAAAACAAATTAGTCATCATTGTTGACGAAAATAAATTACGCAATTATTATTATTATTATTTTTATATATATTTAAATATCTCGGGATCTTAGGGTCCCGGTCTTTTGGAAGGCGTACGAGGAGCCGAAGCCAACTCGCAGAGGCCCCTTAGACAATTTTATATGGAATGAGGCACCAACCGACGATTATCCCTGTTCGCATTATGCAAGTGCAGCCAAGGACAACCCCCGGTTGGTGTAGGACTATTGTAAAATATGGAAACAAAGGTATTGGACTGTGGGTTTGGGTGGCTAAAGTGGACTGGTCACCTGGAACTATGAAGTACTATGGCCCCTGCCTGATCAATGTTTTATATGCACACGGATAAAATGGCAGGGGGTGACTTGCACACTCAATAATGGGCCCCCGAAAACGGTCGCTAGCACAAAGTGTCGTAGCAACAAGGGGGCAACATGTCCTGAGGTGCTTGAGGAGTGGAGAGGTATTCCATGGCTTTCAGAACAATCCCAGAGCCCGGAAGATGGTCAAGATCCCTACGAGCACTTACTGGAATACTTCCTTCCTCCGAGCACGTTTGCTCTTGCGAATCTCCACTCAAGCCGGCCAATTAAGGCAAGAATGAGGCGGGAGTGCCGTTCCTCGTCAGTGTTCACTCCAGCCAGCCAATAAAGGCAAGCCAGAGGTGAGGAACAAGACTTCTCCCGGGAGATAGGGTCCGTGGGGTCGCTACTGCCCAACAGCTCGCCACATGCTGCCCTGCGGGATTTTGTATCTCTCTTGGTCTGGCTCCTCATCCCAGACCTGTTCCGGCAAAGTAAACTGTACCGGCACAGGCCTAGAGTTCGGAGCGCGCAAGCCCCACCACGACGTCAACGTAGAGATACGGCGGTGGGGTTATTATTATTATTATTATTATTTCATTTTATTTCAGGTATTAACCCATAGCAATATTAAAAATTAAATTACAATAAATTATATTACAATAAATTACATTAAATTAAAATTAAAATTAAGTTCTACATTGCAATTAGGGTACTAGTGTCAGAGTTTTTATGCCACCCATGGGCATCTGCCTTGGCTTCATATGCCCTCGAGAAATATCTCTCAGGCATTTCCTCATAATAGTTTCCTTCACCATTTTTGAAGCAAGTGATAATTATACAATACGCACATAACATGGGCATCTGCCTTGGCTTCATATGCCCTCGAGAAATATCTCTCAGGCATTTCCTCATAATAGTTTCCTTCACCATTTTTGAAGCAAGTGATAATTATACAATACGCACATAAATCCGAAAAGTGAAAGGTGTGTGCCTTGGGTTCGAACTCGAGACCTATGACTTGGCATTCCGACGGTCATAACACTAGACTTTCACTGCTTCAAATAAAGTAATATTTAAGAATAAAATAGTCACCTTGTCTTTTGTGTAATGCTGAATTACTATCAACTGTCACTTTTTTCTAAATAGCTACTCTTTACGAATCTTACGTGAATTTTGGGAAACTTGTTAGAATCCTGCTGAATGTAGTCACAAATCGTTTCAGTATGAAGGTTCAGTTTTATTACCTCCATTTACTTACGTACTTCAATGTCTTGTCAAGCCAGTTGCTACTTAGCATTGGGGCAATGTTTTTCTACTCCATTCTCCACTACAACACAGCTATATTCAGAAGAAATATCCTTCAATTAGTGCAATTTTTCTTTTTCAGCATGCCTCCTAAGAAAGTAGAAGAGCCTGAAAAAAAGCCATTAATTGGCCGAGTGGGCACAAACTTAAAAGTTGGCATTGTCGGTGTGCCTAATGTTGGGAAGTCAACATTCTTCAATGTATTGACGAAAAGCCAAGCAGCAGCTGAAAACTTCCCTTTCTGCACCATTGATCCCAATGAAAATAAGTATCTGAACATTTTTATTATAATATCTCCTTAAGGCGAAAGCGTCAGCGTAGCCCGCGAAATTCAAATTTTCTTACGTTTTTTTGCAATTTGCAGGTCAGTATCATGTTGTATGTTGATCTAAATATGCTTCGCGGCCGTAACAAATATGGCTTCACTCAATTATAATCATTACAATCAGCAATGCAACTCCACAAGTTAGCAAAGGTGCCAAATGTCATGATTTCATGAAATCAGCTGAATTACTACTTACTATACGGCCGCGAATCATATTTTAATCAACATAAAACCTGACACTGACCTGCAAAATGCAAAAAACGTAAGAAAATTTGAATTTCGCGGGCTGCCCTGACGCTTCCCCCTTAATATATGCCTTAGACCATTTCATTGGTTTTTAGGGTTCCATAGGATCACTTCGTTGTCCGTCTGTCAAGACCCTGTTTCTCAGACGTGGAGGTATCAAGTTCCTGACACGTGGTCCTGTCCGAACAGCGCCACCTACCGGGTCCAATTGTATTTTCAAACCATCCCACTCAAATATACACACAAAATTTCATCCAAATCGGTCCAGCCGCTTAGGAGGAGTTAGGTGACAAAACACACGTACAGAACAATTATATATACAAAGATACGTAGGTCTATGGTCCCTTGGAGCTTTAAAAAAATCAAGCTCAAAAAATATGGCCTTTTATGTGACATATTTTGATACTCGCAAATAAAACCTATAGGGAACTTCCCATTGACCTAGAGGCGAGAAGTAAGGTAGGTTAAGGCTGAATAAATCATTTCAGTGCCACCATCGAGGAAACGGAACATTCACAGTGGTCGATGGTGGCATCGAAATGATTCGGTCAGAGCCATTGTGGTGGGATACTTCAGCTAAAAACGTAACTAGATTTTCGCACCCACAAGATGCAGCTATGAGAACCACTAAATCAAAATATATCGATAATTTTTCGAAAAAAAAATCCCATCTTTGACTAGCTGTAGGTATCTTCGCAACGAATAGGACTAGATTGTAACAAATTTAGCTTGCTTCACAAAAATCTAGAACAATGATACTTAAAAACGCGTCCTTAATGTGTACGTATTTTAAAATACCCAATAACACTTATAACTACTTAAAAATAAATAAAAAAATACTAGATTATTGAGCAACGACATGTATACGTCTTCAGATTTAAAAGGAGATTACCCACGGCACTATGGACAGATGTACTGAATTTAACATTGTTGTGTCTTCATCAAATCATCTTTAAAATACTTGATGACATGTCTAAATACTTTCACAAAAAATTGAACACAATCTACAATGGCATTTCCGAGATATTTACAAAAATGTAATTACTGTTTAGAGGTTATGTTCGACCATAAAATGAATTGAAAAAAGCTATTTGAAAGAGCCTGAATGGGTTTACGCTTTGTGTCTTTGAGGTACATTTGTGTAAAATCTGTAGCTATGTCAGGTGGCTAGTTGCTGGTGACCACCTGTGACCTCCTCACCAAATCTTACTTGATTTCGATTTTGAGCATCTTCGTGCTATAAAATCTTATTCCCGCGTTTCGTTATAATGCAAAGTATGGAAGCAATTATAACTTGATAGTCAATCGCTCAGTGTTATATCTAGATCCTACTCAAATCATAGATTGTGTCATGAAATGGTCTATGTAAGTAGAATGGGATGGAAAACAGCTACACTAGATACAATAAATGAAAAAAATATTACAAATGACCCCTCATTTATAATCATTTTTTCTATTGAGATATCGCTCGACAGTCGCACTCGCCATATTTTCAATATATCACAATACAAAAAGTTCTATCTTTAACACACGCGGTGCAGCGGTGTTGGAAGTATGTTTATTTTTGAGCCTTTTAGTTCCTCCGTTACTGCTGCTAACCCATTGGTTAGCAGCAGTAACGGAGGAACTAAAAGGCTCAAACTCGACGCAGAAAAAACAGACTGGTTGACAATGTTGACATATTGACAAAAATATGACAGACGGGCTAATAAATGTCAAATAAGGTTGTACCCGTGCTGTTGTAACATTCATTATATTATATATCATATATATCATCATCTATGTATAAATATCATAATTATCATATTATACAGGGTGATTGGAAGATGGGTGCAAAGCTTTAAGGTGAAGATAGTATAGATAATTTAGAACCATTTAAGCCATGGTTGTCTTAGACGAAGTCTTACCAAATTTTTTAATTTTTAATAAGGTTTAAAAGACGTATTGTACAAATTTTTTATTTTTTCTGAGCTTTAAATGACTGTAAAAAAAATGTCTAATGACACAGAAGCCTAAAACATGTTTTGCTTGATTGCTTACACATTACTTTAATTAAATAAATAAAAAATGAATTCATTTATCATTCAATTTGGCCATAATTATGCAGTTTACATAAAATTTTGAGAATTTCCGAAAAAAAACTTAAAAATTTGGTTAAAAATATTTGGTAAGACTTCGTCTAAGACAACCATGGCTTAAATGGTTCTAAATTGTCTGTACTATCTTTGCCTTAAAGCTTTGCACCCATCTTCCAATCACCCTGTATATCATTATACATATTATATAAAGTAAGTAAGTAAGTATTTTGATATCATAACATAATACATTTGATTTTTGATCGATTTATTATAGGAAAAAAAGCAAAAATATCGGTTTTCAACATAAAATAAAATCATAACGCATTTAGAGGTTATTTATTACAGATAAAAAATATTTGTTGTTTTTTATCAACGTGGGTGTAATAGTAATAATAGACGTTTGACACTATTCCGATTTCAATTTCAAACAAAAATAAAACTATTAACCATACAAACCAAATATACCTCACCGCACACTATTGTTTCGTCACATTTTCAATAAAAATAAGATAGATAAATGTACCTACTACCTGATATCTAGTTCTGTGAGGTTATAGAAACAGATTTATTTATTTTACCTTGTGAGCGATAGCTATCGATACTTTAAAAATATTGTAAACACCTTATTTATTATTAAATAAACAGTTATTTAACTTCATACGCAATAATATCTCGAACAATCAATACAGAATCGATATCATTATATTTTATGTAGGTAGTTAGGCACATTACACGCAATAGAAGAAATGGACATCCCTAGTGTTGACAGGCGATAGTAAAAAATGGCCCTACTTCATAGTCGGAAACTTAAAAGTACTAATTATTGTTAAAAAAACTATCCCATTATAAATAATAATTATATTTTATTAAAAAAATATATTTCTATTTTAGATATTTCATGTTGTTCAAATTTTTGAGACTCGAGACATTTCTCAAGAGTACTGTATATGGGCAATCTCCTTTAAACCCTCTTCCCCACAGGCGCGTTTTTATCGGTTGATAATAAAATAACGCAAGCATTATTGCGATAATGCGTCCCGATTCCTTGCATACAGCTGCGCTTTCATCGTGCGATATTTCTAACGTGTTCTCCATCATAGGCGCGTTTTTATCGCGCTATAATAACGCAAGCGTTATTGCGATATCTATTGTCAGTACATTTTGTAAAATGTTAACTTATTATCGACCGATAAAAACGCGCCTGTAACGCAGATGTGTGTAAGATCGCATGCGACCTAATACAAAATGTTCTAAGAACACATCGGAATATCACAGGACGGCTAAACGCAAGCGTTCTACTTCTATTGCGTCATTATTATCGCAGCAGAGTGTAACTTCGTAGCCGTCCTAATACAAAACAGATATCGCACGCAATAGCTGTGGGGAGGCTTAAAAAGTTATAAATTCTCTTTGCATACATAAAAAAAAACAATTGTCAAACTCTGACATGACATGTGGCACTTACATTTTTATTTTATTCCATAACCTGGTGATTTTTTTTTAATGATGGATTTCGAGAATTATAAAAGTAATTTGGATGTTGTAGACAAATATAACGTAAAAAGAATTAAAATCGATGCAGATAAGGTATATACCGGAAAAACGGAATATATCAATCCACAAAGAAAACCAATTGAGCATACTAGTCCGCTGTTGGCAGCTGCAATACTCGGTTTGGACAACACAGGAGCTCCTATTCCAGAGAACACCAAATTTTTGGACACCTGGACCGATATTGATGCTCAAGAAATACACCTGAGCACTAAGCCAACATGTTACATAATCCTGGGAAAAGCGGATGCTGAAGCATTTAATCTTGGCGAAGCAATGGCGAAAAAGTACAACGTTATTCATTTATGCCCGAAAAATATATTGCTTGATGAAATATCACAACAAAGTAATGCAGGAAGGACTTGGGATTTTAATATGAAACATAATAAAGTGTGCTTATATAACTTGATATTAACAATGTTGAAGATTAAATTGAATTCTGAAGTAGTTCAACATAGAGGATATGTAATATCCGGTCTTCCTTTAGTGACTTCTTATAGAAATCTTCTTTGCTATATAAATTCATTGCATGGCGAAGAAGCCTTTTTGTACATAAACGAAATGCTGTTTGAAATAATTCGCAACTTAAAGAAAAAGAAAAAAAAACAACCTGGGACAGCTCCTTCATCTACAAGTAGTGAAATGTTAGTGCAAGAAGAAGAAAAAGAAGAAGAAGAGGCTTCAAAAAATCAGGACGAAGAAGCTCTTGAAGAAGAAGAAGAAGATAAACCTGCCGAACTGCCGAATTTTTTGTTAGATACTTGTTCCAATGTTATAATCAACGAAAAACCTCGTTTTGAATCAAAACTAGCTGCAATTCTTTGTCAACTTAATGAGTTATTCAATCTATGTCTTAAGCCGGACATCATAATTCATATTACTTGTCCTGAAATGGACTTAGTAAAAATGAGAGGTAATAGCTACATAAACTATAAAACAGGCATGCTTACAAATAAACCATTTATTTCAAATTATATACCAGAACCAAGTTGGCCTCGTAAATGTTATTTCGATGACTATGAAAATCCGCATGCTTCTAATGTGTTTAACCCTAAATATAACTGTAGACCACCTTCAAATTATGAAGATAAAATAATTGAGAAAATTTGCAATTATAAAACTTACGTATATCCATATATAGAAAACAAATTAAAAGATTTTGATCCAAAAATGGTAATTGAATTAGACGGACGAATTTCTTGCAGTGAAATGCTTCACCACGTTGCTGAAACTTTAATTTTAATCCAAATTCAACCTGTAATTATACCACAGCCGTTATTTTTAGAAGAACGTCCAGAAGATATTGAAGAATTTTGGGCCAGTACCGTAGCCGGATTAGATGTTATAAGTAGTGATGACGTTAATTTCAAATACTATGCGTCACCCTGGTTTAACAGGTGTCCTGTTGAACTAAAACTTAGACGAACAGTGGTAGGAAACCCAAAATACGCTGTTACGTTCTTCAAACACGTATATCTAATGTCTTCACTTAATAATTTTATTGCATTTTACAAAAACCCGCGCCCTTATTTGAAATTAAAATATTTAGAACCAATTTGTAGAGTTATAGTAACAGGAACGAAAAGTTCTGGAAAAACGATGATTTCTCAATGTTTGTCATGGATTTTTGATGCTCCCTTATTAAATTTCAATACAATTTTAGAAACTGAAAAAGAAAAAAAGTATTTTCTAATTGCTCAAACTATTTTGTCTGAAATTATAGCCACTATAGAAGACGCTCGAATTTTAGAATGGCAGGCAATAGAAACAGAAAGAATATCAAAATTAGATGGATGGTGTACGTCTGCTCTGAATATATTAATTAAATATGTACCATTACTTATTATGAAAACGAAATTGGACGAAAAAAAGTCACAATATGTCCTTAAAAAAGAACAAGCAATAATCGCAGCTGAGGAAGAGAAACTAAAAAGACAGTCAGAAGAACTAAAGGGAGAAGAAGAAACAAAAACAGAAGAACTAAAAAGAGAGAAAGAAGAACTGGAAGGAGAAGCACCAAAAAGGGAAGTAAAGAAGAAAAGAAGAGAAATAATAGAAGAAGAAATGGATCCAGTTCTTCTAGATCAATTCAACAATCTCAAGACGCAGCTTTCTTTTTTACCTGTATTAGACAGCATAGAGGAGTGCCAAATTGCTTGTAACAACCAAAACATTTTACAATATGCACCTATTGAATTGACAACTGTTACAAACAAGCCTTCAATACCTATTCTGGGTGATGCAGATGTAACAATAGCAATAACCCAGTATATTGAAACCAATGATTTACAAAAAGAACTTGAGCCTACCGCCGAGGAATTAATGATGGAGATAGTTAAATTAATTACTGCATTAGATACTAAACATCAAGAAGATACACTTTCAGAACAGTTATATGGAAAGTACATTATAGACGGTTTTCCTTCCGACCCAGAATATTTTGAGTATATAAGCGATTCTAAGTTAATTCCAGATTATACGATAGCTCTAATAGAAAATCGGGAAATCGATGAAGAACTTTATCAATACTATAGCAGCGCTGACAAAAATACTGGACGCTATGATGAAAAATTTTTGTCTGTTAAAGATCCACTCATTCATACCAAATTGCAGTCTACGAAAATTTCACGCTTACAACACGATGCAATACGATCTGATATACAAAATATTGTAAATGATGAGATAAACGATGCTCTTGATTTAATATTTATTACTGATACTAATAAAAAGGTATCCACCACGACGGACGAACATTTTGAAACAGATTTTCAAACTCAATTAATCGCCTCTTTTACCGAAGCTATAGAAAAATTTCGTGAAGAATGGGACAGTTTAAAACTAAAAATAGAGGAAAAATCTAAATCTTACATTGAAATTGAATTAGAAAATAAAAGAGATGTGGAACTTATTGAAGAAATGTTACAAAAACTACGTCAATGCTATCGACCTAGAAGTGTCGAGCGTAATGAGGATGAAGAACCCGACGTTGCGGATGAAGATGAAGATGATTCAACGTCAAAAGATCTTATTAGGTACAACGATCCCCGATTTCTTTGCGAGACTAGTATTTATTGCCCTATTACTTATTATGATCGTGACATTTTGTGGCAGGGGAATCCAGAGTTCTCTTTGAAATACGACAACAAAATCCATTACTTTTGTAAAGAAGAATTTATAGAATTATTTCAAAAAGACTTCACCAAATATCAATTTTATAATATACCTTATAAAAAAATACCAAAATTGAAAATTTGCATAATAGGTAGCATCGGTAGTGGAGCTACTAGTTTATCCAAGCACATAGCAAAAGAGCTCGGATTGTTACATATCGATTTTTCAGACGCTATCAACGAATATTTGGTGCCAAAACATTTCAAAAAGATTGGACGTCATTACGAAAATACGTTTGTTGATGGGCTTATGGACGAAGAAGGTGTAGTAGAGTTTCAAATGGATGAAGAAAACGTTAATTTAATATCCGATATTTTAGGAAACGAAAAAGAATTGACTCGAATGTTGAATGACTATTTTGAACGTGGAGCGCCTATTTTATCAAAACTTATGCAAAAAATTATTCTTAAAATTTGGTTCGATTCTAGTTCGCCAATAGGCTTTGTTCTAGATGGTTATCCGAAATTACCCAGTGACGTTGAAGACATGTTAGCATGTTATGCTATACCTGATGTGGTGATACAATTAGAAAATAATGCGGAGACTGCTACTAATCGAATTGCTCCCATAATGTTAAAGTCTTGGAAATCTCAACAGAATGAGGCTAAAAAGACTGCCGCAGTAAAATTGGCTAATGAACGTAAAATATGGTTGGATTCTATTACAAAACAAATTGTTGCCAAATTAATAATCGAAGAATTGTATGAACAAATATTTATCTTGAGACCGGAACCCTTAATGAAAAGTGATTCTGTTGCAAGCGTGATAATCGATGCGCATCCAGCAGGATCTACAAATCTTGATCCAGCCCTATTTAACACATACAATGAAATGGTGGAAGAATATCCGGAACCTCAAGATACGAGTGTATGGGAAAAACCTGATGAGGCACGTGAAAGAATAGAAGCTAGAATAGAAGGTATATTTGACACAGATGATGAGAATATCCAATCAATGAACGAAATTTTATTGGAAAACAGAATTAAAACTATATCAGTAGATGCTACAAAACCCTTCAACAAAGTAACAAGATATACTTTATCCAAATTAACAAACTTGAAAAATAGATGTGAATCATTTTTTGAGCAAACTTTTATCGTCAATACCGATGTTGCCGAAAAGTTACTTTTAAGAGGATTTTATTTTTTTAGCAAATTCTATCGTCTTTGTCCAGTATATATCTTTGAAAACCCGCAGGCTATCCAAAATTCTTACAAAACCTCCAGACGTAGGGGAACACTTTTTCCTGTACTTCATAGAGCGTTCATATATTTTATTAGTAGTGCTGATAATGTAACTAAGTTTAGGACAAATCCACTGAAATACATTACTTGTGACAATATTAAATCATATTTTGAGTATCCTTTGAGAATTGGAGTTATAGGAACACCTAAATCGGGACAGAGCACACTAGCTGCTAAATTGGCTAAGCAATATGGATTATTATGCATTTCAGGAGGAAGCGCTGTGCGAAGCGTATTAGAAAACTTGCATTGGACAGAATTGGCTATCGAAATGACAAAGTGTCTTAAAGCAGGAAAAAAAATTGGGGAAGATCACATTGTGAAAGCTATGCATACTGTCGCTTTTAATCATCGAACGGTTACTTACGGTTACGTTTTAGATGGAGCACCTGTCTCTCCTTACCGAGCAAAAGGCCATGTCAAAAGCTGTCTTTTTCCTAATATGATATTTGATATTTGTTCTAATAAATCCAGAATTCTAGAAAATTCACAAAATGAAATCTACTATGATATTCTCAAATATAAGCCACCATATCCGTATGACCTAATTCAAATAAGATACAAGAATTGGAAAAAAAGGCAACATAAAATTAGAGGTTGGATCGCTGAAAAGTATCAAAATCTTTATGTTCTTGATGGTAATCAATCCAAATGGCATGTTCTGCAGGAAGCAAGTGATCATTTAACGCAAGCAACTTCTAAACTTCATAATTATGTAAGCAATGTTGAAAATAATGTTGTGCGCGCTCTGTGGATATCAGAGGAAGAATTCCAAGCGAGACAATCCCAATACAAAAACATGTGTCCAGTATGCGTTCACAAGAAAGCATATAAACATATGGGGAGCTACTTCGGCGGTATATCAGGTGTAGTTCAATATCGGAAGAAGTTTTACTGGATCTGCGATGAACATATGGATTTGGTTATGGCGTTTCCAGATTGCTATTTGACGTCTATAGATGTAGAAATTCCTGAAATGCCCGCTTTAATTAACATAGTCAATTTAGATAACATTTATGAAAATGGGATATGCATAGTTACATATGCCGAAAACTTACCAGCTCAAATAATAAAAATAGGCATTAATAAATATGCTGCGAGTTATGCTGGTAAATCTTATTTATTTTGTAGTGACGTTTGTCTTTCTAAATTTATATCTAAACCATATTTATATCAAGACATAACTATATTTAAAGAATCAAAAAGCTTCCCGAAATTGTCTTTAAAAACTCTACCTAACATCGGATACTTAGAACAAACTTTGGGGAATGTGTTAACAGAAGCGTGTTGCGCCGTGAATGTGCTTAGACCGAAATATCCGGGTCTCTCTTTTCAAACATCTGCTTTTATTTACATAGCACTGTATTTAAAGACACACAATCCTCTCATGGATAAAAATAAGATGCCAATGTACCTTAAAGCTTTAAGGGTATTTGAATCTCGATGCAAACTGATGGTGGATGTAGGATTGCGCTTAAGATCAATGGACAATCCATTTGCTACTTATCCTAAATGTCTCCACAGAGAACCTACACTTAATCCAGCTGATGTTGACCAATGTCCAACATCGTGTTTGTGTTCGTCACAATTACAAAGACCTGCAATTGATAACACTAAAAAAACTTCAACTTATGTTCAACTGCATAAACCTTCATTCCTTAAAAAGTTAAGTAAGCGTTCGACAGCAACAAGCCAAATGGAAAGGGATTAATCTTAGCATACTCCTTACCTATTTAAGATAGGTATAGTCGCCTGCTTTCATAAGATCTGTTTTCAAAGCCATTCGTATGTATGAGAAGTACTCATCGCAAGCGTCATTAGTATATACTTAATATAATTGTTTTATGTTTTTGCCAACATGTTATTTAGGTAGATGGTCTCTTCGACTATAATTTAATAAATTCGCTAATTGTGATATTATTTTCATTCATAACCTACCTGTTCAGTAAAGGAAACGGGTACCTACCACATAAGGTTAGCAACACATCATAGTATGTATCCATTGAACTTGGAAGAAATTATTTAATTCAGATGTATAACGAATTTTGTGTTTTCAGCACGTAGGGTACCTGTGCCGGATGAACGATTTGATTACCTTTGCGAGTTTCACAAACCAGTCAGGTCAGTGACATTCACATAAACTACTACATAAACTATCACTTGTCATCATAAAATATACTGTATGCGTGTGTGTATGCACGCTGTGTGTGTGTGTGTATACACAGTGTATATGTGAGTAGATTTTGATCAAGATTAAAATCGAGTAAATGTGCAACAGACGATCGACATCGTATTTTTTACCAGTCGCCACTGTCTATCATTTTTGTCTTGTCATATTTTGTCGAGCAACAGAAATCTTAACCTTGATATTTATCGATCGTAAACTGGCGACAGTAGCGGCACAGATAATACGGTACGGTAGCGGTAAGAAGCCGAAAAATCTTATTGATCGTGAAAACACAGCATATTGAATGATCGTGAAAATCTCTAGACACCTTTAGTCATCAACTCATCTATCAATTGAATTTTATTAATAAAAACCATTTTGTTTTCCAGCAAAGTGCCTGCGTTCCTGAATGTAGTCGATATAGCTGGTCTTGTGAAGGGAGCTGCCGAAGGACAAGGACTCGGAAACGCCTTTTTGTCGCATATTAAAGCTTGTGATGCTATTTTCAATCTGTGTCGTAAGTTTAGTTTTCGCTACAACTTCAATATTTTATTTTATTAATTTATAGTGTATGTTATTATGAAATCAACCTAATTTAAATAAGTGTAGAGTTGATATCTGTTTGAGTGGAAATAACGTCATTTGGAAACAAGGATTTGAATAGACTTTATAATATATTTTTAGGTGCTTTTGATGATGAAGACGTTATCCACGTCGACGGTGAAGTGAACCCCGTTAGAGACTTGGAAACCATCGGAGAGGAGCTTCGCTTAAAGGACGAGGAACAACTGGTGCAGAACTTTGACAAACTCGACAAACTCGTCAATCGTGGTCCAGACAAAAAACTGAAGTCGGAATACGTAAGTCAACTTAAAGGCAAATATGGACAATGACAATCTCTATAGGATTTCAAGCCCAAATGTACTAATAACTAACTTTGTTGTTACAGGATTCACTGACGAAAATCAAAACTACTTTGGTAGATGAAAAGAAACACATTCGATTTGGAGATTGGAGTGCAGCAGATGTAATTATGTTTTATTTGCTTCTATACAGGGTGGCAGAGACATCGACGCGAAAACCGTTACCATGGATTCAGTACATGGTTCGGAATCTCCATGGGTTTAAATTTTTCGTTGGTTATTTAAAAAAAAAAAAGCTGTTTCATATAAAAGTGCAATACCTACGCGATCAAATAGTATGGAACAGCAGATGTTTTTTTTAAATAACTGACGAATAATTTCAACACGGGGGGTTCAGTATCATGTACAACAGTTTTCGCGTCGATGTCCCTGCCACCCTGTATAGTGTATAATGTACTCGTAAAACAAAAAAATGGCCTCCGTAACATTTTTGCTCATAATATTACGGTATTATAGTTTTTTTTTTATTAATTGCACATTTATTATGCCTTAACAGAACTTGGATTTCTTTTATTCTATTTTTAGAGAATGTCCCTTAATAGAAACAATTGTCATTTCAGATAGAAGTGCTCAATAAATACCTGTTCTTGACATCCAAGCCTGCTTTATATCTTGTGAATTTGTCCGAAAAAGACTATATCCGAAAGAAGAATAAATGGTTTGTATAACTTTGAATATATATTTGTATTGTAGATAAATTGGTAATTTAGTTTTATAAAATATTGTACATTTATTACATTGGTTTCTCTAAATAGACAAACAGTGATGATTCCCTTACGCTTTCTTTAGGTTGCCGAAATTAAAGGAATGGATTGACAAGAATGACCCCGGAGCACCTCTCATACCTTTCTCCGGCTCACTTGAGATGAAACTGTTCGATATGGAGCCTGCAGAACGACAGGCCTTCCTAAAGGAACACAATCTTACTAGGTAAACAGACAATAATTTCGCCAGAGCCAAGATACAATATTTTTATATTGTATCTTGGCTCTTTGACGAAATGATTTAACCCTATCTACAACTACTGCCGGAGCAACGGTATGTCTACACGTTTTGTGTGGGTAATTACTATCTGGGCTTCTCTTACCCAATCACGGCCCGGCAATACTGTTAGGCGCAGAGGACGATAAATTTAATATCGCTTCCTCTAAACCCGAGATGGTGGCCAGGGACCAAAAGCAATAACATTGAACTTGCCTGGGAATAAAACACGATTCGCGTCGCTGATTACATATATTATCACAATCAATTTATCATCCCGTGGATCACCACAAAACTAATAAATATACTTTTTATTCATCATTAATAGCGAAAATCAGGGACGATTTTTTAATTCATACAACACGTCTAATGACTGGCACTATTTTTGTATCTTCGAAATTTATTTTTGTCATTGAAATATGTTATGGATGTGACATAATAATTATCGACATTATGTACAAAGAGTATTTAATACTGAAAAATAATAATGTCTTAGGTGTACACCGGAACGATAAGGACCAAGCCCGGGTCGACGGCGCGTTGTGTTCCACGCGCGCCTCAAAGAGATGTCAGCAGAATTGACGGGGTCCGCTAGGGCCAATGCCTGCCGGGGGTTCGAAGAAAACCGATGGGGAAATCGTGGCCCCCGGCAACATGGCATAGGAAGGAACACGGGTGGGTTTTAGTCAGTAAGAGTCTGACACGCCCTCCCGCTCCACCCAGAGCGGGAGAAGTTATTTGATAATTTCCCACCCAAAAAAAAAAAAAAAAAAAAAGTGTAAACCGGATTACTATTTTAGCGTCTGGAAAGCCTTTGGCGTAGAAACTTTACTTAACTACATATTTTCATTTCATAAAACAATTATTTTTACAAATAAAGTGATCTATCAATAAAACTGCTAATTTGAAGTAAGCTTTTCGTAATAAAAAATAGACGGAAAATATCGAAGTTCAAATGATCTATTCTATTATGCGCGGAAATTATTTGTAACATCGATCGATAGCATCGGAACTTAAAATTCATACTACTGCATCACTAAACCATAGACAATTTCGGGCGGCCATTGTTATTTACAACTTTGCCTTTGAGAAAAATTTTGATTAGTCATATCAATTTTTTATTCATTGTTGGAGGCTTCGACTTATAGTCTGGTCCAAAAGTATCTGATGAAATTGTAAACAAACCCTGTTCAAAAATTCTTACGCAATCACGCACTAAGACACTTGCCGTCGACGAGGAAGCGAGCTACTAGCTATCAACAATTTTCTCGCTCAAGAAACGTACAAAAGATTGTAGGTCCCGTGTAATTAATAGTTGATCGCTGACTATTCACACCTCCGGCGAGTACTCGTTTGTCGCAGTAACAGGAGCTATCCAAGAGAGTACTCGCTTAGCGACGCTCGCTTGGAGGCACAACACTCGCTGAGACACTCACGCTTGGTACATACGCATGCCAGCGAGTAATCGCTTGTCGTCGTCGTCGTGCACTCGCTGCTCGTTGCTCGCCAACTTGTTTTTAGTTGCTAGCTCTACTTGCTCCTTTCTCGTTAATCGCCGGTGATTTAAAATTAGTATTTTGGGTTTAAGTATTCAAATAATCAAATTAAAGCACTATAAATTGGCATCCACAGTTTTGCTGATCCTTTTGTTTACATTTTCAATAGAAACTTTTGGAACAGATTATAGGTAATTATTATTCCCTTTATTTCATTTGTAGACATTATAATTTACATTTTTAAATATTTTAATAAAAACATAAAAAATACATTTAAAATGTATTATTATTATGTATTATTTTTATAGTCGTTTCCATAGAAATATAAAAAACAGGAGAAGTGGCATGGGGGCGTGTCTCTGTCCGCGCGTAATGATCAAAATGCTCATGGTATAGGCAAATGGCCGTCTCCGCGAACTAGTGCGCTTTCGACCGCGATCGTGACAACATTTAAGAATACCGTGTTGTTCCGTAGTTTCTTGTAAAAATCGAAGCCAAACTAAAATCTTCATAAATTGTGGAACCATTTATCATTTAACAGGACAAGTATTTTACTATATTTGTCTTGAAAATCATGAAAAACAACAAATCGTAAAATATTTCTTGCCTTTACTACGTTATTTTTGTTTTCATATATCACAGCAACTGTATTATTTTTGCAGCAAATATATTGCTTTTTAACCACTACCTAAATATGTCGCTTACTGACTGGACAAGCAATGTAAAAATCACAAAACGATACTTTAGTTATGCGGTTGTATCGCGTAGTACGGCCGCTGTATCTTGCGACGAGCTAGTGATGTGCTTGTGCAGATCCACTAACGTAGGATATCGACAACAATGTCGATTGTCATATGAATTTATATTACTTTGAAAGTTTATTCTTCAATTTTTCAATGGTTATAGCCTGGTTGGAAGACCGATGTGAAATATTGTTTTATACTCATTTAGATTTTCTCATAATGTTGAAATTATTTACTTAATATTTTTTTCTTTTGTGTCGTTTTCTCTATTTATATCATCTTATTATATATATGTATATCGTTTTTATTTAGAATTCTTTCAGGAAATTTTCAATACAATAATGAATGGGAGAATCAATAAGTTTCCGATTTTGTCAATCACTAGCGTATATGTAAAATAAATGGGTTTTGCACAGCACAACTATAGCCATTGATGTTTTCGTGTGAGTGAGTTGTACGGTGCATTGTAAATGCACGCTGTGTTTGGTGGGATAAGGTTTATAATTGATTGTGTAGTACGTTCTGATTTATGAATTGCAAGTGTGAGCGCGACTTCGTATCTATTAGGTTTACTGATTTACATGTGTAGTTGTGGCGACGTGGTGGGGACAAATTGGAGACATAGGGTTTCGATTAATTTTCATCTCCTTATATATTATATGGTCGTTTCTCTCTTATTTTTAAGTTAATGTTATATTATATATTATTTTACACACAGCGCATTGGACAAGATCATCGTGCAAGGATACAAAGCGCTACAACTGGAGTACTTCTTCACTGCTGGACAAGATGAGGTGAAGGCTTGGACGATTCAGGTAAATAACCAGCTGCCATTGCTACTTTATTTTCTCTAGTCCTGAGCCTGACATTTTGTCTTGTCCGACTCTAGGTGTAGTGCCCGGGTCGGCAAACTGCGGCTCGCAAGCCGCATGCGACTCTTTGGCCTATAGAGTGCGGCTCTGTACAAATATCGATGAGTGCGAGCGTAGATTCTATATGCGCGGGAGTCAGGGTTTCGGTTAAGCAAGATATCAAGTTTAATTCAAAATTTAAACTATTTCAAAGATTTATGTCCGAAGTATTTTCACGAAAAATTTACAGGACATCGAAAATTAAATTTAATATGATAAACTTGTTAACAAGTAAGACGCCTTCATGTTATTATCAGCCGATATGATAATGACGATGAAGGCATCCTACTTCTTAGCAAGTTAATTTTAGGAAGCGTTGTGGAGTGAAGTTTCAAGGATTAAGAAAAGAGTATTGAGGCAGTTTGGACACACAGAAAGAATTGGCTCTCATAAGAAATCTTAGTCGTTACAGTATATATATTTGGCTCTATTAACTAAGGAGTTTGCCGACCACTGGTGTAGTGGTTGCAAACTGCTAAGCTTGGGAATCGAAACCAATGCCCCATGCCCTGGGTTCGATTCCCAAGTTAGGCAAAGTTTTTTGGAGATTTTCTCATCAGGAATTTCTCAATAAAAGACCGCAGTCTGTTCAACTGACTTAAACATAATTGAAGAAGTGGAAGTACTTGTATAGTACTTCCAGTGCCTTTCCCATCGGGAAATATAGACGTGATCTTATGTTATGTGTTACTTAGCTTTAATCTTTTGAATTCATGTTTTTTATGACACCTCTTTAGGTTATGAGCTAACCGAATATCAAAAAATATTTAACCTAGGTTAAGTGCCGGAGGCGTGAAAATTTATTCGCTAATACAATGTATAGTAGATCCTAAATGTGACAGTAAAGTATATTACAATCGCATAAGGCCGCAGCACAACCTATTCCAATACAAATAAGCCCGGTGCGGCCCGCCTGTACTAATCATAAAAAATTACGAAAGTTATTTTTGCAAACCGGCTCAGCAAATGTGCGTCTGGCTTTACACTTATGTGATTTGTATTAATTTGACAGAAAGGAACAAAGGCTCCGCAAGCCGCCGGTAGAATTCACACCGACTTTGAAAAAGGCTTCATTATGGCTGAAGTGATGCACTACAAGGACTTCAAAGAGGAAGGCACTGAAGTCGCTTGCAAAGCAGCTGGCAAATACAGACAACAAGGTAATTAATTATTTGTATTTTAGAAAGTGTGTGAACATCGTTGGCCCAGTGACAAGGGCTCGAGTCATATGCCGTGGATTCGAACCCAGGCAGGCATGTACTTAGTTTTATTTGATCACCATTGTAGTATTGAGTAGTATTGAGCATTTGCAGCATGCAGGGGTTCATCTGCCAAGGGTTCAAGCAATGTTTTATACATTTTGTTTAAGACATTCATACCTGCCTGATGAGTGTATGAAGACCGTAGTTGTGCCAATAATCAAAAATAAAACTGGTGACGCATCAGATAACAGCAATTATAAGCCCATTTCGTTAGTTACTACTGTGCTGAAAGTGCCGGACAGTCTGCTTGATCACATTTTAAACAGCCACATAAAGCTGAATGACGCTCAGTTCGGTTTTAGGCGCGGGCTGGCGACAGAAACGGCAGTTCTATGCCTCTAGCACACTGTCCGGTACTACACCTATAGAAAGATTCCGGTCTACGCCTGTTTTCTAGACCTTTCGAAAGCTTTCGATTTGGTGTTCTATGATGTGCTATGGCACAAAATGAGGACAGAAACCAGGCTCCCAGCAGCAGTCGTCAACATTTTTTATTATTGGTACAGTCGACAAATTTGAATTGTGATCCACCATAGGCTTATTTTCTTACAGACATTCAAATACAGTTAGGTCAACGTTCGCGTTAACATACATTTCCATAGTACGACCTTGTTATCTGCCTTTTAATTACACAGAGAATTATCTTGTTGCAGTCTCCACCTTTGTTAAGAGCTTTTACACACGAGTGCGGTATAAAGCTGAATCCACACCCAAAATAAATACGACGCATACGCATTTTCGTACTAAAAATCAATGTGTTTTTAATATTATATGCCTGATTTATTATATAATTTAATATGCGTTCAGCTTAAAGGCGCTACATACTGGCACGACTTGTCGCGCGATGCGACACCGGTAGAACAATTTCCATGTCATAGAAATTGTTCTATGGTGTCGCGTTGCGCGACAAGTCACACCGGCCTGTAAGAGCCTTAAATGTGCTACAAACAAGATTCCGCCATTTTTGCATACATCTTCACTGAATTTTGTTTACAAAGTTCGTTAAGGCAACAATAAGAAATGGGAAAGTAAAAGGCTTAAAAAATATAAAAATTATAATGTTGAACTCGTTCTTATTTAGCAATAGTTAATATCGAGTGTAACCACCATTGCTTGCAATAACAGCCAATAGTCTTGAACGCATTGATCCAATAAGGCGACTGCAAATATCACTTCCTCTCATATAATCCCAAATTTCGTTGCAATGTTGCTCAATTGCTTACTCTGTCCTCTCGTTTCTGTTATCCCAAATTTGGACCATCAGACCCCATACATTTTCAATTGGATTTAAGTCCGGGGATTTAGATGGCCAGGGAATTAACGTAACTTCTGGATGCTGGCTAAACCAGCTAGACACAACTCTGGCCGTATGCACTCTACAGTTATCGTGAACATAATAAAAGCTTGGAACTTCTTCTCGCGGGTAAACCATTCGCACTGTCGGTAACATAGATTCTACTAATAAATCCACATAACTTATTCCATTAGCATGAGAAGAAATCTGAACCAGCTCGCCTACACTTCCGGTTCCCATCCAGCCCCACATGTTAGCTGAGATTCGGCCAGATAATTGATTGGGCACTAGTGATCCTCAGCGTATCGTGTATTATTGTAACGCCACAAGGTTATGCGACCGTGCTGAGAAGATCTAAAAGATTTCTCGTCTGAAAAGATAACGTTAGTCCAGTCAAAGTTTAAATATTCACGTGCAAAATTTAATCTTGCAAGTTTGTGTGCATCTGTTAAGTCGACTTTCTTAGCGTGATATCTATAGTGCAGTCCAGTGGAGTGCAAATGATTTCCTATCGTTTGTAGACAAACGTCGTATCGTGCCGCAAAATACCGAGTGGGAGTAAACGGATGTTCTTCGTAATGATGACGCATGTCGGTTTTCTGTTGATTCGTGATTTGACGAACACCATGATTATATCGTCGTCTATCTTCCAGGGTACCCTCTTCTTCATATCGCCTGATCCAGGTCCTCACTGTGTTTCGAGATATATTTAACTCTCGAGATATTTCTCGTATCCGTAGCGTTGCTCACTGAGAACTATAATCCGAGCTCTTTGTTCTGCCATTGTAAATATAAACGAACTATTTTTATTCTCATATAATTTATTATGTGACACCAATTTCTGAGTGACTTTTTGACTCTATCATTTTATAATCGAAAGAATTCGGAACATAGTTTTGAAAAAAAAACATTTGTTCTGAGTCTGATAGTTAATTCCAAAGAGTTTGGATTCAAAATATGATTATTAATGCTTCATCTAAAATATTATCTATTGCAGTGATGACAAAGGTTAAAATTGCATAGATCTCCAACCCGTATTGACATAGCTTGCTTAATATTTAAAACGTCCTAAGTGCGGCATGCACTGTAAAGGAGGGAAATCTTTGTTATTTTGACGGTTTCAAACGATTTATCGTCAAAGTGGGTCACGATTTAGATTTTTCGACTGTACAACAACCAAGTTAATATTGTTAAGTGGGCGAGCGAGATCTCCGATGCGTACAGACTGAGGAGTTGAGTAAGGCAAGGAGGTTTAACCTCGCCTCGTTTCTTCAATCTGTACGTAAACGGACTCATCGAGAGACTCAGCAACACCAATGTTGGCTGCTCTATAGACGGAAAATTCATCAATAACATCAGTTACGCAGACGATATGGTGTTGCTGGGTCCCTCTATAAGCGCCGTTCGTAAATTCCTCGCTATATGTGTGGAATACGCCGGGGCCTACGGGCTCAGGTATAATGTAAAGAAAAGAGAGATTTTCGTGTTCCAATCACCAGGTCATAAGGTCACTCAAGTACCACCCGTTCTCATAGACGGTGTTTCTTTACCCAGAGTTTCGCGATTCAAATACCTGGGCCACTGGGTCTCGGATGACCTATCAAACTGCGAGGATATTGAGAGAGAGCGCCGGGCGTTGGCTGTCCGATGCAATATGTTGGCTCGTAGATTTGCACGCTGCAGTAAAAAGCAGTAAAAGTTACTTTGTTTCGAGCGTTTTGCCAATCTTTTTATACGTGCAGTCTATGGGTCAAATATACGCAAAAGGCAATCAACGCCCTGCGCGTTCAGTACAACAATTCCTTTAGGACGTTGATGCGGCTGCCGAGGCACTGCAGCGCGTCGAGAATGTTTGCCGACGCTCGTATTGATGATTTCCATGCCATCCTCAGAAAGAGAGCTGCATCGTTGCTAAACCGTGCCCGCGGCAGTGGCAACAGCATTCTTCGCGTTGTTGCTGGCAGAATTGACTGTCCAATATTGTGGCATTGTGTACAGTTGATGTCTCAAAAAACACAATTGACTAAATTATTTTGACTTTTATGTATTTATTTTGTTGTTTTATGATTTAATTAATTTAAAGATTTTAGTGAATTTTAATTTGTAATATTATTGATAATTTTAAACATTTTAGTAATTTAGAGTCCGATATTTTAATCTTAGTAATAAAACGTGTGTATTTGAATGCTAACATAATTCTTAAGTTTATCTACTAACAAAAATATGGATCATTGTGTCTGAATTAAATAAATAAATTGCCCTGAAAACGATTAACGGATGTCCAAAAACCAACAATACAAAGACTTTTCCCCGCTCCCTCTCATTGAAAGGATAGCTAAAGTTTCAGCAGCGCGAACATTATTGGATAATTTTGTATGTTCTGTACCTCAAACAATCTGCCTAGCCTTTTCCCAACTACATTGGGGTCGGCTTCCAGTCTAACCGGTAACCGGATGCAGCTGATTACCAGTATTTTACATAGAGCGACGGCCCATCTGACCTGCACAACCCAGTAATTGCTGAGTAATACGATACCCGTTGGTAAGACTGGTTGTTAGACTTTCGGGCTTCTGACGACACGTAGCAACTGTCAAAGATCCACAAATGACAACAGGTACCAACGGCTTAACGTGCCTTCTGAGGCACGGAGGAGTCTTGGTATGTAAAAGTGGTCACCCATCCACAGACCAACCCTGGCAAGCGGAACTTAAACGGATGCATCGACCCGTGCTGCTGTTATTACTTAGCTTAACTCCTCCACCAGTCCAGACCTCCTCCTTTGTATGTTCTGTACCGATGATATAATAATAATTTGTTTGTTGCAGGCCGAAATTACGTTGTTGAAGATGGAGATATAATTTTCTTTAAATTTAACGCTGGCGCAGGTTTAAAGGACCCTAAGAAAAAATGACGTGACAAGGTACTCCTGCTCCTGGTACATATGTTGTATCTAAACCTTGTCTTGTACTCACTGCTACACGTTGCTTAAGAGTAGCATAAGATTTTTTTTACCTATAAATATTTATATCTACTTTCTTAAATGTCATGAAATAAAGCTTGTTAATGTTTGTAATATTCAATTTATTTTAAACAAATATTGTAATAATAATTAAGATAAAGTAAAGTACACAAGTTTAACAGTTTTCTAATTATATCACTTCAACCAGTTCTTGAATACGCGTCACTTTATGAATGTCCTGTACCGCATCATCGTTTTCTAATCCTTCAGAAAACATTTTGTCGAAGATCATTCTCATTTGTTTCAAAAAACGTTTTAGATTGATATGGGACAGAATTCCTTGTTCGGTTACTGGAGCCAGTTTTTCTTTATCCTTTTCAGTGTTTTTGAACACTTTATTCAAGATGTAGGACATAGCTTGAGTAACTGCTTCTTCCCATTCCTACAGAAACACAAAATATGAATTTGTTCTATTACATCAACGCGAAAATTGTTACCATGGATTCAGTACATGATTCTGAAACCCCAGGTGCTGAAAAATTTCGTAGGTTATTAAAAAAATCTGCTGTTTCATAGAAAAGTACAATACCTACGCGGTCAAAATGTATGGAACTGCTGTTTTTTTTTAAAATAACCGACGAAAATTTTTAACGCAGCGGGGTTCAGAATCATGTTCTTACTGAATCCATGGTAACAGTTTTCGCGTCCGATGCTGCCACCCTGTATTATTTCTGATCCCATTCACTTACCTGATAAAGTTCATAGAGTGAACCCAAAGACATCATTTCTTCGATTAGTGTGACCTTAAATTCATCCCTTGCAGATTGCTTCAATAAATAAATAATGAGATTCCCAACTGCTGCTAAGGCGCTTCCGGCTCTGGAGCAAAATATCAGTCATAAACCGCCAATCCAACATGCAATGAAAGTCTAAATAAAAGCGCGCTGTTGAATTTTCAACTTACGGCGTTTAGCCGAGCGTTGAAAATCCAACAGCGCGGTTTTATTTAAGTGTCTCGTTATGTCAGTGAAAACGGGTGCAAGAGTTAATATTTTTGCTACTTGGCTGCCTACCTGCAAACAGTTTCCTTACAGTCTATTATTTCGTGCACCACTTTGATCAAGCGCGTATGTGTATCCTTCATGAGAAATTCTAAGGGATCGCAGTCTCCAGGCGGCAAAGAACCGTATTGAACCAACAGTCGTTTTTGAACCACTGTGAACTGTTTCTGGAGCACGTTCAGCTCATCCTGCCAACAAACAATAAGCTTTAGTTTACTGATTATTTGATACATTTATTTCGAATTGCAAAAACTTACCTCTAATTCTTTTAATTTGTTTCGTTCCTTGGCGTGTGCCTCAACGCATTTTAAAAACTTATGAATAAGTTGCCTAATAAATTCCTTATCATATTTTATATTAAATCTGAAATCCTTTACACCCATTCGTGTGTGGTGGTCAATTAATTTAATTAGAAAATGGTCTAACACTGCAATTACTTCAGTGAAATCGTTTGCCTCCATTGAATATTGTTCGCCATCAGTTTTTAATGTTATGGTTTGTTTTGTCGACCTGTACGCCAACGTTATGGTATCTCCATATTTCTTCAATTCGTCTTCTGAAAAATCTAAAACATCGAAATAGTTAACAACTTGGAACAAGTAAACAGTGTTGTATAATTTCAATGCGTTACCTGTGAATATCCTTGAAAATTCTATGCACGGATTATTTGTTTGAATGCGTAACTTTAATCGGCTGTCTGCAACATTCTCCAATGGTGTACAGTAAAGACTTGAAGGAAGTAATACTTTTCTAGTCAAAACTTCAATTTTTCCGGTATTATCAGTGATCGTTATTAATATTTTCACTCGAGTCTCGGAAACATCAGCGTCACATGTCAAGAATACTTGGTTCTCTATTATTTCTGTTCCATTAACACCATCTAAAGAAATTGTTGACTCTGAACAAGAAAACGGTGAAGCGCACTCAAAAGTCACTTGAACACTGAGAATAAACTTAGGATCTTCACACGTTAGTATCACAAGCACTGGACACATCAACAAATGTAGGGCCTCATTCTTCTCTTTAGAAAATTCTTGAAATAAATTTTGTACTGGCTTGCCTACGTCTGCTTTTATTTTGAGTATTTGTTCCATTGAAGATCTTCCATTATCTATGTCTAGAACGAAGGTTTCCTTATTTATGCAAAAAAATAAAATTAACTCAATGCATTGTATTACCAAAAGTAGTACCTACTTTACCTTCATTGTTGTTTAAGATTTTCCGTAAAGACTCTTCAACTATTTCCAAATCTTTTTGTATTTGTTCTGGATCATTATTTTCATTGATCGTTGGTGGGGCATTTGAGTTGAGGTCGGGTTCCGTTCCTAAGTACCCCACATTTACTATTCCACTAACGGAGAGTGTGACCAGACCTCCTGGGAGAGATTTTAGAAAACATCTAGATATTGATATTGCTGGGCTAAGCAGTGAACAGCTCCACAATAAAGTAGTGCCCTCGTAGATAAATAATTTTGAATCTTCTGATGTTACCATTACAAGTAAACGAGCCCCGGGTTCTGTAAATAAAACGACCTTAAATATTTTCCCAAAAATACGTTTATACAATGATAGTCGGAAAAGACTTACGACTAAGCTGAAAAAAAATGTGAGTGTGTTAAAACCATTTTTTAATTCAGAGACCCGTTTGCGAAATATTAAGCTTTAAAGTGCAAATTGTTGTTAGAGTCAAGTGTCCCCCCCCCCTCTGCCAGCTAAATGGTTGGTTTTAGGTATGTGAAAAAATTCAAGGCAGTAGCTTATATAACGAATTTAAAAGGAAAACTATCACAGCTGAGTAGGCTTTACAAGTTAACGTGTAATAATCGACCAACTTAAATTTGCGGTTGTAAAAATATGTTCACCCATACATTCTGTATGAAAGATTTTTTTTTTCAACTACAAAGTTAAGTTTGTTCTTGGGATAAAATCATCCCAACTACGGAACCCTACATTGTGCGTGGTCCGACATGCACTTGGTCGGTTTTTTCTTTCAGTATTTCATTAAAACTTTTGTATGAATTCATAATGTGCACATAACGAAATGAGGTCTATGCTTAATTTTCACGACAGAAAATATTTAAAAAAAAATCTAAATATTTTTTAAATACTTATTATGGAATTTAAAAAAAATGTAACAAAACTGTGTAAAACTTTTAAACTAAATCATCTATCGCGATAAAACAAACTCCATAATGATTGGAAGTAATTAGGCGTCCACATAAAATGAAAATTGAGAAAAAAACTACCCTCAATTGAAAATAAACATGTTTTTTTCTAGCAAAAATGTGCATTTTTTTCATAAATTTTTACAATAATTGTAAAATTTATAAATAAGATGTCAAAGAGAAAAAAATAAATTACACAAAAAAATTAAAAGAAAAACAAACAATTTTTTTTTTAATATTTTTTCCGTCTTTAAAATTAAGCATAGATTGCCCCATTTCGATATGTGCACATTATGAAGAATCACACTGTATTACATTACTAATTCTTATCCGATAAAATATGCTATTAAAATTGGCCATTTAATTAAGATTAAAATATGCCTGGACATCACATCATGTAAATAAATACTTTAAAAGATATCACAGAATTTAAAATTACGCGCAGCAAAATAATTATGACTAACGGCGCGCGGCGTGGCGCCATGACTGACAGGGGTAATGACCTTTCCTCGGCTATCTCAGCGCATCCTATATCTATTCATATTATAAATTAAAGTCGCTTTCAGTGTCTGTCTGTGTGACCGCGTTGTTCTTCTAAACTACGCAACGCTTCGCTACGGTTTTAACCATCATTTAGAGAATTTATTCCGGAATGTGTCTGTGTATAGTAGTACATTAACATTTAACTTAGATAAAGCACAGAAATCTCAATGTTTTGACATGTCGCCACATCAGTACATTGCAACCGCGTGAAGTAGGGGCGGGTCGCTAATAGAAGATACAATATAATAAGTATTAAATTACAAATTGTGTTAAAAAAAAAAGAAACGTTAAAATTAATTGCAGTTATCGGTTATACCTACCTACGGCTTAGCACCAATCCCTTTATCGACTTACTTTGTTATAGAGGTACCTACGTGAGATTTACTTACCATAATACCAACCAATGAGATATGCACAAAAGCAAATCGGCATAAAATCAAATTTAATCATGTACTTCATCAGTCCATTGTCTTGGAAGCAATAAATATGCCTTTCGCCAAGAGCAAGTATACTAGAAAAGTTGTTACTGGTCTGTGGGAAAACAGTAAAATTACAAATATGTATAAAATTTTGTAGAATTAAATAAAGCATACAAGTTTTTGGTACCTGGATAACTTGGACTCGTGAAATTTCTTCTCCGGCATTGTATACCCATTGTGGTACATTCTTTTTATTCTGTCTTAATGTTAATTCGCTAGATTCCCTAAGCTGTTGGTAGCTAAAAAAAATAATAAAAGTCATTAAGCTTTCAATCCACTGAGGAAAACGGAAAAAAAAATTAATACAGTCCCTTATGAATGCAAAGCGCCGTTTAAAATAATTTTATCCGGCCTTACACAGGCACTGAGCGTCAGACGGCTATGACCAGTAGGTACCTACTTGGGGAACTCTCGATCTTACCTGTATATTTCTAATACCCACGTCGATTTACAAATTACAAACGAATCACTGCTGGCAATATAACACACAGGTGATGGTATAATGACGTCATTGAAAAGGCACATAAACAAGAACGTGTCTTGATCGAAGAAACTCAGGCTTCCGTCCAGACTTTGTATACAAATAAAATCTCTCGTTTTAATATTTCCGAAGGGGCCACAGGTCAAACTGTCTGCTTTTCTTGTAAATGAATGTTTTATTATTGGTGTGATGTAGTTTTGATCACCTGCAATTTTCAAACGAAACAATTTGCATTGTGTGTCGTTATTTATAGCTTTGATAAAATAATAACTAGAGTTATCTGCCTACTGTAATATATTTTAAAAAGGGATGGGCCGAAACTCGGCTCAAGAAAATATACAAAAGTAACTCAACTAAGTATTTTGACTAAAATAAAACTAAACCAGTAAAATACAATCATAAGCATTTATTGTTTGTTAGTTATTAGGTACTTATTTAACAATAAAATTTATTCTAAACAGTATCAGAATTTTGTCATTTAAACATTGAAATAATTATAGTAAAAAGCACTAGGTATAGATTATGATCATATCTGGCAGTGCTTTGTTACGTTTTTGTTTGTACACATTTCCTGCGTCTAAAAAGTCGCTCGGAATATACGGAGCTTCCAGGAGGCGATACAAATATTCGTGCCAAAAAACGGCAGCGCATAAGTAACCGAAGTTCGGCAGAACTTCATATTTTCACCGAATGTTCGGCCGAAGTTCGTATTCGATTCAAACCACGTTCGGCACATCCCTAATTTTAAACATGTATTATGTACCAGCTTCCATGTGACCTTCCTTCCTCTTCAGATGATAAATTTCGTAGCTTTGTGGGTGCAACAATAAAATCTGACGATCTTCACAATTCCTACAAAAAGAAAGTCACTGCGTAAGTTACACAAGCTCGTGTAAACCGGAGCTTGGCAACAGTAAATTAACTAACTTACCCAGTAAATTTTCCAGTCTCAATTTGTAGCACAACATCACTCAATTGAGTTTCTAATAAAGTATGAGAGGATGCTTCTTCTAAAATCGGTTTATATACTTTTAATAATGAGCCTTCACCGACCAAAATACAATCACTATCACTGTGCGAATTAAACTTGTCCACTTTCAAACAATTGGCATTTTGGTTTCCTTCGTTTGGTTGTTCATTTTGTAGTTTGTCATTAGACCACCATTGTTTCACTTTAAAAATAGACATATTTTTAATTCTCACAAATTTTTATGGCCAATAATAACAAGTAGGTACATTTCTCAATATCCTCAATTCATTGTAGGTGTACCTACAGTTGTCATAGCAACACGTCTGCTAATTTGGTAAACAAAAGCGGCGTAATCATTGGGAAGAAAGTGGCGCAACATTGTTGCGGCCTATGGTTTCAGCAACATGTTTTTGTGTTGCTAGCAACATGGTATGGTTGCGGTGTTGCTGGCATCATTTAATGTTCCGTATTCATTTATGTTAAACAAAAGAACATCCTGCAACAGCAAATTGCGCAATATTGTTTTCAATGAAAACTAGGTATTCCAAACCCACAGACCAAGTACTTCCAAACCTATTTGAATTGTAAAATAATGCTGCCTTAGGTCTCAGTAACATTCTGGCCAACAACATTGAGCATTGTGGACATCAAGCAGTGTTGTTATCGTAAAAATCTGAGCTGTCGTATGTCACAGTCCGATTTGCCGTATTTTAAGGGAAAAAATACTAAATTGCCGTATTTATTTAAAAAATGTTTATTTCTCATTTGTTTCTTCTCCATGAAGGTTTTTTTATCGTTTCTATTACTTTAGATCCATGTTATTCTAGAGTGTATCCTTGCTTCTTGCACATGTCGGGCGATACCTTAGACTTGGTACAATATCCTTGATTTTGAATCAGTCGTCATCGATTTTTTGAAGGCCATTTTCAGTTTTGACAATTCATGGTAGTTTCTGGGTTAGTGGCAACATTGAGGATTTTTTTCTAATGTTGTGGCGCATAGCCTCTTCAAGTGACAGATATTTGAGTTTCATTTTCGTTTCATTCACTAAGCTAGTGAAAAAACGTTTCGTTTAACCTTTAGTCAATTGCCGTATTTTGTGATACGGCAATGAGAGGCCTGCCGTATGCCGTATTTCCCGAAAAAAAATCGTGAATTGCCGTATCAATAACAACACTGACATCAAGGAGCATTGTTGCATTAAAGGTCCCGAAAGCAACTTAAAATCGGCGCGTGCCCAGAATAAGTGAGTTTACGTTTAATATAATGGTGCCGATTCTCTTGTACAGACGCCAGCAAATCAAGCTACCCGAAATTGTAAAGTTTTCCCAATCAACTTTGAACCTTATGCTTCAGTAATAAAGTTGAAAATCTATTAAATAAATTTGACAGATTGTAGTAGCCTGATGTGCTGGCGTCTGTACACCAAACTAAACTATCACTAAACTTCCTTACTTTTGACTATGAGAATCTCAAAGCTATTCAGCAAAACAAATTCGCTAAGTTTAAAAATAATTTTGACACATCTAAATCTAATTTGACAATCGCGACTCTACACGTGTTAAGACTCGTGCAGACCAGCGCGACACGCAACGCGACACAAAGACACCGCTCGTCGCGCGACGAGCGGTGCCTTTGTGTCGCGCTGGTCTGCACGAGCCTTTATCTAACACGTGAATCTTTTTAGAGCCGGAGGCGCGCAGGGGGGCAGCCTCGACGTGTTTTATATGGAATTTTTCACTTTTTGTATGGAAAATAAGAAAAATTATTACCTACATGTAGAGTGTAAGGTGTTTAAGAGTTTAAAAAAGGGGGTTGAAATTTTCACTATTTTTGCGATTGGACACACCATTTTCGAGATATAAACAATAGAAAAAAAAAAGATTCAGTACTGTTTATGCATCTGAAGTCGAGGTGTTGGTGTGAATTTAAAGTTCATGACAACCAATTTTATTCCACACGTTTTAGTCGCGATTAAAAATAGTCAAATTTAGTTATAAAATCTAAATTATTTTAGGTGAAAAACGTCAAATCCAGAATAGCAAAATTACCAATGGTGTCGATTCTCTTGTCACAAATGCCTCTAAACTAGACTAAAAATCACCAAAATTTAATTTAATCCTGTCAAACGACGATTTCCCATTCTGAAATAGACTAAAGTGACACAACTTAACTATATTTTAGTTTGGCAGCACTAAGATGGTACTGAGATATTAGTTTAGTGAAAATGGCAATTTTGCTATTCTGAATATGACGTTTTTCACCTAAAACTTAGATTTTCTAACTAAATCTGACTATTTTTAATCACGACTAAAAACTTGTGGAATAAAATTGGTTGTCATGAACTTTAAATTCACACCAACACCTCGACTTCAGATGCAAAAACAGTACTGAATTTTTTTTCTTCTTTTCCTTATATCTCGAAAGCGGTGTGTCCAATCGCAAAAATAATGAAAATTTCGACACCCTTTATAAAACTCGTAAACCCTCTTAAACACTTTACATGTAGGTAATATTTTTTCTTTTTTTCATACAAAAAGTAAAAAAATCCATAATAAAACACGTCGAGGCTGCCCCCCCTGCGCGCCTCCGGCTCTAAAAAGATTCACGTGGTTAGGTATCACGTGTGGAGTTGCGATTGTCAAATTCGATTTAGATGTGTCAATATTATTTTTAAATTTAAAGAATTTATTTTGCAGAATAGCTTTGAGGTTCTCATAGTCCAAAGTAAGGAATTTTTGTGATAGTTTAGTTCGGTGTACAGACGCCAGCACATCAAGCTACCCGAAACTGTAAAATTTTCCCAATCAACTTTGAACCTCATACTTCAGCCATAAAGTTGATAATCTATTAAATAAATTTGACAGATTGTAGTAGCTTGATGTGCTGGCGTCTGTACAAGAGAATCGGCACCATTTTCACTTTACTAACTCAGTACCATCTTAGTGCCGTCAAACTAAATTATTTAGTCTATTTCAGAATGGGAAATCGTCGTTTGACAGGAATAAACTAAATTTTGGTAATTTTTAGTCTAGTTTAGAGGCATTTGTGACAAGAGAATCGCCACCATGTCTAACTAAATCTGACTATTTTTAATCGTGATTAAAAAGGTGTGGAATAAAATTACTTGTCTTGAATTAAAATTCACACCAACACCTCGCTTCAGGTGCAAATAACAGTACTGTATCTTTTTTATTCTTTTGCATATATCTCGAATGGTGCGTCCAATCGCAAAAATAATGAGAATTTCGATCCCCTTTTATAAAACCCTAAACCCCTGACACTCTACATGTAGGTAATATTTTTTCTTATTTTCCTTACAAAAAGTGAAAAATTATATATAAAACAACAAGGCTGCCCCATGTGCTCTAAAAAAAATTCACGGGGTAGGGCAAACAAGTATCACGTGGACTCACGATTGTCAAATACAATTTTAGTGTATCAAAATATATTTAAATTTAGAGAATTTTTGTTGCAGATTAGCTTCAAGATTTTCATAGCCAAAAGTAAGGAATTTTAGTGATAGTTAGTAAGTTTAGTTCGGTATACAAGAGAATCGGCACCATATTGCCATCTTAGTGCTGTCAAAATAAAATTTATTCTATAATTATTTCACGATGGGAAATCATCGTTTGACAGGAATGAACGAAATTTTGGTGGTTTTTAGTCTAGTTCAGAGGCATTAATTTGTGACAAGAGAATTGGCACCAGTATCCATAAAGAGATCTGAGACACTTGCGCGAAAGACATTTTTGCGAAAGACACTTGCGCGAACCCACTTGCGCGAAAAAGTTGCGGAAATGAGATTTCTTCATAACATCACGCCATCAATTACAAAGGGCCCAACACTTTTAAATTGATGGCGTGATGTTATGAAGAAATGTGAAAATTTTCGCAGCCGCCATCTTAGATTTACGTTTTGACATCAAAATCTGCTTTAGAAACCTCAAAAACTATGAAAAAGACACCCATGACGAAAAATCTGAAGATTGTCACAGCCGCCATCTTGAATTTATATTTTGACCTCACTATCAGCTTTAGCATCCTTGAAAACTATGAAAACGATACCCATGACGAAATATTTTTAAATGCTCGCAGCCGCCATCTTGGATCTTTATTTTGACTAAAGTAGTCTTCAGTAGCGTTAAAGAACTTCGTTTCAAAAATACTTCACTTTTTGCTACAACAGCATATCGGCGCGGAAATATCGGTGACGCGAACCCATAACTTTTTCCCCTACCAATAATCACTCAAAACTATGAAATCTAAAGTCAAAATATAACTAGTGAACCCAGCAGGCAGATGTTGTCCTGCGACAAAAGCGCCACGCGGGTCCAACTATAGTTATGAACCATCCAAGTGACACAATAAGAATTAAAAAAAAAAAACATCTAAATCAGTCAAGCCGTTTAGGATAAGAAGAATTACGAACACACGTACACCGGTATTTTATTTATTGCCAGGCATGCAAAATTTTAATGTTCTTCAAAAACAAGCAAAGTACTTTAAAATAAAATGCGGATCAAAAACAGCGTCAGATGGGCTGGGGCAATGTTGGAACCGTATCAGCTTGAGTGTGGAGTGAGGCAGGGTGGATTGACCTCGCCAACCCTGTTCAACCTCTACATGGATGCGCTGGTCGTTGCGCTTAGCAGTCGTCATGTCGGGTGCAGGCGCGGTCGCAGCCCAAGATTTTGGGGGGGGTCACATTTTTGGTCTAGTGGCCGCAAGCGCTACTGCCGGGTGTTATTGGGTTTATCTATCAAGAATGATATGGGCAAATATGTCCAACTCCATTACTAATGGTATTCAGGGACGCAGCTTTTACAAGCGGAGGGGGGGGGGGGGGGTAGTTGCGGGCAAATAAGGTTGGTAACTGTCAAAGTAGCGCTACCATGTTCTTTCAATATTATAAACGCAGTCAAGGGAAGCCAAAACAACACAAACTTGACAGGTGAAACCTATGCTAGCGCCATCTAAGTATCTAAAGTTTTCACCGGCCAACCCCATTAGTCGCAGTCGCAGCACTTTTTGATAAAAAGTAGGTATTATAACACACAATCCAGATTGTGAGAAGAGCGAGCAAAGCTAGCTTGACAATTTAAGCAACCAGTCTTGGATAAGTTAGGTTTTTTTAGATATTTTCAATTCTAAAAACTCTTTTGAACTGAATGCAAGAGCGACCGAAGCGAGCTCGAAAATTTTACACACACTCGCATAGGTTAGATTTTCTTTTGATCATTCCAAAAAAACTAGGAATTATTTGCTTTGTCGACGTATGAAGATGCCAAGATACTCTATTTTTATAATTGAACGATTTTTGGTAGGGGAAAATCTTATAGGTTCACGTCACCGACATGTATGCTAATGTTAACAGCACAGCACCTATGGGTATGACGTGTTGCGCTTGTTGTTGCGCGGAAACCCCGATATATGTAAAAACTAAAAACCAGACTAATAAAATAAATAAAAATAATTTATTAACAGACATCAAGGCCCATAGGGTGTTAGTATTACATTTGACTTAAAAAACTATATTAGTAGATATTAGATAACATGCAGGAACACAAAAAGAAGAAAGAAAAATAAAAATCATCACAGGAAGGTTCAACAAGCTTTGTTGCCAACATGAAGCTTGGTAAACCTCCCCATTGTAGGCCCATCCAGCCTCTCTGCAAAAACCCTCAGAATGCTGTTGCTGCTCCCCCTCACCCGGGATATTACTGAGGCAACTTTCTTCCGCATTATCGCAAAGTAGTCGTCAGTGTGTGCATCAGCGAACATACCTGACGCACTACAGTATGGTGGAAGCCTCAACAGCGCCTTGAAGGCATTGTTATATTGAATGCGCAGGGCATTATCTGCTTTTAGGATATGGTTATCCCAAATACTGCTGGTGCAAAATATTTGGCAGTAGGCCTTAAAAGAGTTAGTTTCACGGGAACTGAACAACCATGAAACCTTCTGCAGACCATATTTCCCCTCACAGCCAGTGCCCTGCGCTCCCTTTCCATATCCAAGTCGTCTTTTAATTCCTCAGTAACAATGTGGCCCAAATATCTAAAGTGGGCAACTCTCTGCAAAGGTGAACCATTTAATTTTACAGGAGGGACAAATGTTGGATTTTTATTCCTGCCTCGAAACACCAACAGCTCACTTTTTGTAGGATTATATTTTAGCCCGTGCTGTTTGCCATATCCTTCACAAATGGAGAGTAGCTTTCTAATTCCACTGATAGTGGGGCTCAGCAGCACCATGTCGTCCGCATAACTTAAGTTATTTAAACATACTCCATCTATATGGCATCCGACACGAGTGCTGCTGAGCGCAACCAGCAGTTTATTTACATAAATATTAAAAAGCCTCGGGGAAGTTAGACCTCCCTGCCTAACGCCGCACTCGAGTTTATACGGGTCAGACAACGCATTAGACCATTTGACGAAGTTCCTCTGTTTGTCGTACCAAAAAGATAATGTAGACACTAACTAATGCAGTAGGAACGCCTGCCTCCAGAAGCTTCTCCCATAAGACATTATAAGAAACCAGGTCGAAAGCCTTAGAAAGGTCCAGGAAACAAGCATGCACAGGTGTTTTCTTGTCAGTATAATATTTGACAGTATGCTTCAACGCAAGTATAGCACTTTCAGTAGATAGCCCAGCACGAAAACCAAACTGTGTATCATGTAACTGGGTGCACCTACCGAGGTGAGAGTCGAGCACACTGTCAAACACTTTGGCTATCACAGTTGCCAGTGAAATAGGCCTGAATAGTTACCTTTGTCTGCTATGTCCCCTGTCCGATTCTTCACAATAGGCACAACAATTGTATCCAGTAAATCCTGAGGTAAGTAAGAATGTCCCAAACATAAATTAAAAAACATAGTCAACACTCTCGGCAGATGTATACCAGCATTTTGACGGTGCTCGATGCTAAATCCATTAATTTACAAATTGTGAAAAATTAATTAGAAAATTAAAAAAAATCATTGTTATTTCATAGTTTTAACTTTTCACTTCTATTTTCTTAATGTTTCTGGATAATATGCCCATCTTAACTGCAGGTACTTGAGCCACGGTAACCCGTGGCTGTAGTACAGTTTTAAAAGTTAGTAATATATGTAAATCATTCAGGCTCCCGCCAGTGTGAAAGATTTTGGAGGGGGTCATGACCCCCAGGACCCCCCCTCACTTATAATAGTAGTCTATGGACCCCCCCCTCGGACCGCGCCTGGTCGGGTGCCACGTTGACGGTGTCTGCGTCAATAATCTTAGTTATGCTGACGACATGGTGCTGCTGAGCGCGTCGATCTGTGGCCTAAGGGAGTTGGTGCAGATCTGTGAGGAGTACGCGCGCGCGCATGGGCTCAAATATAATGTTAATAAGAGCCAATGTATGGTCTTTCGAGCCTGCGGTGCTAAATCACTGGAAAATGTACCACCAGTTTTTCTCAATGGTGTTTCCCTAGACAGAGTGGACCATTTTAAATACTTGGGCATATAGTCACGGCTGACTTCAAGGACCATGCTGACATCGAACGGGAGCGGAGGGCCTTATCGAAAAGAGCGAATATGCTAGCTTGTAGGTTTGCACGCTGCTCCGATCAAGTAAAGGTCACTCTTTTTAAGGCATATTGCACCTCACTGTACACGTGCAGCCTGCGGGCTCGCTACACACAAGCGTGCTATAGCCCCCTCCGCGTCCAGTATAACAACGCATTCAGGGCAGTGTTGAGGCTCCCCCGCTTCTGCAGCGCCTCGGGCATGTTTGCGGAAGCGCGCACCGACTGTTTTCACGCCACCATGCGCAAGCGGTGCACGTCCTTAGTGCGCAGGGTGCGGGCCAGCTCTAATACTGTCCTGAAAATGATCGCTGAGCGATTTGACTGCCCCTACATACGACAATGCTGTGACAGACATGTATAGCCGGGGCACTTGATCCGATTGACACTGACCTATATTGTTGATAATGTTTGATGAAATCATTAATTTTTAATTTAGCATTAATTCTGTGTAATTTGACATTTCATTTTAATTTCGATTCTGTGACCCTGTAATTCGTATTGCTCATTCGTTTGTTTTGGTTGAGTTTGACATTTTATTTTTATTTGAATTCTGTGTAACTTTGTAATGTGTACCTATTTAGATTGCATGACATTATTTTTATTCTATTGGTTTTGTTCTATTGTGTGTTGCAGTTTAGTTAAATTTTGTTTGATGTAATATGGGTTTTGCCTGAATTAAATGAATTTTATTTATTTTATTATTTATTAAAATGTGGTAGTCGGCGTACAATTTCTGGAATATGTTAACATCGGATACGTACGTGCGTGTGTGCGTGCTGCGACGCAAAGTGATACGTTCTCACACTGGGAAGGCCCGTTCGCTACTGACGGAAATGACGTAATAGGTTTTCCGCGATCGTTTATATAGTTCACTTTGCCATTTATTTACGTAATGAAGTCATTGTTTATTTATAAAATAAAATTTTGATTCTATTAAACAATTAACTTAAGATTAATATTTATTTTTTTAAATTTCTTAAAAGTGTTTCTAAGTATTAGAAAAAAAAAAAATTGGCTTGAAGTTTTGAGAAAGTTACGTTATTTCAACATTTTTTTCTGCTATATTTTGTATGAAAGTTGAAAAAAGTGGTTCCCCTATGTACAGTGCCGACCAAAAGTCCATGAGCAATCTCACAAAGCAATAGACTGACGCTTCGGTTTGACTTACGACCTTCTTCTATAAGTTGTTACAATACTGTAGACACGCACATTACACACACACACTCACTTTGTCTGCAACCAATGACTAGTTCAATAATCATCATTCGTTTTTAGTTTCATTCGTCTTGTTCACATAAATATTAAAGTTTAGCAGGTAGACCACAAAAAACTAAGTAAATTATTTCGATTTCTGTGGGGTAGATGCAGTTTGTTACGAGTATTCAATTAATAGAACTTTTTTGGTTCGTGGATAATATTGGTGACGAGTATTTAGCGCAGTGTTGTGGTTATTATTATCAAAAAGCAGGCATAAAATATATTGAAGAGATCAGATCAGATCAGAGAATATTATTGCGCTGCGTAAAAGTGAAGTGAATATCTAATGAAACCGGACTAAGTGTGAGTGTTATCATTAATATATTTCATATTTTACTAAACATAAATCTTAATCAAGGGTATTGTTGATAGAACAGAGGTATTGTTGAGACAGAAGATGCCTTTAAAGTTTTAAATTCATTGTGAGGTTTAATTCGATTAGTGAATAATAAATAATAAGGTATTATGTGTAATAAAAACAATGTTTTTCTTTGTTCTAGAGAAATACTGTGAGGGTTAAGAGATATGAGGAAGGGGCTTATTATCGAGTAGCAGCGACGTCAAATGGTGAATGAAACAAATGGTTTCATACCAACGAGACATTTTGCTGAATTATTAAAAACACGTCATTATGAACCGTTCGCCGTGCACTCTGAAGGCTTGCATCACTGAAGACCAGCTAGAAAACCGTTTTTGACCTTAAAATATTGACCGTACCAACTTAATAAACAACAGATTCGTTATTGCATGAATTTATGGTAACGAATTTTTTAAGCACGTTTCAATAGGGTGTTTGTCGTATTTCTTGCAGATATACCGAAATTGTTTAATATTATTTTAGTAATAGTATTATTTTAGGATAAAAATTTGAGGTTTAGTTTCAATCTTCTTTTCGTAAAGAAAATGAATACTTAAGCTTTAACCTCAATAACAACCAATATTTACTAAAGTCAAATAAAATGTAAAATAATTAATACAAATAAAATATAAACAAACTGCCCATATTTAACCTTAAAATTACCTATTCTGTAAGTAGTTTTTTACATTTTAAGTAGTCTAATATTCTTATTTATTACTTAATTACTTCGACCATGATCAAAGCTTAATATTTATGGTGAAAAAATCCATTAAAAATTTAAAATATTTCATAATTTAAATATGTCTAACTAATACAAACTGCTTCTAAGTTTCTTGACATCTATTTCACATCTTATTCAGCTGAAGTAATGATAAATAATTGTAGCAGTTTATTAACTTATGTAAAATAAATATAACGAATAAACATATATTTTTTAATTTTGTTATCATATATCACGCATTTTTTATTCTAAAACCTTTATTGCAATAACAACATAAAAAAGCAGCAATATTTAAAAAATATTATTATCGAAAACAAAAATAATAATATTTGCAAAAAACCGCACTGTGTTTCACGAGATTAGAACCTGAGGCAGATTGAATTCCATACCAACGCTTAACGCTTTCTGCTATCTGCGCTTGTTAAGTAACTATCGAATTTTAGCAATGCCATTAACTGGTCAAGTTCACGCGCATAGTGCATGTGTGCTAGCATGTTTAAAGCGACGGAAATATATTGTTGTTTCGTGTAACTGCGTTATCTGTGGTGTGTGTATCGTGTTGCTTACACATACAAATGTACGAGCTATACCGCGTGTTCACAGCAATACGACTCTTAGCGTGCTCATGCACTTTTGAGCGCTTACTGTACAAGTAGACCATAATGATGTTGATGATATTTTTTAATTTTCAACATCAAAAGCAGTTTCTTCTAACGAAACGATCAAAAAATGTCAGTCTCGCGTCATTTTTTGGAAAACTTGTTGCGAATTTTAGTGATTTTCCACGAATCCTTAATTTATTTGAAAAATCCCGTTCCCCTATGTACAGACGCCAGCACATCAGGCTACTACAATCTGTCAAATTTATTTAATAGATTTTCAACTTTATCGCTGAAAAATAAGGTTCAAAGTTGGTTGGGAAAATTTGACAGTTTCGGGTAGCTTGATGTGCTGGCTGGCGTCTGTACAAGACGAAGAATTGGACTTTTCAAATCACAAATAATTTTGTTTAAATTCTCGTCCCCTTTCTCACATCGAATAAACAAAATTGATCAAAATCGGTGATTTCGTGCGGTGCGGCGGCACGGGGCCTTAAAACTTAATTTCTTATTCGATACGATACCTGCCAAAAAGTACTCATTGAGTAAAAGTATCGCGTACAAAAGTATCGGTATCAAATGGAAATGTACAGACGCCAGCACACAAATTTATTTAATAGATTTTCAACTTTATCGCTGAAGTATAAGGTTCAAAGTTGATTGGGAAAATTTGACAGTTTTGGGTAGCTTGATGTGCTGGCGTCTGTACTCGATACCACAAAATGACACAATTTATTTTATTTTAACTAGGGCATTTGAACTATGAGGACATGGCTGCTTAACCGGACTTTCCTGTGGCTGCCTTAAGCTTCTACACTTAAAGCCTCCAGCCAGGGACATAAAGTATTCTAAATTAAAACTTAGGCGAACGCTCGCTAAGGGCACCCCCTGTGGGGCGTCAAAAGGACGTCGCTGAGTAGATGTAAAACGTTTTAAATAAAATGTTGCCGTTTTAAACCCCAAATAAATCGTTTTAAACGGTTGAAAACTAGCCTACAAAAATAAAAGTACGTGCGTGCGCGGCAGTTTATTTAGGTGCGTGTGTGTGTAGGGTAGACGAGCTGGCAACGTTGCGTCGAGTCCTGAGTGACGACGTCAACGAGAGTGCAAGAGTATGAGTTTGGTTATAAACCGAATCAAATTGATTATTTATATCGTCTGAAAAGAATAAAAATAAAAAATTACCGACCAGAGATGTAAAAGATACCTCAAAAAAGTATCTGGAATACAAGATGCAAGATACCCTATGTAATGTATTTGAAATAACAGATACAAGATACTTTTAGAAATAGTATTTGAAATACAAGATACAAAATACGTATTTGCTAAATACTTTTTAAGATATAAAATATTTTTGAAAGAAAACATACATTTATTCATTATAAGGTTTATTTAGATTGTTAAAACTAATTATGAACAGTGATCAAGTGTTTATTCGCATAAAGCGTCAGAAAATACTATATTTTTAAGGTTTTATTTGCAGGGTTCGAAAAAATCAGATTTTTATAATAAATATCAAAAATCCGATTTTTTATATAAATCTGATATATAATATATCCAGGCTAAGAAAAAGAAACAAAGGAGATGTCCGCTTTTCGACGTTGGTTTTTTATTTCGAGAAAAATCTAACCAGCATCAAACTACAACTAAATAAAAACGACAGAATATGGAACTAGGAACCAGTGAAATAATATTTTTAGACCCCTCCATTTATGAGAAAAATTATAAACCATCAAATATTTTATTTGTTGATGGCAACTATGACAAATAAGATATAAATTGACACATGGTTCTGTGATTACTGTCAATCAATTGACAGTGATGACAGTAACATGTGTCAATTTTGATAAATTTACTATTTGAATATGTCATTATGACATTAATTGACACATAGTACTGTCATAGTTGTCACAGTAACATGTGTCAATTTTGACAAGTTTACTATTTTATGAGGTGTGTTCACTATATTATCCTAGATAATTAGAAAGGTTTGTTCGTTTTAGGAGTAAATTCATACAAAAAAAAAAAAAAATTTTCTCAAAATTGGAGGTCTAATATGATAATTAGAACCACTAGTTTTTGTGATGTCTATTCAAATATATTTAACTTATCCTGGTTAGAATTATTGAATAATAAAAAACCATTTTAGGACAGGTCCTTTCATTCTGTAAGGGGATTAAAACACTCAAAAATATGAAAAAAATCGTAGGCACTAAAATATTACGTCTGAATAGAACGAAGTGAAAAACAATGAGTCAACGTTTGTCAAATCTTTCGATTGTCACGCTTGCGGGATTCCCTAGAAAGTGAAAATTATTAACGCTAGGAGCACAGGGAATCCCCATTTTTTATTACCTCGTAAAATAAACCTTATATGGAATGAAGTTAAGGTTTGAATTTCAATAAAAAGCTAGCCGTACTGGTAAGTTAAGGGGATTTCCCCAACTTTAAATGAGGTTGCCATTTTGGGAAACAATCTACATTATTCTGAGTTGTAGTTTTTCGCTACGTGCTGCCAGGGTAAACATTAATCTCCAAAATTTTTAGTTCAGAAGACAGGAAAAAATCAATTGATATACAGGGTGATTGGAAGATGGGTGCAAAGCTTTAAGGCGAAGATAGTACAGACAATTTAGAACCATTTAAGCCATGGTTGTCTTAGACGAAGTCTTACCAAATATTTTACAAATTTCTTATTTTTTCTAATCGTATTGTACAATTTTTTATTTTTTCTGAGCTTTAAATGTCTGTAAAAAAAATGTCTAATGACACAGAAGCCTAAAACATGTTTTGCTTGGTTGCTTACACATTACTTTAATTAAATAAATAAAAAATGAATTCATTTATCATTCAATTTGGCCATAATTATGCAGTTTACATTAAATTTTGAGAATTTCCGAAAAAAAACTTAAAAATTTGGTTAAAAACATTTGGTAAGACTTCGTCTAAGACAACCATGGCTTAAATGGTTCTAAATTGTCTATACTATCTTCACCTTAAAGCTTTGCACCCATCTTCCAATCACCCTGTATATCAAGATAAAAATCAATTGATATTTATTTATTTTTATTTATTATTATTAGGCTCTTCAACAATGAGTACACTATTACTTTACAATTTGTACATTGCAAACTTAAGTCTAAGTGCCTCATTACTTAAAGAAAAGCACAGCATGCACTACATTATGCGCAGATAGAACACAATTAGATAGAGATATATATCGTGATACATATCATGATATATATTCGCTGATATACATCGGCGAACCCTGTTTATTAGGTTTTATCACTCATTTTTCTTTTATGAGGTTTCATTATCATCCCTCAAAAGAAAAGAGTCGCTCCACAAGGGCGGAAATAGGCAAAAAAATATAGCATAAACATTTAAATTCGTTAGACTGGTGTCTTTATTATTTAAGTATTGTAACCAAGTGTTTCTAAGTCAGCTGTGCTGCCAGTAGACCCTGTGTTGTTGTCGCTACTAGACCATACAGCCTTTTGAAAAGTTGATAAAGTTTTAAGGAGGCGTTCAGTTTATGATGATGTGATGATATACATAAACTCACGCCTTCTCTCCATGGGGGTAGGCAGAAACTATAGAACGTGATGCCATAATGTAAAAAAAAAAACATACGGAATTAAAGTATTTTATCAAACTTAGTATTTACAAAATACTAAGATACCAAAAGAATGTATCTAAATACAAGATACAAAATTTAAAAAGTGTTCCAAATCCTTACATATTATTAAACAAAGTCCCCCACCGCGTCTGTCTAACGCGATAAATTCAAAAACTACCGAACAGATTTTCAAACGGTTTTCACCAATGGACGGAGTGATTCATGCGGAAGGTTTTAGTGTATAATTTATTACGGTTTTGTGTACATTTGCTGAAAATTATTGTTGAAGTCAGAAAAAATCATGCCGACTTGAGCTTTACTGGCGTGCGCTGCTTTAACCGGAAAAGATACATCAAATTTATGTTCTACGGTATTGTTCATCTTAAAAAGTTCAACAAAAGTCCGCGATGGCATATGTCTATCTTTAAAGGATGACCCACAATTACCATTTTTATCTTTCAGAATTTGATAGAAATTTAATTGTTATTTCCAAAGCTTTTTTGACCGGTATAGTATTAATCCTTATCCAAAAAAATATGTTATTTAAATTGGGCATTTAATTTAGATTAAGATATGCCTTTTAATCATATCATTTAAATTAATAGTTTAAAAGATATCACAGCTTCAAAATTACGCGGAGCAACGCGGGCGCACCGGTAGGAGTCAATGACATTTTCCCCTGTTATTAGGTATAAAATCTCGGTAGTACGTTCCCGTGGGATGTTTTCCGACATCCACGCGGGCGAACCCGCGGGCAAAAGCTAGTATAAGATAAAAATATGTATTTTGTATCTTATACCCGTATTTCAAATACTTGTATCTCAGATAAGTCACATCTCTGTTACCAACACAGAGTTTTTAGGTACAGACGCCAGCACTTCAAGCTACTACAATCTGTCAAATTTATTTAATAGATTTTCAATTTTATCGGTGAATTGTAAGGTTCAACGTTGATTGGGAAAATTTTACAGTTTCGGGTAGCTTGATGTGCCCTCGGTAAAATCAAGATAATGTAGTTATAATTAAGAAAAACATAGTCATCAACACCAACCGTTTTAAAACGAAAAAAATGGTTTATTTCGTTTTAAACTGATTGGTTTAATTGGTTTTAAACCGGCCTTACATCTAGAGGGGAGGACAGCAAAATGGGACAAGCTGGATCAAACTTAGATTTTCACCTAGATTATTATTCGGTGTATTTAATGCTACATGCTCAGCTGCAACTACTGCTGGCACCTCGTTTTCGAGCAAGGGTCGGGGGTATAGATGTAAGGCCGGTTTAAAATCAATCCATCCAAACCAATCCATTTAAAACGAATAAAACCGTTTAAAACCGAAATAAAGCATTTTTTTTTCGATTTTAAACGGTTGGTGTTGATGACTGTTTTTCTTAATTATAACTACATTTTCTTGATTTTACCGAGGTAGGGATATAAAGGAGACTTTTCAAATATATAATAATAATCGGTCCGGACACGTCATATTTGTTTTTGTTTGTCGATTTTATTCAACCGCGTTAGTCCGCGTTCAATGTTATGCCGAACAAAAAAAAAAAAAGGTGTTTTGTAAATAATCTGTGGTCAGTCGAGGTTTCCATTTTTGATTGTGGAATTTGTGGAAGTTGTTGGTTGTTGTTGACAATTACTTTCCTCTATGGTGGTTGTTGATCGCATGATTCGCAAGTCATTGCAACATTTTTGGCAATTTGTCAGTTTTAATTACGATTCAATTCGAGTACTTATCTGGAGTTCTATTTGTCTTACTATTTGATAAGGCAGTAAATAATCAAAATGTTGGAAGGAGAACCTCGAGACAATGGAACTGGAAGTGTTGAAACTGAACAAAGACCTAACGCAAACGGTGGCGGCGATGAAGGCGACGCACTGGGCAGTCATGAATCCTCGAGCGCACGCCGCTATGCAAGGATGCCTGTTGACAGAAACGCACCATATTACAACATGAACCATAAGCACCGTGGGATGGCAATTATTTTCAACCACGAGCATTTCGATATTCACAGCCTGAAATCACGTACTGGCACGAACGTAGACAGTAATAATCTTGCTAGCGTCCTCAAAGGCTTAGGATTCACAGTTACGGTGCTGAGCAATTTGAAATCTGAAGAAGTCATTAAGTATGTTCAGCAGACAGCAGACATGGACCATACTAACTTTGACTGTCTTCTTATTGCTGTGTTAACCCACGGAGAGCTAGGAATGTTGTATGCCAAAGATACACATTACAAACCAGAAAACTTGTGGCACTACTTTACTGGTGACAGGTGCCCAACTCTTGCTGGAAAACCAAAGATGTTCTTTATTCAAGCTTGCCAGGGTGATAAATTGGATGGTGGTATTAATCTGGTGAGTTATACTGAAACAGATGGATCACCCTCTGCATCATATAAAATTCCAGTCCATGCAGACTTCCTGATTGTATTTTCTACTGTGCCAGGATACTATTCATGGAGGAACACTACTCGTGGTTCTTGGTTTATGCAAGCGTTGTGCGAAGAGTTACGCTATGCTGGTACAGAGAGAGACATCTTGACATTATTAACATTTGTATGTCAAAAAGTAGCTTTGGATTTTGAGTCTAATACTCCAGACCTGACGCCCATGCATCAGCAAAAGCAAGTTCCTTGCATCACAAGCATGCTCACTCGCCTCCTTGTGTTCGGCAAGAAGTAATCCTACTGATAAATTGCCCTTGATCTTGTACCTATGTTAGGTATTAAAATATCTTGTTAGCATTAGTTATACAAAATATATATAAAAGGAAACTATTCCTACTTATTAGAAAATAATGTTCAATGGCTGTTAAAAGTAATGTTTTAATAGTAGAATTATGTATTGTTTTATCATACATTTTGTGAGATTATTTTGTATCTGCATTTCTTGTTTCAATAAGTAATTTTAAAGAATTTTATATCCAAATGAAGTATGGTGGTTAGTGTTTACATAACAATGCCATGTCACAAATTACTTAAGTAGACAAACCAAGTGCTAGTGATTTTAAGTCTAGTAAATGTTAATCAAAATTTTTGCTCATTTTACAATTTAATGAATAGGTACTTATGCACAAATTTCGAAATTATGTTTTTATCTTTTGTATTTGCTCAAATTAATATAAAATGAGACTATGTGCTGCCAACCTTAAGTGTTTCTGCATTGCATGTGTTTATATGAGCTCAACTGTCATTAATGAGACACAATAGAATTTTAATTGTTAGCGATCTCCAGGAGAGCTCGTGACAGTCAAGGGGAATGTTTGAGATTACATAATGAACTAAATAAGATATGTTTGTAAAAATTACATACGTAACAAAAGAGTTGAAGAACAAAAGAGATCAATTTCACCAGTACATATCATATAAGTCCAAAACATTGTTTTTAATGATTTGTTAGCTATATTGTGTTTGTGTCCATGTATTAACTTATAACTTTGTTTCTTGCTACAGATCTAATTTCAATAGTGTTACCTACATTTTTGTTATGTTTTAAGATATTTTTTTTGCATTTTTCATAATACTGTAGGTTCATAACCTAAAGACATTAACTTTTATTTAATTATGAGCATTTATTGTTATATTAGTTGTTAGTACAGCCCCGGACCTAGTTTTTTTTTGAGCTGGGGCAAAAACTGCCACCCTCCAATCTTTTATGGGAATGCGCTACCTAAGTTAGCCTCCGAGAAATGAAAATTTTCACAAAAAGAAAATTTTGGCAGAAACACATTAATCAAATTGTATTGATCGGTAATGCGCCAATTCAATAGGGGCGCCAAAACTAATGTAAAAAATAGAAAGATTATTAATGTGCTGCTCGTCTCATTTATTGCGAAGTTGCGGTGTGCTGGGTGGTGCACTTGTCTGCTACGCTTGAATCTGTCGCCCTCTGAAGTTGGTGCGCCCGGAGCACAGACCCCCTAGATCCGGGGCTGTGTTAGTAGCACTAACAACATTTTTACCAACTATATGTGTTATTAATTAATATTTTGATTCTTGAGGTGTCATAATAATTTTCTGATCTGATAATTTAAATGTTATTGTGGAATTGTTTTGCATTAATAATACTAAACAAAAAACTAAAAAAAAATTTAAATGTAATACCTATTTAAGGTTTAGGAAAGTATGTGATAGTAGCATCTTATTGACTGATTTATCTTTAGTGTGAATAAAATTCAGAATATCTGTGAGGAGTTACCATTATTAGAAATAATATGAAATTATCGGTATATTGAAATTGTGCCTTGTTCAATTTTAAAAATATTCTAGATACACCACAATTTATTTTGTATGATGATTCTTATTTAGAACTAATAACCTCCTCATAGATTTTTGATGCAATGATGTGACTGTTTGTATTTTTTATAAAATGCTTATTTTATGTATTTAGTAAACTATAAGCAATAAATTTCTTCCATTCTAAGTGACCTATTTTATTTCAAGATCAATATTATCATATTAGTTTAAAGTACCCTAAAATGACCTACCTAATTACCTATTTTTTTATAAAAAACTGGCGAATAGTGGGTTTACCTACTACAGAGATGTAGGCCAGTTCTGCTGCCTAATCCTTCAGGGAAGTGAGCTCGAAGTGAGGTGACAATAGTGCCAATCCCTAGCATCAAGTGGAATGACAGCTCACTACACCCATGGTCTAAAATATATTATTATACCATGACTTCACCTAAGTTTTCACGGTGAGATTTTTACAGAATAGATAATCTCCGTGACTACCGCAGGACCACCAACGCCAATCGCTTACATATTTAGTAAATAATTAGTACCTAATTGGTACTAATTAGTGCTCGAACGACAAAATTGGTACCTTAGTAGTTTTCGAGAAACTTAGTACCCTTATATGTGATTCATTGCGTTAAAAAAACAGAACTGAAACATTTATATTTACCGAAAAATCGACGATGATAACTTTCGTGCGCTCGTTCAGCAGGATGTTGATTCCAAGTTTGAGGAGCTTGTCGCTTTCCTCAAACCTACCTAGAAAATGAGTACCCTGCAAGATAAAATTAGTGCCCAAAATTCAAAATTAGTTCAGTAGTTTCCGAGATACCTATACCATGCCATTGGGTGGGGTGGCGGTAGTCACGGTGTTAAATTTTCATTTCAAGATTTCCCTATTAAAAACTCTATGATTTATTCCCAAATTTATACAAAAATTAGTGCTCCTAAAGAAGTTATAGCGACCAAAAATTCAGATTCCTTAGTGTTGTATTTTAAGAGAAATTAGCTTTCATTACTTTTCCATACTAAATCTCAGCGTTTGCACCATAAGGGTTCCTTTTTACCATTTTGGTACGGAACCCTATTATTATAGATATTGAACTGTTGTTATTACTATTCCGACATCCATCAATTTAAGTGCTGTGCACGAGTGTACAGACGCCAGCACATCAGGCTACTACAATCTGTCAAATTTATTTAATAGATTTTCAACTTTATCGCTGAAGTGTAAGGTTTAAAGTTGATTAGGAAAATTTTACAGTTTCGGGTAGCTTGATGTGCTGGCGTCTGTACCTACATCTTCTAAAATCTATTCCGTGAAAACTTAGGTGAAGTGAGCTGCCATTCCACTTGATGCTAGGGATTGGCACTATTGTCACCTCACTTCGAGCTCACTTCACGTAAGTTTTCACGGTGAGATTTTTACAGAATAGATAGACTGCTCAATACCATTGACAACTTAATTTGGTCGGGTTATACGCGGAGATTTAGTATGGAAAAGTAATGAATGCTAATTTCTCTTAAAATACAACACCTAGGAATCTGAATTTTTGGTCGTTATAACTTCTTTCGGAGCACTAATTTTTGTATACATTTGGGAAGAAATCACAGAGTTTTTAATAGGGAAATCTTGAAATAAAAATTTTACACCGTGACTACCGCCACCCCACCCAATGGCATGGTATATCTCGTAAACTACTGAAGAACTAATTTTGAATTTTGGGCACTAATCGTATCTTGCAGAGAAACCGAGAAATCAACGATGATAACTTTCGCGCGCTCGTTCAGCAGGACAACGACTTTGCATGTTGATTCCAAGTTTGAGAAGCTTGTCGCTTTCCTCAAACCTACATAAAAAATTAGTACCCTGCGAGATAAAATTAGTGTCCAAAATTCAAAATTAGATCTTCAGTACCTAGTTTACGAGATATATCATGCCATTGGTGGGGTGGCGATAGTCACGGTGTTAAATTTTCATTTTAAGATTTCCCTATTAAAAACTCTGTGATTTCTTCACAAATTTCTTTAAAAATTGGTGCTCCTTACTGTGCGTTTGCACTGGCGAAACATTTAAAACGTAACATGTTGGAATCTATACTTTCTGTCAATTTTCCATACAAAGGTTGACAGGCACTAGAGATTAAACATGTTTTGTTGTGATCAGAGGTGGCGTAGGGCGTGGGCGACGTGGGCCACCGCCTACGGCCTCGTGGTCCGAGGGGCCTCGCACCTCGAAAGTTAATGCATTACATAAAAGCCGTGAAGGCGTAGAAAAAAATTTACTCGTCCTAAAACGATAAATATATGGACATGAGCCCTCCAGGAGGGTTCCCGGCACTGAACGTGTTAAAGCTTAATATTACGCAAACGGATCCCTGAATAGAAAAATGTTTTTCACATATCCGCAATATTTTTGAACGGCTTATCCTATAACTCGACCTATACCTACCAAAAACAATTGTTCAACTGTTTTTTTTGTAGTCTTCTTGCGGCACCAGAGGGCCTCGCAAAATGTACCTCGCTCACATCAAATCTTGATCTCGCCCCGCTACTGGTTGTGATGTTTCGCCAGTGCGAATGCTATAAACGCATAGTAAGAAGTTATAGCGACCAAAACTTTAGATTCCTACGTGTTGTATTTAAAAAAAAAAACCACCGAAAACACAACAGTTTGGTCAGTTGCCAATGTTGTCTTAACGACTATAATGCATCATGTCATTGCGTTTTTTAATTTTAGGTAGGTACTTATATGTATGCTTATTTTATATTTATAATAATTATCAACCAAAGGATTCATCAAACATAGGTGCATGGTAACACCAACGTGCGTAGGACTTCCCCATGCTGCATGCTGCTTTGCAATAATTAGGTATGTTGATTGTTGCGTCATCATCGCGTATAAATACCGCGCTACAATCATTGCGCAATTCATTCGATTTTTATTTATGAAGTGAATTCATTGATAACGTGCAATGTTTAGAAGTTCATATTATTGCGAATTGAGTATTCGATGATAGAATTAAGTAGGTTTCTTGGTACCTACCACTAAATACAATACAATATTGTACTTAACTAACCTAAATAGTAGTGTGGAATACCTATACTTACATAAAATGGCAGAAGAAAATGGAGGAACAGCGGAAAGTTCAAAATGTGGCAACGGCGAAAGGCGATTTAGAAATGAATTTTACAACATGGATCACAAGTACCGGGGTACGGCCCTCATTTTTAGTCACGACTACTTTGACACCGATTTGGAATTGTCACTGCGAGCCGGCAACGTTAAAGATTGTCAGAATTTGGAGAAATGCCTTAAAGAGTTAGCATTTAGTGTTGATGTTTTCCATAATCCAACATTTGAAATAATTATGAAGCATATTAAACGGACAGCGAAGATGAACCACTCCAACAATGATTGTCTACTAATTGTGGTGTTAACTCACGGAGAGTCTGGAATTTTGTATGCAAAAGATACCCATTACAGGTCAGACAAATTGTGGTGTGGGTTTACTGACGAAAAGTGCCCTACACTTGCAGGCAAGCCGCGGTTATTCATATTTCAAGCTTGTCAGGGTGAAGATTACGATGGTGGTATTACTTTAACAAGCAACATTGAGACAGACTCTGTCGAGACAGACGGATGGTTTGAATCGCACAAAATTCCGTTTCATCCTGACTTCCTACTAGCACATGCTACTGTTCCTGGGTATTATGCGTGGAGAAATAGGACTGCTGGCTCTTGGTTCATCCAGGCTCTATGTGAAGAGCTGCACAACTCGGCAACGGAAACGGATATTTTGACATTACTTACATTTGTGAATCAAAAGGTTGCCTTAAATTATGAATCGGATACTGCTGTGGCCATTAGTGACCATAAAAAGGAAGCTCCATGCTTTTCGAGCATGCTCACACGTCGTCTTGTTTTCACAAAAAAACCTGATAGTTCAAGCAGTAAGAAATCGTTTCTTGATTATTTTAAAGAATGTTCGATTAAAAATTAGATAAATTTAGAAAAAAATATAAAATAAGTTGCAATTTTTATAATTTTACTATCGATTGATATATTTTAGAAGTTTTTTAATCATACAATTTGAAAGGAATATCTTAGTCATAGATATTCCATATTATGTATCTCACTAATCTTGAAGGCCTATCAGAGCCTCATGAATTCATGATGCAAGCTAAGTAGGTATCCATGGTTTACTTTGTATTGTTATCCCAACTAACAATTTAACGTCGTTCAAAAGTTTTATAAACGTTATCTTAATTGCATTGATCGTAATACCTAAGTCGCACTAACGTTATAATAACGTTTACTAAACGCGAAAATGGCCCCAGTTATACAACCAACATTGTCGTATAATGGACATACAAAAGTCACTAGCTGACTTCGTTAACGTCATTCAAAAGTCGTATGAACGCTATGGAATTACCACTTTCGTCGCGCAGAAGTCGCATCATAACTTTACAACGACTCATTTGTTGTATTGTCGTCATACAGGTGTTTTTGAATGACTAAAACGTTTTATTTGAGTCAAGGAACAACACCTGTAAGACTTATTGATTTTTCTTGTTAGTGACACGTGTTTGTGGTTTTGTTTCGAGATTTGAGTGCAAAATAAATAATTACAAGGAAATAAAAGATGAGTGTTATTTAACTTATATTTATATATCTCGCTAATAACTGTATCTGTCTCTCATGCCGTTTAGTTCGACTGGGTATTAAAGTTATATGATAATATACCTATGTGTATTTATTTCAAATTTTCATGCCCCCTCTCAATTTTGTGTTTAAATTATTATATTTTTATTAATAAAAATATGTTTATTTATAAAAATGTAGGACATGTTGCTTTTGTCACACACTTATCTCTTTACGACGTTGTAAAGACATAAAGTCGTATTAAGGTTATTTCAAGACCATGCAATACGCCATCAGTTAGCTATTAGGGTTCCTCATAAATTTAAAACCCTTTTCATATTGCAGATTTCAAAACATTTTAACATTGAAGTAAATTTTTATCTGAAAATATGATCATTCAATATTTGGATATAGATAAATTTCTAACGAGAGCAGATTTTAGACTTCTTAATAGATTGATTTGGCCATGGGAAAGCACTCATTTTATACAATCGGAAAAGTGCTATGGTTGCCACAGTATCATTGACTTTCATACACTGCGGCCATTTCATTTCATTATATCAAATAAAAACAAAATTAGAGATTTATTGCATTTTAAGGATTTTTGGTGCCACAACTGCTTAAATTTTACTGTGTACAATCATTTTTTGCAAGATGAATGTGATTATTGTTTCTACTCAGTTCCTGAAGGAATTGAAAAATAGTATTATCATACCTTCAATTTCAAAAGTTCTCACTTAACTTTTTTTTTTACTTACGTACACTTTGAACAACGTCAACTGTAAACAAAAATTCATTCTCATAATTTTAAATAAATTTTTATAATTGTATAGGATGTAAAAAGCATAACTTTCAGGGGTGAACCTACCCAAGAAACATGGGTCGAAATATGAAAAAAAAAACATTTTTTTTAATATGTTTTGTTGGCAATTTTTTTTACAACCTGTATGTACTTATAGATTAATCATTTTAAAATTTACTGATTAAAAACGTATCAATTAACACAACATTTACTGATAAATAACGAATTCAATATCGGAAGAAATCACACACAATATTTTTATAGAAATAAAATAAATATTTATACTGAACCTTTTTGTTGTTCATGTGTTGTACACTTTTCCTCTTCAACATTTGTTATTAATGCCACCGTTGTTGGCGTTGTACTTTTTAATAAAAGGAAATCTCGATTTACTTTCCTTTTGAAAGTTCCACTACGTTTAAGTCTTCTCCACGAATTTTTTGCTTCCATTTTTAGTAGTAAATCTAATCAAAAGTTCCATAAATATGGCGGCCTAGACGTTTTAAAGTCAAAACCTGACTTAAATGCGCCTACAAGTTTGATTAAAGTCAGGGCATGACATTAAACGGACATCATGTAATATAAAGGTTATATTTGAGTATTAAATAAACAACCAAGTCATTTAAGAGTCTCCAATTGACCGCTGTAAAACAGGATAGTGATCGTTATATAAACGTCACTGTGAAAACGTCTATACAACTGCTACGTTATATAAATGTCATATAAAGGTTTTTCAAAGACCTAATTTGGTCAGTTCAAAACGTTTAATGGACTCTAACGTTAGTATGACTATGGCGTTGTCGTACAAACGTTTTAGCTAAGACTGTAATATAACGTCGTTTAGTTTAGTCTTACCAACGTTGCTAAGACCAGCTTATTATGACATATTCGTCGCACGACTAATAAGTTAAATTAAAGACGTCTAAAGGACCTAGTAGTCATCTCACTATCATTATAAGACTGCTATCCAACTTTATGTCGTATAAGTCAAGACTTATATGACGTTTTTGTTTGTTGGGTATGTTATAGACTTGACTTACTTACCTGTTCGACTACATTGTATTTGAATAAAAATTTATATTATGTTGGAACGAGTTTTTTTTCTCACACACCAAGACTTTACATAACGAAGTTATTAATAAAGTCACAGTAAACCGTATATATATATATCAAGAGTCCTGAACCCCTGACAAAAGTTTGACAACTAACTGGATTTGACGAAAAGGGCATGGGAAATCATTTTAACAATAATGCTTATTACAACCAACTTAAGAGGTAAGGCAGTTTAAATATTTAGAGCACTATTTGACGGACAGACTTCACGACGACTGCGACATCGAAAGAGAGCGGAGGGCCCTTTCAGTGAGGAGTTCCTAACATGCTCGGGCGCAAATTTGAGAAGTGCACCAAGGACGTAAAGAACACTGTTCAGAGCTTATTGCTTGTCAATTGTACACCTCTGGTGTGCCAACTCTGGTGCAATTTCACAAAAAAGATGTAGACACGGCTACACATCAAGCTGTACAATTCCAGTTTATGTTGATCTCGCATCGAATAGGATTTCCGTACAATGAGAGGTCAGCTTATATTGGAAATGTATAGCTTGATGTGTAGCCGTGTGTACAGTTCTAAAGGGTTCAGTACAATGATGCTTACCGAACCCTTATGAAACTGCCAAGATGCTGCAGTGCCTCAAGCATGTTTGTCGAAGCGAGGGTCCCGGACTTTTACGCCATCATGAGGTCGAGGGACGCGTGTTTTTGGCAATGTTTGACACGCCCAGTAACAGCATTTTTGAGGGTTGTCTCGTGCAACCTGGCAAGTCCCATATTTGTGCACAGGATTTCTGTTCACCGAAACGAGAATAAAAAACCGGCCAAGTGCATGTCGGACCACGCACAATGTAGGGTTCCGTAGTTGGGATGAATTTATCCCAAGAACAATACAGATAGTTAGTTAGTCTTTTAATTTAGTACCTACCTAATGTAAATAGTTAGCTGTGTTCAAAACTGTAAAATGAAAAGGATAGTAGTATCATATTAATCCATATCCAATAAAGTATGTAAGAACAAACTTAACTTTGTAGTTGAAAAAAAAATCTTTCAAATAGAATGTATGGGAGAACATGTTTTTGCAACCGCAAATCTAAGTTGGTCGATTATTACTCGTTAACTTGTAAAGCCTACTCAGCTGTGATAGTTTTCCTTTTAATTTTGCCGTGAATTTTTTCACATATCTAAAACCAACCATTTAGCTGGCAGGGGGGGGGGGACACTTGACTCTAACAAAAATTTGTACTTTAAAGCTTAATATTTCGCAAACGGATCTCTGAATTAAAAAATGGTATTAACACACTCACAATGTTTTTAAAAGACCTTTCCAACGATATCCCACACAAAGGGAAAAAAAAAACATCCCCACTTTACGTGTACCCTAAAAAAAAATATTTTTCATAATTTTATTTTACCACTTACCCCCTATTACATGGGACTTAAACATAACTGGCGAAATGTGGGTGTACCTGCTACAGGTACACCTCTGCCCAACCCTTCGGGGAAACAAGGCGTGATGTTATGTATGTATGTGTATTTTACCACTTATGAAATGTTTTTGAAGACTGTGATAATTTTTGAATATTTTTTAATGTTTTTACTGTTTTTTACTATTTATTTCTTCTTTTTTTTGTATATGGGTATTTTGCCTGAAATAAAACACTATTTATTTATTTAAGAAAATCAAAATATATTTGTCAATAATAATAAATTTAACATTTGGCTTATAAATTAACACGCCTGCATGCCGCGGGCATTTTCCCGCGTTTCCCAACATTGATCCCAGAACTGACTGAGTCTCTGCTCCTGATTCGCACAGAAATGTTTGAAGTCTCTGAGCATTCGCATTTGGAAGCCTTCATCCCCAGTCGCTGGAGTTAGTGATGACTTCCACTTCTTTGATATCATGTGATTCCATGACCAGAGGAAACCCATCTGAAATAATATTACTTTAGTAACATTCAATCATCTTAGCATATCGCAAACCACTGCTGGACTTAGGACTCTCCTAAGTTGTTTAGACTGAAGCCTGAAAGCATGGCCGCCGTTGCAGTTGTTTTAAATCAGGGCGTAACAATTGCACCTCGGATTTTGCAATATATTTATCGACAGACGTTGTCATGTCCTTTCATTAATGCATACTAAATTCCCAAAGAAAACGCACGTTTTTTCCCGACAACTTTTCAATTTTTAAACATTTTAAAACAAAAATTTGCCGAATCACTCCATGATGCGTTTATGAATGAATTGCATTTCATTTTTATTATAGATTGTGGAATGCAGCACAAGACTAAAAAACAAAATCCCTAGGACACGACCTCTAGATTATTAATATTATTGCGTGACATTTTTAATTGTGCAATATGCTGACCGCCTGTGCATGATATTATATTGAAAGATTCTGCAAAATATTTTGCGTATCAAAAACGGTTTGTTAATTATTGTGCAACTCGAAATAGTGTTGCAATCCGTAGTTAATTGCGCAACATTTCTTATTTGTCTTGGATGCCGTGCACTTATGTCAAGCAATCTTCCAAGGAAAACTCTGAGAAAGTTGTCACCTCAGAAAGTGAAAGTAGCCTATTTCAAAAGTCTCCGATCCTTTAAAAAATATGCATGATGTCTCCCTTTGGATATTAACGCCTCGTAGATGCTGCACGTCGCAAGCGCAGGCTATAAATATATTTTATGCGAATGCGAAGGCTGCTTTTTGCACAAAAAGGTATTAAAGTTAGCATTTTCGTATCTCGGAAATTAGACGTAAACTAAATAATTATTGTCTAGGCAAACAAGGGAATTCACATTATTGTAATGAATATAGTATAATCAGCTTTTAACGTTCCCACTGCTGGGACACAGGCCTTCTCTCTGTTAGAGGGAGTGGGCCATAATCCACCTCGCGGGCATAGTGCGGGTTGGCGGATGTCACATGTCTTCGGTTCTAGGACATGCCTGTATCGTCACGATGTGGTCAACACCACATCGTGAGGATACAGGCATATTAACGCATTCAAGGACTGAACGAGACATAATAGAAGTTTTATTGTGATAACACCTATGGGCGTTTAGTGTCCAGTGTGTAAATACTATTGGGCCACTGCTCTTGTAATGATTATAGCCGCAAAAATGGCACATCGATTTCTAGAATAAGTTAGACGTTGTATAGCGTCGTCTCGTCGCGCGATGTGTCACATTTACGCTCGGGTACATAACAGTATCTGATCTTACCCGCCGGCTATTATCGTAATCATCTTTGTTCTTGCCACTGACATGTCTTGTGATGTATCCCTCATGGGGACTAGGCGCCGCTTCCGGGTGGACGGGATATCTGTCGTGAAAAAAGGTATTTAGAATAGAATACTCTTTATTATACTAAACTAGCAGCGTCCCGCGGTTTCACCCGCATAAGTCACGATCCCGTGAGAATATCGGGATAAAAAGTATCCTATGTGTTATCTGTATGCCAAATGTCATCCAAAATTGTTCAGCAGTTTTTGCGTGAAAGAGACACAATATATAGGAAGTAGGATTTACATTTGTAATTTATATGGTGTACACCATATAAATGCACTACAAAAATATAAATGTAGACATTTTACATATGATACTATGGGCGGTCTTATCGCTAAAAGTGATCTTTTAAACACAACCTTTGGATGGATTGGATTAAAGGGAGAAGAAGAGAATACTGTAGCCGTGTTGTATCAAACCACATTAACTTCTGTGGCATTTGTTATCGTTTTAAATATAGGAGGGAGAAATGTAGACGCCAGCATACACTGAAAGAGCCTTCTTCGACGTTATTTTAAGGAGTGAATTTATTAGTCGGTTACCATGTCATCAAGGGCGAATCTATTTCTTCTTTAATTAGGGTTCCATACCTAAAGGCAAAGGGAATGAAACCCTATTACAAAGACTACGTCGTCTATGTGTCACAAGGCTGTGTTTGGTAACCGAAAAAGTTTAATTGTTCACCGTTCGTAATGTTTATCATGGAAAAAAGGAGACGAGGCAAAATAAAAATAAAGAATGACTGCTTCGTTGGTCTACTGGACGCAAGCGCTAATCATGAGGACCTGGGTTCGATTCCCAGGTCAGGCATAGTGTTATTGGGTTTGGAATTTCTCAGTAGCAGTCCGGAGTCTGAATTTGTGCCAGGTTGATGGCAATAAGCTCGCCCCCCTATTAAATGGGACTTAAACATAACTGTGCAACTCTCCCTTAGGTATTACAGGCGTGATGTTCTGTTATGTTGTAATATAAAAGAAAAGATGCAATATTACCGGCTCGCATTAAGCGGTTTGTTGGCTGGCTTAGTTCTCAACGCCCTCTGCTCAGACTTGACAGTGGTAGGTATGAGTATGAACATGTTCCCAGTCACGTGCACGTACAAGTGGTCGCCTACGCCTGCCTCATGCGATGTACTTTCCACAGTACACTTTATGAACCCGAAACGACCAACTATGGCTTCTTGGAATAGAAACAGACGTTCCAGCCATGTATCTTCAGGGAAACCTGGGAATTTAAAAAGTAAAAGTAAGAATCGTTTATTTCACCATTAAAATTACAATATAGAGATAGCGTTGGTCCCAAACTAGGCAGAGCAATCTACTCTCACTGTACTGAGAAAGTCATACAGGGTAAGTTTTTATCCAGTGCGCAAAGGAGATAGAAAAAGTTGGGCCCAAGTGTAATAAGTTGAGATGCGACCGAAACCGTTTTCCCGACGACGAAAACGATTGCAGAAAACGGTTAAAGGACGAAACTTATCCAACATGGAATATAATTGCGTTTTCGTCGAGCGCAGTTTCTTAAAACTATCAACGATTTGAAATGTATGAAATGGTTTTTTCGCATTACGAACGACAGCATTGACAACTGGTAATACATTACTGACTGTATTTCATTTCAAAGAGTTCACTTAAATAAATTAAGTCAAAATGATCTTTATTAGTTCGCAAAATAAAGTAAGTTTTACTGCTCTTTCGCGTTACATGCATTGTGTACCTTGGGATGGTGTTGAACTAAAACTTTTAAATTTTATTGTAGTAACTGAAAAATATAACATACCTTCGAATAACGTAACTTTGCTCCTGAGCAGGGGTTCTTCGTTTAGAGGCACGTAAATAGGTCCTCTAAGAGGGTCCGATTTTAATGTGAAGGGCAAAGCTAGTGGGTCTGCCGGTATTGGTACCATTTGTAGTCTACAGCTTTGAGCTTTGCGCGCCCAGCCGAATATCTGGAAAGTAGATATATTATAGAATCATGTTTAAAAGTAAATGTCATTAAAAAGAGGTTTCTTGTTAGTAGACAGTCACATTCAGATAATAAAACGTGTATAATGTAGCCGTCTAGTGGTCACAAGCGCCACTGCTGGCCGTCCAAGGTTTGATTCCCCGGCCGAGAAAATTGTTATTAGGATTTTTTCTATTACGAATTTCTCAGAAGTGTCGTGGACTCTCGATTAGTGCCCGGGACATAAAAGGCGAAATGCGAGTGAGTGTACTGAACATCTTTGCGTACCCCTTCGGGGCTAACAATTTTTTTTTTTTTTTACTAATGGTGAAGTAAAGGTAGCTTGGAAGAGATTGCAGAAAGTTATAAGACCGTCCATTGTATGTGTTGTAGTGTTTAATTATTTTTTTCTGATGTACAGTAACGGATAAATGTACTCTTAAATTCATTTATTCCCTGATAGACAACGCACAGCCCAAATCGTTGGGTCGAGAAGCATAAAATTTTGCACAAGAGTTCCTCATATAACGAAAGTGAGAAATAATGATTTTTGAAAATTCAGCCCCTAATTGGATTAAATAGGAAGAATGTATGGAAGTTCTTAATTTTTTCTGACAGGAAATTCTATCGGGAACATAGTTTAAATAAATAAATGGTGTCAGAAACCAGTTCAGCGACGATGTTCCCGCTGGCGACGGCCCACTGTATACACATCTCGTAGGCCTGGTCCGGGCGGAACGTGGCTTGGTAGCGCGCGTGGCCCCACTCGATGCGATCGCTTTTGTTGCTTATATCTATGTCCAAGTGCGTGTTTTTGTATAGGGGCACTGAAAACGAAATTACTTGTTCATATTTTATTTCACATAAACCTACAAGGGCACTTATGAAACGTCAGAAGCTAGGTGAACGATTCCAATTGGTCGCTTCATATGGAGAAGAGCCGGCAAGAAACTCCACGGTCAGTCTTTTCAAAATAAATAGTTTCTACAATGTTTTAAAATTACAGTGTTAATAGGTATGGGAAGACAGTGGTGCCGATTCCCTTGTTCACAAACTAAACTAAATTTAAGGTCAGTGCATCTTTTTCTTTCTATTTCATTAAGAAAAGGGCAGAAGATAAATTTTAGTTTAGTCCTGTCAAATTAATCAGCGCCTGTCGCTACTCCATACAAGTTTAGACGTGATTAAAAACTTGCCTACTAAAATTACGTCAATTTACGTCAAGCGCTGATTAATTTGACAGGATTAAACTAAAATTTATGTTCTGTCCTTTTCTTAATGAAATAGAAAGAAAAAGATGCACTGAACTTAAATTTAGTTTAGTTAGTGAACAAGAGAATCGGCACCATTGTAGGCCTATCAACAAGTACCAGGTAAAATAGAAAATGGTCCACAAGTCTACAGCCTACAACGTTCTCACATTCACAAAATCAAGAAGAAAAGAATCTATATAAAAGATTTAAAAAATAAATAAGGACCTATTTAAACCAAATGACATGATTGCCACTACAGCTGTAACAAATCTAATTTGATTAAAAAAATATAGAAAATTGTAGGTATATAATGTCAAATAATGAAAAGATTATGTCAATGAAGTATGTAAAAAAAAGTAAAATAAAATAATCATCGTAATTTGGGAGCAGTTAATAGACATTTACATTGTTATGCCGTTAATGAGGTACCAGGGCAGCCACATGTGCAGAAGGAATTATTGCCAAACTTCCTTGTCTTCAACGTAGTCTTTAATCTTATAATTATAATATGCTTATTTGATAAGGACACGTTTGATGTGGGTTTTGAACTTTCCATCACTTAGTTCTGTAACAGACTTTGGCAACTTGTTATAAAAGCGGATACCGTTTTTAAGAAATGACTTACTAGTTTTAGTTAATTTAAATTTGGGTATCACAATTTCATGTTGACTACGTGTAGAAGTATAAATTATATTTATTTATTTATCTATATACAGAAAAACACATAATGATACGATAAATTTGACATTTACACGGCAAAACTAAATTATCTTTTGGAAATGGTTGAAATGAAATAAATGCTGTTTTTATACTTACTGTCACTATCAGAACCCAACTGCATATAGCTGGGGTCAATATTATCACAGAGGAAGGCTGGCACTCCCGTGTCGTCAGTCAACGGGCTGCTGCCAGATATGTCGATGGCCCCCATCAAAGTCTCGGCGGAGAGTAATGGAGACCGTGGTCCTAACACTTCGACCTCCATCCATTCGTTCTCGAAGCTTTGAAGGTCGCCTAGAGGCTTCACATAGTCGGGTATATTGTCTGTAATATAATAATAGTAGGTTTCTATATTAATATACATTATTTTATAGTCCATTCATACTTTAATATTATGAATGCGGAAGTAGCTCTGTTTGTCTGTCTGTTAACTTTTCACGCCATAATAAAGGCCTTGTAGACCTTGACCTGGGTAAAGACATGGCTCCTCGCGGGCGAAGCTGCGGGCAAAAACTAGTAGAACACAGAAAAACCTGCAGCCTTTTTTTTTTGGGTTGGAAATTATCAAATAACTTCTCCCGTTCTGGGCAGAGCGGGAGGGCGTGTCAGACTCTTACTGACTAAAACCCACCCGTGTTCCTTCAGTTGCCTGTATTGCCAGGGGCCACGGTATCCCTTTCGGACTTTCCCGCGAACATGCAGCCTGGGTTTTGGTTAATTGTTTTTCTACTCGTACTTGTTTTTAATACAAATTCTACCTTTCCTAACTAACCTAACCACTACTAACCTTTCTCTTTTTTCTGTGGCAAGATATGATACATATAGTATCCTACGACGAAACGTTTCGTTGTGTCACCAGATGCGTGGCATATCATTTTCTCTTGTAGTAACTTCTGTAAAAGAAGATAACAATTTTATTTCAATCAAACACCTATTTGAAAGGCACCTTAAACTTAACTTTGCATCCGAAGTGGCAAGGCATAGGGGATGTCTGACGATGATTTCTATCTTTGGAGTATGTTAAAAAGTCGATATAATTATGGTTTTAGCAAAACACAAAGATACTTAATGAAATGACAAATATACTGTGTTTCACTTTACCTCCATAATAGTTGTGGCTCTTTCATAAGTAACGCCCTCCATGTTAGCTTGTAACCAATGTATGGCGTATATAGAGACGAACGTGTGGGACGGCAGACTGACGGTCTGTTGCAAGAAGCCCACGCCCAATTGTGGGCTGCGCATGCGTTCCACAATCTCCAACAATGACGAATTCGCTTTCAATTTCGGTTCTGGCACACTGAAATAAGTATAAAAGACTTTTTTAGTTGTTTTAGGATAGGTTAGGTTAGTATATACCAAAAGATGTCTAAAGGCCGAACTCAATAACCTATCAATCACCAGTTTTGTCATACTGGAGATAGAAAAACCTATCTATAATCCGTGCAATCCACGACGAAGCGCCCCACTCCGCGATTACTGTACTGTAAGCTGAACTCTAGTACGGCGCGGAGCGGAGTGGGGCGCGTCTTCGTGGATTGCGCGGACTATATCTATGGTTGTAACGTCCCAATAATCTGTCAGAGAATAAGGAATCTTGCGGAATGACATTTAATGACAGATATAATTATACTGTCTACCATCAATAGCAACCTGTCTTTCACTGAAAGTAGGTTATTGGGTTCGGACGTAAGTCGTGATCAGAAAGACACTGAGTTCCAAAACCCCAAGGTATAAAATAAAACTCACATTATTTATTGTGTTGGGATCGTGAAATGGGCGAGAAGCACCCTTAAAACCTGATTTATAGAAATGGTTTCTGAAATACTTACCCGTCATCATACGTATCGTCGCATTCACCAGTCTGAGATTGTGTTCTCTCTAGAACAGTTTTCGCTGCGGCCCTGAAGTCATTATTATATTAGAACATCTCAACACAGTCTGAATACAAATCTTACAATGATAATGAAGCAGATATTCTAAACGCAAGCTGCCAAGCAGAAGTTGAGTTAAAGAAAATTATGATGATTTTAGGGCGTTCTAGAGTCATTCATATACGCACGTGGGGTGGGTTTGCATCTATGAACATAACAAAGAATTCCTGCGCCCTGCAAGCAGGCAATATTTATTTACTTATTATACAGGATTTTTTTTTTTACTAGTTCGCAAACTTAAAAACGCAATTTTACTCATGATTATGAACAACTTTTACTATGAAAAAAAAAATCAGCGGTTCCCTACATTTTGAAGAGATAAGCGAACATAAATGTAGGGAACAGCAGATTTACTTTTCGCGATTTCAGGTTTGGTCCCATAGTAAAAGTTGTTCATAATGATGAGTAAATCCCTCCGGTTGACACCCTAAGCCGAGGTTCGTACCCCACAGGGAGTGCCCTTAGCGAGCGTTCACCTAGTTATAATTAGCATAGTTGAACTCCTGGCAGGTTTTAAGTGTAGTAGCTTAAGGCACCCACAGGAAAGCCCGGTTAGTAGTAATGATCTCAGAGGTCAACTACGAGATGCCCTAAGTAAAAAAAAATTTTATTAAAGTCACGTGTTTAAGTTTGCGCATTGGTTAAAATTTTACCCTGTTTCGGTTTGTGAGTTTGGATGTTTGTTACTCAATCACGCAAAAACTACTGAACGGATATGGATGTCATTTGGCACACATATAGATCATGTCTTGGTTTAAGATATAGGATACTTTTCATCCGGATAAATGAAGTGGTTTTGAGTAAAAACGGTGACAAAAGATTAATGTATTTTTTTTTCAACGTTTCTTGTACGTTTGACTCTAAAAACGCCCTGATAAAAAGGTATGATGAAGCGAACTGTATACTTACTTGTTACTTTGACTAGTGTTTAGTGACTTAGTAGGTGATAGTTGCTGCAATGAAACATTCAATAAGGATAAGAATAAGCAACTGATAGGAGAGGCACGGGCAAGCATTCGATGATAGCTTAGCGATAGTAAAATAAACCGTGTCATGAATTAGAATTGGTATTAGGGATATCTGTAAAAAACAATTTGTCAATTTAGTAAAAAATAAGGGAAAGTAAAAGCTACATAATGATTAACATATCTAAATTAAAACAGGTGCAACTTACATAAATAAATAAATAAAAATAGGCAAGTGAGTTAGTTAAATGTTTGCAAGAGCACAAAGGTATGAAGCATAGTTGGTTCACAAAGGAAGAGATGAATGAATGTGTGTTAAGAGAACGAATGAGTGCACGAATGTTAGCAATGTGAAGACACTTGGTCAAGCGCGAGCACACCATGCGACAGACATGAAGCGATCCTGCGTGTACGCATTGCGATGTTTTATACGCGTCATTTTAGTCATTATAATATTGGTAACTGGTCTCATACATTCTTACTACAAATTAAACTGCATAGGTGTTTAAGTTAGTATTTATATTACAAAAGAGTTTTATTTGGACCAGAGTTGTGTTCTTTTAATTTAACATAGACCACTTAAATCAGTTTTTATTTAATAATAAGTAAGTTCCCTAAACTACAGATTTAGACTCGGAACTCGGACTACGGCAACCATTTCTTTAAATAAAGCAGAGAATGTTGTATTTTCCAATTATTATTTTTTGAGACAGTCGTAACTCGAGTCATGTGTAATGCTTGGCTACCACGGTAACCTATGTCGTACAAAACACGCCAGGCGCAACTTTATAGACGCGTATAAAATACATTTAAAATCACTTTCCATTTTTAAAGACAGTTTGTTCAATGAGGTAAGTATACAAACGCGAATATAAAATTGACTTTAGGTTCTGTCTTTAAAATCGGTCAGATCAGGCTATGATATGTATTGTCACGTAGGTACTGACATGGCTTCGATCCGTAGCCTCGGTCGGTCAGGCAGGCGAGTGCTGCCCACGCGCTCCCTGAACGGTGAGTTGGACACACCGCCCTGATACACCACACAACACGCACTTTAACACGGCAACAGATTACCTACACTCTATCATAAATTCATAACATTTGAAATAGTATAATACTAAGTACTGCCGCCCTCAAGACTAAGTTATTTCGTTTAGTTGAAATGTTTGTATGGAACAGTCACGGTAAACTTACAAATTCCATACATTTAAATGGAGCTCACAAGGCCCTTTGTAGTACCATAGTTGATGATATGCTACATACACACTGATTAACTTCAGCTGCATAGCAGTGGGACATGAATCCGACTTTGTCTGTCATTTTTAAAATACCCAAAAGTTCATAAACTTCAGTATTATGCTATTAAAAGTGTTATGTCGTAGAATACAAAAAAAAAATATAAAAAATTATAATTAAAAAAGCCAGCAAACAAAATGTCTCAATATTGGTGCATTCCGTGCATAATAATAATTGCATAATTTTATAATAAGCAGTGCAAATATATACGCAGTATGCATATACAATGTGGTGGTTTTTGTTTGAGAGTACTGTAAAATCAGAACTTTTGTACTGGGACCACAGTCGGTTGAACAAAAAGAAATTTTTGAATATATCATCAAATATTACTTTTCATCATGGACTTTTTCATTTAGGTATTGCAAAGTGGGTGATTGATGCAAAACAAATATCTACAGTCAACATTAAGAAGTGACATCCACCTGGCGAAGACCTCCACTGCACTGTTATCTATAAAATTACGATTAATTGTGAAATTAGTACCTACTGTGTCGTAATTATCAACGTGTTAACGTTAGTCTACTAAGGTTAAGGTATGAAAATTAGAAGGTCAAACGCCACTCCAATGTAAGGTTAATTCAAATTAACAATCGATTACAAACCCGGTTTTCATGGAGCCAATGAAATGAGTGCGCAAATATGCCACAAATAATAACAACGAAATTATAAAATTTTGATTCCGAATTGAACATAAAGAATCAAGCGATCAAAAGACCAGACCAATTATTTTCTTAATAAGCTTTTGATAATTAAAACTCTGGATCTTGTTAAATTTCGTTCTGCACATTTTTATAAAAATTGGAGGTCTGCCCCATTTGATCGCGGCACAAACTGAAAACTAAAAAGTGTCAACAAGGAGTAGTCGTGGAGGCGGAGTGGCGGCGGTTGTGGGCTGCACACTAAATAATAAGACGGGACTCTTAACGTTACACATGACATGACACTACATTCCAATCGACGTTCACACTTATCCCTACGATCACAAGTGTTGGTAGAGCCTATCTGACACGGTGTATGTGTTGGAGGTCGTGTGGGGCGTCAGTCGGTGGCCGGTTCTCGGGTCATGTGTACGTTAGTGCGAGTGTCGCGTGTCGCGGTACCTGCGCGCTCCGCGTGAGGATGGAGGTGGAGTGCCGGCGCCGCGTCAGCGCCGCGTCGCCCGCGCCGCCGCCCGCCAGCGCCATCTGCAGCAGCCACAGTACAGGCCGCGTCCGCACCGAGCGTCTACTGTCGCCTGACTCCGACCGAACGCACCCAATAACGGTATTGAGAGCCCGCGATCTCGAGGCATTTTACTGGTGCGATTTTTGCACAACAATTTTACAGTAGTACAGAAACTTGACCGCAGAGCGGAGACGATGTCGCCTGATGACGACGAAGAAAATCGATGCTAAGCGACGCTACTACCTGTGCGCTCACGCCAAAATCGATGACGCCTAATTTCGTTTGTTGCTTAGGTAATGTGGATAGCGATGCTTAGTTCGATATGTACTGAAATACTTCAAAGCCAAAAGTCTACACAATGCTTAGGCAGTTCATGTCACGCCCGGTCTGCGGTCTCTAGGATTATATTATCAAGTTAATACATCATGCGTTCAGACTCAAACAAGAAATTACAAATAACACGTAGTGTGCAACAGAAAAATAAATAAATTCTCATGGACACAATTATAAACATGCCCAATTGCCAACATCACATTCATACATTTAACATGAACGATGCTTCATCCTATAAGACACACATTATAAAACATGTAAAAATAACCCTGTCCGATCCGTGAAGGTGTTGTTATGTACCGTACTGAGAGTCTATTTATGTGGTAATTTTTCAGGAAAAAAGAAATAAAAAAAGTTTGCCACATTTTTTTCAATGGGGAGTTTTACCAGGTTATTTATTACATGGGGCGTGGGCGGCCGTCGTTTAGCGGGTGCTTACGAGTCATAACTTATGATCCCTGTTGAAAATTTGCTAAAAATGTGAATTTTAAATACCAATACCTTTTTTATTTTCAATAATAATAAGATTTTTTTATTACTTTTTGGTAATTTTATTGCAGTACCCTTTCGGATCGGACAGATTTTTTTTTTTACCTAGGCCAGTTTTTTTTTAAACCTATATTGTATGCAGTGGGGACAATTACAAATATATTAGCTGAAAATTAACATGCGTTTACACAATCACGACAGTGAAATTAATAATTTCATGTTTGAGTAAACATTTAGTACAAATTATTTCAGTAGTGTAAATGGTTTAGAGAACATTGAATCTGATATTGTAGCAATATTCCTGCAAGTCTACATTTGTTTAGCAAAGGGTGCACTTCTACGATACATGCAGTGCAAGTAGTAGGTATCTACGTGACATACAATGTGCAAATAACTATAATAATCATGCTTCTACACTCTACTTATAAACATTATTTTGATATTTACATTTTGACCGAGAATGGTCAACTTTGAATGTGGTGGACAATGTCAATAAGTGACAGAATCATTCACATACACAAAAATTACTCATAATTATATAAATTAAATTGAAAAAACGATTACAATAAAACAAATCATGATATCCTTTCATAGTATTTGTGTTCGCTCTTGAGATTGGATTTGAATATTATTAATTGATCAGCGCTAAATGTTTACAATAACAGCAAATCATGTAAGTGTGTAAGTAGCTAAAATGTGAGGAAACGAAAAAAATAAGGTAATAAGAAGTTTGAAAAAATATATATCTTTAAACAGCATTCCATTCCTGAACAACAAAATACAGTAAGTACGCCAAATGCAGTACGCCCTACGCAAACTACGAATTCAGTTAAAATGCTAGACGGTAGCTCGACTTATTTAATAAATAGCATAATAATTTAAAACTACTAGCATCATTAAGCAACAGCTTACTTGCGTAACATACTTCTAATGGCAAACTTTAATTTTGACAACGCAATGTGTGAACTGTCAAAATGAAATAATTGTCTGCATTACCCATTTAGGGTATAGTTCTAATCAAAATATCGAATAAAATTTAGCGCCGGTCAATTAATTTCACATAAAATCCAGTCTCTTAATCCTATTGCCATACTTACCCTCTGCTTGTTAGGTCGCTTGACCTTGTTGAAGTATTGTTCAGTCATTTTTAGGAACCCATCTGTTAGTTGGTCGAGGTCGTGCCGTGTTGGCGTCGGATAGATATCGCAGTGGATCACATTATCATCCATTATCTGTTTGGTTGCTGGATTGTATAGCGGCAGGAGGAGAGTACGGAACCTCCAGTATTTGAGAGCCTAAAAATATTTTTTGTTAGTACGGGAGAAAGTTTTTACGTATGGTAATACCCCGATATACTTCAGATTCTGAAGTGAAGATTCTTCTGGTGATTTGTCGCAGAAAAGTGTAAAATTTTCAATCAAACGCCCAGGTTTTTCAGAGTGCAAAAAAAAAAAAAAAAATGAATTACCAAAAAATTACAAAACTCTTTACATTGAAACTCAAGCGGGCAGTTTTGCCGAGTGCTAACTTTTATTTTAACTCCAATAATTTCAATATCGGGGTATCATACGTAAATCAAACAGCAAATAAAAAAGGCCCGGCAGCAAAGTTAGTAAGCAACAAAGCTGTTAAGAAGTACTGCCGTTTGGCCTATTACCGTGACAATCACCTCGGCCAGCGCGAAGTCTGTATCCCCTCGTGTACATATGTAGTGGTCCATGTAGTTCCAGTTATAGGTTTCTAGCTTTTCCGTAGTGAAAGAGACCCAGGATACTTCGTATGTATCGTGGTTCGGCGCGTGGAAACGGTACCGGTAATGGATGTTGAACGGCGGGTATGGATGTCTGAAAGGTATTCAGGAAATAAAATATTAAGTAATATCCATAAATGTAAAAGGAATCGAATTAATATATGCTCGCTAATCGCTTATTTAAAGGTTTCAAAACTGTTGCCGATTTGTAAAAGATTTAGATACTGAATTATGCAATTTCTCTAGCTTGCAACGCAAAATATGCGTCGCGGCTTTTTCTCGGTAAGACACCTGTTCCACTACCGACGATGAAGCGACTAGCAACTGACTATTTTCTCGCTCAAGAAACGTTCACCAGAGAGTTCTCGCCGGCAGTGTGAACAGTCAGCGATCAACTATTAATGATAAAAAAAAATAGAGAGAAAATAGTCGATAGCTTCTTCGTCGGCGGTGAGACAGTTGCCTAAATGCTGTGATGGTCAGAAAAATATTCTACCGAGACACAATTAGAATAAATGCCGATAACCTTACCTAGGTCTATATCTAGTGACCGTGATAGTAGATCCAACAAGCGTAAGCTTATGAAAGATTCTTCCAATAGAGAGCAAGTATCGTTTAGTGGGCGCCGCGTTGACTTGCTTGCCGCACTGTGGGGCCACCTTGGAAGGAGGCGGGGCGGCTGTCGATGCGCAGTGAGATTCTATCACTTCGTTCTCATTCACACCCACTATGAGCTGGAAACCCTAGAAATAAAGAATAATGGCATATTCTTACATAAATACAAGGTGTAAAAAAACCTTCACGAAGCCGTCATCTACGCCTTCTGTACATCAAACTAAGTAACAGAAAAGACTTTTATTTTTGGTGTGAAAATTCGCTTTTAAGGCTACCTGTCCACTGGAGTGGAGCGAGGCAGCAGAGCGGAGAAATGTGCCAATTTTAAACAATAGAAAAATAAAACTGATTTTAACGAATAACTTGACTACTCATTAAAACCCAACTCTTGATTCTATTTGTGATTGACATTCTGCGAACTGGACATTTTGCGAATTGGACATTCTGCGAACTGGACATTCTGCGAACTGGACATTTTGCGAATTGGACATTCTGCGAACTGGACATTTTGCGAATTAGACATTCTGCGAAATGGACATTTTGCGAATTGGACATTCTGCGAACTGGACATTTTGCGAATTGGACATTCTGCGAACTGGACATTTTGCGAATTGGACATTCTGCGAACTGGACATTTTGCGAATTGGACATTCTGCGAAATGGACATTTTGCGAATTGGACATTCTGCGAACTGGACATTTTGCGAATTGGAATTTTGCGAATTGGACATTCTGCGAACTGGACATTTTGCGAATTGGACATTCTGCGAACTGGACATTCTGCGAACTGGACATTTTGCGAATTGGACATTCTGCGAACTGGACATTTTGCGAATTAGACATTCTGCGAAATGGACATTTTGCGAATTGGACATTCTGCGAACTGGACATTTTGCGAATTGGACATTCTGCGAACTGGACATTTTGCGAATTGGACATTCTGCGAACTGGACATTTTGCGAATTGGACATTCTGCGAAATGGACATTTTGCGAATTGGACATTCTGCGAACTGGACATTTTGCGAATTGGAATTTTGCGAATTGGACATTCTGCGAACTGGACATTTTGCGAATTGGACATTCTGCGAACTGGACATTTTGCGAATTAGACATTCTGCGAACTGGACATTCTGTGCCTAAACATATCTAAACTCCGCTTCAGAGCTCCGCTCCTATCCGTTATAATCACACCTGTATTCTGCTTATTACAGAGGGATATAGAGCTGTTGAGCAAGAATAAATGTAACAATGCCTTAGATTTATTTGAATCTTTTATGTTACTCGTGAGCCCAGAGGTCACGTCTTAAAGAGGTTCCAACAGCAAACTGCATATTAAAAAATAATGTTGGTACTTAAAATATTACACTCAAAATAAATTTTCACACTTACCTGAGCCAATCTCTGTGAGACCAACTCTTTAAAAACTTCCATGGTAGTCAGAGGCTCTTTATAAATTGCTCTGTTCTGTGCAAAGTCAGCGTTGACGTCATCGGGCAGTAGATTGTAGTCGGAAACGAGGTAATCGTTCTGTAACGATCGCTTGTCCGGGAAATAATCCGTGGTGATCGGCAGACACGCCGGAATCGTCAATGATTTCCAGTCCACACCTGGTAAGGGTAATTTATGTGTTATCAAAAGCTATAATTACTTCTAGGTGGAGTTACTCAGTTTTTAGAGGGCTTATTGCACAATACTTGCGAGCTGAGGCGCAACACAACGCGGTTGTCACTGCCAAACCAATATGAACATTGCGTTCCTTAAAATAAAGAAACAGATTCTGACCTAAGACGCGGCTTTGTCCGGTTTGTTGCACTCCCTAGCAAACGAAGTTAATTTATTTTTAACTTTATTTCAAGTGACGCAAGGTCGATATTTGTTTTGCAGAAGAGCGCTGGCCCTAGGATAAGGGACCAAGAAAATAAATCAAGCTCATTCTAAGCAGAAACAGCGCGGGCATTGATGACTTTGTAAAATGTCTATTGTATAGCTTCAAAATAGTGACTCGGTAGGTCTTGCTCTTGCATTGTCGACCAATTCTTAACATTTTGGTGGTGCTGGCCTTAAGGTCTTCGCAAGCAAGCTAGAGGCGATAATTCTGCATTCACTTCATAAACTGTTTCTTTAGACTTCTTAAGTAGTAATAATTATCTTGAATGAATCTCTAAAATGCTCTACTTATTATAAAAACTTACACAATTTATTTATAACTTATAAATATGGCTTTTACTAATAATTTATTTACTTTACCTGCAAGCATACCAAACAGACTTATTGTTAATTTTTTCGCAAATTAACTTAAAAGTAATAATTTTAATAAGTTATTTACAAAAAAATATTTCGAGAAGCTGAAATAAATGTTAAGTAAAAAAAATTTTATATAATTAATATGAAATGTAAATGAGTTGATTGCTATTATTTTGAAGCGTTAATTTATGTTAAGCATAATGCATGCAGATTAAATGTTACTATGTTAGCATTACTTGTAACATTGTAATATTTGATAAGTGCAATTAATGTGAAATGATTACACTTTTACCCAATCGTGGGAAATAACAGAAACCGGCTGCAGGAGAACATAGTGCGGCAGTTGAAATTCTCAAAATTTTTACCCGACTGCTGGGTTGCAGGGTTATGTTTTGTCAATTAGCTCTCACAAGTCGCTGATTTTGATCTTTACATGCATATCTACATAATAATTCGAAGTTGTGCTTTAAAGTCATAGCGATAGCGTTATAAAAGCTTTTTTATTTTGTTTTGATCTATGTGAACATCGAGTAGAATTAACCAGTACATAAATAAAATTGGAGACAACCTAAATAAATAAATATAGATGCGTAAATTTTGTTTAAAAGCGCACATTTTATAAAAATGTATCCACCGTAGCGCATATAATACTAAATACTAATTAACACATATAATAATGCAGAAACTACTCAATGCAAATCCAATAAATGGAATATCAAACCTATAGCTCGGTTCGCTTCGATCCAATGAGGTTTGAAGAGAATTTTTCAACGCGATGGTATCATGAAACATCAAAAGTGAAGTGAACATTTAGTACAACAAACAAACATCATTTTATCACGATTTGACCAATACAGAGTGCCAATTATGGATTAATTGGACTCTGTTCCAAATTCCCATTTACAAGACAGTGATGGATATTGTATGAAGTTATTTCAAATTCATCTTCTAGATAAAAACAGGTTAGCATAGCTATTCACAACCCCATTGGACAGGTTGTCGAAAATTACACATTTTCAAATACTGACTTGCCTTGCCAGCAAATACCTGTCGGAAGAATGGCGGACGTCTATTGGATTTAAATTGACGAAAATTTCGGGTTTTGCATTTGAGAACAGCCTTTAGAGGACTCTTTTGGTAACATTGATTTATGTTCGATTCGGCACAGAAGCGTATCGAACGGTTGTAAATAGCTATGCCGATCTGGTATATGTGCTTCGTGTGCCAGATAATGTAAATTATTTTTGAGCACCATGACTTTTTGGTAACTAATTTTGATTAGAAATGGCGTAGGTATTTCTTATGTTATACTTTTTTATTTGCTTTCCGCTTCTTGCACGTGGTTAGTGACCCGACTTATTTTTTTTATGGAGCTGTTCCTAATGGGGATAAAACTGCCACTTGCTCACTCCAGATGGCGCTGATCTCCAGCGTCTTATAATTTGACAGCTAGCCATACGTTGTTTTGTAACCAAGCGACTTCTTTTACGCATAATTAATTATTGAGCCCAGTTGCGTAGCTATTTACTGCAAAAATACGTGGACCCATGTATTTGCCACATATGTTATAAGAATAAAACTGTGGGAGAAAGTTCTCCGAAAAAAATTGGAATCCTATATTTCGTCGAGACGATGTGCTATCCTTTAAGCCTTTTATGGGAGAAAGTGGTTTATAGTTGATGCTCCCAAAGGTCTGTTTTCATTACATACAGGCACTTGTAATGTGATATTATGTAAATTATAGTAAACTATGTGTGTGTTTATATTATCATATTAGATCAGTGCTAGAAGTGCTATCTCTGAGGTTTTTCAGTCAGGAAGATCATGCCCGAGTTGGTTTTCAACTCTGATCAGGTTATTTTTATTTTATTTGTCTTTAACAAAAACGAATTTAAAGTCAACAAACACAAAATAACTTATAAAACGTTCATAATTTATTGACTTTTCCACTAAAGCTGCTTTTTTACCAGTGGTAGACGCTTCCCCTGTCCGTAGCTCGTCTTTTAATAGTGCTCTACACTCCAAGTATCATACATATTTATCTAGTTTTCGTATAATTTGTGATCGACACAAAAGTAAACATAAACACAGCAATGGCGGTTTAAAGACGTACAACTGTGCTGCCACCTGTTATGAGCTTTCAGTTTTTAACGTCATTTTGATCGATTCAAAGACCAGTGATCCGTGCGAAAGAGGTGCGTTGTTAGTTTAAAATAAATGAATGGTCGTTGAACGCCGTCTGACATGAGCTTATGTGGTAGCTACATTAACCATTAAATAATGGTACATGCAAGAGAAATCTAGAAGAGGAATTTGAAAGTTATTAAGTGTCTGACATTACGAGAAAAACGACCTATTGTAAAATAGCACTGTCATGCTATTCGAAGAAATAACTTTACTGTAAAATAAACACAAAAGATAGCATGTTTTAAGAGATATTTTAATTTACAATAAATAAATAGCGACTCGGCTCAACATTATTTGAACTTCAAACTAATTTAATCTTAATATATATAAATCTCGTGTCACAATGTTTGTCTTCAATGGATTCCTAAACCACTTAACCGATTATAATAAAATTTGCACACCATGTGCAGTTCGATCCAACTTGAGAGATAGGATAGGTAGGGTAGGTAGGGTAGGCAGGGTAGGCAGGGTAGGCAGGGTAGGTAGGGTAGGTAAGGTAGGTAGGGTAGGTAGGGTAGGTAGGGTAGGTAGGGTAGGTAGGGTAGGTAGGTTAGGTAGGGTAGGTAGGGTAGGTAGGGTAGGTAGGGTAGGTAGGGTAGGTAGGGTAGGTAGGGTAGGTAGGGTAGGTAGGGTAGGTAGGGTAGGTAGGGTAGGTAGGGTAGGTAGGGTAGGTAGGGTAGGTAGGGTAGGTAGGGTAGGTAGGGTAGGTAGGGTAGGTAGGGTAGGTAGGGTAGGTAGGGTAGGTAGGGTAGGTAGGGTAGGTAGGGTAGGTAGGGTAGGTAGGGTAGGTAGGGTAGGTAGGGTAGGTAGTTAAGAAAAGTACTAAGTGCTACCCGTGTGAAACCGGGGCGGGCAGCTAGTTTAGGATAAATTGATCCTGATTCTAAAATAACGAGTACGAAATTACGATCTTAGTCTAGAGGACTGTGTGCTAAAATGTTAATCAATCAATGTCCTCACCAATTAAGCAAGTAAGTTACCAAATAGCTTTTTAAGTTTAAACTCAATAGTTTACCAACTTTTTCAGATATTAAATAACTTACTCGCCATCTTTACATGTCATGAACGAACCAATGCCATACTCACATACACACACACACACCTTTTACAAACAGTGAGTACAAACCAGTGGTAAGTGCGGGTGTCCACTCTTGCTCGCCCGTAGCGCCCCACAGCAACGCTAGTGAAGCATTGTTGGTTGTGGAAGGCGTGCTGGATGCGACGCCCAACACTGCTAAGGTACCCGATGCGCTTATCATACGCTTGCGGCCTATTACGTTTCCTGTAAAACAAAGTTGAGTGTAAACGTAGAGGGCACCACTGTCGTTTGTCTCTTTAGTAATTTGAAACCAGCCATTATAACAGGTAAATTAATGAAAGTAAAGCATTTAAGTTGCAACATACTTCGTAATTAAATATAATCATGCCTGAACTTGCACAAAAGAAGATACTTAAGTGCAAGTTACTTTAAAATTTACGTTTGAAACAAGAAGTATGTATGTAAATGCTTTCCTTTTATTCATTTTCTTAAGCAGCTTACATGCCAAAGTGACATTAACCAATCAGAAGTTATTACGGCACAATAGAATACAAGCATTTTGCATACTTTTGTTTCTGCCTATAGCAGGTATATTCATGGCTTTACTGTCTCACCGCTAGCCTAAGGACCCCCAAAGAAATTCAAAAAAATATATGTGAAAATATCAGCATTCATAATTGATGTTTGATACATTATGTCGGGTAGTGTTATTGGGTTTTTCCATCAGGAATTTCTCAGTAGCAGCCCAGAGTCTGTAATTGTGCCCGGTTGGTGGCAATAGGCTCGCCCTTTATTACATGGGACTTAAATATAAATGGCGTAATGTGGGTGAACTATAGGTGCACCTCTACCTTACCCTTCGGAGAAAGCAGGCGTGATGTACCTATTTTTATTTCTTTCATTCTTTGTTATGTTACTATAAAATAGCTAATTATGTACTCACCATCGACCTGATAGATAGAATGATTATTATTAATGATGGACGACGATCCGTTTTCCTTGGGTATGTTGTTTTCACAGCGGTGGTCTTCAGTCCTCGACGCGGGCTCCCCTGCAGGCCGCGCTTGGTAGTGATGCTGTTGTATCAGCACACCGGTTGGACCTGCTCATACAAAACAACATTTTCTTAGCAGAATTTGATGCAGATGTGCAACAAAGCACTTTTTTTTATAAAATAAGAGTAAAGGCAGATTGAGGATGGCCGCGCTTGTACGCAACGTAACCCATTACAAAAATCTTCTTCCATCACTTTCGTACATTTTCTATGAACCAACGCACACTACAAGCGGGCCGCACAGCACTTTTTTGTATCAAAATGCGTTGCACTGCGGCCAAGTTGTAATGTGAGCGTGAATGTGACGCATATGTTCCCCCAACTTGTTTTTGTTTGTGTTTTGTCTTTGTTGTTTCATGTTTTACCGCAAATAAACAAATTTTCTTTCTTTTCTTTTTCTTTCTAACACAAGTTTGTTTATACTTTATGCATGTTAGTATGTAAGGTACGGTGGGCTGCATCAATTGGGTACCCCAGTTGTATTAAAATTTTAATACAACTGGGGTACCCAATTTATGCAGCCCACTGTACATGTCTATGGGTCATTGTAGTCTGGAATAAATGTTTATTATTATTTATCTTATTACCTTTAGGAAATATATGGGTCCAACGGCGTCTGTTACTGGTTAATTTAACAGTAACATGTGAAGGGTCGAACGGGTTAATGAGAGCTCGCCCCGTTCTGATGACCGGCTTGTGGGACGAAATTGAGCTGCGGGGTGAAAGTCTATTGCTTGACAGGGGCGAGTCCGTCGCATCACTGTTTGTGTCGAAGGCTCCTTGTTTATCTGTGAATTTAGTAAATATAAGGTTTTATTAAAATTATTTGAAGATTATTTGTTTTTTTTTGTTCCATGGATTCGTAAAACGCTTTTGCAACGAAATTATACGAAGTAATTCCAGACCAAAAAAATTATTCGCATTACATATTTCATACTATTTAAGTTTAAATTACTGAAGTGTATACATTTGGACTAAATTATCCGTTTTAGGGCCGATTTTTAAACCTTCAAATAACTTTTATCTGAAGAGTAAATATGGCACTTTACACAAGATCCACTTCTTCCAATGCCCTTTAAAAACAACATTATCGATAAATAAACACAAAATAGTGTTTGTAGTTTTTTTTTTAATAACTTACTGCCGCTAGCCAGTATGTCGGCAACAGTGTGATGTATATCTGGATCCGACATCTTCCTATGATGCAAACTGGACGTGGGTGGACTCCTTCGACTAATGCCTTCTAATCCAGCCACTGAGGTCTTCTTCGTGCGTGTCACTCTTTGCACGCTACACAAGACACAAATAATGGTTATTTCTGTATAGAAATGTAAATAATAATAACATTATAACCATAATTATGTCAACAAATAGGTCTCGTAGCATATTTTAAGCTGGGAGTTTAAAAAAATTCTTCATTTACATATTCGGCTTGGTATTACTTGGTAACTCAGTAATCTGGATGACACTTGAAATAACCCTTTTTAGGGTTCCTTATTTACTACGGAACCCTAAAAAGGGTTATTTCAAGTTTCGCCATGTCCGTCTCTGTCTGTCTGTCCGCGTCTTAGCTCAGAGACTCTTAGTACTAGAAAGCTGTAATTTGGCATGGGTATACATATTAATCACGCCGACAAAGTAGTAAAATAAAATCAAGAAAAACATTTTTTTTAAGCTAAAAAGAAAGTAAAAAAAAGAAAAAAGTGCAAAAGTAAAAAGTGGGGATTATTTTTTTTCTCATCTATCCCATAAGTGTGGGGTGTCGTTGGAATAAGGTCGTTCAACAATATTGTGAGTTTGTAAAACCATTTTTGGATTCAGGAAACCGTTTTCGAATAAGCATTAACGTGCTAATTTTTGTTAGAGTCAAGTGGTCGTGGTTGCAGCGTCCAGGTAACCTAGAAACCGCTACGAATTGCGCACTTGGTCGCATCGGAAACTAGCCGCTCACCGGGCCACGGACCACGACTGGCCGGAGTCGTGGCTTTATAATGCGCGAGATCCCTAATAAGAGTCAACCGGTCGGTTAATCGAGTAATTGCCGATACTCAGATCGACCTATAGTAAATGGAAGTCTCACCACGTGCTATGCGCCAGAGGCAACTGGAAAACCTGAGCATCATACGCGTCGTAATCAAATATAGAATTGTGCATATATTCATCCTCCTTCAACAGCTTCCCTTTCCGCTCGTCTTCGTACATTTTCCGCAACGGCTCCTGACTTTTCCTCGGCGGCAATTTAATTCTAGGAATGAAGTTTGAATATGCAACCTTTTTATTTGTGGAATAGAACGATAAGTTTATCCAATGTGGCATAGAGTAATCGTCAATAGAGTTGAGATTGTTGTCTTTGTTATGGAATTTGAGCAGTGGTACTGCATGTAAGGGTTGCTCCCCTACGCAGACTAAATCACTGCCAACGCCGTTGTCTATGATTCGCTGTTTAGTCACGTTGGTTAGTTCTCTGTCGACTTCAAAGACTCCAACGCCGGGCGTGATGACCACACTTAGTTGGCCGGTACGATCGAAACATCTGTCCAGATAGTGTTTTTCAAATACTGTAATAAAGAAAATGTATGGAGTGTCAAGAGTAACAAAGTCATAATACTGCAATACGCATCAACTTACTACTACAGTTATCACGAGCATATAAAACATGCCATTCTTTAGTAATCTTCATGATAGTAAGCATTAAAATTAAAAACTCTCTCAACTCAATTTTTTACCGACTTCCAAAAAAAAGGAGGTTATATCTGTGGCCTTAGTGAAAAGGGGGTATATGTAAGTAATCGTATAAGTAATGGGACTTATACCCACCCCTTTTCACTAGGGCCACAGATATGTTCGTCGCGTATGTTTTTTTTTTTTTTTTTATGTATGTCCACCGTTTTCTCCGTCATTTGTGGACTTCTTTTTTTGTTTGAAAGGGTATGCTCTCAAATTGGTCCCACATAAATTTTATTAACTTTGCTTGGGTAGTTTTTGAGTTAGCTACAAATTACGTATTTTTTTCCCACTTAGTATGTAGATCATATGATAAGTTCCTGTCACTGGTAGCAGGTAGTGGTTTTCGAATGTGTGTAGGGTAGGTACCACAACTAAAAAGTGAAAAATAAAAACTTTTTACAAAAAAAAAACAACCGACTTCCAAAGAAAACACTACCTAGTGAAAAATAACTTTAATTTCGGAAGTCGGTGGCCAACAACGAAAATACAAAACCCAAGATACCGACTTCCGAAATTAAAGTTATTTTTCACTTGGTAGTGTTTTCTTTGGAAGTCGGTTGTTTTTTTTTGTAAAAAGTTTTTATTCCTGAGATACAAGATATCTGATCTAGATGAAATCGACCCTTATACGTAGAAAATTAAATAACAATAAATTAAGATTTACCATTTAAACTCATGTTTAAAACCTCAAGAAAATTTCCTTGAGCTGCTGTAGAGTTGATTGCTGTTGGAATTTCCAAGTTCGGTCTTTCATGATATTGCAACACGATTTTTTGATAATCAGTGAATAATCGCCTCAATTGTAAGAGAATATTTGACCAGTCTTCGTATCTCTCATTTTGAACTGCCACCCTGTGCAGAAACTTAAGTATGAAGCTATAATAAGTGACAACAATGCGATAGGATTTTACGTTTAGTGTCAGATGAGTGAACCATTTCATATTATCATGCCATTAAAATCTGACTTTCCAGGCGATGAGATTGGGTCAGAGAAAACAAATTAATTATTGGCAACGAAAAATAAACTTCCGTTTCCAACGTGTTTAAAATGTCTCCATTGTTGAGTGTCGGCCTCATAGCCAGTAAATTATACTATTACAAAATAAAATAAAATCATAAAAAGGATACCTGTAAAAATCTTCATAGAATCTGCCTCTGTAATCTTTTTGTAAACATTCCTTCATGTGTTGAGGGAATTCTTCTAGAGATTTAGCTTTATAAAATGTTCTTGAGAATAACACTATAGTCACCTCATGATTGCTGCCATTTTTCTATGAAAAGCAAGTACTCATTAGTAATATTGTCACCATAGAGTCTTAAGGGCACTGGGCACAGTTGTTGGATCATTTAGCTCCCTTCAAAATGGTGGAGCTGAATGGTGCTAATCCATGCGTCATGTTCATGAACGGGCACCGTCAGTTGGGACTGGTCATCTCTTAGCTGCCATGGCTTATTTTTAATTCATTTTAATTTTTGAATTGTTCTTTGTTTTATCTTTTTATTACGGACGCTTCTAACGTGCACGTCTTTCTACATTTTACTCACATGTATAATTTCAACATGAATGATGTAACCAATATTTTGTAGCAATTTTTTATTTTAAAGAAAGTCCGTTGAGTTTCTTGCCCGTTCTTCTCCATAGGTACCTACCTACTACGCTTTGGAATGGGCAGCTACCTTCATATTTCTGACTGACCTATTCCTTGATAATTCAAAAGTGCCTGTAAATGGTTTAATTGAAATAAATGCTTTAAAGTTTGAGTTTTCAGTTTGTATGGGAAGTAGTTACAAGCGATTTTGCCCAGTCGCCTTTTGTTTAATCATTTATTTACCTTCCATTTCGTAAAAAGCTCCGCGAGAAATCCGTTAACTGCCTTTTCGAAATACAAGTCACCATGTATATCAAAGTCCCACATTTCAGAAGACATCTGTATGAACAGGTAGACCATCGATGTAGAGGATCTGAATACGATCTTGGTATCCTCTGTGATGACACCGCAAGCTACCCGGTCGCCCTGGGACCACATCTCGTACACTTGACATCTTATGGCACCACCACAGTATTCAATCTTCTTGTTTAAGTACACACAGGTGCTTACCTAAAAATATATTACTTATTTTAGTTGATAACATGGGTATGAAATATATATCTTCAAATAATGGTCAGACCAAAGTATTCCACATTTTAAATATAAAATATTATCATATTCTGGGTGCATAATCAGCCTATAATGTTCCCACTGCTGGGACACAGGCCTCCTCTAGGTGTGGGCCGTGGGCCACGCGGGCCCAGTGTGGGTTGGTAGATGCCGCATGTCTTCGAATTTTTAGTAATTTACACAAAGTAAAGTGTCTGTCTGATATGATAAAAAAAAATATATGTTTTCAATGCCTCATAGCACTCTGGGTAACAATGCTAGCTTCATGGGACAAAACAATTGTATCATAGTACAATTAATGGCATACAGGCTGCAGAGGCAGCCATCTTTACTGTCTATAAAGCGAATTAAATAAATAAGATACCAAGCTGTTCTTCAACCGCCACATTTCTGATCTTCCCATATACTGATCTTTGAATGTGAGCTCCACAGAGTCAAGAGCCACATCTGCCACATTGACAATGTTAACGTAAACGTCTGCAAATGTTCGCAATTGGAAAGTTGTGGCTATGCTCTGTTCCACACTGATGGTATCTGTGAAAAACACAAATTGTAATCACGTTTCAGTTGATCAATCCAGATGCAATTACATATTTTACTCACTTTTAAACCTAGTTTTATGCTATTAAAAATCAAAATATTTTATTTCACATAAACCTTCATGGGCACTTATGAAACATCAGAATATAAGATAAGGTGTAATTTATTTCCAATTACATGGTAGGTACATTAAGATCTTAAATTTAAAAAGTTTCACATGTACTACCATTGCCCGTGCAGAAATATTAAAATTAAAGTACAATTTATTACTTAATAATTCTAAATTACATACATAACATCACGCCTTGTTTCCCAGAAGGGTTGGGCAGAGGTGTCCCTGTAGCAGGTACACCCACATTACGCCAGTTATGTTTTAAGTCCCATGTAATAGGGGGCGAGCCTATTGCCATCAACCGGGCACAAATCCAGACTCCGAGCTGCTACTGAGAAATTTCAGATAGAAAAACCCAATAACATTTGCCCGACCCGGGAATCGAACCCAGGACCTCATGCTCAGCAGTAGCGCTTGCTACCACTAGACCAACGAGGCTGTCAATTCAAAATTAAAAATTAGTTTAAAGTGAATTATAAATTAGTTTAAAATGAAAATAGTTAATTTTGAACACAATATCAAATACAAATTTTTTCTTATTATTTATGAATGAAATGTCAAAATATACCAATCATAATAATGTCAAAGATAAAAAAAGAAAAAATAAATAAAAATAAAAAGTCAATAAACACAAAATATTGATAAAATGTAATCTCAAAATTTATAATGAAAAAATTCATTAACCGAATAGAAACAGTTGTCTAAAAGCCAGACAAATATTGTTTATCTGAATTTATTTGTGGACAACACTGATGCCTTTTTTTTTTTTTTGGGTGGGAAATTATCAAATAACTTCTCCCGCTCTGGGTGGAGCGGGAGGGCGTGTCAGACTCTTACTGACTAAAACCCACCCGTGTTCCTTCGGTTGCCATGTTGCCGGGGGGCCACGATATCCCTATCGGCCCATATTCGCAGCCCCGGACAACACTGATGCCTGGGGGTAAATTGTTGAAGATTTTGATTACCATGCAATTGGAATTCCTGCTATACAAATGTAGTCTCTGGCTAGGTGCGAGTAATTTATTTGGGCTTCTCTTATTAACTCTTAGAAATATTTTCATACAATTGGAACATGTGCGGATACCTTTGTATAAATGAACAAATTTCAAAAATGTAAAGGCAAGGAAGTGAAAGAATTTTTAGTGCAATGCTCTAAATATGGTGCCCCATACACATTTTTAAATTTTTGGCTCTGACACATTTTTTTTTGTGCAATGAATGCTGTGTTCACGTCTACTGAATTTCCCCATATAACAAGACCGTAACGCAGCACTGACGAAACATAGCCATGATATGCATTAAGGGCTGTTTCTATACTATATATTATAAATAGTGGAGGCCCTAATGCGCTTCCCTGGGGAGCACCACAACTATTTATTTTTATCTCTGAACTATATGTTTTTTTTATGTTATCGGTAAATTTTTGCTACTACTGTCCTCTGCTGTCGATTCGATAAATAACTTTTATGCCAGTCATGTGCCAAACCTCTTATACCGTATTTCTCCATTTTGCAAAATAAGTGAGTATGTGGGACAAAATCAAATGCTTTGCTTATATCTAAAAATACTGATAATACAAACATTATGTTATTAAGGGCTTCAGATATCAGTTTAACCAAAGTAAAACAATCAAGTGAAGTCGAACTATTCTTCCTAAAACCAAATTGGTTCTCAGTAAGCATGTTGTTTTTATTTAAAAAGTTCATAATTTTTCCGTACATTGCCTTTTCAAAAATCTTTGCAATGATAGGTATCAATGTAATGGGTCTATAATTTGACATATCCATGCGGTTACCTTTTTTGTATAGCGGTGTCTCAAATGACAGATTAAATATGTAACTTAGCGGTAATGCTTTGCTTTTACTACTTAATTTTATTATTTTTGTGGTAATTTCATTGTATCCAGTAGCGTTAGTATCATTTAAAGAGTTGATATTTTTTATAATTTCTTGTCCATTATCTGGAGTCAAAAAAATACTGTCAGTGTTAGTGGCAATATGTTAATTTGCTAAGATTAAACTTATGGGTAATTTCTATAAAATAAACTTATGGGTAATTTCAATACAATAAAAAAATTATGCAAGAATAGTGTTAAAATTAAATTGAGATAAGCCTATGAAATAGTTAAAACTGCTTTTGCAGTTATAATTCAATCAAGAACATGGCATGTATGGATTTGTTTAAAAGTTGGTAGTGGTAAAATCTAGATTTAAAACAGCAGATGTATTTACCTCCATTAGGGTCCTCCCATATATGACAATATTTTTCTTTTTTGCGAATTTTGAAATGCATACCCTCTATATCTTTTATAAATACAAAACCATACTTAAATATGAAATTTTACCTTTCTAGCATGATTGCAACCCGTGCCGACCGAGCCACAAAGTTGATCAAAAATCGTGTTTTGTTCTAATATTTGGTTAGTCCTACAAAATTAATAAAAATGCAATAAATGAAGTGAATAAAAGACGAAATTAAATAAGAGAAATATTATCTTCATTTATTAAACATATAAAATAACAACAATCATCACCTCATAAACATGCTGACGACAAGCAAAAAGCATAAATTCTGCTCCAAAGGCACACAAGCTCCATTGAAATGTATTCGAAGCTGTTGTGTCGCAACACATTATTTGTACCTTTTTTTTTTGGTGGGAAATTATCAAATAACTTCTCCCGCTCTGGGTGGAGCGGGAGGGCGTGTCAGACTCTTACTGACTATAACCCACCCGTAGGGATGGGCAAGTGAAAAAAATATATCGATATTTATCGTATCGATAATTATCGAGTGCAATTATACAACATTTAATCAAACAAGTAGTCATTAGATATGGAGCACCCTTTGTTTGATGTGCTCGCCTGTCAAAGAGGTTAAACACAACACCAAAGTTGCTTTAAAAAAAATCGAAATTGATACGAATTCGATACTCTAAAATAAATATCGAATATCGATATATAGCGATTAAAAATATCGACGATATATATCGATAATTGTATGGAAAAGTATCGATATTTTTATATATCGATATTTTTTGCCCATGCTTATCCACCCGTGTTCCTTCAGTTACCATGTTGCCGGGGGCCATGATTTCCCTTTCGGCCTTATTCGCAACATTATTTGTACCTAAGGTTCCAGTCATAGAGGGCAGTTTAGAAGGCTTTAGCTTGATATTTACCAGAAGAACTCTCTAGTTTTGATACTGCAAGAAGCTGTTCTCTGTCGGCAAATGAAAAGTTATTTGGCAAGCGTTCTTCTATTGAACTTCGCACATTCAAGCCTGGTAATCATTTTCCATCCCAATGGACTCTGACTACGTCAAGTACATTGTCCTGAAAGTCAGTTTTTATTGCTTCTGCCCTGGATTTTCTCGTCCGAGTACGAATACGCTGGATCAAGGATTTGTTAATGGGGAAATCTTCGCTGCTCAGACCGCTCATAGATATAAGAAAGAAGGAGATATGCCCGGTAGTTGAAAATATATCGAAACCCAATGTCTCCAATTTGTCCCCACCACGTCGCCACAACTACACACGCAATCAGTAAACCTAATAGATACGAAGTCGCGTTCACATTTGCAATTCATAAATCAGAACGTACTACACAATCAATTATAAACCTTATGCCTTCAAACACAGCGTGCATTTACAATGCATCGTACAACTCACTCACACGAAAGTTATCGTTGTGCTATGCACAAGTAATTTATTTTACATATACGCTAGTGATTGACTAAATCGGAAACTTATCGATTCTCCCATTAATTATTATTATTGTATTAAAATTTTTGGAAGTTCGTGAAAAAATTATAAATAAAAACGATTTACATAATAATAAGATGATTTATGAATAAAGGAAACGGCACAAAAAATAAGTGTGTGTGTGTCAGCTCCGACGCAGGACTGGATTTCAGTAAGAAATTGGTATTATGTTGTGATCTAGGTAGATTCATATTAGATTCTTATTAGGTTTGTGTTAAAATATTTATTTTGATCCATTAACAGTGTTAAAAGTTAATTTAGAAGGAATTTTTTGCAAATTGAAATAGTCATAATTACGTAACTTGAAAACTTACTTTTTTGTTACTAAAGATATTTCTTTAATTGTTGTCTTAAATTAAAGGTCTAAACTTAAAACCATTTGTCACGTTTAGTTCATGAAAATCGGCCCGTGGAAAAAAAGATAAGGTCATTTTTATAAGTGTAAATTTTGTTTAGTTAATAATTTGTAAATGTTTGTTCTAATAAGGTGTAACTACTTAAGTAAATAACTTATATTTGCGTTTTATATGCATCTTAGTAAGCTGAGTATACTTTGTTTATACACACATACATAATCTCGAAGTGAAAGGTGCGCATAGGAACGTAACGCCTCACTTTTAGTTAACGCTCGTTTTTACTCCTCATAAAATTTTCATACCGCGGGCTAAATATCAAAATCGTTTCTTAAGGAGTAAACTCCAAAAAAATTAATTTCAACATTATGAGAAAATCTAAATGAGTATAAAACAAGATTTCACATCGGTCTTCCAACCAGGCTATAACTGGTGACAAATTGAAGAATAAACTTTTAAAGTAATATAAATTCATACGACAATCGACATTGTTGTCGATATCCTACGTTAGTGGATCTGCACAAGCACATCACTAGCTCGTCGCAAGATACAGCGGCCGTACTACGCGATGCAACCGCGTAATTAAAGTATCGTTTTGTGATATTTACATTGCTTGTTTAGTCAGTAAGTGACATACTTAGCTAGTGGTTAAGAAGCAATGTATTTGCTGTAAAAATAATACAGTCGCTGTGAATATGAAAACAAAAATAACGTAGTAAAGGCAAGAAATATTTTATGATTTGTTGTTTTTCATGATTTTCAAGACAAATATAGTAAAATACTTGTCCTGTTAAATGATAAATGGTTCCATGATTTATAAAGATTTTAGTTTGGCTTCGATTTTTACAAGAAACCACTGAACAACACGGTATTCTTAAATGTTGTCACGATCGCGGTCGAAAGCGCACTAGTTCGCGGAGACGGTCATTTGCCTATACCATGAGCATTTTGATCATGCCTCGCGGACAAAGACACGTCCCCATGCCACTTCTCCTGTTTTTTATATTTCTATAAAAAAAGAATGTAAACAGTCTCATAAGCTTAACTGGCATCGACCTAAAGCTGCGACAAGTTTAGGTGTTATCTGACTATTTCTACCCTTTTTAGGGTTCCGTAGTAAACAAGGAACCCTTATAGTTTCGTCATGTCCGTCTGTCTGTCCGCGGTATAGCTCCGAGACCCTTAGTACTACAAAGCTGTAATTTGGCATAGGTATACATATTAATTACGCCGACAAAGTGGTACCTAAAACAAAATTATGAAAAACATGTGCCAATTTTTGTTAGAGTCAAGTGTCCCCCCCTCCCCTGCCAGCCAAATGGTTGGTTATGGATATGTGAAAAAAATCACAGCAGTAGTTTATATAACGAAATTAAAAGGAAAAATATAACAGCTAAGTAGGCTTTACAAGTTAACGAGTAATAATCGACCAACTTAACCTTGCAGTTGAAAAAACATGTTTTCCCATACATTCCGTATGGGAGAACATATTTTTCAACTACAAAGTTAGGTTTGTTTTTGGGATAAATTCATCCCAACTACGGAACCCTTCATTGTGCGTGGTCCGACACGCACTTGGCCGGTTTTCGAACTTGTTTCAGGGCAGGAAATCTCTGGCAGGCTGACTGCAGAATTCAGAATCTGTACCCGCGCACTGCAGTGCAGTACCCGCGCCATTTGTATGAACAACTTGAAATCGCAAGTCGGCACGGGTCATCGTCCATATAGCGGGCTAATATTTTTTTCTAGACTAAATAGGGTTATTACGAAATAAGTATATTCAAAGTAACTTTATCCATGGTGTTAAAACGGTGTTTATTTTAATAAACCTAGAATTGAGAAGTTTCCGTTTTGAATGAAGAATAACAGTTTAAGACATTTATTCCTTAAAAAGAATACAATTCACTTATCATGAGAAATACATGTTAATCTTAAAACTACTGTTTTACAAGTACCTACTGGTACTCGTAAATGTAAGCATCACAATCTGGTAATATTCAAGAATACTGGCCAATCGTTATTATTTGTAGTGTCAATGTTACTATAATGCAGTAAGTTGATGTTTGACCTCATTATCTATTATTGATTATTATAAATAAAGGAACATAATGATGTTAGGAACCTTTGATGTTGTTGAATAAAAGTTCTCTTTCTTACTTTGCTGCGCTTGACAGGCACCACAATGGTCATTCTTTTTGAAGCCTACAAAGTTCATGTTGTAGAATGCAATAAATATTCACTGTTGTATTTGTTGAAAACTGGCTGGAATATATACATAAACACTAAATATTCAACATTATAATAAGTATCCAGAATGATCTCATAAATTTTACATTACCCCATTGATAGCTACATTAAGTCACATACCTCTTCCTCTTCCTGGTGCATCCACTCTGGTAACTTGTAGTAGTAGGCGTGGGTAATCATTTTCCGGATGATATATCTCGACAATATCTTTTTCCTTCAGGCCAGGGTAGTCTTTTAAGTTAATTATTAAGTCCAGAGCTAGAATATATTAATGAAAGTTAGTACAAAAGAATTAAAAAAAAAATTAATCATGCATGCATTCAACACTAATACAGAGAAAAAAATTGAAAACTAAAAGTACCCTTTCTTTTTAGTAGGTAAGTATCTTCAACTACAAAATTCTCGTAAACATCATATCATAACATCACGACTTGTTTCCCCGAAGGGTTGGGCAGAGGTATCCCTGTAGCAGGTACACCCACATTTCGCCAGTTATGTTTAAGTCCCATGTAATAAGGGGCGAGCCTATTGCCATCAACTGGGCACAAATCCAGACTCCGGGCTGCTACTGAGAAATTCCAGATAGAAAAACCCAATAACACTTTGCCCGACCTGGGAATCGAACCCAGGACCTCATGCTCAGCAGTAGCGCTTGCGACCACTAGACCAACGAACGTAAACATCATTTGTAAAAAAAAGACCAATATTGCAATGGAAAGAAACAAAACAATATTTTTGCGAAATGTTTTTGTGTTTAGTTCTGAATATTATTAAAAATACTTACGACTGAAGCTAGACTGGTGGACAATAAGCTTGAAAGACTTCATTTTGAAGTCTTAATTCAGTACTGGTACAATAGGTACAGTACACTAATGGGATATTTTATTCCATGACCAAAATAATCCAACGGTGCACATTTTGAGCAATGAGTAATTTTCAAAATTTATTAAGAAACCACTGTAGCCCAGCAAAACAGAACTCGGCAGAGACATTTCCATAAAGGAAAGTAATATATATGACATTTCACATTGACATTATGACATTGACAGTTGAGTTATATAATGAATAGCTGGCTTTTTATCTTGGTTATCTTGGTGAGCTTAAAGGCTTGTGCAGACCAGCGCGACATGCGACGCGATACAAAGGCACCGCTCGTCGCGCGACGAGCGGTGCCTTTGTGTCGCGTCGCGTGTCGCGTCGCGTGTCGCGCTGGTCTGAACAAGCCTTAATTGAAGCTGTAATTACAGACATATTTTATGTCTGTGCTAGTAATAATGGGGATAAAAACTGCCACTTGCTCACTTCATATGGCGCTGTAATCCAATGTCCAATAATTTAACAGCAAGCTATCACACACACTTCAACTCTGACTCTGATCAGGTTATTTCTGTCGTACGCCTCCAGTATTTAACAAAAAAATAACTTAAAAGTCAACAAACACAAAATAACCGATAAATTATAAAACGTTCATAATTTATTGACTTTTCCACTAAAGCTGCTTTTTTACTAGTGGTAGACGCATCCCCCCTGTCGTTAGCTCATTTTGGTGTTACACTCAAAGTCGCATACATAATGGCGGTTTGAAAACGGCCTACTGTGCAGCCATCTATGATGAGCTTTCAGTTTTTATCCTCATTATCGGATTCAATGGGGTTAAAAATTGAAAGTTGATCATCGAACTCGAGGACATCGCTTGAGGACCTCGTGGCTAAGTAATAACAGCCGCACGGGTCGATTCATCAGGTTAAGCTACGCTGGCCAGGGTTGGTCTGTGGACGGGTGACCATCTTCACATATCGAGAATCCTCCGTGCCTCTGAAAGCACGTTATGCCGTTGGTCCCAGCTGTCATTTGTGGATCTTTGACAGTTGTTATGGTCAGACGACCGAAAGTCTGACAACCAGTCTTACCAAGGGGTATCGTATTACTCAGTTACTGGGTTATGGAGGTCAGATAGGCAGTCAATCCATGTAAAATACTGGTATTCAGCTGCATCCGGTTAAACTGGAAGCCGACCCCAACATAGTTGGGAAAGGCTAGTCAGTTTTTTTTAGGGTTTACTTGTGGACTACCATGATTTGTTTTTTGTACGTTCAAGCGCGGGGCCTGTAGTATTTACTACATCTGCTACTATGTGGCTAATTCGGCCCTTGATCATTTTTCGGTCAGTCAGAGAACAACGATTTGTCATGTCTCAATTTCTGTCATCACTGTACTTACTAATTCCGTGCTGACATCGTCATCATCATCAGTCAAAGCCGTTGCCAGTTGTCACTGATGTACAGACATACCTCTATCTGGTCAGATGTACAGCCGCCAGCACATCAAGCTACCCGAAACTGTCAAATTTTTCCAATCAACTTTGAACCTTATGTTTCAGACATAAAGTTGAAAATCTAGTAAATAAATTTGACAGATTCTAGTAGCTTGAAGTGCTGGCTGTACCTCTATGTAGTCTGTGTACTGTACAGCCAGGAGAGGCAGTGTTGCCAACCCGTACGATAATTATGGGGGCGTACGATAATTTGGCCAATGGTACGATGTACAGACGCCAGCACATCAAGCTACTACAATCTGTCAAATTTATTTAATAGATTTTCAACTTTATCGCTGAAAGATAAGGTTCAAAGTTGATTGGGAAAATTTGACCGTTTCGGGTAGCTTGATGTGCTGGCGTCTGTACAGACGCCAGCACATCAGACTACTACAATCTGTCAAATTTATTTAATAGATTTTCAACTTTATCGCTGAACTATAAGGTTCAAAGTTGATTGGGAAAATTTGACAGTTTCGGGTAGCTTGATGTGCTGGCGTCTGTACGATAATGAATGTCAAATGTACGATAATTTTGCGATTTGCTTATAAAACAAGTTCCATTACAAAACGTATTTGTCAGCCAAAATTAAACGCAGAAAAAACAAAAAATGTCAATGTCAATTGTTAAATATGTTAACATCAACAAGTAACTGAGTATCACTGTCTCTTTTCCTCTTTAGTTTAATTAAAGGGCTTGCTACACGGCAGCCAACCGCGTCCCAATAGTGGTGAACTTGGTGGCTTACAACCGTAGTTGGTGATTTACGACCAAATTTCAAACAACTCTGCCTGTCGCCAACCAAGGTCACCTCTGTCGGGGACGTGGTTGGCTGCCGTGTAGCAAGCCCTTTAATTTTACAGTGGAAACAAAAATAAAAATCAACTTAAAACTATGACAAAACATGTTTACGGTTTGTGCTGCTAGCGCCATTAGTAGTGAAACTTGGCATAAACTTTGACTCGTAAATAAAATTATTCATTGTATTATCGTATAGGGTTTTTGAATTTTTATTTGGATTTTTCTTTTGTATGATAATTTTGCCCAAAAAACGACAAATACGTGGGATATCGATAATTAGAACTTTTGGAGTTGGCAACACTGAGGAGAGGAGACTGGCATGTACAGTACATTATTAATCTGTGTACAGCTGTTGTCACTTGTCACTGTCAGTGCAGTCAGTGTGTGTTTACGTGTTTGGCAGTATTGTGAGACTTTGAGATGAACATTTTAACGGTATTTTATAAAATATTCTCTGAGTAACATGGTCCGATTAATAAATCTATCAATAAATAAACTTTAGAACATTGCAGGGGACGTATATAATAGCAATATGCATCTATCAGATTTTGAGAATGTTGTTAGCAGTCTAGCTGTAATCACAACAATTTTGCAGTTTTTGTCTGGCGCGTAAGTATAAAACGACACCTACATAAATGTTTTCGTTAATTTGATGTATTGTGATTTCTCTGTATAACTTCTTTTACACCTGTTTTAGCCTCGTTTGTAAACAATACGTCGTTAACCGAACTACTGCCGAGACCTCGTCGCTACCTTTTGTTTGTGGAATTCTATGGTAAGTAAGGCCAATTGAAATCCAATAAGTCGAGGTATATGACTGAAACAATTAACCTTTCTTATTTGTACTTACAGCTGCTGCCTGTGGTTTCTCTACGGATTAGTTAAGCATGATAATATTATAGTTTTAGTCAATACTATAGGCATAACATTGATGATATCATACACTGCAGTATTTTATATTTATACATTTAAGAAATCAACCGTTTTAAAACAGGTTGTTGGAGTGGTGGTTTTTGTGATATTTATACTATGTTATGCTGTTACAGAAGATGATAAAGCAGTACTTTTTAGTACACTAGGTGAGCATTTGAATTATCTCTATCTATTACAATGGCACTTAAATTGTTATCATTAATAATCTTCATTGTAAGTTATTGAGTCTTTAATGTTTTGATTAAAATGACTATGTTTTCATGTTTTATGATAATATCTCATCGGAATTATATTTTTATATTTCCTTTAATATCTTTTACTAACTTTTAGACTGTTTCACATTTCAGGACTGATGGCTTGTTCCTTTACCATACTAACTATTGCAGCCCCAATGAGCAAACTACTGTATGTGTTAAGAGTGAAGAGCACCGAATGTCTGCCCTTCCCTATGATACTGATGTCCTTCTTTGTATCTATGCTGTGGTTTCTCTATGGAACCATAAAGGATGACAACTTTTTATGGGTATGTGTCTAAAAATGTGATCATTAATTCCACATCATTTATTTCTACCGCTGAATAAAATCATTAATTTTAACAATATTTTATATAATTACTTTCTTCATTTTGGTCTTTCATCTATAGCTGTCTATAGATGAAATTCCAAAATGAAGAAAATATTATAATAAAGGCTTGTGCAGACCAGCGCGACACGCGACGCGACACAAAGGCGCCGCTCGTAGTGCGACGAGCGGTGCCTTTGTGTCGCGTCGCGTGTCGCGCCTGTTTGAATGAGCCTTAATAACGGCAAAAAAAATTGTTTACCAATTTGTACCTAAGTACATTTTTTTTAACCATATCCTTACATATTATAAAACAAAGTCCCCTGCCGCGTCTGTCTGTCTGTCTATCTATCTGAACGCGATAAACTCAAAAACTACCAAACGGATTTTCAAACGGTTTTCACCAATGGACGGAATGATTCATGCGGAAGGTTTTAGTGTATAATTCATTATAATTTTGTGTAAATTGGCTGAAATTTGACGATTATTGATGACAAAGTCGGAAAAAATCAAGCAGTCTTGGAGCTTTACTGGCGTGCGCTGCGTAAACCGAAAAAGATGCATCAAATTTATATTCTACGGTATCAACAAAAAAGTCCGCAATGGCATATGTCTATCTTCTAAGGATGACCCACCATTTTTACCTTTCAGAATTTGATAAAAATTTAATTGTTATTTCCGAAGCTTTTATGACCGGTATAGTATTAATCCTTATCTAATAAAATATGATATTAAATTGGGCATTTAATTTAGATTAAAATATGAATAGTTTAAAAGATAATAAAATCACAGTTTCAAAATTACGCGGGCGCAGTGTCCTACCACTGCGCCCGCGTTGCTAAGCGTAATTTGGTGCTACCGAGGAAAAGGTCATTGACCTAAGTCAATGACCTTTTCCTCGGTTATTAGGTATGAAATCTCGGTAGTACGTTTCCGTGGGATATTTTCCGACATCCACGCGGGCGAAACCGCGGGCAAAAGCTAGTAATATATTAAAAAAAACATTTTTAACTAATTTTATAAATGCGAAAGTGAATTTGTTTGTTTATTTTTTTGATAGTTACTCGTATGCTTTCATACTAAAATAAATTTGGCACATGGGTAGACCATGACCTGGAAAAACTCGCGCGCAACAACTAGTTATAGTATAAAAGTAAGTAAGTAATCATTCTAATTATTTTATATCTTTGTTCACAGATGACGAATTTGTTTGGTGCTGCATTGGCTGTTATTCAACTCTCTCTATTTGTTATATACCCAAACAAATCGCAATCACCAAGCTCAATTAAAAATCTTATAGCATAATGTAAAATAATATTGTGGGTAGTGTGAAAACAGATGTTTGTATGAAAACAGACAGTGAGTTCTGTTGACAAGTACTTAGTTCAATTTAATTTATTCATATATGAAGTTGACCTTGACTTTGAATAATAATCCAGGTCTTTGATGGGGTTAATGTATAGGAATTAACGGTAACTAATAAACTAAATACATACATGAAACATTTTTACAAGTCAAACCAAGGACTTGCTACAACAGTAATTTAACAAAAATCTGCTCTTATTATTAAACTTTTTGTTCAACGTTTCATTATAAACCGGTCACCCCTTTTAAGAACCTGGACTAATATGTATTAAAAGATGACACAAATAATTATTATTATAAAATAGATCTGATCTCAAGAATTGTATTCATATCTGTATGGCCATGACCTCTGTGCCAGTACCTTAAAACTATCAGTATTATGCTTATACATAACAAAAGGTTTTAATGAAAACTTGAATTTAGAATCTCAGATAATTGTGATGTTTTGGAACCTGTAACTCAATGTCCAACGTGACATAGTTCAAATTTCATTGCAACAACATTTTTGTTAGGACCTTTTTGTTATAAATGGTCACTCAAAAAGCATATCGCTAAAGTAGATGCTCGAGTTAGGCTGACTGTCCACTGGAGCAGAGAGGAGAGGGGCGGAGCGGAGCTGTGCAAATATTAACCAATGGAATTGCATAAAATCCCCGCTCCGCTTCAGTGGACAGGGATTTGGGAACTAGTTTAAAAATTCATACAAAACCGGGAAGCGAACCGGGGCAGCGAAAAAAACCGGCTGCGGGGCATAATTGTAGCCCGCTCAAATTACACGTCACGTGAAATCGGGCTAGCTTCGCACAGTCCGCAACTCCGCTCCGCATTACTCCCTCGCTCCGCTCCGTTGCCTCGTTCCGCGTCAATGGACAGGCAGCCTAAAGTCCATTTTTGAAATGAAGTGCGCCACACTGATCTAAACTGCGGCGCGGCAGCCGCACTGCTAACGCACGGCTGTTCTTATAATGTGAAGGCATGTGCTTCTGCCACGCTGCTAGCGTCCTAATGTGAAAGCGGCCTAAAGCTACGGGTTTTTAGGAGAGCGGTGACCGCAAAATTAAAATTATTTATGAAAGTAAGTTGGTGTGTGTTCCTAGAGAGCGTTTTTAATACCGTAAAGTCATCGCTGCCATCATTTTCATGACAGCCGTCACTGCGGCCATTACGGGGCGGCCACCGCTTTTCTAAAAAACCATAGCTTAAGTGGTAATGAATGTATTTAAATTATCAGAGATTCTGATTTGAAGCATAGTTAAAGGTACAAAATGTGGTGTGGTTGTAATAATATAGTTGTCACGGCTAAGGATGGATGGGAAAATAAACTTAAGAACGCGGCGACGCATGAATTGTCCATACAAACGTAAAACCTAAATCATTTGCAATTTATGTTGTTATTCGGATTAAAACAGTGTTTATCTAGGCTCCTACGTTTTTCTTTTTCCAAAAAACTTTTCTAAAATGAAGTTTAAACGAATTTAATTTCGCACATTTTTACAGCGGAAATGACATGTCTTCATATTGTTTTTTCTGTATTATAAACAATAATATTTAGAATATTGTTTTTGCAGAAGCAGCTATCAAGTTACAAATTATCGAAAAAAAAAAAAAAAGTATTAAGTTTTCATTCATCATTTTTGGTATTACGAAATACATCCAAATTTATCATAAATTTTCGAAAGCTAGTAGTGCTATCGCGTCAAGCAATAATTGTCAATGTGTGTGTGGAAGTATTGCTCACTGTAGATGTATATCGCTCCGACAGGCACTCGCACTAGCGCAACGTGCTTGGAATTGAATTTTGCAAACATCTCTATTTGTAGTTGCGAGTCGTGTTCGCAGGCCTCTTAAGCTTATTTTCGAGTAGAGGCTAATGTTAATTACTTTGCAAATGGCTGCAAGGTAGGTTAGGTTAGGTTGAAAACTGTGACCATTCAAGGCACGAGCCGAGCGAGCGAAACGAGCAGTGCCGCGGCAGCGGCAGGCGAGTGTCAGGGTTTAGGCACAAGAGAATGTAATGTTTTGTGAATGTGGTGATTTGCGATTATAGTTTTTGAGATTATGATTTTTTGCGAACACCTTGTTTTGAGAAAATGTTACTGTGCGACGAAGGGGTCACGTGCTCATGCGCTCTCCCCCACGCTCCTCGCGTATAGATCGAATATTCATTAGCCGTTGCGTTAAGGCTAATGCGCAGTTTAGCCGGCTAAAGATGAAATCATTTATCGAAAATGCACATGACGTCGAACATTAGCCACTCCTCAAAAATAAACTCAAGTTTAGCCGGCTAATGAAGTTTATTACCACACCCGTCTTTAGCCGTAACATAGTAAACCAATAATGTAATTAAAGTTCTTAAGACAAATTTAATTTATTTACATTTTACAAAACAAAAAAAAAATATTAACAGTTTAAGTAAAACTTTCCAATGCTGACAATGTCTTTTTGTAAAATTATGTTAACATTAGAAAAATAAAGTTTATAAACTGGTAAATAGTTCATTGAATCACACGCCCATCAGAAAATAGTGATTAACCATTCTATGCTTCTGCCAAAAGTAGCACTTTTCAGGTACAAACTGGCAATACTGGATAAAAAAAATGTTATGTGGTATTTTCGAATTTATAGAACTTCGTAACGTTAGCACGTTTTATATTTGAAGTATCTATATAATCTGGTATGATTTTTTTATGAAAACACTTGTTATCAAAAACGCACACACAAAAAGGACGATCATGGCTATGCAGTGCACAGTTTCCCCTGTCATTGTAACGAATCAAGTTACGTACCGACAGAACCTTGAAACGTGCACCATAGTGAACTACTATAGCTTCGAATGTTAATTCACTCAGCGACATATTGAAGGCAATGATATGATATGTATTCTTTCCCTGGTGATACTCGTGTGCTCTGATAACAGTGGGGTACTTAAATTGTTTACACGACGTACAAGGTAATGTTTCGAGAGAGTTCCTTTTTTTTTCTACATGTTCTACAGCGTACAATATGCTAGTGTTGACTCTCTCATCATTAGTATCAATTTTCGACATGTTATGGCAACTGCACCAGATGTCACTAACACCTGCGTCTGCGCACGTCCGGTTCGGTGATATCTTTTCAAACAGACTCGTACACTGTGAACATGCCTCCGAATGTATTTCTTCACTTGAATCAATTGATAATCTAAGTAAATCTGCCAACGTTATGTATATGTCATAAGGGGTTATTAAACGTTCTTGATTCACTTTTAAATTGTAGTATTTACTTGTGTAATAGCGTCGAAACTCTAATGGGGTGTAGATAAATAACATTGGCAGTTCATTGTCATAGTGAGACTCCATCGAAAGTCTCATTTCACCAAAACTGGTACCCTGGTCACTAAAGAAGATAACAAACGTGTTGTTGAACACCCCAGAATTATTTAGTTTTTCGAAGAAATTTACAATTTCTGTGTCAGAGTGTTGGGGTTCATTATTATAAGAAGTGTAGGTGTTAATCCAAAATATTCCAAAGAAAGTATTTGTTTTATAGGTATCAACAAACTTGTGAGCGTATTCAAGTAAATGCGTGGCAGAAGGCTTATTTTCCGTACATAGTATTTCCCCATAATTGCTCGTTCTTAAAAGGAACAACGGTCGCATGTAATGATCTGTAGGACTCCTTTTGAACCCACTGCAGAAGGTTTCTGTTAGTAAATTGGATTCTCCATGTGCTGTTTTGTAGCCAGCGTCTTTAAATTTCTTCCAAATAAAGTAATCTTTACAGTTGTATAAATCAGAACTACAATTTGAGTACATAGTAGACACTCTTTTGCCAGTCAAGACAGACATTAAGTTTTGAAATGTATTATTTTCAACCTAAAAATAACTTCATGTTAATATACATTATTATAAGTATTAAGTAAGGTGTAGAGAAATAAGGGCCTTGCATAAGACGTCGAGGCGCATTAAGGTCATCGCTCATCATAACAGGACCGCTCTATTGCAGTCACGGCCCGGCAACGCCTCGAAAAATATCCAGCTGCTTGTTAACAACGCGCCGCCGCCATCAGCAAGACGACCGCTCGTTGCTGGGACGCCACCGGTGAGGTGACAGCTTGTAGCTCACCGTCTACGCGCCAACGGCTAGTTGTCAGCTTACAGAAGGAATGGTGCGCAGTCGACGGGGTGACAGCCGTGCGAGCGGCGCGAGGACCGCGCACGGTGGGCGGTGAGGCGTCACAGTGCGGACGGCTCACGCCGGCTTGGGCATGCATACCGCCTGCAGGCGTTTATTCGCCGGGGAGCGAGCTACTCGCTTGAAGCGCGCTGTCTGCGCGACGTGTGACGGCTGTCCACTATTCTGTATAGCCACAGTAAAATAGATTTGAATGCATTTGATCTAAAATCCTAACTTGAATGACAAGTTATTTTCTGTGTCGGAGCGGCGCTGTTACAATGAGCGATGACCATTACACGGAACGCCCATCGACAAACGGCCCGTATCGAAGACGCACGTCGTTGTGTGCAATAGGCCCTACTAAGTGACAAAAATATTTAAAGGCTTGTACAGACCAGCGCGACACGCGACGCGACACAAAGACACCGCTCGTCGCGCGACGAGCGGTGCCTTTGTGTCGCGTCGCGTGTCGCGCCTGTTTGAAAGAGCCTTAATGCGCTACGACCAGCGACCGCGTTGCGTAGTGGCTGCGCTACAACCGCGATGCGTAGCGGCTGTGCTACGGCTTGCTTGCGTAGCGGATGCGCTACGACCGCGTTGCGTAGCGGCTGCGCTACGACCGCGCTGCGTAGCAGATGCGCTACGGCCGCATTGCGTAGCGGAAGCGCGGATGCGACCACCTTTTGTAGCTCAGTACCTACGGCGCTCTCCGACCCTTAAGTCAGTGCTGCAGTGGTAACAAAACCAGTATAGGTAAGCTGGCTTCTTATTCTATTAAAACTCCGTACCTACTACGCTAGGCTATCTCAAAGTCAAACTGTTACTACCGACGTGCGGTCGAATGGCACAAACTATTTTGGCACAGCCGTGAGACACACTGTTTTTTTATTTTGTGTTTCATGAACTGTTGCCAAATTAATATGATATTTTCTTTCTTAATTAACAATATCTGGATTAACAATAGCTTTGCTAGGTTTTTTTTTTTGAACGACCTTTTCTAAATATGAAAGCTACTCGTAGATAGATTTATCGCCCCCGAAACCCCCTTGCATACTAAATTTCATGAAAATCGTTGGAGCCGTTTCCGAGATTCAGATTGTATACTACATATATACAAGAATTGCTCGTTTAAAGATTAGATTTCATGTTCTTGAAATGATGCAGTGAAGTATCATCATATCAATTATAAATTCTTACTTCTTACCTTTTGATATGCTTTGAAATCCAACCATTTATGTTTTTTTAAGTATTTCGTAGTATACGGCATGGTATCAAATACTCTTGTCCTAGACGTGCTATCTATGCCTATCATAAGAACGTTCCACTGCATATTCTGGTAATTTGTTTCTGAACGTAAATTATCTTCTTTAATTTTTTTAAGTATGATATAAGCGTCTTTGTATATTTTTTCTGTATTTTTTTTACAAGTTACTGTAATAACTTCTTGCTGAAGCCACGCCATGGAATTGTTTGTGAAAACTTTGCATGGGGTGAACCTGAAAGTAAAAAATTGCTAGTTAAATCATTGCTTTTGTTAACCCGTGTAACCTTAGAATAGGTACCTACTCAAACGTCATTCACAAAGATTAGCAGGCTACCCCCAGTGGTCCACTAAGGTCTATTTATAACCTTGTTTCCAATTGATGTTATTTCCACTTAAACAAACATCAACTTTAAAGAAGTCTAAATAAAGTTGATTTTAGACTGACTAGTACTGTTGAAAAAGTCATAAAAATATGAAGTTGTAGCGCAAACTGAACCTTATCTGTAGGCATTACAGTTGTTTTTCCTGAAACTCGTGTTTGTTTACATGTTTGGCAAATAGATTGCGAACGCTGATTAGGTACGCAGTCGAAAAATGAAAAGTTAATTTTTACTTGCACCTTGTTCGCGTAATTCCTGGCCGCGCCACAGTCGCATTTTGAATCGGGGGTAATAAGAATAAATTTACATAAGTAATATGTTCATTATTGTACAGACGCCAGCACATCAGGCTACTACAATCTGTCAAATTTATTTAATAGATTTTCAACTTTATCGCTGAAGATTAAGGTTCAAAGTTGATTGGGAAAATTTGACAGTTTCGGGTAGCTTGATGTGCTGGCGTCTGTACATAATAATAAAAAAAAATCTATCAAGATTCGCGAGAAATTTAACAAAATAGGTGGCGCGGCTAGGAACCATACTTTCTGGCCGCGCCACCGCGTACACTGCAATAAATAGTCTAATAATGTACAAACTCATTGCTAATCAATTGTACGTCTATTGTTCGTTCTATTGGTAATGAAAAATACTGCAAAAAGTCAATAACTATGATAAATATCGAAACATCTAAATCGGTTCTGCCAAAACGTCAGCATTTATGATTAAAAGAAAAAAACAATACTTACAATAATATTATGTAGGTAGTTGCAAAAAATACTTAATACGTACCTACAAATGCAGACGTTTTGGCATAACCGATTTAGATGTTTCGATATATAACATAGTTATTGACTTTTTGCAGTATTTCTCATTACCAATAGAATGAACAATAGACGTACAATTGTTTACCAATGAGTTTGTACATTATTAGACTATTTATTGTAGAGTAGGTACGCGGTGGCGCGGCCAGAAAGTATGGTTCCTAGCCGTGCCACCTATTTTGTTAAATTTCTCGCGAATCTTGATAGATTTTTTTTTATTATTATGTACAATAATGAACATATTATGTACATTTATTCTTATTAACCTCGATTCAAAATTCGACTGTGGCGCGGCTCGGAAGTACCTTGTTCGACCTTGTTATTTTTACAACTATCTTCAGCGACTTCGGATCAGTATTGTAGTTTTTTGCACAGACTTCCGAAATTAAAGTTATTTTTCACTTTGTAGTTTGGAAGTCGTTTTATTTTTTGTAAATAAAGTTTTTTTTTCACTTTTCAGTGAAATGAAATGAAATAAAATTGTTTATTCTGTTAGTGGGTTGGTTTGTAATTTATCTAAGTTACAATAGCCTAATGTCAACTGCTCATCAAAAATACCCAAATCGCTATAGATGTGCCTATAATATTTGAAGAGTTCCCTCGATTTCTCCAAGATCCCATCATCAGATCGTGACCAAATGCCAATGGGACCAACTTGAAAGTATACCATTTCAAACAAAAAAAGATTTTTTTAAATCGGTCCAGTCGTCTTAGAGTAATCGGGGAAAATACATTAAAAAAAAAAAAAAAATCCAGTGAACTGAGAAACTCCCCAAAAAAAAAAAGGTGACATGCGCCCGCTGTGTGGGAAAAAGGTGTTTAAAAATTTCCTAACATTGTCGCTGCTTTACTGTACCTTACGGGTGGCATAGGGATAGTGCATGACATGACGAGTGGGTAGGTACCTAATATCAGATTTAAAACATCTTACGATAGGTGATCGTGTTCATGTCCAGGAATTGTAGATTCACTAACAAATCGATAACAGCAAGTCACTCCCCCACTAGTATAGTTGTGCATTCGGAACTTAATTTTATTATCCCCTAAGGTGTCTATGAATATATATCGTACTCCGCACATAGTATTTATGTTTGAGGATTTCTGAACTGAACTCTTGTACTTGAAAGTTTTCGCATAGTTTGGTATGTAACATCCTGGTGTGTTGATGAGGAAATCTTGAGTTTCTGAAAGATTCGGCTTGGTGATAAGTCTTTGTATACCCGTCAACAAAAAAACTGCTGTAGATATAGAACTTACCTTTGATTCTGAAGTCTTCTATCTCTGGAAACAAATCAGGAGCAAATAGATAGCATTTTATTATTATGTTTAGGTACTTATGTACCAAATAAAAGATTTTGGCAGGCGTTTGATTTTTTTAGATTTAACGAAGCGACTCTAAATGCAAGAGACTTGATGAAATAGAACCATAGGTACCTAAATCATTCACAGAACTTACTGGTATTATTTGGAGTTACAGATGGCTTCACTTTGTAGCTTATATTCGGATTGTAAAAAAAAAAGTGGCACATTGAGATCCCCAATATAACAAAATAGAATAATAATATAAACAGTATACATAACTGATAATTTTTTCTTCGAGTAAAAACTACAACTCTGCCCTGTAATTTATCAAATTGCAGCATTGTCTGAAATAAAAAACACTTTACTCGTACATAGTTACAAGTAATAAAAAAAACTGAAATAATAATATATGTACCTCTGTACATATATTTCAGTTTTTTTCCTAACTTATTTTGGAGAGGGGAGCGCACTTGGGTGCGCGCGCGCCTCTGTCATGTTCACCCAGCCAGAAATTACAATTACCTACGCTTCGAATAAGGTAAAAAGTAGTTTTATTTCAAGTAAAACGCTGATAGTAAACCACTTGATCGTTATTTGAAACATAATTAAACAATTGAGATATGACTGTTATCGCCTGGTGACGCATGGAATGCCAATGTGTGGAAGAAAAGCCGGTTCCATTAGCTTAATTTCAACATCTAAATTGTTAAGAAAATTTATATCTTCTTGTTTGAAATCAAAGAGGAAAACGGCGTCATCAACCACTGGTATACTTAGGGTTTGTCCAGATTATGTTAGGTATTAACACGTCCACATTATTTAGCATTGAATAACCTCTATAGAAAAATGTTATACAACTATGTTTTATAACTGTGCGTTTGCACTGGCGAAACATTTACAACGAAACATGTTGCAATCTTTATTTTCTGTCAATTTTCCATACAAAGTTTGACAGGCACTAGAGATTTCAACATGTTTTGTTGTGATGTTTCGCCAGTGCAAACGCACAGTTATGTTAACAGTGTTGTCGATTCTCTTGTCACAAATGCCTCTAAACTAGACTAAAAATCACCAAAATTTTGTTTAATCCTGTCAAACGACGATTTCCCATTCTGAAATAGACTAAAATGACACAACTTAACTATATTTTAGTTTGGCAGCACTAAAATGGTACTGAGATATTAGTTTAGTGAAAATGGCAATTTTGCTATTCTGAATTTGACGTTTTTCACCTAAAATTTAGATTTTCTAACTAAATCTGACTATTTTTAATCGCGACTAAAAACGTGTGGAATAAAATTGGTTGTCATGAACTTTAAATTCACACCAACACCTCGACTTCAGATGCAAAAACAGTACTGAATATTTTTTTTCTTTTGCTTATATCTCGAAAACGGTGTATCCAATCGCAAAAATAATGAAAATTTCGACACCCTTTATAAAACCTTTAAACCCCTAACACTCTACATGTAGGTAATATTTTTTCTTATTTTTCATACAAAAAGTAAAAAAATCCATATAAAACACGTCGAGGCTGCCCCACCTGCGCGCCTCCGGCTCTAAAAAGATTCACGTGGTTAGGTATCACGTGTGGAGTTGCGATTGTCAAATTCGATTTAGATGTGTCAAAATTATTTTTAAATTTAGAGAATTTATTTTGCAGAATAGCTTTGAGATTCTCATAGTCCAAAGTAAGGAATTTTAGTGATAGTTTAGTTCGGTGTACAGTCACAAGCGCTAATATGTATCCACTTACCAAAATTCAAAAGCGATTTTCTCGTGGAATATTGACTGCAACTTTGAGATAAGACCTGTTCCATAATAGTATGGGTTCCAAAATACTATATTCGTAACAATTTAAAATAAGAATCAACACAGTAGGAGAAAATCACTTTTTAAATTTGCTAAGTGTATACATATTATTGCTCGTGACTGTACAAGAGAATCGGCACCATTGAATAACCTCCATAGAAAAATGTTATACAACTATGTTTTATAACATGTTATGTTATATATAGGTAGGTAGTGTGTTTTAACTTATGGTCAGAAGAACTACATGAACTAGAACCGCTAATACAGAGCTACTACTAGATACCTACTAGGTACGGCTGCTGAAGTAGTGTGAACGCTTCCGTTTTACACTAGATTCTTTTCTTATTATTTCTGTAGGTAGTGCTATTCTGTAAAAATCTCACCGTGATAACTTAGATGAAGTGAGCTGCCAATAGTGTCAATCCTTAGCAACTAACAGCTCACTCCACGCTCACTTTAGATAACACGGTGAGATGGGTACAGTTTAGTGGTATGAGGAACAGGGTGTAAAGTTCACTCATCCACCATAGAAAAGGGAGGATCCTCCGACCAGACGGTTGTTGTGTCTGGCGGGCAACTTCCCATCGGTTTGAAGTTGAAATCTTGTACGTATGTCGATCGCTCGGTAAACTCTAACTGCGCGATGTCGGATTTGTGTGACGTCATGTCTTTGATGCGTAGTTTGTATGTGGCGGTGTAACAGCTACAACAGAATAGCACTGTACCCCTTATGTATTAAAGTTAAAACAATTGAACACCAAAACACTGAAAAGAAAAAATAAACAACATGCGAACGGATAATTAATTGTTATTCAAATATGGAAAATTGGTTTCAGTTTTCGATCGAAAGGAAAAATTATTGACGGTTGTCAAAATATTTAAAATAACTCACCTGGGTAAGCAGCAACCGTCACAGGTAAGGAAAAGCACGCCAATGAACAAGACCGTGGCGCGCGCGCGCACAAGTGCGCTCCCCTGTCTGACCCGGACAGTGGACACCCGGTGACGTTGTGAGACCGAGATAGAGCTATATCGCTAGAAACGTAAGGAAAAAACGCACAGAAGACAACATATTATTATATTTAGTATATAATTGTATTATAGAAAACAAGGTACAGCTTATCTCAATTGTTTAATTATTCTTCGAATAACGGTCTAGTGGTATAATAGCCATATTGTTGTTTTATCACCAAGTGGTTTGTACCATATGGTTGTACCTAACACTCGTAACCATTAGGCTGAAGACACGGCTATAATATAGGAGCTACGTTCGGTGCTAACATAAACGTACCATGCTTGGTGAGACACTCGATCCGTGCAGTGTAGCTTACTAAGCCAGGTGTGAAAAATTCGTCTGCTTCACAACGTAAATAACGCTATGAATGTTGTTAAACTGTTGAAATGAAAGCAATTACCCCGCTGTTTATGTATGCGTCCTCCATCTTGTCAACACGCCGCCGATGTGTGAATCGCCTATCCACTTCACTCACTACCTAACTAGCGTCACCGTGTCGTCAGTGTGACCATTATTGCAATGAGAAACGATGCGTTGGTTCGCTAGAGTATCACCTGAAACACAGCGTAGCTCTAAAGGCGGCTACACGCAGCAGCTTGCATGCGCAAACAGCACGTGGCGCCCATGGCTATAAATTTGTACTGTGTACCGGTTGGCCGTCTTAGCCCAGGTTTGCAGGGGCGATTTTTTTTTATCGCGCACTTTATTTTCAACTCTCTGTGTTGAGCCGAGAATAGAGAATGCAACAAAGTGCATCCCAGTGCGCCAAAAATACACTGCTGGATTTTCAACCTTCGGCGCTAAGCAGTGCGTTGAAAATCCAGTGCGTTTGTGTGGCTTCGGCCTTACACAGTGTATTTTATTACTGCTTCACTACTGCGTTTTATTCTAATTGTTTAATTAATTCACGTTTTCTTACGTGTTTTTATAGGTATGTGTTTTGACAGCCCCGTTGGTCTCGTGCTCGCAAATGTGACTGCTGAACGTGGGGTCCTGGGTTCGATTCCCGGGTCAGTTAACAGGGGCTGAGCATAGAGAATAGTCTGTAAGGCAATGTTTTTCTTTCCTCATGTGGTAAGTAGTCGGTGCAACAATATTTTTAACAACAGCATGCGCTGATACTACAACAATTTAAGATTGTTAATGGAACTGATGACATTACTTTGTTGTAGTAACATTATTGTGTTAATTCAACAACTTTATTTTGCAAATTAACAATTCTGCCTTTGTAACCACTTTTTAAAGCTTTGGTTGCTCTAACGAAGTCTCTCTTGGCTACCATAACAAAGATAGTTTTTCTCTCTCCAATTTTTTGTTGCTTAGGCATAGTCTAGTGATAATTATGGAGCATGTGACTCATGAAACTGATCAAATTTCACTAAATGGAAAAAAAAAACTAATACCGTGAAAAAAAACAACTTTGGTTCCATCCTTACATATTTATTAAAACTTTATGCACCGGTAAAAATACTGTGCAAAACTTAATGCCTAAGGCATTTTCTACCAGTCAACCTTAGGATGATGCAGAGACAAAACATGGCAGGTGCAACATAAGTGATAGATAACATGAAAATGAAAACATACTAATACATAGATAGATACATACATACATATAAACTGAATAAACTTTGTCAGGAGAAATAACGATAAGTAGGTAGAGGAGAAAATAAATCCAGCAAATCAGCGCTGCAAAGATTCTGTCAACTTTTCACGAATATGTTCACGTGCTTCATTAAACAAAGTCTCTCACCGCGTCTGTCTGTCTATCTCTGAACGCGATAAACTCAAACTACCGAACGGATTTTTACACGGTTTTCGCCTATGGACGGAGTGATTCATGTGTAAGGTTTTGGTGGATAATTAATTAAGGTTTTGTGTAAATTAGCTGAAATATGACGATTATTGTTGAAAATGTCGGAAAAAATCATGCCGACTGGGAGCTTTACTGGCGTGCGCAGTGTAAACCGTTAGAGATACATAAAATGTATGTTCTATAGATTTGTACCTACATCTTAAAAAGTTCAACAAAAAAGTCCGCCGTGGCATATGACTATCTTCTAAGGATGACCCACAGTAACCATTATTATCTTTCAGATTTTGATAAAAATTTCATTGTTATTTCCAGAGTTATTTTGACTAGTATCATACTAATCGTTATCTAATAAAATATGTTATTTAAATTGGTCATTTAATTTAGATTAAATATGCCTTGACGTCATATTTTCATTTTGATATTATCTGACATTGTATTTTTATATTTAAATTAGTGAATAGTATTTTGTTTTCTCTTCTACTCTTACACACGTTGTCTACATCTATTTGTCTACTTTCCTATCGCAGGTATACTGGAAGAGATTTCTTTAGAAATAAGCATCACCTTCGTACGTATTTTTCTGTTCCTTTCTTCTTGTCTGTTTATATGTGTGTAGTTGTGTACATAAACTGTTAAATAAATAAATTTAACGAATAGTTTAAAAGAATTCACAGATTCAAAATTACACATAACAAAATAATTATTGTTGACGGCGACGCGAACGCAGCGGTCGGAGTCAATGACCTTTTCCTCGGCTATTAGTTATGTAATCCTGATAGTACAATACATTCCCGTGGGATATTTTCCGACGTCCATGTGGACGAAGCCGCGGGAAAAAGTTTGTATTTAATAAAAATGTAGTGACGTAACTTATAAAAAAAAAAACAACAACCATTTTTAAGCATGTATTTAGTCCTACCCAATCAAAAATCAATTCTTATTCTTCCATTCTTGTTAATATTACCTACGCACAAACGGTAGGTAGGTAAGTATACAACAATAGCTGCTTTCTAACTAATTTCCCTATAAGTCTTAACTTGATCCGCAAGAAAAAAAAAATTGGCCCTTAGTCCAGATGCACATGCTTTTTTCTGGCACCAGCACTACAACCATAGAAAAATATCAAAAATCCCTAAGTGAGATCCCTTTAGAGATTTTTGTTCAACACAGAATGGCCGCCAACCCAGAACTCAAAACAGATCCAAGCAACATTGACACCGTGACAACTTCCATTTTATTAAAACACTACAGCTATAGTTATTTTATTTAGACAACAACAATTTACAGCTAAAGTATCTGCTACACGGCTACCAACCGCGTCCCCGACAGAGGTGACCTTGGTTGGTGACAGGCAGAGCTGTTTGAAATATGGTCGTAAACCACCATTTACACCACAGATATCACAGGTATCTGTGATTTACACGGTTGTAAACCACCAAGGTCACCACTGTCGGGACGCGGTTGGCAGCAGTGTAGCAGGTACTTTAATACAATAACAATTTATACCTAAATACGTGTACGTACGGCTACACATCAAGCTATACATTTCCAGTTTATGCTGATCTCGCATTGTATAGGATTTCGGTACAATGCGAGGTCAGCTTATAGTGGAAATATATAGCTTGATGTGTAGCCGTGTACAACGTTCCATAGTCACCGTAGCCAACTATTTAAACCTTTTTACGTAGGTACCTACAATTTGTTTCTGTGATGGTAGCAAAATATTTAGTTGCCGCGACAGGAAATTTTCGACAAAGTTTTTATTCTGGCATTGTTGACTATTTTTTTTTCTCAGTGTTCTGTTACATACTGTTTTAGGTACCACTATCGATGGTGTCGTCATAAAAAGCCGGTCATATAATCATATGACTGGCCCGGGACCTAAACCTTATTGCCGCATAAGGAGGAGTTTCAGTTAAAATTACTGAAACTCCTCCTTATGCGGCAATAAGGTTATTTATAATAATAGTCACAACGTACAAGCTCGATGCACCAAATCAACGTAAACTGCTCCTTTTTTTTTCGTGGACTTGTCCTCATGGAGTATCCCGTGCTCCTCTCTGCCCAGAGATGGCAAATGGCGATGAGTTATATTAAATCCTACTCGCCTTCGGTAAACAATCGGGTAAGTGTGCCTGTACAGGCAGGGCCATCACATAGTGCAGCAGCCATCACTGAACACGTCACCTAAATGCCGCACTTTCCTTCGGAGTGTTTCTGAAACACAACGATGCGCGACGGACCCAAAACCGCCGCCCGCGCACGTGTCAGACAACTATCAAATTGAATGTTATAGCTTTGCTATATTTAAGTAAACACGAGTTTATAAAAAAGAGTTTTAAGTATATAATACATAAGTAATATATTGTCACAATGAGCGAGTAAAATATTAAATACTAACTTATAATATTGAGCTAGCATAATTTCGAATCCCTTTGACAGACACAGAACAGGCGGTCTCTCCGTTTAAGAGCACACTTACCTAAACCATGGTAGTAAGAAATAGAGCTGACTGGCCCAACAACATGGTACCCATCTTTCCGCAATACCAATGCCTCATAAGTTGCGTTACCTGGTGACATAGTAATTGCCACAACGTAAAATGTTTTAGTTTTGTCTTCGTCGTAATAGAAATGTATTCTGGTAATGTTTTTTAGAGAAGGATTCGAACATTGCCAGCATTTTTGTGTTTCTATGTTCATAGTCATTCCTTGAATGTGCCTGACGGCCGCATTAACGGTTTTCAGCCCTATAGGGTCTTGAATAGTGAGAGGATACAGTTTGTGGCAAGTACACCACTTTTCGTGAATGTTCAAATCCTTACAGGTGCGATTTCCGCTTATTGGTTTGAGTATCGAGTGGCAATTCGGACACCCTTCAGGTACCGGGTCGCTTGCATTACTGCACAGAGATATTTTCTTTATATCCAAGAGGGTGCTATAAACATCATAAGGCGTTGTCAAGCTATGCTGGTTCAACACCAAAGCTTTGTATTTGTTCATTTGTTTTCCTTTAAAAAGAAACGGAGTCCACACAAATTTCATTGGCAAACGATCGTCGTAGTAGCTTTCCATTTTGAGGCGCTTTCTACCGAAACGTAAGCCGTGGGCGCTTAAAACTATTATAAAAGTATTCTTCAAAATACCCGTGTACATCAACTGGTTCATGAAGTTTTCTATCATTTTGTCCGCGTGCTCCGGTCGACTTTTCTCATCGCGACTAAATGAGTTTAGCCAAAAAAAGCCGAAAAATGAGTTCATTTTGTAAGTATTAGCAAAGTCTACAGCGTAATCTAACAGCTGTTGACCCGATGATACTTTTCCAGTACATAGTGACTTGTAATTGCTATTATTTTCTTTGTTCAGAAAAAATGGTTGCATGTAATGGTCCGTGGGAGCCTTGTGAAATGCGTAATCTTTTGTAAATGTGTTCCCTAAGTTATCTTCGCCATAGGCTGTAGCATAACCGGCGTCCTTGAACGCTTTCCAAATAAAGTGGTAGTTACAGTCATCCATTGAGGCAAAACATTCTTTTATCATTGATGTCATGTTTTTTCCCGTTAATGCTGCCATAACATTAGGTAATGTGTCATCTGCAATCTGTTAAGTCGTTATTGTTATGTTTTGTAATACATTCAAAAGGAATCAATAAGAATTACTTAATCTGATTAATTAAGTAGGTGGGCACCTTATTATATCCATGAAAACCAAGCCAACTGTTTTCTGCGAGGTAACCGAGTGTTCTGGGCATCGTTATCACGAAGCGAGGTATAGACATCGATTCCATTCCCAATATTAGTACGTTGTATTTGAGTTTACAATTTTTTTTTTCTGGTTTTGAAATTTGAATTTTCTTACTGAAGGCGTACATGTCATTATAGATAATATGTGATGTATTGGTCTCATCAAATTCGGAGCAAATAACATTTACAAAATCAGATTGTAGGGTTATAATGGAGTCGTCCTGGAAATCTGTACAGTTACTGAATCTGAAACAGTCATGATAATTAGATGGTCAATTTGTTTCCTAAAGGTAAAAGTATAAGTGGTAAGGCATTAAGTCCGCCTTTGTACAGACAAGCTACCCGAAACTGTCAAATTTTCCCAATCAACTTTGAACCTTGTGCTTCAGCGATAAAGTTGAAAATCTATTAAATAAATTTGACAGATTGTAGTAGCTTGATGTGCTGGCGTCTGTACCTTTTAGAGTGTGAAAAGTTTAAATAAAAAAAATAAAAAACGTTTGAATGTGAAAAATAAAAGTTCTAATGTAGGTAACTTTTTCTTTCTCTTTTATTTTATGAAATTAATAAATAAACAGAGATTTCTTTTATTAATTTAATAGCCGCGTATAGAACGGCGTGGAACATTCATTTTATTCCAAAGACATTAAAATTAACTTATTTACTTTGAACATATCGTGCTTACTGCTCCAAGCAGAGACTTCCTGACTTGTTCGCTTGGTTTGCAAAAGATCTTCAAGGCCTTAGCAACATATTTGAGTTAATGCTAGTCTACTGGGGTGGAAATCTAATCTGATATAACAGTTAACAGGATACAATTGCCATAAATTAATACCTACACATACCTGCCGGTCCGAGACAGTGGAAATACACCGAGAGTTTCACAAAACCCTCAGTCGGCCGCAGGACAGAGAATGCTGTTGAGGACAGGATTTCCACAGCATATAGAAGTCTTAAAAATATAATAAAATTAGGTAAAAAGTAATACTCACAATAATTTATCTCGTTCGTGTGGGTTATGTAGAGTGTCGAGTATAAATTTGTGACAACACTGAATGCGAATGTTTTTCTTCGTTATTTTTCTCATCTTTTGTGTTTTTATTCGAGCTATTACTTTATTATCATCATATTTTCGCAAAAATACGGCTCGTGTTCCACACATATTAAACTTATTTATTCTAGTTCTATTTCGTAATTCTCTTCTGTAATCAACCACAGCTATGGGTATTTTACATCCAGGAGTGTTTATCATTCCAACTAAAATCGTACATTAATATTAAAAAGTACTCTGATTTACTTAAATTATTCACAAAAAAAAAATGTACTTAAACAAAAGCTTATTGCCGGACTTGTTCCGCTCGAATCCTTGTTAAGACGACAGGGGATCTTGTCTTAGAACAATGTGGATGAATACCTTCACTCCACCGTTCTTCATCTAAAACATTGTAATTATTTTCTTCATCCATTGGTTTCAAATCCTTGTATGCTACGTCTAATGGTACACGCATCATTGGAGTCCCAAACACCTCAGCTAATTCGTGGGGTTCATTATTTTCATGCTCAAAAATTAATGACCAACACAAGTAGGCTACTAGTGCAAAAACAGCTACTGTTGCACCAACACCCGTTGTAATTTTTAATTGTCGTATGTTCCATTTCCTTGTTAACTTTCGAAGCCTGAAAGTAAATACCTAAGTTCGTTTGATGCAGGCTTTTTTATGTATGACTATAACTAAATATTTATGTATTAGGTAGGTAATAATTATTTGCCTCTTTGTTTTAGTGGATTCAATAACGAACATAAAAATAAAAAAATACATAACCAACCTTGCTATCGGAGTCAATAATATTTTTAATATTTTTATGAAGAACACACGCACTTTACTATTGTTACGTTCCATTTCAATTAAACGGGTTTTAACGAAGCAGTTGTAACTATGCAGTCGTAAAAATGATTGTTGTTCAATCAAGCCGAATGTTTGCTCGCGTCAAGCATGTTTGCTCGCGGCGAAGGCGTTTTGTAAATAAATACTTGCATTCTATGACAATAAACATCCTTAAAAATGTCTAGTATTCCATACTTATTGACGTCTTGTGAGCATACGAGCTCGAAAGAACGTATTTTTGGTTCGCTCGTGTGTCAGGTAAGTCGAGCCGCGTGTAGAGTTACCATCCGTGCGGATTAATTATCCGGAATCCGGATATCTGTCTATCTGTATACTTGTCTTTCCACGTTGAAAGACAAGTGCATACTAATATTTGGTAAATAAATAAAAAATAACATACAAAGTAATAATATTAAGGCTTGTGCAGACCAGCGCGACACGCGACGCGACACAAAGGCACCGCCCCGCCCGCCGCGCGACGAGCGGTGCCCTTGTGTCTTGTCGCGTATCGGCACAAGCCTTTAGTTAGATTTCTCCTATCTGCTCCTATTATCACTCAATCTCACCACTATTTTTGTGTCATTAAGCATACGGTAAGGTTTATTATGTTATTTATTTACATAATATGCAGGATGACGATTTAGTCACCTGCATCCGTCAAGGGGGTGATTCTACCCGTCATACTAAACAACTTTCGCTATAAAACTTATATCCGACTCGGAGAAAATAATTAGAAATTCCTATATAATAGACAATTTATGAATTTTAGAATTAATGAAGGCTCCCTTGACGGATGCAGGTGACTAAATCGCCACCCTGTATTATTTCACAGTTTCAAGTTAATTATGCTACCTTTAATCTAAATAGTAGATTGTTATACGAGGGGCTAAAATAACCCATTGTAACGAGATAGTTTTACTCCCGAGCTTTAGCGAGGGAGTAAATAGAAACCGAGTTATAATGGGTTTTAGCGCCGTGTGTTACACTCTACTTTTCACTACGATTGCGAGAAAATAAAATAATCCAATACAATATTAAATTATTTATTTTATTTAAATGTACAATTCTGGATATTTAACGAGACGTTTTTTCCGGGAACTTAATTTCAGTCCTCTGTGAATCTTCACAGAGGACTGAAATTAAGTTCCCGGAAAAAACGTCTTCTCACTAGATAATGACATTTTCACTGTTGTAAATTATATTACGGTCACCAATTCAATTCGTAAAAAAAAATCTAAAGATTTCGCGCCAATGCCTTTTTTATTTGTTCTGTAGCCACAACGCAATGTACGCATTTTAGCGAAGAGATAGCCGCATTTAGTTCCATTTTCAAAAATAAAATGTTCTTCTTTTTTTGTGAACCAGTAATAAGTCGAGTCCATAATCATGATTATTCTACATAAGAATAAAGCCTTTTTCGTTTTTCAAGGATCGTTGGAACAGACAAAAATTAAAAAAAAGAATACTTTTTCCCCTAGAGCAAGAAATGCTATTTTTTCCCCGCTCTGGTACTCTACAATGATGGCCTTTTTGAGCAAGAGGAGTGAAATAATAATTTATTCATTTTTCGTCTTGTTCATTTAAAAATATTTTACTCTAATCAATTCTGTACGCCAGTGTACTTTACTACTACGTATTGCTGGAGTTGTCGATTCGTCCACAAATAAATTGAATTCGTGTGAATCGCCTCAAAAAAAACTAATATTTATTCAAAATGGTCGATTCGCCCGGATTCAGGCGAGTCAGCAATAAGCCGATGGGACAGACTGTCCCACCAACGCGACGCCAAAAACCTATCTTGCTAGCAAAAAGCCAAAGCCTTGTCCTGCTTGTTTATATAGGTACCTGCACGTTACAGTAACATAGACGTCATTGAAGACGCTAAAGTCGTTGCTCGGTTCTGGGTTGCCTCAATTTAGATTACTATTGACACACTAAGAAGATAGGTAGTGTAAGGAAACACTTAGGTAGTGTAAGGAAATTTAAGGAATTCTCTTGTGTTGGTGTTGAATGAAAATCTCCTTCGTAGCGTGTATTGCGTAGAGACTCTACGAAGTCTATGAAAGCAACATAAAAGCGACATCTCGTGGTGTCTGCGGAACTAAAACTCTTACAATAAGTTTACAAGGGAACTTCAAGCTAGAGTTAATTTAAACTAAATTCAGTTGTTTCCTATAGATGTCGTAACTGTGGGTTAAGTTAACAAAACTACTTTTTCTCAATAGGACTGAAATGTAACCAGTAGGTACCCTAATTGTGTAACTTATTTTCGTAAACAATTTTGCCTAATGTGTTTCATTTTGACAGTTCAACAACATTCATTGCTTTATTTACATTGTTGAGCAGATTTTTTTTCCAACTTATGAAGCAATGAATTAGCAATCTGTTTCGGATCGAAACAAACTGTGATTGTGTTGCATTACGCAATTAGGGTACTGGTTACCTGCAGGATAGGTACTCAACTGAGTACTTAGTACTGAGTATTTTTTTCGTTATCACCCTAACGTCCATAACTATGGACGTTAGGGTAATGGTGCCGATTCTCTTGTCACAAATGCCTCTAAACTAGACTAAAAATCACCAAAATTTAGTTTATTCCTGTCAAACGACAATTTCCCATTCTGAAATAAACTAATGTGACACAACTTAACTATATTTTAGTTTGACAGCACTAAGATGGTACTGAGATATTAATTTAGTGAAAATGGCAATTTTGTTATTCTGAATTTGACGTTTTTCACCTAAAATGTAGGTTTTCTAACTAAATATGACTATTTTTAATCGCGACTAAAAACGTGTGGAATAAAATGTGGTTGTCATGAACTTTAAGGCTCTTTCAAACAGGCGCGACACGCGACGCGACACAGGCACCGCTCGTCGCGCGACGAGCGGTGTCTTTGTGTCGCGTCGCGTGTCGCGCTAGTCTGCACAAGCCTTTAAATTCACACCAACATCTCGACCTGAATCTTTTTTTTTTCGACACACTTTATAAAACCCCTAACACTCTACATGTAGGTAATAATTTTTCTTATTTACCGTACAAAAAGTGAAAAATTCCATATAAAACACGTCGAGGCTGCCCCTCCTGCGCGCCTCCGGCTCTAAAAAGATTCACGTGGTTAGGTATCACGTGTGGAGTCACGATTGTCAAATGTCAAATTTAGAGAATTTATTTTTCAAAATAGCTTTGAGATTCTCATAGGTAGTCAAAAGTAAGGAATTTAGTTAGTTTAGTTCGGTCACAGATTACATATACTAGTTCGGTGTACAAGAGAATCGGCACCATTAGGTATTACTTTCCCACAAAATTTCATAATTTCATGAGATGCTTACGAACAATATCTATGAAATTCTGTGTGAATTTTCGTCCATAGTTATGGACGTTAGGGTGTTATCGAAAAAAGTAAAAGTACGAAGGCACCTACAAGACATTGTGTCTTTCGAATTCACATAAACGGAAAGTTTGTAGTTAAGACAAAAGGTTTCCTACGAAGATTCACACAGAATTTCATAATGTTCGTAAGAATCTCATGAAATTAGGAAATTTTGTGGGAAAGTAATTTCTATAAGAAATAGAATGGGATTATTCATACATTCTGCCGTTATCAAGAGAAATTAAAGGAGTTAGTTGTTTAATTAAATGCCGAATTTTATAATGAAATTAATTTAATAAATACATTATCACATTCACACACATAACCACACTATATTACAATAAGTTACACTTGACTGCGTTTAGCCAGGTAAGTTCACACAAAACACAAGAAACTTAAATAAAAATCTTAATTATACGTTTTTATAGTCTGTGGAATAAGAAAATAAGATGCTTGTGCCAAACGAATGACTTTCGTGAAAAAAATTAATATTTACAACCATTTTGAGCGGGCTCTGAGTAAGCTGCATTCTAAGCTTTGCTGATTTAAATCTAATTCACAAGTTGATAATTTTCACGGCTATCACTCTTCAGTCTTGTTTTATACGTGGCTTAAATATACTTAAATTAGAGTTTTTGTAAACCATATTCATCTGAGCATGAGAATATCAGAAGAAATTGTGACAGAATTTTTTGTTCACCGGTGTCGTGCTTAGTACTTAAATAGTGAAATATTCTTATATTTACATTCAAGCTTACATTAAAAATGAGCGAAAATATTTTTTTTTAATTTAAAACCTTGGTCGAACAATAAAACATTATACTGAATATTTGCCAAGTTTCCTCATTCTTCCATTTTTTGTACCATAAAAATGAATGAATCGACAATTTGACAATTTTACTTTAGATTCTATTAAATGAGGTTGAATTTTTAAAATGAAGAAGAGTCTTAAAGTGTGTCCTAAAAACTTCCTATCGTAATTTATCGAAGCACTAAAAAGCAGGAATGTTTTACTGTCAACACAAAATATTGAGCATTGAGATCCAGCAATGGGATATTCAACTTTAAATCGTGTCTAGCGATGCATTGACGTTCAAGGCTGCGGGGGGGCGGGGCATCCTGCAAAAAAGACAAACGTGAGTTAATTAAGACATTGTTATGCCGTTCGCCGTTGGCCGGCACAACTGCGATGCCGTCCGATGCCGTTTGCCGGATCGTTTGAAGACTATTGTCCGCGTAACGGCATCGCTTATCGTGTCGAATCGCTGATATGCAGAAAGCGACGGTCATTCATATTTCATATGTTTGGTCAAGTGGTCACCTAACAGTTCCTGTCAGAAATCATTATGTTGCGAACTGTTTTGGTATTTCAACTGGATTCCGACAATACTGTACCTACGTCACTATGATTGGTCAAGCTATAGAGCAATTTTTTGCATTCTTTTTCGAAAGAATATATTTCATTGTTGTTTTTTGAGTTCACGCTTAATAAGGCGACCTACTGCTTAATTAACATCTATTATAATATGTCTAAACATGAAAACATGAGTAAACTTCTCTAGCACACCCAAATGACGCATCTTCTCCACAATAATGAGCCTATTAAATAGGCATTAATTTTAGGCAATATCAGATTTAAGAACAAAGACGGTTACGTTAGCATCGAGACTGGATTCGAGTCCTCTATGCAACATGAAAACATCGAACTATTTAGTGGCAAAGTCGAACTTACAAACTCAAACCATTTATTTCAATTAAACCATTTACAGGCACTTTTGAATTGTCAAGGAGTCGGTCAGTCAGAAATATGAAGCTAGTTGCCCATTCCAAAGCGGTAGCTATGGAGAAGAACTGGCAAGAAACTCCACAAACACTCTTTTAAATAAAAAAAATGTTATAATAGGTATATTGGTTACATCACTCATGTTGAAATTGTACATGTGAGAACAATGTAGAAAGACGTGCACGTCAGAAGTGTCCGTAATAAAAAGATAAAACAAAGAACAATTCAAAAATTAAAATTATATAAAAATAAGCCATGGGAACTAAGAGATGACCAATCCCAACTGACGGCACCCGTTCACGAACATGACGCATAGATTAGCACCATGCAGTTCAACCATTTTGAAGGGAGCTAAATGATCTAACACACGTGTCACCATCAGCGAGACATCTGAGTGAGCATGACATACTCACAGCCGCCAGGGCGACACGATGATTATAAAACGAGTTTTATAATATGATAAGTTACTTACTGCAGACACTGCAGGCTATTTCATCACTGTTGTCCCCGCAGCCATCGCGGCCGGAGCAAGCCACAGCAGTACTCCTGCACCGGCCGTTCCCGCAGCGGAACGGACAAAAGTCAGCCGCACGCCATCTGAATACATACGGAAAACGTGTCAACTACTACCATAAAGGTCAAATATTTGGAGAAACACCGTTACAGGTCGCACGTGGTGTGATTACGAAATGCAATGGTAAATACACTTAACAGCTTATAAGGTTTTTGTGGCAAACGCCTCAAGCTTGACACGGCGGGCGCCACGATAGGTAGGTACTGTTAGAGCATTTCTCAAGAGTCGAAGCTTCGAAGCAAAATGACAAGTGTGTAGGTAATAAAACAAAACCATTACGGTGTCTTTATTTAGTATTGTTGTAAACTATTATATTTACCGTAACACTATGTAATATAATGAAAAGACGCATCCTTACCTTGACTGTTCGTTGCACAGGTGTGGCGGCTCGTCCGAGGCATCTTTGCAAGATATTATCGCATTGCAAAACTCATACTCGGGAAGGCACTCCCCTGAACCGCAACGGAATGTATGACGTGGACACCTGAAGGAAACGAGTTTGTACCAAAATTAGCGAAGTGGTGATTAATTTTTTAATGAACAAATTATGTTTGGTAATGGGTTATTATAAAAGTTCAACGGCGCTAGACTAAAATCCCACGGTTTTTGAATAACACACGTGCGTACGCTTCCACAATCGTTTCAGAGATTTTAGTAAGACTATATCCTAACTCTTTATAAGCAATCTTCTTTACCATCCATTTGGCTTTCGGCTCCAGTATCTACGATTTTGGAGGAAACCAAAATCTTTGAACAGAACATGAAAGCTTTTAAACAATGACAAAATTTCTATCCTTACTTTTAATAATCGAGATACCTTCTTCTAAACTGTAACTAAATTTTAAATCAAGTAGACCTCATTACATGCCTAATCAAAACCAAAATCACGCCTTTTTCCCACGAGGGTGGGAAAAAAGCGTGATTTTATGTATGTATGCATTACCTATACTCCATTTGAAATCAAATTAGACATTTAAACAAACCTTTTTATAGTCCGTTAACTGATTTTGACTTCTATACCGTAGGCATATGGTTACAATACCAACTATTTACTGCAGCAGCCATTTGTCATGCCACCAATAGAAGTCAAAATCGGTTAAACGGACTGTAAAAAAGGTTTATTTAAATGTCTAATCTTATTTCAAATTGAGTATAGATATGTATATTTGCTGTCAAACTTACCCCTTACGTCGTGTCGTCCGGCAGTTCTTCTCATCTTCTCCGCCCGGGCATTGAGGAGTACCGTCACACCTTGACGCTCTAGACACACACGGTGACCCAGGACCCCCACATCTGAACGAGTTTGTTGGACAACGCTCCCCAGTTAGCTCTGTAAATGAAGTTTATATCTTACAAGATTACAGAGGATGCTAAAAGGACGATGGCCAAAATGTAGTGAATTTGTAAAATATTACGATAGTGAAATGCAAATGACTGTGTTCTATAACCTACTATCCATTTAACTGCAATTTTATGGAGTCTACCTGATTGTAAGGTGTTTACCATGGCCACAGACTTTAATGATTTAAACAAACCATATTATCATTTATGGATATTTGAGTTGAGTGCATAATAAAATGAACTGACCCATGGCCATTGTAAACTTAGGCTCCCTTATTACAGTCATGTCGTCAGCGTCGCCAGAAAGTTAAGAAACATCAGTACCTAAAGTAAAGTTAGGAAACTAGGGTATCATTGCTGTAAAGCATGAGAGAAGGTCAAATCAATCTTCTTATCGTATGGTTAGTGACTAATCTGGTGTAAGAGTTTTAGAGCCGCTCATGGGCCTCTGACATGGCTTCACATGCCGTCGAGAGATATCTCTCAGGCATGCCAGTTTCCTCACGAGGTTTTCCTTCACCGTTTTTGAAGCAAATGATAATTACACAATACGCACATGAATTCGAAAAGTCAGAGGTGCGTGCCTTGGGGGTTCGAACTCGAGACCTATGACTGTGCAGTCCGACGGTCACACCACTAGGCTATCACTGCTCTGTCACTGGTCAAATCAATTAAAAAGTACCTCCTACTTGTTAACTAACCAAAACGGGAGAGACATGTTAAGTTATCATCAACTTGACCTTATAGCAGTCCACTGGTGGACATAGATCTCTACTATCACTTGGTTAAATAAAAAATTGCCAATATTTTTCGAAGAACACTCCCTAAACGTACGAACGTACGTATTGTATTTTTTTTATTTTACTATATGCGCACCGGTTGACGTCATCACGTCAGCGCCGGCTGTCGCTGAAAACCAGCGCTGGGGCTCTGTCTCGCATGGGGTAGCAGCATTATGCTGAGCGATGGCCGTTTTGCGTGGATGTGAGGCATGTTTTCCCCCAATTTGTTTTTTACGTGTTTTTTTTTCATCTTTCTTTCATGTTTACCGCAAATAAACGTATTTTCTTTCTTCTTTTCTAAAGTCATTAGTAAGTATTAATAACCAAACATTACGGGTTACGAACAATTAGTAGGATGAAATGGAAGGTGAGTACGAAATGAGAATGAGACGAAACAATGAAGATGAAAGATGTGCGCAAAAGACAAAAGAGTGCGGAGTGTACGAACCTTTACCAGTACCTTGACATTTTTCATCGGAACCGTCTGGACAATCCTTGCGTCCATCGCACACGAAGTACCAACTTATACAAGTCCCTGTTGATCGGCACTGGAATAATAACAATGTTTAAGATAAAGAAATATAATTGAAAATTGAAAGAGCCTATTAAAATGGAGAACTCAAATAATATTGTCTCATTTCACTGGAATAATGCTCGGTTCCTATGAACAAAAACGAAACGTTTTTTATTGCCAATCTGAGCATATAAAATAAATAGATTCGTAAGCTAATTTTACCTGTGATAGCTACTTTCATAAGGGAGGGTCTACTATGCAAAGCTATGATAGTTATATATGGTCTTTGCTTTATTATTGGTAAAGATACAAGTCTTTTTTTTTATTAAAATTTGTATTACCAATAACGGTTCGTAAATTATAGGAATCGGGCATAAATCTTTATTTGGCTGATTGTCTATCAAAGAAAACATTAATATTTTACTTTTGCTATTCGAGAACTGTTTAGCAGAAAAAAAAAACTTATAAAGAAACTTGCCGTGTTACGTTTTCAATATACTACTGTTACACTACTTTTGTACTTTTCTTTGGAAATTATAAAGCATTAACTAAACTGTACGTAAATCCAAACAGTGATTTAGTAGAAATTACAAATAAGTAACATTCAAACGCATATACCACGTCGTTTCGTCGTAAGCGTTAAGAAAACATAATAAGTACTAACTTGGAACGTGTTTGGCAAGCAGCCTCTATTACGAGCCGAGCAAGCTGAAGTTGAATTTGTTCGGTACGTGCAGTCACATTTCTTATTGAGGCATCGCGTGTAAGGATCCACTTGTTGGCATTGCGGATCCGTAAGGCACGGCATTCCGAGAGATGCAGGGCCAAGGTCGTAAACTGGTGTATCTGCACGGATGCGGTGCTTGTCTGGAAATAGTTGTGTCCTTATAATACTTGTTCAATTATTAAATACAATTGATTGCAATAAAGTCCTAAAAATATAAAATACCTTTTAGAGAAGACTTCTTTTGATGTCCACCCTTATGAGGCTTGCCACCAGAATTAACTTGTTCCTTTGACGAACCGCCTTTCTTGTTGGTTTTCTTTTCCACGGAAGGCTGAGTTACAACCCTATAAATTGGTTGGTCATTTGCATGTAAATTAGCCGTCATTTCGTCTACCCTTATCGTTTCATTCGGCTCGCCGTCTTTTCTATTCGAAACGGGTAATCGCTTCGTTGGTTCCACACTCGGCACTTTCATGACAGCTTGCATCAAGGGGCTATCTTCGTCAGTACTAAAAACATCGTTTTTGTTTGAGTACAGAGGTAATTTGCTTGGCTGAATATCGTCAGAACTGATTACAGAGAGTGGGGATCCAAAAGAGTTGACTGAACTTGATGTTAGTTGAACTGTTGGACTAGGATCTTTGTTGATTGTTGTTCCGTTTAATGGAGCCACAACTGCATCCATTTCTGCTACCACGGCTTCGGTAGCATATGGCGGAATTTTCTGAGCGACACACTTGTCTCCTACTTGTTTGTAATAGCTGTTACATGAACACCTTCCGAAAAGGTTTAGTATGACGAACTCACAACGACTCTCCTTGTCCCATAAACGACAATGTTCGTTGCTGTAGCAGACGTGACCGGGTGGTGCAGCTGAAATAACGAGATAAAATAACAGGTAAGCACACGAAGCACATGAAGTTTTTAAGGTTTAATGCTAAATTGGCCAACGCCAATTGGTCGTTGAATAAAATACACCGAGGTATTTGTCTAGTTCGTGACTGTTGCTGCACTGAGTTGGTAGCAATTTTCCCGAGGCTAGTCATACTATTCTACCATTACATGCTCTAATAGTCGGATATATACAGTTTTAACTTGATTTTTATATGTCGAAGTGATCATGTCATTGAAATGCTTATTTTTGTCGATTACATTAATGTAAATGTTTTAAATTGCTATATTGTTTTCCCATGCCTGATAAACACATAATGACTTTAATGTAATGAAGTGTCGTGAATGTAAATTCACAAATGGTAATTTGATTGGCTATTATATGTTAATCAGGAACAGTAAAGCGCGGCACGCAACATCGCTAGTTATTTGTCGACCTACTCCTATCCATGAGTGTGTCGTCGTTTTTCATGAGCCGTTATTATATTATATTAGTCCATCCGTATTTTTATTAAATCAATTTTGTTTGAAATAACAAGTGCATTACTACGTCAATCATTCCGTTTTGTATAACTGTTTCTAGTTCCGAGCGGAGTGCGCGAAATAATTTCATGATTTGTTGCGCGCAACTTTGATTTGAACTCCTAACCTTTTCGCGAATCGAGATACAGGTCGAGATATTAAATAGTGAAACATATTCCACCTTTCATCATTCAGAATATATTATGTTTGATTTGGATATTCATACGGTTAGAGGTAACAAGGTCAAGAATTAAAATGTCAGCCTTATTCGTGATCCAGATTCTTTATCTAAATAAATATCTTTATTATGGTGTCTTGGCATGTAAAGAATGTATAAAGCTATACTTAGGAGTTCTCACACTAAGGTTAGAATACCCACATTACGTGCGATAATAAGCGCGGTTCACATGAGCAGACGCTGGTGGATTTGACAGAACAATTACTTGCTTCATTTTCTCACAGAGCTCTTACGATAAATCGCGGAAATAAGGTCTGTGAAGACCAGCGAAGAGGAGATTATTAAGCAACCGCTATCAGACTTTATTGGGCTTTTACCAAATGTGACGTAGCAAGCCCTTATCTTGTAAATTACGGTAGGTAAGTGTGCCATTTTGTTTAATAGCTGTTACAAAACTTACGCCGTCAAACTCGAACTTTCTGTTAAGAAGTGGTACTAATTAATAACGCTAAAGGTTATTTACGATCTATTAAATAGTAGTAACAAACAAATTGTGAATAGGCAAAATGAGGTAGTAAAACCTATTAACGAGAATTCGAGACACTTTTTCTATTCTTTTGAGGAATTCGCTACTACTCGTGAAATAGTATTGGAATGAAGGTCAAATTCATGGCATTTCAACCCGTACTTTCCTCTGGCCGCTTCATGGAATTACACGGCTTATTCGTTATGATTCAATAGATACAGTAACTTTAACCATGACTAGTCGGCAGGTATAATTTTCTATGAGAAATTGGAACATTTGGATAAAATCGAAAGCTGTATCAACATATTATTAATATGGTTAACTCTTTGGAAAGAATCTCTTGTCATGGCGATTAATTAAAATTAATAAAAGGTTTTAACTTTAAAAGTTCATATTAAATTTTAGTTCAAAAACTTACTCGTAAGTACTTACATAGTTTTTTACTAAAACTCTTTAAAAAATCATTTAAGTTTAAACCGAGTGATACATTGAAATATCCATCTCGACTTTTCTTATCTCTAAAATCGACGAAATAGTTCGTTAAATCGAGTTTTTGTTCTTCCAATAGTTTCGGATTTTTCCATACGATGACCCATCTCAATATTAATCAACCACAACCAATATACTTATGTATATTTTCATCTTATGCTTGATAGCTGCTCAAAATGGGATTTCCCCAAGGGATGTGTACATTAATATAGTGTCACATACCTAATAAGTATCTACGATTCTGTAGGGCAGCCACTCAAAGCCAACTAAAGTAAAAATTGTAGGTTGTCAAGGAGTGAGTAGTCGTCCCTATCAGTCTAAATTTTTTAGTTTAAAAACTTAATTTTAAAGCTCTAGGTATTAACTTCATTACTACTTACTTTATTTAAAAATTTTAAAACTTTATCTGTAGGCACCCGAGATCATTGGACAGTTTTTTTTTTAAAGCTATAGTAGATTTAGTTCTGTGTAGGAATATATACTTCCTTCACGCCCCTAGTAAAAGTAATAATGTAAATTCTTAAATTAAAATTCACACGTCAACGTCTAATTATTCGACCACGATATAAAAACCCAAATACCTAGCTAAAGCGAAAGCTAAATATTTTTCTATTAAATTATAGGTAAACAATGAAAATATTAGTAGATACTACCGGCTTATGAAGCCAATGACATCTTTCCTATGAAAAACTAATTGATAGCCGCGCCACGCTCGCTAAGCAGCCATTTAAAAGTGTTACGCTAAAAAAAAAACAATGTTACGCATTTTTCCTTTTACCGATTCCAAGTCGTTATAAAAATTTGCATTGGGAAATGAAATCCAATTTATTTGTCGATCGTACCGCCTCGTTGTTTGATGTTTAATCAGTGGCTCGTAATGGTATTTCCCAGTAGGAATTATTCCTTGTTCTGGTGGTTCAAAAAACTGCCGTCCGGAGGCGGTGCTCGTACTCAACAAATGCCCTAGTGCAATAAAAGTGGTGGTCGGTAATAAATGTATATTGACATCGAGTCAACCATTCCCTTACACATGTGAAACAGCTATAGGTAATACATATCGTCGAAGTCAAGAGTTTTCTTTTCAGTTTTTCTAAGTAAAGGAAAATGGAAATGACAGACTAGTCGCATTCGAACAAGTATTTTGATTGTTACTATAACTCACCAAAGGTTTTTTTTTCATAGGTACACACGGGTACACATCAAGCTATACATTTCCAGAATAAGCTGACCTCGCATTGTACGGAAATCCTATACAATGAGACCAGCTTAAACTGGAACTGTATAGCTTTATGTGTAGCCGTGTGTATAAACAAGTTTACTTACGTGAAAGACACGTGTGTTTCCTGAACTGCAGATGTCCATCGGAGCATCGGCAGACCCCCTCGAGACAGGCACTGTATGCCACCTTCAAGGTACATTGCTCTGAAACCGTGCATTCTGATCCCAATAGTGTAGCTGTAACAAAAAAAAAAAAAACTCCATGAGATAAACAGATGCAGTCCATGCCAGGAAATGAAATATTTTAACAACCATTTATATAAATTAATACAGACATACAAAGACACACATTCATAGGTAAATAACCAATTCACTGTAAGAGCGGAAAAGTATAAAAGTCTATGATCTCAGGACGAGATAACAATTTTACGTCACGACTAGCTTACAGCACTATTGTGAAAAGTTATATACTTTCTACGAAAATGAACAAAAAACTTATAAAATGCAGTTTTTGAAAGACACAATAAAAGTATTGTGAATATTGCAATCACCAACGAGATCATGATTTACATATTATTTCAACAATCACATCAATTTGAATTTGTTGCAAAAAACGTTACCGGATTCAGACAGAAAAAACGGAATGTTATAACTAACTAGACTGAAGGAGCGTTACACTTTGAACTAGAAATCTAAACGACAGTCGTGTAGATACATTAATGTTAAGAAAAGGCTATCTCCATAAAAACAAGCTGATAAACATAAGACAACTGAGCCTTAACTACTGAAGACACAAACATGAAATTAATTAATAATTTTTTCGGGACTGCAACTAGAATGCAGTAAGAAACGATTTTGCAAACAAAACTCGACCATTGAGCTTATCTTTGCTAAGCTAGCCTCTGGTTACAACGGAGCAAATTATTGATGTGTGTTAGGGAATAAGTACAAATATTTATTTATTTAAATTAGGTACGCCAACAATATATACCTAAATTGTACCAACATTAAACAATAAAAGTTACCAGGTATGGGTTCTTATATTTATACCAATTACAGGTATATACGACATTCACATAAAACAAAGCAACTTTCGTAAATTATATGAAATTAAAAAACCAAATTATAAACAAAACAGGTTTGACTTAAGTCTAAAAAAAAACAAAAACCATTACACAAATAATCATAAAGGTACCTATAAAGTAACGAAAATAAGCTTAACTTAATTTAACTAAAGTGTGATATTGGGTAAGTAGATAGTTTTCATCCGAAATGCAATTATGGGCAAAAGGCAAAAGCTGGTACCTTATTTGTATTTTTAAAGTAAGGGTAGGTAGTTGAAGACACTGATTTGAATATCCGTTGATTCGATATTCAATTTTAAATCTGTCAATCAGCTCAAGCTATTGTCAATACGTTTCAATGGCCAGTCTCACCTCCTAGTTCTAGTTGTCTCCTCTACGTGTCCTAGTCTCTATGGTGACAGTGCACTGAGTGACGGGTTCACGACCGGAAGGCGTGTGCGACCCTATTTGATTTCAAGTTCACCGTTGTTGGTCCGTTTATACGGGTGTGGCCGGCAATTTGCATCCAATGTATGTACATACATTTACGTTACTTCGTCATAAACAATACTAATATTAAGGCCATCCTGAACATTCGTTGGCACTTTTAAAATGATATGTTTATATTTAGATTCACAAAATGATAAAGCAGGATTTCGTTCGTGGAAGCAACATGTTTATGCATAACACGACTTTCGAACGTTTAAACGATAAATAATAGAGTCACACCGACAACGGTTGGTATGCGAGCGGCAGTTTACAAGAATATCAGAAGTAGCTGCGATTAACATTGTAGAATAAACATGAGAGATTTATTAACTACAGCCGCATTGATCAGTCGCAAGTCCCGATCAATATCTCCATTAATGATACCATTAGCTCCATTCGTACGGGAAATCTGTTATATAAACATTTGCATTTTTTTGAAGCCGGATATTTTTTTCATGTCCAAACATCATTTCACTTTGTCCGTTATTAATTAGTTCCGACGTTTTGCTCAATTTAATAGAGGGTAAACACACGTATTTTAGCACTAAAATCAATTAATAAACAAGCGTGCCACCAATTTAATTAAAAGCCAGTTATAATGATGGTTGTGGTAAATCATTAAACGTATTTACACGCGTTTGCTTTTAGCGCGTACGTGAAGCAACGTCTCTGAATGGCTCTCAGCCTGTTACAATTATAATTCTTTTATATTTCTCGCGATAACCATCTACGACGTCTGACACATTAATCTCAAAACGAAGACCACAAAGAATACTTACATTTATTAGATTTGGCACGCTGCTGACAACCGTGAAAAGAGTGTACATGTGCGTGACTTTTCGATTTCCAATCCGAAGATTATAATCTTGTTATACAAAGTCAAGGTCGATTCGATACGTGTAATGAGTGAATGAAACGGTGTCATTAGCTGTCTTTCATTCATTCGGTATTTCACATCCGAAATTCACACAGACGGATCTTTCAAGTTGAGTACCAGTGAGAAGGCGACAGGCGGATAGATGCGAGCCTTTTATAGGAGCTATATAAGTCTATCTTTATAACGGTTGTCCAGTCATAGGCGCCCTAAATCACCTTCTTTGTATATTGTACGGGAACAGATAGTCGCAATTACACATCATGTGGGTCTAGCATTAAGTGTACCTGTAGCAAATCTTATAATTCTATGTATGCAGGTAGTGGTAGCTCATTCACAATCGGTCCATCCAAATGTCAGTGATGAATCTCAGAAAACAACAACTTATAGCAGCTACACTGTAATGTGTTATAATTTGTAAACAAAAGAAAGCAGCTTTTCGGAAAATAAACATTACATTTTGCAGAACAATACAGAAAGAAAAATCAGAGCAACAAACAATGAAAAAACCCAAGACAATAAAATTACGGAGAAATTACGTTGATTTTTATTTAGTAATTGTTAAACTAGTGTTATATTGGCGTGAGATACAGATTTTGTATTGATATTAAGAACCTAGAGGCTAGAGCCAACTATGCAATCAGATTTTTGAAGCTAACAAGTCTAGGTTTTACAGAACCGCATGAGATTCCAAGAATTAACAAATTGTGGCGTGAAAAAGTGTTATTTTCTACAATCGAACCCAAATAGTCAATAACCAGAACTACAATGATAAAACTAAATACAGCCAAAAAACCAATTGTAGAGATATTTTAAGATATCTCGTTTGAATAACGATACTTACATCGTAAGAAACTGCACGCTTGTTAACTATGCATAACTGGGTTAATGGATGCAAAATGGGCGTTTGTGCTGCACAGAAAAATTGTATGTCATGCTTACATGCTTTGACATGGTACCCAGGCACGTCTTAGTACGTGCCCCTATATTGTTTGTGTTAATGCGGCGTACCTATAAGGTGACAAAATTGCTTTGAGACATATGCAACTGGCCATTGGGTTATATGGACGGAAATCCGGTTGTTTTACTGTCGTGTAGTTCAAAGGTTTTCCAAAATAACTCAAAGTTTTGGTTGGCAACTCAACAAATTACAACAAAGACTGGTTTCTAAAAGTTTTGAACTGATTTTTAACTCAGTACAAAAATTGTGATTTTCTTTGCTATCAAAATCGACGATTTTGAACATGATAATTTGAAGAAGTCACAGTGCATTAATCTATGCAGGTATTCACTGAAAAACAAGGTGTCATATTTTCCACCATAATGCCGTAAACGCGTAACATGCGGAACTAAACGTTTGATAACGCTTTCTATAATGTGCCCTTAGAAAGTAAGCTTCCCAAACTTAAGTGTGTAATACAAACATTACTATAAATGGAAGTGTTTGTGTGTTTGTCTTCAATTTAAAAGCAATAAACACCAATTGTGCCTGCATACCGTTATTGCAGAGAATCCACTAATCGTTGGCGTATCTGATGCCTTCTGCATTCGTAATGCCATTTCTTTACCCATGTGATTTTGTTTCGGTGCGTCCTAGATAGCCATTGTTGGTAATTGGTATTTAGGCACCTTCTAGAAGTATTTCAGTAGCTATAGCTACTCCATTAATTTTGGATGCCTCAGGAACTTGAAGAATATCGTGTAACCGCGGTTGACGTTAAGTAGTGCACCTGCCTACTTCTACCAACACAGGTACTTAGTCACCGAGACCATGAGTGCAAATATGCTTAGGTTGAACTCGTCAAGAGGTCACGCGGAAGAAACAGCAATCATAGTTTCAGAGCTAACGGACTCGAATAGTAGTAAATAAATAAAATGGATAAGAGTCCCTACATTTCATACCCTCGAAGGATAGCGGGACCAATTTACGGCTGGCAAACCGGACGATAAGTCAGTCGAAGCTTGCCGACGGGGCCGCTCTCGTAATCATCAACAAGTTTATTTAAATTGGTACCTACCGCAAATAAACGAGATGAACATATTCACGTTGCGTCCATGCACTCAGCTTTAGACGACAAGGATTTATTGGCGTCATATTACCATTAAACTACGAACGCTGATGAGAACGCTTCGCTAATATATTCCTTTTTTGTCAGGAACATTTTGATAACGGGTAATCAATGCGTTGTTTGGTATAATAAAGAAATTGCGTTCCCAGAAGTAATGGGAATAATAAAGCAATAAATAATTAACTCGTAGATTAAATTTGTTTCTCACTTTGGAACTCTAGCAACTTTGTTTTTGACAGATACTTTGAAATCGGAACCTAATATCAGTTGCACATCATCTTCTGCTTCCCACGGTAGAGGTTGGACGTTCCTATATCCTCTTTTGACTGGATTTAAAAATTCTAAATTCATAATATCAATATTGTAGGATCCCTAGCCTGCACTCAGATTCTGCGGAACTTAAGTTACTATAATATTCTGACGCACAGCCGCGGTTCTGTTTTTGGAGAGCGTTCGATACAACCGACATTGGCACAGTTGGAGGTAGTATTGTCTTATATTATGGATTTTTATCACCGAGAGCTTCGGGATCTACCTAGAACAATTCTATTAATACTTAATTCTGTTACGCCTGACCCCTTTCTGGATAAAATGAGCACAATAAAATAAGCATATACAGACAAGCAACCAGATATGGATGAAAAAGGTATACCCTGTGACGAAGGCTTATAGAGATTTATGTAAGAAGACTGAATTGATTTGATTTGAAGACGAAATTACAAAATAACAAACCCTAAAATTAGAATAAGTACAGGAGGATCATGAGACATGAGCTAAAAAAGGCAACAATTCACATAGAGTTATCTACCTTGACCCTTCCTTTTCTATTCAGCGACCCTTATAAGTATAATTGAAATTCTAATCGTAGATACAATTTAAAAAAATGTTTTATTTTCTTATTTAGCTCAAATAATAGCACCCTGAGCTAAAATAAAACAGCGAATAGTGTGGAAACAGACAATTTAATTTATCATCATTAACAATGCTGTAGGTGACCAACTATTGAGTTATTTTAATTTAACGATTATGTACATACTGCAGTATTAATTAAAGCAGGATGCACAGTACTACTATTTAAATAATGATTACTGCTTTTTGCAGTCTCAGTATCTTAAAAGGAAAATTGGTAAGAGCTCAACACGAGCTCAATTATTTCCAGCTGACAGATGGACAGTCCGGTACAGATATCTGTGTCTTTATCAAACGGTTTATATTTCTGTGTTGTGTAGATGATTGCTCACGCTTGGCACACTGACCACGAGGAAGTTTGAGATGACAAGCTGACGGCTTGCATCAAAACCGACACACGGTTACCCCCTTTCCAATGTTCAATGTCTTCCTATAATGACTTCCTTGTTTTGTAGGGTGCCCTGTTGATTTTAATATGACTTCCCTTCAGAGTATATATTTATACATAATGTATTATATATTTTATCTGCCAACGAATAAAGACCAGTTAGGCAGTTACTAACTAATTAGTTAAACAATTTACTAGCTGTACCGTATAGTCAACATGCCAGTAAATGAATAAAACGGCGTCTTTTACGACATCGCTCAATAATTCTCTGACGCATTGTCCCTCACGAGACGCGGCTACTTAGGTTTACATATAAGGCCAAAGCAATAAAATTAAGTAAATAATTCCATTTATTTCACACACGCATTACACACCAAGAAAGGACAAGATGGGATGTTATGATTATTGATTACGCTGTTAGTATGGCCATCGAGCTAGCGGGCCCTATGTTCAATCCTAGTTTGAAATGCCGCCTGACTGGACCCGCTTCGTAAAGTATGTTATAACTCAACGCATCCGTGAGTGGTTCCTCTTTATAACATACATCTTAACCTGGACAAGCAAATTAAACAAAGCTTATTAAAAGTCCGTTATATCAGTTAAGGTGTCATAGAACCCGTAAAAGCGAATTCGGCTCAGTAGTCCTTATTCGAAGCAATACGCAACATAATCGGCGAATGAACCGTTGGAAGTTGTAATCCACATGATCCAGTTGTCCGATTTGGTCAGATACCTTTGTGCTAAAGAAAGTGAGACGAGCGTGGGATTATAGGACTATCGCAATAAAAGATCTCCGATATTGTACGATAGTAGGTACTGAGTTTGGTTCGTTTCCAATCGGTCAGAATCCGTATCGTGGGACCCTGCTTTAGGCGAACCGAAATTGGATGATCCTAGTTAGATAAAGGTAAAGTCTAGACAAAATGGAATGCGATTGTTTTTAATATGTAAGATAAACGTTTTTTTGCCAACGCTAAAGTGCTATTATTAATATCTTCAGATGATGATCTCTGAGAAATATTATAATGGTTATGCGAAATACAGAGAAAGCAAGATGTGAATGGGAAGTGGTATATTGTTCGTCCGTTTTTCAGTCACTCGTTTCACTATTATATTAATGATACAATGAAATGAACGTAAATAAAGAACCAACTTTACCTTTACAGTGATTATCGAAGCCAGTAAACAGAATGACACAACAAGTTACAAATTACAAATGGAAAGCGAAATTGATTTTCGGTACTTAATGTGAAAGATAATGTTGATGTCCTATAATGAAAACTACCACCATTACTTGATGGCTATTGATCATGATCATCCAAGTGAAAGTAATTTGTTAGTCTCACCACGGAGTCAACCACACGAGAGTGATTAGGTAAGGTACTGCCAATGAGAGGTGAAAACCGCGATCCAAAGTGCGTCAATTACCCACGCACTGTGCGTGCAAGGAAAAAAGGATAAAATGGAGTTCCAATGCAGGCACTGTAGAATACATTCTTGGTTGCACCAGTTCGAATTTCCCGATCAATATAGAAAATTACTGGTTGGATTTTGATAAAGCTTTCACTAGCTTAGAAAGTTTTCCAAGGAAATTATTACTGTATCCAACTTACGTGTGGGAAGCTACTGGCAGGCTAGCTACAGACATATTCAAGAACCATGGTTGAAAAATAAAAGTGTTAGGTACTTACATTCAAGGCAGGTAGAGTTGTCAACCCGCGCGTAGTACGGTTGACAAGCGCACACGCCTCTCTCGCATTGCGAGTTAGTGATACCACCACAGTCGCTTTTGGCCCGACAACGAGCGCCCAAGTAGGATGCTCTGTTATCTGCCTGCACTATCTGAAACAAAAATATATCTTTGAATCATGTATATATACGTGGACGGTGGCAAGATGAAAAGTTCCATAGTCTTAGTCCTATACCAGAAAAAGTTTCAGATGCTGAGCACCCCAAAAATAAACGCTCGTACGGTATAGGTAGGTAGGGTTTATTCTAGTTAGATAGGTACCTACACTGATTCCTAATAGTTTTGTTTTTTGAAGTGAAAACTTCTTAAGGCGCGTTGGGCATTTTTGAGATGGGACTAAACCATTGATTTCGCGACACTGTGACGACACCGGCTTTTGACCATTAAAAAAACATCAACGCGTTGACTACCGCGGTGCGTGGAGTAAAAGACATCAACGCGTTGATTACCGCGGTGCCGATTTATTTTCAAGTTTTCACTTCTGTCGGCACTCCCGGAGTGCCACTGTTTTTGTTTTTCCTATTATCTACCTTTGGTAGTCTAGTAGCTACCGCCCAATATCACTAAAATAGAAACTCATAAGGCTGAAGAGAAGAGCTGAAGACATCACAACTTCAAAATCCGCAACACAAAAGAAATTTACATCAAGACCACTAAAGTCACTCTTCCACTATACTTACCTAATGAAAAATTATATCCAGTCGTAAAAAGTTACGGCCTGTCGACGAACACGGCTTTTACAACTATTATATTTCCCCGCGAATTTGCTTTGCATTTGCATATCAAGGGAACGTAGGTACCCCTCGCTATGATTTACAATGATCGTAACAACGCAAGCGTATTAATCACGTCAGGCGTAGGTAGGCACCGTTTCCAAGAATCCTCCTCACACACAACCACTGCAAAGTATTTCGTGGCTTTATGCTATTTTTTTTCACGGTGGATATTTTTACTTGTTACAAGGGCAACGTTCTTGTGTAAACTTACACGTCGACCTTGGCTGAGAAACATCCTTCATAGCAGCACGTATGCACTAATGCGTGAAGAAACGTATGCGTTTTAGGAGCGGATTACGATTCGTTCCACTTCGTTTGTTCGTGTTTGTGTATTATGTCATTGTTGCAAATTGCTATGACATTCCTAGTTGTAACATTGTCTTCGCTTATATGAGGATGTCCGCTCCGCCTACGACGGTGATACATCATCCAAGATATATTTCTGACAAGGAATAATTACGTATCCCATTTACTAACTTAAAAGGAGCTATTTTTATTCTGGCTCCAACTATTCTAGTTCTTACTAGATCACCTAGTCGGCGCCCAAAATGACATCACTGTTAAAAAAACTCAATATGTCAGTAAGTAAACGTTACGCTGTAATATCGACCGAAATTAAAATTTTATGAAACGTTTCGAAATCGTTGCATTACTTATTCAGGCATGAAATTATACAGAAAGGAAGAAGGGTCCGTCCTACACTCCTACGTCAGTATTTAGGTACCTAACATACTACATAATTCATGAAAAAACGTTTTGTGAAGCTATCTCACAGGAATATGAAAAATGATTCACTTTGTACACAGATTACGAATGTTTGTTAGCAACAAATCAGGTACATTTGCTTGCGGAGAAGTGCCTTCGTTTTCTGCTGATAATTGTATAGAGTCTCGTTAGAAATAAAGTAATTATTTTCTTTCTTTACTAACGGACACATTGTGTTCTCCGTAGTGTAGTGATTTAGTGACCCAATTCCTATGCAGCTAAATTTGAGTTAACCAGTTTTTTGTTTAAGAAAGCATTGTTAGAATCTAAACGAGCACACGCAAAAACGCGTCCGTTACCGTACCTATCATGCGGATTGCGGTTGCTTCGATTGTATGTAATGTTAACAATTATCTGACGAAACTTATTTAGCCGTATGATTTGGTTTCACCGCGTCGCTGCCGCGTAAATGACCCGAGCACGAACCCAGCTCTCTCATCAATTTCCTAGTAAATCACTAACCACTTCGTCTATACCATACTTAGTTCAATATCCACAGTTCGTGCAAGTTGTGAGTTAATAATTTCGGTTTTGCCATTATGAAGTAAACTCATTGTATTACGGAAGTCTAAGAACGGTAATGATCTAGAAACTTACCTTTCTAATGCAAAAAAGTTATTGGTATAAAGCAAATAACTCGTTTATCTGTGAATATAGCGACACTAACGAGTCGTCGAGTGTCACGATTAGAATCAGGTGAAAGATAACTTTCATTCCTTTGATGGCTGTAATGACGTTTGAATAGCATTTGATCACTCTTTAACACTCCATTAATAATAATGACATTATAATAAAATGAATTTCTCTGTTATCCACTTAATGCTATTCAACCTAGCAAAGTTTTCTCCGAAGTAAAAACGCAAGGCTGTTGTGGCGATCTGTATCGATGCATTACCGTCGTTACCATGTCGTATAATTGCATTACGTGACATAACAGCGCATAATTAATTCTTTTAATTACCCACCCTTCTACTGAGATTGTTATCTGCAAAACAAATGAAATGTGAGTGTGTTTTTAATGGAGTAAATCGACGTAATCACGGTATCCATGAGAGCGTAACGATATACTACGATTATTACTATGTGCTAGAAGGTAGCACTTACTCGTGAGACCTCACGTTACCTAAACATGCTCAGTTTTTACGGAAATTAATCGCATATGACAATTGTGATGACGACGTTGAACTTGCTAAGAGAGTAACTGTATTACCTTGAGAAAGCCTGTAGGAAAGCAATTCACACATCGGGACATGACAAGAATATAGTGAGGAAGGTTGGTAATAAATATATAAGCTTTTACGGACCTTCACCGCAAATGTATTATGCAGTAGTAGCCATATATGGGAATGGGTTACGTACGACGAATGAAGACGCAATTTGTCATTCCAACATTCCAGTTTTATAGTTATAACGTTACCTATTGTAGTTTTTAGGGACAAATAAGACAAAAATGCTGATTCAATATAGCGAACCAATTTTAACGACTTTACGTCCATAAAATATCAATAAATTATGCGACAGTTTTGGTTCTACTAACGGTTAGAATAAAAGTAGAGTTTTCTGATCAACATTTTAATTTAAGGATCGTTGTAAAGCAAAACTAGTACGAACTATGAAACACATGACTAATCTACTTCCTCAATTTGCACATTATTTCCTCTCTCCATGTAAAGGAGATTAAAAAATCCATAACATTTCCAATTTCCATGCGGATGGACATGTAGATTATTGCCAGCGAATATAATATTTTGTTCTGAAGTTAATGCGTTGGGCAAGGACACAAGTCTTCCTTGATGACGACATAAAGTGGAGCCCTAATGAGAGGTCCATTGATGGGTTTCGTTTTTACTGCAAGCAAGAATATTGTGTGGTCTACATCATTATTATGGGTAGGTAAGTAAACATTCTCCAAGCATTTATTCATGCATAGCCTATACATATTATAAATTAAAGTCGCTTTTCGTGTCTGTCTGTATGACCGCGTTGTTCTTCTAAACTACGCAACGGATTTTGATGCAATTTTCACCATCATTTAGAGAATTTAGTCCGGAAGGTTTACTTGTCAACGATTGTCGCAACCCCGCGTGTCGCTAAATCGACCGCCGCGTGGTACGACCTCCCCTGCGCCAGGACCAGCGTGTCGTCAGCGTAACAAACGACGCTGACGCCGCTAGGGAGGTCGGCGCGCAGCACCCAGTCGTATCCGATGTCCCACAGATGCGGCCCCAGGACCGAACCCTGTGGGACACCGCACGACATCTCTTGCCGGTTCCACTCTCCTTGGTGACCGGGGTAGATGACGGCCCTGTCCGTCAGATACGCCTCGACCACACGACAGAGGTAGGTCGGCATCCGGTTATACCGGAGTGCCTCCCTGATGCAACTCCAGGGCAGGGTGTTGAAGGCATTGGCGATGTCTAGAGACACCGCCAAGACGACCCCACCCCGGGCCACAGCATCCCCCGTCGTGAGGGCCCGCACGTGCATGATGGCGTCCACCGTAGAGCGCCCCCTGCGGAAACCGAACTGGCTCTCCGCCAGATCCGGCCTCACTCGCACCAGCTGCCCGACGAGGCGGTCTGCAATGACTCTTTCAAAGAGCTTGCCCACCTCATCGAGCAGCACAATGGGCCGATAAGCGGACGGAGAGTCCGCTGGGCGCCCCGGCTTCTTGATGAGGACCAGTTTCCCCGTCTTCCAACAAAGTGGGAACTGGCCCCTCTCCATGCATGCGCTTAGGAGCCCCCTTAGTCGAGGCCCGAGAGCCCTCATGGCCAGGACCCAGGCTTTTCCGGGTATGCCGTCGGGTCCTGGGGCGGTATTCTTCGCACTCATTTTGCGTACCGCCACTCTCATTTCTACCTCAGTCACCTCTGGAGCATCGTCGTCGTCGGTGTGGTCCGCATCGGGCATCGCTGTAGGCGGAGTCATGGGCGGAGGGGTATGATCCCCTCTAGAAGGGAACAGAGCGCTCACCACGTCCCCCACAAGCTGGGGCCGGAGACTCTGCGTCAGCGGGGGGGCCCATGGGCGGAGTTTCTCCCGCACCATTTTGTATGGGCGCCCCCACGGGTCCCTGTTGAGAGTCTCCAGCAACTCCTCGCAGGCCAGCGCCCTAGCCCGCAGGATCTCCGCTTGGAGGGCGGTCTTCGCCGCTCTGTACCCCTCGTAAAGCTCCGCCTGAATGGCTTCCGTATCCGGAGGGCGGATACGGATCCTGCGATGCCTGGCGTACCGGCGTCGCGCAGTAACACACGCCCTGCGCAAAGCCTCTAGCTCTTGCGACCACCAGTACAGCCGGCGCGAAGCACGTCTAGGATGGACCCGGGGCATTGCCCTGTCACACACATTGGACATGGCCTCCCGGAACCACTCCGCCTCGTCGTTGATGTCGGCAGGCCTGTCCGGTGATGACACCCAGGCCTGCACGATCGAGGCTTCCAGGAGAAGCTCCCGGTCCAGCTGCTTCAGCGCCCACCGCGGACCACTCGGGGCCTGTCGGACCGGCGCGCTCGAGGTCTGGGTGGAGACATCAAACCGGATGTACCGGTGATCGGAGTAGGTCTCCACCCCCTCCATGACGCGCCAGTCAATGACACGCGGCTACAGAGCGGGCTGGCGAACGAAATGTCCACCACCGATTCACCCCGCATCCACACACACGTGTGGACAGAACCCCAGTTTAGGACGACCAGGCCTGTCTCCAGAGCCCAGTCCTCCACCATCCTACCCCGTGTGTCCGTATACCGGGAACCCCAAGCCAGATTCTTGGCATTGAAGTCCCCGAGTACGAGCACGGGGAGGGAACCAAACCCGACGACGACTACTCTTAACTCCGCAAGGGAGTTGTGGAACTCGGCAAGAGTTCGGCTCGGGGAGAAGTAAACACCCACCACGACAATCTCCCCGAACCGTGCTGCAACGTAACCCCGTCCTCTCTTGACCGACTCGAGGGACGGAGTACCGGCGGCGGCCGACGAAATGAGGGTCACTGAGCCGCTCAGGTCCTCCACCCAGTCATCCCTGGGCGGGACAAAGTACGGCTCAGCGACCACGGCGATGTTAATCGACCACTGCGCCATGCTCTGGAGCAACAGATCCTGAGCGGCGGCGCAGTGGTTGATGTTCGCCTGGAGGAGGCGTAATGGGGCCGTTACTGGCATTCCATGTCAACCCCCTCCTCCCCCCGAGCCCCCTGTGAGGGCCCTGCTGCGGCGGCAACGGCGGCGGCGACGACGACGGTGGACACGGCAGCGGCCCCGGTGGAAGGGGCGGTGGCTGCGGCGGTGACGATGGTGGTGGCGGAGCGTTTGCCCCTGCCTCTGGCCTCGGCGGGTGGAGCGCAGGCCCTGCTCCCAGCCCGGTGATCGGCCGGCTTGCCAGCCGCCGCACATACGACACAGTGCGGCGTGGCGTTACACGAGCCGGCCTTGTGACCGGGCTGACCACAGCGAAAGCAGAGGTTGCTGCGGTCTACCTCCGAGGTGCACTTGTCCCCCACGTGGTGGCCCACCTAGCAACGGAAGCACCACAGAGGTCTGGGCTCCAGCAGTTTGACCTGCGCCGAAACCCAGCCCACCAAGAGCCTTTGGCCCTCCCCGGCTATCTTTTTGGCCGCCGTCACGGGGCAGCTCACCCTAATGGCTTGCATCCCCGTGTGATCAGGATGGATGGTGCAGGTCGAGCAGATCAAGGCAGGCCTTGATCTGCTCGACAGAGCACCACCCAGCCTTAGCGACGGCGGCCACCACCTTTGCCTCCGTCACGGAGTCGTCCAGGCCCTGAATGCGCAAGTCTGCGCACTTGGTGGGCCTGGAGACTCGGGCCTCGTCCGCATTTAGGGCCGCCTTCAGCTTTTCGGCCAGAGCGTCAGCGGCCGGGCCACTGGCCGCACCAGGGACCTTCAGCATCCGGGCCCCGGTTGCCGTGATTTTTACCTTAATGCCCCTTTTGGCGCCGATCTCTTCTAGGTCCATCACCTGGTCCACCGTCGCGAACACGTGCTGGTAGGACACGCCCCTTTTCTCCGCTTCCGGCTGCAGTGTGACTTGGTGGTCACACTGCAGCTGACCACAGCTGTGGTCAGCTGCGGACTTCGGGGAGTGGTGCGAGGAGGCGAAACGCCGGGGCTTAACTCCGATGCCGCAAGAAATCGCGGCACAGCGGACAGAGCTCCGGCGGGATCTCATGGCGTCATGAAGAGTGCGATTGTCGCAACCCCGCGCTGGGCACGCCACAATTGCGGCGATAAGACCCCTCTTTGAGGAGTGTCTTGAGAGACGCCACGGCGTCCTCACCTTCTGCCTGACGCAGGTCCTCACCAGACACGGCTGCTTCAGGAGGTTCCTGTTTAGGATAAGGCAAGAAACAAACCGGGTGTCACCATTGTGTGGATCAGCCTGAGGACACGGTGGAGCATACGGTGGAGGTCTGCCCGGCTTGGGCGAAGCAACGCCGTGTCCTCGTAGAGGCGATCGGCGGCGGTGATCTCTCGCGTCCGGCCCTGGTTCAGGCCATGGTACGGAGCGAGAGGAAATGGCAGGGCGTCACCTCCTTCTGCGAAGCGGTAATGCTCGCGAAGGAGGAGGCGGAACGCGTGAGGGAGAGGCAAATTTCGCGCCCTCACGCCCCTAACCGCCGCAGGAGAAGACGCCCGGGGCGGGAATCGCGAGCCGATTTTCGGCCACCGTAGGCGCGGGCTTGCGGATGGTGAGCAATGGGTAGCTCGCCGTCCGATAAGAACCAAGCCCGGGTCGACGGTTGTGTTCCACGCGCGCCTCAAAGAGATGTCAGCAGAATTGACGGGGTCCGTTAGGGCCAATGCCTGCCGGGGGTTCGAAGAAAACCGATATGGAAATCGTGGCCCCCGGCAACAGGGCAACCGAAGGAACACGGGTGGGTTTTAGTCAGTAAGAGTAAGTCTGACACGCCCTCCCGCTCCACCCAGAGCGGGAGAAGTTATTTGATAATTTCCCAACCAAAAAAAAAAAGGTTTACTTACGTGTATATTACATTAATAATAATGTAATATTATTTTTCAATGTTTTTTTTTAATTCTTTTTAGTGTAAAAAATATTTTCAAATTATATATGAAAGAAAATAAATAAACGTTACTATATTACATTTTATTATAATTATATAATGAATATTTTAATATTAAAGGTACACCTCTGCCCAACCCTTCGAGGAAACAAGTCGTGAACTCGTGATACATATTTGTTACGTATATAAAAACCTAAATCAATTTAAAAAAATATATATTTATACTTTTAATGTGATATGTATATAAATGAAATAATAATATTATCATAAAATAAAGAAATCTCGATGTTTTGTCAAGTCGCAAAAACATGCGAAGATGGGGTAGAATCCTGGCTAGTCATCTTTAAGTTTTTGAGTTAACAACGAAAGTTCAGACATTTTTATATTTGTGAACAGTAATTTGTAAACCGGTTGGTGAGTCTCCATAATTATGTAATTTTGTAAGAGAATTGAACAAAGTCCTATTTGAAAGTGACAGCAATAATGTAGGCAGATAATGTATTGCTGTTTGCATTTGTTATTTGGTAAGGCTGTTATTGTTTATGCAAATAACGTTTGTGTTGCTTTGCACGCTTGGATATTAAGGAGTTTATTTAGTTAAGTATGCAATTGCCTATAATGTATTTCTTCGTTATTTTATGTGTTTTTCTTCCCTCTTCCTTTCTTTGTTTTGTCTTCCCATTAATATTTATCGATCTTGTGATAGTCGTCTTTCTTACCCTGGTAATTTTTGCGCCATCTATAGATAATACTGTCTTAGCCTTAAACCAATTACTAGCCCTTACCACCTCTCTTAATTTATCAGCGACAGTTGATTCAAGACTTATAGCTTATGCTAATTTGCTCATGGCATTTCTTCTGCTGGTTCTATGAGGTACTTAAGATTTAAAAGCCGAACCAGTCTACCATTGCGCAAACTGCATTTAGTTATTATGGAAATTTTTGAATTTAATGCAACACTCTGAGCCTTTGCAAAAGTTATTTCAACTGATTTGAAATGATTGTCCTCTGTAAACTTTTCAAAAGTATTTTCCAAGGCGATCGCCTCATGGATATGATAAAAAAACAAAAAAAAAAAACATTATGCATGGAAACTGCTATTACAAACATAATTAAATAACTACCTATAAAGCAGTGTGTATACCTAGTTGAGTCGAACTATTAGATAAATCTCTCTAAGGCAATTCAAAGTGCGAATATTACTGAAGAACAAAACAACATGTTTTACGACGTGGTATAACAATACAAAAGGCAGCACTGGTCCAGTGTGAACAATAGACAGGTAGAGTGCCAACCGCACGAGAATATTGCACGCTGCGGTCACCTCGGTTATCAAGCAACTTACGCACAAAAAATAATAAAAAGATAACTACGTGAATTCCACAAAAAGTTCAAGGGAATGCTCACGACGATTACTCCTGGCTACAGGAGAAACTAAAAGAATTTGTCTGGTTTGAAGACAGCCAACGCCGCAAAAGTATTGGAGAAAGATTCTTAACCAAGTTGCACAAAAAACACATACACAACTTATTAAATTCTTAATCAGTAATTTAAATTATAAACAGGTGTAAAAATATGTCGTTGTCACCAAAATTTGTAGCAGAATTAATTTAGCCATTGAAATGATTTATAATTTGCTAGAGCAAACCATTTGCATATTTAAGATATTTAAAAGAAATATATGGTCTTGGTAATCTAACTATCGATAATAACTGTGCTACAGGTACCGTCATGTTGATTTAAACAGGATACTACAAAAGAGTCGTTAATATTCACCACTAAGTAATATGTTGTATGCGAAACAGTTAAATAACTGTATTAGACGACAAATTTGGATTATAAGAAAATTATGTTAATTCTAAGAACGAGTTTCATTGCGGAAATCTCCAAAGGAATTGATATTCTGTCACGCGGGACATAAGATATGTGCAGTATGAGTGATGCACTGCTTGCCAATCACGGCTCATTCTTAGCTCGCTTACGTATTCCGAGACAGTAGAGACGTATACCGATTACCGAGTAGTTCCTAACAATTCTAACGACCTAAGAAATATGAAATGTATGACGATTGTTTAAACTTCAATTCCTCTTACTCAATCAATGTACCGGAAGGGAACGTGCGAGCCGTAAGCATTTAAAGAAAGAAGCAAACGTATGCACAAACGCTATGATTTACTGAAGTTAAACACGCTCCACATGAATTTCTTAACAAGGGGGAAATCGAAATGACTTTTTCTTCGTTCTAAAATTGTAATGTGCCCTCGTAAAACATAAAGTTCCCTTTGTCACGATTTTTTTTTGTGTGTATCGTTTAATAGGCACCTAACCCATAAACGAAGTTTGGTAACAACATAATAATAGAGCGTAGGAAGTAGCCGAAACGCAACGTATGTCTAAGCTTCCTGGGTACATAACACAAAATAGTATACAAAATGAACCCTTCAGAATTTTATATCCTCGTAAATCAACAGCCAATAATTGCTGCAAGGAAGTTTATAGCCGGACTGACTGGATAATTTACTGCAAATATTTCCTATATTGCAAGTGGTTGAAAATTTGATCCCGGATGTGTAAAGGTGAGGTTGGTGTGAGCGGTCTCTTTTGAGCAGCATCGGTGACACCAGTTGAGCGCGCCGACATGCGCTTGCGCGCGCGCAACAGCTCCTACTTCCCATGCGCGAGTGAACTTGCGCGACGTGTAGTGGTCGATGACCGGGCACGCGCGCCCTCGCGCTACGATCCAAGTCAATGAGCACAGCATCTATGACGTCTTTCTCTATAATGCACTGATATCGAATCTATCTTTATAGATAAATTAAGTATATTATCTATTGTTCAATGTTCATGCCAAGTAAAATTACCGTCTGTATAATCATGATCATAATACTAACCTCGTGGAACCTTATCATTGATAGGAAGCAAGTGCAGATTAGAGTCAAGTATTGCTTCATCATTTTGTAGTAGGTACCTAGATATGTTATTATTAACAGCCCACGTGATAGAGGCAATATTGTTTGTTTCATAATTTGGCTCTTTTATAATCTAGGTATATGAAATGTTACGTGTGATATCTTGAAGCTGTTGTTACTATAAGTGCACAATATTCTTTGTCTGATGATTTGACTCTTTCATATCTACCTACATAATTATCAAGATAAGTATCAGCGCGTGTGTTATTAGCTGTTTCTATTACATAGTTCCTGACAATTTTTGGATGATCTTTGATCAGTATGGTTGGGTAACCATTGGTCATAAACTATTCTATGTCAAAGTTGAACCGTTAAGTAGTGCGATTCACGCGCGGATGGCTTCACGATTTTGCCAAACTCAACAATGGAAATTGTATCACAGATATTATATACCCTATTAATACTTTCTTTCTACGAAACGAGATCCAACTTTTATAGTTAATGGATATTGCAATGCGTACAAAAAGTAGTCGAATCCCATTTTTTGTTGATTTATATTACAGCCATTATCTTCGGCAGATTGTTGTGTCTTTTATGCTTTGGTCGATCTTGTTATACGGATTTTGAATTTATGAGATTTGTAATCTGTTTTACTTTCTCTAGTACATAAAACTTTAAACAAGCCGGAGAATCAAAACAATGATGGAAGATACTTAATTTTTTTTTTAACGTCTACTTGTCTATGACTGACTACAGTATTGACAGTTACTTAATTCAAATTCTGTACCTAAACCATAGATATATATTTTTTTAATCTATGGCCTAAAGTGATTTTATTTTCAATCCAGTCAGGCTAATCCAGTAATTGTATATTTGCCTTTATTGGAACGCTGCCAACATTTGCAGATTTCTCCCGACCTATCAATTCACCTCAGTTTCACTAGGATTCACTTGCAATAGCGAAGCTATTTTAACTTTCCCCTTATTGCTTAGTTGGAAACTATTACCAATATATGCACACGGTTGCATGTTAAGTTAATGGTTAGCATTATTATTTATTGTAAGTAATTAATATGTTACTAAGAAGACTTTCTCCTTCAAATCGAAGCTAACAACTTGAAAAATCCTGGTGCATAGCTATAAAACGTTTATGAATAAGAAATGACGAAGTTAGAAATAGAATGAAGATGAGTTTATTGGTTTGCAATATTGGCATTTCCCCGGGGGGCGCACCCGCCCGGGCTCCGTCTAGACTACTGAGTGGGATCAACTTATTTTAAACATTTGCAAATAGAACGAGCTCTTGTAAACAAGTTTTCTTCAATAGCATGGAAATCTTGTTAACTTTCACCGTCTTCCAGGGCGAAAACAATATCGAAAAAGGGAAACTTGCGGAAAAATAAACCATAAAGTAATGCGAGGCTTGGGCTGTTAAACTATTGACGAAGTAAACAAAGGAATAATAGGGAATTTAATATGAGAGTAATCGTTGGAGTAATTTGTATAATTGATCGTGTCAATACCGAGTAGAAGTCGATGGGGCGTGTAATGAGTAACAAGATGCTGGCAACTCTGCCAGTTTTTCATACATGCCTCGCGTGCTCTGCACTGGAGCAGGTCATATTTTGCATTCGTAATTGTTGTGAACTTTAGATTTAGATCAATAACAGTATCAAAAGCCAATAAGAAAAAACATTCGTACAATTTGCTCACCCGGAAGATTTTAATGACTTCTATTAAGAAATTAAAAAAAAAAACAACTTGTAAGAGTATGTATCACGCAAATTGTACAAAATGCAAATGGAATAATTAACATGTCAGCAACAATACTCAGTTAGAGAAATAACGATACATGGTCGTAACTTTTTTAATTTTAATTACTCGAGAACACATACAAATTATTATTTGACGAGAAAGTGCAATGTAATTGTACAATTTATTTAATTTTACGTGACGTCGTCCGTGAGTGGAGATCGAAACATTTAATAGCGTTGACTCTCACCCCTATAGATTGCGGTTGAAAACCTAATCTTCTTTCCCCGGCCCGTACGCCGATCAGATGCGAGTCTATAATTGGGTATTAGCGTTAATACCTCCATATTACGAACCTCCCGTATTTTATACAATATTCTAGAGTATCTTGATAATAACATCGCTTAGTTTATTCATAGGACATAAACTTGGTAATTAATATGCATACTATATGTTTGTGTTAATGCGTATACAAACTGTTGAGCTTCGCGTATGTGTGAGCCAGCTGGGGAATCAGGTTCGGAATGGTGTTCGTAGGTGATGAACTAGCAACCTGTACTACCGCTACTTGAACTATTGTGAGAGACTGTACTTGATCGGGAGAACAAAATGAAAATGATCGACCTAACAAAAACTACCTATTGATGCGAGTGAGAAAAGCTCTTATTTACATTGTTTCTTTTATGTGCCTACTATCTTGAAATAAATACATAAGCACGAGGATTTGAACTTGACATAATCAAAATGTTAACGAGGACGAAACTAGTTTCAATTAATTTGTGAGTGGACCGCGTAGGGTAGGGTGTATCAATTGTTGTGTGCGGCCGCGTGCCCAGCTCCGGATTACAAATATTATAGAAACGTCGTAATTCGGACAGTGATTTATAGAGCGGGGGTGTGCCACCCTCCGAGGGGCAGCGGCCACCGCGATCGCAAACAACATTGATTTCTGGAAACGAGACAAGTTTGAGTTGTGTCAGCGAAGTTCATGAACATTATGTAACATGAAACCACCGAATCTTTTCCTTGCCATCTCTGATTGCTGATTTCCCAGATGTACTGCGCCAACTCCAACAAACTTGTTCCAGTTTGGAAGTCATAAATGTGTGTTATTCATCCGATTTTCCACCTACATACCTACAAACATGTTACACTTTCAAAGTGACCATATAAAGTATATAACACGGAGAAGCCCATACATTACACGTCCACTTGTTTTATAGTGATCGCGATAAGAACTGGTCAAAAGTATTTCTTTAATAGCAAGTATTTCTCTTTGAAGTCACGAGAGAGTGCGAGTTCTGTTCATCCATAACAATAACGGTTAAGAGCCGCAGTGCGCCTGAGCAAGCGCTAATTTTTTGCGTTGTTCTTTGTTAGAAGTAACTGTGTTAATTAATTACAATTATCCTGATTAGAGTTATTAGTGATGGAGGTAAGTGGGTCGTGTATCATGTGTCAGTGGTTGTTGCTCGTGGTTGCTGGCCGACAACCGCGACAACTTTTTGTGCGTCTGCGCTGACATCGCCTGTCATCGGTGTAATGGTTACTTAATTGAATTAAACACTCATGTCGCAAAAAGTAATAGATGTATGAATAAACATTTTAGGCGCAGTTTTTTTACTATTTACAGTTAATTAATGAGCTAGTTTTTTGGAGGAAGTTAATCGATTTTTAGAGTTCCGTGCATGTTAGATATTCAATTAATCACGGTTTGTACGACTGGTTTATCAGAAGCCTATTCTACTTTTGGTATAAAAGGCGTAACGTAATTAAATTAAATTCGCAATCAAACCATTTAAGTCGGTTTGTTTATTGGTTTGGCCGCTCAGAATGACCTATAACGGAATTTTAACCTGGTTCTAATTTTCTGACCGAATATCAAGAGTGCGGAACCTTTCTACTCCTTCGTTAGATTTTTTTATAAGTACATTGGATATAGGTACTCATTGAATTAAGAATCTATTAAAATATTGACGTCGGTCGCTCTCAAATAAACATAATCTTTAAAACCATTAAATTGTTTGTATATATACAAACAATTTAATGTGCATTCCCAAACAAAGCCTGATGTTGACAAGACAATAGATAAATGGGAGGAGGATTCCTTACAATTTGAATAGTCTTTTGAACAAACACTGTAATTGGACAAATATCCACATTTGTCTACGAAAAACTTTTTGCTACGAGCGTAGCTTTGCCGTAGAGGCCGTAGCAGATAAGTCCCTACCTACTTAGATATATTTCCCCAAATTATGTTTGGAACTTATAGTATAATAGGTAGTTAATGGAGTTTACTGTCGGTGTTATCATAATACAAGTAATGTGTTTCTAAGTAACACACATACTACATGCCTGATGGACTTTCCAAAGCTAGTTTAAGTGCATGCCTAGGGGCATTATGCTGTGCTTATTTGGATCGATAGGGCGCAGGTTATAAGCACTGCGACCTGCCTGACCATTGATGGCAGTAAGCAACACGCAACGGTACCTACCGATGACCAGAGGCCAGTTCATGCATATCTACATTTTATTGCGTAGTCTTCCATGTGTTGTATGAGCAAAATGTGTTTTACTGGGGTCTGGGATCTAAATATTTGAACTTTTATATTCAAAAGTCTTAAATTAATGCATTTGTTTGTCTCTACGTTATGTGACTTTGATATTTGAGTTCTATAAACATTATCTAACACCTTTGTGATACACAGCTTTGCACAGAATAATTCGCATTTATTTTCAGTCCATTTACTTAATAAAAATCTTAAATTCATTTATTCATTCACTGACACAACCCACAGCCTAAAACTGGATCTAGAAGCATGAAATTTTGCACAAGGGATTTTTATGAAGCGAACGGATTTTTGAAAATTCAACCCCTTAATGAAAATGGGTTCCTCCCTTTTTGAAATTCGTAATTTTTGCCTGTGGGAACTCACATCGGGCACACGGGTTGTAGGTATATAAATTCTTCTTCTATTGCAATATTGTTGCAGTTTTATTGTGCCTGTGTTATCTCAGGAGTGCGGTTACAAGAATGAAAACCGAGTGATGTTCGATACGGTAAATAATTACTTAAACGAATAGTACATTATATTGACCGCAAAATAATAATAAAAGTATTAATTGTATCTCACATACACAGAGAAGGCTGGTCCTTCGACTTTACCTGCAGCTTAAAACCTCACTCTTGCTGTTGCGGTCTGTACGTGATAATAACAATTACATTAGCAAATATACCCTAGGGCTGGGTTTATGAAGGATTTCCGTACCTATTAGGCAAAATGCTTGGGGTCACAATTAGTGCTAATTGTTTTACCGTAGGAGTCTGTAATCTCTACACGTCGTGGTGTAGGTGTGGATATGTTGTTAGATGATGGTTTATAACAGCACTTAAAGTTTATTAGGTATCTCATAAAACTTAGTCATGCTGTTGACGGTTATCCTATCCTATTTGTGTATATATTTGTAATCACGTTCTCGAAAACGGCTCTAAAGATTTCGATGGAAGTTGCAATATAGTTTACGAGGGTAAAAAATCGATCTAGCTATATAGCTAACGAATTTTCCCAGATATCTGGGAAAATTCGTTTTCTCTGTTTTCACAGCCTCGGGAATGTGATACAACGTTGGTATACCTGGACGATATGTTTATCTATTTTCACCCGAGCAGAGCTCGGTCGACCAGTACCCTAATTGCGTAATACAATACAATCTGTTTCGATTTGAAACAGCTTGCAAATCCATTGCATCAAGCAACTTTTTTTCCAACTAATCAAAAGTTGGAAAAAAAAAATCTGCTCAACAACGTAAATAACGCAATGAATGTTGTTGAACTGTCAAAATGAAACAAATTAGGCATAATTGTTTACGAAAATAAGATACGCAATTAGAGTACAGGTACTACTTTCCTAAATTAAAAGTATAACTCAATCATTATCACCCGACCCATTCGAGTCGATAGACACCCCATATATTAAAATCCATCTAGATGTTAGGATGCTTCGAGGGTATAAAGAATCCCACATAAAGATACATAGATTCGCATGAAAAACATAACCCTGTCTTTGCTGTCGCAGTCGGGTAATCATACGTAGTTCAGTACCTAGGTACTTACCTCTTCTTTTTAACCGACTTCCAAAAAGGAGGAGGTTATATGTTCGTCGCGTATGTTTTTTTTTTTATGTATGTCCACCGATTTCACCGTCAGTAAAATTGTGGACCGTTTTTAAAAATTCTTTTTTTGTTTGAAAGGGTATGCTCTCGAGGTGGACCCATATAAATTTTATTAACTTTGCTTCGATAGTTTTTGAGTTAGCTTCAATAATACGTACTTTTTCCCACATAGAATAGATAGATAGATAGATAGAATATTCTTTATTATGTACACCATAAAAATTACAGACATTAATTTAGAAATTTTACATTAGGTGACACAATGGGCGGTCTTATCGCTAAAAGCGATCTTTTACAGACAACCTTATTTGTGGATAAAAAAAAATAACTTTAATTTCGGAAGTCGGTGACAAAAAACGAAAATTCAAAACCAAAGACACCGACTTCCGAAATTAAAGTTATTTCTCACTTTGTAGTGTTTTTGGAAGTCGGTTGTTTTTTTTTTGTAAAACGTTTTTATTGTATTCCTGAATGCCTTGTTATACCTAGGTACTGTTTGACGGTTTTACTTGAACTAAACATTCCTCTAGCTAGGCAATTTTTTTTTATTTGAGACAAATCAGAATTGAAAACTATCATATACAGGGTAGCAGGGACATCGATGCGAAAACTGTAACCATGGATTCAGTACATGATTGCGTTGAAATTTTTGGTCGGTTATATTTAAAAAAAATAAGCTGTTTTATAGAAAAGTGCAATACCTACGCGGTCAAAAGGTATGGAACAGCTGATAAAAAAAAATAACCGACGAAATTTTTTAACGCAGTGGGGTTCAGTCATGTACTGAATCCATGGTAACAGTTTTCGCGTCGATGTCCCTGCCACCATGTACACAATAATTGCGTAACCTAGGCCAATAATATCAAAACGTAAGTTACGATTTTTTTACTAAGTACCTATATCCACAATGTTTTATCTCATAAGTGACAAGCAATTTAATGGGCCGTTAACTCGAAGCTATAAACTGCTGTATTGTTTAGGTTCATAGCAATTTACCGTTTATATTGAACAGGTATCTTTAGGCCAAGCAAGCCTATCCCATTCTCAAAAGCTAACAATGTAGGCAACTAACTTTAACATTTATTATTATAATGCTAAAATGTATTTGTAGGAGAACATTAAGCTATTCTTGAAAGTAACCATAAAGTTGGAGCATTCTATAAATTGCCTGTAATGTACCTAAAGGCATATTGACGCGTTAAGCCTCCCGTAGAAATGCGCGACGCGACTCTAGTAGAACAATTTCTATGAAAACTTCATGGAAATTATTCTACAAGAATCGCGTTGCACCGTCTCGTCGTGCCTGTCTGCGCTAGTCTTTAAGTTCTCATTCCTTTATAACCAAACTAAAAAGGAAAAATAATCAATGTAACTACTATAGTTTAACCAATACTACTGTACCGTGCCTTAGGAAGGCGCGCGGCGAGACGGGGGAGCAGTGCAGGCCGCTAATTCGTCAAAGCTCTCGGCGCACGGCGTCACGCCCGCCGCTCATTGGTCAACACTGCCCCCCGCCTCGCCGCGTATTCCTAAGGCGCGGTACAGCGGTATTGGTCAAACTATAGGCATGTATGTCTATGTAGGTATTACTAATTTCTAGCTCGAAGAAACGCATATCTATACACCGTAAGGACTATTCTTGCTTGCAGCGCTCGGCCGCTATAGTAACGCTTACCTACGAAAAAAATGGTCGTGTGCACGGGATTTTGTTTTCAAACTGCTTAGTTATACGTTTTTTCGTTGGTACTATCGAAGAAACGCATATCTATGCACCGTAAGGACTATTTCTGCTTGCAGTGCTCGGCCGTTATAGAAAACGGCCGTTAAACAGATGTGGTAATCGTGTTCACGAGATTTTGTTTTCAAACTGCTTAGATATGCTTTTCTTCGAAAATCAGGCGTTGCATCTAATACCTTTTAGTTTTTATCTATTACTCTTCTAATTAATTCATAATAACTAAGAAGGTACTTGCCAACCAATAAAAAAAGTAAAAAGTCTAATCTACTCTCGAAGCAGGAGATAAACTGTACATGAGCTTCAACAACTTTAATATTGCTCGACAGGATGGATTAGTATAATGTTACAAGATAAAATCTACACCAGTTTGAATGATTAACATGATGAGGAGATGTGAGTTAATTGAGGAATATGCAGCGACACCCCCGCTTTTGTCTGAGTTGATATTAGCCTATTTACAGACAGTCTACCTAATTATGCCGTCCTGTCTGGCTAAATAGAAAGGTACAGTCTACATAATGCCGTGTACAGATTGGTGAAACGTAACATAAAATGTAACACACGTTGAAAAAATAATGAGCGAGCCTTACAGTAGGTTGAGTCTGGCCACGCTAAGTCTGCAATGGAATAAATGGGCAACTCCAAAAAGTTTTTTAAGTATATGGTATATTTTCAAATCAGTCAGTTATGTCAGTTTCGGTGTTGTGAGTAGATCTAATGATTTTGATATTTACCTTTTGATTTTTGCATACCTAATAGATTATGTGTAATCTACGAATGTGTGTAATAGACTATGTCGTACCTATGCTCTACCTCCATACAATGACAAAAATGTACCAAATCCATACTGCATCGTGATCGTGCTAAAGTGACTATCTTTAACCAAGAATAAATCAGAATATTAACAAAATAACCTATCAAAAACAAAAAGACAAAAAAGTATCAAATTCTTTTTTTGTAGGACGGGATGGTGTTGCCGTATATATATTTTCAAATTCGACCGTTTTTTTACTTATGCAGACTTAGCGTGGCCAGACTCTAGTCGCTTATGATGTGTAACATCTGACATCTTGACTGACGTATAATTATATGATAGAAACAATATTTATCATCATCGTCATCTTTCTGTTTACAACTTCTCGGAAAATGGGTTGGTACCACCTGACGGCCAATTCTAGCATCACGCTCGCTCATTGGTCAAATCAAATGGCGCGCGCTTTCCCGGATTCCTGTTACACACTTCCGTCCTTTTTCACAAAATCACTCCCATAGATAGGAAAGCGAGAGAAAAGATGTTACACAACAAAAATCGCTACTTAGTTGTTGTGTTACATTTCATTTATCCAGATTTGTGTTATATATCAGGCAGAAGCGCCTTTTATTTTCTGATTCCGGCAATGTATATAACTCAAATCTGGAAAAAAAATTTAGATGCGTCTTTTTTTCTATCGGGAGCAGAAATAGGAGTTCACGTTAGTCATAGGTAGCTTGTCTGTATTGCTGGACAAAGCCTAGGGCTCTTGTCTTGTCGTTAACTATCTGTGGGTAAAGTTTGGGAAATTAATTTACATGCAACAGTTATATGCATGAAATTTGATAAAGCCATTTAGCGGCAGATTGACGTAGGGTGTCAATATTTATAGTGATTCGACTCTGCTGAAGGCGAAAAGGAACGGCCAATGGTTTGCTAATTAATGCAACACTACAAAGTCAGAGCCAATGCCGAAGTTTAAGGTGATGCAGATATCAGTAAATATCTTTTAAACGACAGGAAAATACAATGTTCAAAATGAGTAAAAACTTCAGCATATTTCAGTTGGACGGACAGTGGTGCCGATTCCCTTGTTCACAAACTAAACTAAATTTAAGTTCAGTGCATCTTTTTCTTTCTATTTCATTAAGAAAAGGACAGAAGATAAATTTTAGTTTAGTCCTGTCAAATTAATCTGCGCCTGTCACTACTCCATACAAGTTTAGACGTGATTAAAAACTTGCCTACTAAAATTACGTCAATTTACGTCAAGCGCTGATTAATTTGACAGGACTGAACTAAAATTTATCTTCTGTCCTTTTCTTAATGAAATAGAAAGAAAAAGATGCATTGAACTTAAATTTAGTTTAGTTTGTGAACAAGGGAATCGGCACCAGTGGACGTCTCGGTAAGATAAGGAATTTCAATCATTTACAGCGTCGATGACAAAGCCAATTTTTATTAATTATAACACCTCCTCATCTACGAGAACGATAAGTAATTATCAAGTCAATTAATTTTATTACCTGTATATAAAGTGATTTTTATAAAGGCAGCGGTCATCAAAATCTTAATTGATGAAATTGGAATCGATTTGAAATCAGGTTCATTGTACGAGAAAAGGTAATTGTGAAGATTAGTATCTAGTAAATCTATTAATAAGATTAACTTATAAGACGATTCAGAGAAATCTATTTATACGCATAAAGGATTGAATGATTGAATAAAATACAATGATAGACTGCATTATTCATCGTCGCTGGACTCAAATCGACTGCATTTAGAATTGAAATCATTGAATATTAAGGTGCATGCACACGTAGCTTGGCACTGCTTGCAGTTCCGTCATTATCCAATCAGTAAGCATTATTAGTCTTCCATATGTGAGTACTTACCTTTAAGTAAATATTGCATAAATTAATTTTAATTATTACATGCCTTAGGTACTTTAAACTTCAGATGCAATAGAGCCTTTAGGTACCCTGCAACAATGATACCTACTTATTTGATGGTCCTTGGTCGATGATCCGATGGACCTTGAAATAAGTCGATTAATACTTCAGTTTTTTAAATCTTAATTAAAGAGCAATCAATATATTCATAAAAACTGAACTGATGTAAAATTTGAAGAGTAGGTTTTAAATCTTAGCTACCTATTACATGAAATGCTGAAATTAAATGTATCAAATAATTTTTTATCAATTTAGATGATATGAAATAGTAACAGTTAATTAAATTTTGTAGCTAGTTAGGTAAATTAGTTGCCAAGCAAATTGACACCTTATGTCAAATTGTCGTGATTATAACCATTTCATACAACTGTCAAAGAATGACAGTTGTGATTTAAATATACAGCCAATTTAAGTTGATAGGCAATTTGCTTAACAATTAATATCCCTATTTTAAATCTGTTTATGAATAATTCATAAAGACAGAAACAATTGAACAAGAGCAACTTTGACTAATGGTATTCTCAAAATAAGTATAAGGTCAACATCGAAATCTTATCCCATGAAATTCGATAACACAAATACCTATTTCGTTTCTCAATTTTCTACTAGAGAAAACGCATGTGAACACGAAAAAGCCATTCGATAATTGCTTGATCAATACAAGAAAGTAAACAGTAAAATAAATGCATGTAAGACTCACTTTTATTTACCTACATAATGCAAATAGTTACATGGGTAACAATGTGCAAACGTCTGTGTACTATGAAACCTAGTATCCAAGTGCCAACGACGAATAAAAACTTGAACAATTTTATTGTCCAGGAAGAAAAATACTTGTATAGAACATTGCTCCGTAAACTTTTATAAATAAAGAGCACAATCGCGTACAAAAAAAAAAACTTTCAAAATCTTTAAAGTAAAAATACTTGCATAGAACATTGATCTGTAACGTAATATAAATAAAGAGCACAATCGCGTTTATAAAAATGAGGTGTCGGTAACGGTGTCGCGAGATCAATTGTTTTTTCCCATCTCAAAAATACCCAACGCGCCTAAAGCAGTTTTCACTTCAATAAAAACATCTTCGGGTGTCGGCCAAGTATCCCTCGCATATCTGAAGCCATCTAACCGACTATGACGCTATCTGTATAGTTATCGAAAATTGGCTAAGGTTCGAAAAAACCAATTTAAATCATTGGAAAAAAAAACATTCTATTATGCAACTATAATTGGTTTAGGTCGTTGACTCGAAGACGCGGCGATACACATATGACATGATACCTATGGACATTTTCCTTTAATTTTTTTTCGCAATCACTTTCTCACTAGCTTTTTATGCGAGAGCACGAGGTGCTTTGAATTGCTTAACTAATGTGTTTTGTTACGCATGAGTAGTGGACAGGAGTTAAAAAAAGAATCTAATTAATTAAAAAAATGTGGAACATGAAGGCACGTTCCCATTCATTGAATAACAACAGGTGAGTAATTTAATTGCTTGATAAACATCATAAACAACAAGGAAAGGCTGTCTTTACAAATGATATGACAATCTGTTGACGCCGTGCTCGTATCCGAACGTAGCTTTCAACACCTATGACTGTATGGTGCTGCCGCAGCCAATAGCAGCCCTTCGCCATGACGTGATATTTACAACGACCAATGACGCGCCGCTACATCACGCCATACTCGCCGCCCGCCGGAGAACGTTCGCCACGCTTCACTTGCTCGACTGTCATCGCCATTAGAAGCCACTATTTGTACTCCCTATTTTTTATAACAATAATTTCAAGTTTCAACTAATTGTATTATTGCGTTGTTACCTATATTTAACGCGCATTAAATTCAAGCCAACAAGTTTACTAGTTTTTATTTAAAGTTTGTTCCCTAACTCGAACAAAATTGGCGACCGTGACAGGACACGAATCGATCGACATAAATAATCTTTGTCGAGTTCGACAGGTCTTTTTGCAACAATTACACCAAGCCGAAGCGGATTGCTCAAGAAAGGAAGTATATTCAACAAGAAGACAGCTTGCCGTTGGATTGGAATTCCTGCGGCGAAGACGAACAAGTCTGCCTCGTGGCTGCGCACACCTACTCATCTACGTGCCGCATTGGAGGTGCCCACGTCTTGGAGGAGCCGCCATCAGCTGAAGAGAAAACTGTGAAGCCTGGGAATCTACCTGCTTTGCTTGCTTGCCATCATTAACGTGAGCCCGTTCCTATCATTTTCCCTTTATCCTCTTTTATCTGTGTTCATACTTGCGATCCGTTTCTCTAAATGCTTGGTGATCATTATCAATCTATCTAGTACTTGTGCAATTGCATATTTTTATTGTTTAGCTCTAAGCATTTTGCCTAATCATTCAAAGGAAATCTGCAAGCTAAATTCCTTTCACGCCTTCACTTTGTGATTTAATCATTTCACTATTGCACATGGCCTTGTCTATTTCAAGTCGAGTGAGCCTAAATCTACTCGTAATTAAAATGCCTATATAAAGTCATTCTAATTTGCCAATAATTTATTTCATTTGCCTATATATCAACTGCATTCTATCCCTCGCTGCACGCTCATTGCAGTCATTTGCTTATTTGTATTTGACGTTGATTCCAGTGTAATCTGTCTTGCGGGGTCAACGATCTGCCATGCGCTTCCTGCCGCTGCTTGGCTTGAGTACCTACGCTGTGCACCGCTGATCTCTGCTTCGCTGATAGAAACCGGTTTCTTCGTGTGGGACTACGAAACGAGGAGCGTATCGTACATATTTTTACTATTTTATTATTTTTATTCGTTGATAGTTTATCGCAATGTCTACAGATTTAAATTTTAAAGAGTTAGCTGCTAAGCGTGGGTCCATTAAAGGACGTGTAACTAAATTTAAATCATATTTAGATTCATTGGAAACCTTTGACAGTATTTCTGCTGTTGAAACAAATAGGCTTGCGATGAGGTTATCAAGAATGGAAGCGTTATTCATTGAGTTCGACAGGGTGCAGAGTCAAATAGAAGTACTCAATGAGTCTAACCAAGACGTAGAATTAACTACTCGTGACCTAGTTGAGCAAGATTTTGATACTTGCATTGCTATTGCCCAAAACTTGCTTCAAACTCACAGCTCAACCCCCAAACAACCTGAAGTTGCTGCTAGCTGTTCTCACAGCAATGGTTGCCCTCATCATGAACATGATGGTTTCAATAATTTGGGTTTCAAATTGCCTACTATAAATATACCTAGATTTGATGGCACTTACTACAAGTGGCTCGAGTTCAAAGAGATCTACTCTTCATTGATTCATGATAACCTTAAAATAAAAAATATTCATAAATTCCACTACCTCAGCTCTTATTTGGAGGGTGAAGCTGCGCGAGTTCTAAGCAACCTGGAAGTATCTGACAAAAACTATATAGAAGCTTGGTCACTTCTCTGCAACCGGTTTGACAACAAGAGGCAACTAATTAATAATCATCTAAATTCCCTATTTACTTTTGAGTCAACTCGTGAAACTGAAAAGTCTATTAGATACATTATTGATCATGTGACAAAAGGCTTACGTGCCCTCTGTACTCTAGGGCTTCCTACTGACAAGTGGGACGTTCTAATCATTCATATCCTGGCGGCAAAGTTAGACAACAGTACTGTGTTCAAATGGGAAGAACATCGTAACACCATATCTGATATACCTACACTCAAAGAGTTCTTCTCATTTTTAAAAAATCGTGCAGACGTTCTTGAGACTGTTAACAAAAACAAGACAGATAAAGCAGCCGGAGCTAAACAAGTTCCCCATAACCCAGCCTTTCACAATAGGAACACTACACAAACTAAATCATTAGTTGCTACGTCCAAGGAATCCTCCGCAACCAAAGCGAGCAAACAACACAAACACAACCCTGAACAATCTCAATACTCATTTGAGTGTGTAGTATGCTCAGGAAAGCATCGTGCATACGAGTGCCCTACATTCAAGTCTAAGACACCTGAAGATAGGAATTCCATTGTTGCAACACTTAACTTGTGTCGTAATTGTCTAAGGCCTGGCCACGATAGTCAAGCTTGTAGGCTGCCTGGTTCTTGTAGGTCCTGTAAACAAAAACACAACTCACTACTTCACTTACCTGATGAAGCTTCGTCCGCCCTCAGCCAACCTAAATCTGTAGTCATGTCTGCATTGTCCTCCCCAGAGATTCTTTTGTGTACCGCTATGGTGCGACTAACTAACCCAAAAACTAACGAAACTATTAGCGTTAGGGCTTTACTTGACAGTGGGAGCCAATCGTCGTTCATCACTGAGCGTGTGAAGCGGATACTCAATTTGACTCCTCAGCCATCAAACGTCAGTATTGTAGGTATAGGCAACAACACCCTAGACCTAAACCCAGAGCGCTGTTCTATAAAACTACAATCTAATTCAACTTCCTTTGAAGTTCTAATGTGCTGTCTAGTATTGAAAACTATAACTGATGACTTGCCCAAGCATCATTTCGATATTAGTTCACTAAACCTAAACGACTTTAATCTTGCAGATCCTAGCTTTAATGAACCATCTCCTATTGACATGCTTATCGGCTCAGACCTGTTTTGGGATTTGATAGGTTCCAAACAGCAGTCCCTAGGTTCTAATAAACTTAATCTTCGAAGCTCTAAGCTTGGATGGCTCATAGCAGGTCCTGCGCCTATTCAAAGTCTCGTTCCTCCGACTAAGTCCCTAATGTGTAATTTTCTCCTAAAAAATGAAAATCCCACCGACATCCAGGAGGAGCTAACTAAATTCTGGGAGCTAGAAAGTGTTCCTAAAATCCAACCTCTATCCGAGGAACAATTGCAATGCGAAAAGCACTATCTCTCCACTAGTATCCGTGAAACCAACGGTCGCTTTTGCGTAGGTATTCCACTAAGGGACAGGCTAGATTGTCTCGGAGAATCCTACTTCATAGCAAAAAAAAGGTTCTTCAATCTAGAAGCTAGATTAAAAAAAAATCCCGAGTTGAAGAAAATGTACTCGGACTTCATTCATGAGTATGCTAACCTAGGCCACCTTTCCGAGTCTACGGAGACTAAACCCCTTAATTCATATTTTCTTCCTCATCATCCAGTCATGCGAGAGAAAAGTGAGTCAACCAAGCTTAGAGTGGTATTCAATGCGTCGGAACCCACTACTTCAGGTCTATCGGTCAATGACCTCCAAATGGTAGGCCCCCCAATTCAGGATTCATTGTTTGATATTCTTCTACGATTTCGTCAGTATCGCTACGTCCTCTCAGGAGATATAGAGAAGATGTATCGCCAAGTGAAAATAAGAGAGTCCGATCGCAACCTCCAGCTCATACTATGGCGCGACAACGATGATGAAAATCTTCGCACTTTAAAGCTAAACACTGTAACTTACGGGTTTGCAAGTTCAAGCTTTCTTAGTACTAGGTGCATCTGGCAGGTTGGTGAGGAATGCAACGACTCTAGAATTAAATCTATTATTCAAAGAGATTTTTACTGTGATGATCTCCTAACTGGGGCTGACACTGAAGAGGAACTCCGTTACATTCAGCGTTCGGTTTCTGAGGAACTTGGCAAAGGCTGTTTCCCACTCAGAAAGTATCGATCCAACTTACCTGATTTTCTATCTCCCGACTCTATCAAATCTGAGGATCTAATTATAAGTAATGCCTCTAGCACTCTAGGTATCGGATGGTCTTCTCAGACCGACCATATTCACTTCCCTCTCACCTGTACCCCTGACCCGATCTTCACTAAAAGAAGTATTTTGTCGTCAACCTTTAAAATCTTTGACCCCCTAGGCTTACTGTCCCTTTGCACTATTAGCGCAAAAATATTACTCCAGAAACTTTGGGTCGAAAAAATAGATTGGGACGAACCCGTTCCTTACTCTATCCAAGTTATCTGGGAAAAATTCAGTCAACAACTTAGTACTCTATCGTGTCTTAAAGTCCCAAGATGGGTATGTGCCTATAAATCATGTGAAGTTGAACTTCATTGTTTTTGTGACGCTTCGCAGCTAGCCTACGGAAGCTGTGTCTACCTCAGATCTCTAGACATGGATGGCAATGTACATGTCAATCTACTGTGTGCCAAGGCCCGTGTAGCTCCCATCAAGGCTTGCACTATCCCTCGCTTAGAGCTCTGTGGCGCTCTGCTAGGTGCCCAATTGAGCTCCGCTGTCAAAAAAGCTCTTAGACTAGAACTAAAGCGCTGCGTCTTCTGGACTGACTCTAGTGTTGTGCTGGGTTGGCTAAAATCGCCTAATAAAACTAAAACTTTTGTAGCTAACCGAATAGCGGCTATAGGTGAACTCACCGACCTTAACGCTTGGCGTCATGTTCCTACTACTGTAAATCCCGCAGACCTAGCTTCACGAGGTGTGGAACCCCAAGAGGTCAAAGATTCGGTACTATGGTGGCATGGGCCTACCTTTCTCAGGGAACCGGAATCATCGTGGCCTTCTCTTTCAACTGGAAAGGCAGTTGACCTACCTGAATTGAAAGCGTTGCCCGCTTTGGTGGTGGAGGAAGCACCTGTGGTACCCTTAGTAAATTTTAAAAAATACTCAAAATTATTTACTCTACAAAGAATATATGCCTGGGTCTATAGATTTATCTATAATTGTAAAAATCCTACAAATAAGTTAATGGGAACTCTACAAGTTCATGAACTAGAAAAATCTATGACTGTTCTCACTAAAATAGCTCAATTGGAATCCTTCAATAAAGAAATGAGAGACCTAAGATCCAGCAAACCACTTAAAACTAATACTCACTTGTGCTCATTAAACCCTTTCATAGATGATGTAGGTCTACTTCGTGTTGGAGGGCGTATTGACACGTCTGCCCACCCCTATGAAAAAAGACATCCTATTGTTCTAAAATCTGATCACTATTTAACAAAACTAATTTTTCAATATAAACACACGCAGCTCTTGCATGCTGGACCACAGCTTCTACTCTCGTCTATCCGTGAGCGCTACTGGCCTATAGGAGGTCGCAAGCTCGCTAGAGATGTAGCAAGAAACTGTTTTGTCTGTCGTCGCTTCAAGGGGACCACAATGTCTAATATAATGGGGAACTTACCCACTGATAGGGTAGAACCTGACTTCCCGTTCAGTACTGTTGGCATTGACTTTGCCGGTCCTTTTCTCATAACTGATCGCAAGGGACGAGGATGCAAAATAACTAAATGCTATCTATGCATTTTCGTTTGTTTTAGATATAAGTGCCTACATCTAGAAGTAGTAAGTGAACTATCCAAAGATGCTTTCATACAAACATTAAAACGGTTCATTGCTCGCAGAGGAGTGCCCAAGCTTATTTACTGCGACAATGGCCGTAATTTCGTTGCCGCTGCCAAGGAGATTGGCAACTTTCTACTATCTAATCGTGACTCCATATGTGATTTTGCTACTGGCCGGAGCATTGAATTTCGCTTCTCTCCCGTATACGCTCCTCATTTCAATGGTCTTGCGGAAGCCGGCGTCAAGTCAGCCAAGTTTCATCTGCATAGAACGATAGGTCATTCTCACCTAACATTTGAGGAATTGACCTCTGTATTTACACAGATAGAAGCTATCCTAAATAGCCGACCCCTATGTCCTTTAAGTCCGTCCCCTAACGATTTCCAGTCTCTTACCCCGGCTCACTTTTTGATTGGTAGGCAAATGACTGGGCTCCCCTCACCGAGTTACTTGGATTCCAGCACGAGTCGCCTCGACCGGTTCCAGCGCCTAGAACAAGCCAAGCAGCACTTCTGGAATAGATGGTCTTCCGAGTACGTCGCCGAGCTCCAACAAAGGACCAAGTGGCGGGTGAAGTGCCGGGATCTTAAGCTCGACGATCTAGTCCTAATAAAGGAAGCCAGCACGCCGCCTCTCTGCTGGCGCCTTGGAAGAGTCAGCCGACTCTACATTGGCTCCGACCAGACACCTAGAGTAGCCGATATAGCCACAGCTCAAGGTACAATAAAGAGAGCTCTCAATCGTCTGGTGCTACTTCCAACCTCCGAGATAAATGAAGCTTGAAAGCTGCCCTAGAGCTTTCAACGGCCGGGAATATGTTGACGCCGTGCTCGTATCCGAACGTAGCTTTCAACACCTATGACTGTATGGTGCTGCCGCAGCCAATAGCAGCCCTTCGCCATGACGTGATATTTACAACGACCAATGACGCGCCGCTACATCACGCCATACTCGCCGCCCGCCGGAGAACGTTCGCCACGCTTCACTTGCTCGACTGTCATCGCCATTAGAAGCCACTATTTGTACTCCCTATTTTTTATAACAATAATTTCAAGTTTCAACTAATTTTTCATGATTTATATACCGAACTTGCCGTTTTGGAATGTAATTAACTTGCGGATGCCAAGATTATACAAATAAACATAGGTATCCAATCAACATTTTTACTGTTTCCATTAACTAAAAACCAAATTAGTGTGAAACTAGGAATTCCAGTGCAAATTAAATAACAGGGGAGCAATAAAGTTTATGATCCTCCTTATGTTTATGTTTCGGCTGAGGTTTCATTGCATCGACAAGGAGAGTCGCAATAAAAACAGTGCGCGGTAATTGACTACCCTCCGCTCCCGGCGTTCCCTAATTGCATAGCCGGAGACGATTCCCACGCGCGCCAATGAAGATCAGACACCGAACGTGGATACGACCGTCGTTATGTAACTTTAATCAAAATTCTGTGAAACGCAGCAGGGGGACCCGCTATTAATACTTAAGTAGGTACAACACGTAACAATGGCCTCTTAGTAAATTAATACCTTTGTTGACAACGAAACGCGACGTTTGCATCAGGGGCATTCAGGGGTCGATTTTACTCAACTGACGCTAGAATCTCGTATATCGTTTGAATGTTTAGCTACCTAGCTCACACCAATACACGGCTTGAAGTAACGATATGTAGGTAATGTGTATGGAAACTTAAAGTAAGTCTGTCATCATCATCATTTCGACCTAATTCCGCTCACTGTTAGGCAGGCCCCTAATGTCACGCTCCATGGTCCTTCGTAATGCGTCTAACAGTACTCCTACATATGTTTATAACTAAGTATAAAATGACTAATCCCCTACAGCAATGCCAAATGGAAAGGTGATTTTAGCAGTTAGCACCGTAGAAAGAAACAACAAACTCGTTAAGTTATTTAATGAAGTTTTAGAAGTTGGTACGCGTCGCAGAGACATAGAAAAGTAAATTTTTAAAAACAGCTTACGCAAAGACACTGACTCTATAACCACAACATGCATAATATAGCCAGAGACAATAAAATTATAGTTTGCAAGTCGCAACTTCAGCAAGAAGCCATAAAATGAATCTAAATCAGCCCGGATTCCTCCGAGTTCCTTTTATGTCGAGTCCCTTAACGTCGAGCCGGAGAGACCACAAGCACTCTTGTGGTCAAGGGACAAGTGCGTCAGCCGACCGCCAGGACTAGACCGTACCTAATATGTTAATAAAATCAATTTTGCTTTGAGAAAATTCGAGCAGAAGTTCTGTGTTATAATAAGTGCAATGCATAGTAAGAGGATTTAGGTATTATTGACATCTTTGAACAACTGGAGTAGCTACTAGCCACTAATATAGTAGCTTCATATTCATGCAAAAAGCACTGCAGAGTAACCTGAGATGGTAGGTAAGGTGTGAACATGTTTTGCGACGTCCTAGTGGGTCCGTCGGAAATGGTTTGCTTTAGCTGTAGGTGGGCTAAGACACCGCGGGAGGTCCAAGAAGTATTTACAGGATGTTGTTTAACCGACAAAAGTGAGCTAACTGTTAAAGATTCACGTAATAGGGTGAAGGGAGAAGAGGACAGTACTATGGAAGTAGGAGCAAATGATTTCAGCGCCGTAGATTCACAACAGTAGATGAAAACGGAAATTTTATAAATAACCCAGAAAGAAACGCTAGAAAAGAGCAAATATCAATGATCTCATCGTTTAGGATTCTCTTTTTTCTAAAGGACAACAACTAAATTTTGGAACAAGTAGTATGTAGAGTTGAATCACACACATACAGAATAATTGTCTGTGGTGAAAGAAAACGATTGTTTTCATTGCAGATTTACAGGTTCTCTCTTTGTGTGTAATATGATGGTTGTAAGACTTGAATAGTAATATGGGAATGCACGACCACCTCCGACTCACAGGGAATGGGATTTAAAAATGTAAACACGCACCATCGATGCAGCGGAACAAAAGCTTATTCAAAGTGGTTGACCACTGGGTGGTGAGAATGACGTATCGGACTCTGTTATTAAATAACTTGTGAGTTTTGTTATTTTTAGTATACCTAGAAATTTTTATAAATGTCTTTACTCTGTTTGTTAACAAATTATCGCAGTAATACCTAGGTATGGTTTAGGACATGGAATGTAGGTACGTACAGTAAGCAATAAAGGACGCTGATACCTAATGTTGGAATTTTATGATTGTTTTAAAGATCTAGGTAGGTACCTATATCACAAATCTTCAAAGAATTTTCTTTTTCTAGCCTTCAGCATTTTTGACAATCAGGCAGGTTTAAATTTATAAATCTCTTCTAAAACTTTGATAGTGTTAACAGACTTTTGTCGCTGAATGTAGATACGTATTTAAAGGTTTCTACTTATTCCGAGCACTAAGGAAATCCCAATCTCATAAATCATAATATAAACTTTCCAAGTTCTAATTCAAGTGGGTAAGTTAGAAGGGTACCTAACTACCATAAGAAATTGACAGGACGTCTGACCCTTGCTAATGAAGTGATCGAAAAAACCGTTCGTGCAAATCTTACACCTGCACGTTGCACCACATAAATTACCTACGAACTAAGTGCGTTGCTCCGCATGACCGTTGATACTTCACGCCTGGAAACTCCTCGATAAAACTCAAAGAAATTAATTAAGAAAACGGTAGGTAGTCATATTTTATAGCTAATCTTTTGACTATCTTTACGCTCTATTTTTCTTTACGGCAGTTTGTGCTATGATACAATATTATTTCTTGTAAATTGTCTTTTTTTATTATTATTTTACATAGAAATATTTTTTTCAGTAAAAAATATAAAACGGTACTTACCTACGTTCATCTGAAATTACAGTGAGATGTAGGCTAGCAAGGCTTCAGTAAGTGTGGGTAGGTAAATTAAATCTGTTTATACAAGTATTTAGCTGACCACGAATTAATTAGGTATGTAAATATTTTTTTTACTAGGTTCGTATGTCTTCAGAAAAAGATATTAAGCGAAGAACGATTTATTATTGTTAGTAAAACAGAAGTTAAGAATAATATTTAAAAAATATCGAGAACTTTGGTCTACTGCATTGCTGTTCAAAAAATGCATTCCACATACCGACCCGGCGTCCCGATAAACATCGATGCTCTTAAAAATCATGTTTCCTCATCGAACGTTCTTTTAATAGGTACTAAAGCAATCTAGAGGCTGATGAATAGGAATCATGTGAACCAGAGCTAGTAATTGGGTGCACCAGAGCGGCGCTAGTAAATTGATATGGCAAGCTAGCGGTTCTCGATCGGCGCATGCATCTACGCCCTTCGATATGTATGGCATTTCGATCCGCAAGTTCATCGTTACGGCAATCGAACGTCGCTTCTGGGCGGAGATCGATTCGACTCCATGCACGATGTTGCAATGGTTACAGTTAGTGGACTCGAGTGATATTATCTTATGGTAATTGAACTAAATGGTCTCGCTTTGATGTTAGTTTGCTTTGAGGGACGAGTGAATTGAGTTAAATTGTACGCGTTAAAGACTGCGTGGAACTGTGGAAGTCTATGTGCGTATTGCGTGTTGATTCCGCGAATTAAGTTCTTGAATGCACATTAGGCGTCGACTTTACTGTTTATTCTTCGGTAAAATATGTATTTGAACTGTAGCCAGGTTTTTCAGTTAACCTGCATTCTTGAAACTGTTTGTTGTATGTGATACTGGGAATCTTCTAAAAAATTACAATAATTAAGAACAACTGCATTTCAAGTATCAAATAGGTACCTACCTTTTTAAGTATTTTTTCTTGAATGCCTAATTAAGAACATTTTATGGTGGAATAAGGACTCTACAAATCCATAGCTCCTACAAATCCAAAAGCCGTAATTTTATATCGTCACAAGAATAGTTTAATTATAAGTAGGTAAGTATATAATATATGTAGGTACCTAATACGATTCTACGTCTACAATCATAATAAACAAAATGAGCTTACCATAACATTTATTACGATGAACCATCGTAAAAGCATCAAGGGACTCGATTTTATAGACATCATTCACGATATACACATAAACTTAAGATTTGTAAATTCGCTGTATTTGCGATTAATTTTCCGCGAACGCGAGCTTTCGTTCCCGCCAAATGTTAGATGGAGTGACCACAACGCGCACGCCTGTTGGCTGACGCTTAGCCCGCCAAACTGAAGCAAGTCGTAAGCACCGTGAGAGCTTCGCGAACCGTCTCTGAATGGCCCACTCCACAAGAGGGAGAAATGGCGGGAGTCGCGGGAGGGACGATCTTGTAGGGGAAACCGCGTCAACCGCCTCCGGTAATTCACTAAGAAAAGTTATTTGACGACTTGCCGCATAGGGGATCGCTGTTGTAATAGAAAAATGAAAACGATTTGTAAAATGAATAGGCGATTTGAAGAATTGTAGACGGCCAATTTTGGGTTATTATTGATCGGAAAAAAAAGTGTGGGTGATGGAATATTATGTTTTGAAAGTTGGTAATAGATCACATCTTACCTAGTAGAAATCTACCACGAATAAATCTTACCTACCTAGATACCTACCTACTTACTACTAGGGAAGAAACTATCTGATCCTACTTTGTTATTGGAGCAGATTGTTTTACCTAATAGCCATTACCTACAGCAATGGCTAAGGCTAGTCTACACAATGGGTGCTACACATACCTATCACGTAGGTATCTACGTACAATAGTTACATAGCTACCTACATAATAAATCTAAGTAGGTAGGTAGGTACCTACCTAGTTAATTTAGGGAGTCCAAAATTTGTAGGTAGGTAGGTAATAAACTACATGACGTTGTTTATTGCGTGCCTGCAACCGCAAATTGCAGAATCTGATTTCAGTTTAGAGATAATTGAAGCCGAATGTGTGGGCTGTGGTATCTGAACAAGACCAAAATTGAACAAACCAAAATAGCAATATCATCTAAGTAGGTAGGTACTTTTTAAATTATTTGTGAAAACCGCATTGTTTAGGGTTCCGTTTTTCTCTAGCCTTTCTCTTTATTGTTTGACAATGGCCCACTGTTAAATAATAAAGTATTTCTTTTCGTTTCATCTAAACAAATGAATAAAATTGAAGTGTCTGTCAAAATAGCAGATTTTGATTAAATGCATAATATTGCATACTTAGTTATGGAACTAGAGTCCGCACCACCCGCACCACCACTGAAGTCCGGCAAAACATTTTGAAACAATTTTTTTTTTAATGCAATTTGATGCAATTTAATGCATTTTTACATGTGTTCCACCGTAGCGCCTAAACTACTGAACGGATTTTGATAGATGAAGTATCAATAGATTCGAAATAATGGTCCGGGTGACATAGGCTATTTAAATTTTCCCTAAATTTAATATACTTTGCACATCAATTTCTAACTTCGAAAAAAAAAATGAAATAATCATGACATGTCTGGTATCAAAAGAAATGTCTTGACGAGCACATTACAAATATGTATGTAATATAGACATAGGTACAAAAATGATCAAGGTAAAGCCGTCATCGCATGCCATTTGAAGGTGTTCTTGGCACCCACATGGTATGCGCCTACCATGTGGGTGCATTTTTACTGTCCCGTATTCGGGTTACAGTTTTTAATTAAACTTATTTATATTAATCTTTTTTTTAATCTGTCTCTCAGTTTGTTCCGGCTAATCTCCGAAACGGCTAGACCAATTTTGACGGGACTTTCACTGGCAGATAGCTGATTTTATAAGAAATAACTTAGGCTAATTTAATTTAGAAAAAGAATCAGTGTCCACGCGGGCGAAGCCACGGGCAGCAGCTAGTCCTAAATAAATACTGACTAGGTTAAGATTGCCGTGAGTTTAAATAAATGGTTTAGTAAAACCGACCGGTACCCTAATTGCGTAACTTATTTTCGTAAACAGTTATGACTAATTTGTTTCATTTTGACAGTTCAACAACATTCATTGCGTTATTTACGTTGTTGAGTAGATATTTTTTTCCAACTTATGAAGCAATGGATCAACAATCTATTTCAAATCGAAACAAATTGTGATTGATCGTGTAATACGCAATTTGGGTACAGGAGCACCGATCAAAAATCTTATCTGTCCGGCAGTCGAACTCTTCCAAAAATTCTATCTTTGGGGTTGTCAGGCCAGAGTTAGGAAAAAAACAGTTTTTTTTTAAATTTTATAAAACAAACAATTCAAATGAAATGAAATGAATTTGTTTATTCTGTAAATAAGATATCGGAATCACTTTTACACGTCATATAAAAAAAATATAAAAAATAAGCTAGATGAGTTCGGCGTTTCCTATCTGACTACTCTGAGAAGAAAGGCCGAAACAAACTCAGAGGTCGCAGTCTCTTTTAAAGTCCAGACATAATCTTGGTCAGGCCATATGAGGACCATGTAGATTAGTGTCTGAAAAGGTCTTTTGAGGAAAGAGCCACACAGATTTGAGTGGACCTATCCAGTCAGTGCAAGCATTTGTCAGTAATCGTGGAGCTCAACTCAGAACTTATTAAGGAGCTCAACTCGACGAACAATACCAAAGAAAGGACATTTGGGTAGGCCGCATAAACTACTCAAAACTGCCAGACCATCACTAAAACTAGCAGAAAAATAAAAATAATATCCACATAGTCCTCACATTCACAATAATTAAAATAATATAATACTTTACAAAGTAATCATGTCATTTTGAATTCAATTTTCAACAATGTCAATGTGTATTTAAAACTGGTATATCTTGATTTTACATAATAATTAAAATGTCTAGTCTTATGGTTTTATCACAAGGCTTAGCAGAGCGAGCAGTTCAATCTCAAGCTTTTTTATCTTCAAAATAATCTGAAATTGTGTAGTACCCTTTTTTTACAACGTTTGGTTTTAATACAGATTTTAAATCGTTTAATGGGTAAGTTTCGAATGTCAATGGGGAGTTTGTTGTAAAAGCGTATACATGATACCTATGAATTTTTTTAACAGCATAGGCGGCCGATCTTAGCCTTCCTGACAATTTTTCTATGTGTGGGCCTCATTGTAATTTACCGTCAATAGTGTTACCAAGACAAACTGTCGACTCAACAGGGTCCAACTCTGTTCCATTAACCTGAACATTGGTAGCTGCCTGACATTTGGCATTGAAAATTTAATGAGTTTAGTCTTTTTTTCGTTAAGGAGAAGATTATTTACATTAAAAACCAATGCACAACTTTAGAGAGTGCATCATTAACTTGTTCAAAGTTGACTAACTGATGTTTGATTTTTAAAATGAGGAAAGTATCATCTGCGAATAATACGATCTTGCGATTATCCCTTATGTGATAAGGTAAGTCATTTATATAAATTAGAAATAAGAAAGGACCAAGAATTGAACCCTGCGGAACGCCCATGGTGACTGCAGATCCTGCAGATCTCTTGCCATTAACATCGACCCTCTGAATTCTGTTGTTCAGATAAGAAGTCTGAACGACCCTTTGTAAAACCAAACTGTTTCAGATGAAGTAAATTATGTGCATTGAAATGTCCTAACATTTGTTTTAAAATTAATTTATCAAAGATTTTGCTCAATGTTGGTAATATTGGTAAAATTTGTGGGATCACTTGTGCTGCCAGATTTGAAAAGTGATTCCACTAGAATCACTTTGCTAAGTTTCATCAGATCAGGAAATACACCAGATGCAATACAAGAGTTAAAAACAATTGCTAAAAAGGGTGAAATAACATAAATTATTGAGGACACGGTATGTACTGATAATCCCCAAAGGTCAGCAGTTTTTTTACATCAAGATTTTTAAAAGATTCTATAATGTCTTTAGCGATAAAGTTGAAAATCTATTAAATAAATTTGACAGATTGTAGTAGCCTGATGTGCTGGCGTCTGTACTTACCTTACCTAAAAGTATATTTATTTACGGGGCAGTCCCTAAAATGATTTGGAGTTATTTCAAGTCCTAATAATTTATGACTTTTCATTTAAGGCTCGTGCAGACCAGTGCGACACGCGACGCAACTCAAAGGCACCGCTCGTCGCGCGACGAGCGGTGCCTTTGTGTCGCGTCGCGTGTCGCGTTGGTCTGCACGAGCCTTTATTTCCATTCATTGGTGCCGATTCTCTTGTTCACAAACTAAACTAAGTAAATTTAAGTTCAGTGCATCTTTTTTTTTCTATTTCATTAAGAAAAGGACAGAAGATAAATTTTAGTTTAGTCCTGTCAAATTAATCAGAGCCTGTCACTACTCCATACAAAGTCTATACGTGATTAAAGACTTGCCTACTAAAATTACATCAATTTACGTCAAGCGCTGATTGATTTGACAGGACTAAACTAAAATTTATCTTCTGTCCTTTTCTTAAAATAGAAAGAAAAAGATGGTCACAGCAGCCGTTATTTCGACTTGACATTTTGACAATTTAGGTTAGGTAGGTACCTAATATTTGAATATGAATTTATTAGGCTAGTTACGGAACCGAAGGCAAATGCGAATGCAACATAACATAAACTTTTATAACAGTGATGAATGTCTACCTACGGGTGAATATTAGATACTTACCTACCTACCGGTCATGATACCGGTACTTACATATTAAAATTTCTGAAAACCTTGTACTTGTAATTTTATCTAACTACCTACAATCTCATTTTTTTATCTCAATCACACACAATTTCACAATTAAAAATAGAAAATACATTTTACGGTCCTGAAAAACTGATAAAAACACGTAAGTACCTACAGGTAATGCTACATAGTGGTCATAGATATCATGCATTCATATGTATGTAGGTACCTACTCACTATTCATTGTTATCAAACGCTGATACGTTCCGTAAACGATAAGAAAATTGCATAATCGTGTACGAACGGTTTTTATCTTAAAATGAGTTTAATTAACGTTTTATGGCACGTAAATTATAGTCATAGTACCTATCTAATTAATATGAAAATTACATAGCAAGTAGGTACAATAAAACACAAAACAGGTACGCCCAAAACATGTTATGTATAACATGCGTTATATGCCATCTGTGAGATATTCGAAGAACTAAAATAGACGGCTAGATACAACATGTTCCTTAGTTTCCGCTTAATGTTTCATATAAAAGTGCAATACCTACACGGTCAAAATATATGGAACAAAAGAGTTTTTTTCGCTGTTCAGAATCATGTACTTACTGAAATCATGGTAAAAGTTTTTTAAGTCAGTATAAATAGAGTTTTCAATAGTCTACCCATTTTAATACTTTACTCTTTGATAGTCGAGCTCGAGACCTTGGATGATGCTAATAATTTTCTATTCATTGAACCAATTGCCTGATCTGATTTACATTTCCCGTCATGTGATACTTAATCGGCACAATATCGTCGGCGTAGGTGGAAAACTAAATAACTGCGATTTTGGTTAAATTGACTTTTCACCATTTTCGTAAATCGCAATTTTCTCCAATTTTTTTTTGTTATTTAGTTCTCTCCACCTACGCCAACGATATAAAGATAAAATAAGTAGGTACCTAAATGATAAGGTAGACAGGTGGAGAACAGTGCTTGAAAAAAAAAAGGTTGGACAGGTGCAATAGAGTTCAGTTTAATAATAATGGTTGTAACGAAGGAAATCGACACAGATTGACCTAATTCCGGTTATTGCCGCAACTCGCAAAGCAGGATTATTTTATACAAATTCGGCATTTTTTTAATAGCAGGGTCATTGTGACACGATGCCAATAATAAAAAGGGAAAGTAGTGTAGAAACACCAGAGAATAGTCGAACGGCCTGGGTGAGTTGCCTGGCTGATAAAAAGAAGTACTGTGGCAAGTTATTGTCCCCTGCTGCCCGTCTTAAAAATCTGACTGGGATTGGTAGAAGTTTAGTTTGTTTGTAATTAATTGGCAGGGGCATTTGTAGGGTAAGCCATAGTTTAAAAATCCTAATTATGGTAAAGCCCTAGAGTTAGAACAGAAGGTTCGCAATGTTTAATAAGCAACTAGAACTAGGAAAGCAAGAGGTAGTGTGGTTGAGTTTAAAAATGAGTTTGCATTGCTGTTCAAAATATTGACCAGAGATCAATAACATAAGGCGCAATATTTAAATGTTTTACTCTCCTTTGTCCTTCAACTGCGTTAGAATGTTTATTAGGTATACAATATAAACGATATTAGAAATCGAACAATACAAATATATTCATTGTTTTTGTTTCTCATTTACAATTGGGACCCTAACTAGGAAAGGTGAAACCCACATCAAAAGTAAAAATGATTGATTTATAATTATAAAGTTACATTTATTACAGTAATAAATTATAATAATTGATATAAATAAGGTTTAAATAATATACCCTCATTCCCTTGTGACATGATAAAAATTCATACGTAAACATTGATTGGTAAAAATTGTTCATAGGCTACACAACAACCTTTGTGTAGGTAGTCATTTTCCCAAACTTTTCTTAAGATTTTCAGCAAGCTTATCGATAAACTCGAAAGTTTCGTAGTAGTCTGACCTCTTTGTATTGTTCATACCCTTAATACAAATAGCAAGATCTTTAGTCATGATTCCAGATTCAATTGTGTCGATGCAAACCTTCTCCAAAGTTTCGGCAAAGTTCTTAAGTTCAGCGTTGTTATCCAAATGAGCGCGATGCAGGAGACCTCTGGTCCATGCAAAGATTGACGCAATCGGATTGGTGGATGTCTCCTTTCCTTGTTGATAGAATCTGAAATGCCTAGTTACTGTACCATGAGCAGCTTCTGCTTCTACAGTCTTTCCATCAGGGCAAATCAGAACAGATGTCATTAGACCCAAAGAACCGTATCCTTGAGCTACAGAATCTGACTGCACATCACCGTCGTAGTTCTTGCAGGCCCATACGAATCCACCTTCGGATTTCATTGAGTAAGCAACCATATCGTCGATCAACCTGTGCTCATACCAAATACCAGCGGCTTCGTACTGTGATTTGTAGTCTTTTTCATAAATTTCCTGGAAGATGTCTTTGAAACGACCATCGTATTTCTTAAGAATAGTGTTTTTGGTGCTCAGGTAAAGAGGATACTTCCTCGCAAGTGCAAATTTAAATGAAGAGTGAGCAAAGTCAATGATGGAGGCATCAGTGTTGAACATACCCAGGGCGACACCAGCACCCTTGAAATCATTAACAACGTGCCTGATAGGCTCACCCTTGGGTGGCGTCCAAATGAGCTCTAGGCTTCCTGCACCAGGTACAACGAAGTCAGTAGCTTTGTATTGATCAGCGTGTGCATGACGGCCGATAATAATAGGTTTTTCCCAGCCAGTAACGAGACGCGGAATATTTTTGCAAATAATAGCTTCCCTAAAGACTGTGCCGCCGAGAATATTACGGATTGTTCCATTGGGACTCTTCCACATTTTCTTTAGCTTGAATTCTTCTACTCTGTTCTCATCAGGAGTGATGGTCGCACATTTGATGCCGACATTATATTTCTTGATTGCTTCAGCACAGTCAATGGTTACTTGATCATCAGTCTTATCACGGTTTTCCATACCCAAATCATAGACGTGCAGCTCGATGTCCAAGAAGGGCAATATGAGCTTTTCTTTAATCAGATCCCAAATAATCCTGGTCATCTCATCACCGAGGACATCAACAACGGGTCCAGACTTGATTTTCGACATCGTGGGAATCTGAAATCAAAGAAACATGTTTGTTAAAATATGTTTATTGGACGAAAATATAACGAAAAAAACAAAAAACCACGAAATAACTAAAAACGAACTACTTGGATCTACCTAACTTGCTTGAAAACAAATCAAACTGAGAGGCTGAGGTAGAACAGTCAAAGAGTTTGTTTAAATGGTACCTAGGTTCATAAAATAAAATATTACAGAACAACCCGTAAATTAACTAGCAAGATACGTCAGCTTATCAATATAAATTATGTCAACATTACCACGTATTGGTGTGATGACCTTGGTAAGCGCTAAGCGCAATTCGTGTTAAAATAAACAAAATTCGTAGAATACCTATGTACTCTTAATTATTAAAGTTCAAAGAATACATTACGTAGGCCACTATGACACAACGGGCAGACAAGTTGTTTTTAAACTAACAAGTTTGTTAAATATACAGTGTTCCAAATAGTGTCAAGTCAAGTCATAAAAAAAAATGACTCCACATGCCAACATGCCAAGGGGTGTGTTCCGCGGTTTCTTGATAGTTTTTTAAAATTGACTCAAAAATTTCGACTCTCGTTTCACTCGAACATAAATTCCTCCTTTTCGATCAAAATGTTTGTATCTTGAAGAGGAAGATGATTATTTTTGAAAGAATATTTCATATACCTAACGAAAATTGCAAAAAAATATATATCTGAAAAAGCCGTGTAAATATGTACATATATAAAGATCGTTTTTTTTTTTAAAGCAGTTCCCATGAAATTAAAAAAAAATATTACAACTCAATAATTATCAACAATCGCGGAACAAACATGGCGTATTTTAGGATACCCCTGCCCTGGGCACGAGAATCTTTTTCGTTGGTAAGCGCATCACTTGAGAACCGCTGGTCTGATTTACCTATTTTTTGTTTTAAAATGTTCCTAATAGTTCGAATCAGGTTCTTACGGAAAGAAAAATTTGAAAAGTTACTACAATAACATGTTTTTGATAGGATCTGAATACTACATACATATTTTGAACGGTTATTGCACTAATGTGTTATGTTATGTATTTTATCTTCATAAATGATGTAATAAATTGATTGACAATTGAGTCCTAGAGTCCTATTTACTATCCTGTGAATACTACTAACAAAATGATTTATGAGTCCAGATAATAGTGAATTATTTGATGTTTCTAAGACGTCACAAATGAGTAAGTAGTAGGTATGGTCGGCAACAAAAGTGTAGTAACACTGCTACTTTTACACATCAGCTGTATTTCTTGTATTTTCTGACATTGGTAAAGGAAACCTACATATATAAGTCTGAAATCACCAAACCACGTTGAGTAAACATGGGGATCAATGCTCGTGCTTTCTCTGTATGAGAAAAGGCTTTTGCCCTGCAGTGGGACAGCTGTAATAGTCTGGTATTATCATATTGACACAAAAATGTTCAATATACTGCTTTTCACCATCTACACTAATATTCTGAAGAGAAATATTTTTGTTTGTAATGAATCTCAAAAATGACTGGACCGATTTAAAAAAATCTTTCACTCCTAGAATGCTATAACTGAATGACATAGGCTATATTTTATAAAGACATCACGCGGGCGAAGCCGCTAACGGAAGCTAGTTTCATATAAAATAGCATAGAGTTACTATACTTTAAAATTTATTTCTGATCTAAATTGAATTAAATATTGTGCTCAATAATTACGATTAAAGTGTTAACCAACTTTTGTTGCTGACTGTACTACTGATTAAATAACGTTCTAGCTAAACATAAATTATGATAACAGAAAACAATAAAAACAAAGATTTATCTCAGGTCAATAAACTAGTTTCTAACAACAAGGCCATAGAGAACAACATAAAAACAAGAAATACTGGTATGGTTGGCAAATCAATTATCTTGTTAAGGATCACAGATCCTGAATGGGTTTCTTTATCCATGTTCTGCTCAATTAGAAGTGATCTTCGTCTAAAACACACTTCTTTTGGTCTCAATAGTTTGTTACTTTATATCATAATATCTAGAAATAAAAGTATCAGTCACAGGGTTGTCTTAGGTATGATTGATAGCCATCATAATGGTCTTACTGCTAATGGGCATTCAGTAAAAAAATAATAAAAAATAAACATTGAAATGCCTAGGATATTTTTTCTCCAGGGGGGCCATTTCCAAAAACAAATAGAATCATGACTAGTCTGCTACAGATTGGGAGATAATATGCCTAAAGATAAGCAATGATTTGCAACTTTTTTTGAAATAAATATTATAATATGCTTTGGTGATCACTATCTACCTACTTATTAAAAAGTGTGTTGGCTCACTAGAATAACTTGATAAAAAACTCTTAAAATAAATTTCACACTGAAAGTTGATTTTTCTAAAGTAAGTAATGCTTGAACAGATGACCATTAGAAAAGTAGGAACTTATTTTTTATACTTCTGATAGGGTTCTCATTTTCCATTCAAAAGTATGGTAGGTAGGTACCAGAATATTTAAAAAGTAATTCATAAATTCAAATGCAAAGAGCCAAATTTAAATATCTACTATGGTAGTACCTAGTAACTGATAATTATTAGCTTGCAGGAAAATGAGGACTTGTTCTAAAAATACCTAACCTGTACACCGACATGGAATAATAATTTCACATAGACTACAATAAATTTTTGGTTTGTGTGACAATATCAAGACTATTCAAAAACACGAAAACAAGTTCGTGGCAAAGCAAAGTACAAAGTCCGAAAGGCTTGAGTGGAAGGCTTTTAAAAAACTACAGAATCCAGAAAATACTAGTCGGTAACAATCTAAAGACCTAAAAATAGGTTTTTTACAAGTAACCGATATTATAAGCTTGTGGGTGTTATCTTACCAATTAATATTTCGTAAAATGATGTTTTGTTAACTGATCACGTCGTACTCCACCCACTTCACAAACCGGACTGCAAGTAGTAGCGCTAGCGGTTAGCGGAGTTAAGCGGAGTCGTACGTACGTAAATGATATCATGATATGATATCAGTTACGAACTTGTCACACAAATTATTTAAATGATTAACATTCGACGAATGAAGGACGCGTAGTTTAGTGTTTTATTGGCTTACCTTTTAAGATAAGTTCACAGAGTACTTTTTAATAGTTTTGTTATAGAACTATTTTAAAGATATCACGATGGTATCAACTATCAACGTACATACGTCAACACTCAACAACAAACGTAAAGGAAAGAGAAAGCAGATGGAAGGAAATGCACATCTATTACTATACTCTATGAAATGCACTATAATAAAATGCGCTCGAATTCCGTAACCAGAATCTTCGTGGATTGACGCCGACTAAAAATAAAATTAGTTACGTGGGAATTTCAAAATGAATACTTAATGTATTGTTTTGATTAAAGTTAAGCGAACCTAAGCACTTGAGGTTTGAGATCAAAATTATTATACCTAATTAGCGAGCGTATCAGCGTAACTTCAACTTTCAAGGTAACGAACGAAAGAAAAACTGAAAATAATGAAAGCTCAAAAGCTATGGTGTCATGTGTGTTTATTCATGGCACAGAACCATGTTGTCATGTGTCATGTTAGAGAACTAAGGAAAAACGTTGACGTTTTAAAAAAAAACTCGGTTCTAGTTCTACGTCGGTGCTGCCATCATTGCTCACTTGCACAGCAAAGGGAAAGCCAAAATGGCGCTGTCGTAGCTCTCAGTACTCTCAGTAGTCGTTATTTTGTTTTAGCGAAAATTACGCGTTGTTGTGTTCATAAATACTCCGAAATTGGAGTCTACCATTTTCCGCAAGACCCTAAAATTATAAGATTGTTGGTAAAGATTTTTTTTTACAACTTCGTCAAGTTTTGAACGAGGAAATATTTAGGGGGAAGCGTCAGGGTAGCCCGCGAAATTCATTTTTTTTATGTTTTTTGCATTTTGCAGGTCAGTTATTAATTAAAATATGATTCGCGGCCGTAACAAATATGGTTTTACTCAATTATAATCATTACAATCAGCAATACAACTCCATAAGTTAGCAAAGATGTCAAATGTCATGATTTTATGAAATCATAACATTTGACACCTTCGCTATCTATACCTGCACCTTTGCTAATTATAATGATTGTAATTGACTAAAGCCATATTTGTTACGGTCGCGAATCGTATTTAGATCAACATAAAACTTGACACTGACCTGAAAAATGGAAAAAAACGTAAGAAAATTTGAATTTCGCGGGCTACCCTGACGCTTTCGCCTTGAGATTTTAAATTCGGACACTTTCCATGTCAAATACTGGATTAGAAAAAACCGGCCCAGTGCGTGTCAGACCCCGCACAATGAAGGGTTCCGTAGTTGGGATGAATTTATCTCAAATAAAAACTTAACATTGTAGTTGAAAAACATGTTCTCTCATACATTCCAACTGCAAATGTAAGTTTGTATGCACAATATTCTGAGATTTCCCATGTTAATTTAAGACCATAGACTTCTCATAGGTTTTCCTGTAATCTATGAGTATAGCCCGTGCAATCCACGATGACGCGCCCCACTCCGCGATTACTATACTGTAAGCTGAACTCTAGTACGGCGCGGAGCGGAGCGGGGCGCGTCTTCGTGGATTGCACGGACTCAAACCATTCTCTGCAAAAAAATAGGCTCAGTATTTTCAGAGATAAGGGGGTGTCATGTCAATCATAGGGGAATGGTATATTTTCATCAATTTTCTTATTATTTTAAAATGATAAAATTAATAAGTGTATTTGAGATCCTGTGAGGATCTCAAATACACTTATTAATTTTATCATTTTCAAGCCCTTTCATTTGATAAGTAACACGGTACAGTTACAATTTTTTTTATTGTTTGCCCCCAAAGGCGACCCCATATTCAAAATTCCTTTATTTATGTTACACGTCCGGGTCAGAGAAATTCATATGTGTACCGGACATCTTAATCAGCCCATTAGATTCGGAGTAAATTGGCTGTGACAGACGAACAGACACAGACACGAGTGATCCTATAAGGGTTCCGTGTTTTGCTTTTGACGTACGGAATAACGTGTTAACTTCCTTGAATAGTCGAATTATTTACACAAATCAAATAAATTAAAGGGGTGATAGACGTGCGAGATAGTACGCGTACTTATGGCTAGGCGACCTTTCTCGCGGTTTGAAATTTTGTTGGTAGCCCGCCTTGGTTTGTAGTTTCATAAGTCTGTCATCGTCGTGAGTTGCGAGCCACCATTTTGTTTCGACATTTGTGTAATCTTTGTTTAGTTTGGTTCAGAAAATTCGACAACATCGCGATACAGTGTGAGCAAGCTTCACGTGTCTCACCAACGGCGAGCTGAGTAAGCTGGCGAACTTAAAAACCGCGTACTTTAAGTTCGCACGTCTATCACCTACTTTAGAATAAATTGAAGCTCAAGGTTTGACTTTGCTAGTTTTTATTGAACTTGGCTCTATTTGATTCACACCATAGAGCTATTCATTTCTTTTTGTTCATTCATTTTAAAAATTGGCAACACTGGCACGTATACCCCGCCCCGCCATCGCCACCAGCGTTGTTATCGAAACGGCAATCCACGATGTATTTTCGGAAAATACGGCAGGCCTCTCATTGCCGTATCACAAAATACAGCAATTGACTAGAGGTTAAACGAAACGTTTTTTCACTAGCCTAATGAATTAAACGAGCATGAAACTCTATTATCTGTCACCTGAAGAGGCTGTGCGGCACAATAGAGAAAAAAATCATCAATGTTGCCACTAACCCAGAAACTACCACGAATTGTCAAAACTGAAAATGACCTTCAAAAAATCGATGGCAACTGATTCAAAATCAAGGTAAAATCAAGGATACTGTACCAAGTGCGTGACATGTGCGAAAAACAAGGAGAAGTACACTCTAGATGAACATGAATCTAAAGTAATAGAAACGATAAGAAACCTTTATGGAGAAGAAACAAATGAGGAGTAGATTTTTTTAAAAATAAATACGGCAATTTAGTATTTTTTCCCTTAAAATACGGCAATCCAAACAGCAGCACAAAGCACAAAGTTACATGCTCTGTGGACAGCAGCTCAGATTTTTACGATAACAACACTGCCGCCAGCCCCCCACCACACCTCCTCTCCGACTTTGTTGAATAGCTTTTGAAGCTTTTTTTCTGTTTGTTATAAAAAATTGAACATCCAGGATTCCCAGAAAGTTTAGTTAAATAATTGAGCATTATTATACTGTTAACTCGAGTGATTCTTCAGGATCGTGAATGATCCCTCGGGTATTCGGTTATGAAAGTCAAACAAAACAGTCTATGACAGGAATTCGACATGGTGGTGCAAAAGAATTGGAATAACGTAGATACTTCGCATCAGAATCCAGTTACTGAGAGCTCCAGTGGTACGTGGGGCTTCCAGGCGCCGACCAAATCATTGAATGCTCGTTCTAACACACCGAACAATATGCAAGCGGTAAGATAAAATCTCTTATAACTTTGTGTATTGACCATGAAAATGTCAGTGAGTAAATAGCGAATTCGCGTTCTAGAAGACTTGTTTTGTAAATAAATTTAAAACAGAATGAGTCTGTTTTCCTGAATCAAAGGTTAGGTAAACTAACATCTGCATTTTCATGAATAGGTCATGGAAATGCATAAAAATATCTTTAATTTTATATTGTCTAATCAAGTCCGATAGGAAATCTTGAGTATATATTTTTATTTGTTCTGTGAGCTAGCCAGAGCTTAAATTTTAACAAGGATACTTAGATGTCCTGCATTCATAGTTAGAATAAAATTAAAAAATAAAGATATTCAATTTAAACCTGCTACATTTATTTTACTCAATTTGTATTTTTGATGGCCCTGATATTTCCAGAAGCAGCCAGTTACTCGGCAGATTGCCATAAACACATTGGCGGCTATGCACAGAAGGTTCAGTTTACCTGGACCAGTGCAGCCACATTCCAGACCTATTGCGGAGTTTAGAGCAAGTGCCAACAAGTCTTTGGACATGTTACGGCAAACTATTCAGTCAGCGGTCACAAGAGAAATAGATCAAGTGATAAAGAAATATTTGGAGGTAAGTTTGTACAAATAAGTGGACTGTAGTAGGTACTTTGTTGAGACTGATAAATATTTACCGATTTGCATGAGTAAATACATAATATTCTTTATCTAATAAGTTACATAAACACTTGATGACTTGATTTTAATGACTCTTTTATACTGATAAAAGAGTCATTAAAATCAAGTCATCAAGTGTTTTTGAACATTTTGCGTCTTTTATACATTTGAACAGATTTTTTTATTAAATGAACTGAACTTATTAAAAAATCTGTTCAAATGTATAAAGAATATTATTATTAAAGTATTATGTTTCAGAAATTCTTTGTACCCGCTGTCAACAACATAAGACTGAATTTGGGTGATGAATCTGTTAGTGAAGATCAGGTATTATTATTATTATTTTAAACTGAAAACAAATATTTTTTTATCTGTATGTCAATTTGAGTAACAGCAGAGTGTGTAACATTTATGCAATCAAAACTATAAACAAGAGAACTGTCTCAAAATTACTCATTTACATAATTTGTTATCATTTTCTTATCACTTTATTGTAGAATGTATAATTGTATGATATTAATTGTGGTTTGTTTCATAGGTGAGAGCAGTATGTCGAGCTATGTTGGATGCCACCCGTTTACTGTATACAACACCGCCTCGGCCAGCACAGTCACCATATGAGACCAGTGATTCAGAATCCAGTAATAGTGTTGACTCTAAACTTGTTAAACCACCTACTGTAAGTAAACTAATGAAGTTAAAAAAAAGTATATGTAGGTATTTTATTGGTCCTTTTCTTGAGAATATGTTGTTGAATATACAAAATACTGCAACAAAAAACAAAAAATAAAAAAAAAACAAAATACTGGTATTTAGCTTCATCCGGTTAGACTGGAATCCGACCCCAAAATATTTCAGAAAAGGCTAGGCAAATGATGATATTGAATAAATACTTTTGTGACTCTATGAGATATTTAAGATTCACTTGTACACAAGAACACTCGAGTAGCAGCTACTCGAGTAAGTGTCTTGTACTTGTGTAAGTACTCATACACAACTACTGTAATACTTTCTACTTAACGAAAGATGATGTATGCATTTGTACCAATGTACTAAGTCTACTGTTTGCATAACCAATAAATGTTCAAAACATGTTCAATTATTATTCTTGGTCAATTATACATGAAATTCTTGACAACAGTTGCAGAGCCCATGCCCTAAAAGAAAGGATTCCGAAAACGACATTGACATGACTATAAAACGGAAGAAGATCAAGCAGGAGGACAGCACAGACAGTGCATCTTCATCACCATTGCCTTCCCCTGCCATCAGAGACCCTGAGAAGTGGAACCCTGCTAGATTGACCCAAGAAACACTGTTTATTATGGGGTCTCATGCTCATAAAGTAAGAATCATAAAGGGTTTATGTTAACATTATTTTTAGAGCTTTGTTTGTATAATGTTTCCATTATTTTTAGAGCTTTGTTTGTATAATGTTTCCATTCAGTCATTGGCTGCCTGTTGTCTCCTAAAATTGCTTATGTACTTAAAGTGTGTAACTTTAATCAATCCCTATGAAATATCATGGACGTCTTTCGGCTGAAATAATGATGATGATGATGATATCATCATCATTATTTCAGCCGAAAGACGTCCACTGCTGGACATAGGCCTCCCCCAAGCACCGCCACTTCGACCGATTCTTTGCTTTTCGCATCATCAAACATGTATATGGTCTTTCAAACCATTTTTGTTAGAACAGATGGATGTTGTCCATCTTCTTACCGAATGACACTATTTATTTTTATTTGAAGAAACGTAACACAGAAAACAGTCTTAGACATTGCATGGGTAATCCATTGGGGAATTCTAGGCGGCTTTCTGGAGTGCTTTACTAAAACAGATAAAAATTTCTTCTTTCAGTTACTTGGCTTAGGTCACTCTCGTGGCCGCTTGTATACCAGACATGCTGGTTTACTCAGATATCCAGCTGACTCATCAGATAAGGAATGGATTGCCAGCCATAACTTGGTGAATGCTGTGGGCGGGAAAACATATATCATGGTAATTATTATGTTTTATTTATTTTATTGATTGATAAGATTATCATTTTTGGAGCTATAATTTTATTTAACTTTGTCTCATTTTCAGGTTTTGGAAGACATTGAAGAACTTGCCAACAGTGATGCATACAAACACAACTCACTCCCTATGTTGGGAGAACTGACAGGCTTCAAAGTTCCTCTGTTTATGCTGAGGAAAATAAAGGCTTATGTTCTTAAAAGAGCCCTAAGTGGCGACATAAGTAATGCCAACAGCCCCCAACCTTGCACAAGCAACATACAAGAAGAGGACAAATACAAAATAGAGGACATCAAAGTTGAACCGAATCACGACAATTTTGATAGCAACAGTTTTGACGCCAGCCAGTATATTGGCAACGGTGAAAATAGCAGAGACTTCTCAGATGTTCCGATGATGAAGGAAGATACAGATTTCGCCGATATCAAAGTCGAGGACATGGATGACATGAAAGTTGGAGGAATAAAAGTCGAAGATTTGGACGAAATTAAAATGGAGGAGATGAAGGATGAAGATGATCTCATTAGTATTAAAGTTGAGAATATGGATGACCTTGATGTTGATGGGATGAAAGTAGAAGATATAAAGTTGGAGAATGACGATTTCTCACTTTGTAAAGACCCTGAGGATAGTCAAAATCATTTGGTGGATGGCTTGTTAGAGTCAGACATCGAGTTTTTGAGCAGTAACTTGGGGAACATTGAGAGTGATGCTGACGCGAGGAAGGCAATAGAGAAGCTGACTGGAGCTAATCCTGATACTATCACATTGGTTGGTGACGAATTTGATTTGGGAACTACCTTGAACACTGGCAATGTAAGTTGTTGCCTTATGTACCACAACAGGCGTCTAGCATTTTTTTTTAATTATTCTTTGCTTATACTAAGCAAGAAATAAAAGATGCTAAACTAACAACAAGTATTCAAACTTTCAATGCTCACTAAATCATTTTATGTTTTTTTTTTTTCTCTTTGTAGTTCTCAGTGAATCAAACAAAGTGCATCACAGTGGCGTCAACCACAAGCGGCATAGTGCACCGTGTGCCGGTTGCCCACATCGCCGCACCTCCCCGCATCACTGGCAGCACTGTGCATTACTACACCAGTTCGAACATCCCGCCGACTGGGCAGAGGACCGTACATCATTTGCCGCAAGCCACTGTCACCATACAGAACATTCCTGGGACTACTTCGCAGGTTATTCGTGGGTGAGTGTTTGATTGCATTACGTTTATGTTAGGCGTTTATTCGGAAAAGAGATGATGGTGTATGAGGTTTGCCAGTGTAATGTTATCCTTTCCCCCTTTAGTTAGGTAGATTAACTTGGAATTCCTGCGTGCAAATCTGGTTACAGAAACTACGCCCTAGTCATGCTGATAATCTACAAAAAATACAAAAGTAACGTACAAGCATTCGCTCGTCAATACGAAGCTTTAGTAATTGCCAGTTATGAATTATTGGCTATAATGTTAAATTTTCATTTGTTTGCAGAATACCAATCAACACCAAAGGTACATTCAGCACAGTCATGTCTCAAGGTACGGGCAGTACGATCATCGGCTTCGGGACACGCACATCCAACGCGACCATCATCGGCACTCCGCAGTACGTCAATGTCAGTTCCAAGTCGTTCCCCACCGGGAACATTCTCCACAACGCCATCGTTTCACGGAACATCATCAATCGCAACAACCTGACTCCTGCTTCGAGCGCGACCTTCAACGTCACCGCGGTTCGCCCGATACTACACACGTCCACGCCAAAGATAAGTACAGTCGTCACAGCGAGTTCTACAGACTTCGACAGTATTTCTACTACCAAAGATATGATCGACAATGCATGTAATTCTTCTGTTATGTTAAAGAAAGTTCTTACTTTAGGCAGCGCGGGAGCCGCAAAGTCGTTTATGATGCATAATACGCAGAAGGTATTGTCAACTGGATTCGCGAATGGTGTTACACCACCTCCGAACGTTACTATCGTTAGTTCAGGAACCAGCGGTGGTTTGCTGAACAATAATAACGTGGGACATTCTTCCGCTAATATCGTAAGTCCCACGTCAGGCACATTGAGTGCTACCCACGCCACTCTGTCGGCTTTGCTAGCGTCAAACGCTGAAAACTCCCAAAAGAATAAGAAATAAATTCCAGGTTCCATTCCATAGTAGTACCACATTACTTGATCTCATTTAATTACTAAAAAAATATCTCCTTAAACTTTATCAAGTGATATAATCGATGAATTGATGTTTATATTTACATAGTATCAATATAATGATGTAGCTGTAGATACAGTGCAAATGTTAATGTGCAGCATGTTCTGTAATGTGTTTCCTGACTGCAGGCTTAAATTAGTCGAGAGCCCTAAGGTCACATACCAAGTTGGTATCAAAAGAATAGCAATCGAAGCATAATTGAAAAAAATAAGTAAGTAATTAAAAAGTGTCCTTGGATAAACTTCACATGAAACTATGTGGGAAGTACTTGTACTTGCATAGTAATTTTTTTCCTAACAAAGTTCTGCCATAATATTTCTCGAATTCCATCCTGATAGATGAACTCTGTTGTATCAACGGCTTCCATTTAGGATACGGGCCTAAATAATGCCGATGCTGGCTTGTGTCTCTTGGGCCTAAGTGCTCATAATGTCACGAGCGGCACGCGCCAACGTCAGCGGCCATCAACGCTCGTCGGTGGCCGCGGTAGACGCGTGCCGCTCGTGTATGTGAACACTTAAGACGCTAATAAAATTCAAACTGACAAGCTCATATCCGATTCCTATAATTTACGAACCGTTATTTATTCAAATTAAGACTTGTATCTTTACCATTATTGAAGCAAAGACCTCATACCTTTGCATAGTAGACCCTCCCATATGGAAGTAGCTATCACAGGTAAAATTTGCTTACGAATCTATATGCCCAGTTTGGCAATAAAAAATGCTACCATTTTGGTAACATAACGATTCGTTTTAGTTTATAGGAACCAAGCATTAGTGAAGTTGTTCATGAGGCCTGAGATATACAAGATGAAATTAAATTAGCTGAAGAATGTTCACAGACGTGATTGCTATCTTTAACTAATCTTTATTCGGCGTTGTAAAACAGTACATAAAATATGTCAAAATAAACAAACCATTAAATATTATTCCCTAAATAATTTACCATTATTATACCTGATTCTTTTGTTAGCCAAGCAATAAATATTATGAATGTTTATACTACCTCTATGTTACCTGAAAGTTATTTTAGTAGGTAGGTATTGTGTTTGTGTACTAAGAAGTACTTAAGGTTGTGTGATTACTTGTCGGAAGTACAAATTGGGATTGTGCGGAAAATTAGTATTATTTGTAGTGATATACTTCGACTTTATTATTGTTAAGAACTATTATGCATCGCTATAATTTATTGAGAATTGAGGTTTGTTTACACTTCGATTAAACAAGATCAAATTCTCTAAGTACATATTTTTTTTACCCGACTACTAAGTAGGGATAGTTGGACGTTTGATCGTATTCAATAGCTTGACAGTTTTTGGTCAAAGGATAAGTCAAAGTGTAAACAAAGCTTTATTAAGTTAGGTTGCTTAAAACACGTCTTGAAGAATTGAAAATGCTGGGCAAATACTTCAAATTACTTTATCAAGGTGTGGTAAAAAGTGATTGACTATATAAGTTACGTTAGGACTAACAGATCTCTCATAATTCCTTATTAGTGTTACTGTAAGTTACTTTTTCCCTATTAAGTAGTACTTTTTTTTAAAGATTTCGACAAATTCCCTAAACTTCTATGTAGACGTTTTTACCCATGGGTTATTTTCTTATTTATTTAAAGTATATTACGCTAAGAAGGGGAAACTCCCACAGTGATTCCTTTTTGAAACTGACTAGTTATGAAAATTGAATAATAAATATTTTTTTAATACTGTTTTCTAATAAATCAAGTGATTCTATTTTTGATGGGATTTCAATCACTTATTTTTTATTTAGACGTTTTTATCTCGTACTTGAGGGTTTTAACTTATGTTTCCAGTATTTTTAACACAAAACTAATTAAAACTTTAAAGTACTTATTAGATTCTTATATATTAGTGTATAAGTAAAAATAGAGGTTAATTCGTAGTTAAAAAAGTTGTTCAAGATAGGGTAAGAAGTTCTTCAAGTTATCGTCAAAATATTTGATGTTCTTTTTTATTTATAATGCGGTTATTATTTATTTTATTTAAATATTAATCTAAAAATGTGCCAAATATTGAACTAAATGTGTACCTGTGATTATATTTATTACGCTTTCTTACAGAATTTACACATAGTGTTGCTTTCAAACGTATATAACGATGCTTTTGCTTATAAATGCAGACACTGCCTAGAGTTCCTGTCCATAAAAGATCGCAATCATAAATAAAATTCGAAGGTTGTAATGTAATTTAATAATATAATGTCGCTTGTTAATATAAGGCATTATTTAATTTACTTTGAGTTAAAAGTATTTCAAGTCTAACTGCTGTTTGTTCTGTGTGAATCTTAGGTAGGGAAGCACTGGTAATTTACATAAGTTGCAAACATTTAAATTATTTATTTTGTGCAATGTATAATATATAGATCACTGATTGCACGACAAGGTGCATTAGTCTCAATAATAAAAGCATTATATATCTTCTATATAAATAAAAAATGAAATGCTGTTCGTTGGTAAGCACATCACTTGGGAACGGCTGGACCGATTTGACAATTATTTGTTTTAAAATGTTCGTAATAGTCCGAATTAGGTTTTTATGGAAAGAAAAATTAGAAAAGATTTCCGGATATTTTTCAAATTCGGGAAAAAGTGAACGTCCTTTTTCTATATGAGTTAAATTACCACTAAAAATAGACAATATTGTTGACAAGCCATCTATTGGGTGAGTTAGTATATAATAAAATAAACTGGCCTACTTTTTAGGACTACTCAGAAAATGATCTTCATATTTAAAAATCGAAAAAACTTCTGTGACTTTTTAAAAGGGGGTTGAGTATAGTAATTCCATTGGAAGGAATACTAGTGAAAACATTTTAATTTATTTTAATTACGCTTCGACCGTAGAGATGTTCGTTTCCAGTCCATTTATTTATTCAACTTTATTGTCAATAAGTTGCAATAACTATAATTTTGCTAGGTTTTGGCGGCTATGATTTCAGCTTTAATCATTATTTGCTTGCAATATTTTTTTTCTTAAGCTTTCGTGCAATGTTACGTTTATTTATTTTTATTATTAATGTTAGTCTGCGCTTTTTCATTGCAATATTTTTTTTGAGCAACGGCTTTTTTATTTGTTCAATGCCAGCCTCATATTGGCCTAGCTTGCAATAAGTATAATATTTATCTATTTATAAATTTTTAAAACGAATTTGGCAAAGTTTTGTCTGTTTTATGTTATTTTTAGATAAGTTGAAGTTACATACAACGTTTTGTTATTATTTATGACTAGATTATTTTTGATTTTTCCAATGATTATTTCGGGATTTAAAAGGATTCTTGTGAGTGCTGTGTTGTTAAATGGCTGTGTTTTCATTCTAGTGATTAATATTTTTTGTTGATAGTCTCTACAGACTTCTAACTGGATCATTTTGAAATCTAGTTTATCTGAGACTAATCTGAAGCACTTATAGGATAATTATGTATGTACCTACTATGGTTGTCGTGGCTGTGTGTACTCTAGATGTAATCATTGATGTACTTATTGCCATTTTATGTCTGAATGTGGTTGTTTATGCGATATGTACTTTTAATCATAACTAGTGAAATACTTTGATCTCTAGTATAGTAGGTATTTTATCTAGCAGTTTATTGTAATAGTCGTCTGTGCGGTAATGTCTTATTTCAAGGAATTAGCGTTTTTTTTTCATTGTCATCGCGCGTTTACACGTAGAATTTCTCTACCGTCGAGAGTTGATAATGTAGTCGCGAATCGCCAAGCGATTTATCGTACTCATGTGTTTACATTCATCTTGTAACCGATGCTTAAACACCGCTCATGGTAGCCTGTTGTGATTGGTTGGCTAAAATACCAGTAACCAATCACGTGATTTGGCAACATACATAATCAATTGTGTGTGTAGAGTATGTTTCGGGAGTCTGGAGTAATAAATAATAGGTTTCACGATTTGTAGAATGAACCGCTGTATAAGCATGATATTAAACCGTCCTAAGATCAACAAGCACTGTCATTGAGATTTTGAAATAGGACATTAGCGGCCCAGTTTTAAATATAATGCCAACGAATCTCCATACTGTGATTACTATGAAATACGCTCATAACTATAAGCAGTTTCAAGCAATTTTACATAGAACTTTTGAACGTTGCTATGCTTGCCTAATAATTGTGACTTATAAAACTAAGACCAAGTACACTATAGTGCCGATATCGCTCTGTTTTTTTTTTACACACGTATTTACATTATTTAAAAACTATCAGACTTAAAATATTAATAATAATATGTGTAAGTATATATATAAAAAAGGGGGGGGGGGGGGGGGTAATAATCATAGGTCATCAAAAAATTCGTCCGTTTCGTTGTATGGCAATGCTGATTCTTTGGCCAAAGAATAGGTCAGCCCTCTGGTCACGTGAAGAGTCGACTAGCCGCTTGGCGATGTCTTGTAAAACTAGATGGGGACTCAGATATAATGAAATAATGAGGAGATTCATTGCTCATATTACCCACCGGACGAAGACTGCGTCTTGATATGTGTAAAACTAAGTTTTCTCATAATGATGGAATATATCAGTGGTTTGGCGGAATGGTCGATAGACCGTAGGGGGTAGAGTCAGATTGACTCCCTAAACGCGTATCCACCTAATTGGTTTTGACTAACGTATCAGTTACATATATTTTAGAATAATTTTATCGCCTTCTTGCTAATGTGTCCTCCACTGGATGGATGTTGGCTCTCCTAGAATAACGAAATATTAAATTGCGCAGGGAAAACTAATTTACAACTGGCTAAGTTTCCAATTTAATAACAGGTCCAGGAAATCTGCATATCAGTACTGATATGCAAAATATCTTAGACTTTACTGATTCAAATATAGCAAAAATCGATCGAGGAAAGAGTGATATCGGCTCTAGAGTAAATATAAATGACAACAAGTTTGTGATGTATCCAATCAATGCCAAATATAACGTATTCAAATAAGAAGTAATGTAATAAACGATATGTTTATCAATTAATTTCTGTTGTATGATTTTGTTTAACTTTCTCTCTATCTTAACTAAACCTATTTCATCGATATTTGTGTAGTTTTAATTAATCATATTATTTTTAGTATTTAAGGTGTCAGCTGATATTGCAATTTAGCAATCATTTATTTAAGGGATAAGTTATTAGGTACCTACTGGGTAATTGAGAGGGGCCGACGCACTGATATACATTGGAAGGTAATATATCTTAATAGCAATAAAACACGGTTAAGCCAAATTGATATGACTAACATTAAAGGATCCACTGTTTTTTGTTGCAATTTAATTTGGTTGCTTTATTCAAACTGAAAGGCATGAACCTTGTAATTATTGCTACTAAGGCTCGGCAAAAACGAGCCACCGACCACAGCCACGCAGCTGGTACCTCTGCTGCGGTGTTGAGTACTGCTGTAGCGGGTGGTCGCCACCGGCCGCACGTTTGCGACGAATCCATAAAAAACGTATGCATGTCAACTGCTTGTCGCCGGGGTACCGGTGGCTGTGGTCGGTGACTCGTTACGGTTTTAATCTAATGTTAGATTACCTACTGACATTCGCTATAACTCGTGAGAGTGAACCTCGTCTCGTCTGTCTAGCAACTTCACTCTGAATGCCTTCAGGCTATCACAGATGTGCCAATAAAAGTATATACAAAAACTTACAAAAGATAATTTAAACAAAATCACCTAAAAGTCAAACTTAATAAAAATCATTGCTAAAACGGACCTTATGACAAATTCAGAAACGTTAACTAGTACATAATATATTATTCAGTGTAGGCTAAAACTGAATCCGTCTCGTAAAATATTTTGTACGACAGTTTAAGCTTTCCCAAGTTTTACTGAGAGAACAAGTTATTCCATATTGTTGAGTTTATAGTGGACGGTTTCATAATGAGGACGTTATAATGTGAAAGAAGAAAATTTTGAGTGCCATTTAAAAATGTTTTAAGTGGAGTATTTCCTCCAGACATTTTTAATTTCTTTTTAAAAGTGATGTCCAGATCTTATGACAAGTACGTTATGGGCGTTATGTACCTACGTAAAACGGTAAAAGCATTTTTTTATAGATGGTGATAGATAAGTGTATAATGGGAACAATTTTCGCCCCTGATACTGCCTGTCCAGACGTACATTTAAATATTGCCATTCGCCACCGCGGAGGCTATTTTAATGCTCGATATAATGCTCTAACTACCTCTTACGTCATCTGGAGGAAGAACTGGGTTATTCTATTCCTGGTTGCAGTTTAAATCGCAGTATTGATCCGAAACGGATGATGTGAGCAGTGGTGGCCCATTGATAACGACCACGACTTACGCCGTGAGTTCGAACCCAGGCAGGCGCCTTTGTGTAAATAATTTCATCACCACTATTCTCAAAACGGTGAAGGGAATCATCGTGAGGAATCCGGCATGTCCTAAAAACAAAAATTCGAAGATCTACCAACCCGCACTGGGCCCGCAAGGTAGATTACGGCCCACTTTGGAAGAGAGGAGGCCTGTGTCCCAGCAATGGGAACATTATAGGCTGATTATATATTGGTGTCGATTCCCTTGTTCACAAACTAAACTAAATTTAAGTTCAGTGCATCTTTTTCTTTCTATTTCATTAAGAAAAGGACAGAAGATAAATTTTAGTTTAGTCCTGTCAAATTAAGACTATATGGATTATATTTTTGTACAACCGCAACCACCACTGCAACTGTATCTCCTTTTAGCGCTTTCATTTCAACCTGTCATTTAGCCGCTACTGAAGTTTTAAATAGTCCTCGCCTTTACCTACCATCGAAATCATGAAATTAACGGATCTTCCGTCCGACTTGTGAATTTATTAGTAACTTTTACCATCTTTTTACATTAAAATTTCAGTTTAAAAAACTGGTCAAAACTTCAAGCTTTCCAACTTTTTGTGTCCCGCTCTCACTCGCACGAGGCAATTTCTTGTCTATATCATGACCATTTAATTTAATTCAACATTCGTGCTGCTATAGATATGTCTCTGATTAAATCCCTTAATCACTTCTAACAACATAGAAGGAGGAGTGGTCTGCTTTATTCTTAGACGGGGTCAGCTCGGCAGATTTAGTTTCCGTATTGATCCGAAACGGATAATATTTGTGTACGTGCATCCACTACCACTCTTCTAACCAATTTTTTATTGTTGCATATCTGCATAGTATCCGGATAGAAGTTTCAACGGCATGCATGCTGCTCGTCATCGGAAAACTTCAGTAAGGTACACTCACTTCACGTTAAGGTCTTTCTTTATTCTGTAGCAGAAGACTGCTTCAGAAAAAGCAGATCGATCACAAAATCACATCTGTTCCTTTACTTCTGGTACTTGGTCTGCCAAAAACTGTTGTAATTAACAAACAATGCGAGAATTGAAATAAGTATCAAGTTAAGGAGACCGATTCGCGATAGCAGTTTCTCGTCTTTAAAACACGAAATGACAGAGCTTCCTAGTCTTGTGATAAACCCCACCATCGTGCAGTTGCCTATTCATTTGAGCACTGCACTATTTTCTCTAACAAAATCATCTGCAGAAACAACTGGGTTACTCTATTCTTAGGCAGGCCAGCTCGACATTTTTAGTTGCAGTAGGTATTGATCGCGCGATTTAAAATACAATGCAGAGGATCTATTTTCGTTTAGATTTTAGCGACGTCGAAGCTAAAATTTTTGTCACAATATTGTTCAGAAAGTTGGTTGATACCTACATCCTCCCATTTTCTTCGATAACTTATTAACGTAGAAAGTTTATTTTACGCGTGTTGACTCTATACACATTCCACAACCCTTAGGAATAGGCACAAGTTTCTCGTTTCCAAGTGACAGAAGAAGTGCATGAGTCCTGTGCATTGGTAACATCTCAATAGCTACCAACACTCATAGTGGTCGTTATTGGTATTCGTTACGATAAATATCCTGTACAACTCTAGTCAATTCTGACTCAAATACCGTTTTAAGCAGCCAGCTCCCTCTTCATTGTTTCTGACTAGGTAATCTTCTCCACATGAGCAGTTTTCCTATAGCTCGTGTCGAAACGAGAAAGAAAAGACTTGCCTTTGTCTTGCATAGGACTGGGCTCTGGGCTCAGTACGTACATCCAGTCTGAATAACAAAATACGGGAGAAATTGGGTTGGTCTATTGTTAGACCGGGTCAGTACGGCATTCTGGTCCCAGTATTGATCTGAAGCGAATGATATTTTCAGCTCAGCCGCAACCACTAACTGGAATGGTTAAATTATGTTGCCAGACATGTCTCTAATTTGGAAATAGCCTAGAAGCCTAAAAGCTCTTAGTATACCAAGGTGACTGTAGCTCTCCTTAAAATTGGTTTTCGTAATTTGATCTTTTTGTTGCTGCGATTCATCAAAAATGCTTGTTTAATTATTTTTACCACCACATCCTACTTTTACTCCTTTTCCTAGGAAAAAACACCTAACAATTCTGATGTTGTTGATGCAGTATGTGGGTTTTTAAATTCCGTCTTCATTGATGTCTCAAGACGCGACGCAAAGACGCAATTGTAAGGGCGTCTACTTTTTGTATCGATAGTATCATTACAATATGACTTCTAAAACTTTTTGCAACATTTGTTTTAAATATTCAGTTTATCGTATACGATACTGCGGCTGAATAAAATAAAAGCATAATTTTTATATTTTTCGATTAAGTAAATTCACCAAGTTACGAGTTTTTAATCCATTATGCTATCGTCGGCAAACTTTTTGCGCCAACTTTTACAGATTGAGAGATTACAAAATATGCTATAAATATGTATTAAACAATTAAATAGATACCTACCTATGTATTTACAAAATTTATTTTCGCAAATGAATTTGGAATACGTATAATTTGGTTCAACTCTACAAATGCGAAAATAAGTTTTCGTGTTACATGTCCATATATTAAGCGGTCGTAGCGGCATTCACTTCGTAGCGCGGTGCTACGAGCGTCTGACAAGCCACTCAGTGACGTCAGCTATAGAGGCTTCGCGCCGCTACGACACGATCGGCGCTTAGTGCGTCGGAATTATTATGATGCAACATTTATATAATAGCAGTTATGAAGGGTGTAAGAAACATGTAGGTAGATAATTTGTGTTTTTATGTAAATAATGAGTGCAATGATGCCTGATACCAAATATCAAGTAGAATATTTAGAAAAGTTTTGTCGGAAACTTAATTATTAATATTAGTTTCGATAAAGTTTGGAAGTTGGGTGTATGGGGTGGTGGTGCGTGTAGGCGCGCGGTGGGCGTGCTCTGGGCGCGGGCGGGGCGGCAGCGGGCGCGCGCGGGTGCAGAGGGGGGGCACGAGCACGTGCTGCGCGCTCACGTGGTGCTGCCGGCGCGCTGCTCGCGTCCGTCGTGCTCACCGTATGAATAATTGTGTACGGAGTGAATGAATCGATGCGGCGGTGGCGCGGGCGATGCGGGGCGCGGGCGGGCGGGGGTGGCCGCTGCGTGGAGGGGTGCGCCGCGGCGCGCCAGTCTCGTGCCGGTAGTCGGTAGTGCAGCCGAGCGACTCCGGGAGCCGTCCCCGCCGCGCCGTCGCTCGCTCGTAGTCGTAGTGCGCCGCCCGGCCCGCCCCGCGCCGTTGGCGTCCGAGCCCATGGAAACCCAGAATCAGGATGTGGCCAGAAGCCCCGCGGAGGTGCCCAACGACCCGGGGTACGTCCCTAATCCCGAGAAGCCGGCTCGTCGCGCTCTTTTCAGTGACTGATTGATATTGTTTATCTTGCAGGAAGATGTTCGTCGGAGGCCTCAGCTGGCAGACTAGTCCAGGTACGCTCGTCGGTCCCTGGCGCTCCGCCCGAGCCTCTAGCGGAAGTGCATCCGATGCACGAGCCGGCGACGGCTGACCGCCCGCTTAGCTCGCGGAAGACGCCTCCTATGACCGTGAAATGAGAAACGCGGATCGTTTCCAGTGACGAAGTACCGTGTCGGATACATAAACACCGGTAAAAGTTTGATAATCAGCTGATTACTTAACGTGTTCAGAAGTTGTCGTTGTCGGTGTGCAGAAGTGGTGCACGTGATAATATCGGTGTGAGATGCATCCAGAGGGTATTTAAGGAGTCGTGAACGTGTGTAATACGCTGTAATTCAGTTATGTTATCGGGTTGTATTGGCAATCAGGTGTGCGGCGGCGGCCATGCCGGCTGCGCGCGCAGGCTCAATCGCCTCTCCGACCTCTCCACCCCATGGGCTTGCGAGCTATTTTAGTTCTTATCACTAGTAAAATTAAGTGGCAAATTCCAGTTACAGTTTCATAGCCGGCTTTTGCTCCAAACAGTTATCACAACATAACCTCAATCTCAAGTACGTAAAGCTCGGTACCGGCGCGTTTCCGTCAGGTCGACTCTAGTCTATAGTCTATTCATACTTAGTAGGGCAGGACAACAATTGGCTTTAAGTAATATTTTGTATTTGATAATAATTTGTGAACTATTTGAAATACATAAAGAAATAGTATTTATTGTTTTATTCCAATCCTTCAACGCGGTTAGGGCACATCAATCAAAATTTAAATTTAGGTTCAAGATTTTTCCTGAAATACTGATAGTTCTAAATTACAATATTAAATAGTACTGTTTATTTGCGTGTCCTATTTACTGGGAGTGCGATGAAGTACCTACATCAATTCTGTAGCGCGTACAAACAAATTAATTGCGCGATGCACACGCAAAAGGTCCGGTGCGCGTGCGCGAGTGATTTGCCGCCCGCGGTATTGGGTCGTGCGCCCACGCCGCACTTTGATCCTCAATATCTATGCCAACTTTGTTCTTCTCTGGAGATATCTAGGGCGCTGCATCAGCGATTACAAGCAAAACACTCGAGATATTATCGGATCTATCATCGATCGTGCGCTCTATACCGGGAACTGTCAGAAATGAGCTCACTGCAGTGCAAGACTCTTACATCGTTAAAACCGAACGGTTTGCAGTCATGTGTTACTACAATATCGTTTTCAGAACTACTTTTAGACTTCTTTTAAATTGTCTCGTGGTGTCTTCCACGTGATTTTCATTTTCTGCCAATTTTCGTTTACTGTTCTCGTTATAATGAGCCTAGTTTTTCTTTCCGGTTCCGAGCCAACTTTATTCTTAACTAAACACGTTGTCGCCGGTTAACGTCCTGCGTAGAATTTATAAAGTATTTAAAAATTTAACTGAACTGACGTTGTTTGTATAAGATGTTTGCACCTTACCGGAGTTAGTGTGATAAGATAATTTTTGATATTTGTATCACGACACACGGACACACCAACTGTTATCGCATTTTGATAGGGAATGAAGCGCCCTAGACTCTTAATCTCAGCGTTACAAATATCAAGTCTTCGAGCTGTCCAAATTTTTCACAATAAAATCAATCACTGCTTTTGATAAGACTGACAGGTACATAGTGCCGTACAACTACGTTCGCGTTATTTCGCAGTTTGAGGCTTGTTCGCGCATACTTATTTTAATATTAAAATTTCATTTTCAAAAGCATTCAGTTAGAAAAAAACTCAAGTCATCCTCTAATGAAATTCTGATGAAATATTTTCAACGCGGAAGTAGAGTTGTTATCAGGTAGCATCCAAGTAGCTATTCAATAAATAAATTATATCTAATGACTAAAATAAATTGGCTGACAACAACGACATACCACTGTTTTTGTATTACTATCTCAGTAATGTACCTATTACATTCGCTAATGCGTTCTCTTGATGCTCTCATGTTGGTAGATAATAATATTTGGAATGGTATGAAGGAAGCGCAGGTTATAAATATTATTTCATTCATCGAACGACTTCATCTAAATTGAGCTCTATTAATATGGTTAGTAAGAACTAAATTATTTTCCATTTACATCCGGGTCTTGCAAGGAAAATCGGTCAACTGTTCCATTCATCAATATATTATTATCAACTAAAAACGAACGGTATGGAGATTTGAATGAAAATGTACGGTAAACCCATGTCAGTTCCCACGTAAGTACCTACATAACACATTGTATAGATGAGACCCCTAAATGTTGCAACTTGTTGCTGTGTTACAAGCTGTTAATCAATTTCATAACACGAGACACTCGATAACTAAACTTTGTACATTATTTGGTATCGAGTTTTTATGTCTACAACTAATCATAAAGATATTAATGACGAAATTGTAATGGTCCACGTTAATTTTGATACTGACACTGATATGAGAAAACAATAAGAACGTAAATAGCATGAGAACGTAACTACATCAATTATACGTAAAATATTTAGTGGAAGTTACATCAAAATGTAATGACATTTTAATGTCCCTAGATGATACTTTCCCTCGGTCGCTTTTGTCAACCAATTTTTACTACCTGTCTTGCCGTCAAATCTATCAATTGTTATAGGCACTCGTCACTCGAATAATAAATATGTAGACTAGGAAATGGGACAAGGATAAGTAATTTTAGCTTATATGTATTACTAAACTAACTCATTATCGCTTGCACTGTTAACTGTTAAGACGGCTACAGTAGCTAAAGTGGGTGTTTAGTTGTCGAACAAAAGATTATTCATTATCTTATTTGAAGCGTCTGTGGTATCATTAACATGATACTTCATTGCACAGACTTGACTAATTTTAACAGAAACAGAAACTCTGAAACTTGACTGCATGCTGCGACATAAATATTCATATTTATAATAAAGTCCGTTATTTAAAGCATATAATCTATAGTTATCATTTGCATAATTATGTCGAAGTTCAAATGTTGCTGGAGAGGTAGTGTCGACAAGGATTAGAAAGTCTTCGGCCTATAGGGCAACGAACAATCAACGTATCATCGCATTTATTTTTTAAGTCCTCTAAGTACCTACCTACTTTTGGAGTAGCTATGTCACTGTGACTTCAGACCTAAAACCTTGCATTTGAATTGCTTATAAAGAAGAAGAATCTATTCAGTCTGAGTATGCCAAATGGCTTCCTTCCTCATTTTACACCACCTTGTCTTGTCTGGAGCTAGTCTCGACCGTCTTCGTGCACAAAACGTCCAATCCTGAATATACGGATAATTGGGTAGTTATAAAAAGTTCCCCTAGTTCCCTTAATAGTATTCCTGAAATAAACGAACGAGTTCGCTTGAAGTCCTGAAATTGATGAAACTTTTAGCCTTACCTAGAACCAATAACCAAAAAAGTCTTTCATGTCGCCCTAAAACCATTTGATGGCTAGATTACGAGAGTAACGATTTAAATATTGACAAATCTCCATAACTTTGTTTCGGTAATCAATGCACGAGTTTGCTCGAAGTTCTGAAGTCTAGCATTGTTTAAAGTTTGAGCTGTAAACAGTTGATGACTGAGGTTGCGTGCTCGTTGCCCCTAACACAATACAGATGCAAACGGGATCGACGCCGGACTCGTTACGGTTATTATCAACGACGATTGTTTGCCTCAATCGTGCTCGTGCGCACTGCGTCTTTACTTTTACTAAACCGTTTTGTTATACAGTTCCCTTTGACTCTTTTATGAACACGCTTCACGGATTCAATGTGCACTTGATGATTGGAAATGTTAATTTCGATAACGGTACGCGCAATTCAAAGATTAATGACATCTTACATGGCGGCTTTTAGAGATTTATATTATTGTCACAGAATGATAAATATCACTGAATGTTTATACGTTTCAAGACAGATTTAAAGAGATAATGAGTCGTTGCTTTTGAACTTTTTGGTATTTCCAAAATGCAACAAATGACAACGATATGTTCGTCGCATCTATCTATGTCGAAAGCAGTTCTATTTTCATTTCAAGCGGAGTATAATTTTGTCCGCAGTATAGATGTACCTAATATTTTTATCCTGCTTCTATACTTCAGCCAAAATAAGATTTTCAGGCGATAACTTCAGCTTGGTATAACGTAATTTTTGCATAGATAAACTCGAACAATTCCTTTTAAATGATGGAAATTATCATTCAATTTCCCGTGAAGACAAAAGCTCGCGAACCCGTTTCGCACTCTGAAAGGGTCACAACTCAATTCCTTAGTCGATTGCGAGGAATTCACCTTCGTCGTCATCTATTATTAATCCAGAGATTTTGCATACGTTGAATAATGCAACAGCGAAGTCTCTGATGCAGAACGAACGGATTGTCCTTATTTAATTTCCACTTTGAGGGAGGTTCGCGATGACGTAGCCGACTCGCGAACTTAGGTACCAATCAGGTGCAAACTTAGTTCCCAATGAACGTTACTTGGCTTGGAATCGGCTCCACTAATAAGCACTGATGCATCTGTGCACTGCAATGTAGGTATTTATCGGGAAACCGTCTTGGCGCAACAGGAGTGAGCGGTGGACAAGTGTCTCCACTTCGAAGAAAATAAGATCTTAAGACGGATTTACTAGTGCAAAACGAAACAAGGTAGATACGTCTGGTACAGACGCTACAGCTACAGGTGCTTTACCGTTTAAAGATTAAAATGATACTCGGCCTTTAAAAAGCGTCGAAAATTGTGTTGTAAAATGATTAGCAGAAGAATCGGTAAGAAAGAAAGAAAATACGTTTATTTGCGGTAAACATGACGCAAAAAAAAATACACGTAAATAACAAATTGGAGGAAAATATGCGTCACATCCACGCAAAACGGCTATCGCTCAGCATAATGTTGCGACCTCATGCGAGACAGAGCCCCAGCGCTGATTAAAAATCCATAAAAAAAGCAAAAATCCTTACTGAACAAAAATACTTAGGTACTTAAAAAAGTAAAAATCCTTACTGTATAAAGTTAAATAAAAATCCTTATATAAAGTTAAATAAATTATCTTGTCTTAAAATGTAATTCAATTTCTTTAACAAAGTTTCTGTCAGTATAACTACTTACATTTGAGGCATGGCTCTATAAATTATCCAAAGTAACCATCTGAGCGAGCGTGCATACGTCCATTATTTACAAACTTAAAATAGTAACTGCAGCGATTCTAAATCAATGCGGGTTATTGAAAGCCGCAGGTGCTCATCAAAGCTTCAAAGCGCATCGGGCTGCATTAGCCAGAGAACATTATTCCGAAGTATTCCATTCCCGATTGATCAGACAGGGAGAAGATTTAGCAAGTGGTCAAAGAGGAAAGAGTGCTCACGGTGAAGAGCCAACCGCATTACGTGGTATAATCCCTCTTACAAAGCGTACGGTGGTCGTATGTGAGCAAACAGCAGTTTGGGAGTCGGCTAGGGACCGGATACACGTTTCGTTTTGCCCAGTTATTTCGGCCTGGCCGCAAATAGACATGGGTGTGCGTGTGCGGACACTTCTTTACAGAACATAAATCAGAAAAGAAAAAAATAATATATCATTGACTAGCGACTAGCTTTTAGCGAGTGATGGATGGCAGGGCTAAGGTTTGTTTGCGGTAATATGCGTCACCACTAGTATTCGTATTATCTGTTGGAAAAAAATAATAATTGCTTAATCAAATTATGGTAGAGCTATTTGCTTTCTTTTTTATGGCACGAAAGCTACCGCGGTGCGCAGGCGCAGCTTCCCGCTCGTAGTAATAAAGTTTTTGTTGTAGTGTCGTGTTGAACGATTGGAAGCGTAAATAAAGAAAACTTGTTGAGAGTACTAGTGTGAGATGCGTCCGTGGTGATAGATAACTATTTTCATTGTAAATACTCCGGAGATTTAGTAGAGTTTTATCTTCTTCCGCGACGTTCAAATAACTTTATGATTTCGATTTCATGTTTTACACAAAACGTTGTACCTACGTCGTGATGGCCACTATTATATTTCTTGACTTTTTTTCATCGAATGTTGATTGACCTGACAACACCATGTGGTTCATACAAGTTACTAATAATTCATAATGTCATATCTATTTCGCTTTATTACACTTTTTTGTCTGCAGAAACATGTTTGAGTAAAGAATTATTGTTTAGGCGCATTTTATGAAAATTGCTTACTTACATCTTGCCAACACGTACGTCGCTCGCTGAGAATTTAAATTTTATCTTATGTGATTTAAATAGTTCTTATAAATCTTATAATAATTGTTGAGAACCACCTAAAATTATGCTAGCGTTTGATATTCCACTATGTCATTTATATTTATGTAGAAGCCGTTCGAATGTTTGTAATTTTCCCGGCGAGGTCGACAATCCGGCTCGGTATTCTTGTTCGTATTACCTACAAGGAGTATTTCTCCGGCTTGCATAACTCGTGCAATCCGTGCATCCAGACGCACATCTGGGAACGTTCGGAGACGACACACGTCGCTGCGTTGTTGTCATTACTCATCTGTCGCGCACACGACTTCATGCTACCGACCCGCTGTCACAGTTAACAAAATGTCACATTTCACAACTTATACTCACAATAACAGACTTTAAAACTTTGGCAGTACGACATAATTCGAATTCCCAAGTTTTTCTATGTTACGTCCACATGAAACTTGTTAAACGACGGAGCAGCGTGTCTTCAAACGACATGCTAATTGACGGCGGCGTGAAGCGCGGGCTAAAAGCTACGACTATTTTTTTTGAATTTTAGTCACGGTGTGATATTTGTTCTCCGACCAACTAATAGAAAATGCTCTCGATTTTGACGTTACGATGCGTGGCGTCGCATTACAAGCGAAATATGCTCTTCAAAGTAATTACAGAGCAGTGACACGTTCTACAATGGAGAATGACATTGTATTATGATCTAAGAACTAATTTATTAGTATGACACGAAATCGTTGCTTTTAAAACGTGGTCTGTCTCTATGGTGAAATAGGTACAGTTTATTAACGCGTTGTTGAGAACCAAAACATTTACAATTTGGTCCTAAAGCAGTGCGTGCTATCAGGTTTCACAAGTGACGTCCGTGAGGCAATGCGTAAGAACGTAGTTTTTTCTGAGATAACGTTGAGATTTGATAACAGCGAACTATCTGATACTTAGTGACTTACGCGCAATGCGTGTTTAGGTACCTTTATTCAGTACATAGGTACGAGTAATGAACAGTATTTATGGTCTCGGAGTCTTGTAACAGAAGTAAACTGCTGTGGCATCTACATCGCCACATGTGAATTACGCATCAAAGACCTGACGTCACACAAAATCCTGACATCACACAAATCCTGCGTCGCGCCATTAGAGTTGACCGCGCAAACACCATATATATAACTTCCCCGACATCAATCGTTGGGCAGTTGCCCGCCAGACACGACACCCGTCTGGTCGGAGGATCCTCCCTTTTCTATAGAGGATGAGTGAACTTTACACCCTGTTCCTCTGAACTACTATTCATTCCATACATCCTTACATATTATAAAACAAAGTCCCCCGCCGCGTCTGTCTGTCTGTCTGTCTGTCTGAACGCGATAAACTCAAAAACTGCCGAACGGATTTTCAAACGGTTTTCACCAATGGACGGAGTGATTCATGCGGAAGGTTTTAGTGTATAATTCATTAAGGTTTTGTGTAAATTGGCTGAAATTGGACGATTATTGTTGAAGAAGTCGGAAAAATCATGCCGACTGGGAGCTTTACTGGCGTGCGCTGCCTAAACCGAAAAAGAAACATCAAATTTATGTTCTACGGTAATGTTCATCTTAAAAAGTTCAACAAAAAAGTCCGCGATGGCATATGTCTATCTTTAAAGGATGACCCACAATAACCATTTTTATCTTTCAGAATTTGATAGAAATTTAATTGTTATTTCCAAAGCTTTTTTGACCGGTATAGTATTAATCCTTATCCAAAAAAATATGTTATTTAAATTGGGCATTTAATTTAGATTAAGATATGCCTTTAAATCATATCATTTAAATTAATAGTTTAAAAGATAATATCACAGTTTCAAAATTACGCGGAGCAACGCGGGCGCAGCGGTAGGAGTCAATGACGTTTTCTTCTGTTATTTTATTAGGTATGAAATCTCGGTAGTACGTTCCCGTGGGATATTTTCCGACATCCACGCGGGCGAAGCCTCGGGCAAAAGCTAGTGATCATTAAAATGACACTTGGGCTTTGGTCTATTTCGCGATAAGTAGGTACCATTAATTAATTAATTGTTCGATTAAGTAGTCATGGAGAGACCAGTGGTGCCGGTGATGGTCAATGTCTGGATTTAACATTTTGAGGACTTCAGAAGGTCAATTCTCGTACTTTAAAAACGTCGCAATCTCATCACTGTGACAAGCAATGTCAAAAACTTGTTAATTTTGGGAAATTAGAGTTTTTTTTTTACAGATTGCGACTAATATTAGAATACGCTCGTTCTTAAAAATACAGGATTTGCCCCTCAGATATGTAGGCATCAAAAGGAAGATACCCAATTTGATGAAACCGCGTACTAATTCAAAAACATTTGTAGGTGGGAAGTTACGTCTATTATTTCCACTTTTGCATTCGGATAGCAGTGAGTAGGTAGATACCTGAAATCACCTCGGAATTAATCAGGTAAAGTAAAATAGATCCTCGTGCCTACACTTTTAATAACACGAATGTATTTTTAAACTGAAGATTATTCTTCTATTCGATTTTATAACCTAGACCCTTGTAGCAGAGCTTAATTTTCCATAAACATTTTTTCATAATGAAAACCTTTAATGAATGAGCTCAAAGATAAGATTACAGCAGCTCATAGTAAAATATTTATGTTTATCCACTTAATTCTTCCATCATTTTTGTTCAAACAAGATGTAGAAGTAGTTTATATAAAATTGAACTAGATTCTGAAGCATTTTAACATAATTCTTGCGTTTTCTTTTATAAAAGAGAAAAGAAATTAGCTGTTGACTTTCCGTAATAAATATTTGTCTCTGTGGTTGGAAAAGATTGTTTTAAGTCCTCCCTGAAGAACCTGCGGTGTTTGAAGAAGGATGTTAAAGCGTCTTTATTAGTTTCTCGATTATCTCTGTTTACTGAAACAAACTGATACAGAATGTTTTTCGAATTTTGTATCTTAATTAGGTACATTATGAGGATAAACTGAACCGTGATTACTGAAAAACCTCTAAGTATTACCCATGTCTAATAAAATATTCCATTTGTGAATCCTCTAATATTTCATACCAAAAGTTTTCATTTTGTCATTTATCTGTTAAGCCCCAGATTAAGAGTTTGGTAGTTTTTTGAACATTTTAAGATTAATCGGTACCTCAGTGAGAATTCAGGTGATACTGTGTGAAAACCTCAGCATTGTTCATTTGAAATTTCTCTAAATAAGCTAAGATTTGCTTATGTTTGTCCTCAGAAGAAATAAATCCTACCACTAACACTAGATATTATCAATTTCAGTAATTTGAATCCATGAAATTATCAGTACCTATAAACTTTAGGCAGTTGTCCCACCGCCGGCGATTAACGAGTAGCGAGTATAGCTAGCAACTGAAAACGGGTTGGCGAGCAGCGAGTGTGTAGTTCCAATAGTTTTGTCGCTGGGCTATCAGCGAGTGTCAGAGTGCGACGGGTGATTACTCGCACCACTCACTCGGGGCAAAATTACCGCTGTTTGGTCTCTCGGCGTGAGTTCTGACCGCCAAGCGAGCATCGCTGAGCGAGTATTATCTTTGATAGCTCTTGTCACTCAGCGACAAACTAGTGGAGCGAGTCCTCGCTGGCGGAGTGAACAGTCAGCGATCAACTATTAATAAATGAATCTCTTTTGTTTACATGGAATGTATATTTACGTTTCTTGAGAGAGAAAATAGCTGATAGTCGCTTCCTCGCCCGCGGTGGGACAGCTGCCATAGTGTCCCGTATCCATAATGTTTTTATTAGGGCATAGGTTTGCCTTACTTTATGTAAATCTAATGTCATTTAATCCATGAATTATCTCAATGTTCACACATTTAATTAGATACGCATAAATAAAATATATATTCTTAGACGTCATTGACGCAATTCGTCTGTGTGTGTTTGTAATGTATGTATTTATATTAGATGCAAATCTGTAATTGAATAGGTATGTAAAGTCAATAACGATATGGATTTTAAATTAATATTTGCTCTGTTTTGTTGGTATTGCAGGTAATAATTGTATTACCTATCAAAACTTGGACTAGGTACTTGACGTAGTTTGATCACAACTAATAGAGCTTAATTGTAGCGGTTTTTCAAATAGATAAAAAACGGTCAAATGCGAGTCGGGCACGAAGGGTTCCGTACCGCCGTACAATACATAGCAAAAAAACGCCGAAAACAACACATATGGCGATTTTTTAAATTTTTTTTAACTTTATTACTTTTTTATTATTTGTTGCTATAGCTGCAATAGAAATACACAATCTGTGAAAATTTCAACTATCTACTTATTACGGTTCATGAAATAAAGCTTGCTGAAGACAGACGGACGGACAGCGGAGGCTTAGTAATAGGGTTCTGTTTGTCACCTTTCGGGTACGGAACCCTAAAAATATATAGAAAACGAAATAGAAATAATTACGATATGGAATGAAATAGATTTAAAGTACCTACCTAATATTTGCTTGCTGTTTTGTGAGTAGATACCTACCTATTGAAGTAATAATTTTACTATCCTTATCAAAACTTGAACTGCCTGACGTGGTTTGACCACAGTTAACAAAATCTAATCGTTGTTTTTTTCCGTAGATGAGGAAAACAAAAGTAAAAAACCGTCCCATTTTTTTTCTTCAGCGAGATTAATATCATTTTTGTCGTTGCTATTACAATTTTTTAACTAAACGAACTCCTGTGAAAGCTTCAAACAAACAAAATAACTTTTTTTTCATACACTTACTCAAAAAAAAAACTTTACTAGACATTCATTTTATGACCAACTCATATTTACCCAAAATATTATTCACGGCATGAAAGAGCGTCTGAAGAACGTAGATATTAATATTCCGGACAGAGCCGGAGGAAATCACACACATCCATGTGCCGCTTTAGCCCTAGTTCTGTAAATAAATGCTAAGCGGTATTTTATTAAGTTCTTCAGCTTACCTACTTATTGTTGAGAGGAATAGAGTTGAACGTGGTATGTCGGCACTGAAATATATCTACCTACAGACTGAGTTTTTTTTGCAGGATCACTATTTCTGTTTTAATCCTTTTATAGCTGTATAGGGATTCCTGTAGTTAGAAAAATTGTTGTTGGAGATTCTTCGAAAGTTATTCAAACGTATTTTGGTCTGAAAAATCGATAGTGGAAACTGACATCTACCAACCCGCACTGGGCCCACTACCTCTCACAGAGAGGAGGCCTGTGTCCCAGCAGTGGGAACATTATAGGCTGATTATGATGATATGGAAAATCAACATATTTTCATACATTTTAGTTTGAATAAAGATGAAAATGCCTAGCCTCGTAATCGCGAAATAATTATCAACTGTCCCATACAAAACTTTAATACCTACTGGACACAAATGTCCCATACATTTTGTGTCCAGTAGGTATTGAAGTTTTGTTTTTACGGCAGATATTTTTTCTGAATAGAAAGAAAGGAGTCAAAACGATTACGATCATAATATCGGATTCTCTTGAAGATTATTGTTAACCCGGTTACAGCCACTGTCTTAATATGAAATGCCGTGTTTAGTAAGATGGACGCTTTGATCAACAAGATGGACGACTCAACTTGTCAGGTAGTTAGGTTCATATTTTATTTACGTATCGCGAACGTTTGTGACGTCACGAGTGTCACGACCTTTGATATGGCTTGAGTGACATCTTCTGATTTCTTTTCTAAGAAGTTAAACGTTTATGAAGATGTATCTTTTTTCTTTGAAATTTGTGTCTGTAAAGACTGAATCGCCGTCAAAACCAGAACAAAAGAAGTCAAGAAGTTTGATGACTGAAAGCTAAATCGAATAGCTTTTATTTTATCGTATCCATTCAAATTAGTGAAATCGAAGCAAACATTTTCATAAATATTTTCCGAAGAAAAAAATTCGAGAACTATATAAATCAATTTTATTATAAATACGACAGACCACCTAAAAAACGAAACACATTTCAGTCTAGAACCACTCCTCCAGTGAGCTGAAATTCAGCATCCCCCAACACATTACAAGTTAAGTACCAACTTAGATGAGACCCACTGTTAATTGAACATCATCAGTTAATCATCGTGCTCACTGTCATGCAATATTTAATTAAGCCTTCATTAAGTTCGATGCGGGCGAGAGTAATTACTTCGGGCATTCCAACCAGCTCTTCTTACTAACAAACATTATGACTATCTAAACTGCGGATAATGAGAAACATAATTTCTGAGAAGACTTAATAGGTAGCTTTAAATACGCTCTCTTTAATGTCTTGGCCTTTATATGTATGTGTTAAGGTTGCATTCGCAAACGTCTTTAAGCGTTAATTGGTAATTAAATAGGTGTAATTCGGAATTTACCACTGACGAATAAATTATTCCATATTAGGTAGTAAGCTAGTAGGTGCAACTTGGTACCTGTTTGGCTTGGACACTTAGCCATAGCAATAAATATTTTCATTCAATGATTATTGTCTACTTTGTCACCTGTCAAGTTATACCTATCAACCGCCTTCAAGTACAAGTTCGTTAATGATTCACTAACATAAGTGGACGTCTGTGAGTGAGGCTGTTTGAGCATGTTACAAATCTTTCATTCTTTCTTAAGCTGGTGCATCTATTAGGTATAATTCTTCGTCTAGAATAATGCTCGTTAGGTTGTGGGAAACAGAAATAGGAAACGGTTTTGATTTTATCATTTATATGCCCGCATGCGGGCACCGCATATGTCCACGCTTCAAACTATCATTTTCATAAGTGCATAAATGTTCAATGCCGAACATAAATCTGTATTGATAGAGACCGTACCTACCGTTATTAAAAATAAAACTACATCAACAAAAAACAATAAAAGGAAACCAAAATCCGAATCTAAGAATTAGCTTAAAAACACATTAGATAATTCACCAATCGGGACACCAAAAGCCGTGCAAAACAATTGGTAACCTACTCCAATTGTAGACACATGTAGAGACTCGATACAGTCTCTCGCAGAGCAAAGCCTGATTTGTCATCTTATGTAGATGAGCCATTAGAATAGATCCCCTCCCCACTGCTGTTGCAACTTACATGAGACTGCAAGCTGTCTCTCTATTTTTCTCTCATTTCGAAATCAGTAGATAAGTTTAAAGATACTTTAGTTCGTGTTTATAAACTGGTGATCCGATCTTGAAAGATTTTTCATTATATGGGAAGTTAATTTGATTAATGTGAAACATCAGTTCATTTGTGCTTCAGGATTTCTAGTCTTTTAAGATTTTGTTTTAATTTTCAAGTACTTTCCTAAAAGCATTTTCTTATGAAAGGCGATGAAGACCGAAACTTAAGTTTTTTACAGTCAGGGCTATAAAGTTAAAATCAGTTAAACTTCCGCCTTCTGTTATCATCCATGATGGATGTGTTGATAGCGACTGCTCATAGACACTATGTTTTCTAAATTAAGACACTTCCATAAACTAAATAAGTTTATTCTATGCTATTCTATCTTTCAGATTTTGCCATGTGCATTGCGTGATGAAATGGAAACCCTTTTATTATAATATTGCGAAATTATGAAAAACAGGTCTTTTTAGTTTTAAATCTCAATTCTTGCTTATCTAATGAGATTAAATTTTGATAAAATCTATAGTAGAAGTACAAAAAAAAATCACTCCGAGATTCTCAATATTCGAAGCCATCAATATAGGTCACATACGAACTCTATGTTAAAATTAAAGCCCTGTTAGAGTGCATTCAGTTAAACATGAGTATCTTGTAAGTTTGCAAGTTAGTTTACTGAAGGTAGTGTTTCAGGTGAAGCTCGGAGACGCTCGCCCACAATTAATGGTCCTTTCCGTGCACTTCGAGGGCGTCTAATGGATGTCCGCATCTCCCACTATTTTCTCTATTTCTAAAAAAGTTAAGATTGCTTCACAATTTTGGTCGTTTTACAGACCAGTTTAGTTTAGAACACAGTTCAACAACTGAATGTTGTTGAGAGAAGATTTTATTATTTGTTGCTAGAAATTGTGATTCGCCAGTCATATAAAATACTGATACAACTCTTGAAGCGACCGTTGAAACTTATTAAAACGACCCAAAAATAAAATTTCAATAAAACAGCCATCCACTTTGTTGTGTCGCCGCAAGAATCTCGTGCGCGGAGTGGTATGATAACGCTTCTTACGAAAATGTAGGCGTTTCAGATCTGTGCAATGTCCACATGATTTGAGTGAAAGTGTTTGGATGAAGGCCAAGACTCATCTCTATGACACGATAACTTCACGAATGCAGCAAAATAAACAAGTTCACTCCACATTCGACGTGATTTAACATGATTCCCGTAAAGCCATTAGCGTCTGTTTGTTTGTTGTTAATTTACTACTTACATACACATTTTATGTGGTGAACCTTTTAATTTGACTACCAACAGTTATTATAAATATTCAATGTTTAACAGAACGTCACTGTTTCATCGCAGTTTAATGTAATTCGGGATTTTGTTTAACTTTTTTTGTTTGCTAACAATTAATTCGACGCAATTCGCTGACGAAATCAAACGTATTTCTGCCTTTCAGCAGTGCCATGTTTTACATCCGTAAAATAAAATTCAATAGGTACCTACCTACTCTTGAAACGCAGAAAACATTATTACAAAAGAAATTATTTTGAAAGTATTACATTAGGAATAAAATATATAGCAATTTTCAATGTCGCTAAGCATAAACTATTCATATGGGATTGGTGCGTGCCCACAACATCAATTTTCCGTTTTATCTTTCGAGAAAATTTTCCGATTTTCACAATATTGCGTTAGATCAACATTATTAATAAGAGACCATTGACTTCTGATTACACAGAATACCTTTCGCCCTTACGTCGTTCAGACAACACAGGGTAAGCATGTGTAGGCGTCAAAACATAGTCACTTGCTATTTACAGGGAAATGCAAATATTAGTTTAGGCAAAGGGTACTCCGTAGTCGAGTGCGATAACATACCGGGAAAGGGATTAAATGTCGTGACTTTGTTACTTTAAGTGTGTTTGTAAACTCATATCAGGGACTTCATATACCTGAAGGTCTGGTTGGTGACTTCGGACGGAATATCTTACCAGAATGTTGTGCCGATAACGTTAATAGTTCAACCGTAGGTGTTCTACCATTCGGGCGAGCTGAACTAGCCTATTTATACATAATTTTGACACACATAAGCCAATTCAATAAAGCGCTAAATATACTCTTTGACACAAAAATTTTGAAGTGATTAATGTACAAAACTATGACTTTCAACGTTTGAATTTCTCCGTGCTGTTTCTGCGGATGTTTTGTTAATAAATGATGACGTAGAAGAAGCATGGTGGAATTCTAAACAAAATTGTTTCGTTCAGTAGTATAAAGCGGGCATCGACCGAATTTAACGTTACATCTATTAAAAGCTAAGGCTCTATGAAGCCTTAGTCATTCTTTTAAGTAGTGAGGCAGGTCAGCGCTGAAATGAATTTAACGCTGCTGTCTAGGTATTTTTTTCGGGCCGAGTTTGATCCTGTTAGACGCGCACGGGTGGGTTAATATTTTCAGAGGTCAGGTCCAAATATAGAGCTGCTCTTTTTAAAACTTGACTAGAATAGAGTGGAATGTTACAATGGGCGGAGACAAGTGACAATCTAGTGTTCAATGTAAATAAATAATTCGTGTCGTCCGCGTCGTGAGTGGTGAGTGACAGCTCGCTGGGCCTCAGCTGAGACTCGTTACGATAGTTTGCGAGACGATTGCACACACGACCTTTGCGCTGCGCACACGCACTGCAGCGCTGGCCTATGATAGCCCTCACTAATCCACTTAGAAACTGATACTCGTCGTCGGTGTCACGTCATTGAACTTCGTTATATAACTAATGGTCAATTATTCGTCCTCACTGGGTTCCATGAACGTCACCATCACAACACTACTTCTACCTCTACCGCGAAAATAAAACTTACCAATCGCTCGTTTGTCATACTTGGAACTTTGTTAACGACAAAAATACAAGACAAAGCAAAATCGAATAAATGCAATATTAAAATTGAATGTCCGTATTTTAGTGTGGAGATGACAAGATAAATGTTTATGCGTTTTCAAAATACATAGTAGCTCCGTAGAACTTTATAAACTTGAAGCTATATGAGAATCCCCACGTAGCTAGGTTAACATGTTCACTGCTTAACGTTGATCTGTTCGAAGATAATAAAAATCCTCGAGAAACGCAATTACAATTTCGTAGAAGTTATTACCAACATTATTTGCTGGAAATAGCAACGACTAATGACTTCATTGTTTTGAGTCTTTTCTGATCTCGTTGCTTTGTTGGCACATGCATGCGGACGTATGCAGAAATAAATAAACAAAAACTTGAGTCCATTCACTCCTCGCTGACATTTCTACGACGCCGTTTCGTGCCAATCTAACTATTTTATAGGATTCATTTTTATTGAAGCTTCGTGATGAATGCTTTCTCAAAATAGTTTTTAATAGTTCGTGTAATTTCTTTAATGAGAAGGAAACGGTATATCAAAGAATTTATTTCGGATTTCCAGTTACAAAAAGTTTGACAGTTGCCAGATCGGAAAATTAAATCGGTCAATGTTATTTTTTGTTTAGGCCTTCATCGAAATCTATTTTTAGTGAAAAATGTATAGAAGTCTAACTGTCGAGGACACTGGAGGTAGTTAGTATTTTATTTAAATTAATTTATAACGAAAATGTAGTAACCTATTAGGGGATGAGAGAACGCTATTCAATTAAAAATCCCTTGCAATAGAAGTCGCAATCAGGATAGTAACAGTAAAAAATGCCCATGTAGGTAATCTAAAATATGTACAAAATAATATTGAAGTTTATTCTTGTTCTATTTTAACTATTCTTATCTAAATACAAACTCCTGCGCAATTAGCTACCTACTCTTAATAAAATTGTAATCTTATATAAGTAGTCACTATTTTGTATGAAGGAACCCAATATTGGTGGGTACTACATAGATATAGTCATCGATATGACTTGTGCAGTTGAATGGCATTAAATAACCCTGGATGTTGTAGACATGCATTTATCTAGCTTAATTACACCGATAAATATAAATATTAAATGTTCTTATTAGGTAGCTCGTGGCTAAGCAATAACAGCCGCACGGTACGATCCATCAGGTTAAGCTATACTTACCAGGGTTGGTCCGTTGATGGGTGACCATCTTTACATACCGAGACTTCTCCGTGCCTCGGAAAGCACGTTAAGCCGTTGGTCCCGGCTGTCATTCGTGGATCTTTGACAGTCGTTACGGGTCGTCGGAAGCCCAAAAGTCTGACAACCAGGGGTATCGTGTTACCTAGTAACTAGGTTGTGGAGGTCAGATAGGCAGTCGCTCCATGTAAAATACTGGTATTCAGCTGCATCCGGTTAGACTGGAAGCCAACCACAATATAGTTAGGAAAAGGCTAGGCAGATGATCAGGTAGGTAAATACTGAAACAAAATTCTGTGTATATTCTCTGCATCTTTAAAGTACGCAATATGTTTCATAACTCCCAGAAATTTCTGAATATAATGTACGTATTGCAGTCATAGTATTTCATTTTAACTGAAAGCCAAAAATCCTTGAGATAAAACAAATGTACAGATATAGGTATGGCTGGCTCTATATGGCTTTCTCTACACCATATATTTTACATACTTATGCATTTGCTGGCCAATATTATAATTCAAGAAACATTGTGTGTCTTGTTTCTGCAAATAAACAGATTCTTATGCTGGGGCTACATTGTCGCGATAAAGCTAACTAAACTTCGCGCGCTATCTCTCGCACATCGCTCGACGTCTCGCTGAGCAACAGAGAGCGCACGAAGTTTAGTTGGCTAGGCGTTACCTCGACATTGTAGCCCCAGCATTAGCGACAAAGTTTCGGGCGAACTGCAATAAAATCTAAAGTAAGGTTATGTTTTTCACATTGACGTTTCTATTTTAAAAGATAATATAACATAACGCCTGTATTTCCCGAAGGGTTAGGCAGAGGTGTACCTACGGTACACCCACATTTCGCCAGTTATGTTTAAGTCCCATGAAATAGGGAGCGAGCCCATCGCCATCAACCGAGCACAAATTTAGACTCCGGGCTGCTACTGAGAAATTCTAGCTGGAAAAACCAAATGCCATTTTGCTCGACCCAGGAATCGAACCCAAGGACATCATGCTCAGTATTAACGGGACCACTAGACCATCGGGGAGGATTTAAAAAGATCAGACGAATATTTAAAATTATTGTCGTTACATTTTCATTTTAGTCATCATGTGACTTGCTAGATTATGTGAATCCAATACGTTGGTCGTAAAATAAAAGTTAATGGCTGCAAAGTTTATTTTGGACACAAAAGCATGTCAAGTCGCGCACAAACAATTTATTTAGTTTTAGCGCAGTGTTTACGTGAGTGTCACTGTACTTTCTGACGCGTTTGTATTTCTCAAAGTGATTTTTCCCGTCTCTATGACGTAGAGTTAGTGGTTATGACTATAAAGGTCCGTCTTTCTGGGTGGGCTCATTTTGACATCCCTTTTTTGATGAATGCTAGTAAAAGTCTGTCAATTATTTTCATAATATTCACCACATCTATTTTTTTAAAGTTCTTTCTGTGTTTCTATACTGTGCAATAAATCTTAATTATTTTAAAAGGAAATCTACGACTTACAAGCATTTATTTGATAGTCAATATCAAGGCACTTCAAAAGCTAAAGCGTCGTTTACTGCCGTGTCCAAAAGCTATAAAAGGGTGGCAGTAACCCGTTCAAAATTTAATATGTGGCGGCCATAACGTTCTAGAACGAGTCAGCACAATTCATCCTACTTTGTTCAAAACAAGAACTTGGCACTATTTCTAAAATGGCACTGGGAAGAAAGATTTCTACCATAGCCATGTCGCGGTAACCACCATGCGGCTTAAATAAAAACGTTTGAATAAGTCTCTTTAACCACAGTAGCCGTGTATTTTTTGTTTATTTTCCACACTTATCGCACGATAAGTATCTCGTATCGCGATATTAGTTGTAAATAAGTCAGATAGTTGGGTTACAAAATGTTCCATAAGGTTTGTTAAATGTCGCCATTTAATCTACTTTTATGGTCGCACTGATCGCTTGTTTAAATGTCTACTTCGAATAAAAACACGCAAATAAATACTGACAATGCAAATGTGAGTAGACTATTCAATTTAAAAATATATGATTGTGAAAATTGTCACTGCTATCAGTTTAGCTTTCCGCGTCGCTTTCCGTCAATCATTTTCTATTCAAACTCTTTTGAAATATGAACGAAATTTTTTCCTCACTTTTCGAACGTTCTAAAACGTAACGTGCATTCCTCTACTCATAAACTGGAACAGTATTTATTTTCAAGGCAAACCACGAAGCTAAAATATAATTTTGTTATATTGTACGTCTATACTAAAGTGTGAAGAGAGTCAAACTGTTTCAAAAATAGCTGTTCGTGTGACACCGTAAATCTCTGTTACGATGAAAGTTACTGTGTAAATCATCAGGCCACGCGCACGCGCACACTTAATGGCACATTGAATTTTATTGCACACTCGTAATAATAAAATTATGACATACATAACCAGTAATTAACAACGGGACCGATTATAAATAAATAAGATAAAATACAATCAATCTGTTTAGCCTTTTCCAACTATGTTGGGGTCAGTTTTCTGTCTAACCGGATGCATCTGAATACCAGTATTTTACATGGAGCGACTGCCTATCTGACCTCCATAATCCAGTAACTGGGTAACACGATACCCATTGGTAAGACTGGTTGTCAGACTTTCGGACTTCTGACGACCGGTAACGGCTGTCAAAGATCCACGAATAACAGCCGGGACCAACGGCTTAACGTGCTTTCCGAGGCATGGACGAGTCTCGGTTTGTAAAGATGTTCACCCATTCACGGACTAACTGCGGTAAGCGTAACGTAACCTGATGGATCGACCCGTGCGGCTGTTATTACTTAGCCACGAGCTCCTCAAATAATATAAAACACGCGCTCTTGTTTATTACTTTAAATAATACCGTGTCAGATGTTGAACAACATTTATAAAAACACGTTTTGGGTTGTTATGTTACTAAACCGCCACATTTGACGCAACAATACGATAAACGCATAACGATTCTCAATTAGTAATAAACCGCTGGCGAACCGCAAGTCTGCAATGCATCGTGCAGTGTAAAATCAAATTATTAGTACCTTCACAATATTCCGTTTATATTTCCGCGTAACCTCTATTGCGTTACAGCGCGCTACAATTCAACTGCTATCCGTTAATCGCGTGCATTTACAATAGTATATTAGTTTCGCAGGTAAACACACATTTCATCGCGGCGGCACGCGTGGTTAACGTTAACTTAATTTAATAGAAGTGCCCTATCGTATCGTAATGATATAAATCGCGAACGCAGCGAGCTACTAACAGCTAGTTTCCAATGAATGGGTCAGTAATCATCTGCATTTGAGGCCATTATCTCAATTGGCGAGCGCTCAATGAGCGACGACCTCCAGCGCCGGACACCGCACCCGAGCCGTCGGTTGCTCCACAATGCTTGTTTGTTTGCTTCACAATATGCTTTTCTGCTCGTACCAATTATTTTCCCAACTAAGTACATACCGATCAACAATTCCAAGCGCTGATTCCACGCAAAATAATGTTATGACTTATAGATGCGCTTTGAAAATTAATGAGTGTTCTATCTCATTATTAATTATAATGTTGTTATCAATATACCTACGTAATGTGAATCTAGAACACATTATCTAGCACTGAGTAAATCATTTGATTATGACCGATTCACCTATTTATTTATGGAAGACCTCTAAACAGTCGCGACATTTAACTTTGTAAAAGACATTGTACTGAATGTACTTACATTATCGTTTAATTGCGTTGATATTATTAGGTACTATTTATTGGTTTTCTATTGCCGTTCATTTACCAATTTTTTCATATTTTAGCTAATTAACTTTGCTCACATGATTTTCCGTCGTCAACTGTTATTGTTTTCGATCTATATCCTTTTCGCGACGTGTGATGTATACAACTTGTTTTATATTATAAATACTAGCGTAAGTAGTTAGATGATACTAATGGATTTATTAATAATATACCTGTGTGTCTTTTCCAGGTATCTACCACTTAGTATTAACTCATAAATGGTAATATTTATTGCGACAAATTATAATAATTCACTTCTTGTACTGTAGAAGTAAAGTATTTCTTATTTAACTTCACTATTGTCTCAGTCTGTTATTGTGTATTACGAGCAACAGCAAGTATTAGTTACCAATTGCTGCAATTGTTAGAAAAAGGTGTATCTACATTTTAGTCTTTGTGTTTTAGTTTTATAGATAGGTATATGTATCGATAGTACCGAGTAGCGGCCCTAGCGTTTTTATTTCAAGTTTTTATATTTAGTAGATCATGTCCAATTGAATTTTCTTTTGAGTACAAGCAAACACAAATGTACAACCCACTCTATAATAGCTTTAAGAGAACAAACCTAAATCTTCCTCACTGAGAACCAGTAACGTAAATCAGCATGTTAGTAGTAAGATGCCACACCCCAAAGCAATATCACGGAGTAATGATTGAGAGAACCCCTGCCTATATTATAAGAACAACCACTGATATAAGACTTACTTACACGTTAGATTCACGGAGAAAAATATTTTTCCCAGGGTTACGCAAGCGGTAATTGTGGTGGAGCACCTTAGTTGCCATCTTCCGAAGTTTGGTAAGTGAGGCACTCCATTTATACACAGTCTGCCCGACGTGATTCCGGAGAGAAATATTTTGTCGATTGTACCGCTCATGCCCTGTTCACACAGCTTATTGACACCAACAGAAACAGTGCGGAACATAGCGCATAAATAGATCTTTCCCGGGAACCACCGGAAGCATATCTCACACCGTAGAGTAGCCGCTTGAGACCGTACAGAGCTTACTAGCTAGTTGAGCGCTAACGGTCGCTGTCACGCCATGCATGATTACGATAAGAGCACGATTACTTTACTATATCTTGTTGTTATGTATATTGTGGCGCATCTTAGTGTTTACTGCACATTTTTTTATGTATTTTTACTTTTCACACATTGTTGTATTTTGTAATCTTTTTGTTCGATGTCTTAATTTTAGCAATATTTCAGCGGTAGGTATGGTTTAATAATATGTCATGAAATGTCTCAGGGTAATTTTGGACGGCTGCAGGAAGGGCTTTAGCCAGTGAACCTGAGCGTAAGCCAAGTGATCCCTGTAATGGAAGACTGAGTTTGGCTACGTCGCCTAGCGCCGCCAATTTTTATGCATAGGAAAATCTATGCGCAGCTGCCAAACGCTAAAGTATTTACAATGTTTCATGTAGTATTTCAGAGTATTTTTCTTTGGTGGTACGGTAAGCTCATTATTTCTGTATCTAGTCGGAGTTCGTATTTAAATCCTGAGTAAGGGTCGGGTCGTATTTATATGCGGGCGCCGTGCAAGGCGCATACGAAGGCATACGCCGGCAGACGACACTCGCCCCTAATCCGATTATGTGTAACAAAATGCTACGCGGTGGCACGGGGAGTCGCCGCGGCCGCTCTCGCCGACTAGTTTGCAGTGTACGTTACAACTACTAGCTCGCAGAGTCGCACCGTGTACTTTGTGACTTGAATTTATGTGAGCAACACCCACTCCAGGCTGACTTATAATTACGTATTTAAAAAGTACGTGCGATTTATTTTGTACCTTTGGCGATACTTTAATGGGAGGAGTATTCGTTTTATGGGCAGTGTCATCATCGTTATGTAGGTACATTCCAATAAGGTTACCGTTTCCAGTTTTGCTTTAATGCTCATCTTGACATAATTTAAAATACATTTTCGTTTTATATCTAATCACTGGACCCATAGATGTTCTCTCTGCTATTACCTAATTAATTATCCAATTAAAATGTAGGGAGTTTTGCATAATTTGTCTGATTAAGTATCGAGTTAAAATAAATTAGCAATATTCATGAAATTCTATGAATATATTTATACCAGAATTAGTTGGATATAAATAAACTTGTTAATATTGTTTGCACATGTCGATCCTCCAAGGAATCCCTTGGAATGGTGCTGCCTATTTTCTTGTTGACACAGCGATAAAAATACTTAGGTAAATTTTTAAACATTTGATTTTTGCAATCAATATTTTATAAAGTAGGTATGTTTCAAAATATTTAAACTGGAAATGCTTGAACTTATTCAAATATTGTTCGAAAGCAAGAATCGTTTAAAAACTGTATATTTGCTTCCAATAAACGATACAGCAGTATTATTTACACGAACAAATAAAAAATTTATGCCCGAAATTGTTCTTTTTCGTTTCAAAAATACAAAAGCGGCGTCTGTATGTGGGGAGACTTGAAGTTGGGAGCTCCGTGTAATCCGATTACACGACAAAATGTTAGCGTCACTCTCACTCACATTCACGGCCTTCCGAGCTCACAAATTGATGTCTAATTACACTTTATAAAACTGCTTAAACTCCATATAATGCTTGTAATAACGTTTACTTTCAGCTAAATTAAAAAAAATTAAGCTCGAAATAAATTGAGTTGTCTTTCCAACTGTAAAAACTAGTAAAACCCAAATTCACGAATCAAAATATACAATACGAGCTAAAACTAAACAGCAGATAAAGGAAAAAGTACTTTATGATCGTTCCAAATAGCCGGAGGTATAGTCCGATAAAAAAATCAAACATTGGTAGCAAATGGATTCTCTATTGTCCAATTTTAGACTCCCTGTATTTACGCTAACATACTTTGAATCTCGTATGTATGGACGTTCCGGCAATCGAGTTTAAATTTAAATATTGAACCACGTAACACGGACATGTACCTTTTATTTTACTATTCAAAGTTCTATTATAATGTAGATATTATTTAGCAGTAGGTGTGGATTAACAAGATTAGGTTATGTGACCCGAAATATGAAAAAGCATGAAATTATTACTTTGAATACACACAAATGACAGTTTATTCAAATAAAAATTCTCTTAGACAAGGGCTTTTGATGTTCTGTAATAAGAAATGATACCCGAGTGAACCTGAAATAAAAAATGTGATACCACGTGTTATTGATTATCCTCCTAATTAAAACCACGGTCGTCAAAGGTCGTGGTCCTATTGAAATATAAATGAACAACATATTTATATTGGTAGGTAGGTTCTCCTACGTTACATTTAATACATAAAAATGTTTTCCTCTTTCTTTCATCTCCGGATTTGAAGCCGCACTCGACAAAAGTAAAGTTTTAATGACGGAGTTATTTGAAATTCTTCTTATATATAAATTATACGTAAGTAAGTAATATACGTTAGGTAGTTACCATTTTTCCCAATTAAAATTCTCACAAAATAGTGAATAAGTAAAGATTTGATTAAATTCAGTCAGTTTACTTCAAGTGCTTCAAACCATTCGTCTGTTCATAATCCAGCCGGCTTCTAACATCAAATATCACTATAAAAACATTATAAAACAAAGTAGTCCCCTCGGCCGCGTCTGTCTGTCTGTCTGAACGCGATAAACTCTAAAACTACCGAACGGATTTTCATACGGTTTTTACCAATGGACGGAGTGATTCATCAAGAACATTAGATGTATAATTCGTTAACGTTTTGTGTAAATTAGCTGAAATATGACGATGATTGTTGAAGATGTCGGAAAAAATCATACCGGCTGGGGCTTTACTGGCTTGCGCCGCGTAAGCCAATACAGTTATATGAACGTAATTAATACATTGTTTACCTGGATTAATACATAGGGTACTTTTAAACCCAGTAGTACGTTCCCGTGGGATATTTTCTGACATCCACGCGGGCGAAGTTGTGACCTTAAAAGCAAGTAGAAAATAAACAAAAACGAAACGATAAAATAACGCTTAATAAAACAAACGTTATTAGGTAACACAGCTCAAATTGACTGCTATTAAGCTGTCTTCTGTCGAAAGGTAATGTAGGCGGGTAAGGCTGGTGATAGAGTACCTAACGCTTAGTTCAGCTTGAGCAGGCAAGTAAGCGGGTAAATTCGGGCGAAACTATACCAGGCAACTGTTGACATGAAATATCAACGGCGCACAATGTTGCTACTGCGTTGCTACTTAGAAAATACAATCTTGCTTTGTTAGTTGCTCCCCGTATTTGCACATCATCTGTTTCGATATAAAGTGAAACAGTGGCAATAAAGTCGCCATCATTCCATAGCAGTCCACTGATAGACATTTCTTAACCAGCTACTAACAGTTTGGTTCAACAAAATCATTTAGCCACAGATCTTTTAGATAGACGATGTCAATAAACGAAAGTTGTGAAACTATTTACCCAAAGAGATTTTTCATCGTCTCATCGCTCATTTGTAATATAATGGTCAACTTTACTTCTAGTTTGCATCGTCTTCCGCTCCCGCTAGCATCAGCGTTACTCACTACACACCGTTAATCTGAAACAACATGTCGTTTACCCGAATCATTCATATTTGATATAACAACTGTCGGTCGGCCTCTTTCAGTTCTAACGAAACTTATAAGTATTCTAAATTGGTCTTGTTGAAGTTTCTTACTATTAAGTAAGTGTACCTGTTCACATAAGTACTAGGTCATTATACCTACTGCTGGGGAGTTAGTTGCGCCACTTCTTCTCTTCTACACTTCTCCACTTCTTCAGTGGTGTCGTTTGTTATCATAAACCTTAACTATAGTTTGACCAATACCGCTGTACCGCGCCTTAGGAATACGCGGCGAGGCAGGGGGCAGTGTTGACCAATGAACGGCAGGCGGGACGCCGTGCGCCGAGAGCTTTGACGAATTAGCGGCCTGCACTACTCCCCCGTCTCGCCGCGCGCCTTCCTAAGGCGCGGTACAGCGGTATTGGTCAAACTATAGCTTAATTTTTTAATTATTTTTACCTATTGTGGTATAGTAATCTTATTCCAGGTGCATCGTCTTTACGTCTTTATATATACAATTCTTCTGTACGTGTGTTTGTCACCTAACTCCTCCTAAACGGTTGGACCGATTTGGATGACATTTTGTGTGAGTGGGTCCCTGTATGGTTTGAAAATACAATTGGACCCGGTAGGTGGCGCTGTTCGGACGCTAGTATAATTAAATATTTAATGTATACAAAATATTGTGAAACATTTTAAAAGAGTATACGAGTATAACGGTGAAGTTTCTTGCCATTCTTCTCCATACGAAAACTACCTTTTGGAAGGGGTGACTAGAATCAATTCTATTTTTTGTAAATTTTGACGTTCAAAAGTGCCTTTTATGTGCCTAATTGAAATAAATTATTTGACTTTGACTTATAAAAACCTTAATTCCCAATAATAGTTTCGGGCTTACTCGACCTTGAAAGACCGCTTGACGGATCCCTGAGCTAGGTAAACATTTTAGAAGCCCAAAACTAATGAGTTGCAACCTTAAACAGTTAGTAGTCGATTGTTTTAGTTTTTTATCTTCATTAAGCTGTGCGTTAACCTCGGGAAGTTTGGATAATGAAGTCGTTTAATCTTCTTCTTTTCGTGTGGTTAGTGACAAACCTGGTGTCAGAGTTTTAAAGCAGCTAATGGGTCTCTGACTTGGCTTCACATGCCGTCAAGAAATGTCTCTCAGGCATGCCGGTTTCCTCACGTTGTTTTTCTTCAACGTTCACCTTCAGTCGTTTAATTATGGCTTCTTATATTTCAAGCGTTTTCAATTGGTTACCTACTTATATGCTTTTAGAAGTAACTAACTATAATAGATAGTGTTCTCTCTTTCTGACCAGACTGGCTCATGTAGGTATGTAGGTACCTGTACCCTAATTGCGTAACTTATTTTCGTAAACAATTTTGCCTAGTTTGTTTCATTTTGACAGTTCAACAACATTCATTGCGTTATTTACGTTATTGAGTAGATTTTTTTTCCAACTTATAAAGCAATGGATTAGCAATCTGTTTCAAATCGAAACAAATTGTGACTGTGTTGTATTACGCAATTAGAGTACTGGTAATTTTTTTTTTTTGTATTTACATGCAAATTATGCTGTGACGACTTGTCTATATACAAGGTGTTATTGAGATTACTGATAATCTCTTAAGGGCTCTTTGTATTCATCATAATGTAGGTACTACTTTTACTAAGAGACCAATACAGAATTATTGAAAATTAAAATCTGTTGCTTCATACATTTATGTTCGTACAACTCGACAAAATGTAGGGAACAGCAGATTTTTTATTCACGATTTCAGGTTTTGTCCCATAATAATTTGTTCATAAAAATGAGTACAATGATCAGGAGGATTTCAGATTTTTTTACTTTGTATATGTATGTGTCGCAGTAAGATGGTTGGAACCGAAATATAGTTACATCCCTAGGGATATAGCTATATACCGTAATATAGTTATATGAAAGCGGTTCATAACTAAGAATTTAACCGTGATACAAAATATGAGGCACTCCGACCAAATAGGTTAGATTAGAACTGTGAACAACTACGTCGCAATTGGTCGCAGCAACAAAATTAGGGTACTCCGACAGTTATGAACCACTTTCTTATAACTATATTACGGTATACAATAGCTATATCTCTAGGGATATAACTATATCACGGCTTCAACCATCTTCTGCGACATATGTACCTTTATCCTAAAAGTTCAATTGTCCAGTAATCCAGTAGATTATTATAACTTCATAAGTTACGTTAAAAGCTACAAGTAATTTGCCTAGTTAATATTCATCAGGGATAAAAGTAAAGCGAGCCTGTTGAGTCACCTCATTCTCATATGATTCCGTTGATGACAATGAGGATAGTTTACATCGTGATGACAAGTCATGGCCTCATTAAAATAGTTGTCATCTCATGTTCGTGTCAGATCCTGGACAATACTTTAGTCATGGGTTAGATTGACAAAACTAAGCTAAACTTTCTGTTTATATTAAAACTATAGCTTTTGCCCGCGGCTTTGCCTGCGTGGAGGTTGGAAATCATCCCACAGGATCGTGCAGTTGGAATAAAAACTCGTGTGGCCAAAGGACATTGTCCACTTTGTTTGGGAATTTGGCTCGATATGAACAGGCACTTTAAGTATAAATATAATACAGATTTAATAGCTAATACTAGTAGGAAAGAGATTATTGTAATAAGATTGTATCGTGATGCTTCTAAGACTTGTTTTGGGTACCTCAGTACTTATTAAATACACTATTCGTGGGCTCAAATTGATATAAAAGTATAGAATAAATAAGCGTTTAAAAACTAAACTTGATTTTTTATTAGTATGTTTATTTTCGAGCATCGTGTCTACACGAAGCCGAATATGGCCCCTTCATCCAAATCCGAAGGTCATCATCATCTGCCTAGCTAATTTCCCAACTATGTTGGGGTCGGCTTCCAGTCTAACCGGATGCATCTGAATACCAGTATTTTACGTGGAGCGACTGCCTATCTGACCTCCACAACCCAGTAAGGTACTGGGTAACACGATATCCCTTGGTAAGACTGGTTGTCAGACTTTCGGGCTTCTGACGACCGTAACAACTGTCAAAGATCTACAAATGACAGCCGGGACCAACGGCTTAACGTGCTTTCCGAGGCGCGGAGGAGTCTCGATATGTAAAGATGGTCACCCATCCACGGACAACCCTGGCAAGCGTAGCTTAACCTGTTGGATCGACCCGTGCGGCTGTTATTACTTAGCCACGAGAAAAAGTGTGAAAAGGTAACAGACAGACAGATTGACAGACAAAGTTACTTTCGCATTTATAATATGAGTACGAATGGCATCAGGAACGAGCTGCAGCTTCCTCCTGGATGAAAAAGATTGTTAATTTAATTACTTGAATAATCTATGTCTAATTTTATCTCTTCTTCCAATTTATGTGTATCATATACAACATCAGTTGTTCTTTAAGTTTCTTCTCAACTCTAACAGTGTTCCATCATTTCATAGGTGTGTAAGCATCTTCTCAAAACAAGGCAAAGCATCTATGACGTTGCATCGGTTGTAAATCCCAAACATCTTCATGATTTTCTCAATTGTAATCCAAAATAGGGCGACTTTACGAAAATAGCCGTACAGTCTCTTCTTCTCTATCTTCTATTAATTTGGTCACCAAGCCCATTATCGTAGTTTCAATATTAACTTTCAAACAGAATATCTATTTTAAAACGAGGCTGTAAAATCGTGTCGACCTAACACTGGGCAATTAATCATTGACTTCTTATGTCTGGCATAACGCTGACCTAACACGATGGCTCGGTTTCATGTAATCATTGAATATTTCATGTTTTTCAATCAATCAGCCTTTATTAAATACCATGGGGCACCTACAACACGCCATTTTCCGTCTAGTTCAAATTAAGTCTTTTGTTTAGGCTAATATTATTTTTAACATAACATCACGCCTTGTTTCCCCGAAGGGTTAGGCAGAGGTGTCCCTGTAGCAGGTACACCCACATTTCGCCAGTTATGTTTTAAGTCCCACGTAATAGGGGGCGAGCCTATTGCCATCAACCGGCCACAAATCCAGACTCCGAGCTGCTACTGAGAAATTTCTGAGGAAAAACCCAATAACACTTTGCCCGACCCGGGAATCGAACCCAGGACCTCATGCTCAGCAGTCGCGTTTGCTACCACTAGACCAACGAGGCAATCAATATTATATTTCTTTTCTTTATTTTCTATATTGTTGTCTTTTATTTTGTTGGGATACTCTATCACAGTTTTGGCACACCTGCTGCTGCCATTCATTTTCCTAAATGCTGGAAATATTAAGTGATTAATTACCGTACCCGGCAAAAACGTAATAAAATAAAACATTCTATGAAACTTTTGTTCTGTCAGACGCACTTAACTTTGTCATTATTTTCAGCCTAGCTTTCCTCCCGACTCCGCCCACGTACTTACGTAAGAAGGGTGATATTATTTTTTATTTCTGTATAACTTGACGTCATGTCTAAATAAAATAAATAATTCAGAAGTTTATTTTCTAGACGTTGAACTATAAAATAGAGAAAAGCTTATTTAGTTCAGTCGTTTTTACATGAGATGCGTACAAATAAACAAGACAGCAAAAAGGCGGTGAAATATTTTCTAAATAGTTTATTTGTAATTTACGTAATATTGAACTTATTTAACCGAAAAATATTGTACAGCACTACCTCCGATATTTTATTAGGGATACAAGTCTTCAGAAACAGGAAAGAAACAAAAGTACCTCGTTCTTAAAATACAGAATACCCATTGTATAGGCAAATAGGCGGTCACCTATTTGTCTTTTAACAAAATTAGCATACTGTGTGTTGTTTTAAGCAGTAAAAATCAGCTCGGACCAGCCGACTAATGTGTACCTACGAAGTCAGGACAAAAACCGGTAACAACTAAATTAACAAATGCAAACGTTCACTTCCGTGGCAGGAAAGCAACAGTTATCGTATATACTGTACAGTCAAGAACGAAGTTCGTTCGCTTGACGTAAGACGTTTCATGTTAATAAGGGCCAACTTTTTTTGGCCAGATGTTTCTTTGAACCTGTCAAAATGGTTGTTTGTTATTCTTTGCTAAGTTGGCGGCGTCACTCATAAGGGGTTGGGTTACTGGTTGTTAAAAGTTTATATCATTTCTTTATTTTTAACGAGTGGAGGCTAAGATTTGGAATATGAGTCATAATATTATGGTGCTATAAAGATTTATATAGATAACTAGCTATTGGTAGTGATATCCGTCGAGCCGTTTTAGCATAAAAGCGTAACAAACAAAAATACACACTTTCGCATTTGTAACATTAGTTAGGATTAGATAAAGGACAAATAATGCCACTGATGCTACTGGGCTCAATCAATTTAAAAACATTGAAGAAGAGTACCATCGACTCCAAAAGGAGAAGATAAACAACATTGAGAAATGATAGTTTAGTTAGCTAGTAGCAGATGACAGTGTTTAGATAGCACAAGAAGATAAACAAAGGATTACCCTTTTTTATCTTCTGGTCTTGTTCAGGTTATGTAAATGGAAAATCTAACAAACGAAATAAAAACAAGATGTGCGAATCCTATAAACAGTCGCGTGTATCGAAGTAATCAACAATTAAAGTAATCAACAATTACCCGTAATAATGAAATTTTTAGTTTGTACATAATCTATACATATTATAAATTGAAGTCGGTTTTCATGTCTGTCTGTGTGACCGCGTTGTAGGTACTTCTAAACCAAGCAACGGCTTTTAATACACTTTTCAACTTCATTTAGAGAATTATTCCGGAAGGTTTATGTGTATAATACATTAATATTAAACTTACATTTCTAAAAGAAATCTTGATGTTTATAATCAAGTTGTAAAAACTGTGCGACGCATGGGCGGGCGGGTCGTTAGTCAAATAATAAGCTTACACTAAAGCAAAAACATTTAGTAGGCGATATACTGTTGGAGTAAAGCAAAAACAAATCACTCCTACTTCAACACTATAGTCTTTCTCTTTCTAACTCATAAATATTACTTTTTACTATCCGAGCCCGCCCTTAACCACTTGATGAAATCCTTACTTTCTCATAGTGACTGTACCATACTTTTAGCCTTGTGCAGGATCACACCTCTCACATAATATTAGTAAAACACACCTTCCAATATATAAAGAAAAGGATAATAAACGTATTATTGAAGTCCTTAAAACGGTCTTTCTTTTAGTGTTCTTTAATCTTAGTGGATCACATGCCACATCTAGGAGTATTGTAAAATCTCAGTACATCTAACTCTATGTTGTCTTTATGACTGTACGTAATTCATCGTCTGTCATATTAGTAGTTTCGGTTAATTTCTAACACGGAAGGCGACGGATAAGTCACCATTTAGTAAGAGAAAATCAACTGGAAATATGATACTTTTGTTATTCTGATTTCAAACTGAACTAAGATTATGATGAACTAGATTTTGCCAGCGATTTCAGCTGCGTTAAAGTCGAACATTATTCCATTGGAACGTACCTGGATAATAATGCATCGTATGTCCTAATTAAGCCGATCTAAAGTAAAAAGAAAAGGAAGAAAACACGTAAATAACAAATTGGGGGAAAACATGCGTCACATCCACGCAAAACGGCCATCGCTCAGCATAATGCTGCGACCCCATGCGAGACAGAGCCCCAGCGCTGGTTTTCAGCGACAGCCGGCGCTGATGTGATGACGTCAACCGGTGCAGCATTTAGTGAAATAACAAATCAAAAATAAAATAAACACAATACTTAGTCTTCAATTTTGTTCTCTCCATGAAAACTTAGGTGAAGTAAGCTGTCATGCCACCTATGCTAGGGATTGAAACTATTGACAGCTCAATTCAAGCTCACTTCACCTAAGTTTTCGCAGTGAGATTTATACAGAACTAGTTGCACTCCGCGGTTTCACCCGCATAAGTCCTGATCCCGTGAGAATATTGGGATAAAAAGTATTCTATGTCCTAATCCAGGTCATGATCTACCCATGTGCCAATTTTCATCCAAATCTGTTCAGCCGTTTTAGCGTGAAAGCGTAACAAAAAAACAAACCCACTTTCACATTTATAATATTAGTTAGGATTAGGATAGACCGGCAGGTCACGTTCTACCCGTTTGCCAAATTTTACCTAAATCCGTTCAGCCGTTAAGGCGTTACTGATTAACAAACATTTAAAACATACAGACTTCCACATTTATAATATTAGTAGGACAAGATATTCATCGAGGATTTTTCGTACGTTATAAGGGCAAAGTCCATCTCTAAAGCTCTCCTACTCTTGAGTTACAAATTCTTGGTTTTCACATCAAGGTTTACACTCACCCAGCCAAAACTTTTTGGACTCTTCAAGACCGCTACTTGGACTCTCTCCAGCTATTATTACATACCAAGTAGGTAAGATATAAATTACCTTAACTATATCAAATGGAATTAGACCATCGTGTAATGGGAAACGGGCGACGTAAAATGCCATAATTTATCCCCTTGCGGCAAAGTCGTTGGTCATTTTGTGCAATTCCGTAGTAGGTACTTAATAATGAGACTATGTTGTTAATTCGTCTCATAGCAGATTGGTCGAAACGCCATAAAAGTTTACGTGAGTAATCAAATACAACATCCTAACTAACTAGTTCTAACTAATAATGTAGCGTGCGTAAGTGAGTTTGTTTGTTTCGCTTTTACGCTAAAACGGCTAAACAGATTTGGATGAAATTTGGCACATGGGTAGACCATGACCTAGGTTAGGACATAGGATACTTTTTATCCCAATATTCCCACGGGATCGAGACTTATGCGAGTGAAACCGCGGGGCGCAGCTAGTATGAATATAATTAAAAATACCGAGTTGCAGATTGCAAATTCACAATGGTTTCAAATAGATATTGCAACTTAACATCACGACTGTATTCCCCGAATGGTTAGGTAAAGGTGTATCTTATACTAAACCCACATTTTGCCAGTTATGTCCCACATAATAAAATAAAACAGAAAAAAAGGGAACAAAAAAAAGGTAACATACAATAGACGTTAATATATTTAGTAACCTGTTTCGCTTTACTATTCCTAAAGAGTCTTATAAAACCCTGTAAGAAATCGACACGTGTTTCACCTCTCAACGAGGCATCCTCAGGATGACGATTGACTTGTCACGAACCCGAACACGGCGTGTTGCCACACCGAGCGCTGGACGCAGAGAATGCAAAATAGATAGAGAGCAAATAGATATTATTTTGCTGTAATCTTTTTTTTTTGTCATTACTGATGTTAAGCGTTCGTTAAACTGCAATTAATTTTCTCGCTAGGAAAACATGTTTTGCACTTCCAAAGGCGTCAAAGTAGAGTAAAATATTTCATTGAAATTGTCGTGGGTGTCAGGTAACGCGTGACAATATGCTAAACAAAGTCTTTGGGTTATTTTCGATAACATTAACATATTCGAGTCGCTGTAAAGGTAACTTGGCTGAAACAAAAATATCTCAGTAACATTTTATAGGTCAAACTTCTGCCAAAGTTTTCTCCAGTCAGGATATTATTAGAAACATGTACTGTATGTGTATTGGAAAACGTAGTTTTGTTCTTGTCGCTATTTTTGGCAACAGTATCGGCAGATTTATGCTAATGAGCGTCCTGCCGTTTCCTCTAGGTTTAGTGGACAAGGAAACTCAAAGAACAACTCGACACACAGATCTATCTACATTTTTTTATTATTGTAACTACCTACGCCTACATAGTTTGGCTAGCCAAAAAAAATTCAGCAACGAGTCACGTTAAAAAGTTTATCGTAGGTCATGTACATATTTATAGTACATGTAGTGTATATTTATTGTAGTATTGAATGAAAAGTGAATGTTTATGAAAGTCGGTATTTTTGGTTTCATCGTTTATTTTAAGTTCAAAGGGAAAATTATGTGGTCCGGTTAATGTCAATTCCAATAATGTGGATACGCCTTTGCTTTTATTTTATTTTCTCTGGTCTTTTTTAGGGTTCCGTACATCAAAAGGAAAAAAAACGGAACCCTTATAGGATCACTTCGTTGTGCGTCTCTCCATCTGTGTATCTGTCAGTTTATCAAGACCTGTTTTTCAGGAATGATGCTTTAAAAAATCAAGCTTCTAAGTCAACGCTATAAAAAAATACGGCCATTTCTGCGACGTATTTTGATACTCTCAAATAAATCAAAACCTACAGGGTACCTACTTTCCGTTAACCTAGAATCCTGAAATTTGGCAGGAAGCAAGGTCTCACAGCACAAAGAAAAAGTCTGAAAATCGTTAAATTGTTGATTTATCAGAAAAAAAAAATTGCGAATGGAAACATACATTTGCAGTTGGAGAATTGACTGTGACTTTATTTATTTATTTATAGTTAATTAAAACGGTACAACACCAATTACATTAATTAACATAGAAACATTGACACGTTGACTTAAATCGATGTATGGGTGAACATGTTTTTCAACTACAATGTTAAGTCTGTTTTTTGGATAAATTCATCCCAACTACGGAACCCTTCATTGTGCGTGGTCCGACATTCACCTGGCCGGTTTTTTGTTTAGAAGTAATCCTGACCCCGCGTCCACTAGAGCGATCGTTGCGTTCATATGTCACTCATGCAACGATCGCTGTGGTTAGGACGCAACCCTACTTTTTCGAAAGTCTTTTTTATCGTCTCTTGGCAAAACTGTGGCCTGATGGAAAGTGATCATTGTCCTATGGACTTGCAAACACTAACCTGATGTTAGAGTTTTTTAAAGTCGCCCATGGGCCTCTGACTTGACTTCATGCCGTCGAGAAATATCTCTCTGGCATGCCGGTTTCCCCATGATATTTTCTTTCACCGTTTTTGAAGCAAGTTATAATGTAGAATACGCACATGAATCCGAAAAGACAGAGGTTCAAACTCGAGACTTATGACTTGGCAGTCCAACGGTCACACCACTAAGCTGTCATTGCTGGCTAACACTTAATTTAAACTCAATCAAGATTTCCAAAACTAATTTGACAGCTACTGAAGTACATACTTATAACGAGTTCAAAAACGAACATGACAGCTACTTTTAACTTTGAGGGTTGCAGTTACAAAGCTTGTGATGTAAAAAGTGTCATGATAAGATAAGGGCACTAACGTATCACCGTGACTTGTAAGTGATACCAGTGGACATCGTACTTTTAGAAAAAGTTTGAGCAAATAGAAACATGGTCGGTTAACTGTTAAGTTAACACTTTTACAGTGTAAAGTCCGATATTAATAAAGTCGTTAATTTAACTGGCTATTAGAGGCTAAATTTGTATCTTACAGCCAGTTGCAGAAACGAACTTTAACTTTTAAAGCTGTCATTAAATACTAATCTTCCATTAACTTGTTGCAGAAAGCAACATTAGACTGGATTTTAATAGTTCTGTGATGAAATTAATGAAATCATTAGCGTAAATGATCCATTACGTAATGGGGCATTAATGTTTGTCTTTGTGCAACTGGGTGTTAGTAGAGTAGTTAGCAACCGCAGGTAAATATTTTTTTGAATGTTACTGTGGCATTATATCTACTTTAATATTATAAAGAGAAAATATTTATTATATATAATTTTTTTCTTTGTGATGATTAAACTCAAAAACTACAGGACCAATTTAAAAAATTCTTTCACCACTAGAATACTATTATCACTGAGTAACATAGGCTATAATCAAAGATGTCTAGATAGACAGTCAAAGCTGTGAACTCGTCGAAAAAAATAGCGTCCAACTGTTAGCCGCTAAATGCACGCACACTAGAAAAGCACAATGACAGCACAAAGACAGCACAATGACGTGGCGCGTGTGAAAAACGTGGCTGTCACGGATGCGCAAAAGTTAGCCTGTTTCTTTTAATTATTTTGCAGCGCAACACTCTATCTAGACATCTAAATAATCAAAAGGGGGGGGGAGGATTTATAAAGACGTAGCGGAAGCAAGTTCATCATAAATAACATTGATAGTACAGGTTAACTTGAAAACCTCTGCTTTTTCAGTTAAAAAGGCTTGTCTTTAGACTTATAGGTACCAATGTCATGCGTTATAGGTTTATTGCATTTAGAAATAACATGAGCAAACATCCACTCCCTCAGAACAAATATTTACGGGCTGGGCCAATACTCGTTGTCGTCAAGTGGAAACGTGGGTCTGAAAATATATGATTAAAAATTACGACGTTTATGTATTTTTGACCTGCATATCACTTGCAGAATCAGCTTATAATGTTCCCACTGCTGGGACACAGGCCTCTCGGTGAGAGGGAGTGGGCCGTAATCCACCATGAGGCCCAGTGCGGGTTGGTAGATATCACATGTCTTTGTATTTTTTGGTTGTAGGACATACCGGTTTCCTCACGATGTTTTCCTCTACTGTTTTGAGAGCAGTTGTTATACAATAATTTACACACAGTAAAGCGCCTGTCTGGGTTCGAACCTACGATCTACAACTCGTAAGTCGTTACCACTGGGCCACCACTTGACTATCCTACATTTATGTAAATCTCTAATTAACATTACAAAAAAGTAATTTTAATCAATTTTATAATGACACAAATATTACAGAAAAAGAAACTAGTACTGCTGTATTTTTTTTTTAATCCAACTTATCGTTACTCGTTTAATTTAGTACGTCGTGTAAATAGTTAGTTTTGTTATATATTGTAAATAAGCATTTTAATGTAGGTGTAAGAAATTAGAATTTTTATGGTCAGCGAAAAGTAATCTCCGCATTGAAAAAAAAAACGATACTTAAATCCTAAATACAAAAGTCACAGCATAATTTAAGTCGGAAGTCCACCATTTCAATCACAAATGAAGAACGAAACGTCCCGTAGAATAAAGGCGGTTAATTTTAGACGACTTTTTATTTCCCGTGCGAAGAGAACACATGAATCACTATTGGGTAGCTCAGCGCGAACAGACTGATTGATACCTTCCTTTCATCTAGGACATCTAGTGTCTCAGACTAGACTTTGCTGCGACTTAGTACCCAGGTTAGGACGAATATATTGCTGGATTATGGTCCCTTGGTTCGAGGTTGTTAGGACTGTATTTGGGACTAGGATAGTTTATTTTGATCTGTGCTGTTTTAGATCTGTTGACTATTTTCTATTTTGTTAAGTACCTGGTACTTATTTGAAGACCTACACTGTCCTCCCATACCTAGTAACACTGTTATTTGAAAGTATTGTAAAAGCCAATTATTTTTAAAAGAGTAACCGTGGAGTTTCTTGCCAGCTCTTCTCCATAGGAAACGACCAATTGGAACCGTGCACCTAGCTTCTGACGTTTCAAAAGTGCCCTTGTAGGTTTATGTGAAATAAAATATTTTGAATTTGAATTTGTGATAAAAACAGTTATAGATTATTATTAAGAAGGTAGGAAATATATTCTTTTTAATGTAAATTCCTTAAATGTTGCCCATTTCAGTCCTTGGGTTGAATTTTTAGCTTGACTTTGGGTTGGGCTTTAAAATTTTCAGTAATCCATGTTTGTTTTTCAAGGACACTATGAAAAAGCTTTCTTTTGAGAAAAAAAAAAACAATCGTGCTAAATGTAAAACAGGAACTTCGAGGTTAGGTAGGTAGGTACTCAATCAATCTGCCTAGCTTTTTTCCAACTATGTTGGGGTCGGCTTCCAGACTAACCGGATGCAGCTGATACCAGTATTTTACATGGCGACTGCCTATCTGACTTCCACAACCCTTTAGGTACCTGGGTAATACAGTACCCCTTGGTAAGACTGGTTAGGTAGGTAAGTACTGTGAGGTATAAAAAGAAAAACCGTGAGAATCATTTGAGGTATTGTTAAGACCAAGATTTTTGTAAATCATTCTTCCACTGACGTTTCAGACAGTATATGATACTTATGAAAACCTTATTCACAAAAAATTGTATCAGTTTTCATTCTTCTACTAATCTTCTGAACTAGCGTCTAGCAATTTTTCGATAGTTCGTCGAGAGTTGGCTTCTCCAGATTTCAATAATTCGTACAAAAATGGCATAGAAAAAAAACAATTTTCCGGCCAATTTTGCAAATTTTTCGTACACTATAAACCTTTTTCAGACTATTACTAACACAAGAACAAAAAATAGCCCAATCGGTCCAGCCGATCTCAAGTGATGCGCTTACCAACGAACAACATTTTTTAATTTCATTATACAGGGTGTTAGGCAGACGGTTGAACATGAAAATGACGGATCCGTGGGGCCGTCTGCTACGTGTTTGGCCCAATAACAAGACCCAAGCCTCACGGATTTTTTGTAAATTACTTTTTTTATTTTATTCGAAATTCGTCGTTGCTGAAACTTCAAACATCAATAATTTCATTTAAAAATAACAGAACCGGTAAAAATTTTTTTTCGTCAAGATTAATTGTAGAATCTTATAAAATCGTATCTTTTTATTGGGCCTAAACACGTAGCAGATGGCCCTACGGATCCGCCATTTTCGTATGTTCAAACGTCTGCCTAACACTCTGTATCGTAGATTAGCTGCTGCCCGCGGCTTCGTGGAACCTAATTCTTTTTCTAAAATAAAAGTAGCCTAACTTACTCTTTATAACATCAGATCAAAGTCGGTCCAGCCGTTTTGGAGATTAGCAGGAACAAACAGAAAACCAAAAATTAAAAAAAAAAATGTTGTGTTGAGTACCGTTTATACTTTCAAATGCATTTACGAGTAGTAAAAAGCTGTTATTTTGAAATTACTACAAATAGACAATTACATTTTATTTATTTGTATGTATAGGTGTATAGATTAGCTAATATTCCACCAATTATGCAAACAAGTTGGTTCACACCGCGATAAGTTCACTTCCAAGTTGCCTGGCGCCCCGATATTTCGGGAACAAGTAGGTGTTCTATCATTCTGATAAAGCTTAATGTTTTCTTTCCAGATAAGAATCTTGTGTTTACTCTACTCGACACAATCTTACCGAGTAAAAAATCAGGATGTCAACGCGATAACTGACTTCCTTATCAACTCCAAATAAAACATTTTTACTCGGCTAAGAATGATGCTGTAGTAGAAAAGAATAGGCTATGAGAAAATATGTTGACATCCAACGTTACTGTACGTATGATAAATAAACCTCAAGATCATTAATACTAAAATATATGTGGACGTTGCCAAAAATTATGAATGGATGAATATCTCATATCGTGTGAGCTGCCGTAGGTTTTAAATAGGTGATAAAATTAACGAGAACATTTTATTATTGTGTCATAACATGACTCAGTGTTCATAAAGAACCATAATGAAGCTAAATAATACGGCTTTTAAAGTGACGTCGTTATAATAATAACCGTTTTGCTTTGTGTATTCAAATATATCAAATGTTTGACAATGGGCAATAAACTCTTCATTTATTGACGCATAAATGTAAATAAAGTCCCGTAGATTCAGCCAATATAACAATAACAGAACTTAACGTTAATTAATTTGGCACACGCAGAAAAGTTATGCATTTATGAAATGCGTCATGGCGAAATTAAGTTTCACTAATTACGTTACTTAACAATATAAATTATCTGCAGTATTATACACCAATGAGCCTGATTGCCGCCCATAAAATTTATAGGACATTACTTAAATATATTATTCGATTTATTGCCATTCTTATTACTGCAGCTTTGTCGGCATTCGAATGCTAAGCAGATGGCACGATTGAAGTAATCTTCATTTGTATGTCTACTACATATGCATGTGCCATTCCAAATATCTGGATATTCTGAAATGACGCAAAGAAAATTGAGCTTAAACTAGTATAAGTCAAGTCTCAAAATTGCATCAGACGGAGACGTCAGCAGTCAGCACGTATGAACACGTCAGCTCGTGGTGTGAAGAGTAGGTGCTCGACTGCGTAACGTCAAAATCGGGTTTCAACAGGACATGCCCCTGAATTTGCATATCGCACATCTACTACCGCATTCCTCAATGAAATATTCAGACAATCTACTCCTTCGCAATTTAACTTCCATATAGACGAGTCTCACCATCAAAATAGATAGCTCATTTGAAATGCTTATACCTACTTGTGTTAAATTTTACGCATTTCTTATATCTGAAGATATCCGATGAAGAATATTGGTGTATGTTAACAGAACGACTTGAGACTACCGAAAAGTAACAAATACGTCTCCAGGAGGTCAGTGCAGCTGGCAAGTATTTATTCAAATGTAGATGGGAGCATGAATAAATTATATGCAATATCAATGCCAGATAACGACAGTAATTGCCCTATAAAGACGAGGAACGATGTCACAACGCCTAGAAACGCAATTACGTCCGCAAGCATGCTCTCACGAACATACACAGCTATAAAACGTCCTTCCCCCGCATTTATTGCTTACATGTCTACAGATTTTTGGGAGCTTTTGAATCAATACAATAGCTTTAAGGAGTGAGGCGTGTGTGACTGGATTGAGAATGTCGTTTTAGATGGGAGCCAGTCTTGCAAAGGAACACATTCATTGGCAGAACAGGAGTCGTCATCGCGTAAGGGATGAATTGTTCATTGATTCAAAGGGCTTTATGTCTGGGAGGTTAACTTCAATTTAGTTCTGTATTATGATCATTACGGATTATTTTCAAAGCTGCGTTGTCTTCCTCTAAAGTGATAAAACATTGGGTAATATGGAACCATCTCGCAATAAACATTTAAGTTCATTTCAATGTTGTATAAGTTGTAACACAATAGATGACCTACTAATATAGCTGAATGAACTAGGAGTACTACTATTTCATTTCCTATATTGATTCTTGTAACTTGCTTTAGTTTATGAGAACCATGAAGCTCTTCCTCTTTCCAATGTAATAGAAAATAAGTTTATCACGAGAATACCTCTTTATTCGGACTATTACTGTTCAAACAAACATTTCCAACTTTACAAGGTATTTGTTTAGCTAATATTTGTACAATTTTCTCTATGACTCACTATTCAGATAATCTAAGAGCAAATCTTATAGCCAAATGGATGGCAATATGGAGCGTTTGCTGAAGCGTTTTCAGAAAATAGGATACGCGATCATAAACTGTCTTCATTTCATATGGGAATAATTCAAAAATTTGGCTGAGCAGTCCATAGCGAGCACAAAATGTAAGTGCACGAAGTAATATGGTCCACAATGTACGTCGGATTTAGGGTATTTCCGAAGCTCCAAGAATATATATGGCTGCAGTTCGCACTCACGAGATATTCGAACGCTCTGCCAATAGCGTACTTAGTTCAACTAGATATAATTCTTTGAAACCCTCCCATGTGCAGCCCGCCTGATAGAGGTGAGGGATTCCCGTAAGCATACCTGAATTGTATATTATAGTGATAGCCGTGAGTCGGTCGCATACTGGTTACTTACTTCAGTTTTATGAATGCACTAGCTTCAAGTTTTGGAAGTAAATAGTTCGTTGGATTTAGTTATCCTTTTGAAACATGTGTCTTTAGATTTTTACAAATTCTGTGGTTTTGGTGAAGTTATTTTACTTTTAAATGCCATTGTATGTAAAAGTTCGCCTCAATTTTCTTTAAAATCTTAATAAATTCTCAAAATTAACCATCATGCTCAAGCTTGTCATAACACGATTATTAAAATAGTTTTTTATGATGTTTCTAAATATCCACAAATATTCTGGATGGAGTTTAAATTTATAGACTGTACTGACAGCTTAGATCTTCCTCCGCGATTCCTAGAACTCGAGATTCCTAGAAGTCTAGTTTTATATGTATTTCCTGTTTGCTCAGTAGCGTAACGCTTCTCCAAATGATCGTTTAGTGTCGTTTTATTCGTCGTGTCAGTTTTAATCTTCAATGAAAAGGGTGTCGGAGACTCACTGTCCAGTTTATTCTCTGTCCGCGTGAAAGCCGAAGCTACAAATTCGAAATAGAGCACATTGAAATTTAGCAACTGTCTGTCGAGGCGCATTACCGACTCCGCTACCGTATTTATAAATATTCGGCCGACGTTTTGAGCTATCCGTCCAGTTATAGGTCAGGATATTTAGAGCTTAGTTAAAAAACAACAATCACAATTTTGATCATACGCCGCGTATCGGCTGACGACGTAGACGAAAGATATGGGAACAATAAAAATAGTCAACCGTTTGTTCGTAGGAAATTATTGCACAAATATTTTTCACTGAAATTTTACTGGGACCAACTTCAATTTGGCAACAAAAATATATGTCGTTATCAGTCTTCATAGTAGTTTCTAAGTAAAAGCTATATACGTTTGCACAATTTTCTATTCTGTTCACTAAATAAGAAATACTAAAAAGAGAAAATACTAAGAGAGCGGACATATGCGTGTATAAACTGTCATTATAATCAAATTTTGGCAATGTTCCAAGTCTGAGAAATATTATTTGTCGTTTTTGGAGAAAGGATAGTTACTCCAAGTCTAAAGTCTGAAGATCTTGGGTGCTTATCTTCTATTATACTTTTTACGGTGGTAGGGGCTGGAGATCATCGCAGATAAATCTGAACTGATACGGTTTTAGAATTTCACATGTAGAAATCTTTACATTGAGCCCCAACATCTATAAACTTAAGCTTCATCGATTAAATACGTCTTTGTAATCCGTACTAGCGATGCGTTTTGTAATAATTGTGAAAGAAAAAAAAACGTAAAAAAGATGTTGTTTTTTCTAAAAATATGTATCGTTTGTTACGTTATTTAGTGTGGACGTGTGGTCTAACGAATTTTTTGCTAATGGAATAGTTTACTTCACATCTGTAGGCACCTCATTATTTCAACAAATAATTTGTCCATTGACATGATGGATGTTAATGTCACCACTTGTACCGGTATTTAGCGCGCCTTTGAGAGAGTGATAAATCTAGGATAGCTTCCTGAATGTAAGTGTTCCTTGTACAGATCACAGTAACGATTGCGTTTGTAATGGCTGCTCAGTGTGAAGCACTTACATCATAAGGGCTTAGCTCTACAATAATGATTATTCGTATGAAATATGACAGTTGTTTAATAGTTTAGTTCAAAGATATGAAGTACGACTTAGCAAGTTGTCAATTTTAGTGTTTATTTGTGGTTCTTTAATATAGTACTGTTTAGCCAAATTGTTTCCCTTGGCAACAATCGTATGTGTCATTGCAAGAGACAGACAGTATCTTCAAGGCTCGTGAGTGTCCCATTACTAAGCGTAGGGTTTGAAATCTGACCTACACAACGTTCGCTGATAGAAATGGTCACGGACAGATGTTGTACACGATTATCAGTGCAGACATGAAGTTTACATTAGAGGCAGATGCTCTGGTGTAATGTATGCTTCGGTTATGCGCTTTATAGATAACGTTCATGATTTACTTAGAAAGAAGTATTTAAAAGCTACAAAGCTAAGCGAACAAATAATTACCTAGATGTAACTTAATAAAGCTTTACATTTTTATCATTATACGCGTGTTCTATTTTGAGGGCTTTTTTAGTTTAGTTGCAAAACATTTTAATGCAACTGAGGTAACTTTGATTTGGAAATATAGCCCTTATGCTGCAATGATAGTTTCAGTGCCATAAAAATTTCTATGGATATTTTGGGTTCTTCAGACATATCTAATTTTGTCGAAAGAAATCGAAACCCAGTCGCGTAGAGCCAGTTATTCACAGGCCTTAAGGGAATTTTAGGGTCTTGCTCTGAAAGTTAAAATTGGCTTCACAGACATATAGCATATGAAATCTATACACAAAAGGGAGGATATACTTGTAAAAGGTGGTCACGTGTATGAGATAGAGAGAAGAAAATAGATGGATATTTTATGAGTCATCAGTTAGAGGAGGATCAAAATCGACTAGTTCATTAGTAGTCCTGCGCAACCCTAAAAATAAGTCACAGTCGTCAGCAGAGCCCGAACAAAAATAAAAGCAGCCCACATTGATTGATGTCGAGTCTCACACACGCATGTTTTTGACGTCCCGCCGTCAAGACAAGCAGTGCCAACCGATGTGCCCTCGGCCGTTGCGTGGTTTTTTTCGGTTAGTTGGAACGTAACACGCAGAGATGCTCGGCGGTCACATGAGCTAATGAATTTTAGACGTTTTCTTTCAAACAGGAAGCTCGTCACAAGAGATGATGACACTTCGGCGAGACTCGGTTCAGACGGAGACCGGCGCGTCGCGTCGCAGACCGCTCGCGGCTCAAATACGAATATGATTTTTATTTCGTTTCTGTAAACGAAACTACGATAGCGAATTGGCGCATTCCCTCCCACGTGTACAGTTAAAAGTGTCGCCGGGAGCAAGTTTTATTCGATATTTTCACGCAGATGATTGAGTTAGACGGCTTGCGCAGGAGGCTGGGACGCAATCTCCGGTGGCGGTGCGGAAGCCACCCGGCCCAGCCCCCGTGCCCCCCTCGCACCCCCCGACACCCGTTGCACCGCCAGACAGACCCGAGAGACGTCCCCACTACATCTAATTAATAAATCTGATATAAGTAATTATTACTCTGAAAGGCGTCAATGTTTGAATTATAACGAGTTTACAGCGCAGAGATAGGATTAGATGTCGACAGATTGAAATCGTATTAGTTATCTTATGTCTCATTAAATAAAAGCGAAGATTAAACAACATTGAACGAATGAGATCGTATAATTGTCGTGCGTTTGATCAGCGTAATTAATCGTAAATGTTAGCTAACTCACAGTTATTAGCTGATGGCATTTGGAATAAAACTGCAATTGTTATGATACAAATATTATAAAACAGTGAGAAAAAAAAATGATGAAAATGATTTGATTTTTGATTTTGAAATTATAATAAAATCACATTAACCCTCTTGTGCCGTACTACTTAGTTGTAAAGCGAAGTTGTGTCGGTCGCGCAGGAAATTCGGGGGATATTTTCCGATCGGAGTTAGGGATCTAGTTTCCGCAGTCGCGCGATAAACAAGTTATTGGCGTTAGTGAGGGTTGAGAGGGACGAGGCAAGGGGGCGGGGGGCGACGCGGGATAACTCGCCCGTGTAATTAATAAACGAAGCGAATGGGAATTTGAATGGGTTTGATGATTTGTGAAAGTGTTTAACGCGTCACGTTAAGATTGTTATCATTGACGACTAACTCGGTATTTCGTATTTCCCGACTCTTGCACGACTCTCGTACGAAAATTTATTGACACCATTAATTTATAATTAAAATTCTTGGGAACACATCTTCAGTTAGCATACCTTTTCAATTGTAAATCAGAATAATAGCAACAATTACATATAATAGGCTGATAAATTTTTACATTCGTCTACAGAATGTTTTTATCTTTCTCTGTCTGAAAGCGCAGCAATAGAAAATGTTAACGGGTTTAATTTATTGTAATGCAACGATTTGTTCTAATTTCAAAGAGGTGTGTAAAAGGGCGTGAACTGCTTGCATATATTTCGCTCCGGTTTACACACACATATTATTGTCAGCGAGGACGTGTCAAATGTCTCTCCGACCGACTCGTTGCGGCTGCAATAGAATGCAGTGCAGTGCGTTGAAAGCGACCAGACCTGTTTGCTTATCTCAAGTTTTCTTACTCGAAATGAGGCCTTACTTAGCCGTAATAAAAGCGAGAATCCCTTGCGCGATATTACAGTTCTAGATAGCCTTCAGCTAGCAACAGTTCATTTGTTTCCGTTAGCACTTCTGGTCCACAGCTTCTTCGGGAAAGTATCAGATGTTAGACGCTTTTTGATTAGAACCGCACGACTCCAAGTAGACGATTGAAATCTCTGTTTTGACAGTTTGTAACCGCGAAGACAAATAGCGCGACCTACAAAAAGTTTTTGTTGTTTGACAATTCCCTCATGATTCTGACAAATATTTTAAATACCATCGAAGTGTTAAATGTTTCTTCACGTGTTTAAATATACGTAGTGGAAGCGTAGGCTGATATTGTAAAACACCATGACTTATCATTTAGCGTTGTAGTATAAAAATATGAGAGATCAACGACCCATAAGAGCACTAATAAGTTTGATGAAATCTGCGGTGGAAACTAATTAATTATGGTTATCCCGCACGAAGAATATTTCAGTGACAATTAGGTTATTACGCGGTCGAGCTTGTCAAAGTATCATTATTCTGTCGCTGGAAATGTGTTGGATTTTGCGAATTAATTCCGTATCTCACGATGTTTGAGAGTGAATCAAATGGAGCAACTCTATCACTATCAGACTGACACATCGCGTTTCACAATCACGAAGAAAACGAATGTCAGACTGTACATTTTTAACGTAATAATATAATATTTTGCAAGCGTTTAGTAAAACGTCGTTTAACTATAATTCAACATTTTACGATTTCCGTAAGCGTGTTGTCCATTTTATAATTACAGTTACAACTCTAAACTGTTCCTTTAATTAGGTATTAAAGTCTCATATCTTATAAATGTCGTGTAAAATTAATTATTATTTTATGGTTATATACTTGATTTTACGGCCATGGCAAGTGATCTCTAGTCTGCCCTCTCGGTGTTTAAAGCTGATAAGAAATAGAATGAATAACAAGTAACGAGCATTAATATCTATAGAATGTAGATGTTATTACAAAGATAGCGTTTAGGGTTATGTATTAAGGGCCTATGCTCACGTGACTTATTGCAGTGATACTGCACCGCGTCACAAGGTCATTTGACAAAATGGCTTCGCGCATGTGTACTTACTTAGATCTACTAGCTGTTGACTGCCACAGAGTACCAAATAGGGTTGCAAAATTACGTAATTTTACGGTCATTTATATAAATTACAGTAAAATTACCGGCGACTTATGAAGTTTTAAATTTGAATTTGTGCTGTCCTCTGCTCTGCCTCTGCACATAGACGATATTATTATAATCCATGACATGGTGTGATTCATATCTTGAATTCTCGACTTGAGAATTAAGTTTTAGGGATTTTTAGTACGCATGAGTCGTTTTTTTTAAGTTTCAATAGGTACTGCTTGTATCTCTGGCAAATTTCATTCAAATCCATTTATTCGTTAATAGACATAATGTTACACACAAATACTGTGTGAAACACATACTGTATGAATTACCATATTTTACCGTAAAATAGGTTTGTTTTTTACCGTATTATACCAGGGTAATTTTACCGTTTTACATCCCTAGTACCAAAGCCCCGTCACCTAGCGACTTTGTTTTCAATTGATTCAGCAGTGAGACTGCATCGCGATCAAGTGTCAGGGTTAGTCTAGACATTTGAATTGTAGCTGTGTCGTAAAGACGCGTCTGTATCGCGAGCTGTTAACGCGATACTATGTTAATTCGTGTACTGACATCTTTATAAAAGCATTGCAACTAAGAGGAGTAAGAATCCACGATGTGCATTATACTGTGACCTTTGACTAGAGTTATCGTAGGTTAGGTTAGTAATATATGTACCTACTTTTCTTACTTTCAAATAGTTATTAACACTTGTAAATATATCGCTAATTATTAAAAAATAACATACCTTGGTATATCACAGATAATAAATAAAAAAAGATGCATGTAAAAATAGTATAACACTTTTTTCTCGCGGAAAATCGCAGCAAACGAGAGAATAGCCAGGATAATCACTACCTACTTAGAAAGGTATTTTCACCAAAAAAAAGAGACAAATTGATGTTACAAGATTCCACATGAAAATGAAAACAAAATCAACAGGCTACAAATGAAGACATTTTACAAATTCATAGCTAACAAGTAACAGTACTAAACATTGACTAGGGTAATTGCATAAATTCACGATGGCAATGCATTTTGACAATTAAACAACACAGATAAGATGTAACTTAGACTATGAGGGAGTAATCATTTTGTATTTATCTTTGGGGGCTTGTAATTAGCAATTTAGTTATTTAATATTGTTAGTACCTGGGCGGCCGAGCTCTGCTCTGGTGAAAATAGAGAATACTCATTTAATAGTATAGGAAAGTTCATACTAATCCATGTATAGTACCTACTTATTCCATGCTGCCATGATAGTAGGTACTTACTAATTCCATGCTGCCATGTCATTATTCTCATGTCATTATTCATTATTTTGTTCTAAACTTTGGGCGACCGAGCTCTGCTCGGGTGAAAATACGGAGAAAACAAAATTTCCCAGATACAAGACCTAGCTAGATCGATTTTTCACCCCCGTAAACCTCTGAATTGCAACTTTCATCAAAATCGTTAGAGCCTATTTTGAGAACGTAAGGACAAATATATATATAAACAAATAAATGTACAAATATTTTTCATTTAATAGTATAGTATTACAACGTTATAGTCTGTAAGCCTTCCAAAAAAATAAAAATAAAATAAAATTTATTGCGTAGACTTTTTCAAACTTTTGAAACAATGGGTAAGGCGATTGGCACACTGCACCGCATCACGCAGCGTAGCGCGTGAATGCGTGTTTTAACGTTGCTTGTAAGTATCTCCATTTGTATAGAAAGCACGCACAGTCCAACACACAGAAAATGCATCCACGCGCGTTCATTTTAGTTCGTTGACACGCAACATGCAGCGTGATGCGGTGCAGTGTGATAATCGCCTTAGGAACATCCTTCGAAATCTTTTGAATCTGTTGAATTGGTGTGTCGCGTCTGCTGTGCAGGTTAATCTACGAAAATATGCACTTGGAAATGACATAGACAGGCCATCTGCACAGCTGTATAGGTCGCTTGTGCTTGTGCAACGAACAATGTGCTGTGAATTGGCACTGCCGACTGTCAGAAATGGCCATTGTTATTAGTTAGCACATAAACTATCTCCACAAACGTCATACATGTTCCGTTGTTGCTCCCGCAAATATAGTTTGAAGTATAAATCGCTTTAACCACTCAATTGGTTACAAAAATGCTCTATTACCTAGTAATTTTCCAGGCCATTACTTCCTTTTTTTTCGCACCCGTCAGTGATCCAAATGGCTTATTGATGACTCGCACGAATTTACTCGCCCGGGCGAATCGACACTTTTAATTTACATTATTTTTGAAGTGAAACCTTTTTTAGGCGGGTTGGGCATTTTTGAGATGGGACTAAACCATTGATTTCGCGACACCATGACGACACCTCATTTTTGTAAACGCGATTGTGCTCTTTATTTATACTACGTTACAGATCAATGTTCTATACAAGTATTTTTACTTTAAAGGTTTTGTAAACGCGATTATGCTCTTTATTTAGATAAGGTTACGGACCAATGTTCTATACAAGTATTTTTCTTCCATCAAGGCGATCTTGTTCAAGTTTTCACTTCTGTCGGCACTCCCGGAGTGCCACCCTTTTTTTTTCTTGAGGCGATTAGCACGAAGTTATTTTTATTAGTAGTCGAACCGATTTCTGGAGTTGTCGATTAGCCTACAAATAAATTAACTATGAGATTATTTTTCGTGTTTTCTATATTTGACTTTGGCCCATTGCCCATTACGTCTTCAATACCTTCTAAGTACGTAACGTAAATCGAGAACGTACTCTAGGTATTTTTCATTAAGCTTTATTTAAGTCTTATGATCCAGAAATAGATTTCGTGATTGTGACTCTTTCATAAACATTTATATTGCTAAGTACTCAAAAAGCAGAAGTCAAAAGAATACATAACTTAGTAAAAATACTTTCTTGATCTTTTTCACCTAATTTACTAACATTCTAAATATATTCTACTTCACCTAACCAAACATTTCAAACGCTAATCGGCACTGTCATTACGAGCTCTCGTAATTTTTTTGTTCTAACAATTTGTTACAAAAACATATTTTTTTTCGTACCTCAGCCCTGTAATTAGTCCCTGCCTAAATCAATCAACGTTTTACCCTTTGGCATTATGTCGTTAGTTTCTTTAACATGTGTTACTGGGCACAGTATGTTTCGAAGTAGATTTTGGCATAAATATTTTTTTGTCTGTAGCCCTTTTTTCTCTTTTAATGAATTATTTAAATCAACTTTAGATGACTGTTGAGGGGTACCAATGTGTGTTAATATCGAAACAAATACGTATAAATAGTCGTAATTTAAATTCAGTCCTTTTCATACCTAGCCAGTACCTACCTATGTAGACGGTAAACACAGACAAATGATAATTAGTAACGGGTATAGCCATTAAGCAAAATCAAAGAAATATTATGACGTCTTTGTGTAAGAAAATATCTATATGTTTAAATAATATTATTATTGTTTCCAACTTTGTAGGCGTCATAAAATCAGTAATATGTTTTCATGGTCAGCATAATCGTAATTCATTCATTCTGTGGCTGGTGATTGACACTTTTAAATCGCCATTTTACAATGTAATTGTACCGATTTGCTAGCCAATAGAAGTACCTACAATATAAATTAAAGTGGTTCAATTAGAGCCAATATTCTTCTTTTTGGCACCTTGTAACAAACCAGTCACATTTGAGTGCTAACTTTTAGGCTTCGAATAGAACAGACAAAATATCAAAGTATTTAGAATTTAATATAGAAATATACCTAACTAATAACGTTACTGTTATCTTAAATGACTAAAACGGCACTGAAGAGGGCGAGCAATAATTTTAATAGTAAATACAGGCTTTAATTTAGTTAGGCAAAGGTGTACGTGTACCTACACCCGCATTTAGATATAAAACCTTTTTCACAATAACGGCACATTTAAAACCCTTTTGCATCATTATTGTTCCACCTTGTTCTTGAGACCATTTCCATTTTCAAATACATCATCATTTTCCTTTTTCAAAATTTTATTTTCAAATTAGTTCATATTTTCTTGGGTGCCAGTAACACGTTCTCACGGTACTAAGTCGCTGATGCTGATAATTTCCATTGCAATCCGTCATAAGTTGACGCGAAGGCATATCGTCTCGAGAGATTTTTCTGTATACCCAGTGCGTATGTTTGCTTAAGTTAAAAGTCTTCTTAACAATCGATCACTGTCATAAGATACCTACTGGTATTATCAGAGTACATTGAACTGTTTAGTGTGTTTCGTGGCGTACGCACACAAAACTTCATTGTGACTATGAAACGATCTGATAACACACACACGTAACCCCGAGTCAGACCTTATCTTGTTTGCTTTGTAAAATTTTAGATGTACGTAAATATCTTTCGTTTTTTGTGGACACGGAACGGGTCTTTCAGAGGACGTGGGACACGAAATTTGCAATGGAAAATAGGTTTTACCCACGACTTTGACATAGACAGCAATTTCATTGTTATCTTATATCCACTACTTGTACATATAAATAGCCATTGCCCAATATGTATCAACACTTCGTAAGATTATTTGAGTCCTAGAACTTAGAAGGCTCTACTTTGCTTTCAATATTTCACGACACTTGAGTTTGTAGTTGACCCACATTAGTTCAGTGGTAAAATAAAATAGATTCTTTTCAGAGAGCACTTCGACTCGGGTGTTCGGTACAGCTAAGTCCCAATAAATACTGTGATGACTGACGAGGCAATAATTGACTAAGGGACGGTCGTTGAGCATCGAGCTTTATGGTTCTCCCTGTTTTTCTTTTATGATCTAGGTATTCTAAAGACTGTGGCGTACTTATGTATATCTTGTTCTTCATTACTTTTACATTAATGAACGATGGTGTATATTTTTCGAAATGTTAAACGTTTTTCAGAAAAACATTCTGGAAAGCTTTTTATTTTCGTCACAAAAGACCTCATGCGACTAACCAACTTGTGATTGAAAGATTCCATTTTAAATTAAGACAGGCATGCTGTCACAACGTTAAGAGTTATATCACCCTGACGTACTACACCTACTTTCTAATAGTAGTCGCACCTTTACAGAAGTACTTCCACAAATTCTTTCAGGGATTACAAACAAGACAGCTAGCTCATGTCAATGTATTTCCAGTCGCAGCCACGAATTCTTGGCACTCAATCACGTCGTCGGTAATTCTGGAGTAACATTAACCACGAAGGACTCCATTAAATGCTAACAACTAGTAAATGGTAACTACTGGTCTATTGTTTTACCATCAAATGTAAACATATCAGAGAAGTTGTTAAAATTTCGCAGTTGAGGCTTGACGTAAACCCCGCAGACGGTGTTTATATTGTGCAGTGAGTTCTTAAGAAACGTGCCGTCTCGCTACAGATGAGATGGCCGCGTTGAGATACAAGTGCTGTTTATTTTTCTTAGCGCTCTTTTTGAATCTCAGACTCACGGAGGAAATTATACGCAGTTCGTTTCTTAGATAGTTTAAGTGTTAGTGGATGGGTGGCGTTTCAAGTAAATGTTGTGTTTACGTTGGTGAAATTATTATGTCAGTTAATGTGGTTGTACAATCTATGCTTCAACTAGGATTTTGTCCCAACTGTCATGCCCACCTCTTTGGGCATTAGAGGGTCTTTCGGTAGGCTTTGTTTCAAGCGATTGACAGTATTAGGTTTCAGTGTGATACAGGTTGAACCTAAATCTATTTAAAGATATCTATTTGATTCCCATTCTAAGCTGAGTGTTCATTTTCTAATGGCAGACCCAGATGGCAGATTTTTTGTTATCCATCTGACCAGAGATGTAATAATTGTAACAGTGTTAGAGTCTGTTCTTCAAGCGATAGTGACGAACTCAAAATCAAAGGATTTATTTCAATTAAACCATTTACAAGCACTTTTGAAGAATATTGTGTGGTATTTTATTATAACATTTTACACCGTACCCCATAAAAGAAGTGTGTACTTTAGACAATCTGAAATGTGGTTGGTCTAATTTGTTCCTATGTCTAGTATTAAAATTATGCCTGTCACTTATCTTACTAAAAAGATGTCGATTTTTTCGAACATACCTACGTACTTCGAACATTATTTACAGTAAATCAAATGTGGACCTTAAGCATAGCGTTATTTACGTCGTCAAGCTCCTGTGCATGTCTGTTTACTTTAGAAATCAGTGATGTGTCATCAGCAAATAACATCATTTTTAGTAAATGAGGTAAATCATTTATAAATACTAAAAAGAGGAACGGACCCAATATTGAGCCATGTGGTACACCCATTTTTGACTTTTAAGCCCAACGGTTACAGATAGATTCATTTTCTGAATTGATCTATTTTAAAGATCATAGCTTCTCTTTATATTTTCACTAAGAAGCGATTCTAAAGCGATTGTTGAGCTGCCATAATTTTTATGAGTTACTGTCGAATAAGACGTTGTTTCCTATTCTCGTAAAACTCTCCTTACAACACTACAGCTTGAACGTTAGGCTTAACCTAAGCTTGGATTTTAAAAGTCTCTAAAGCAGGCACATATCTGCAGTGTCAGTAATAAACCTTTCAAGTAACGGCTAGACATGGTACATACATACATTTATTAGGCAGTAATATTATTTTACAAGGTTCACTCACAGTAAATAAAACTAGTGGAAGTAGGACCGGTATAAAAATGTTAGGTGCGTTTACTAGCTTCTTTCATTTCTATTTTGCGTAGGTCACATGAATTAGATAAAGATTAGGAAACATCGGTACCAACACTTCTGATTAAATGGTAAATAACAACATATAATTTCTTCCATGTTGTTAAACCCGGAAAATGTTCTGTAGCATATATGAAACTATTCCAATACTCACACAAGCTTCATGTTTGATTGTTTTTCTGGCTCTCAAGTTTATAGGTCTCAGATTATGAAACCAAACACAATCAATTTTCGAGGCATCGCCAAGCGGGTGGTCGACTCTTCACGTGACTAGAAGGCTGGCCTGTTTTTGGCCCAAAGACTCAAGATTGCCATCCAACGTGGCAATGCTTCCAGCCTTTTGGGCACTTATCCCATTAACAGCGATGCGGACGAATTTTTTGATGCACAATGAGTTCTTTCCCTTTTTTGGTTATTTCTTGTTATATACTTGTAATTACTATACATATTATGTTAGTGTTAGCTTGTATATTACAATTAAGGTTTATAACTGAGTAAACAGAATAAACACAATCAGATTTATTTGTTCCATGATTTTGGATTAACTGAACTAAAGCCAGATTTATACGCTGCAGTTGAAGCAACAATAAAATGGCACCGTCGAAACAATGTTTAGACGATGCAAGTAATTTTGTGCTTTATTTTTACGTATGCCTCAGGCAAGGAACTTGCATCGTATATATGGAGCTCCGGTCATCAGCCCAACAATTTTATCTTGAAACCGAACGTGGGTTCGAACTAAGTCGCTCTCAACTAAGTCTGCTCAACTGCTTTCAACTGCTAGACGTTCAGACCTAGATCCTTTTAGTCATTTAACATTTCTGAATCCATTGAACTAGCAAATACTATGAAGCTTTTCATCAACTGTACGAACTTCCTTATAGAAAAACATTTCATTGGCACCTAAGAATGATACCAAATTACTGATCGGCTCGTTAAGAACGCTTCACGGCTGTAACGTGCGTAGCCAGCCGTAGCTAATAGTAAGTGCACTGTCAATGTGTAGACACATTCGCACTAATATATTACAGCCATAGCCCCTGATGTATAGTGGTGGGGGCGCCACGGCCCAAAATCATTGAGACTTCCTTGTTTCTACTGAAAACTGTTTTTACTGGTATTAAGTACTTGGTAGTTCATGTTTTGAGAAGTGATAGCCTAGTGATTTGACCGTCGGACTGCCAAGTCATAGGTCTCGAGTTCGAACCCAAAGCACGCACTTCTGACTTTTTGGATTCATGTGCGTATCACTTGCTTTAAAAATGGTGAAGGAAAACATCGTGAGGAAACCTAGGAAAATATTTCTCGACGGCATGTGAAGGCAAGTCAGATGTCCATGGGCGGCTTTAAAACTCTGACACCAGGTTAGTCACTAACTACACGAAAAGAAAAAGGAGTTCATGTTTTAATAGCGCTTCTCGGACTAATTCTAATTAGTTAACATATTCAGGCCATCTAAGGTTATTTGTAAACAGGTGCCTCTCCAAAGTTGTTCTCGCGTGTCGAAGTCCTTTATGATTCGTCTTGCCCCTCTACTTTGATATAAGCTTTGCCTATCAACAGAATTTATAACTTTAACTATGTCAAATTCACACAAAATGTAAAAATAAGGTTTCCTACAGTCTGCAAGCAAGCTTAGCTAATGTGCGTGTATTCGTCGATAAATTGAAGTAAGCTGTCATTGTATGTTATCACTCCTGCTTATGAGAGCAAGCTTTCAGCGTCACGTCACATACACCTAACACCTCTTAACAGCATCACTATTTATATCCCCTCTATCCAAATATCAGAATTCACACCTGATATTCCATTAATTTCCATTCTAGTCATTGGCTAAAAATTCATCATTTATAGTATAAACTATGATGTTCAGAGCTGAAATCTCACTAAAACAGAGTGTGGATAATTCTGGAAACGTCAAGCCTAGAGTGGGTCAACAGTGGCGTTTTATATTTGAGAACAAATGACACGGTGCCTCCATTAATGTTGCAATGTTCGGGCAGGTAGACTTGGTAACGGGGTCGGCGCGGTTATACTTAGAGCGATCGAAGCATGCTATTATTGGGTTGGATTGTTTCGGATCAACGCTTCTGGATTTCAGCTGCCTTCCCGCACCGGCTAGCTTGACCTCTCATTAAAACATCCACTAATTAACAATCATTCCCAATCCCATCATAGATCATCGTCTGTTTATTGATAAAAAACCGTTCGGATTATCTTAATGGCGGCCGGATTAATTGAAGCTACAGACCACTTGATTTATTTACAGCTAGAAATCGCAGGCCGCTTATCTTATTACTGTAATTTGTTTCCCAACGTTCTAGTTACGTAGAATTATTATTTGGTTGCGGCCACTAAATCAGATGACAGCCCTCGCATTGCCATTTATAAGTTTGGAATTTAGTGTTCGGTATTTATTTATATGATGGTAGTTATGTAAATGATAATGGCAATTAGGAAGTAGTATGAACATTCCGGATCACTTGGTTTTGTGAAGATTTATGGGTGCTCGCGTTAAACACAAAGAATTGCTCTCAGAACTTTGGCGAGCTATATAAAATAAAATAAATGCAATGTTTCTAATTACCGCTAATGATAGCTATATGTTCTAATGGAACTGCACTAACACATTTTCTTCTTGTTTCAGGTAGAATTATGCAATAAATTGCACAAGAAGTTATTTGACTGTACAATCCGATGTAGATGTGGAGGAAACGTAAGTTATCATAACGAGATTAAATCTTAGCTTAAGATTTTATGAATTATTAATTTCATATCTCCGACGGAGCTGGATATTGTCGCGTTTGTTGAAATTATAAAATTAATTTCTTGAAATGGCCCAATTTAAGAAACGCCAGACTCAGAACTTAGTTTTAAGATCTTTTGAAATTAACTATTTGTTGGGTATTTTCAGATATCTTTCTACGTTTTCAACATTTTAACTTTACCGTAATATGATTATATGACTAATTGAATACCACCCAGCGAATAGTTAATTTATAGCTAGGTATGTCAATAAAATGATGAAACAAGTCTTTAGCCGTCATGGTTGTCAATCAGTTCGATAAATCTCCGAGTGAGCCAGACAATCAGTGTCAGTCATTGACCAGCTGATGTTGAACAAATTAATGAGAAGCGATTGATGTGCAACGATGCTACCAATCGATTTGCCACAAAAAACTAAACGTTTTGTGGCTGAGAGAAACTTTTATCTTCGGTTTGATATTTATCTATCATCTGTTTATGAATTGCAGACTTTATTTACATTGATCTAGCGAGTGCGTCAGTTCGATAAGGTTTTATGTATATGCAAAAATAACATTCGACTTACATCTTCATAGATCTTTAATGGAACGAGTCGATCGCATCATTTTCTACGTCAGCATCGTCGATTCAAATGTCGTTAATCGATTTGCTCTATCTCCATCCAAGCACAGCGTGAGAGCCATAAAAATATTTATATTGTAAGTAGAGTCCGGTATTTTTACATCAAAACATTTTTACTCTCGAAATCACGGCTAAAATTAAACGCGCCAAGAAAATAAAAGTTAATCTTAATGAGCAATAAAATGGAATGATATCAGATTTTTTTATATTTTCTCCAAAATTTAATGTTAACAATTTAAAGAGGAAAAATATTCCTCATTGTTAGCATTAAACGCTTGCGGAGGGTGGGCGGCGTAATAATAGGACATAATATATTCAGGGCGAGTCAAATAAAATTAGCACGGTGAAAAATGTAAACGGTCCTTTTACTGCCTGGAGGACGTGTAAGTATTAGCTTGTACCGAGTGCGCCTTTGTAGGGGAACGCCGCGCCTGCTCCGTGCTGCCGCGAACAATCCAACAGATGAAACAGAATCGCTTCCATTCCTCACTCGTAGCTTCCCCACTCGTAGCAATAAATAAAAATAATTAAAAAGTTCACATAACTCATATTTACTTTATCTCCGCCATCTTCTATTCTGTTACTGCTTAGTTTTATCACCTAACAAAACTCTAAAGAGTTGTATCTGTTACAAAAAGATACACTTCTAACGTTCTTTATTTGCGTAAAACTTCTACCATTTGTTTATCAGACTCTCCAACAGCAGAAAGTTTTCTTTTCGGAGAACAAAGCTCAGTATAATAAATCGTTTTAAAGAATGTATAAAGATACTTATTTGGTTAGCAAAGTGTAAAAGTTCTTCAATAATGCGTTCGCTATTACACTATTCACTTTAAATATTATTAGGTACAATTATTAAAAAAACAAGTGAAAAATTGTTTAACCACTGAAATACGAAAGAAATTAAAAACAAGAGATAAATTAAAATTCTAGAAAAGCACGATGATAAATTGGATGGGAGTATAAAAATTGTTTTTGTATGAATTCAACTGATTTCTTTGATGTTGGTCACATGAGTTGTAATTATTTGAGTGAAAGCGACTAAATTGGATCGTACTGTTAGTGCTCATTTCTCAGTTACCGCAATAACGTAATCACTGGCGCACTTCACTGACATCTGCCGGTATCGTACGCTTTTGATCTTGGGATTAGGACTGCTACAAAGGCAATCGACTTAGAACCAAACCAACCTGAATATTTCAATTGAAAAATATTTATAATTAATTTTTAAAAAAATATGTTTTTTTTCGAGTTTTTAAAACTCGAAAGAAAATGAATCAGTCATCGCGGTATGTTTTTAAGCAGGAAAGATGCAACAATAATTATCAAGCAGACGGTTTTTAGGGTTCCGAACCCAAAGGGTAAAACGGGACTCTATTACTAAGACTCCGCTGTCCGTCTGTCTGTCTGTCCTTCTGTCACCAGGCTGTATCTCATGAACCGCGATAGTTAGAGAGTTTAAATTTTCACAGATGATGTATTTCTGTTGCCGCTATAACAACCAATACTAAAAATCTGAATAAAATAAATATTTAAGGGGGCTCCCATAGTTGAGACATGATTTTTTTTGCCGTTTTTATAGATAATGGTACGGAACCCTGCGTGCGCGAGTCCGAGTCGCACTTGGATGGTTTTTGATAATTATATCCTGAAGTCACTTTTCAGACTACGGAATTACGCTCGAAAAGCGTAACTAATTCCTTTTTCAGAAACTTGTCAATTAGAGAACCTATCATTACCTAAACGCCTAAAATATGTGCTGCCACCACAATTTGCTGAAGTTTTCCTAGAACACCAGTAAGGTAAAAGCACCTATTATAGCTTATTAAAATTAGGAATTTACTGCGATGGTTGCCGTAATTAATTTAAATGCATTTCTATGGCTTAGCTAATGATACTTGCGATGGCACATTAGTGTAATTTACAAAGATAATTTAACGATAGTTAGTAGATTATACAGAAACGCTATGTGAGTATACTATACTGACATAGCTTACTTTTCGTAGAAGTTTCATAGAAATTGTGCATTTAGGAGCCAAGTAACTTATATTGTAATTTAAAGGACTATAAGTAATTAATTTTACACAAGGCTAACTGAATTACTTATACAGCTTACCTCTAGTTACGTTGATTGATTGAATTTATATTTTACTCCAAAGTGTTATTAAGAAAAAAGGTTAATTTTTTGTAATATCTTTCCAAAAAACAAACAAAAAAGTAGTCAAAACGTCACTCTTCCCGAAAAAACAGCTTGACTTTTAAAAACACTATTGGGAAAACAAAGCATCTGTAGAAACATCTGGAACGTCTTCGTGAAATGCTCTGCTACTTCTCTTTTTTCCTTTAGCTGCCCCACTTTGGGCGTACCAATAGGAAGTGAGTGTGTTTACTTTACGGTTACACAAGTTTTTCATAGCTTTTGTGTCTGATGCTGGCACTTTTCAATACGTGCTCCGAATTAAACTTGCATTTTGGAGCCGAAATTAAAATGTTCATTTTAAAATGCAGTTCTTTTTTGTATGCAGCATATTGTTGGTAAGGACATTCTTGCCCGATTTCACCCATTATGTTGCTTGTGAATGATTTCATGTAACAAAGCAATGTACCAATGGATTGATGATCAATTTAATCATATAGGTTTATGTTCTGCTATATTTAAAGCTTACTCAATCAGTAAAAAGATATAAAATATGTAAATAGATACCAGACGAAATGAAAAAGAAACTTTATTATTTACAAAAAAAAAAACTGCAACTTCATCAAAATCCGCACCACTTATTTTCAACATACCACAATCTTGTTCTATTGCAAATGGCGCTCGCAATTTCCGACATTACCCGAACAAACGATCGTATTAGCCTGAAAAAGGCTCTTAGCGTGTGGGTTAGTGGCGTCGAACATATGAATGGAGTTAATTGGACAATCAGTTCATTGAGGCGTGCTGAGTCGGGCAGTTTGGCCGGCGTAGGCGACGCGTGTGCCAGTTGGCGGCATCTCCCTGCTCGCTAATCAGTTCAGAGGGGCATTCTTGTGGTAATAGTTAGCCTGTCGAGCGCAGAATTGTATTTGCATTACCTTAGAATGGAATTTGATTGGTGCATTTTAGAATTGGGTAGGTTAAAGTAATCGCATTTGGTTTAAGTTGTGTACCTAGTTGGATATCGGGCTGGAATGTTATCTCATGAAGGCGAAAATTGGATGTTTGTTTACTATTCCATCAACTGGTAACAACAGACTGAATCCTTAAAAGAGGGGTTTTTCTCTTCTTAGAAACAAAGTATTTTTAACGTGAGTAGAACTCGCGGGAAAGTCCGAAAGGGATACCGTGGCCCCTGGCAACATACGGGTTTTAGTACACGGGTGGGTTTTAGTCAGTAAGAGTCTGACACGCCCTCCCGCTCCATCCAGAGCGGGAGAAGTTATTTGATAATTTCCCACCTAAAAAAAAAAGGCATAAGTAATGAAGGTGAATATACAGGGCGTCCCAAAGTTATGGGAGATGAAGGGAAAGTACCTTAAATATCGTAGATAGGGTATTTTGTTGAAATAAGACTTTATGTTATTTTTAAAAGTTAGTAATTCTGCATTCAAAGATTTTCTAAAAATTACTTGCCTCGTCTGGGAATCGAACCGACTTAAATGTAAAAAAAAAACACCCCTACTTTTATAATGCCAATCGAAGGAATGACCAAAAACTAATAACTCTTCTTAAGTAACATAGTATTTTAAAAGAAACGAACAACGTAAAATGTTTGAGTCAAATTTCAAGAAAGTTATTGATTGCCGACGACGACGTTCGAAAAGTAGTGAATGTTTTCCTACTTGGATTGGTACGAATGGACCGATTAGATGGCCGGCCAGATCCCCGGACCTTACCACCATTAGATTTCTTCTTTTGGGGATACGTGAAAGATATGCTGTACAAAAAGCGATACGAGAACGTGGGCGAGTTACAAACAGAATTGTGCCATATCATATCGAGTATTCACCATAAAATGATAAGAAAATCAACAGGCAGCGGACTCATTAAAAGATTGGCGATTTGCGTAAGACAAGAGGGATCACATTTTGAGCATTTAATTAATTAATTTACAAAAAAATACCCACTTAATTGACTACGGCAGTTTCATGATGTTTTTAATTTGATTAAAATGATTAATTTCACGCTGTTCCTTTCTTTTAAAATACTATGTTACTTAAGAAGAGTTATTATTTTTTGGCCATTCTTTCGATTGACATCATAAAAGTAGGGGTGTTTTTTTTTACATTTAAGTCGGTTCGATTCCCAGTCGAGGCAAGTAATTTTTAGAAAATCTTTGAATGCAGAATTACTAACTTTTAAAAAAAAACATAAAGTTTTCTTTCAGCAAAATACCCTATCTACGATATTTAAGGTACTTTCCCTTCATGTCCCATAACTTTGGGACGCCCTGTATATAGGCAATTGAATTTGCATTTTTCAAAATAGAATATTAGTCTACGTAAGAATGTAATTGTTGATTTACTTTATTGCACTGCTTTGTCTAGTGACGTGCCTCTATCAATATTTGAGGATGCGTACAATTATATGGTATTTGCACACAGATACAGTTGAAGGAATTCGCTTATTCAACATCAGTTTCGTCATGGACGACGTAATACCTATAATAAATTATATTTTCATTGTCTGTTGTGGAAACAAGCTTTTTCTTTTTGACGTAAGGATTGTTTTGAATGTAACGGTAATCTAATGTCATTAGCAAGACAATAGTATTAGAGAATGGTTTCGCCAATTTTTCCACAAACTCAACGGGGTGCCGCTAAGTGCTGATTAAAAGTTTCATATGTTGGCACGAGACAAGAGCCTCTAAAATTAACAATCTCATCTGTAATTCCATTCTTTTAACAGATTTTCATTGCTAATACGAGTCCACTGCCCTTCTTGCTTTCGTTAATTGAACTGCTTTACATTTTTATTTGGGTTCGCGAATGTTGTAGAAGCACACAAATGAGTTTGTAAGGATTGTTACTTTAAGTAAAGTTGTTTCTGCTCCTATTGGCAGAAAGCGTAATACTTGTGGGTATTTAATTAGTTAACTACTAACGCCGCTTTTTTATTTTAAAAAATCTACCAAAACATTTTGTTCTGTCTTTTTTCGTCGTGTTCATCATCATCATTATTGGCAGCCTTGTTTCGCCTTTTGCTGAGAATAAGCCTTCTTCCTTTTGTATCATGCTTTCCTGGTTTATATCACACGAATGGCACTTTCGTCAGCATTCATAAATTCCTCGTGGTTGCAGGTGAACTCCACCTGAGCAAGTTTTCTTTGCTTTGTAATTATCATTGGTATTGTTATACCGTAAGATTGGATAAATATATCGCAATCAATCTGCCTAGCCTTTTCCCCACTATGTTGGGGTCGGCTTCCAGTCTAACCGGATGCAGCTGAATACCGTATTTTACATGGAGCGACTGCCTATCTGACCTCCACAACCCAGTAACTGGGGACTTTCGGGCTTCTGACGATGTAACGAATGTCAAAGATCTACGAATGATAGCCGGGACCAACGGCTTAACGTGCTTTCCGAGGCACGAAGGAGTCTCGGTATGTTAAGATGGTCACTTATCCACAGACCAACCTCGGCAAGCTTAGCTTAACCTGATGGATCGACCCGTGCAGCTGTTATTACTTAACCACGAGTTTTTCCGCTTGGATAAATATATCACAATATACCTAAAACCAAAAGTCTACTTACCGTATATAAGTAGTTACAACAATAACATTTTTACCGCGTGGGTTGATCAGCTGACACATTTCTGATGTTATTCTTTTCAGTTTCAGATACCAAGTCCAAATCACGATAATGTAATCGTAATCCTTTAAAGCTGGATAAGCCGATAAGACGGTTAGGAAGTTACACATTACGTTATGTTGTTATTATTAACCGTATCTTAAGAAAATTCTACTATGTTCTAAAATTACGCAGTTTTTAAAGTACGATTGTATGACGAATATGGGAAAGAATTTTCAGACGATAGTGTTTAAATTATCAATCAAGCCTATTGCTTTCCACACCCTATAGTTGCATTACAGTTCACCTCTGCTAGATACCTACCTCATTCTCACATTATGGCATCAGCTTATTATTACCCACCGCCGAAGTTCCTTCTCTGGGTTTTTACAACTATGTTGCTTTCGGGGTCTTTATTTGAAAATATTTCACAGCAATTGCAGTTCCGCATCAGTCTCCAACATCGCTTTATAAAACGAACGGTTTCTTCAGATTAACTCTTTCACCTAAATCGAAAATCCCCCATGCTTTAAAAACCGGCCAACTGCTTGTCGGACCACAATGAAGGGTCTCGTAGTTGGGATAAATTTATCCCAAGAACAAACTTAACATTGTACTTAGTTGAAAATCAATGTTCTCCCATAAAGTCCAACTGCAAATGTCAGTTAGTTCGCACAATATTGAGAGATTTACCATGTTATTTTAAGATCATAGACTTCTTATAGGTTTTCCAGTAATCTATGAGTAAAGAACTATTCTCTGTATTTTCTTTTTTAGTTTTAATTTTTAGTAATTTAGCAATTTTCTTAAATATGCTTAAAATTATTTAAAAAAAAATGTTTGGCATCCTCACAGCCACAATCATTTGTTAAGTCACACGGGACAGTTTGCAAAACTTTTTATTTTAATTTTCCAATTTGCCTCCAATAAGTGACCACCAAATTCAAAATTCATTTATTCACGTTACACGTCCGTGTTTGGGTCACAGAAATTCATATGTGTACCAAATTTCAACTAAATTAGTCCAGAAGATTTCCCAATCTTCTGGACCAATTTAAATTGGTAAATTGGCTGTGATAGACGGACAGACAGACAGACACACGAGTGATCCTAAAAGGGTTCCGTTGTTTCCATTTGAGGAAAAACAAGTTTAAACATTCCATGCAAAAGAAAAACAAAACTATGAACAAATCAACGTTGTTAGCATAACAAAGTAAACTCCGAAGCACTTGTTAGGTGCTACCCGACCGTTTACAGAACCCTCCTGTGCCGTGTGACAGTTGGTGACGAAGGGGCTCCGAGATTTGGCTGGGTTATTCTGTGTGCATTCGTTGAGGCGCACTCAAGTCGAAAAATCAGCACGCGTGAAGATGCGCATGTAGTCTGTAGGACAAGGACAGCAAACAGAGGAGGTGCGAGGAATAACTTCACGGTGCGTAAACTTGTACGTTACAAATTGTATAGACAGGTTGCGAGTTCCACAGGCCCGGACTCACCAAACCGGAGATGTGTGGAGATGTCCGAAGCGGAGACTAGAAGAGATTTTTTTCAACTAGGGTGTATCTACCAAAGCTGTCCGGAGATGCGTACTGGCTAGACTGGAGCGGAGATGTGTGCTGGCTAGAGCAGAATAGAGCTGCGTGCAGCGAGCGTTGGATGTTAAGATGAAAGCACATCTCTTCTCGTCTCCGCTGCGCGCCATCGCGTCGCCTGCTTGCGAGGCACAGCTCACATCTAGCTCCGATCGCGCCATACAAATATGATACATCTCCGCTCAGTGGTATGCACTGAAGTTGAGTGGAGGCGAGATGTGTAAATAACGAAATTCTATTGGTTGTTTAAAACACATCTCGTCTTCGCTTTGGTGGAGCCCGGGCCTTATGAGGATATTTTCTTAGGGTCTGGAATTGGAGGGGTTTTGGTTTTCTTTGGTTCTAAATGTATTGCCGTTTCTAATGTAGAAAAATCTTAGGGAAATCTTTATGTGAGCCAGTTGAGTGGGCCATGCTGTGGTTAACAATGGTAATGTTTATAGCAGTTTGTCTGGATGTGTGTTTCGGATTGGCGCAAATCCGGCTGAACGGATGGATTTAGATGAAATTTGGCACACAGATAGTTAATAACCTGGATAAAAAATTGGGTACTTTAAATCCAGCGGCAATACCTACGTTGCCATGGGATATTTTCCGAACGACACGCAGGCGAAGCCGCGGTCAAAAGCTAGTCTGTAGTAAATGCAAAAAAAAATAGTTTGGTCTTGCACTTGTAACTCCCGGCAAAATCAAGATTCTGATGCATCACTTTCTATATTAAGATCGTGTGTAAAATCTGTAGTAAATACTACACATATTTTATTCATAAAAAATGCAATGTGTCAACTCTTTTTTATTTTTCGGCACCAATACTGAACCACTGTATAATAAAGTAACAGTATTACGTCTCGGCAGTGTCCTTGTAAATAATAACCTATGGCCGCTCGGTAGATAAACCTTCCGCATCTGTGCGTAACTGCTGCGCACTCAAGACTGTTGCATACTGGTATACACTGAGATTTCGAAGCGCGTCGTTCGGCAGTTTTCTATGAAGACGGAATACTGTTACTTATTTATACTGTGTCTGAACAGCCATGTTGAAAGCCTGTCGACACTTATGCATTAATGCGATGTGTCATTCATATAGCTTTTATCATCAACACAATGCCGTGCCAACATTTAGTATACAGATATTACATTATTTAATAAACCTATATTGTTATGTGATGAATATTCTATTAATACGTGAAGAATGATTTAATATTGTGGGCCTGAGGACGGGTTGCGCCGCTGAGGCAGGTCATGGAAACTGGCATGATGGCTTAGATTCACGTGATTAGCATCACAACTAGTAGGTGATTTACATCATAAATAGTGGGTTCACCTCTTCCATGCGTTATCCTTCTCAAAGCTGAGGAAGATCTCTTTGGAATACTTTTCTGTGAACTTAATTCCGCCTTTAAATTTTTTTCTGCTGTCCTAATGGCATCGCTGTCAGTGATGCCTAAATAATTATAATGTAGATTATGTTATTGACTGTAATACCTCATTGTTTAAGGCTGTAATCAAATCATTTATTTTACAATATACATCTAACACTAAAATATATAAATTATGTACAAGAATACAGAGAAAAAAAAAATGGGAATAGCTCATTGGGCATAAAAAAATTCATCCGCATCGCTGTCAGTGGGAAAAGTAGGTATCTCATTGTTTTAGGGGTATAGTTGCAAAATCAAGGTCGATGGTTCTACTCCCTACCCTTTTGACAATTGGCGTGGAACTGTCTTGGCTGGCACAAGCTTCTTTCTTTAAAGTTTTTTTTTTGTAACGTGCCACAATAAATATTAGAGAACATATATAAAACATTGTTTAAGAGATTCGAGAGACTAACTTTTTATAAAACCTGCTACCTAATTGCGTAACTCATTTTCGTAAACAATTTCGTTATTTTGACATTTCAACAACATTCATTGCGTTATTTACGTTGTTGAACAGATTTTTTTTCCAACTTATGAAGCAATGGATTAGAAATCTGTTTCAAATCAAAACAAATTGTGATTGTGTTGTATTACACAATTAGGGTGCCGCTCCACATAATCGGCGGGACGTCTCGACGAGAACATTTGGCAGGAAGAACAAGAAGAGAGAACTACAAGAATATAGACGAATATTCCCTCTACACTATCGTATTCGGCAAGTCTCGTGTAGTTTTGCAGAGAAAGTGGAGCGGGCTTTATCAGACTAACATTTTTTACAGAAAATTGAAGCACGCTTTTAGATGTGATTCCTCCTACACTAGTGGAAAATGAACGCAAAACCCACGTAATTCCAATAAATAATTAATTTAAAAATCCCTACTTATTATTTTCTCTACCTGTGATCAAAAGCAAGTCTTCAAGATTTAGTCTCCGTCGCAATCACTAGACCAATGGGGCGGTAAATGTTATTATGTTGCCGTAAATTCAATTTCCTAGAAGATCCAATAACATTGCTACGCTCAAAAGGCACTTGAGTTTTGCGTTTAATATCGCCAACCAGTATCAATTTGTATAATATATTTAAATTAAGCCATCGCTTTATGTTAAAACTTTGTATTAGCGAGCACAGTAGGTATTTCTAGCTAGGAATTATACTCTATCTCTTTCCGTGGGTGGATAAAAGGTGAGAGGGGTAATATCAGTTTGATGAAGACCAGAAACTGTTTTGTGGTATTGGAATTACATCAAACCGTGAAATTTTGGTTGCTCTAATGTTTCGGTTCGGAATTAGTTTTCGAGCATTGCATAATGCATAATCAGCCTATAATGTTCCCACTGCTGGGACACAGGCCTCTATTCTGTGGGAGGGAGTGGGCCGTAATCCCACGTTGCGGGTTGGTAGATCTCACATGTCTACGAATTTTTGGTTCTAGGACATGCCGGTTTCGTCACGATGTTTTCCTTCACCGTTTTGAGAGAAGTGGTGATGAAATAATTTACACAAAGTAAAGCGCTTGTCAGGGTTCGAACCTAAGACCTCCAACTCGTAAGTCGCGGCCGTTACCACTTACATGCCCTAAATACCTACTGACAAGTTCGTAATAGTAGATTATACAACAAGTGAAAAAATGGGAATTTAATTCAAGGGACTAATTTGGATCCCAAGAACAGTGAAGGATTCTAGAGTACAATCACGAGCGTAGCGAGGGATTCTAGATTAGAATCCTGAGCCGAGCGAGGGATACAAGGACCGAGATGATTTTTTTTCACGAGTTGTGTGCTCTACTTTTTACCATTGACTGCGAGAACATAAAAAGTAGTATAGTGTTTATATTTATCACATTTTATTATATAATCGGCAATAAGAGAACAATAGTTATTTATGCAACTGTTATATAATAAGAGGTATTAAAACGCGAGTGTTATAATAGTATGACATGAGTGTTTTAATACCTAATTATGTACAGTTGCATACAAGACTTTATCTACACTCTTGATTCAAGATCAAGAATAAAAAAAATCCCACGAAATTCAGTACAACTGCACGTATGAATGTTGCCTGCAGCAGCACATCACCGCACATGGGCTGCAGCGGGTGCTGCTGTCCCCCGCTTAAACGTTCCATTACAAAAGTTGATGGAAACAAGGAGTTGCATTATGAAATTTAGTACAACATTGTAACACTCATTTGGATGATATTATGGTTACTATTACACTGGTTGTTTTAATGTTGGCAATAAGCTAACTGTTTCAGAAACTTTTATAGAGAATTTATAGCATGGGTGTAGTTAAAGGATTAATATATACTGGTTCCAAATTTAAAAATGTTATTATTTACTCAGTCAGTAAAAGAGAGTTATAATCACTGTTATCAAAATTCAAAAGTCATTTATTCAAATTAGGCTGAGAATCAGCACTTTTCGAACGTCAAAATTACATAAGACAGTCCCCCAAAACGCCCACCCTTCACGATATATCGATGAATCAAATGTCCCTTTTCGAGTGGCAATGGTAAAAATGAATTTTTGAACGTCCACGGAACTAAATCACGGTGCTCAAAATAGAAAAGCACCGACTCCCCCATAATCTTTTAATTATACAATAACAATAAATCTGACTGAACAACACAAGAAATAACAAGCGGCACTTAATAAAGCGTAATTTGCTCAACTATAAGAATAACCTAATTATCATGATTTAACTTAATCATTACTTTATTTAATTACAAACTCAAGTAATTGTCTCAGTCTGCCGACAAATCGTTCTACATAGGAAATAGGTGAATATCTTTGAACCTATTTTGTCACCCAGTAGCGTTAAATGAAGCAATTTCCGCCCTTAAATTGACTCCCTCTATGAAATTGCTTTGAGAAATGAGTTTTAACGCTGCTTAATTTGGTTAAGTGAGCAAAGAAACAAAAATTCTATACATTGTCGAGTAACTTAAGGCTTAATTACACCGGCTTGGTTTAATTTGAGCTTTTTACTTTTGGCGTTTATTTTAATTGAGACTTAAGGTACAATTTCGTAGCCGACCGAAGGCGGCAACAGCATGTAGGTATTTCTGTGAAGGCGATGTGTTGCTAGCTATGGAAGGTATTTCATAGATATTCATAGAAACCAGTCGTGTCGCGGCGACACGTCGTCTGCAGTTGCCGCCTGCGATCGGCTACGGAATTGTAAAGGTACTATTCCGTACCCGACCGCAGAAGGCAACTACAGGCGACGTGTCGCGGCGTCATGTCGTGGCAACACGTCGCGGCGTCATGTCGCTGCAGTCATGATTCCGAACCCGACCGCAGGCGGCAACTGCCTGTATTCCAGTCGGTAGATAGAAAAACATGACTATCGCTTGAGCGTTGCCGGCACTACTGGTCTGCGGTCGGGCTGCACGTGTCACCTGTCACTCGCCCGTAGCTGCCAACGATGTATCGCTAGCTATGGAAGGTATTTCATAGAAATTCATAGAAACCAGTCGTGTCGCGGCGACACGTCGTCTGCAGTTGCCGCCTGCGATTGGCTACGGAATTGTAAAGGTACTATTCCGTACCCGACCGCAGGAGGCAACTACAGGCGACGTGTCGCGGCGTCATGTCGTGGCAACACGTCGCGGCGTCATGTCGCTGCAGTCATGATTCCGAACCCGACCGCAGGCGGCAACTGCCTGTATTCCAGTCGGTAGATAGAAAAACATGACTATCGCTTTAGCGTTGCCGGCACTACTGGTCTGTGGTCGGTCTGCACGTATCGCCTGTCACTCGCCCGTAGCTGCCAACGATGTATCGCTAGCTATGGAAGGTATTTCATAGAAATTCAGAGAAACCAGTCGTGTCGCGGCGACACGTCGCCTGCAGTTACCTCCTGCGGTCAGGTACGGAATGGTACCTTAACTTTAATGCAATTTTTGGAAGTCATTTTAATGACTAACTTCATGACTAAGGTCAAACGAAATTAAGTAGCGAAACTTCACAGTCGTGATGGGTGTTGATAACATAACATCACGCCTGTAATTCCCGAAGGGTTAGGCAGAGATTTACCTATAGTACACATACATTTCGCCAGTTATGCTTAAGTCCCATGTAATAGTGGGCGAGCCTATTTCCATCAACCGGGAATAAATCCAGACTCCGGGCTGCTACTGAAAAATTCCTGAAGGAAAAACCCAATAACACTGCCTGACCTGGGAGACGAACCCAGTAGCTCGTGCTCAGCAGTAGCGCTTGCGACCACTAGACCAATGATGTATAAGACGGGTTTCTGTGCATTATCCAACAACAGATATAATATTTTAAGCCATTACTGAACGATTCCTAATTGAACTAGCTGTGCCCCGCGGTTTCACCAGCATAAGTCTCGATCCCGAAGGAATATCGGGATGAAAAGCATCCTATGTCCTAACCCAGGTCATGGTCTACCCATGTGCCAAATTTCATCCAAATCCGTTCAGCCGTTTTATGGTGAAAGCGTAACAAACAAACAAACTCACTTTCGCATTTATAATATTATTACTAGCTTTCGCCCGCGGCTTCGCCCGCGTGGTGGTCGGACATCATCCCACAGGAACGTACCACGGGGATAAAAAGTATCTTGTGTTAAATTGTTAATCCAGGTTATAAACTATCTCATCCAAATCCGTACAGCCGTTGTTGCGTGATTGAGTGACAAACATCCAAACACAAACTATCACGTTTATAAATATTAGTAAGATTATTTAGTTAGGAAGTCAGGATTAAACTTTGTAATTCAATCTGGAATCAATGGCCTGTAGTAACGATGTGGTTTAAAATATCAGAACTATGTTAAGCTCTGTTTAACATCAAACATTTAACTACACTTTAGTACTTCCATCGCTTGTATTTAGCATTCCTAAAATTAATATGGCGTTTGCACTAGTATTCCCAAGGAATGTTTTACGTATTTTGCTGCTCAAATAATATAATAGTCTTTGTTTAACATATTGGATTAGATAAATTATATTATGTCCTGTTTCAAGAAGATTACGATACATTTATCTCTTTCTAAACGACGAAGCACTGGGCATTAAGCTGACTTGATGGTGATATCTATTTTCTTCTTTTTCGAATTAAATCTACCTAATAGATATTGGACAGTTATATCCTGTTCTATTTTCGGTTTATTTGTTGACTGGGAAATCCAAATAGTTGCGTTGACTACTAAGGGGTCATTAGAAGCTCGATCTTCTGACAACCGGACGGTCTTACCAAGGGGTATAGTGTTACCCAGTAACTGGGATGTGGAGGTCAGATAGGATAAATTATTATAATGACGACAAGTTCCTTAGACCACGTAAAGTTTTAATACGCACTACATTGATCGCATTTTATTTATCTGTCTTTGATTGAGACACATAGAATTGCAGCAGATAAACATATTTAATTAAATTAAAAACAACTTGCTTTAAACACTTTCGACTCCACTCACTTTTCATAGAACTCATACGCCATGCCGCATACATATTGGAAGTGAACCCGCCGGGAGGGTTACCGGCATTACGTTTGCGCTAAAGTTAACTATTGCGTACGGTCAACGGCATTAGGTTTCATAACACTGTAAAACGAAGTAAAATTGTGTTTTCAGGGGGTCTTGTCGCTATACGCGTTTCCAACCTTTAATTTTTTTTGTGAATATTAGTAACCGTGAACAAAAAATAAAAATAAAATTTGGATTTTAAAACCAACGCATATATAAAATCTTGTTAAAATATACCTACATCAGATTATATTTTCACGGTTGCAACGGTATGCTGTATTCGCTAAGAAAAACCTACATTTAAAATGAGCCCTCCGCGAGGGCTCCCGGCATTGAACGTATTAATGCGTTATTATTTATCGTGTTCTCAAACCTTCTTGCCTACCTACAAAACCAACCAACCATAAAACAGGAGGCACCAAAATTATTGTACCAGACGAAACTCCCAGACTTACATTAGGATCATGTAACCGAACCTAGTATCATTATGCAGAGATAAGTAGCAGGACAGACGGCGGCTATAATTCAAAAGGCCCCTCTGACGGTAGCTTCCCAGAACTGTTGTCACGTATCCAAGCCTTGCCTTCAGTTAGAACCTCTCTATTTAACAAAATTGCTCCTCCTTACGAAACTTTCGTCGTTATAATATTTGGAATTTCTAATTTGAAATTCGAAGAGTTATGTAGAATAGAGGCCGTTAATAAAATATGCCTGTAAAGTATCTACTGCTGAATATTGGGACCTATTAATCGGTAATAATTATGATATTCATTACGTTGACAGAAGAATTACTGATCAAGCACAGTATGCAGTTATCTCTATACGGAGTGACGGTGCTGCTCATGAATCCTTGTGGGGATTTCTCATAATCCATGAATGACAACTGCATAATCAGCCTATAATGTTCCCACTGCTGGGACACAGGCCTGCTCTCTGTGAGAGGGAGTGGGCCACCACGCGGGCCCAGTGCGGGTTGGTAGATGACACTTCCAACCCGCACTGGGCCCGCGAATTTTTGGTTCTAGGACATGCCGGTTTCCTTAAAATGTTTTTCTTCACCGTTTCAAGATAAGTACCTGGGCGACCGAGCTCTGTTGCTCTGCTCATTTAGGTAATAGTATTTGAAATTTCATACTAATCCATGTATAGTAGCTACTTATTCCATGCTGCCATGTCATTATTCATTATCTTGTTCTAAAATACGGAGAAAACTAATTTTCCCAGATATGAGATCGATTTTTCGCCTCTTTTTACACCCATATTGCAACTTTCATCGAAATCGTTAGAGCTGATTTCGAGAACGTGAGTACGCATATATATAGAAACAAATAAATATCCAAATGTAGCTCGTTTAATAGTATACGATAACAACTGTAATCAACTATTAATTCGTCAACGATGATAGTAGTCTGTGCAAAAATACTAAGTTAAGGGAAAAGTAGGTACAAAATTTCATCACTGTCGTCAGATGGGTAAATCCAGATTAAATTTTAATTGTAGTCAAATTAGATGAAACGCGTGGTTTTATCTAATTTGACTACTAATAAAAATTAAGCTGGATTTACCCATCTGACGACGGTTTTATGATATTATAAACCGTGTGCCCGATGGAATTTCCCATCGGCAAAATGACGAACTTCCATACAAACTTTCATCTCGCATTTGACCCCTTGATGGTGGGAGCGAGACAAAATATTGAATATTCTTTGTATATTTATTTATTTAATACTTCAAGCACACAATGTACAGAGGCGGACTTAATGCAATAGACATTTTCTACCAGTCAACCTTTGGGTAACGCAGAAACAAACAGTGGTAGGTGCAATAGCGAGAATGAGGATTTTTTTTTTCGGGTGGGTAATTATCAAATAACTTCTCCCGCTCTGGGCGGAGCGGGAGGGCGTGTCAGACTCTTACTGACTAAAACCCACCCGTGTTCCTTCAGTTGCCTGTGTGTTGCCAGCCTCGGTAACCCTTTCGGACTTTCCCGCGACCCCGGTAGGCATTGGCTCTAGTGCCCCGTCAGTTGGGAAAAAAAGAAAGAAAGGTGAGGACCTGTTCATTTACAATGTTTATGAGTATGAGGGCATACTCCAACTTATAATCATTATAATTATAAGTTTGCTAAGAAAGTATATAAAAGTCGAAGGTACGACACTGAAAAATTCTCTCGGGTAATACCTAGTTTTTAAGCCACATAACTTTTTTTAATCGTAAAGGCACACAGAAACAAGATAATTCTAACATTTGTGATTCATACGTTAGGCCATTTTAGTATCTAGGCGCCAATGAACTTCCTAAGTGACGTTAAGAAGGCGTGTGCGCTCGTCATTCTAAAATAACTCTGTAATCATGATTTGCATCATTCCGATTATGATTGATATCATTTTTATTGCACACGTGTAGGTACCTAACGTAATATACATAATATATGATGAAAGAAGGTGTGCGCATATACGTCATTTTGAAGAGAATAACATAATATTTTGTGTAATTACTGATTTTTAATTGTTTATCGGGATGATTACTTAGCTGATATAGATTTTATAGATAGATTAGTCGATAAGAGGTAGGTATACCACAAAAAGTACACGTATTTTTCCATTCTATACCTAGTTGTAAGCCTGTACTTAATTTATCTATTGAATAGCAATTTTTTGTAATATCTTTAATATGACATCTCGAATAGCTGGCATGATACTATATAAAACGTTATCAATGATAACGTGTTACCTTAGTAATGTGGAAGTATTTGTTGAGATTTCGTGGTACTTATCTCCAAGAGCTCTGATAAATCAATCATCTCATCGGCTTTGATATGATTACAAAGATGAGTCGAATTCTATATAAAGAGGTTGCGTTATTTTAAAATAAATTGTTGTTTGGTCATGGGGTTATTATGCATGTTGTTTTCACAAATAGGTACAGCAATATTTGAGGTATATGTAGACAGTAATTGATAAACAAAGATGTCTCTTTAAAATGAGTTGAAAGTTTAAATTAATGTCAAATACGTAGGTCTATGCTGCCGTCCTTACGAAAAGTGCAATAGCTAGGTTAAACCTGATTTCGAGAAAAACACGGGTAAAGATTTTATTTTTGGTTTGTTTGTACTAGATACCTATTGCAGTTAGTTTTAGTATTAAAACCGGCTTCGTTATAGATACGTAAAAAGTGTCTAAAAATAATATATAGATCTCGTTCTGCAAATTCCGAATATGTACTTATCACAATTCGGCGTAAATCTCGAGTTATTGCACTTTTCGTAAGGACGGCAGTTTGGTTCCTTGGAGCTCTAAAAAAAATTAAGCTTCTAAGTCAACGTAATAAAAAATATGGCCATTTATGTGACATATTGTGATACTCGCAAATAAATCAAAACCTATCATAAAGGAAAAAGTTAGAAAATCGTTAATTTATAGTTTTATTACATAATAATATATTTTTTTGCGATTTTAAACTTATTTTTTATTGTTTGCGAATTGATCGTGGTAACGTATATGGGATAACATGTTTTTCAACTACAATGTTCAGTTTGTTTTTGGGATAAATTCATCCCAACTACGGAACCCTTCATTGTGCGTGGTCCGACACGCACTTGGTGGGTTTTTTATTTCAAGTAAGTAGGTATTATTGGTTAGGCGTTGCCGTTTTAACGCATGCATAAAATTAACGCAAACTATTTTTAACCCCGACGCAAAAAGAGGCATGGTAGGTATAAGTTTGACCACTATGTGTGTGTCTGTCTGTGGCACCGTAGCTCTTAAACGGGTGAACTGATTTGAATGCGGTTTTTAATGGATTTTTTTTCAAACAAGTAATCCTTATTCAGTTAAAAAAGATGAGCAAGCATATCATGAAAAAACTAAAGGTACTATTTTAAACGAAAAGGTGCGCTAGACCAAAATCGGTCCTTCCACAGCAGTGTTTAAAAACTTCCATTGTTAACATAACGCATTCAAGTGCTAACAATTTCTTTAAATCCCTGGAAAAAAGATACAAGCCAACTATTTTCCTTTGGACCTAAACAAATTAAAACTTTATCTCCTTTTGTTCTTAGTTCACAAGTATCTAGGTGTCTAGATGGGAAATTGTAAATTGATAATGTAGAAATCGGATACTCTCACCCCTTAATCTCGTTCGCCACAGCCGGATCGGGGCCGTACTTGCAACTTTGCCATCCAGCGCAAGTTTTTAATTTCATTACGACTCAGAATTAGGGATTTACTTTTTTTTACGTATTCTCTATTTTAAGGACGGATTGAATGAATAACTTTGAGTAAACGGATTTGCATGTTGATTTTGTTGAGTTTTTTTTTGAAGGAATCTTTTGTTTGCTTTGTGGTGAAAGGTAGAACTTTCAGGAGTGGTTTTTATTGTTTGGAGAAGATTTAGTAAACCAATTCTGTAACTATACAATTAATGAGCAAAGGAATTATAAAAAGGGCATTTTATTTTATTGTAAGTATTGTTAACTTGCGGTAAAAATATTTTTGAAAGTAAGTTTCTTTAAGATATCATTGTCGCCCTAACTCCAGCGAAAAAAAAAACATAGAAACGAGTTTATTCAATTAATAATTTAAGTGCTCTTTGTTTGTATGAACTTTGCACTAAAATGTTTCACCTTTTTTATTCGACTCGCACCTGTCGGGCTAAGAATAAACACTCTGGAAAAACAGACGCAACTGCGATTAAACCGTAAACAAAACTACTCCAAGTTCTCTTTGTAATCAAGAGCTAAGGCGACAACTTATTTCATTTACATAAACAGTTTAGCATAAGCGAGAATATTTTATCTGACTAACGAACGTCGCACCTCTTGTAGACGTTTTAATTTCCAATATTTAAACGTTTGACTCCACGTTTTGAAGTCACTGAAAAGTTAAAACTTTCTGATGGATTCCTTTGGATTGTTTTTAAGTTTTAAACTCCACTTTGATATTGGATACGATCGTGTATTTATTAACGTCTGGCTTTCCTTTAATGTTTTTTCATAAAAATAAACTTTCAATCAACGTTTTTAAGGGAACTACATTGTACCTACGTGTTATTTAAAATCATGCAGTAAGACTGCATTTGCATAAAATTAAAACAAAATTCTAATCTTTTGAATAGCGATATAGTGTGAAACCATTTGTGGAGTGGGTCCGATGCATAAATCTGTAGTGAGTTAAGCTGCGTAAGCATGGCTAACGGGCGGTTAGCGCACTAACCCCGGTTGAATTAGTCGGCCGACGCCAGCAGTCGTTTAATCGCAGCCGTGGCAAAGAAAACTCGCTATTAAATTAATGGGCATCTAGGCTGGGTTAATGGTCGTACACTGGCTTACATGTAGCCAGAGGCAGATTGCGGAGACATCATGTATAGTTATTAGTAGGTGCTCGGGAGGTAAATTATTCGGGCGGTGTCGAAGCCCTTAACTCTAGTGTGCTTTGCTGCTGATAGGAATGTAATATCGGAGTATTGAGCTGCAATAACTGTAATGACGTCATGTGATGGTATTATGAGACTTTAATGTTCATGCTCTTCATAGTCTATTTCCCGATTATGTCTGATGTGAAAGATTTCTTTGTATGCTTGAGTTATAACGTACATATTTCCATACTAGATGTTCAGCAAACTCAGCATGTCAAATTAAATGTCAAATTAAATTAATGTTTGAATATTTTTATAGCCAATATTCCATCGACTTCATTGATATAGATAGGTATGCATTCAGTGTGATACACAGTAATAAAGGCCATAGACGAACAATTGCTGTGTCTTATAAAAATACTCAGTAAAACACAAATATATACATGAATGCGTTGCGCACACGACATGTTGCTTCTCGAAGGCGGCCGCGGCCGTGGGGTATTAATTACTTAACTGTCATACGCGTCAATGTGTTAATACGTTCAACACTCGTGTTTGCTGTATATGCTGTATATATACGTCGCTATAAACTGCGCTTAAGATACTTACACGGGCAACTAAATTGCTCAATATTAAGCAATTCTTGGCAATTGTGGTTAACTATGACGTTTCGGTAAAACCGAGCAATTTACGGAAATTCCAAGATTGTAAAGAATTGTGTACAAGAATTGAGCAATTTTACTTTGCACTTAAAGCGCGCTATTACAACGGCAATTTTTTCAGAAATCAAGTGTCGAAAGTAGTGAATTTATTGCTCGATGCCAAGATTTTAACAATTGTTGCAAGCGATGAGAAATACGTAGCAACTACCTCCGGCAATTGTTACCGATTATAATTATCGAAAAAATTGCCCGTGTAAGCGTAGCTTTCCAGCGCTGTACGACGCTTTACATTGCTGTACGTCGCTGTAAATACACAGTCGCTAATCGCTAACGTAATCTGGTTCAGTTGCAAGGCCCTCCTGACATTTGGTTAGCGTGGTGACCATTATTGATGTATTTGCTGTGTTTGTTAGCTGGATTTTGGCAATATAACTAACGGTAGGTACATTGCATATGTATAGGTAGAATGAAGGGCTTCAGTGTTTACTTGAGTCCAAAAAATCAACAAATTATTGCTGTGTTGTTTGCACCGGACAGGGTTTTTACGTGATTTTTTGGTAGATGATATTGTTTTATACGTCATTCTCTGATCGAATGCACATCATATATATGATAAGTTATATATGATGCGCATTCTATAAGATATATTTTCTAACTTAAGAGCGTTCCTTCCTATTGCCAAATTAATCAAAACAGCGAAATATTTGACATCTATTTGCGACGAACCTCACTTTCAGAATGCACGCTCTTAAGTTATAATTTATAACTTAAGTTAGAAAATATTAGAGCACCAACTTGATGAGATATAATATCAGAGATAATTACTGGAAAATTAACTACAGACCCAAAAATTTGTTGTAGCTTTAGCACTTGAATCAAGTCTTTAATTGCTTTATCCACTACCCTCTCAAGCATAAAAAACTACGTGAACATAAACTAAGTAGTTTTAATATAAGCTAACCGAGTTTCCTCCGTTTCTCTCATTCGGTTGGACACTCGTGTGAACGGGCCATGGTTGGTGATTTTCCATAGAGCGTCTATTGTCGGCCGCATCTTTTTATATCGGTCAGCATTGTCCACGTATAATGCAGGTACGTGCGTTTCCCACGACTCTGTGCAATCGTTGGTACGATATTGGTGACCAACAGACTTGGTTTCCTAGGATGCGGTTTGTCTAGTGTTGAAGAGCTGTTTCTTTTGTTGATTTTCTTGTACGCAAGTCTCCACGTACGGACAAACAAACTTATGTAAAGTTTGAGTTTATGATAGTCTTTATAAGCTATCGCCGATTTTCTAACATCTCGAAATAATGACTACAACGATTCCAAAGCATTTTGAATCAGCTGCACAGCTAATACATACAGACATTTTTTTTTTCATAAGCAAGAATTTCACAAACAAAAAAAAACGGTCAAGAGCGAGTCGGACTCGCGCACGGCGGGTTGCGTACCATTATATAAAATTTTAATCAGATAGACTGAGTCGCACCATAAGGGTTCCTTTTTTTTAGGTAGGGCATGTGGATGCCTTAAGCTACTACACTTAAAACCTCCAGCCAGGGGTTATTCAACTATGCTAATTAAAACTAGGTGAACGGTCGCTAAGGGCATCCCCTGTGGGGTACGAACCTCGGCTTAGGGCGTCAACCGGAGGGAGAACATCAAGGATGGGACGGGCTGGATCAAAGTTTTGATCATGATTATTAGTCGGGGAATTTAAAGCTACGTGCTCACCTGCAACAACTGCTGGCACCTGGTTATCGAGCAAGGGTCGGGGGGAGTATCATTTACTCGGGGACGCGGTCGCGATCGCAAAGGACCTCGGCGGCGAGGTCGGAATGACGGGAGGCGTCTGTTTTTGTACACTGTGCTGGTTTCCCTACTGCTCTCCTGGAGGAGGGTAATGGGGTCATCACGGTCGGTAAGGATAAGGGGTCCTTTTTACCATTTTGGTACGGAACACTAAAAATTTAATCATATTTTTAATTATTTCTTAGATTGCATTTGTTTTTTAGCTAGTAATCATCAACGTTCTCTTCTTATCCTTATCCCATTTTTTTTGAGAACGGCGAAACATGTCTTCTCCTTCCATACTCCTCTGTTAGTCGTCATCTCGGCAGTCCCCCCCATTTCAAGCCATATCATCTTTCACAAAGTCCAGCCATTGTTTCTTTGGTCTTCCTCTACTCTGTAACCATCCACATTCATACTCAAAACTCATTTGTTTTCTACCTAGTATACTTGAGTATTTCGTGTCTACAACATTTCCATCAGGTATTTCAAACTACCAGTAGTGTCAACTCGAAAATGCAACTGACGCAGCAGTGTCCGTCTTCTAAACACAACGTCTTCGGATTTCCATTGAGTCATCGGAGCTAACAATTGTTTGGTCGCTCACGTGTTTGACCAGAGTTCGGATGATTGTGCACGTGGTTTGTGTGTAAGGCATCTCGTACATGACTACTAAAACATGTTGTTAAGTTTGTATAGGGTTTATAGTCAATATCAAATAAGGTACATAGGAAAAGTTCGTCCATTCACCGTTCAAGGAAAACGGATCGTGCAAATAGTTTTTATTCCTTTTATTACAGTTCACTATGAAATTATAGTTTTTCGTTAGTAACAAAAATCATGTCAAATTGTCGTATTTTTGCTTACTTTTTCCATTGCTTTACTATAAAACTTATTATATTTTTAAACACAAACCTGTCAGAAAAGCAATTTATAACAATCGCTTACTGTCTTTCATTGTCGTCGTCTGCATTTTATTTCGAGATTTCTTTATTTTTCTTGTGAACTGTTTCGCAATATTTGTTACAACTATTAATACGTTTGGCGTGGGAACTATCAAGTTTATCCTCGTTGTTCCTGGCAGTAAAGCCGATAGGTACACGCCATGTTAAATTATGACAATCCAATAACGGGTTAGGTGGCTCGGCCGGGTCCCAAATTGTCCGTATCGACGTTGGTGCCAAGTCCTGGCACAAAGCTGCCTGGCCTGCCGACGCACACGCGCGCATCTACACACGGCCTCCCCGATGCCAATTGGGTGCGTAGCACACTGCTAGCTAAGCTTTACTTGAGAAAAAACTGTTTGTACTATCGTAGAGTATGACAAAAAGCTTGTGATAGAGTTTGTATGCAATAGGACGAGAATATAGGATGAGTAGTTTTTCATAGATTAGGTAGTAAATAACACATTTGAAGCTAAAAGGAGTCCTTCTTGAAAAGAGTGTGTTTTTTGCCTACACACTTACTTACTTATAATGCATTGTTTCAATTTGAATGAATTTGAGAAATGTGACTGCACAGTGGTTTTAAGTATTAAAATAAAATAGTCATTTACTGAACTCACCCTCAAATTCTGACGCAACACTTAACTTTTTCTCTCAAAAGGGTCTTAAGAGCGTGCATTCTGAAAGTGTGCAACTTCGCAAATAGATGTCAAATATTTCGCTGTTTTGGTTAATTTGGCAATATAACTGTATGGAAATATGACAAACTAGTGAACTAAAATATTGATTATTATGAAATGCAATAATTAATATCGTAACACCGAATATTTAGTTTTGAACCGAATATTTAGAATGAATAAGTATTTGGAAACTTTCCAAATGCTTTTTTACACATAAAACGGTTACAACACCAAATTCAGTGTTATAATAAATTGCAACTCATTATTAATATTCTAGTTCACTAGTTAGCGATATTTCATAATTCCATACAGTAATATTGGCAAATTAAACAAAACAGGTAAATATTTGATAGCTATTTTGCGACGTTGCCAACTTTTAGAATGAACGCTCTTAAGTCCTTCAGACACAACAATAACCTACCCTAAAAGTGTCAGTTTCAGGTTGATACTTATTCCAACTATATCCACTTGAAATCAGCATAGTATTTACATTTCATGCTGTTTCATGCATTTAAGTCGAACTACTTAGATTACGAAAATACGATTTCCCAACGATAAAATACGTTTCTTCATTTCTATTGTCATTGTTTACGAGTACCAAAACGCAGTTATAATGACATATAATTTAGCAGTATTGCAAAAACGTAAGTACGATACTTTTTGCGATACGATATGATGCAACGTATAATATGATATGACGTAAAATTTAGTAAAGGTGGGTTCAGACCAAACGAACATAGTACAAGAGCAAGAGCATTATTTTCTTGATATTCTTATTATTTTAGAATGGACTAACGAAATAATGCTCGGTCCTTGTTTACACAAAAATAATTTGGTAGAGTGGGGATAGAATTTGCATTCGCTTAAGGTGACGTAAAACGGTGGCGCATCTGCATTTATTTTCTCATCTGCACTCGGTTGACAATAAAAGGCAGCACACATCTATCGCAGTGCGGTATAGTAGGTGCCTAAGTGCAACTGCCTTCAAATGTACGTATGACGCAACGCTCATATGCAATGTTGGTACAGTCGCGATACATTGTTCGCGTAATGAACGACCTTATTATTTGAAGGTTTTCTCAAATTAGTTTTTGCTATAAGTGCTTTTGTTGAACTGGCTTTTGCTGTTTGGTTGAAATGGGAGCTGTCGTGTGGAATGAAGATAGATAGTGTTTTGTTTAATTTGATGTGTCCCTTGTTTCTATATTATTCCACACACAGACATGTACTAAATATTCAAGGTCCAACGTAGTCTTGAAAATGTCTACGTATATTATTTATATGTATCAAACTATGTAAAGCTTATAAAAAACTGCTTATAAGAACAATGACTCTTAATTTCTTTTTACTGTTTTGTAATAGTACATTGACCACTCAAACTCACATCATGTAGTAACAATGATGTTTAGAGATTTCAGTTTCATACGAAGACAAGTCTCTGGCACCAGTCCAACATTTCAATCATTGCACTTACAATCTCGTAATTTCAAGAATAAAGGATTTTCCTGCGATACAGACTAATCCAATCTCCACTTATGGACTAAATAAAAATAAAAAGGAGGTAAAACTATGGACAGGCAATCAGAAAGATATCGGAGCGTGTAACTGCACGGATTTGTACGTATTTCTGGAAACAAATCGAATGGAAAATTGTCTGCTACATGAAAATGTTTGAATGAGAATTAGCAGTTAAGATAGTTGTTTAGTATTTATTGTGTATTAAAAATTGATGCATAACCGATCCTGTTATTTATTTACTTTTTAATTTTATACTAAAACTAGCGATCTACCCCTGCTTCTCACGGTTTTTACGACTTGACAAAACATCGAGATTTCTGTGCTATATTAATGTGCTATGCTGCGGCCGCACCTGCGTCTATCGCGACGAAGCTTCGTATGTTTTGCTCACTAAAAAGTTATCGTGCTAATGTGGTGGTCACTTTAGCGTTAGCGCGCTAAAACCCTTTTATGTACCCGGGCGATAAGTGCTACGCAGCCCGAACTATCGCGACGATAGCCGATAATGGTTGGTCACATCTGCGTGTATCGTATCATTGTGCGAAGCTTCGTCACGATAGACGCAGATGCGGCCGCAGCATTATACTCATAAACTTTCCGGAATAACTTCTCTGACAGATACGAAAAGCGAATTTCATTTAGATATACTATGAATAGATTAACATTAACATGCTTTCTCACAAGCTTTACAATCCATGTCAGTGTGATATATTGCAGTTTTTTCCCAGAACAGCTGGCTGTTTACATTGTAAAAAGGTCAATTTAATATCTATACCTCATGTAGATACTGCCTGATTGAGTTAGTAGAAAATAATATGTGAACAAGTAGCATGTAGGTAGCTATAAATTTCCAGTGTAAACTGATCTCGCATTGTTTAGGATTTCCGTACAATGAGAGGTCAGTTTATACTGGAAATGTATAGCTTGATATGTAGTCGAGTGTACGTAATTGCATTGACCCAGGGCGTTAAATGCATGATTTTGAATGCGCGATTTTTAACCTGTTAAACTACTGTTGAATAGTGTTTTGCAATATAATTAGAAAAAAATTAGATAGACAATCAAATCTGTAGTCGACATCTACAAGTTTAAGATAGTTAATTGATGCAAGCGTGACCTTGCGGAAATCCATTATAACATACAATAGACGTTGTTATATTTAGTAATCTGTTCCGCTTAACTGTTCCTAAAGAGCCATAAAAAACCCTGTAAGAAATCGACACGTGTTTCACCTCTTAACGAGGCATCCTCAGGAAGACGATTGACTTGTCGCGAACCCGAACATGGCGTGTTGCCATACCGAGCGCTGGTCGCAGAGGTTTCTTACAGGGTTTTTTATGGCTCTTCGGGAATAGTTGAGCGGTACAGGTTACTAAATATAACAACGTCTATTGTATTTTCGACTGTAAAATGTCTCATTTGACTGCTTACCGTCAGGTGCTCTAGAAACCATAAAAACTTAATCTACGTTAACTATATTCTATATCTATACATATTAAAAATGAGTGTCGCTTTTTGTGTGACCGCGTTGTTCCTCTAAACTACGCAACGGATTTTGATGCGGTTTTCTCCATCACGTAGAGAATTTATTCCGGGAGGTTTATGTGTTTAATACATGTATATTAAACTTACATATATTTTATAAATTAGTAAATATCATGCGAAGCGGGCTAGTCTAAACTAATATTTTAAAGACAAAAGATTTGATTTTTTGTATGTTTGTAATGGATAAACTCAAAAACTACTTAACCAACTATAAAAATTCTTCGCTTATAGGAAGTTACATTATCAACGAGTAACATGGGGTATATTTTATCGATCTCCACGCGAACGAAGTCGCGGGCAGAAGCTAATACCATAGTAATTCAAAAGATCGTCAAAGAACTCTGTATTGTGGAAGAGGATTAACGATATCGTCAGAACGCAGACAGGAACACTCGTAAAAATAATTTTATTTCTTTCTTTCTGGTCTTTTTGTTCTAGAAAATTCACTTTTGTTTGAGGACTGAAGAGTAATGAGTTCGAACAAAGGATGCAATTATGAGCCGCGTGTATTAGAATTTGTTATGGTTGGAGTTATACTTTGTAAATGGAACGTTTAGGTACTAAGACAGATTTTCAATATTTTCGATTTTGTAAAAATTCATTGGTAGATTAAGAAAAGTAGAAACTTTTTTGTAGTTATTTTCTTCTGTTTATTTAAGCATATTTCGATGATACTGGAAAACAGGTACTAAACCAAATAAAAATACCAAGTTTTATATAAAAAAAATTACATAAAATATCCTAAATAGAAAAAGAAGCTGCAAATGAAAGTTAAATAATGTTTTTACAGCATTTACTAATGAACATTCTATCAGTAAAATCACATAAAATAAAGCTATTAAAATCGAATTCCATTGCAAAAAACCTACATAAAACACAATACATAGGTACGCAGGTATATGTTTATCTCTTTTCTCTACACCCATCTCTTTCTTTTTTATTGACTCACTTTATGACCGTAGCAGCTATTTAGCTGAAATGTCCACCATTAAATGCATGCAGCTTTAGTTTAAGAGCCAGCATGTTTGTCAACAATCTTAACTGAGCAATGTACCTTCATGTACTTTACGACACACTGATTGTATTTACTTAACTAAGAAACACTTGACATTACAATATATGTGAGGTATGTTAGTTTATTTAAAGGCAAGTCATTGTTTCCCTATGACATTACCTGGGAATATTAAAGTTTCTACTTCTCTTCTTTTCGTGTGGTTAGTGACTAACCTGGTGCCAGAGTTTTAAAGCCGTCCATGGGCTTCTGACTTGGCGTCACATGCCGTCGAGAAATATATCTCTCAGGCATGCTGGTTTCCTCACGATGTTTTCCTTCACCGTTTTTGAAGCAAGTGATAATTATACAATACGCATATCAATCCCAAAAGCCTTGGGTTCGAACTCGAGACTTGGTAGTCCGACTAATCTAGTGGCGTGACTTGGTCACATCACTAGGCTATCACGGCTATAGTTTCTACTACTAAGAGATTGATGAGAATAGATAGATGGAGAAGGCTAACGAAAAGATGGATGGATTGTCTAAGGAGTGACATGAAAGTGAATGATAGCGTGACGGTTGACAGGGGAGAATGGTAGAAGAAAACGTGTTGCGACGACCCCTAGTTACATCGGACAAGAGTAGGAAGATGATGAAGTTCCTTTTTAGCAAGGGTGCACCATAGTCGACCGCATCGTCGCTTATGATCAGGTGAGATAGTGATAGGGATGTAATACGGTAAAATGACCCTAGTATAATACGGTAAAAATGTTATTTTACGTAATTTACGGCATTTTACGGTAAAATATGGTAATTATCGGTAAAAAACGTACTAAACGTACTCATACAGTCATACCCACTAAAACACTACAAATACGGAAGTGAGTATGTTTGTGTGTATCATGTGTATGCCACTACTTCACTATTAACGAATAAATGGATTTGAATGAAATTTGCCAGAGATATAAGTAGTATTGGAACTAAAAACAGATAACTGGGCTCGTGCGACTCATGCGTACTAAAAATCTCTAAAACTTAAATCTCAAATCAAGAATTAATTACAAGATATGAATCACACCATGTCATGGATTATAATAGTATTATCTATGTGCAGAGGCAGAGCAGAGGACAGCACAAATTAAAATTTAAAACTTCATAAGTCGCCGGTAATTTTACCGTAATTTATATAAATGAACGTAAAATACACGTATTTTACCAGCGTAATTCGTAAAATTACGTAATTTTGCAACCCTAGATAGTAATCAAACGGGAGACTATCAAGTATAAAAAGCGCCATAATAAATAATAAGTTTATTGTACAAAGATGAAGTTAGTCATACATTAAACATGATTGCACAAGTGGTGGTCAAAAGGTTGAACAGCTGGCTCCTGAACTAAGTAATAAGTATTCTCCACCACTGAAACTTTTGTAAGCTAGATACCTAAAAGTACCTAAAATGAAGCTCAGCTTGTCATAGGACATTAATTGAGTTGTATCGTGCAGTGAAAAAGATTTAAAGAGAATAAGCAGAAACACAGTTTCCATTTTTCTCAAGTCGAGTAATATATGTACATAATGAAAGTTCGTGTTCTTATTGCCAATCTCTAATATTGTGGTTTCTTACCAAAAAGACAGACGAAAAAATTTACATTATCTAGCTAGATCACGAAAATTAAATCAAACAGACAAAAACGACCATAGAAAAAGTACTAAATGAATTTCAATAACATGACCTCCTTTTGCATTGACATTCAATTTTTGGCAACACTGTAATTGAAATACCAAACACAATTGGCTGGTCGGTTCCATGTAGCTCCAGGTGATAACGTCGGATGTGGCGGTCCTCGTGACGTCATCCGGCGGACGGCGCTGGTCGGCCGCTCGCGTGACACCAATCTCCTCATTGTAGTGTCCGCTGTCAGCAGGACGCTCCAGTCAACCCGCTGCCACTGAAACAAACAATGTCATATTACGTCACATGTTGCCAATATTCACCAACAACGCGCTCCATGACACACAAAATGTCCAACCATTTTACATTTTAATAGCCTCCCCCAAAACAGTAACATTATTTTCAACATATTCCCAAACCTTTAAAAGGTTTCGTGGTTTATTGTAAGTGTGAAAAAACAACTTTTATCGCGTCGAAAAAACAGTTGATAGTCGGAAACTTTCCGGGAATCCATTAGTATTGTTATTGCGAGTGAAATGTTCCGAAGCGCATCGGAAAAATGAACCAACTAAAGTAAGTTTCTCGGAAACTTCAATGACAGACCGTCAATCAACGCGGTTAGTAAGAATGTCATAAAAACTTGCTTTTCTATGGCCGAAATATGCCAACAATGTTAGACTGTTTGAGATTTACATGTTACCACAAACGTGCCAGCTATGTTGCACTATAAAATGCAAGTAGGTAGTATCCACACGCTTACATTGTGCGTCTGACAGAAAATCAATAATAGTTTCCGAAAAATTTGCATTTCTATTAGAATTTCCATAAGTATAAGCTGATCTGGAGAAGAATTTCAACCATCATTTGTCTCTAACATTATGATTTTAAAATGGCATTGATGACGATAGGCAGGTCTTCGTAACTTAATATACAAGTTAATGGACATTCATGTTTACGTTTACGTACCCTAATTCCGTAATACACGATCAATCAGGATCTGAATCGTTTTGAAACAGATTGCTAATACATTGCTTCAAAGTTGGAAAAAAAAATCTGCTCAACAACGTAAATAACGCAATGAATGTTGTTGAACTGTCAAAATGAAACGGATTAATCTTAATTGTATTCGAAAATGTGTTACGTAATTAGGGTACAGGATATCATTACCTATCACATGAGACCTTCAAATCAGAGTGTATTATGTCATATAAACTAATATTATAAATAGGAAAGATTTGATTTTTTGTATGTTTGTTTGTTTGTAATGAATAAACTCAAAAACTACTGGACCGATTTAAATAAATCTTTCACCACTTGAATGCTATATTAACACTGAGTAACATAGGGTATAATTTATAAAGATATCACGCGGGCGAAGCTGCTGGCGGAAGCTAGTACTTAATATTCAAAGTATCTGTCAGTCTGTACCAAGTTACGTCAACGTGTGTGGTCCGAATCAATCCGAACGTCCTGACGCACGGGCACAATAGGTGTTTAGCGGTATTAACAGGAGTACTACCAACTGGCAGGGAATAGAGCTTTAAGGTGAACGCACACTTATCCGAGCCGAACGGGTCGAACGAATCGAACGAAACGAATTTTAGAATTCTTTATATGAAATTCTATGAAACCTCGCACACCTGCCCGCGTCGAATCGTCCGAATCTGGAAGACCGTTCCTAGCGTTCTCGTTGACTTCGATTCGTTCGACGCGTTTGGCTCGGATAAGTCTGCGTTCACCTTTATATGGCCACCTAGGTACTCTTGAAATAAGCACGTGCTATGGTCACGTGTACTGACGCTATTGGCCTCAACGTGGAAACCCTGCTGTGAATATAATACGCACAAGGGGTGCGTTGTTTATGTTTGAAAGTAACATTTAACGAAGTTCCATACAACAAGAGAAGTACACGAATGAATGAAAAATACCCGTGTTTAATTGTAATTACATTCGGCAGTCACGATAAAACTCGTTCATAAACGTTTTTACAACATCAAAATAATCAATTGTTTCCATAACGTCGCAATTACTTCAGATAATACGATTAAATTATTACGGCATTAATTTACAAGGTCGTTTTATGAGAACATGTGGCGTATTTAAATATTCAGTTTTAGGATAAAGCCGAGTTAAGATTCCGCAGCACGGCAAACTCGGTGCGCTGCGCTGACATCGAAGGTAGGTTAATGACTCCGCAGAGGTCGGCCATTGTTTTGGTAAACAATGCAGCGACGGCGGGCGCACCGTCAATCCTTCCAGTTATTCGCTTCACTAGGTGACGCGCCACGACCCTTTTAGCTCTCACGTGAAAAATGAACGAGCTAAACGCGCCTTACAAAGGTTTAATTAAACCTTCGCTCGTTACACGACGTGTTTACAACCATATTAAAACTACGGCACGATCCCCAACCCAAGAGATGATTAATAACAGAATACTTCGATTACCAGTCGTAGACAGAATCACATCTCGAAAGAAATTAGAATTTTCTTTTTCCTTAAATAAGGCAGCGTCGCGAACAAAACTGGGGTGAAGTATAATTTGAGATCATCTTGTTATGCAGCTCTGGAAACTCACTGCTGGATTGTTTCAACTTGAGCTATTTACGTCGTCCCTCACTGAAATATCCCTTCAATTAACTTTGGACAAATTAACGGGAAAGAGAAAAATATAAAAGCGGAATGGAGTGCGGGCAGAGGAGGGCAGGAGGGAAGAATAACTGGGTTCGCGGATAATTAATGGTTTCATTTATGTTTCTGCACTTGAGAGTCTTGATTGTGCTGGGTTAGGCCGCCTTTTTACTTTTTCCCAGTTTCGAATTGCCATTGTTCAACTGAGACCTAATTGAAAGTGGTTAAGGTTCGGCAATCACGGGGCAACGGAAAACCACAGATATACCTATAGTAGATTTAATAGAATTTATTCTTAATGGCACCGATTACCGATTCATCGTTAAATTTGTAAATAGAGAAACGGTACTTAATTTTCTTTAAATTCTACTTTCTTGCACACAAATTCTACATTATTTCTTTAAATAAACCGCATCAAAAGTTCGTCTGCGATGTAATTGCACATTGCAATATATTACAGAATTGATGGTTGTAAAGAATGTTACATTAGCACACCGCAACGTTCAGAGTTTAAATTCTCATAGATCCATCGAGACGTGTGGCCAACCTCGGCTGTGTTGTGACTGACTGTGCTCCAAATGTCATCTAATTCCATACAATGTTACCATGCTATTATCATGACAGATGTTCAAAGCATTCCACCTTTGTTGTCGTTTTAAATTTCACAAACGAAAATTATTTTGTTTCTTTTATTTGACGCGTGTGCAGAGTAAATTGTAGTACAGTCCGGAAAGCTTGGAATATTTTAATGTTTTTAACTGTTCGTGCAATTAATTACACGAGAGAAGACTTTGATACCAGTCGTTAGCTCTGCAATATTTTGTGTCTGATAGTTTTATAGATAACTTGAATTGTAGAGCACTAGAAACTTCTGACAGAACAGACGTCAATAGAGGTTATTGACTCGACTTTAATAAAGCTTTTTAAAAGAATTTCTATTTCGATTTCAATAAATGAGATGCCATCATGTGATCCTAGTTTTTCATCTGATAACAAATTATCTTTACAAATTATATTTAGATGACATCGTCATGTACATTGTTTGTACCTATGTACACATATATAATAAAAACATATTCGATCATAGATCAGAAATAAAACCAGACATGACAGCTAAATCATAATCTATCACTGCCTAAATTATTTGAACTAGGAAGATCAACCCATAAATTACGTTCACAAAAGTCGCGTTCAATCTCACACCGGTTCACGAAATCGGATCGAACTGTGTGTGTACATATTGTTATGCAGATTCCAAGTCGGGATTCTAAACGTGTAGTATTGTTATTCAGGACACGAATGAGTCGCGTCACGATTACGGTACGTCCCAACCCTGACCCCATGAACTCAGGGAAATGTCACCGGGACGAGACAATTTTCGCCTTTCTCGTTCTAAGAGTCGTGCCATTTTTATTTTGTTATCTGTGGCCGTGTTTATAACGCGTTCGGCACGTATCGACAGGATTCGATACGATTTCCGATTTTTTAAACTTCATTTGTGTAAATGTTGTTGTATTGTTTTTACCGCGTTATGCTTCTGTTTGATAGATTTTATTGGAGAAGTTTTCTCATGAATTGCTCTGATCTGAATTCTCTGATATGATTTTAGTTCCTGTTATATTAGAGTAGGAAAAGCATAAAGTGAAGCAATTTGCTTGAAAATAGAACAAAACAAAGCCGTTCAGTAAAAAATTAAAGAGTTTTCCCGGAATTTCCACGCGGATGCATTGGGCATTGACTCTATTGGATGCCATCCGGCCGTTGACGTATCCTTTGCGTAACTAACGAAGCTGATTCGTAGAAAACGAAGTACGATAGCCTTGCTTTTTCTACTTTATTGGAAAAGTGCCCCGTTCCAGTGATTTCATGAGTTTTCACCGCGTCATACCGACGTAAACATTATTTCCTACACGCAAGTTTGTTTGGCTAAGTTACTGAAAATAATTTTAACTAACAGCGTAATTAATCTCAAAGTTTACTGTAATTTCAGTCAACGTATAGGTTTACATGTAAGGAGATTAAAATGATATATCTGAACTCATGACGCTCTACTTCGACATCCATAATTTTCGCGAAAATGTTTTTCCACTAGGCTCTACCTATTTTAAATAGTTGTTTAATGGGTACGTCCTTAATTAGAAACTGTACAGAGTGAAATTGATGCTCCTCTTCTGATTTAATGAGGAGGCGATCGCGTGATCCCTTTCGCACAGAATTGGCCCCGCCCATCGGGCGGTGAAAATCAATAACATACTCCAGAAGTGCGTTTAGTGTCGTACCTCGCTGACGTTGCCACCAGAGTACCAGACGAATGTAGCAGTCAAAAAGCATAGACATGTACATTTTCAGCTTACAGTTGCTTCGTGCGTTGAACGCGCTTAATGCAGGGGACTGGTCGATCAGCTGTTTTGTGACGTCACTTCAATACGTATTGTAATGTCTGCCGTAATACTGTACTAGCTAGTTCGAAATAGACGTTCGGTGAAACTGAAACGCAGTTGTTCGCTATGATGATATTAAATGCACATGATAGTTGCCTTAGGTAGGTATAATTATTTGGCTGGACAATTTGTTTGCCGGATGAGGTAAACATAGCTGTAAATGTCTCTGCTGTAAATCTGTAAATGAAAAATTCATTTCATTTAAGTAAAGACGGTTTTTATTTTCATCCGTAATCTTGTTCTGATTGTATTACTGCTTTATCACCGCCACTCGTAATAAGTCATTAAAGCGGAGTACATACTTACCAATTAATAGTTCGCTGACCTCCTTAACGGCTGCGAAAGGCCGTAAACAATCCTGAGTGCCACTTACACCATAAAGTTATAAGCCGCTCTTCAATTGAACAATTACATTCTTGAACGACGTTTAAAACCCCCCGAAAAGCTTTTAGCAGAATTAATATAGCATAATAATTTCCCGCGTAACGTGTAACAGAAAGCGAGTTTCCGATAATTGCCGAAGATCCTCTCGGTAAGTTTGCTCAGACGCGAGCACCTGCATTAATTACAAGATTTAGCGTCATCCCCACCATTAATAAGGAATAAACCACTCCAGTTTCTTTGTCCGCCTCTAGATCTGTTTATTAAACCGAAAGATTAATTACGATACCGAATTTTAAGAATTCGCAACTTTGTTGAGTCGGCGGTATTCAGAATTTAATTTAAAAATTCCGAAGTTTAACGAGACAGGTGAGCCAAACTGCTAAGCGCGTTATGAATTTTACCTCCACACGGTACTAGTTTCGGGAATTTTTCCCGACTCCAACGAACTTTATGGCTTATCCCACACGCGTGCCTATTCATGCAGAATTCATATTATAAAGGTACATATTCTTTTCTACGTACATATTTTGTTGCTGTGTGTTTTCCTTTAGAGAGCGTGTAAATCAAATGTCAAGCAGCAAGGATTCCCCCAGTTACCTTGTAGGTCACCGAGAAATATGTCTAATATCTCTACGAAAAATATACATTTTCAGACAGATATTTTAGCTTTATACGGGGTGGCAGGGACATCGATGCGAAAACTGAAACCATGGATTGAATACATGATTCTGAACCCCCCTGCGTTAAAATTTGTCGTCGGTTATTTTAAAAAAAACAGCTTTTCCATACATTTTGACCGCGTAGGTATTGCACTTTTCTATGAAACAGCAGATTTTTTTTAATATCCCACGAAAAATTTCAACGCAGGGGGGTCAGTCATGTACTGAATCCATGGTTTCAGTTTTCGCATCGATGTCCCTAACACCCTGTATAGTTTATGAGAGAATTCGGTCCACGACTGAAATTCGTCTCAGCTCTCAACTTATTTAGGCAAACTTTTGTCGTTGTTATAATCCGTTATAAAGTGCTTCCATGAAATGCCAGTTACGCACATAGCTAAGTATGTGAACTTTACGACATAAAGAACGAATGAGTCAGTGCATAGAAACGTAAACAGTTGAAACTTAGGTTGTTTCATCACTTTAATTATTCATAAATCACCTACCAGTTAAAATTAAGATCCCGTTTGGCAAATTTTACGAGTGAAGTTTGGAAAACCTGCTTAAAACGAGACGTGTGCGCAATATTTACGTCATATTTTATGGCTTAACACTGTTGTAATTTGAGTTTCATGAAATTGTGTATACGTACAGGATCTATAAATTGGAATAGTGAACGTAGGCATGCGGTGCGATTTGGGTCACGTCAGAATGGGTTGCATTGTCAAATTGACGAGTGCGTCGTAGACCAACAGAGCCAAATGATACGCTAGCTACCTACTTGTTGTTGATATCAAAGATTGACGTGAATGTTGGCAGATAGATCTATTGATCCAACTATTTGAGGAGCCATGTGACACACGAAACGTTGTGAAATAAATCGCCTGCACCGACGTGATTCACTCGTACGAAAATCAACAAAAATACTCGTAGTTAATTTTCTGCGCTCGGTAAGTGTAAATAAACAAGGTAAACATTACGGTTTACATAAGCATACGCAACCAGTGCAAACTGTTGCGAGCCTTGCATAATGTTACACTTTAATTATTTTAAAAGAGATTGTACCCAGTCTATTAGTATAAAAATTATACTTGAGTGTGGCCGACGGGGTCACCGGGATAGGGCTGACACAGCTCGGGGCGCACCTGCATTAATTAAGAGACTTATCCCTCCCATTAATGACGCAGCCGGGTCAGCCCTGGCCCCGAACTTTGCCTCAACTTGTACACTTTTGATTGATTTAGTCAAACAAAACAGCTTTCCATTTTCTTCTAAATTATAATCGGTGTTTTGAAGTGTCTGAAAATTTGTGTTTCGTTGTCGCCCATTATGACAAAAGATACAACATAGATAGACAGAAGATTAAGGTCAAACTCATTTATAAGAAGATACTCATTTATCTACTCATTTGTACTTATAAATGAGTAGATAAATTACACTCTTAGAACACTTGTTCTTAGTATGTCGTATGGACAGTTCAATAAAATGTTCAATGAATTCAAACTCACGATTTCTCAATATAATTCAAGACGTATGTATGACTACTTAGTTTTATCGTTGTTGTTCAGTTTTGTGGCTAAGTTTAAGTTGTGTCGTTATTAGAGTTAATAAAGATGTTTAACAGCGTTTATGTCCTCCAGATTTATAAATATCATTAGTAATGTTTTAGTATTGAGTATTTATAGTGGCCTTCTAAAGTTTTGACCGCGGTAGACTAAAATTATTACCTAGTCAGTTTCTTCACAGTAAATTGCTATGTAGGTTTAGCTACGAGTAAAACGATGCGATCGAAGTCTGGTTTAGGTATATTTTTACGTAGTTAATTGGGGATAATATACCTAATAGATAGGTTATAAACAGTTTTTTCTTAGAGCCTAATTTTGCTTGGCTATCGGTATTGTTCTACCTACTAATTCTTCTGTTCGAAAAATAATTAAGCTTTTTTTTGCTAAAGCTCCTTCCACAATTGTTTATTTATCCAATATAATATTGTGTACAAAGTTAACGTTTAGTTTTTCCAGTGTTTTCTCTCATGATGACAACATTATTATGTTTTTAATCAGTAATCATTAAAAAATACCAATAGACTTGGATATATTTAGTAACCTATTCCGCTTAGCTATTTCTAAAGAGCCATAAAAAGCCCTGAAAAAAATCGGCACGTGTTTCACCTCTCAACGAGGCATCCTCAGGATGATGATTGACTTGTCGCAAACCCGAACACGGCGTGTTGCCACACCGAGCGCTGAACGCAGAGAATATGTATGTGTTTGTATTTTATAATGGATTTCCGCAAGGTCACGCCTGGATCAATTAAGTATTAGTAATCACAGTCAAGTTATGACGTTACCTATCTACAAGACTGGTCAATGGCTCAATGGCGATGCACATTGGCGATTTTCTTCATTCAAGCTATGGTTTTTCCTAGGTTTTCTATCTGTTTCTAGATTAATTAAATTGTACTTGCTATTATTCTGCCCTAGTTTATCTAATACTTCATTCGCCTATGAGATAAAATACCCCATGTAGAATGGTGGTTTTCTGAATATTCTTTGCGAACCTTCAATAAAAAATATACCTATGTTTGAGTTTGCGGTCTTTTTTAATATCCGGTGTATCTTTTATGATAAAGGTGGGGGTTCATTGTGCGGTATTGAGTGCAGACAACAATGTGCTCGTGTACGCACGCCTTATGTGCAGGAAAGTGGCCCTCTTTCAAATTGCAAAGATTGACAGTTGAAGATAGGTCGGAAGAGTTTAAAAATGGCGGCTGGTCTGGTGGAATTAAATCTTTTATACTTCTAAGCTACGTCTCTTTGTGAAGAAAACTGACTACTCCAATATTTATAATAATTAAATATGTCAATGAAGAAGCTGAATCGTACGTACGTACGTTCAATATTCGGAGGACGATTAGAAACTAATCACAATTTTCATGTGTTTAATTCAATTTGAAGGATTCGAAAATGGAAAATGTCTACGACGTTAAAAGTTTATAAATTAAAAAGAAAATTGAGTCTTTCAGTTGATGGCAATCACGCTTCCCTTTTAATGTTCAAAACATAAAGATAAGAATAAATTGTACGATCCGAAGTAAAAAGGCATTTTGTTATAAGAATATTTATAAACAGAAAACATAACTTCACGCCTGTGTAACCGAAGGGTTAGGCAGATTTGCCAGTTATGTTTAACACTTTCGACTCCACCCACTTTTCATAGAACTCTACGCCATGCCGCCATACATATTGGAAGCGAAACCTCCGGGAGGGTTGCCGGCATTACGTTTGAGCTAGTTAACCATCGCAGACGGTCAACGGCATTAGGTTTAAAACCGTGTTATAAAACACTGTCAAACGAAGTAAAATAGTGTTTTCAGGGGGTCTTGTCGCTATACGTAGTTTCCAAACTTTTGAATTTTTTTTTGTGAATATTTGTAAGATAAACAAAAAATAAAAAAATGAAAATGCTTGGTTTTTAAACCAACGCATATACTAATAAATATTCAGATTTTATTTTCACGGTTTGTAATGCTGTATTCGCTAAAAAATATTACATTTAAAATGAGCCCTCCACGAGGGCTCCCAGCATCCTATATGCGACTAGGTGAGCCCTCCAGGAGGGCTCCCGGCACTGAACGTGTTAAGTCCCATATAATAGAGGGCGAGCCTATAGCCTAAGTACCTATACTTAAGTAGGTAGGAATTTCCGGGAAATAGTAACTACCTCGTACTGCCTCGTTGGTCTAGTGGTCGCAAGCGCTACTGCTGAGCATGAGGTCCTGGGTTCGATTCCCGGGTCGGGCAAAGTGTTATTGGGTTTTTCTATCTGAAATTTCTCAGTAGCAGCTCGGAGTCTGGATTTGTGCCCGGTTGATGGCAATAGGCTCGCCCCCTATTACATGGGACTTAAACATAACTGGCGAAATGTGGGTGTACCTGCTACAGGGTCACCTCTGCCCAACCCTTCGGGGAAACAAGGCGTGATGTTATGTTATGTTATGTTATGTTAGTAACTACTGTGACTGTCAAAGTATTTGTTTACAACTTGTTTAGCTGTATGCTCGCCAAGATTTTGAAGGAAGGTATTACAAAAATTTTAGTTATAGAAGAACAGGCAAACTTTTATTTTATATTTTCAGACTCAAAACTCATTTATTAAAACTGGATTGAAAGTGCTCTTTGAACAATAATTATGGTTATTTGTTCGTTTAAAGATACCTTATTATTTCTTGTAGTAGCTACAACTAAACTTTTTAAACAAGGGGGAACAGAATGGGTCAGTAAAAGTAGATATAAACAGTCTTCTAAGAATTAATTTCTGTGGGTTTCCATAGAAGATTAATCTTACCATAAAATTACAAATGTAAATGTAGAAATTTTACGTAAGGGGGACACTATGGGCGGTCTTATCACTAAAAGCGATATTTTACAGACAACCTTTGGATGGGTCAAAGGAAGAAGGAGAGAAAATACTGCAGGTGGTCAGTGGTGGACTATTTACTCATACAATAAATACATAAATACATGAAGCATATACTTATCTATATATACAGGGTTATTGGTTATACGTCGGCAATTCGTTAAGGGGATGTAGGAGAGGTTATTTGCAAGCAAATTACCTCTGATGACCCTTGTCAACCATTTTCGAGTAATATGACATTTTATATTTTAAAATGTATGAAATAAAGATATAAAATGTCAAATTACGCGTTTATTTTGACATTTGCATTGGAATCAATCGGCGTCATTTGGTTGTAAATGACGCCTCCTACATCCCCTTAATGTATAGTCGACGTATAACCATTAACCTTGTATATCAGGGTTACATTTTAAATTTTTACTTTAAAAAAAAGGGTAATTTTTCGAGAATAGTTGACATTGGCATAGAGGTCATCAAGGGTAATTTGGTTGCAAATGACCTCTCCTACATCCTCTTAACGGATTGTCGACGTATAACCAATAACTCTGTATATACAATAATAAACATGAAACAAGAGCAAGGAACTTTAAGTAATGATAATGTTTAAGGAGAGATAAAGTGTTTTTTTATTACAGCTAACTTATCTACTCTTGTAGCGTAAACTTTCATAAAAGCTAAGTGTTCATAGCGACAAGGAACGATATAGAGCAAGTAATACCACAATTACCTTGTCTGGTATTGGTCACAGTACCTATTGTTATTAGTGCATAAGTGGATCGTTGGATACTGCTGTCTTAGTGACCAGCCTTTGTGATATAATCTGTTGGTGTTACTATATCTCTCTTGTGTTAGCAAACCATCATACCTCCATTCTAAGAGGGGATAAGAAGAGATGTACTTACAGAAATCACACAATTTGCTAGTTGTTGAAAAGAGGGTGTTCCAATTACCATCCACAGGTCCCAAAATATAGACTTCGTGCTGCTCCCGAGAAGTTCATAAAGGAAAACTTCAATAACACTTTTCCCAAACTGGGATTCGAATCCAGAATCTAGGATTTTGTGATGATATCTATAAGCGTTACTGTATATATATATACAGGTTGTGAATCACATGATATTGGGGACGAATTGGAAATCCAATAATATAAATAACTTGCAATGCCAAAGTCAACTGTCAACCAGACCTTACTAAGATTGTTATTGACATTCGATCTGTACATCCTCAGGTGGTTAGGTTAGATCGTGAATGTTTCGATTGGTTTTTCCTACCACCAGTACCTATACTCCAATCTAGATTTTTTTAAGGGATTTTTGTACACATATGCGACGATGTCAATCTCATCGTGCTTTTACAAATAACTACTAACTAAATTAACTTATCTTAGTCACACAAAACTTAACTTAATCTAATTACTTATCTAAAAAAGTATATAATGTTTTTGCTGCTTCAGACGTAGGTTTAGCTAAAATACCATGGAACATTCCAACATCCATTACCGACAATTTCATCGCGTTGAAAAGTGCGTTTCTTTTGCTTGTATATCGGACACATTCCACCAACACATGCTGTGCATCCTCTGTTTTACCACACACCTCACAGTTAGGAGAGTCCGATTTTCTCTCCAATCTAGATATAAGAAGGTATTACTGAAGGTTTCAGCTTCTTTATTGACATTTTAGTTATTTAGATGGCGATTAGAAACATCCATGATATTTTCTCGTAAGTGTTTAATTCAAAGTCCGATTATATATGTCTAACACCCGGTTTCGAATTGAGAATTTGAAGTTTCGAACGTTGCTGGCTACATTGAAGAAATCACCTTAAGGTGAAAGCGTAAGAGTAACCCGCGAATCAAATTTTCTTACGTTTTTTGCAATTTGCAGGTCATTAGAATCAGCAATACGATTTTTATGATTATAATTCTGTAAAGCCATATTGTTTACGATCGCGAATCATATTTTATTCAACATACAACCTGAAACTGACCAGCAAATTGCAAAAAACGTAAGAAAATTTGATTCGCGGGTTACCTTAGCGCATCCCCCATAAGTAATACTTACTATATAGTCCGCGCAATCCACGAAGACGCGCCCCACTCCGCTCCGCGCCGGACTAGAGTTCAGCTTACAGTACAGTAATCGCGGAGTAGGGCGCGTCGTCGTGGATTGCACGGACTATAATAGAGTTTGACAAGTTATCAACTTTAAATTCTTTATTCAGAAACTAGGCGTTAGTGTCTTATAGGTAGGTATGTACTATCGCAATTGTATGTATATTATCTATAAGTGGCAAGTCTTGTCCAATTTTCTCTGTGCCAAATATCTATGATTAAAGTCAATATCTAGCGGTATTGATGTTTGGGTAGGTATGGTTAAATTCCCCATAGGTAGTTGCCTAGTGGAAAATTGCTATGAAATTATATTATTAGGTGAGGTTTGCATAATCATATACAATACGACACAACTCAGATGTAGCATCGACATAATCTACGCATCAATTTTACGAATTATATTTAGTTATATGACTTTACAAGTTATTGCGTTTGCGTAAAGATCATTTTCGCCTAAAGCACTTTAAAGATTGGTGATTTTGAAGGCGCACTCAGTTCGTATGTGATCGGTTTTACGAATTTTGCCGATACTACATCTAAGTTGTGTCGTACCGTACCTAAATTGTGTTGATTTGTTAAAATCTCAAACTATGTACCTAGGTGTAAAGGTGTGTCTAAACATTGAGCGGCAATAGTGCGCGGCTGCCGCGCCAAAATAAAAATTAGGAAACATTCGTCACTAATTGTGTCTGAACGCATTTCTGCGAACGTATTAAAGGCTACGCAGATTGATATTGCCAACTGAAGTGCGCGGCGTGTCTCGGATGTGCCGCGCAGTACTGCCTCGCAAACATTCGTCGGTCATAAATGTGTCCTGCAAAAACCGCGTGTTGCTGCCGCGCTCTTGCCGCTCAATATTTAGATTCTTAGTTTTATTCACGTAATCTACAAAAATGAAATATTAACAAACAATAACAACTTGTTTTTATTATATTTGTTATCAGTTATTTATCACAATTAACTTATCAAACCTTGTTTCTATTAATAAACTACTTCTACGAATATTACACCGTATCAACTATTTTTATTTGTACCTAATTATTTAATTGCGACATGGTATAAGATACAGATGTCAAGAAAACAAATGACATCACGCCTGATGCCAATCAAATTCATCTGCTTAGCCTTTTCCTATTTTGGGGTCGGCTTGCAGTCTTACCAGATGTAGCTGTCTACCAGTATTTTACATGAAGTGATAACCTGACCTCTACAACCCAGTTAATGGATAACACGATACCCCTTGGTACGACTGGTGGTCAGACACAACATCACACTATTGTTTACTATATTAAAAAGTTTTAAACCTACATTACTATATAAATAATATTTTATATGACTGCCTCGTTGGTCTAGTGGACGCAAGCGCTACTGCTGACCATGAGGTCCTGGGTATGATTCTCAGGTCGGGAAAATTGTTATTGGATTTTTCCAACAAGAATTTCTCAGTACCAGCCCGGAGTCTGTAATTGTGCCCGGTTGATGGCAATAGGCTCGCCCCCTACATGGGACTTAAAAACATAAATGATGAAATGTGGGTGTACTACAGGGACACCTCTGTCCAACCGTTCGGAGAAACAAGTCGTGATGTTTTGTTTATGTAATATTTTATTTTAATAAATAATAGGTGCCACCTCATCATGTAAAATTGTCTCAGGGGCCTCTGCGAGTTGGCTTCGGCCCGTCGTACGCCTTCAAAAGGACCCAGGGTTCCGAGATATAAGTCAAAGACATTTTTAAAGTCAATAATATTTTATCTAGTTATAACACAGATAAGGATGTTATTTACACATCATCATCTGCCTAGCCTTTTCCCAACTATATATTGAGGTCAGCTTCCAGTCTAACCGGATCACATTTATTTCACATAGAGCGACTGCCTATCTGACCTCCATAACCCAGTTACTGGGTAATACGAAACCTCTTGGTAAGACTGGTTGTCAGAATTTCGAGCTTCTGACGACCCGTAACAACTGTCAAAGATCTACGAATGATAGCCGGGACCAACGGCTTAACGTGCTTTCCGAGGCGCGGAGGAGTCTCGGTATGTAGAAATGGTCACTCAAACTTTAATTTTCGGTGAAAGTACATAGTCTGCTAAATATAGTCTCTTTTCACTGTCTTTATAACCAATAAAGTTTCTACAACGCATGACAGGATTATACTTAGTTCATTTGTCCTTAACTAACGCGTATTATAACCCCTTTTAGTATCGGAAGCCATCGCTTAGTTAACAGTGGTAATTAGAACTACAATAAATCTTGTCAACACTGCAAGTTAGTACTAACATGTAGGCTAACTGTTAGTTGGTATTAGCAGTCGGTAGTATAAATACATAGTTTGCTTTATAGTCGTATTAGGGCCACATTAGGGCACACAAGTAGTAGCGTATTATTATGAAAACTAAAGTTGATTTTTAACAATGTATATAGATTTTCTTTGAGTGTTCCTATGCACTTTTTGTGTTTCTTATAAGCAGGTATAGTTTAATTTTTACATTTTTAGTTAGTTTTCAAGGCGAATTCTTAGCAACAGCAATTTTTCAGGAATCAAGGCTGTTTGAACAATTGAATAGCAATTTGACTGATTTCTGCAAAATATTTTTTTTCCATCGGTAATGTCATAATTCAACTAAGGTTCCTGTTTAAACACCCACCCTGTATAATGTCATAATTCAGCTGGAGTTTTTGTTGAAACAACCACCCTGTATAACCACATGCGTTGATGAAATGCAAAGCAAAGGCATTTAGTGCTGTAGGTACTCTAAATAGCACAAAGTGGAGCATGTGCCTCCTATGCTCAGTTCCAGGTCGGATTCCTGCAACCGGATAAATATTTGTATGGCACACGGTTATTTGTTTGTGCTCACTCTGTTTGTATACGAGATTTGTGCGTGTAATGGCACCTAAGACAAAGGAGTGCCGCGTTTATTTATCTAATTTATCTATAAATATTCTGTGTGTTTAGTTTCTCGTATTTAATATTAACACAAGAAAAACAATAGTAAAATCTCTGAGTACTCCACTCACATTTAGGCCTGCGTAAAAGAAAATATAAACGACAAAGTAAATAATATTCCGGCGTAGTCTTCATTTTACCGCAGTCGGGTTAAACCACCTTTGTCTGACCCAAAATATGTAAGTAAATATCGTCCGGATTCGTGCCTGCAAAGATTTAAATAACTAAAATACCAACCTGTGCTTATTTCCACAAACCTGTAAGGGCGAGGTTGTACGTATTGAACGTATCTTATATCGATCAAATCATAAATTCAACTAGGACGCCTTGACTGTCACGCACACGAAATAAAATAATACAATTTGTAATGTTCGACATCCCTATTTTTATTCGAGTTTGAGCGCGGATTATAAATAAACCGCAAGTCGGGGAGCATGTCATGTGGCTGTTATTATAAAACCCACGCATAACGAGTGTACTACGATAAAAACTGTGTTAAAATTTAAAGAACTTTAATTAGCCAATCGTAAATGACAAAACATACACATTACACGCGATTATGGCCGGTTATGTTACGTTCAATTAGCAAGCTTTATCGGTGGCGACACGTGCGGTCACGTCATTGCCCACGTGTCCCGCTCCCGCCCGTTAACGCTAACATTCCTTTAATACAAATAGCTTTTTAATATTATATTAGATGCTACCGATTCCTTTGGCAATCATAAAACGAAGCGCTTTTTTAAAAAGCTCATTGTACTTGCCTGTTATCTCCCCTTTTCGTTAATTTGACGAATGTATTATTCGTAGGTACTGTCACGCACAGCGAATGGATTCCAGTTAAATATCATTTTGAAAGGTTACACTTATCCGTTTTGTGTTCGAATCTCGGAATGTACAGAAAGTCACACATTATTTGCTTAGTGGGGATTATAGTTTATCATGACGCCTCTGCATTTATCGTCGAGAATAGTGCTTGCGTAGCTAAGGATTACAGAAAAAAAAAATAACTGAAAGACAGTTTGCATGCTTTTTGTATTGTTCACTCTTGACAATACTCTAAGCCGCTACTGAAAAACTAATATTTCACGATTTTGACTTTTACGATCCGTGCACGATAATAGCATGTTTTATTTCGGAAAATTACAGAGATGATATCCCTAATGATATAAATGTTGCTGTGATAAATCGTCGATGCGTTATTTTTGAATCCTAAACACTCATTTCCAATTTATCACAGTGTCATTTGTTAAATTTTTCACGAGCTTTGAAAGCTGTGCTTGGACGGCTGAAAGAAAAAAAAAACGCGTTACAACGGGGATTAAGAATAGAGAGAAAGCCCATTCCGTAAATCAATCAGTAATAAGTATGTTGGTAGGCACATCAAATATGTATTTTCAGCGAAATATTAGCCGCCTTTGTTGGGGATTTCGCAGATATTCCAGTAGGATTAAAACCCAATCTCTTTTTGTTACTCTGCCAGAAGAGATTATATTCATAACGAATGTACGTTGTTGTATGAAGCTCTGAATATAATATTATTGTTATACAAAGTTGTAAAAATTATTATTACGACGTCGCACGATAGTTTTTATTCGGGAAACTATGATAAGAGAAAATAAATTGAGTGGTTTTATACTTTGTTTATATATCTACGTGTGATTTAATTGTGCAAGTTATGTCAGTTTGGATATGTTATGTGTAGAAGAAACACTACTGTGAGATAGCTTAAAATGCCATCAAATAATTGTGTAGGTATATGAAATCAAGATTATTAATCCCTAGTAATCAAAACGAAAGAAATTACCTTCAACCATACGAAAACCTAATATTTAAAATTTCCAAAAACCAAACATCGACAATTTCGTTCGCAGCGTTCGCATCTGACAAATTAAATATTCTCCCCATGATGTGACGAATTAAATAAATCAAAATCGTTACCACCTGTCAGAGGACGTTCGCTCAATAAGTGCTCTTTAATGGAAGCGGCGCGAACGAACCCAAATTGACGAAGCTATTTTTTAATATTCCAATAATGTACGAATCTCGCAAAAGTATCCCCTTTCTCCTCGTCGGAAAGTTTATTTTCGATTAATGTGCAAATATTATTGCTATCGTCGGTTTAATTAAAACACTGCACCACAAAATTGCTCCCCTGCTGCAGCCAAGACATCACAGCGATTTTTGCACAGTGATTCTGCACAGTATAATTTTATGAAACATTTTCTAATATATTTTCATAAAACCCCAGCTAACGCTTATGTTATTAAACTTTCATGGCAATCAGATAAGCGGTTTAGTGTGAACACGTCGTTAACAAATGATCCCCTTCTTAATAACTAAACGTTCAGCTGATATCTTGATTGCTATTGTTACAACATTGAAGTGCGATAGATGTTTTGGCACATCCTCAATGACAATCACTTTGATCCATTCTCTATCAAAATTCATACACAATTTTCCGATGCCAGACTAAACAGAATTAGTTGCTTACATTTTAGTTTACAAGTAACATGTAAACAATTTAGTGTCAGAAAACAAATAGTCGCGTACGTAACTTGCTCGTCTGTTTGATCAACGGAGCGCCGCTGTGCGAAACTCAATAATTTAAGGGTTTTTATCTTTTTATTCGAGTGGGTATTAACGCAGATTCTCTGTACCAATATTTACGCAAGTGCCGGCTGGCTGTTTGATTGCCAATGAATATTTTCGTTGTTTCATTAATCGAGCAATACTGCGCAAAAATGCAGGTGAGGTGGACAATTGCACTGCTTACAACCAAATTGTGATCGCTGTGTTTTTTTTATCCACTAGCACCTTATATTTCCTGTTGTACATTTTATTAATTGTCAATTTGTGAAAATTGTATTTCTGTTGTCAGCGCTATACCTACGTAGATTATCTTTTGTTGTTTTGGTACGTTTATTTTGAAAGCAAATTCAGAGCGTTATTGTTTAATATCGCTATTTGTTCCTGTGTTTGTATTGAGTTTATTCAAAATTGGATTGATTTTTCATTTGCTAACCTTTTTGGAAGTTTCACACAATAAATAACAATTGTTTTAATTCAATATGCATTTAAATATTTTCCGTATGAAAATTACGAGTTAATTTATTTAAGCCGAAGAGTGTTTTTTTCTGGAATTGAGTTTTTGAAGATTTGTAAGAGATGACGGAATTATAATGTTTACGTTGGGTTGATTGTTTTGAGATGTGGCGTGGATAAACGCGCATTATATTCAAGGCGAGGTCGCGGGATGGCTGTTGTGAAATATTCCATGATTTACGATGAGCTTGCCAGAGACCCAGCGTCACGCAGACGTCACGCGCATGACGCGGGCTGCACGCACAGCCGCGCCCGCCGCGGCCCGCACCGCGCGTCATTGCACCGCGTGACTGACACACTCGTACCCATGCTGCCGTCATGATGCACTGCTCAACTATCACTAATTACTATCAATAGCTCGTCACTCACAATAAAAACTCATTAAGCGGTACATTGTTATCTAACTCAGCCATTATTCTCTATAAATGCTCATTACGTTACTCGTACGCACAAAAAGTTAAACCCGTATGAAAGCTTTGTGAAACTTTGGCAACAATGCCAACGAGCGCACCAGATCGCCCTGCTCCACCGTGCAGGATGCGAAATAGTAATAACGCAGATTTTTGCGGTCCATTGAAAAGAAAAATGTTATTCGTGTTCCGAATGAGTTAGAAGTTTTCAAACTAAAGCCGCGAACATAATTGTTTATAGTTTATTTAAATCTGTTTTCTGTGCGCTTGCGTCATCGGACGTGTGTGAAGCCATCATGTGACTTCCCCACAACTGTTATTTTCCAATGTCTAAAATTGATCGGTATCAACGACTCTAAAAATATGTGTTGTTAATGGTAAAATTATAATACAAATGTTGTGAAATATGTGGCTTGCCAAAACATTTCAAAAAGATTGTGAAGCTTTCAGATGTAGGTACACAGGAAGGAATGCACAGTCGTAATTCGATATATTCAGTCGTAATAAAAATTCGAGTAAGATGTGGCAAGAAAATCTACATGATTCACTACAGCGTGTAAAATAAAACGTTACATTGAACTTTATTGACGTAACAACACAAGATTCTGATAGAATGACTCCGTTATTGTTTTTATTAGCTTGTTATAAGAGTGACAGTTCATTATTCGACGATATCGAGTTGAACTTCAACGGCAATTGCGATCGCTTTTATGATTGTTCAATAAACTCGGGAACAGCAATCAGTTTGCGTACATTGTGCTTCAACTTTTTAGGTACTTGTCTATATAGGTATTTCAATTAGGCATCCAATGAAATATCAAGTTAGATTATTTTTTAAAGCGGGAAGACAAACAATATTTCTGTCTGACGTAGGATAAGTGGTTATAACAATAATTACGTCTGCTCCAGAATAAGAATGTTTCAATTTATTATTACTTCAAGTTTGAATTCATAATGCCATTAGAACCAATGAAAAATTGTGACCGTCACGATAGTCGTGATATTTCATTAATTTTATCCGTTGCCAAATTCTATTAAGAAAAATTAATGGGAATTTTAATAAAAATAAATTTAAAGTATTTTGGGTGTGTGTCGAGTCGGGATGCGTCTCATTATGTCGGGGGGCGTGTGATAAATGAGAGTATTGGAAAACGCCTTGGCATGCCTCACACGTCACGATGACGGGATATAAATGAGTTTTATATTGTCTGTTCTCACCTAAGCCCATCTCTCAGCTCGCCCTGATATCCGATCAGGAACACAACGCGTCTAAATGTCCACTTGTTTCATTCATTTTCTGACAAGACCAACTTAGACGGCTAGTTGAAATGTTTGGCTGATGTCCAAAGCTGTAAATTAACGCCTTTTTTCATTGTTTTCAGGTAAAACGCTGAAAGAGATCTCGGAGGAACTAGCGGAAGCTTCAGGAGTCGTGGTCCCCGTATCGCCTACGTGACTGCGATAGCTAAATATAACAAATGTTTGTTGTTGCTCTGTAGGGGACAGAATTGAACTAAATGTAACTAAATACGTTGTACAAGCAGGGACACTTGTCGGTAAAATAATAAATAGTGAACTGAATAGCTTAGCATTTTTATTTACACAACATTGTAAATTAAATTGACTATAGAAAATTATGCTCTTTAATAACAACAATATTGCAAAGCTCGAGCATATACCAGAATATCAGATTTAGATTTTACACGAACATAATAAAATTGTGGTAAGAATATTATCTGGTTTAACAACAAAGGGTCGTAACGGAGACAGTATAGACGCAATTACATGAAACTTGAAAGTAAGAGGTACCAACGATAAAAGCAGACTAAGCAAACATCAGGCATCCACTTAGCGACTATTGCCAAACTTTAATATAACGTGTAGTACTCGGCGTCGTCAGAGTGTTGGTTCAAGTGGTTTTGGCAAGCAGACGGGCCAACGTCTGCTCGACTTAATCAGGCCGCACCTTAACCGGGCTTAAGCTCAGGCAAGAGACGAGTAAAACTCGTAATGACTCGGAACCGATGAGCGCGGCCTTAGCGTCGTTCTGCCTGCTCAAGTATTGTTAATAGCGCCATTTTCCACTCGGTTTATGTGAGATTTTTAAAAACTCAGACAATGTTTCAGATTTTTTCTTCATTTTCAACTAATTGCAAACGGGTTTCGGTATAATTTCGAAATACTCCCGAACGTTAACAGTAACAGTACTGTTGCAAATAAATATTTTGCCGACTAAACTTTTGTACAATGCGCTTCATTTGTGAACGTATAAATTGTACAGACAATAGAAGCTGTGTACAACAGTGAGTCAAATTACGAGAGATCCACAATCGGCACTGATTCCAATCTATATGCGATCTCGGTACACAAAGTAAGCGGTAATTTGCTACTGGTAGTCACGTAGAGTGTTGCGCTTTCCGAGCGGCGATCAACAGGCTTGGAAATTTGAAAATTACCACCCATTCGAGGCAATAAATTTGTTGAGCTGTCGTTGGCAAGTGGCGACCATTCGCGATTGTAGATTGATTCGTTGATTGAAGAGGCCCATTCGTTTTAGCCGTGTACCGACCGGCACAGTCTTAATTGCCAACGGAGATTGCTGTATCGGAGTCATTATTGTTTCAGTGTGAGAGTACCTTTACATTTTGCGACGTATTCACGATTTATTGGTACATTTATTTTGTAAACTTTGATTTATCGACTGAAATCTATTGTGGTAACTATAATGTTAGTTGTGATCTTGTTGCTGTAAAATGTATTTAATCGAGATAATTCGATAGAATTAATAAATTAGTTACAACGAATATTGAAAATCAGCAGTGTAAAATTTTATTTTAGATATTATTTATTATAGTATATCACCCAACTTTGCCCATAGAGAAAAAAAGTATTTTGTAGAAAAACACTGAAGAGACGTCATCGAGAAACTGTAAAAAGTTTTCATGAAAAACCAGAACAACACACAATTTTTTTCCTCGAATCAGTACAAGAATATCTAATTAAGTAATTCTATCTAACTGAGCACAGAGTAGGTGCGAAATCCGCTAAAACTGAACAGTGTAATGTAAGATAATCAGAAACTCCCTAGGGGGGAACGTCAACATTTCTTACTTTAGTTCGTAAAGACTTCTTTTTTTCAAGTGACTACCCCTTTCACGGATATGGTTCGTAAATTAAGATCATCTTGAGAAAAATCGGGAGGAATAATACCTAATGAAAAAATTATTTGGGTATTTAAATAGAGTCAGTTTTCTGTCAGATGCTTAGATAATAGAGTGATGTCTAAACTATTAAACGAGCAATATTTGTATATTTGTTTGTATATATATTTGTACTCATGTTCTTGAAATCGGCTCTAACGATTTCGATGAAAGTTGCAATATAGCGGAAATGTGTTACAACGTTGGTATACCTGGATGATATGTTTATTTTTCACCCGAGCAGAGCTTGGTCGACCAGGTACTATTAGTAAAATTCATAATTATAGGTAACAGTTTTCTCTCCATTTGAGTAAAGGTTTTCCCAGTTACACAAATTAAAGTATGAAAAGGAAAATCACAAAGTGCGCTATGGTACAATCAACCGCACATCAGTGATTCCACTGGCAATACGAAAACCGTCCTTATTGCTACGACATAAAGGCGCTGTCAATGTAAAATGGTTACCATTGATGGGAGTATTCTGTCTTTTTCCAGACTTTGCTAACTCACAGCAGTCAACCATCACGATCAATACTACCTTCCATACTATCACCTCATAATATAAATGGGATGATAATTAAAATAATGCTTGTCATAATAGCCCTCTGAAAGCATTGCTACGATGTCAAGTAGTCCGCGATTACCGGCTGAGAAGGCAGATGTGCGCGCGAAGCATTGTGGCTCTCGACCTCAAGCGACCTACTTTATCCGCTCTAGGCGATTTACACGAATTGATTTATTTTTAATCGATTTTTTTTGTTCTTTAAAACGATTTAGTTCCTTATTATGATAGAGTGGCGAGTTAATCAAAGTTTATGATTAAGTTGTAATGTTTTTGAAAAGTAATTCATTTTTCAAATTTTTTTATTAGACTTGTGTTCGTATTTCAGTTATTTTACAAATTTCTTATCAGTCACTGGTCTTTGGGTTTGTTTTTTAATGCAAATAATGCCCATTAATATGGTTTCCTACCAAATGGGCAGTCCATTTTTTACCTAGATTATCGATTTAATCCAGGTTTTATCAACTCAGCCTAAATTCCTGATACAATTTAGTTAATGCCTACGTTGCATATAAGGCGTGTTTTGCATATAAAACAGATAAATTCAGACTAATCGCACATTATGGTTAAACAATCGTATATATTCTAGTCATGCGATTAATCTGTATAACGACTGTATAAATTATCCGATCGATGGACCTTTGAAACTTTTCCCGAAAATAATCTTGCGTAATTTTCGTAATTATTTTTGTTATAATAATTCATTTATACATTTAATTACATGAAAACATTATTGGTTCTTATTTATGTACATATTTGTATAAAAACAACTATAGTAATAAATAGTTTTTTTTTAAAGACTTGAAGATGTATAATTAGTTTTAGACGTTTTAGTGTCATCTACTAATACTTATAGCCGACATAACTATTTAATTTTACTTTACCACCTGTAAATCAGAGTTTCCAGCATGTTTTGTGAATCGTTTTGTGAACACGTGCAGACCAGTTCAATGCTTCAAGATAGTTTATTGTCTAGAAGCTTCACGGTCTAAAACCGATACATGTCGTTCATTATTTTCGCACCATTTGAATTATCATGTGCTGTCTGTCACACTAAAATCAACTTAGAGACAACTGCAAATAGATTTGATCTAAAGCTAACATTTGTTTCAATAATTAGATACTAATGTGCAATTAGTTGTTGGACGATAGGGCTGCTTCTTTAATGGCTAAAATATTGCCTCATCTCAATATGCTGGTTTTGAAAATAGACATTGTATTTCGTGGCTCTAATGGGTATTTGTTTTAAATTATCTTGCACCTAAAGTCGATAAATTCACTAGTTTGCTAACAGACTTTTCACGTGACCAGATGATTGGCCAATTTTTAGGGTAAAGAATCAGCATTGCCATTCAACGTGGTAACGCTGCCAGCCTTTTGGGAACTTTTTTACCTTTGACAGCGATGTGGACGAATTTTTTGATGCGCAATGAGCTTTCCCTTTCTTTTTTTTACCTAGTTGATATATATATACATATATTTAAGTATTTATTGATATTGTGTAGATTGTATATTGTATTTATGACTTGTTAAGTGCACCTAAAGATTTTTTAATAAAATTCAAGTTCACAAATAACTAGTTTACTAAGAACCAAAGTCCATAATTTATAAAATTCACAAGTATCCGAAAAAAATAACGAAATTCCAAATTTAAAAACCCAAAAAAAACTTCTCGCTGGGTAGGTATAATTATTATTTTTTTATCTGCTTTCATGAGATAATCATAAATGTTTATTATCAGAACCAAAGCATATAATTTAAAAATTCGAAAAAAAAACGAAATTCGAAATTCAAAATTCAAAACCCCAAAGAGATATTCAGCAATATGAGCAGATTTCAAACATCGGCTGTTTTCTAGGCGAGGCAAGAAGCCGGTCGAGAAGCGCTCCGTGTGTAAGTGGCCGCGGCTGACGCAAACCCATTCACTGCTCGATGACACTTATAAATTCTTTGACAGATACAAGGCTCGGGGCCCCCGCCACTCGCCATCTTTCACATCCTGAAGTACAAAACCTTTTGATGTACTAACTTGATTTTTTATTTTGTAATTTTTTGGATATTTGCCTTGAGGCTTCTGCTGAGTCGAAAATCTAAACACGCCTTCTTCAATAGGCAAAATTTTGAATGCGTTTGCTGTCATTAATTGTCACGTTTTAACTCCAAACTTTTGTTATTCCCACTTCCGAAAGTCTTCTGCGAAAAGTCTTATTGATAGCTTAGCCAGGACCGGAATCATACCGGATATTGGCATGACCTAATCTCGTTGTCGGGAACATCCAACCTTCTGTAGATTAAAGACATTAATCGGTTCATCTTTTTTTTCGGTTTTTTTTATTGTTCACATGTGTCGTATTGATGTATACAGCTTGAGTATGAAAACAAAGTCCAAGCAGATATAGAGTCTAGTAAATACCTACTTATTAATTTTTATTATAGGTACTCTTACGTGATGTGCGTTTTTCTTGAACTTTGAAAGAACTGTGCGCACTGTAAGCGAATTAATGTCCTTTGTTTTTCAGTATTTTTTGGTCAAGCCAATTAATGTCCGAACATTTCTTTTTTTTCTCATTCGATTAATACCGTTTTAACCACGTTTAACCCTTTCCCCACCGCACCTGCCACCCTGATGCACTTTCCAACGAATTAATAACTAAACAATAATTCTGCTAATCACACTATCAAAACCGTAATTATTGGCAAAACCGTTTGTCACAGCAGTAGGTACACAATATTATTTGTCAACAACGGAGGCATAGTAATCACCAACAATACTCAGCGTGATATTGAACTTGGCCCGTTGGCCCTTCCCTCTTGTTCTTAATAGTAATCATTAAGGGCAGGAATGTCGGTTGCTCTGTTACTCTGCACTTGACTTCTGGCCCAATGGCCCTTAATAGTACTTTATTTACGTATTAGGTACGCAAATACATTTATTTTGTAGTATAAACGTGTATTTAAATCCTCAGCGAGTTTTATAGAGGTATTTAGTTGTGTATTGATTAAAATTGGCGCGATTAATGTCTAATTTTGTTTATTGGGATGTAAAAATTTAGTCGTAACGATAAAAGCTTTCTAAGCTTAATTGTTTATGATTACCATTGTAATTAGAGTGTGTTTCGAGTCATTCCATCAGATTTATACAACCATGTTGTTTACATCATGTCGTAAAAAATTCTTTCCTTGTTCAACCATTTGAAAACGTAAGGAATCTAGTTCTTTTCCTAGAATTTCAGAGCTTTTTCATAAAGTCTTTATACGCCAGGGTTTCACATTAAATGCGTCAAATAAAAATTCATCAGCCTCTCTTGACCCGGTCACCGCGGACGGGTCTTTTGCGGCGAGATCGTCATCCTTTCAATTCCTGATGGCCCTCGAGAACGCTTCGTGGCTTGCCAGCAAGTATGCGGGCTAATTCAACCGTTTGTATCAGCTATTTGCGGGATCCGTTCGGCTCATTAACAGTTTACAACATGTTTTGGACGCGTTCAATTTCATAACGTGAGACCTTAAGTACCCCTCACTTACTTATTTTAGGGTTAGGTTCAGACTCAGTGGTACGCAGGGTTGTAACTGAGAGATAGGACCGTGATTCTACGGATTTTAGTATTGTTTACATTTCAAAAGTTGTTTTATTTTTATTTAGATTGCATATGGGCATACAAATCAGTGCATTTATAAATATTAATTGATATAAAATGTTGGTCACAAGATGGTATTAAGATAAAATAAAAGTTGGATTCAGACCAACCCTGTGATGTAATTTGTAACTAACAAAACAATACATTCGAGAACTGAAATTAATACAGTTCTTTTAAAATTTATGTTTGTTTGTTATGCTCTCGGTTGCACTAAATCCTTACTAATGAATCTTTGACTGATTTATAGAGTAAACGATTGAGTGCATTAGTAACAGTTATTTTTGAAGATGTTCCGAAGAAACTCCTTTTTCTGAGGGAATAGTCACCTTGTACCAATTAGTATGACTCTTCATACATCTGTTTGTAACACTTATCTAAGAATTTCTGCATTTATCTTGATAACTGGTATTTTAAAATATACAATAGACATGGATATATTTAGTAGCCTGTTCCGCTTAGCTATTTCTAAAGAGCCATGAAAACTCCTGAAATAAATCGACACGTGTTTCACCTCTAAACGAGGCATCCTCAGGATGACGATGGACTTGTCGCGAACCCGAGCACGACGTGTTCGGGATTTCTTTCAGGAGTTTTTTATGGCTCTTTAGAAATAGCTAAGCGGAACAGGTTACTAAATATATCCACGTCTATTGTATTTTATAATGGATTTCCGCAAGGTCACGCCTGAATCAATTAACTAACTGGTATATTGTAATGCTTTTTTTAGACCATCATATTGAAACTTTGTTACTGGGAAATATTTTCCTGTTATCTGAAACAGAGTTTATATCTCTTGGGTTGTCAATCACGATATTGCAAAATTTTCAGTTTACTGTTTTATTGGCGATAAGCCGTGCGCCCGATGGAATTTTCCATCGACAAAAATGACGAAGTTCCATACAAACTTTCATCCTTTTTTTACCCATTTAGGAGTAGAATTTTCAAAAATCCTTCCTTAGTTACGTTTTATTCATTCATTTTACATTTTACTTGTATGGCAATCGAAACTTAAAGCTCTCTATGACAACTCAAAGTTTTGATTGCCATACAAGGAAAATGAAAAAGATATGACAGCTTTTTCATTATGGGCAAACATAGGACGCCAAGCGAAGTTAGGGCAGTTTACCGGTACCTAGATAGCAGGTGATTTTTGTAGGTGTGGGTACCTATAAAAATGTTTGCAGCTAGGTTTATAGCGCAGATATTGAATGTTGTATTATTAGGAACTTATTTGTAGAAACTTACGTGTCATACCTATTTACCATCTGAGGTTTTTCAAAATTACTTTAATTTGCCTAATAAATAACACACGAAAAATGTACGTACCCTTAAAAAAAAAATGTGCGTATGCTTATGATACAGTTAACACCTGCAAAGTTAAAACCTGCCCATTTACTGGTACTAAATTTAATTTAATTTATTTATTTTAAAAATTACATGTTCCTTACACTTAAAAAAAGCAAACAATTAGACCGCTGGGGTCCATCTTAGCATGCCATGGCCTGAGATTTGATCAACGTGCTATTAACAGTTAATTATAGTTAACGAGTTGATGTAATGTTCCTTCAGCTTACGCTTTATGTTTTTACTATTCATTGAGAATAAAAAAATTGTTTCTATAGTAATATTATAGATACCTACGCAATGCAATTGCCAACCCTAGGGAAATTGTCGTGAAGTTTGTAATCTCCAGTTTATCTTCAGATCTTTTGAGTCCTCGCAGAAGACTATGTAGAACTTCTCGAATTATAATGCGTCGTAAAACCAATGTCATTCATTACATAATGTTTCAATATTAATGTATCTTTAACCTCTGTATAATTAATCATAAAGAAATATGATTTGCACAGGTTAATATTAAAACATATACAATTATAAATCTATTAGGTATGAAAAACAATGATCACTAGAATTATTACCTAATAATAATGTGTATTATGGCTATACCGATTTAGAAAAACTTTGAACTTTTTTGGAACTGTGGTAAGTTAATGAGGATGAATAATAAAAATAAAAAAATAATAATATCAAAAAATAATTTCTTGTATTAGCATTCGTCATTTTAGATATCTAATTTACAACGGTTAAAAAGAAACCCGTTTTGATTTTGGCGTGACCTTGGGGAAATCCATTATAAAATACAATAGACGTGGATATACGAGTATTTAGTAACCTGTTCCGCTTAGCTATTTCTAAAGAGCCATAAAAAACCCTGAAAGAAATCGACACGTGTTTCACCTGTCAACGAGGCATCCTCAGGATGACGATTGACTTGTTGCGAACTCGAACACGACTGCCAGCCCGACCCCGGTGCCTTAGTAAACGTAGTTTATTGGCACTTTGTCTGATCTACAAATTGACGCCACATTATTCTCAATAGTCGCAATTCCCAATATAATTTAAATGAAAATGCACCATTTTGCTTCCACCACAATATTGTCATAAATTCACAGGAATTACATAAAAAAAAAAATCACTATCCATTTAACAAAAAAAAAAAAACTGAACCACAAAGTAAATACTCATCCCAAACCAAAAAGCAAAACCAGGAAAAATATATTCCCCAATCCCGCCATTCGGATTCGGATTATTAAAATAAAAATAACGAGACCATTAAAACACAGTGCAGCCCTACAATTCGTAGATTGCAAGTGAGTACGAAACTTTTCGATGCATTCATTAGTGGTTTCAAAGTTTCTTAATTCCGAGCTAGGATTACCCCGCGGTGCTATAATATTCCTCATTATTGCACACAACATGCTTCCACTCACATTACACCAACCGAAGATGTTTAAAACAAACTTTATGGCTTAATGTTTTGAACCTTTGTTGCATCACAATTTGTGTGGAATAAGGCCGTGTATGTTTAGTATAGAATTGTGGTTTGTAACTACTTATGGTAGAAAAGACAATTACATATTGTGATGTTGAGTTAGTAGTATCCTTGATTTGATTTCCTTGTGCCAGATTTTCAATGCCAATTGTATTGCGAGTTAGTGGAGTTTTAGGTTTCGACCTCGTGTCTCGAGATTGGGTTGTAATTATTTTCCTTTTTACTCTTTTATTTTACAGGACTTTTAAAGGCTATAAGACAATAATGATGTAGGTACAGTAAGCGCTCAAAAGTGCATGAGCACGCTAAGAGTCGTATTGCTGTGAACACGCGGTATAGCTCGTACATTTGTATGTGTAAGCAACACGATACACACACCACAGATAACGCAGTTACACGAAACAACAATATATTTCCGTCACTTTAAACATGCTAGCACACACGCACTATGCGCGTGAACTTGACCAGTTAATGGCATTGCTAAAATTCGATAGTAACTTAACAAGTGCAGATAGCAGAAAGCGATAAGCGTTGGTATGGAATTCAAACTGCCTCAGGTTCTAATCTCGTGAAACACAGTGCGGTTTTTTGCAAATATTATTATTTTTGTTTTCGATAATAATATTTTTTAAATATTGCTGCTTTTTTATGTTGTTATTGCAATAAAGGTTTTAGAATAAAAAATGCGTGATATATGATAACAAAATTAAAAAAAATATGTTTATTCGTTATATTTATTTTACATAAGTTAATAAACTGCTAAAATTATTTATCATTACTTCAGCTGAATAAGATGTGAAATAGATGTCAAGAAACTTAGAAGCAGTTTGTATTATTTAGACATATTTAAATTATGAAATATTTTAAATTTTTAATGGATTTTTTCACCATAAATATTAAGCTTTGATCATGGTCGAAGTAATTAAGTAATAAATAAGAATATTAGACTACTTAAAATGTAAAAAACTACTTACAGAATAGGTAATTTTAAGGTTAAATATGGGCAGTTTGTTTATATTTTATTTGTATTAATTATTTTACATTTTATTTGACTTTAGTAAATATTGGTTGTTATTGAGGTTAAAGCTTAAGTATTCATTTTCTTTACGAAAAGAAGATTGAAACTAAACCTCAAATTTTAATCCTAAAATAATACTATTACTAAAATAATATTAAACAATTTCGGTATATCTGCAAGAAATACGACAAACACCCTATTGAAACGTGCTTAAAAACTTCGTTACCATAAATTCATGCAATAACGAATCTGTTGTTTATTAAGTTGGTACGGTCAATATTTTAAGGTCAAAAACGGTTTTCTAGCTGGTCTTCAGTGATGCAATCCTTCAGAGTGCACGGCGAACGGTTCATAATGACGTGTTTTTAATAATTCAGCAAAATGTCTCGTTGGTATGAAACCATTTGTTTCATTCACCATTTGACGTCGCTGCTACTCGATAATAAGCCCCTTCCTCATATCTCTTAACCCTCACAGTATTTCTCTAGAACAAAGAAAAACATTGTTTTTATTACACATAATACCTTATTATTTATTATTCACTAATCGAATTAAACCTCACAATGAATTTAAAACTTTAAAGGCATCTTCTGTCTCAACAATACCTCTGTTCTATCAACAATACCCTTGATTAAGATTTATGTTTAGAAAAATATGAAATATATTAATGATAACACTCACACTTAGTCCGGTTTCATTAGATATTCACTTCACTTTTACGCAGCGCAATAATATTCTCTGATCTGATCTGATCTCTTCAATATATTTTATGCCTGCTTTTTGATAATAATAACCACAACACTGCGCTAAATACTCGTCACCAATATTATCCACGAACCAAAAAAGTTCTATTAATTAAATACTCGTAACAAACTGCATCTACCCCACAGAAATCGAAATAATTTACTTAGTTTTTTGTGGTCTACCTGCTAAACTTTAATATTTATGTGAACAAGACGAATGAAACTAAAAACGAATGATGATTATTGAACTAGTCATTGGTTGCAGACAAAGTGAGTGTGTGTGTGTAATGTGCGTGTCTACAGTATTGTAACAACTTATAGAAGAAGGTCGTAAGTCAAACCGAAGCGTCAGTCTATTGCTTTGTGAGATTGCTCATGGACTTTTGGTCGGTACTGTACCTACACCTATTCTATTACTGTCTCATTGTTTTGCTTTTAAATAAGAGTCCATGTTTAAAGTTTAGTTTAGACCGGGCGTTATTGTGTCCTCATTTGAAATTAAATGAGTTAAATATTTAATTCAGAATGTTAAAATCAATTCAATGTTTTGTTTTCTATTACTCCGAATTTAATTTTACGCAGTTTAAATTAGTCGCGCCAACAAAATACGATGCGAAACTTTTAATTTGTAAATGTTAATTTCGTTCCATATTAATTTTTACTCAACTATACAGGGTTGCTTAATATTTTCATAAAACGACAAATTTAATAAAGTGGCCGTCAACGTTGAATAATTCAGAGTCGACGGGAACGTTATACATTATTTATGATGATGACATGTCGTAGGTAACATAAGTCTGTCTTGGCCTGCGGTTTTGCATCTCGGGCACGTCTCGGCAATATTGAGAGGAAACTCGCAGGTACTCCAGGCGGACCCACTTCACACGGGAACCGAACCACGAGCAACTCGACAAACGCGTTAAAGATTGAGTGACAGACAGGTCAATCACCCCGCGAACAGTTTGGCAAGCCTCTTTGAAGCTGACAGATTAGGCTGTCATAAAGACAACCAAATACGGTTTTAACTTTAATTCCATTTTAGTCTTCCGTGGTCTTTGTCGGTAAAACATTGTTGCATCTGTCATCAATGTTGTTTTAATTTCCCGCATTATACGTGTCAAATACCCCGCTTTGTGTTTATTATACAGTGTGAGTCTTTATAATGTACACATATAGAAATGAGGGAATCTATGCTTAATTTTACCGATGGAAAAAATATTAAAAAAATCTAAATATTTTTTAAATATTTTTTATGGAATTAATTTTTTCTTTTTACAAAACGTAACTTTTAAACTAAATGATTTATCGCGATGAAACAAACTCCATAATGATTGGAAGTAATTAGGCGTCCTCATAAAATGAAAATTGTGGAATAAAAACTACCCTCAATTGAAAATAAACATGTTTTTTTAGCAAAATCTGTTTTTTTATCATACATTTTTACAATAATCGTAAAATTTCTCAATAAAAGACAAAACAGAATTTAAAAAAAAAAAACGTAATATATTGTTTGTTTACGTAAATATACATCTTTGTTACTTATCTTGTTTAACTTTCTTACCTATGTTGTTGAGAAGCTTAGATATATTTGATTTATTGCTATCATTAATTTATGCTTATAATCTCTTGTCAAAGCTTGTCCGAGATGTGGCAACTTTAAGCACTTTCTTCATTAGCAACATGAGCTTAATAAATGATTAATATAAAGTGTCAACTAAACATTCTTTTAATTATTTGGGGTGCATTATACGATCTTCGGTACTTAAGCACGTTCGCCGCACAGTAGGCAGCCAGCCTGACTCTTAATTTGCTTTTGCTGAATGAGCAATATTTTGTCCGTAGGATGGGCTCATTTTTATATACCTCCTACTAGTAGAGAGAGAGAGAAAGAGGGAGACGGAAACAATAATTACGAAGCTTGACTTTACTGAGTCTTAAAAAAACGAAGATGTTTCAATGCCGTAGACTAAAGCCTCATTTACACGATGTAAGTTTCTTGCCTGTGGCACATAATAAAATTGAAGCAACAAATGACTTACATCGTCTAAACACTGCTTGGACGGTGCTACTTTTATTGTTGCTTGTCTCACTCATGGTATATCATTATTAATGAGCTAGCTTCTGCTATCGAGTTGGCGCGAACCCGAACACGGCATGTTGCCACACCGAGCACTGGACGCAAGACGCCGTGTTCGGGTTCGCGACAAGTCAATCGTCATCCTGAGGATGCCTTGTTGAGAGGTGAAACGCTTGTCGATTTCTTACAGGGTTTTTATAGCTCTTTAGGAATAGTTAAGCAGAGCAGGTTTCAAATAATTAATTGATTCAGGCGTGACCTTGCGGAAATCCATTATAATATTTAGTTACTTGTTCCGCTTAGCTAGCTTTCTGAGGTAGGAGGGTTACATATCACCCGGTTCTCTTAGATAGGTCATGTTAATTTACAAAACGGTTAGTCAAGATATTATATAATTTATGTCTGCAACCGCAATTAGTTAAGAGCTGAACACACAAAACGAAAGAAAAAAATAAGAAAAATTACATAGGTATTGGATTTGTTAATCATGAATTCATTGCCACCGGAAATTAAATTGCATTAGACTTTTTCGTTTATAACATCTTATGACAAAGATCTAAGGATACATTATTTGAATTGGTAAAGCATAAACAAATTAAACAATCCTTTACCTCCAAAACAGAATATCACTCACAACCAGAACAAACAACCAAAGAAACCAAGTCCTAGGCTTGTGAATGCAGTTCCAAGACTTAAGTCGAAAGACAAGACAAGAAACGTAACGACCTGGAACCTGGAACTAAAGTTCTCGTGGACAAGTGTCTTGTTAGACTCGTTTCTACTAACTTGAAGAAACAGATAGATAGTTAACGTGACGTTGTATGAGGATTAGAAGGCTCAGCTGACTTGTATTGGGACTTATATTTTGTTAAGAGTTGCTGGCTTGCAATTTTATAGTTCATAATATAAATGTGTTCTGGATATCTTTTCGTATATTTTTTTGTAGTGACTATGTCTTGAATAAGAAAATTTAACGTTAGATTGTTAATATATAGGGTTAAATTAAATATACACGGTAAAATTAAATTAGTTGAAACTCTACAGACGTGATAGGTACGAGTATCTTAATATGATTTAAAAAAATATCTTTTTTGACAATATTTTATTTTTGATTGAGCGACCGTAGGGTAGTGTAAGGTATATTTATAACCTTCTTTCCAATTCCAAGTCATAAAAAATATGAAGTTGTAGCGCAAACTGAACCTTATGTGTAGGTTACACAGTTGTTTTTCCTAAAACTCGTGTTTGTTTACATGTTTGGCAAATAAATTGCGAACGCAGATTAGTTACAAGTTTTTTTTAAAACTACTTTGTACATTTGCTGCAAAGGTCTCCTCCATACTTTTTAACCAACTTCCAAAAGGAGGAGGTTCTCAATTCGACTGTTTTTTTTTTTTTGTTTATTTGTTACGCGATTACTCCGCCAATTATGAATAGATTTTAATGATTCTTTTTTTGTTTGGTAGATCCTACTTCAGAAGTGGTTCCATTTAAATTTTATTAACTTTGCTTGGGTAGTTTTTGAGTTAGCTTCAATAATACGAATTTTTCCCACTTAGTATGTAGATGATATGATAACTTCCTGTCACTGTTATTTACATAGCAGGTAGTGGTATTCGAATGTGTGTGGGGTAGGTACCACAACTAAAAAGTGAAAAATAAAAACTATTTACAAAAAAAAAAAAAACAACCAACTTCAAAAAAAAAACACTACGAAGTGAAAAATAACTTTAATTTCTGGACTAATTTGATAGCATACCCTTTCAAACAAAAAAAGAATTTTCAAAATCGGTCCACAAACGACGGAGAAATCGGTGGACATACTAAAAAAAAAAACCCGCTATGAACATATAACCTCCTCCTTTTTGGAAGTCGGTTAATAAAAGCATGTGAGATATTGGCATTATTACACTAAGGTACCTACTGTTTCTAATACTTTTTCATTCGATATGAAAATCTTAAAGTGACAGGAAAAGTGAGAACAGACCACCTTCAACCGGTGACCAGAAAGTAGATTTCCCTTTAAATTAATTCCATTTATTCCAATGATTGTATCACAAAACACTAATGGTTTGTTTTCGTGCACTTAATTACTTACAATCTGTGAATTTAGAGGATTTTGAGGTAAATGACATAGTGAATGTTTCATTATCTTTGCTCGTGATAAGGGTATCATTATTACTGTTTTGGGTGTATGCAGGCGAGTTACTGATTAATGACTGCAAGTAGTAACGTTTGTAGGTGTGTTAAGAATGTTGTGTTTTCTTTTAATCTCTTAGTAAAACACAAATCTAATCATATTTGTTTATTGTGCGATTAAATGAACGTGCATTTGCACAATTACACGCTACGAATAATAAAATTACACGTAATAATTCAAGTACCTAACTAAAAAAGTATGTAAGTCACAATTTTCAGAAAAATCATCTAAAGGAATAAATGTGTGGGTGTGGGTGTATTGTTTAAAACAGAAGATTTTTGGAGAGTTGTAATGGAGTTTAATTTAAATACAGTTCATTTAAATCATTTGACCAACCAAAATCTATCTAAAACCGCAGACTAACAGCTATAAATCAAAATAGTACTAAAACATTTCACTCTCCCACTACACGCAACAAAAACATTCTTCAGCCCACCTTTCAAAGCCAAATCTTTAGTCATAAAACTCAATTCACACATATTTTACCTTAGACCAACAGTATTATTGTTCTAAAATATTTTATTAGCAATTTCAAATTAGCACGAGCTGTTCACTACACGCTGCGCCTGATCATAACAAGCTACATTGCGCCTGATTCGAAACACATGCGAGTGCAAACAGTGACGTACAGAACATCCACGATATTCAGACTATTTAAAACGATCTGCATTTCTGTAAATGCAAATTGAAGGATGCTGCTTGTTTATAAATTTGGTAATAAGCGCAGAGCTAGGAATCGCCGGCAGTTACTAGAGACGCCTTAACTAATAGTATTCGTGCCCGAATTTTGCGCAACTGAGCGCAATTGGCTGTCACAGGCATTGGCAAAATGGTCACAGGCCGTCAGTTTTTGTGAGTAAACGGTGAAGCTCACTGACACGCTTTGGAAGAATGAAAGTAGTTTTTTTTTTGGTTACTTTTGCTTTGAAAAGCGTACCTGGAAACCATTACACGTACTAAAAAAAATCTCATTATCATGATTGTGTTTTGTTTACTCAATCAGAACATCTTCACATTCTTCTCTTTTCTATTCAAAAGAATAATAATAATTTTCTTTACAAGAAAAGCCGCAGGCACAGCAAGTTTGCAATAACATCTAAATCCTGCTTTCAAATCTTGTAGTTACGAGTTTACTCCGTATCAAGATAGTTCGGAGTAGGTAATGTATTGTCTAGCTCTTAGGCATCGTAAAACACTAATCTATCGTAACCTGCCTCGAGTAAATAGTTTAACTACTACGATTTCATACGAAATAATAATGATTTTCAGGAACAATTCCGATGAAGCGGTTTCAGAACACGCTGCATGCAAAATTATTAGGGTAACATTTCAATACAAAATAGGATCAGCGTAATAATTTGGTGTTGTGATGTTAGTACAATTTAACCTAAAATATAAATTAAATTCATGGTTTAGGAAGAGTATACAAGGTGTGCTTGATATAACTGAAAACCTGAAAGGGAAGGTACTTAGCATTATGAACTACTTTTACTATAAGCATAACCCTGAAATCGCAAAAAAGAAAATGCTGCTCCAGTGTTTTATACTCTCATACATTTATGTTCGAGTAAATGTAGGGAGCAGGTGTTTTTGAAGTGAAAACTTCTTTAGGCGCGTTGGGCATTTTTGAGATGGGACTAACCATTGATTTCCCGACACTGTGACCAGCTTTTGACCATTAAAAAGACATCAACGCGTTGATACCGCGGTGCGTGAAGTAAAAGACATCAACGCGTTAATTACCGCAGTGCCGACTTTTTTTCAAGTTTTCACTTCTGTCAGCACTCCCGGAGTGCCACTGTTTATTATTGAATAAGATTAGCAAGTTACAGTCCGGCCGTCGAGAGAATGCGTTCCTGACACCTGTCAGTTGGACAATTTCTAGTAGTAATAAGGATCAAATTCGCAAAACACCATATTCGTTATTATGAAACTGACAGGTGTCAAAACACATTGTTTCGACGGCCGGACTGTGGCAAAGTTGGTGGCTTGACTGATTGCACTGGGTTCGGTTTAAATGTGAACTATTATCAATTGCGACCTTCTTCTTTTCGTGTGGTTAGAGACTAACCTGGTATCAGAGTTTTAAAGCCGCCCTTGGGCCTCTAACTTGGCTTCACATTCCGTCGAGAAATATATCTCTCAGGCATGCCGGTTTCCTCACGAAGTTGTCCTTCACCGCTTTTGAAGTAAGTGATAGTAGATAGTGTTATACAATACGCACATGAATCGGAAAAGTCAGAGGTGCGTGCCTTGGGTTCGGACTCGAGACTTATGACTAGGCAGGCAGTCAGACGGCCACACCACTAGGCTATCAAGTAAGCAGAAAAATTGCAAGCTAAGAAGAATTGCAACCGTAAGCACTTTTTGTTTTATCATTTTGGAGCACAGGGAGATAGATATCTGCAGTCCATACTTTTACAAGTTATATCTATTTATTTAAAAAATTCTGGAATTTCTCAGTATCAGCTCGGAGTCAGGATTGGTGCCCGGTTGATGACAATAGGCTCATCCCCTATTACATGGGACCTTAACAAAATTGGCGAAATGTGAAGGTACTATAGGTACATCTCTGCCTAAGCCCACGTTCGCATGGACGTAAAAATATCGCGGCGGGATTTTATCGCGCACTGGATTTTCAACTCTCGGGTGTTGAGCCGAACGTTGAGAATCCAACAGAGTGCATTCCAGCGCGTCGAAAAGATACACTGTTGGATTTTCAAATCTGAGCGCAAGGCGTAAAAAAATCACCGTAGGAAAAAATCACCCATGCGAACCTGGGCTAACCTGTCGGGGATTACAGGCAAGATGCTATGTATGCGTTCTGAAATTTTCACTTAAAAGGGCCCAACACGAGGAACATCCCGAACATCCTTTAAATAACTCCTCCTTACTTTCTTAACGTCATGGTTACCTTAAAAACCAATACGAAATAAATTATTTTGAAAATAAAACAAACTATATGGTTACTAAAATGACACATATTCTATGTCACTTGTATTGACATTACACGTACAGTAAGCGCTCAAAAGTGCATAAGCACGCTAAGAGTCGTATTGCTGTGAACACGCGGTGTAGTCCGTACATTTGTATGTCTAAACAGTCAGACGTCTGTGGTGTGAGTGCCGTATACACACTACAGAGAACGCAGTTTTGCACTACACACTGTCGTATCGTCACGGTTCGTGGGCGCCGCACTTATATTTCCATCACTTTTGTTAGCACGCATCATACGCGTGACCTTGGCCAGTGTATCACATTGCTAAAATTCGAAAGTAAATTATATGTGCAGATAGCAGAAGGCGTTAAGCGTTGGTCTTAGATTCAAGATGGCTAAGGTTCTAATCTCGTAAATCACAGCGCTGTTTTTGCAAATATTATTATTTTTGTTTGCAATAATAATATTTTTAAATATTCCTGCCTATTTATTAATGTTGTTATTGCAAATAAAGGGTTTAGAATAAAAAATGCGTGATATGTTATAATAAAAAATAAATCATATTTATTCGTTATATTTATTTTACTTAATTATAGTTAACAAACTGCTACAATTATTTATCATTACTTCACCTGAATAATATGTGAAATAGATGTCTAAATTTTGAAATGTTTTAAATTTTGACTGCCTCGTTGGTCTAGTGGTCGCAAGCGCTACTGCTGAGCATGAGGTCCTGGGTTCGATTCCCGGGTCGGGCAAAGTGTTATTGGGTTTTTCTATCTGAAATTTCTCAGTAGCAGCTCGGAGTCTGGATTTGTGCCCGGTTGATGGCAATAGGCTCGCCCCCTATTACATGGGACTTAAACATAACTGGCGAAATGTGGGTGTACCTGCTACAGGGACACCTCTGCCCAACCCTTCGGGGAAACAAGGCGTGATGTTATGTTATGTGTTTTAAATTTTAAATGGATTTTTTCACCATAAATATAAAGCTTTTATCATGGTCGAAGTAATTAAGCAATAAATAAGAATATTAAACTACTTAAAATGTAAAAAAATCTACTGACAAAATTGTTGATTTTAAGGTATATAATATAGTATAGACAGTTTGTTCATATTAATTATTTTAAATTTTATTTGGCTTTAGTAAATATTGGTTGGTATTGAGGTTATAGCTTAAGTATTCATTTTCTTTACGAAAAGAAGATTGAAACTAAACCTCAGATTTTAATCCTAAAATAATAAAATTACTAAAATAATATTAAACAATTTCGGTCTATCTGCAAGAAATACGACAAACAACCTATTGAAACGTGCTTAAAAAATTCGTTACCACAAATTCATGCAATAACGAATCTGTTGTTTATTAAGTTGGTACAGTCAATATTTTAAGGTCAAAAACGGTTTTCTAGCTGGTCTTCAGTGATGCAAGCCTTCAGAGTGCACGGCGAACGGTTCATAATGACGTGTTTTTAATAATTCAGCAAAATATCTCGTTGGTATGAAACATTTGTTTCATATTCATTCACCATTTGACGTCGCTGCTACTCGATAATAAGCCCCTTCCTCATATCTCTTAACCCTCACAGTATTTCTCTAGAACAAAGAAAAACATTGTTTTTATTACACATAATACCTAATTATTTATTATTCACTAACTGAATTAAACCTCATAATGAATTTAAAACTTTAAAGGCATCTTCTGTCTCAAAAATACCTCTGTTCTATCAACAATACCCTTGATTAAGATTTATGTTTAGTAAAATATGAAATATATAAATGATAACACTCACACTTAGTCCGGTTTCATTAGATATTCACTTCACTTTTACGCAGCGCAATAATATTCTCTGATCTGATCTGATCTCTTCAATATTATATATTTTATGCCTGCTTTTTGAAAATAATAACCACAACATTGCGCTAAATACTCGTCACCAATATTATCCACGAACCAACAAAGTTCTATTAATTGAATACTCGTAACAAACTGCATCTACCCCACAGGAATCGAAATAATTTACTTAGTTTTCTGTGGTCTACCTGCTAAACTTTAATATTTATGTGAACAAGACGAATGAAACAAAAAACGAATGATGATTATCGAACTAGTCATTGGTTGCAGACAAAGTGAGTGTGTGTGTGTAATGTGCGTGTCTACAGTATTGTAACAACTTATAGAAGAAGGTCGTAAGTCAAACCGAAGCGTCAGTCTATTGCTTTGTGAGATTGCTTATGGACTTTTGGTCGGTACTGTACCTACATGCAACTGCAACTAGCAATTAGCAAGTGTCTATTCCTATATTAATTGAAGGGAAAAAGTATAATGACAGACCCGCACTGACATGAAATGAATAGTTCTCGGCGTGAACTGAAATACACTGAATTATTAAATAAGTACAGAGAAATTGATAGTTGGAAGTGTTGGAACATTTTATTTAGTGCAAAGTAAAGAAATAATGTTTAATGTGCTTCGACTTTTTTCCTAGAATTTGTAAAGGTGGCATGTCTCTGAGGAACTATATTTTTAATAATGCAGTGGTGAATCGATTGTTTCATTGGTTCGTTTTAAGCGTGATGGCAGTTGATTAAAGCACTAGGAAATAGTGAAGGGCGGGCGTTTTGGAGCTGTCTCGTGTAATTTTGACATTCAAACATGACATAACATTTTGAAATTCTCAGCCTAGTTAAAATAAATGACTTGATTTTGATGACCTTTGAAGTAAAAGTTTAATTTTGGTGTGAAACATCTATTGGCGCGCCTTAGGAGAAAAAACGGCTCGAATGGCGTGACAGCAAACGGCATTTCGCTCTCTAATGCCGTCATGCACCCTCTCCGCCGCCGTTTTCTTCGATGTTTCAGATCTGCCGGGAGTCCCGTGACGGCCACAGTTTTTTTTTGGAGAAATCTTTCGTACTAAAACAGTTTCCGTCATAAATTAAAGTTAATTTTGTAACGATTTGGACAACTTTTACTTTTACCTAGTCTCACAGTACCTACTTAAATAGTTGTTGGTCTCCAAATCTTCAGTTATCTAACAAGCTTTTATAACAAACACGGAAATGAAACAACTCTTACAGATTGTTTTGCTGTTATTTAACTTTTTACATTTTCAAACTTCTCAAGTAATTTCGGCGTATGCTTGCGGGAAAACAGAGGTATTCTATACCCGTTCTATTTTCTTTTATTCGATATTATTTTTGTAAAGAAACTCTTCTATTTTAATAGAACTGAAATTAAGATTCTTTGAACCAAAAGCAACGATAAAATATTGTCTAGTGAAATAAAACGGATGATTTTAAATTATAGTTGGACTTTCCTGTACACAAGGTATCTGTATATTTTTAACTTGCCTTCTCTTTTCCTCTTATTGTCTTTAAAGTAATTCCGGGTGATTAACGATCGTGTTGTTAATGCAATTCTGGCCATAAAACTATCATCATCTGTCGTTCCGATGCCGTCATGATTTATCAGAACACTGGTATCTCTGTCATAGTTTGTAAGACCGGAAACATCGTGTAATTTCTGCTGTCGACAATAAGTCAGTCTAGACTGTTTTCTGACAGTTATTCGAGGGAAATTCCTGAGATTTAATTGATTGGTGTTGTACTTTGCGGTTTATTATCAATTAACATTTGCACCAAAGATTTTCGGCCATACATTTTAATTTAATATAGTAGGGATTTTAAGTCGCAATGGCACATTGCTCGCAGTACAGATGGCCGATAGACCCGAAAGGTTCTGGAGTGGCGACCGCGTATCGGAAGACGTAGCGTTGGAAGGCCTCCCACAAGGTGGACCGATGATCTTGTGAAGGCCGCCGGAATCCGCTAGATGTGGGAAGCACAGAACTGGTCGAAGTGGCAGTGCTTAGGGGAAGCCTATGTCCAGTAGTGGACATCTTGCGGCTGAAATGATGAAGTAGGGATCGTGTTTTTGAAAACTGAATGAATTCCTCGTTTAGTTTTAAATACCTACATGTAATTTTGTCAGCCGTGCCTTCGATATCTACTGCAAACTGAAAGTTATAAATTATATCTCTATTAAAGCGAAAATTCTTATTTCTCCTGTATAAATTGGTAAAACCTAAGGAAAGCGTTCGTAAAACGCACATTACTCAAATACGAAGAAGGAAAATTAGCATAGTAGAATAATTTTCATCGGCTACCGCTCCTGAAAATAAAGTACCGCATGTTGGCGTGAATTAGCTGTAATAAGCGATCGAAGTATCAACAAAATGAGAGATAAATATGTTTGATTTGTTTTGCCAAGCACGTGGGTAGAAGTGCGCTATTTGTAAGGCGCTTTGTGAAACATCAGGTATCTTTTAACTCCAAGATCGAGGCCAATTACGACGTACCCTTGCGAGCAATTATAATTTATCAATAAATACCATCATACTTTGACGCAACGACGCGTCATAGTGACGCATTCATACGACACGAAGACGTAAGAAATAAATGCGGTTACTTTTGTCTAAAAATAAATTGTACTGCTAAAATTCTATTCTTGTAACTGTGTAACCAATGTGATTGTCCCAAGGAGATAAATGATGACCAGCTTTCACTTAAAACTAATTGTTCTAATGGTAATTTCTCAATCTACTGGCGACTGAGACGAATTTCTTTGGACACGCCGTGACGACATTATTTATAACTTTCAATTTGTTATTTGCTGATTATTTCACGCAACTCATTGAATTGTCTAGTTACTGTTATGAGATTGGGCGTAGAATTATGTGCAGATGTCATAGGCAGATGGTGCAATTGGTTGTAGTACGAATCGACCTGTGAAAATTAGTGAAGCTTTATTTGTTTTCCTTTGGAGATTGGGCGATTTTTTTTTTAAGATTGCTAAACTGTTTGGAGTGGCAAATCATCTACTTTTACACCAAAACTAAGTAGATTTCTGTTACTGAAAATTATTTGTAATATTTCTATAACTTTACAAAGCACTTTTTCCACCGATAAAAATTCAACTAATTTTCTAATTAAAAATGTTTGCCCAATATTCACAAACGCTAACCGACCCACCTCAAATCATAATGATCGGAATTAAAAGTTATAATTATGGTTTTAATGCTAACCGGTGACGTCGCGGTGAACGTTGAAACGTTACTTAATTAACAATAGACCAATTAAAATGGTCAGAGTACGCGTATTGGGCGAAACGAATGCCATTTCGCGGACTCGCGTCACCGCCCGCACTACGCTCTGCCAGACAATGCATTTCCCTGATTTTGCTGACTCTGCTTTCGCAAAAAAGATAGGAACAGAAGGTTGGCTGCATACAAATAGCGAAAATGCACACACACATAGACGTGCTACACATACAGTAAACCGCACAACAGTAGTAACACTTGCACTACGAAAATCAGTCTTATTGCTACGACATAAAAACTCTGCTGTCAAATTCAAATTGTCACCACTGATGAGCGACTGACAGTACAGGGAGTGCAATCGCACTCGCAACCGGCGTTCTTTTGACAGTTTGAGTTCACTATAACTTGTTCCTTGCCGTTATGTTGGCACCATTGCTTATCAAGCTTAGTTTCAATACTAATAGAGTTCAAAATGTCGACTGACAGAACAGTGCTACCAATCGCGTCCCGGCACAACTTATAATGAACGCACCGTATGTGTGCGTGCGACTATTTTCGTTCGTTTTATGGAGCTGAACTTCTGGAATTATCTATTTTGCATGTCTCTGCTTTTGCTGATCCTTGCTTTTTATGCAGATGGGATTTAGTGTACTGTGACCTCAAGAGAGTAAAGTATGTTCAGTTGATGAGGCAGCGTTCTCGCGGATGAAAAGTGGTGCAGTTTTTGTGGCAAGTTTTGTTATAGGAGTTGTATATTCATGTAGCAGACTGCAGAATGGATTAAAAGATGGAGATGAAACGCAAAAAGGGCTTTGTCATGTTATTAAAACATATTAATCATTATAGTTGTAACTTATAATCTCTGTTTATTTGATAAAGTAATCTTAGGTACTTTTCAATTAACTTTTTCGTTTTAGTTAGGCAGATTAAAAAGTCGCTTTCCTTACTTTCCAAGTATCATTTGTAAGAAGAAAAGCCAAGAAAAACAGCCTCAGAATCTAAAATAACATCTGCTCAAAGATTTTCATTTATAACGACATAATCTTAGTAGGTAGGTCCCTATACCATAATCTAACAATTTCCACTCAGGGATATTTGGACGTTTGCAAATAGATCTGATAATCCCGCCTCCGATATCGGTCGACACTTGTTTTAAAGTTTAATTAAATGTAATAATGTTTGGGCGATGATAAATGTCTCCAACGATATCGGGACTGTTTCAATTGGACGTTAAAATTATATCTGGCTTATTGGATCATTGTTACTGTACTTTGTAGATGTATGGAGGGATATTGTTTGTTCCTTGTTCTAAGAGGTTCCTTGTCTGGTGTTCTTAAGCTTTGTTCGAGAAGAAGTTTTGTGCGCCTTTTGAAGATTTCACTCTAAAACAAAAAAAAGGTGTACTTAGGTGCTTATTAGTTTCATTATTTGGGAATGAAGTAAGTATGCTGCGTAGCGTGTTTTAAAACATGTAAACAAATGTGTGGTTTTGGAAAAAACAACTTTAATGCTTTACGTAGCAGTTTAGTTTTTGCGCAGTTTTGTTTTAAAATAGTCATTTTGAAAACATCTTAATTTACACTTGAATAAAATTGTTATTCGTTTTAAAAATAGCATCAATTGGAAACAAAGGTTTGAATATACTACAAAATAGTTAAACTAAAATCCATTTAAACTATATATGTAACATGAGTTTGCACCCTTTAAGTCCATTTATTTTCGTTGGATCCCAGTTTTAGATCCCATTTTTTAGATATCAACGGTGGGTCTCTATTTCCATTGAATCCTATATTATAACAACACAGATTTAAAAACATTATCAGAATTGAAAATATTTGCAAATAAAATGTGTTTTCTTGATCCGAGTGTTTGCTTATTCCTGACTATGGTTTTACTTACCTAACTCTAGTTGATTTGGTTGACATCACCTTGATGACAATAGACTCGCATTCACATAATCTGGCGAAATGTGGGTTAACTATCACCTCTGCTTATCCCTTCAGGGATTATAGGCGTGATGTAATGTTACTAAAACGTAAACTAGAGCATGACATTAATATAGTGTGGTATTTTACAGGAAGATTGTGAAAGAATAAAGTGTCACAGTCGGTAAGGAATCCATTCGTGCGTAGATCACGGATTTCCTTTACGATTTTTTGATGATCTGTCTTAATTTCTGACTGACTAACTCATGTATGACTAAACTAATAAATACGAGTAAGGGTCAGTTTACACCGAGACGTGCCGCGACGCGACGGTGCTTGAATAGGCCAGTGGTTTCGCGAGACGCATCGCAACGTTGCGAGGCACATCGTGATGTCGTTGACAGCGCCACGCCTTGCTGCGCAACGAGACACAGCGCGGCGCAGCGAGACGCCGCACAGCGCAGCGGAACGTGGTCTACGTTCGCCGCGAGCTTCCGCCCCGCTAGCTAATAGTAGAGTCAAGTTGCCACAACAGCTTCAGGCTGCGCCTTGCAGCGTCGCGCTGCGTCACGCGGCTTCGCGAGGTGTAGCGCGCGCCGCTCTTGCATGCCACGCCTTTTTTTTTTTGATTGGTAAATTATCAAATAACTTCTCCCGCTCTGCGTGAAGCGGGAGGGTGTGTCAGACTCTTACTGACTAAAATCAACCCGTGTTCCTTCAGTTGCCATTTTGCGGGGGGGCCACGAGGTCCCTTTCGGCCTTATTCGCAACCCCGGCAGGCATCGGCCCTAGCGGACCCCGTCAATTCTGCTGACATCTCTTTGAGGCGCGTGTGGAATACAACACGCCGTCGACCCGGGCTTGGTCCTTATCGGACGGCAAGCTACCCATTGCTCACCGTCCACTAGCCCGCGCCTACGGTGGGTGGAAATCTGCCTGTGATTCCCGACGCCCAGGGCGTCTCCTCTTGCGGTGGTTAGGGGCGCGAGGGCGCGAAATTTGCCTCTCCTGCACGCGTTCCGTCTCCTCCTTCGCGAGCATTACTGCTTCGTAGAAGGAGGTGACGGCTTCCCATTTCCTCTCGCTCCGTACCATGGCCTGAACCAGTGCCGGACGCGAGAAATCACCGCCGCCGATCGCCTCCACGAGGACACGGCAATGTTCCGCCCAAGCCGGGCAGACCTCCACCGTATGCTCCACCGTGTCCTCCGGGCGATCCACACCATGGCGACACTCGGGCGTTTCCTCCCGCTTTATCCTAAACAGGAACCTTCCGAAACAGCCGTGTCCAGTGAGGACCTGCGTTAGGCGGAAGGTGAGGACGCCGTGGCGCCTCTCTAGCCACTCCTCAAAGAGGGATCTTATCGCTGCAATTGTGGCGTGCCCATGCATGCCACGCCTACCGACGAAGCAGCGCTGCGTCGTGATGCGGCGCTATTATATCAATTAAATGTGTATCTTTTTGTGTAGTAAATAAAGTTATATTTTGTATCACTATCTTCAAAAGTGCGCGCAGCCTACGTCGCTTCGCGTCACGTCTCGGTGTGAACTGACCCTAAGTATTTTGACGTTATATTTAGCTGATAAAATGTGTTTTTTTTATAAACTTCGAAACAAATTTAAACATTAATATTTGATTTTAGATGTGGAAACATAAACCTAGTGTGTTTAGAATAAATAAAATATTTCAAAAATAAATAAATAAGTTAGCTAAACTGTAGTGGTACAATTTCAGTTTTTATTCTGGAAGGTACGAAGGTACGCCGTAGAAGGACATAGGTATAGTGACCTTATTGGTGATGTTCTTTTGAAAGGTCAGGTGCGTAGTACGCGAGTAGTACGTACCTGACTACACAACCAGTGTGCGTGTCTGACACGAGAGAGATGACTGTATGATGAACGTAAACGAAGCAAAAGGAGTATGTAAGGATTGTAGAAGGTAGCGTTCTGTAGTTTCTACCTACATGCACTATTGAAAGAAGTGAGTTAATGTACTATCGAAGAAACGCATATCTGTTCTCTGCAAGGACTATTCTTGCTTGCAGCGCTCGGCCACTATAGTGTCGCTTACCTACAAAAAGAAAGGGTCGGGTGCACGGGATTTTGTTTTCAAATTGCTTAGATATGCGTTACCTCGATGGTACATAAACAACAACAAACAACATCGTAAAATCGGTAAATGTTATTTCACACCATTTTTATTAAATTTTAACCCAAGTGAGAACATCGAGTTTATGAAATATTAAAGGGTTTCACATCTTCATCGATTTTATCGCTCAAACACAATAGGTACGTAGGTAATGATTGATTGATTGTAAAACAATGCAAAAAAACTAAGAAACAATTGACTATCAATTATTTTGGAGACATCGTTATGGTATGGTATGCTAACAATTTCCTCCATAAATCTTCAATTCATTAAGAAAAGGGTAGGGTATCTAGGTGGACAAACAAGAAAATGATTTGAAGTCCATAAACACAAAATTATCATAATCAGCCTATATGTTCCCACTGCTGGGACACAGGCCTTCTCTCTTCGTAAGGGAGTGGGCTGCAATCTACCACGCGGGCCCAGTGCGGGTTGGTAGATGTTATATGTCTTCGAATTTTTAGTTCTAGGACATGCCGGTTTCCTCATGTTTTCCTTCACCGTTTTATCAGCAGTGGTGATGAAATTATTTACACAAAGTAAAGCGCCTGCTTGGGCTCGAACTCACGCAACTCGTAAGTCGAGTTACCACTAGGCCACCACTGTTCTTAAAACTAACGGAGCTTTGCTTTAAATACAAACTTACGGAGCTCTAACCTTTTTCTATTGAAAAACATCATGAAAAATCGATCACTTTGAATATAAGTCATCACATGCAAAAACTCACAATTGAAAACATAACCTGAGCATGTTTCGCGTAACTAATAAAGAAAATCATAGTTAATTGATTCAGGCGTGACCTTGCGGTAATTCATTATAAAATACAATAGACGTGGATATATTTAGTAACCTGTTCCGCTTAGCTATTTTTAAAGAGCCATAAAAAAACCCTGAAAGAAATCGACACTTGTTTCACCTCTCAACGAGGCATCCTCAGGATGACGATTGACTTGTCACGAACTCGAATACGGCATGTTGCCACACCGAGCGCTGAACGCAAAGAAAATCATGTAATTCTGGTCTCACTTCAGACTTACCCAATTTCCTAACCCAAAAGTGTTACCACATATAAGATATAACTAGTCTAAGTTTGTAACTCATTTAACGCGCCTTTGTACGAAGCCTTATATCGCCTAAGTGACTGTAGCGAGCTACACTGTAATAAATGCAGTTATTTAAGATCACAGTCTAGAAGGAAATTGCATTTACTTATCGTATGCACCTTTGACTCATTCGCACCTCTCGTGTTACCCCGCTACTAATGACTCAATTATATATTCTAGTTACTCTGAAAAGATCTTATGTACTTCAGTTTTCAGCAATGCAATTTCAGCCTTAACTCTGAAGTTTACAGTATAAATTCGCTCGTGTCAAAGTTTACTCGTAATGCACATCGTATGAAGACCCATAATGCTAAATCAAGTTTTTTTTTGCGTCTGTAATTACAAGTCGTAAACGTTCTATTAATTGTTGAATTGAAATAGTGTTTGTAAATTAATAAAAGCTAATTTTATGAGTCTGAGTTAAGTCTAATTGTGAAGTGTAATTTTACTAGTTTTTCATGAAAACATTATGGACTATTCTGTAAATCTAAAGCAGTTTAGTTATAACTAAAAATTATAATATTTTTTAATGAACGAATGTTACAGTTATTATTATAACCTAAGCTTAACTTAGTGTCGGTCTGTAACTGTTAGTGATCTTCATTTGATCTTTACGGGGCGGTCCCCAAACTAGGCGGCGCCTGTATCTTGGGGACCAGAGTTATGATACATAACAAAATGCTAAATAGACCTAAGCTGCTATACATTATCACACTTAACAAATTCTTAGTAGGCGATAAAAATCAAGCAACAACTTAACAAATCTGATAAAAAACTATCAATCTTTACAGATCTGATGAATTATGGAAATACTAACGCACATACTGACGTCAACAGGAAAAGTATGGCATAAATAAAGTTTTAGATTCGCGTCATTTAATAGAACAAATATGTTTTACATGACAAAGAACGAAGGTGACGATGACGAGCGATAATAAACTTAACTGTAAGTACCTATTTCCTTACTGTGAGTATGTGCATAGTAAGTACCTAGGTAAGCTGAAAATGCGTTGACATGAACGCAACATTTGTTCCGTAGTCCAGGGAAAAGCAAACCGTCAACAATGCACAAGCATAATCAGCCCATAATGTTCTCATTGCTGGGGCACAGGCCTCCTCTCTGTGAGAGGGAGTGAGCCGTAATTCAATATGTGGGATGTAACCTTAAAATTTTTAGATCTAGGACACGTCGATTTTCTCTCGATGTTTTTCTGCACCGTGTTGAGAGCAGTGGTGATGAAATAATTTACACAAAGTAAAGTACCTGCCTGGTTTTGAACTTACGACCGTAAGCCGCAGTCATTTCTATTGGGCCACAATAGCTCCCATCTACGATAGTTATGGCTATAATGTACAATAGAGAGCTGTTGTTAGTAATCATCACTAAATTGTAAGTATTAATGTGGGTTGCTGTTGGAGACGACGTGTCATCAAGCGTGGAACTTGATTCAGGACCAGTGGCGTAAGATGTTGATGGTGAGATCTAAATGGGCCAATGACAATTTTTTATTTTTTTTGGGTGGGAAATTATCAAATAACTTCTCGGAGGGCGTGTCTACTGACTAAAACCCACCCGTGTTCCTTCGATTGCCTTGTTGCCGGGGGCCACGATTTCCCTATCGGTTTTCTTCGAACCCTCGGCAGGCATTGGCCCTAACGGACCCCGTCAATTCTGCCGACATCTTTTTGAGGCGCACGTGGAAGCACCGGTGTGGGCGCGTTCATTCAGGCTGCGGCCAGCCCGACAGTTGAACGCGTCCCAGAGGTATAGAAGTGTAAAAGCTTTGTGTTCTTCAGTGACCACTAAATAATACGGCTCAACAATTTTGGTAGTGACCGACTTCCACATCCTAACTTATCCTCCTAATTTAATATTTTTAAATGCAAAAGTGAGTTTGTTTGTTAATCTTTCGCGCTAAAACGGCTGAACGGATTTGGATGAAATTTGGCACATGAGACCATGGGATACTTTTTATTCCGATATTATCACAGAATCGAGACTTATGTGGGTGAAACCGCGGGGCGCAGCTAGTTTCTCTATAAAGCCTCAATTCGACCTTTTACTCGTTTGAAACACAAAACTATCTTTTTAACTCCACTATAGTCGGGTAAAAACCCTGCCATTTGCCTTTTTGCCATTGTGATACTGTTAAGTATCACAATGGCAAAAAAATCATATCGCCAAGAATCGATCTAATAAACTCTATATCCGTTTCATACTTAACATCAGCCGTTCCATGCAAGTTTGTAATTGAAAAAGTTCACGTCGTTTTTATCGGGAAGCCTTTTTATTTGCTTTTCAATTTGTTTCACCCGACTACATACCGTTTATGGAATAGTTTCTTAGTGAGAACTAAAGAATAAACTTTGCTAGTGTTGCAACTCTGTTCAGTTTTAACTAAACATAACTAAAAGTATTGCTATCTTTCTCTGGTAGATTGAGGCAAAAAGAGATGGGAGAACATTAGATTTGTTAAACAGATAACAACTTGCAATGTTCTATTGCTGTCGCTTTTCATCTTTTCTCTTGCTTCTAAGTAAAAAAGGGTAGTACTGCTATCAGTCATTGGCGTGAGAGTCAATGAAAACTCATCCAAATAAAGTTTATAGGATAGTAAAAAATATTGATCTAAAAACTAAAATTACAAACAACGGAAAATGGGATCTCTAATGCATCCGTAGCATTAGCATTGGCAAGTAGTTTACAATTGACGCATTCGTGACGTCATCCGCATGGCATAGTATGCTAGACTTACTAATGCTAACATTATATTCTATATAATCCAATACAAGATCATAATGTAGAGGCAGAATGTATGTGTGTGCAAGGGACAACAAGGGTGCGGGCTAATGCCGATATCGAGGCAGCTAGGGCACTCGCGAAAATTAAATCTCTATTAAAATTTCAGAAAAGGGACTAAACTTTTATCAGTTATGAACTTTCGTGACATTTTACGAAGAATTATTATCGCCTTATCTTCCGCACAGTTTTCCGAGGAGAGAATTCAACTTCCCCAGTATTTTCGTTCGGTGCAGTTTCTTTCAATTAGTTTGAGCTTCGTCGGGGGCTCAGTGCAAAAGAGTCGACTTATAAGATTGACATTTCAACGCTCAATAGCGCTTAACTCCGCTGAGACAGCCTTTCACAATTTTGATTCGTTAACAAAGAGATTTTGCATAAACGAAGGAGTTAAATAGTTAAAAAAATAATTAAAACGGGTTCTAAAACAGTGAAAAATAATCGTAAAAAAAATTAAAGTGAAACCGCGCGTAAATTAGTCGGCATTGGTGCCGATTCTCTTGTACACCGAACTAAACTAACTAAACTATCACTAAAATTCCTTACTTTGGACTATGAGAATCTAAAAGCTATTCTGCAAAATAAATTCTCTAAATTTAAAAATAATTTTGACACATCTAAATCGAATTTGACAATCGCAACTCTACACGTGATACCTAACCACGTGAATCTTTTTAGAGCCGGAGGCGCGCAGGGGGGGCAGCCTCGACGTGTTTTATATGGATTTTTTTACTTTTTGTATGAAAAATAAGAAAAAATATTACCTACATGTAGAGTGTTAGGGGTTTAAGGGTTTTATAAAGGGTGTCGAAATTTTCATTAATTTTGCGATTGGACACACCGTTTTCGAGATATAAGCAAAAGAAAAAAAAATATTCAGTACTGTTTTTGCATCTGAAGTCGAGGCGTTGCGTTGGTGTGAACTTAAAGTTCATGACAACCAATTTTATTCCACACGTTTTTAGTCGCGATTAAAAATAGTCAGATTTAGTTAGAAAATCTAAATTTTAGGTGAAAAACGTCAAATTCAGAATAGCAAAATTGCCATTTTCACTAAACTAATATCTCAGTACCGTCTTAGTGCTGCCAAACTAAAATATAGCTAAGTTGTGTCATTTTAGTCTATTTCAGAATGGGAAATCGTCGTTTGACAGGATTAAACTAAATTTTGGTGATTTTTAGTCTAGTTTAGAGGCATTTGTGACAAGAGAATCGACACCATTGTGTTTCGGTGTCGCGTCCCGCGTCCCGCGTCCCACAAACGCAGCCAACAGCAAAAGTTAATTAAATAAAAATACCAACGGAATCCGCTCCCGCTGAGGTGTCAAACACCAATCAGCAAATAAAGGACCGCCAATAAGTTAGCGAGGCTATTCACAGAATGGAAAAGGTTCTGAATCATTGTCACGTCTCGTTTGATTGGACGTGCTTTGATACCGATAGCCGGGATTGCGATTGTTCAAAATTTTAATATTTTTTTACTTCCCTCATATTCGATTCTATCCGTTGCGGTTTGGCGATATTTATAACGTTTTGTTTTGTTTTGCCAAATCCCGGCTCCACTGCGATTGTAACTGTTGCCGTCCATTTATCGAATCTCTATCGATGTTTGGGATTTATGAAACATGGTACCTATATATACACTGTGGTATGTTTAGGTACGGACTGAATTGGCATAATGCGTTGATATGTGCTATGATGCATATTCCTATCATGGCTGGTATTGTTGCGATGTTGACTTGAACGGATATTGCCGACATGATAACGTTGTTATCCACGTATTGATAATACGCTTGATTTTGTATAGGTATGTTATCTCTGCTGATTTCCGATCAGTTCCGTATTACGGTTTAGTGATATCGGATAGCCAAGCGATGTAGGTCAACTGTAGGATGTGCACTGTGCAGTGGGTTATTTGCATTAAAATAGGTATAATCTGTGGTCGCACTTAACGCATTAAACACATAAATATTCCACAGTGACATGAAGTACCTACTTGATTATTCCACAGCCTGACCCACTCAAAAATATAATAACAAAAAAAAAAAATCAGTACCGGGTCGACCGAGTTCTGCTCGTGTTAAAATAGAGAATGATCTTTCAATAGTATAGGATAGTTCATACTAATTCCATGTATAGTACATACTAATTCCATGCTGCCATGATAGTAGGTACTTACTAATTCCATGCTGCCATGTCATTATTCTAAGGTAGCCATCTTGTTCTAAACTTTGGGCGACCGAGCTCTGCTCGGATGAAAATACAGAGAAAACTAATTTTCCCAGATCTGAGACCTAGCTAGATCGATTTCCCGCCCCCGTGAACCCCTTTATTGCAACTTTCATCGAAATCGTTAGAGCCGTTTTCGAGAACGTGATTACAAATATATATATACAAATATTGCTCATTTTATAATAGGTACAGGATATGTCATATGGCACCTGAATACCATTATTTTACATGGAGCGACTGCCTATCCATCCTCCTCAACCCAGTTATTGGGTAACACGATACCCCTTGGTAAGACTGGTTGTCAGACTTTTGGGCTTCTGACGACCCGTAACGACTGCCAAATATCCACGACCAACCGACGGTACCAACGGCTCAACATGCTTTTCGAAGCACGGAGGAGTCTTGGTATATTAAGATAATCACTCATCCACGGACCAAACCTGGTCCCACTCAAAAATACAATAATAATCCAAATTAAGAACCACATGTATGGTTACAAAAACATTAGTCATTATGGTGTTGAGTTACAATTTCTATCACACGTGCGTTTAATTATAATACAAAAAACAGTTTCTATGAACTTTGTTTTTCAGTCACTATTAGATCACACTTGGAGAGAAGAGCTTCTAAATTAATTAATCACTGACACTATTTTTAACTAGAGCTGACAAGAAAGGTCAGTCGTCCCTTGATTCCGAACGTCACGGTAACTCATTTGTCGTTCGATTCGCTGCGATATTTTACGTTTTTATTTATTTTAAGTTAATAACAGTCGTCAACTTGTTAAAAATAAAGTCATAATATAAAAAAAAAATACCAGATTTTTTATTTATGCGGTTCCATAGAGAAAACTTTTTAAATAAGGTGCAGGGCAACTGAACATTTTGAAGGAAATCTATAATAAAACATAGTCGCTTTTCGTGTCTGTCTGTGTTATTACTTAGATCTTTTAAACTACACATTGGATTTTGATGCTGTTTTCACCATCATTTAGAGCATTTATTCTGGAAGGTTTATTTGTACAATACATTAATATTAAGAGGGTTCATCCTAAAAGTTGGCTACGTCGTAAATAGCTGTCAAATATTTACCTGTTTTGATTAATTTAGCAATATTACTATATGGAATTAAAATATTGATTATGAAATTTAATAATATCGTAATACCGAACATTTAGTTTTAGATGTAAAAAAACAAACTTTCCGAATGTCTTTATTACACCTAAAATTGTTACAACATCAAATTCAGTGCTATAATTGCAATTTATTATTAATATTCTAGGGAACTAGTTAGCCACATTTCTTATTTCATAACATAACATAACATCACGCCTTGTTTCCCCGAAGGGTGGGGCAGAGGTGTACCTGTAGTAGGTACACCCACATTTCTTATTTCCATACAGTAATATTGCCAAATTAATCAAAACAGCGAAATATTTGACATCTATATGCGACGTTGCCAACTTTTAGAGTAAACGCTCTTGAACTTACATATAATAAAGAAATCTCAGTGTTTTTGCCTAGTCGTAAACACCGTGCGAAGCAGAGTCGGGTCACTATTATTGCAACTAATAAAGCTAGACTTTGTGAAAGAAACTCATTATTAGCTGGTAAGGGTATTAGAAACTATTCGATGCAAAAAAATACTTTGTACCCCGAAGCATGTGCCTACTAAGGGCTTATGTACACGATAAGACTCTTATAGATGCCGCACGGAGAGAAAATGCAACAAATAAGTCGAGTGTAACGAGAAATAAAATAGGTGAAGGTATCTTGGATTTCATAGTAACCTGAATAAGAAAAACACCTATACTTTTGGAATGTACTTACGGTTACTTGAAACTATACGGACACTTGACTTGTGTTCGGTTTGACCACTACTTAAACCTACGGTTGACATAAGTATACTTAGCTGGTCATAGGTCAGTGAATTAGACATAAGTTTGTGGTGGTCATTTCTCTTACCACAAGGGTTACCTACTAATTTCCTAATCCTAATATGGTAATCTAATACCTGCAGCTACACTAATCGGTTAAATAAAGGTATGATTCCGAACCCCGCTGCACGCAGCAGTGCTGCCTACCGCTGCCGCTGGCGTTGATTCCGAGCATCTGCTGTTCGTCGTAGCACAGATAATAGATCGCTGTTTTGTTGCCAATTTACTTGTCAACGTTCACGTGTTATCGCTGTGATGAGAGCCGCACTACTGGTCTGATGTCGCAGTAGGACGACACTGCCGCACAGCAGTGCTGTCGCAACAGCAACTCAAAATGTAACCGACTTCAGCCCGTGTTTTTCAGTGCCAAAACTCTGCTTTCAAAAGCATACAGAAGAGCTCTATAACCGATCTAAATCATTGTAGAAAGTTTGAATTTCAAAGTCAAACACTAAAATTCAATGCATTTTTCACTTACGCAATACACGTGAACGGTTTACGTCTCGATCATAACCCTGTGACGTCATCCTCCGACTGCCGTCCGCCGACGTTATAGTGACGTTTCATTCATTATGCAGTGAATGCGATCTGCTTGGTTTAAACCGTCTCTAATTATTTCCGTGCCTCTCATCGAAACGCGGTCGCTTTCGACGTTTTGTATCGATCATGTTGATTTTTTTAATCCATGGAATATTTATGTGCGGATGTGGTAGGTAGTGTGTAGTCGTTTATTTTTAATTAAGATATCCATTCGTTTCGCACGAATATACGTAATATATATTAAACCTGAAAACTGTCCTATTGAAACTGAAAAGTCCAATGTTCAATACATTTGTCGATAAATTCAAATGCACTTAAAACTCGTCATACGCTGGATACGGTGCCAAGTAAGTATTGTCTTCCAGAACTACATATTTCGTGATCAAATAAACATTAAACTAAATAGTATGTACTGAGCATCCATTGTAAAAAGTATCCAACTTTTTTCTGTTCATAAATTAATGCTGCAAATGACAAACAAACGTTGCTAGACGACGCGAATAGTGCTATTCATGCTCCAGGATATACATAAATAAGTCCAGAACAGGTGCGTCGCTTCTAAAAGCATGCACTACAATGATAGGCATCGTCACGTCAGCTTAGAGTAAGCGACGATATTTTAACATATTTTAGACTCATATGACACGATAAAAATCTTGGGAGAGTAAAAATTTTACGACATGTGAAATCGGGACTTCAGTGCAGGAGATAGCGGAATAATTTTATACTTACGATATGCTTTCGTGTGTAAAATGAAAGATTTTTTTATCGGTAAGTACGAAGGATAACGTTTTCAGTCAATATGCGAATGATGACGACGACGGACGGAGCGACGGGAAACGTAGGAATTGATAAAAATATTGGGAGACTGAAGTCGGGTTTATTGTGCGCCATTGGCAACGTGGCGAGTGAAAATTTATCGACAAGATGCAGCGCAGCGTTTTGTGAATTGGCTCGCAGTCGGCGGAGTCGGCTCTATTTGTCAACTATGTATAATTTCGCTTCAACCAAGCATCGCGCACGCTCGTTTTGTTTCGTACCGTAATAAGAACGAGCATCGCTTATTGCCATCGGCGTGGCACAAGTATCTGTTGCACCGCGGCGCAAATTCGAAGCCGTACAGTTATTTGTCAACGTCTGAGGTTATTTCTATTGCTCACTGTTCGGAATCAGAGCGTACCGACTTAGACAGAAACGTCGTGTTCTGACAACTGTGTTATTTTGTATATTTATGATTTACTGGTTTGTTAGTGACATGGGATAGATGATTTAGTGGGCGTTTTCCTTGTAGCCACAATGGCAATTGGAAATAGAAAGTGAGGAATGTGTGTGAAAGTGATAATGTTAGTTGTTGTAATGAGGGATTTGTTTCCTAGTTAATTTCTGCTTGTGTAGTTCCTGGAAGGAGTCTCATCTGGGTAATTTATTACTTGTTTACTATTATTGTTAGTGGCAAGAACATGAAATAAGAGGAAGTGCGTAGAGATCGTTGCTGTTGACGTATTGTGTCTGATATGAGATATAGCGATGTCAGATGGTTATCACTGAAGTTAAATCAGTTTAGGTATGAAATAAAACATGTAGATGATCCTTTGTAATCCTCTAAGAACATATACCAAGATGATGGCCACTTGTTATGTGATAAGAGGCCAGTTAATGCTCATTTTTATAGAGTAGATTTCTAATGATAAAGAAATCTAAGTTTTTCAGAAATAAGAACGGACATTCACAAGGTTATGACTCTGGAAATGACAGTAGTAGTTGCTAGTGACCCTTGTTAACCATAAGTAGCTATCTTGAGAAGTACTAGTAGATACTACATAGATATAAAGATTCATACAGTACAAATTATGTTCTTAATGTCCCTCTCTCGGCAAACCTCGTGTTTCGTCAGTCGTCGGATTCGGATTTCTATCAGTTGCCCTTTGCACTTGGTGCGGACTGGACGCTCTCAATCGACTTGGAAGTATATAGAGTTGTTAATACAATCGCAGGCACGACAGATAGGCAAAATAGTTTAACAGCTCTATATAGTTCACACGAAAATCAAAACAAAACAACAATAAAGTACCTACTTAGTTCTGAATTCAAATTATTATACAAGATAAATCTAATAATTGATGGACATGGAAATTAGCATTCGTTTGTATTCGGAAATCCGATGATTCCCGAGGAACATTAAGAAAATAGAAATACTTGTGCATAATTATCTCTGCTACCAGGCAGTTACAATGTTAAAGGTTATGAATATTTTTTTCTACTTTCTCCCTGCTTGATGGGCAATGACGCGTAAGGCTCGTCTTGGGTGTTGCAACTTAACTTCGGGTGATACAACTGCTTTCTTCACATGAAACCGAAAATATAGTTTTTCTTAAGTGCATTTTCCAGTTCCATTTTTGTTTAAGTATTGATTTTACGTCTTTTATAAAACATAATTTAAATATAAAAACTGTAATAAACCACCAGATCATTTCCCGCACTCGTGTTCCTTCGAAAAAACGGTGAAGGAAAACATCGTGAGGAAACCAGCATGCCTGATAGATATTTCTCGACGGTATGTGAAGCCAAGTCAGAGGCTCATGGGCGGCTTTAAAACTCTGACACCAGGTTAGTCACTAACCACACGAAAAGAAGAAGAATTTAAAAATACAAATACATCAAATCATAGGTATATTATATACAACGAATATTATCTATCAACAAGACATGTGTCTAACAGATTTTGACGTAAAACCCGTGTATTTTCGTCCGTTTTCGTTTCCGGCTTTCTTCTAATTATACTTCATTTGAAATAAGTTTAGAAATTTAAATAAACCTTTCTTACAGTCCGTTCAACTGATTTTGACTTCTATTGCGTCGGTGACATGACAAATGGCAGCTGCAGTGAACAGTTGGTATTGTAACCACTTTTTAGGGTTCCGTTGTAAATAAGGAACCCTTAAAGTTTTGTCATGTCCGTCTGTCTGTCTGTCTGTCCGCAGTCTAGCTCCGAGACCCTTAGTACTAGAAAGCTGTAATTTGGCATACATATAAATTACGCCGACAAAGTGGTAAAACAAAATTATGAAACAAATTTTTTTAGGGTACCTCCCCTATACGTTTTGTATCCCATTGTGTGGGGTATCATTGGAAAGGTCCTTCAAAAACATTGTGAGTATGTAAAAATTATTTTTGGATTCAGGGATCCGTTTGTGAAATATGAAGCTTTAAAGTGCTAATTTTTTTAGAGTCAAGTGTGTGTGTCCCTGCCAGCTAAATGGTTGGTTTTCGATGTGTGAAAAATATCCCAGCAGTAGTTTATATAACGAAATTAAAAGGAAAACTATCACAGCTAAGTAGGATCTACAAGTTAACGAGTAATAATTAACCAACTTAACTTTGCAGTTGCAAAAACATATTTTCCCATACATTCCATATGGGAGAACATGTTTTTCAACTACAAAGTTAAGTTTGTTTTTGGGATAAAGTCATCCCAACTACGGAACCCTTCATTGTGCGTGATCCGACACGCACTTGGCCGGTTTTTACTTTTAATGCCATCCTTATGCCTATGGTATAAAAGTCAAAATCGGTTGAACGGACTGTAAAAAAGGTTTGTTTAAATGTCTAATCTTATTTCAAATGGAGTATAGGTATTTATAGTATTATTCCAAGAACCCTTTGAAGAGTTCTTCAATTCGAGATTCTTTATATGCTGGAAAGTAATTATGTAAAAGTAGGTGCGTAATAATTATATTTAGGTAAATCAACTTGAATGGGCAAAATGTTCCAAATATTTAATAATGATTTTCCTGTTGTAAACCTTTAGTAGGTATACCAAATAAGTGACTTTTATTAAACAAAATAATTATACAATATAATTATGTTTGTAGGTAAGGCTTGCTTAATCAACCGGTCTGAGGAAGTCAGTGAAATTGCGAATAGGTATATTTTTTCCCGTAGTGAAGTTAAATATTATTTCGCAAACTCATGGTCTGCACGATCCGCAGACAAACATAATACACCCCTTAAAGATTATACCATAATAATATACAAACAATATAAAGTTGAACAATAGAATGAATAAAATCGTTTCTCCGTGCACTACGTAGTGATCGCTCCATTTATTGCTTCTAAGGACAGTGGAAGTTTCCTACGAGCGAATGTAAGACGCAAGACAGTTCTTTTACAAGTTTGAAAACGCCTTGCTATCTCCCCCTCCCTTACTGGATCGCAGTTAGACCAAGATAAATGTATGAAGTGATATGTAAGGGATATGTTGCCTTTTATCGTTCAATTGGAGGTAGATAAGGAGTTTCGTTTGTCCTAAACAAAAGAAAATCGGTCTTTGTACTGTCTTTTCGTGGGCAATAATGTCCAACAGATGTGTATACTCGTAACTTCAAGGCTTATTCTTGTACATAAAAATGTTCAAATACAAGTCACAATCTCATCTCAGTGACAATTAATGTCAAAAATGTTGGTAAATCAGTGGTTTTTTGACAGATTGAGAGCAACGTTCTTAAAATTACGGGAACTTCTCCGCTGTAGACAGACTATCGCTCTGTGAAAACTATGATGACGAGCACATTTACTACAAAACAGTGCCATTGTCAACTTACTCAAAAACCTACTTAAAAAAAGGTTAGTTTAGTTATCGTGTTCCATATGGTAGATTAAAAGTTACGTTTGGTTGGAGATAGAGACACTTGCATAACCAACACCTATAATTATTTTTGTGGTAATTGATTATTAAATCCTTTGCCATTTTACTAATAAGTACCTGGGCGACCGAGCTCTGCTCTGGTGAAAATAGAGATGCTGATTTAATAGTATAGGATAGGTCATACTAATCCCATGTATATTACATACTAATTCCATGCTGCCATGATAGTAGGTACTTACTAATTCTATGCTGCCATGTCATTATTCTAATGTCATTATTAATTATCTTGTTCTAAGCTTTGGGCGACCGAGCTCTGCTCAGGTGAAAATACGGAGAAAATGAATTTTCCCAGATATGAGACCTAGCTTTTTTTTTCGTCCCGTAAACCCCTATATTGCAACTTTATCGAAATCGTTAGAGCCGTTTTAGAAACTGTGAGTGTAAATATATAAAGACAAATATTGCTCGTTTAATAGCATAGGATATTAGTAACCAGTATTAGGTAATTTATTCCTTCAATATTTCCTCAACCGAATCATTACCTACTACCTTATCTTTTGGTTTCCTGAATTTGAAACTAATCTACCCAATTAGAACAAAAGTGAAATCGCTATAGCGACAAATAACATTAAAACTCTTCCTTACTACACAAGTATTTTTACAGTACCTACAACCGAAAGGTTTTATTTGAGTAACACTGTAAACATGAATAAAAATGTTTGAAAAAAAAAACACATTTATAAAACTTTTTAGAACTCCAATAGCAGCTCATTTCGGGGATTAAGGCGCCTAATGTAAACATTACGTTAAAATAACTGACAAACAGTAACTGTTAGCCAGTGGGAACCTGCCATATGTATTTTTAATTAATCCTTGGAACGTCCTCGGCAGTACAAAAGCAATTATCGCGGGTCTATGTGAGTCATCATGAAGCAGAAAGGTTAATTTTCTTCTTTATTATCCAGGAGATAGAACGCAAAAATAAGAGGAAGGATTAAGTTGATTCTTTAACAATGGCAGAAGCAATAGCCAACGTCCAATCAAACTAACTTTTACTTATACTGGGTTTTCAATTGGGTCATGCCTCATGCATAATGAAGTATTATAACGAAAGTTTGTTTATCAATGAGCAATACAAGATTTGGGCTTATAGAGCTCGAATTATTTTAAAAGGAAGGTGATTTTGGATGTATAAACTTCTTGAATTACAATGTCTGAACGCGAAAGTAAAATATTTTAAGACTTTTCCGACGTAAAAGTCAATTTACCAACTCCTGAAAATAAATATTTAGGCATCCAGTGAATCTGAATTTGAATTAAAGCTCGTATGGAAAACGCCTTATAAATGGGTATATTGTGTCGTGTCAGCATTATAAAGTCGATGTACTCGCATTCAGACATCTCGGCCTCCAGCCTCCACCACAGACTACCATTGTGTTCGTCCTTTTCTGACTTCAATTTAATTTCAGACGTTTTCCTACACCTCACCTTTGTATGAGATTGCACAAAGACTTCAAAATATTAGCCATTTTCATCCATCTATACCTTTTGATATAAAAACAAGTATACCGAAATGATTACTTGAGATCTGATTCATAACCTTCTTTATATTTTCGGACAGGTAAACATAATTCAAACGTGTCTTTGTTAGAAGCTACCTCTTACAACAATAGAAACTCTCCGTCTCATTATGAAGCAACATTTTTTTGCATAACAAACAGTTCCGAAACAATAAGTAAAATCTTCTAAATTAGCTTCCGCTCTTTCTTGGTTTGTAGTCGAGTCTGCGTTTTTCTTTACAATGTACGAGCGCTTTGGTAGCTACACGACTATTCTAGGCTTAACTATCGGAAACAAAGCGTAAAGCGAACAATACGATAACAAACAGACAGTAATCACTTTAAAAATAGATCAATAACGATTTCTCGGCAGAGAAACGTTCGCGACCGTGAAAGAACAAAGTGGCTACTGATTTGTGGTCGTCGGCGATGTCGCATTCAGTGTCTCATTCCTAGAGAGAATATACACAACATAGTTATGTTGTGAGCATAGCATGTGTGGAGCAAAAAGAGCAGGCTGGCGTGTGCCCAACCAAGTGTAGTCGCGGCTTGTTTCATGCGTCACATTAATTAAGCATCAGATAAAATCTCGGTGTGTGATGCTGCATGATATTTACGATAAGCTCTAAAACTAGTAAACACATATTTCGACCGCCAACAGGTGTTTAACGTTACGTTTATTGTGTCATATATTTTAGAGCGCTTTAATTAAGTTTACAGTTGAAAAATAATTGAGTAACTACATGAATATTGTTTGAGGCAGTTAGTTCGCAATTGTTGCTTTAGAAATAGTAAATCAGAGTCGACAGGAAAGCTCGGGGCATGTGTCTCAATAATGTCTCATGTGATATGCGATAGTGTCTCACCAGCACTAACCGTAGTCGGGAAAGCACCATCTTTTTAGACTCCATATTTTAATTCGTGTTTCTGTTCCTAGTTGTTTTAATGAGTTTACTTTTTTTTTTAAACTGTGTAATTAATAAGTTGTGATGGCAATATTTTAGCTTACCTAATAAAAATAACTGTAATTTATTAAAATTAGAGCTTTCATGTAACAAAAATTATTCATTTAAGTATTATGAAACTATTTGGGTAAACATTTTGGTAATGGTGTGATAATTTTACATAGTGTCTTTTGAATTTAAATGAGAAAAACTGTGTCTATATTTTTTGTAAGATATTCCTAACAGAATCAATTCCTTTGCTTAAAGTGAATTAGGTAGCTGATTTGAAATTTAAAGAATGTGTATTCGGGTCAAATCCTAAATTTTCGATAACAGGAAAAAAACGAGATCCGTATGGTACTATACAAATTTACTTACGTACCCTATGTTAATATATTCAGAGCACAAAACTAGCCCAGAATTGATTTTGTTTGGGTATCTAAACAAAATCAATTGAATAAATAAAATAAAAAATTGTTTGTCTTGTATTCTGAGAACGTAAATGACGTAACCTAACTGGATTAGGTACCTACCTGGTATACAAAGTTAATGTTCTGTTTTAAATTTAATGTAGTACAAAATTGAATATCTTTGTTATAAAAAACATTAAGACTATACAACAGCATTGAGTACTAAATACCTCAAAATGATAAAAGTAGGTAATACATTAAGAATCGAGCAAATTATTCATAATTTGATATTTTAAGTTTAAGTTAATAGTTTTAAGGCAAAATATCTCAATTATATTGTTGTCAAATAAATAAATATTTGTACGTCGTCAGCTAACGCTTAATATTTGGACCAAGACCCTGAGACGGTGGAGGCGACTCGCCATTTACATGAGGGGTCAGCCCGGTCTGCTATCGCGCTGATTTACAGCCATATTCAATTGTTACCACTGCTTGTATCAACAGCTGCCACCTACAAATATATATATGATACACTAAATCTATCCAATATACCCAACACGCTGTATACATTGTCATGATCCTCGTTTGTCACAATAAATGCATTGAAAATATATCTTCGTTTCTCTCACAAAACCCTCTCATGAACTTGTGATACTTATAATAAAGTCTAGGGTAATACAAACAGATTTATTTAACTTTTAAAAACAGTTATTCAAATATAAAACGTCAGTGTTAGCAATACTTAAAATTTATATAAATGAAAATTTATTTATGACTTTTAAAGTGGAGTGGAATGCTTAAAAGCGACCTCAACACAATTCAAAAAACCGAATCTGTTATCGCGAATTTACAATTCAAAGCGTTTTTTTAGTTTAGAGGCGCGAATGTTGTATAAAAAACGTTCTAATACAGTTTTCCGAGAATTCTAAAAACGCCTCTAAAAACATATAAATGTATTAAGAGTTGAGAAAAGGCTTCATTCATGGGTTGTACGTAGGTAAAGTAGGCTGGGTTTTTCTTTGGCAGCTGGGTAGGAAGGGCTATGGTAGGTAAACAGGGTGGCACGATTTATGCGCAGTTTGAGCGGCTTTCCTTCTTTGTTTCAGGTAATGACCCCGCTTTCATCCCGGACTCAATGGGCGAGAGCAAAGAGTTCGCAGATACCGGCTACGTCACAAGCCTGCCTCCACACTTAGTCACGGACATGTTTTTGAGTTACCAATTGTTCTGACGTGATATTTATGTGTAGTTGTGGTATATGAAAGGGTAAGTGGTTAAATGAAACATGTGAAAACTTATTCGTTAACATAAAAATTAGGTATGAAAGGAGTGAAGGGACCGGACCTGCTTCGATGTATGAAATACAGAACTATTTTGCAACAAAATAATATCAACTGATAGTTTATTATTGGTACACTGCAAAAAATAAAAAGCTGTGAAGGCATAGTGTGAAAGAAAACCGGCCAACTGCATGTCGGACCACGCACAATGTAGGGTTCCGTAGTTGGTATGAATTTATCCCAAGAACAAACTTAACTTTGCAGTTGAAAAAAAAAATCTTTCATACAGAATGTATGGGTGAACATGTTTTTACAACCGCAAATTTAAGTAGGTCGATTATTACTCGTTAACTTGCCTACTCAACTGTGATAGTTTTCCTTTTAAATTCGTTAAATAAGCTACTGCCGTGAATTTTTTCACATATCTAAAACCAGCCATTTCGCTGGCAGGGGGGGGGGGGGGGGGGACACTTGACTCTAACAACAATTTGCACTTTAAAGCTTAATATTTCGCAAACGGATCTCTGAATTCAAAAATGGTTTTAACACACTCACAAAGTTTTTGAAAGACCTTTCCAACGATACCCCACAACAAGGGACAGAAAAAAAAAACATCCCCACTTTACGTGTAGGGGAGGTACCATAAAAAAATATATTTTTCATAATTTTATTTTACCACTTTGTTGGCATGATTAATATGTATATCTATGCCAAATTACAACTTTCTAGTACTAACAGTCTTGGAGCTAGACCGTGGACAGACAAACAGACAGACTGACAGACGGACATGACGAAACTATAAGGGTTCCTTGTTTACTACGGAACCCTAAAAAACAAATTCTGATTAATTTTCTAATTGAAACCTTTTTTCACCACACTATCGAAACTGTTGACGAATAAACTTTACGTTTTATCGACAATACACGTCATAAAACCTTCAAAGCGAATAGGTACTAAAAACTAATTAACGTACTGATATTCAGCTTTTAGGTAGTTACTGTTCTCATAACTACGAATACAATACGTAGAGCTATTCAATTATACGAAACAGTGCCTAACTAAGCTTAGAGACAATAATAATTCAGACAATAGAAGCATTTATAGGCTTGTTATAAAGGTCATTTGAAAAAGAGGTCCATAATTTTGAAACATAGGGCTCTCGAAAGGTCTGTCTAGATACATACTGGCCGAAAACAATTTTGATTTGGTCTATCTATTGGCACGGAAAGAAAAAAACTGAAGCACATGAAACTTTTAAGGGTTCCGTTGCCAAATGACAAAAAACGAAACCCATATAGATTCGTCATGTTTGTCTGTCCGTCTGTCTGTCTGTCCGTCCGTATGTCACAGCCACTTTTTTCCGAAACTATAAGAGCTATGCTGTTGAAACTTGGTAAGTAGATGTATTCTGTGAACCGCATTAAGATTTTCACACAAAAATATAAAAAAAAAACAAATAATTTTGGGGTTCCCCATACTTAGAACTGAAACAAATTTTTCATCTTCAAAACTGAATTTTTTTTCATCAAACCCATACGTGTGGGGTATCTATGGATAGGTCTTTAACAATGATATTGAGGTTTCTAATATAATTTTTTTCTAAACTGAATAGTTTGCGCGAGAGACACTTCCAAAGTGGTAAAATGTGTGTCCCCCCCTGTAACTTCTAAAGTAAGAGAATGATAAAACTAAAAAAATATATGATGTACATTACCATGTAAAATTCCACCAAAAATTGGTTTGAACGAGATCTAGCAAGTAGTTTTTTTTTAATACGTCATAAATCGTAAACCGCAATTTACCTTTCATTCAATGTTACTTGCTGCTACGGAACCCTTCATGGGCGAGTCCGACACGCACTTGGCCGGTTTTTTCTTCAACTCAGTCAGAATAAGCAATGACTTTAGTGCGATACGTGAATGGGCGTGGCCTCGTCATTCAGCCCGTTCTCACAGTAATGACCCTATAACGGTTCGCATTATTATTTATGTTGTGTAGCTGAGAACGGCATAATAGGACCATAAGAATGAAATAAATTCTCGCAAACTTTGAGTTCTTGGCTTGGCTTGAGAGCTGCGATAGCACTTATTGTTTCACATTTGCGAAAATGTTTTCATAGACGTGTTTTGCATGCGCCGATTATTTCTAATTTTTCCGGCCTGCAAATATTTTTTGATAGAATAAATAATGTTTTAAAAGAAAAGTATCAACCAAACAGAGCTGTATTTTCCTAAGACAATCATCAACAAGACAAGACATCATCTAACGGTTAAACAAATTTTGAGATTCTTTGCAATTATTTTAGCTCTTACTTTTGAAAGTACAATTACCTATGAAGAAAAACTAATAAATGTATATTACCTTAAGAAGAGCATTACAATATTCCCCATAACAATTTAAAACTCAATTCAAATCTACATCTCAATTTTCCACCCCGCAATCTCACCCCAAGAAAATTTGATTCCACGAGTGCCACATAGATGGCGCTGGCAGTAGCATTGTGGACAACGGCTTAGACCAAAATGTGTCCTTTTATTACGACCAGTGTTCGGTTAAATGGACGGCCGGTAGATACTTAGGTGACGTTGGTAAAGCCTTTGGTAGTGGCCACAGACCGAAACAGTCCATCAATCTTCTGTTGCTTTACACAATACCGCAAATAGCTCTTTAGTTTCCAATTTGGTTTTATACGGATTTCGTCTAATTTGTTGTTTTATAGGTCTCAAAGAACAATAGGTACTACCTATAGCATCTATACATATTATAAAATAAAGTCACTTTTCGCGTTTGTCTGAATGTCCGCGTTGTTCTTCTAAAATACGCAACGGATTTTGATGAGGTCTTCAATATAATTTAGAGAATGTATTCCAGAAGGTTTATATGTATGATACATTAATATTAAACATATATAGATAATTAAGAAATCTCGATGTTTTGTCAAGTCGTTAAAACCTTGGAAGCAGAGGCGGGTCGCTAGTATCCATATAAATTGAGTCTATAGTTTTTAACAAAACAAAAGCTTTTGAAAATGACTTATTTACTGTTTCAATAAAGCATTATTCACTAACATTATTATGGTATTTTAGGAACCAAATGTGTAGCAATAATTCATTAGAGATTTATTATATTTGAATCACATAATGTTTTATTATTCCTGTACACAATATAGACGAAAGTTCATAACATTACCAGTTTTTTAGGGCTTTCAATACATTAATAGGTATATTAATTTTTCGTGGTATATGTCCCAACTCTAATAAAAAATAACGTGCCAGTAACAGTAAAAGTAATATCAGCTTTAAATTAAGTCAATAAAATTCAACGCAATTCCATCAATCAAAGCTCATAAAATATTGACTAACTCAGGCCCAAAACCTCTAGTTACCTAATAGTAGTCAATAATCTAACTTGGTACCTACATGAACCATTCGTAAACCGTATTATTGATAGGTGGAAAACGAAAGTCAAGCCCGCTGGTCCAAGGATGAGTGATGACGAAACGAAAAGTGCGGTCTGAACGTGAGGAGCAACTGTAAATCACTTGATGAATGTTCTAGAAATGGACGATGTGTTTATTGGCAGCACTCGATTTTGGTGTAAAGTTATAGCTTAGGAACGATGTAGTGCGTGAATTATAGGTTTAGTAGGTATCTGTTTAAAATTGGTAGGTAATTTTTATGTGGAGGATTTATGTTTAGCAAATTTTTGAAGTAAAACTTCTTTAGGCGCGTTGGGCATTTTTGAGATGGGAAAAAACAATTGAACTCGCGACAGCATTAGTGACACCTCATTTGTATTTGTATTAAGTTACGGATCAATGTTCTATGCAAGCATTTTTACTTTAAAGGTTTTGGAAGTATTTTTTTTTTGTAAACGCAATTGTGCTCTTTATTTATATTAAGTTACGGAGCAATGTTCTATACAAGTATTTTTCTTCCACCAAGGCGTTCCCGAAGTGCCACTGTACTTTTTTTTTCAAAGAAAATGCGATGTCTCCCATCAAACTATATCAATTCACAATTCCTGCAAATTGTAACAGTCATCAAATAAAAATTAAATTTATTATGTGCGTTGTGTTAAAGAGTTCCCTCGATTTCTCCAAGATCCCATCATCAGATCGTGACCAAATGACAATGGGACTAATTTGAAAGTATACCCTTTCAAACAAAAAAAGAATTTTTCAAATCGGTCCAGCCATCTTCGAGAACATATAAAAAAAAAAAAAAAAATGCCGACGAATTGAGAACCTCCTCCTTTTTTTTGAAGTCGGTTAAAGAACAAAAACAATCACACAAGTAAATAGTAGTGTAGATTCTTAATAGTTATTTTAAATGAGTAAAAGCATACACATAACTACAGTAAATATGTGTGTTTCATACAAAAATATGTTGGCAACTTGGGAAAGTTACAGTCTTATCGGACTTAGAGAGAGTGCACTGAACGCTCCACCAGATAAATTAAGATGTTTTCCTCTTAATATTTCTCGTGGTCAGTTATTTATTAACGGTTTTGTATTAATGTTATAGTCCAGTAATGTAGGGATGATAAGTAAAAAGATATGGTCGGTAGGCAACAAGTAATACGACAATATGATGGTAATGATTTCGTGAAAGAAATGATAAGAATAAAAAAGGGGAAAACAAAGAACAGACATTAATCGAAGGCGTATTGCTGCTACGATTATTAGAATATTAAGTGACAGAGAAACTAGAGTAATTTTTATACGCGACCGCACGTACTTGGTACTTTGAACATTTTTGATAACACATAAATACTGTCCCATACAAAATTTCAATACCTACTTGACCCATATGTATAGGACGACTGATTATTTTTTCACGATTACGATGTTGATCCCAGCACACCTTTAAAATATGACCACACCTTTCTGACACGTAAGTATGAATGTAGGTATTCAAAAAAACCGGCCCAGTGCATGTCGGACCACGCCCAATGAAAGGTTCCGTAGATGGGATGAATTTATCCCAAGAACAAACTTAACATTGTTGAAAAACATGTTCTCCCATACGGAATGTATGGGAGAACATGTTTTTGGTCAATTATTACTCGTTAACTTGTAGCTGTGATAGTTTTCCATTTTATTTCGTTAAACATACTACTGCAGTAAATTTTTCCACATATCCAGAACCAACCTATTAGCTGGTAGGGGGGGGGCACTTGACTCTTTACAAAAATTAGCACTTTAAAGCCTAATATTTCTCAAACGGATTCCTGAATCCAAAAATGGTTTGATCATGTTCCACACCATGGGATTGTCGAAAAAAACTTTTTTTGTTGTTGTTTTATTTTACCACTTTGTCGGCGTGATTATTATGTAAACCCATGCCAGATTACAGTTTTCTAGTACTAATAGTCTCTGAGCTAAGCCGCGGACAGACAGACGGACATGGCGAAACTATAAGGGTTCCTTGTTGACTACGGAGTCCTAAAAAGCGCCATTAGGTGAGCTGCTTCTTTAAGTATGAGTAGGTACTATTGCTCATGCAAAATATACGAGCTAGTTTAGTTAGGTAATACGAGTAGGTAGCTTATTATAAAAATCTGCCTAGTCTTTTCCCAACATAGTTGAGGTCGGCTTCCAGTCTAACCGGATGCAGCTGAATACCAGTATTTTACATGGAGCGACTGCCTATCTGACCTCCACAACCCAGTTACTGGGTAAAACGATACTCCTTTGGGAAGACTGGTTGTCAGACTTTTGGACTTCTAACTACCCGTAACGACTGTCAAAGATCTATGACAGCCGAGACCAACGGCTTAGCGTGCTTTCCGAAGCACGGAGGGGTCTCGATATGTAATGGATGGTCACCCATCCACGAACCGACCGTGGCAAGCGTAGCTTAACCTCATTGATGGGAGTAGCATATTGTAAGCAGCATAATAGTTTTCTCAGTTCCAAGAAAAATAATAACTATCAATTAACTACAAAGCTCTGATTTCTATAACAAGGGAAACACTATAACAATACCCTTGCCTTTCAAAGGTAAAGTAACTTTTGTTACTTGTAAAAGAGGTCTTAATCGACAATATTCACTGAAACCTATGTAATAACTATAACCTTCGATCCCCGATAAAGAAAATTAGCTGCCCATTACAATACCGAGTAAAAATGAAGTAAAAAGGCACGCAAGCCATTAAAGAACCTTAACGACGCCGATCAGATGAATAAATGATTGAATTTTCAATTAGAATTAGAGAGAAGTCAAAGGGAACTTTGTTGACAATATCGGCGCTGGAGTGAGACAGAGTAACGATTATAATGCCATTTCATCATCTCGACTGCTTTAATATTTTTAATTGAAAGATTCAATTATACTCTTTCGGATTTAAATGGTTGAGCGCGGAGATGTACTAGAAATGATGGGTCCAATTTACATTTGCGATTTGAGTGCTGAATTGAGATTAACGGAATAATATATTATTCTCCATTAGGACTGGAAGCCACATGAAGTATTAACAGGGTTTAAAGACCAGCAGCGATTAATTTATGTACCTACAATTAAATCAACCAACAATATATTGATTGTGTATGTGAGGTTTACTTTGTTCATTGAAATTGATTGTGTGCTCACTGGGAACCATATAATAATTCCTTTTTCCTATACGGTGAGTTTCTATGTTCTCTTCAAGAAACTGCCTTTTATTTTCTGCTTTAGTATGTTATCATGCTTCAGATTAATTATTCTTTAAGTTATTGTAGGTAAAACCCTAGCCCTAATTTAGTGTAAATATACCTTATAGCCTCTGAACAGTGACTTCTTCTAAACAGTACATCTTTTTCAAAGTTTAAAATTATATCAGCGTCAGGTGGTACACTTTGTGTTGTCATCTGACAATATGCTGAGCTGAGGCCTTTTTGGCTTTGGGCACGCCACAATTGCGGCGATAAGACCCTTCTTTGAGGAGTGGCTTGAGAGGCGCCACGGCGCCTTCCGCCTGACGCAGGTCCTCACCGGACACGGCTGCTTCGGGAGGTTCCTGTTCAGGATAAGGCGGGAGGAAACGCCCGGGTGTCACCATTATGTTTATCGCCCGGAGGACACGGTGGGGCATACGGTGGAGGTCTGCCCGGCTTGGGCGGAGCATCGCCGTGTCCTCGTGGAGGCGATCGGCGGCGGTGATCTCTCGCGTCCGGCCCTGGTTCAGGCCATGGTACGGAGCGAGAAGAAATAGCAGGCCGTAACCTTCTTCTGCGAAGCGGTAATGCTCGCAAAGGAGGCGGCAGGACGCGTGAGGGAGAGGCAAACTTTGCGCCCTCACGCCTTTAACTGCTACAGGAGCTGCCCTGGGCGTCGGGAATCGCGAGCCGATTTCCAGCCACCGTAGGCACGGGCTTGCGGACGGTGAGCAATGGGTAGCTCGCTGTCCAATAAGGACCAGGCCCGGGTCGACGGCGCGTTGTGTTCCACGCGCGCCTCAAAGAGAATGCCAGCAGAATTGACGGGGTCACGTGCGTCACTAACAACTGCTTCTTGAACTACGAACAAGTTCTACATGAAAATAACTAATTAATGTGCGAACACTATTTGAAAGGACTCATTAATTTAACACCTGACTGGAAAACTTAAAGGAAGCAGTAGGTATTTAGTAATTCTGATATTATACCGTTTGAACTACAAGCAAACGGATTTTAAATAGTAAAGTTACTGGATAAGAACGTAAGTACATAGGGGCTCGAGGCTTAATATTATCAAGTGCTCGGGTCTATCGGTTTCGGCCGCGGTCGGTTCGTGGATGGGTGACCATCAATTACATATCGAGACCCTCCTCCGTGCCTCAGAAAGCACGTTAAGCCGTTGGTCCCATCTGTCATTCATAGATCTTTGACAGTTGTTACGGGTAGCCAGAAGCCCAGAAGTCCGACAACCAGTCTTAGCGAGGGGTATCGTGTTACCCAGTAACTAGGTTGTGGAGGTAATAGGCAGTCGCTCCACGTAAAATACTGGTATTCAACTGCATCCGGTTAGACTGGAAGCTGACCCGAACATAGTTCAGATAAGGCTAGGCAGATTTACTGGATATGAACGGAAAAGCAAATCATTGGATAGAGGTCAATAATCAGCTTTTTTGTAAGGTAAAGAGGACTCAAAAAGAAATCATTCATTTAATTTAAAAGGTTTTAAAAGGATTTCTCAAACTGTATTTTTAAAGAACTTTGTAGTAATTGCAAAAGCGGTCGAACCGTGTGAAACAAAAGGGGTTCAGTGATGCTCATTTATTTAAGCGCTAAAGATTCTTCGCCCCAAAGAAACTTTCTTATTTCTAACGATAATTAAATTATAGAATTAACTGTGGAAATTAGTTGAAAATTACGACAATACTTCGGCACATTGTAAAAGTTTATTTTTCCGCGAAAACAAAAAAAATAAAGGGGCTGAGTTAGAGTAGAAAATTGTTAACGGTATTGCATTTATTTTGTTTTGTCTTTTTACGCTTAATTGGATTATTGTAGGATTAAAAAAAAATATTTTAGTAAGAAAGGGCTTATGTTGGAGAAATAAAATGTGTAATGATTAAAAACTCGTTTTTAGGGTTCCGTAGTATTCAAGGAGCCCTTATAGTTTCGTCATGTCCGTCTGTCTGTCTGTCTGTCTATCTGTCTGCCCGCGGTCTAGCTCCGAGAATCTTAGTACTAGAAAGCTGTAATTTGGCATGGGTGTACATATTAATCACGCCGATAAAGTGGTAAAACAAAAAAATAAAAAAAAAATAGTGTACCTCCCCTACACGTAAAGTGGTGATGTTTTTTTTTTCTATCCCATTGTGTGTGGTATCATTGGAAAGGTTCTTTAAAAACATTGTGAGTATGTGAAAACCATATTTGGGTTCAGGGATCCATTTGCGAAATATTAAGCTTAAAGTGCTAATTTTTGTTAGAGTCAAGTGTGTCCCCCCCCTGCCAGCTAAATGGTTGGTTTTGGATGTGTGAAAAAAATCACGACAGTAGTTGAAATTAAAAGAAAAACTTTCACAACTAAGTAGGCTCTACAAGTTAACGAGTTAACAACTCATATTTGCAGTTGCAAAAACATGTTTTCCCATACCATAAGTTAAGTTTGTTTTTGGGATAAATTCATCCCAACTACGGAACCCTTCATTGTGCGTGGTCCGACACGCACTTGGCCGGTTTTTTATAAAATGATTTTAGTGTCAAATTCTACTCAATTTTGGTGAAGGTAATTTGATATCCCCTCTAATACTACTATTAATAGTTAACATGTTTGTTTACTAATTAAAATCATTATCCCTATATAATTAAAGCGGGTAGTATGTAACTAGCGTGTAGCCGACGACAGAAATATGTAGAACATGTCCACCCGCTTGTCTAATTATAATCGATCCTCGGGAGATTGACACATGTCGTGAATGTAGCGATAGCAACATCGACACGTGTTTAGGAATTAATTTAAAATAAATATAAAATGTGATTTAGTGGGATTCCCAGGCAATTTATCTATACATATAATAAACTAGCAACGAAGTCAAAACTGTACAATTACATTGTTTTTTATTTTAAGTAAATGCTACAAACTACTGCTTTGAACGAGTCTGATGCCGAAAAAAATTTTTTAGAGTTTTTGTCTAGATGCATGTTCCGGATTGGCGCAAAAATAGCTGAACTTTGGCACTCAGATAGTTTATATCCTGGATTTTTAATTACTTTTTTAAATATTTACTTTTAATCCCGATAGTACGTTCCCGTGGGATATTTTCCGATGTCCACGCGGATGAAGCCGTGGGCAAAAGCTAGTTCCTAATAACTAACAATAGAGGTAAATAATTGTATAGCTAGATTTTTTATTTATTTGTTTTATTGTATTAAAATATCGTAAGTTGAGTGAAAAAGTGAGTAGAAAAAACTAAAACCTATGTTGTTGTTTCGTAAAACGTGGCGTTCTATATTTTCTGACCTCATTCAAAATCGAAATATAGGTAGCTAGGTATGTGAGGTTATGTATATGTATTCAAAATCAATGTTCATATTTTTCCATTTCGAGTTTTAAATCTGACAATGGTGCTTTGTTTGTTTAATTTGCCAATACGGTTGATGGGTAATAAACAAGAATCCCGCGAACCACAAATAGAATTAGACTGTTTATTTCTAAAAGGGAAATTTAACAAATTTTCTGTTTGAGTTAGATTACTTAGGGCTGATTTTTCCAACGTCACGTTTAATCAAATTGACGTTTGGCTGTTTTTGTATGAAAACACTGTCAAAAATTCAAAATTATTTCTTGGATAAATATTTCTGCGTTAGAAAAATCAGACCTTACTACTCTAAATAATCCTCAAACAGTTTATCTAACGTCTATTTCGGCAAGACATTCGATATCCTAGCTTTATTCCTTATTTGCCGACGGTACAGTCATCAAGACAGAAGCGTCGTAGAGTATCTGTCCCTAGCTGATGAGTGACATACCTTTTTTCCAGAAAGAAACAAAGCAACGGGTATCTATTTGTGTCCCAACAGTAATAAAAAATAACCTGCCTCTAACATATGGGATGCACGTGTCATCCTAAATAATCTTGGTTAAATTATAAGTTTTTAATTTTCTTTTGTTGCTTTTCGATGTGCAAGCATTTTTAAAGAGCTAAAATGCGATTGAAAAATGCTAGTTTTTTATGTTTTTTTTAAATAAAAATATCAAAGAAACCCAGTAAAAGTGACTAGCGAAACCACATTGTCTTTAACTTTATACATGGCATTTTCTTAATCTATCTCTGAAATATAACTAAATGTCATTCATTCACATGTTAGTTAAACTTATGACATCTTGATTTTCCTCCGGCCATCCGAAAATGTGTGAACATTTTAATTTTATGAGTCTTCCAACAAATTTATGTTCTTCCGCGATCTAAAAATAAGCTTTATTATATCTACAAAGTATCAGGTTTAATAATCATTATTATTATAAATGAAGACACTATTTTAATTTTAGCCCTATATTCACTTCTAATTTGTACTCGCACGTTCAAAATATCCAATAGAAAAAGAACAAGTACAGGAAAACATGTGAGTTTCATAATACATTCAAGACTATTCATTAGACATAATACCTAGCTTCATAAATGTTATGTTCTTAACCTTCCGCTGACTTATGGGTTGCTCATGTCATCATTAACATTTAGTTTGAATTATTACTTCCAAATCTTTATTCGGTTGTTCGTTCAGTTAAGTATTTTTATTTGACGGGTATTGCAATCAAACACTATCTTATTTGTAAACTGTTTCAGACTTTAAATTATCTACTTTCCCAAAGTTTGTTTTCTTAACATGCCCCTTGTTAATTTATTGAGAGAGCACGTGTCATTTTAGTTAAATTATTACCTCTATCTTAATTGTTTTGGGTTATTCGAAGACGTGCTAACATATTTAAAGGGTTAACCCACGATTAAAGCTTGCTCTTTCTAATTTCTCAACTTTCATATAAAATATAAATGTACTTGTTTATTAGGTGTGGTTTTCAAAAAGGTATGCTCTTTGGGACTAACCAAGCCGGAAGGGATTAAAGTGTGAGCAATAGAATTTTCAGCAGGCTGTATAACCTTTTCAAACATAATTATATTAGTGTATGAGTGTATTTTATTTACTCGCTTATGTGTTCTAGCTGGCCAGTTGTAACTTTTCTGTTTTACAAATCGTCATTGTTTAAACACTTTTCATACAATTAGGTATAGTACTAAACTTCTATTAATCTTCTTAATTTCTATGTATTTCTTACATAAAAGTAATAATGGCCCAAGAATCATAATAATTATGAAATAGCAGGAATTTAGAATGAACAAATAGAAAGACGACCTCTATTGGCGCATCACTTTAAACGCTGACTTCTGCTTCCCCTCGAAATGAAAGATTGTGTACAACGCCATCTAGGGAACGAAGTTGAACTCATTTAGTCACATTCTGCAGCAATGCCTTGAGCCACATTAAAGTGCATCTCTAGCCCGAGGTTCTGAAAACGACTTTTTTATGAGTTACTGAGATGTTCGCCGCATAAAATTGTTGCTTCTCTTGTGTTTCACGACTTATATCACTTTTAGATTATCTTTATTATATTATTAAAACAACATTCGCCTACAAAATAGCCATAGATTAAACAGACATAATGAAACATTGAAGATGGATAGTTGCACCATCCATTCTCCCAATGGTTCATTAATAGACAATCGATTAGATTTACTGCTTTCAATGTAAGCGTAACTACTATAAGTAGACATAGACTGCAGGTATGCACCTAAGCGACCTAATAAAATTAGAACGTCAACTACCCACAATACTTATCTTTTGCCTCCTGGTTGAATTTACAACAATGCAATTTGAACTTTATTGCTTTATGCACAGGACTTCTTGTAAAAAACAAGGAAGCCCTTAAAGGCTTAGAGCGCGGTCGCAAAAGCGGCGTAGCATCGTCTATTTCGACGTCGTCGGTGCGTTGACCGGCCCATTTCGACGCTGCACAACAGTCGATAATTATGTTGTCAACTGACTAAAGCAAGCGGGCTATACAAAGCGGATCTGGGCCGGATCAGTCGCTTTTTGTGCACGACAAAGGCCATTACGCGATCCGTTTCCGAGCGTAAAGTCAACACTGTTATGAAGTTTTCATTGAGTTTTCGCTGGAAAATCGGCTAACGTGGGAAAGCTGCGATTGCGATTTGAATGGATAATGAGCTTTGGTGTATTCGTTAATTGAGTCGATATGTAAATAAACAGGCCGCGAGCCTCACTCAATCATTGCAGAACTCAAAGGGTAGTGCTATTTTATTGTGCCAGTGCTCTGATTGTAAGCAAACTTTGCTCGATAGTTTGTCTGCGTAGGTATTTGCGTACCTATTTGTTGTTTTACAAAGGGACTCTAACTGGCTATTCTATCCTATATAATATGCGACTACAAAAAACAAAAATATGGTCACCATAATAATCATTTCATGAAACCGCATGTGAATTCTATTTACATGACATCCGGTCCCATTTTAAAACTACATGGCATAGGTATTAAAAATGCAAATGAATTAACATTGACGCACAATTTTATTTACCCACCAACCGTTTACACAATAAATAGTTGATATTTTAATTTGCCAAAACAAATAAAGGTGCTGCAGAATGTTCTATCAGTAATATCAATTTTATTCAGTACAAATGACATATCACTTAACTATTCATGGCAGTCACGTTTCAATTTGTGGTCTATACAATATAATAATTAATTTATTATCTATTTACTCATTTGGAGCGGAATCAATTTGGGCTACATTGCGAATTTATGGTGGGATGATTTTTTTGAAGTGTCCTGTTATCTTGTGTATTTACAACAGAAGTTTTGAGTATATGTGTAACATCTTTTCTCTCGCTTTCCTGCAATCTGTGGGAGTGATTTCGTGAAGAGGGACGGAAGTGGGTAACAAGAAGCCGGGGAAGTGCGCGCTATTTGTTTTGACCAATGAGCGCGCGCGATGCTAGAGTTGATGTCGACGTCAGATGGTACCAACCCATTTTCCGAGAGGTTGGTACTGTCAGCCAAGATGTCAGATGTTACATATCATATGCGACTACTGGCTCGCTCATTTTTTTTTGGTGTGATGTTATTTCATATATCATAAAGTATGGATAAAAATGTACCTAATAGTCGGAATCTGCTTTAGATTTATATATCCCAATCTGAAGCCTAATAAAGTGTTACGAAAATAAATGAGTATACTTTTATTAGACCCCCGCATTTAGCAGATTTTTAGTTTCAGCCGTACATCTATGGCTTACAGTTAATAGTGAGCGGTATCAATTAAAACTGTCTCCTCTGATTTATTTTATTGGTTCAGCAATTGATTACATTACGCCAAATTGACCGCAATGAATGGGAGTCTCACGAAACCGCACTGCGTTACATTCACTCTACAGTTGCGTTTTTATTAAATTTTTACTTTAATTTTATAAATTTTTACTTAATTTTTAGTAAAAAAAAAAAATATTAAAATATAAATAAAAACAACTGAAGAGAGATGCAATGAACGTTATTGGATAGATATCTAGTAATTATTGCAATTAGGAACCTATAATAACCACATTTGGTAAGTGACTTATACTGGAAATGTATAGCTTGATATGTAGCCGTGTGTACCATTACAATATTATTGGACAAGAAAAAGTATGATGTTACAACCACACAATTTTACACCAATGAGTGCATTACCAATTATAATTTCAAAACATTTCTCATCCAGACTATTACCTACCTAGGTACAAAAGAATATAACAATAAAGATATCTATTTCAGTAAACACCTCTTACAAAAACACATCAACGGTGTCCTAATGCTTTTAGAATGCCCATATAAAACCGCAAATATTCCTCCAACATACAGTGAAATCACGATGACGATGTAAACACCCCACGGCAATATACCGAAAAGGGATCGCACCTATCTATAACAAAAAAGGTATTAGATAACTATCCCAAGTTTGGTTCCTGGTGGAACTATCAATCACCTTACTAATTGCGTTATTTATCTACCCCTATTCTGAAATCGCGCTGTCATCGGCCTATGTAATTTCACTTAGTGGCCTCTTTAACCACGTATTATTTCTTAATAATTTTTCGCCACTCATCGTGGCTTTGCTGCGAAAATGACAGGGTTTTCACAACCAATTTTAGGCTCTGAAGGTCAGGTAATTTGTTAGCGCTTGTTATGAGCACCATTTTCTAAACAAAATATAACCTGGATAGGTTCGCCGACATTTAACTTGAGTGGTGTAGAAATATATTGTTACAAAAGTATTAGTGGTGCTCTTGTTGTAAATTATAACAAGTATTTAAGCATATTTGAGTTTCTTGTGTTGTTAACGTACATATTTCATGTCTAAAGACGACTTTAGAAGTAAAGCAATAACGCATTAGAGTTTCGAACTCGTATTCTAGAACCGTTATTTGCGGCTTTTCGTACGCACCGTACTCGAAATATAATTGACAACCCTTTCGCCATTAACTAGAATTGGGTTGTCCAGTCAATTCCTGAATGAATGATGCCCGAAGTCACCGGGTTTTGGGTCGAACAAATCCCAAGTATGCGTGACGAAATACTTCTCAGAAATAATTTGTATAGTTTGTTGTATGCGCACGCAAATGAAATGGTCCAAACATTTGGTAGAACTCGTTAACCAACTCGTGTTTCTGACGCCAAGATTCGGTGCCGAGTTAATTTAGGTTGTCGATGACGGCTTTTTGAACCGATTACACAAATGCGTCGGTTTACACCATGTGTTAATGATTTTGTTAGAAATTGTGGACCGTGCGTAATATTATGTTTATCGACGATTCAGGGCAGGTTATTCATTACAAATAGTAATTAAGAACCTAATGATAGTTTGTAGCTGCAGCGTAGTAAATAGGAAAATGATAAACAAAATATCGAAGTCCTTGCATTAGAGATACACGTTTGAAATCACTAATCTGATGCCTAGATACAGCAATTTTATCACGGCCGCTCGTCATAATAAATCCCTAATACCTTTATTAATGCCATATTAAAATAGGGTATTATAACAAGAGGTTAAGCACCATAGCAACGCGATTTGCTTAGTTAAATATTTCGGGAGATCCTCCCGCGTGAGGAGGGTTGGCCGGCCATCCCCGGACCAACTCGAGAATTCTGGCGATTGTGATGATATATGAGGGCGCATTATTTTCTTATCTTTTCTTTTTCTAACTCCACCGCCCATACTTCATTCCTGCTCGTATTATAAACGTTTTACTTTTCATATCTCGTAATAGACGCTTTGGGCGCGAATGGTGTTAGTATAAGGTAAATTTCGGTAATATGTCATAGCAGTTGAGCCTCTCAACGCTTTTAGGGCTCGTGATGATTTCATTTTGCTCGGGAACGATATAAATTAATTTTTGTTTGAGCATGACTCAAAGGAAATTGTTTCTTGAAAATGATACCGTATTGTAGATGAGGTTATCTTAGTAAACAAGGTGGCGCCGGTACTCGGCATGAAAATATTTTCATTCTATTGAAAGTCTGCGTAATCTTTTAATATACAGCGCTATGAGGTTTTACTGCTTGTAGTGTTCCGTTTATAAACAATTTAGTTTAGTGCTAGGCTCGAGAAATTTAAACATATAAAGTCTTCTTTTTTTTCTAAAAACGTACGCAGATTTATCTTAACACCGTTTAAAATAGTTTTTGAAAACACTTAGGCAAAACCTTTATAAATAAAGGTTTTGCCTAAGTGTTTTCAAATTGTTAGTATCCAAAAATGTTTGAAACTATTGTCAGTACTTAAATACAAAGACAAAGGACAACACTCATATAGATCTAATTCTTTACACAAATGCCCCTGTACTGAGATATCCCACCCCGTCAAAATAACCAATAGTGAGATACCTCCCTAAAAGATCACCAGACGAACGAAATGCCTCAAAACAGGTGCACGTACATCTTCAGCTATAGTTTTCAGGATGCTGTTGTTTTATTCCACAACTTTGTAATATCAAACGTTTCCAATCTATTCAAAATTAACTACAAACAACCAAAATTGAAATCCAATTCCACAACCCAAACTTGACACAGCAGATGTTAAATCTCAAATAACAACGAGAGGCAAATCCCAGCAACAAGATCACAGAATAACTAGAATAAAATACATGAGAGATTATTTAAAGGGAGCAAAATCAGCACTTGGTCCGTTTGATGGACGGCTTGGTGACATTACCATAGTTTTAAAAGTCAAAATCGGGGACAGTTAGATTGGAGACGAAGTAAACAAGTTCACCTTGACTTGATCTTACACCGGATCAGATGTAGGAACAGAGACCTAAATGGAAGTAGTCGAATACAAATGAGCTCGTCGAAAGGACGTATTAGATTCGGGATTATTTAGCGATTTTAGTTTTAGATTTAGCTTCTAATAGGTAGTGATGAAATTAAATTTACACTAGAATTTGGAAGAAAGTATACATATCGACGCTGTAGTATCAATATCTAATAACTACAAAACCATGATTTTACGGGAAGCGAAAAAAAACGTTTAATTTCTATATTTTTAACCGACTTCCAAACGGAGGAGGTTCTCAATTCGACTATATGTTTTTTTTTTTGTGTTTGTTACGCGATTACTCCGCCAATTATTATGAATAGATTTTGATGATTCTTTTTTTGTTTGGTAGATCATACTTCAGAGGTGGTCCCATATAAATTTTATTAACTTTGCTTGGGTAATTTTTGAGTTAGCTTCAATAATACGTATTTTTTCCCCACTTAGTATGTAGATGATATGATAACTTCCTGTCACTGTTATTTACATAGCAGGTAGTGGTATTCGAATTTGTGTGGGGTAGGTACCATAACTAAAAAGTAAAAAATAAAAACTTTTTACAAAAGAAAAACAACCGACTTCAAAAAAAAACACTACAAAGTGAAAAATAACTTTAATTTCGGAAGTCGGTGACAAAGAACGAAAATTCAAAACCAAAGACACCGACTTCCGAAATTAAAGTTATTTTTAACTTTGTAGTGTTTTGTTTTTAAGTCGGTTGTTTTTCTTTTGAAAAAAGTTTTTTAACATTTGAATCTAAAGTAACTTTCATTTAAAAAAATTATAGGAAACGCTTGAGATGGTGATAATGATTTCAATAAAATATTTTAGGTTAGGGATATTTAACGTAGACAGAAGATAAGCAATAAAGTGAAAACGACCAAAATGTTAGTTATTAGATATTGATACTTCACCGTCGATATACAGTTTACGTCTCACTAGCAGTTTCACTCGCATTATGGGGGAACTTCATCATTTAGGTACCTGATAAAAAGTGTCCTATGTATTATAAATCCCAGTCAAAGTCTACCCGCATGCCAAATTTCATCCAAATCCGTTTACATTACTTTTGGACTTGGGGTTTAGTCTTTAAATTAGAGGTTGATTTTTTTACTCCAACATCAAAACCTCAATATTTTCTATTTGTAATGGTTTGAAGAAAGTACAAATCGTGTTACAGTAGCAGTTGCTCACGATTTCACTCGCATGCTGGGAAAACTTCTTCATGTACCTGGATAGAAGTATCCTATGTATTAATCATGTTTCAGTCTACCTGTATATCTACTTATATTTGTAACTGTATTTCTACTTGTATTTGTAACTGTATTTCTACTTGTATTTGTACCTGTATTTCTACTTGTATTTGTACCTGTATTTCTACTTATATTTGTAACTGTATTTCTACTTGTATTTGTAACTGTATTTCTACTTGTATTTGTAACTGTATTTCTACTTGTATTTGTACCTGTATTTCTACTTGTATTTGTACCTGTATTTCTACTTATATTTGTAACTGTATTTCTACTTGTATTTGTAACTGTATTTCTACTTATATTTGTAACTGTATTTCTACTTGTATTTGTAACTGTATTTCTACTTGTATTTGTAACTGTATTTCTACTTGTATTTGTAACTGTATTTCTACTTGTATTTGTAACTGTATTTCTACTTGTATTTGTACCTGTATTTCTACTTGTATTTGTACCTGTACTTCTACCTGTATTTCTACTTGTATTTGTACTTGTATTTGTACTTGTATTTCAACCAAATTTCAGTCAAACCCGGTCAGCTGTTAAATCATAATTGAGTATGACAAATGACACAAAACTTTCACGTGCTTTTACATAAAATCATATTATACATGAGTAAGTAGGATGTAGAAGCTGTATTAGTGACCGTTATGAATGGTTGGGTTAGTCATTCAATTTAAATTAATAATACTAAGTAAGTAGTATTTGCTGCATTGATGCTTCCGTTGCACATAAATCATTACTTAGAAACATCTAGTATAGAAACTAACAATTTATTAGTAGCCATTACTAAATTGAACCCGCAGTCCAGAGAGCAAAAACTAACTATGCAGTAGTAAAATCCGCATTACTTTAGATTTTGAACTTTGGTCTGTAAAGTCTTTAAATTTAGCTTGATTTTCACTAGCATTTAGATAATTTATATCGGAAGTTTTCGTGTATCACTATCTGCGTCCCAGAATATCGGGATAAAATATCCAGGTCATGGTCTACCCATGTGCCAAGGTTTCATCCAAATCTGTTCAGCCGTTTTAGCGTGAAAGCGTAACAAACAAACTCACTTTCGTATTATTAGTTAGAATTAGGTTTTTTTTTTTAATTATATCATGTCGCCACATTACTAGATTGTACCCGTGCGAAGTAATAAAACATAATAACATTCTTATTAGTTTTCAATAATAGTTTTATTTTTAATTTATTTAAATAACGAACACGTAACATTCTTGATAAAATTTAGATACCTACAAGTCATTCCGCAGGCAACCGGTCATGTCAGATAGCAGCGGTAAAAATAAAAGCGGCCATAGTGCATGTCGGACTTGCACTCGAAGGGTTCCGTACCACCGTACAATATTTAACATTCCATTTATATTTTTAGGGTTCCGTACCTCAAAAGGAAAAAACGGAACCCTTATAGGATCACTCGTGTGTCTGTCTGTCTGTCTGTCTGTCTGTCTGTCTGTCCGTCTGTCACAGCCAATTTACTCCGAATCTAATGGACCGATTAAGTTGAAATTTGGTACACATGTGTATTTCTGTGACCCAAACACGAATGTGTAACGTAAATAATTTAATTTTGAATATAGGTGTCACTTTTGGGGCGCAAACAAGAAAATTAAAAAAAAAAGTTTTGCTAACAGTACCGTGTGACATATCAAATGAAAGGGCTTGTTGCGAGGATCTTAAATATATTTTTTATATAATTTTAAAATAAATACTTTACAAGATATTTGATAAATTCAATGAAAATTGACCATTCCCCCCCCCTTATCTCCGAAACTACTGGACCAAAAATTTTGAAAAAAATACATAGTATGGCTCTTTACTCATAGATTACAGGAAAACCTATAAGAAGTCTATGGTTTTAAAATAACATGGTAAATCTCTCAATAATGTGCGTAAAAACTTACATTTCGTCGCTCGGCATCCAAAAGGCCCATCTCTCTAGCTACTATAATATCAAAATATCAAAAGTGTTTGACCGTCTGCTTAATACACAAATAAATAAAACTGTAAGTGTTCATGACAACCAATTCGGGTTTCGGCGTGGTTTGTCAACAGAAAGTGCAGTGAATGTGCCTTAAGCATACTAACTATCACATACTTACTATACACAGCGTGGGACGCCGATTTATGCTAGGTTCATCGATTTATTCAAGGTTTCTGATCAGTTTGCTTATGACGTATTGTGGAGAAAGATGGAGAAGGATAGGTTGCCAACGGAGCTTATAAACATCTTTAAATAGTGGTATGGCAACCAGATCAATAGTGTACGATGTCCTGGAACTTGTTCCAAGCCATACAGGTTGGAATGCGGGGTGAGGCAGGATTGGCGAGCTCAGCAGCACCAGAGTGGGTTGCTATATTGATGGTATTTGTGTAAATAATATTAGCTATGCAGATGATATGGTGCTTCTGAGCACGTCAATCTGTGGTCTCAGAAAGTAATTGGTCGCCAAATGTGAGCAGTATGCCAAAACACATGGTTTGATGTATAACTCCAATAGGTCGGTGCTGCCCCGTTTTTGTAGCGCATCGGGAATATTCGCGGACGCACATATTAATTGCTTTTACGCAACGATGCGAATGAGGTGTGCATCCCTGGTACGCAGAGTACGGGCCAGCTCCAACAATATCGTTAGCAGTCTGGATTGCATGTACATCAATCACTGCAGTGCCGTCTCCCATGGGGTGAAATAAATTTAAACTAGATTACGTGGGGCACTCAGAAAGTTTTGTGATACTAGAAAAAAATATACTACAGGTTATAATTTTTTTTATTATATCTTTTGAAAGAACTCTCCATTGGCGTACACAGTTTTATACGTCTAAACAAATTTTCATAACACATTTTCCAGTCCGCATCAGACACCTCTCCAATCTCCTTCTCAAATGCACCCAGTGCATCTTCAGGTGATGAAAACTGTTTTCCTTTGAGTTGATTTTTTATTTTGGGGAACAAGAAAAAGTCGCACGGAGCCAAATTGGGACTGTAAGGAGGATGACCTATGAATTTGACCGGTGTGCTGTCCAGAAAGTCCCTTGTTTTGAGCGCCTAGTGAGCCAGCGCGTTGTCGTGGTGAAGCAGTAGCCCACGGAGGCCAGTGTTCGGTCGCTTGCTGCTTGCAGTAGTAAAAACTTCTGGCAAACATTTGGTAACATACCATTCAGCATTGATGCTTCTTTGATCTCGTCGTATTGACACCAGATAACCTGGTAAAAAAAAAAAACTTGCGATCAACATTTTGCCTGCACTTCTGGCTCGCTTCACTTTGGTAGGCGTTGGTTCATTTTGAAACAGCCACACGGTCGACTGATGCTTCATTTCTGGATCATATTGATAAATCCAAGATTCATCACCCGTAATGATAACTTAAACGCGCCGAGACGAGCCTGCTACCAATTTTGGTATCATGTCTCGGCACCATTCTACCCGAACCTCCTTCTGACCCTGCGTTAGATTTTACGGTACCAGCGTGAAACTATCTTCCATAACCGAAGATGCCTGTGTAGAATTTCATGCACACTTCCCGATCTAATCGGCAGTATACACCGTGAAATTTGAATCACTGTTTTGCTAGAACAAACTTTATTCAGACCATGGTCTACTACCATTCTACAGAATCCAATAAAAAAAAACATAAATTGGTTTTTGAAAAAACGTATACGGTGGTGTCTGTGTTGTAGGGAGTAACGATAATCTTGACATTTTAAACTTTGCTTTTTTTGTGTTATTTCAAAACCAATTATGTTTTTTTTTATTGGATGCTGTAGAATGGTAGTAGACCATGGTCTGAACAACGTTTGTTCTAGCAAAACTGTGATTCAAATTTCACGGTGTATGCTGAACCTCTTCATATGTAATTCGCCTATTCTCTTGAATTAAATTTTTCACAGCCAGCACTTTTTCAACAACTGTCATAGGGCGGCCACTTCTTTCTTTGTCTGCCAAAATTAGTAGACCACCCATAAATTCGTTGAACCAGCGAAAAACAGTCTCTTTAGAAGGGCTTTTTTCTATGAACACCATTCGAAGTCTTTCAAACGATTCTTCTGGTTTTAGTCGACATTTGAAATCGTACAAAATCATCGCGCAAAAATGTTCTCGTTATAAATCCAGTTTTCAGTAAGACAGAGTATTTTGATTTTGCTCGTAAAAAAATGTGGAGGGAATTTCGAATTTGGAATGTTATGTTTTTTGTAATAAATAGTCATCGTTTTAATTGACATCAAAACCAGCCAGTATTCTGGATGATAATTTTTTTTTAACGACGTTTTCTAAAAATGAAACCTAGCTAGATCGATTTATCGCTCCTGAAACCCCCTGCATACTAAATTTAATAAAAATTCTTGGAGCCGTTTCCGAGATTCAGATTATATATACATAGGTATATACAAGAATTGCTCGTTTAAAGGTATTATTATTATATTAACACCGCGAATGTGAATTTTTTTACTAAAATCTGATTTTTGTTTTATTTCATTCTACACATTCAAATAAGTGACCCTGCAATTTAAAAAAAAAATGTCACAGTCGCGGTATTGGATGCCGAGCGATGATTTGCAGTTGGAATGTATGGGAGAACATGTTTTTCAACTACAATGTTAAGTTTGTTCTTGGGATAAATAAATTCATCTCAACTACGGAACCCTTCATTGTGCGTAGTCCGACACGCACTTGGCCGGTTTTTTTTAATGAAGGAAAACATCGGGAGGAAACCGGCATGTCCTAGAACCAAAAATTCGAAGACATGTGACATCTACCAACCCGCACTGGGTCCGCGTAGTGGATTACGGCCCTCTCAAAGAGAGAAGGCCTGTGTGGCCAGCAGTGGGAACATTTTAGGCTGATTATATATTACTATTATACTTTAGTTTAAAAAAAACACGTTTCTAGTGTGGGAACCCCCTTTACTTTTTAACTTATTTTTATAATTTGTTGTTATAGCGGCCATAGTAGTACAAACTGTCAAAATTTCAAGTGTCTACCTATTACGGTTCAAAAGATACAGCTCTGTGACAGACGGAAGGACGAACAGACAGACGGATAGCAGAGCCTTAGTAATAGGGTGCTGTTGGCACCCTTTAGGTACAGACCCCTAAAAACGTTGAAGTATAGAAAAAGAAGTGTTGAATAAAAATCCTACCATTGATATTAAGGTATTCTATAATTGAACATAGATATTTGCGAGTCTAGGCTACCAAAATAAAACCTAGTACAGTACAAATATGTTCTTAATGTCCCTCGGCAAACTTCGTGTTTCGTCAGTCGTCGGATGTCTCTCAGTTGCCCTTTGCACTTGGTGCAGACCGGACGCTCTCAATCGATTTGGAAGTAAATAGAGCTGTTAATACTCTTTTAACTTAATGTAATTTATTTAAAAAATAGGAGGAAAGCCGCTAAAGTCGCTGGCACGACAGATAGGAAAATAGTTTTACAGCTCTATATAGTTCACACGGACATCAAAACAAAACAACAATAAAGTACTTAGTTCTGAATTCAAATTATTATACACGATAAATCTAATAAATTGATGGACATGGAAATTAGTATTCGTTTGTATTCGGAAATCCGATGATACCCGAGCGACATTAAGAAAATAGTAAATGCGTTTTATCATTCCACGCCAGTTGTGAGAGTCAATTGAAGGCCATACGTTATTTAGCTAGCAGACTATTTCAAGGAATCTTTGAATTCTACATGTTAGTGCTTCACGAGATCCTTAGTACCTCTTAGTATTTGTGATAGACGACCTACGTTAGTAGCTTTTGAAGTAGTTACTTGTTAGGTTATCTTGTTCTTCAAGTATTTCTCGAAAAATATTTTTCTAGGTAGCTATAATGCTAATTAGGAAGTACAGTGCCTTTAGGTTTGGTTGTTCCAAACTAATATTATAAATGCGAAAGTGACTCTGTCTGTTACCTTTCAAGGTTTAAATCACTAAACCGATCGATTTGACATTTGACAGATAAGTATCCTGGATCTGGAGAAGGACATTTTAGGTTACTTTCATCCAGGATATATAAATTTGCGAGTAACCGCTAGTGATAATATATTCACGGAGCTGCGGAGTGACGATGGCTCTCTCGAGTCTAAGGTGAAGTAAAATGCCAGAAACTGCTAAACACCAAATGTAACTCTGTATTTCTTTACTACACTTATCTACATCAGAAGACGAAGTTACCCTTTTGTAGTCAGTGCAAAAAAATAAATGCATCTTCATATTACGTTGGAAAAACACACACCTTTTGTCCATTCCAAAAATAAACCCCACCGTTCTCCAAAACATAAAACTGACTCGCATTGTGTCTCAACAAATTTTTATAAAATATTACTTTTAAAAAGAAATACATCGTCGGTATTTCATAATTGTGGACGAACAACGTCTAGAAAATGTGTCGTTATGCGATCAAAGCTTAATTACATTGACCGCGCAGCCGGAAGTCCGGTGATCCACGGACAACGAAGAAAATGGATTAAAATAAAAATAGTCTATGGTCGCTTATACCTTAAATCGACTTTTGGATTAGCTGGGTTCGGCCGTTTGTCTTCTGTTTTTAAAATGTAATTTTGTTGTTCGATGTTATGAGTTATAGCCATGGAATGAGTATGTACTATATAGCTTGGATAAAAAGAGTTGGTCACTTTTTTTTTCTTTTTTTTTTGTTGGAAGTCTTATGTTTAACCACTCACTGACCTGATGGTAAGTAAAAATGTGGTTGACGGTGGGACAGACTTGCCTAGATATTACCTTGAATAGCGTGCTCGAGATTTGAAAACTTCAAGGTTATATATAGTAGCTAATTTCAATTATGGCGAATATAATCATTAAAATTATTTTGTGCGAATGAATACAGTGCCGGTATGTTACAATGTCTTATTGAGAGCGTAAATAATATAATAATATTTTGTGTTGTAATGTCAACAATTACAATTAAAAGTTAAAGTTATATTAATTTCTATAGAGTCATTGTTTGTATTGCTCGCGGAGTAATTTTAACATTTTTAATTACATTGTATCTGCAAATATTTTACACTGTTCCTATAGACACATAATTATGAAGAATGACTGCGTTTTATATACGTATTCAATTAATTAATAATTATTTTTACAAATTAACTTTATTTGTTTAAAAAAGTATAGAACGCTTAATAGAGTAAAACGTTAGAGTCATTTGTCACCAGCTCAGTACCTACTTCTTAAGTACCTACTAGCAGATTTAATTGAAAAAAAAAAAAAACTTGTGACACTCGGGGACTGCCGCGGTAAAGCTATTGCATAACATTTGTAACCTCCATACTTCCTATTTGTCAACGTACACTTGGGATGATGACGGATGATGACATAAAACAAAAATTACGTTCCCATGACAACAACACGTTGTCATGGGAACGTAGTTCTCATTGTCATGGGAACGTAGTTGTTTTATGTCATCATCCGTCATTACATGGTAGGCGGAGAGGGGGGTGTTAGGTATTTTTCGTTACGGAATTTCTTGATTTGGTCGCTGCACTCAAAGCCCGCGATAAAAGCTATGCAATAGCTTAAAAACTCTACATTCTGCTATCAAAAACAAATATTTCCCAACAAAACAAGAAAATGACACAGAACGTGTCCAGATAAGATTGTACAACATTCATTGTTGTCGATATAAAAATAACGACTGACTTGTAAAACAAAATCCTTAACTTTATATATTCGCTGTAAGGCCGGGGGTCACATTTGGAGTTGTCTCTGCATCGCTGTCCTTACGCGGTAGAAGCCACAACGGAAAATAAAATTGATATCGCTCGAGCCGCGGGCGTTCCGAGAAAAAGCATTTCGAAATAAATGACTTTTTAAATTTCATCGGTGCACACAGTTTCTCTATCAATTGTCGAGACTCGCTCCCCGTAACTGGATTTCACAACGGGCATTTATTGTGTGCTACATACAAGACATTGCGACTTTTATACTGCAGACGTTGATAAGTAGGTACCTATGAAATAAAGGACGCGGGCGCAGTACCGCGGTCTATTGGCAATCAGTACAATTTCTGGACCGCCTTTGACTGGCTGAGTACTGCTAAGTCGTCGACAGTCCGTTTAGTACAGCTTAGTCATGTCGTCTGCTTTTGAGAGAACAAAGGGTTTGTTAAATTGTTTTATTTGATATTTGTCAGAAAGAATGATAATCTTATAGTAAAAGGTTCATTTAAATATGAATGCATTTTTTATTTACTGTATCGGTGCTGTTTGTCAATTTTAATTATCCTGTATTTTATATTGACTTTTTTCCTTATCCAAAAAGGCTTTAAATTATTTAATTCTCTTTAAACTGCTCTGTAAAGCATTTTTAAGGTTCAATTACGAACTACCTACATTGTTGTATAAATAAATTGCTGTGCATCCATTATTCATTTGCAAATAGCACTCCACAATTACGATAATTGGATAAATCGCTTTGCAATAAATAAAATATATTACCTAGCTAATAATACGATGCGCCACTTCTTATTATGGAACAAATCGTGGTCAATATTTTTTAAAAGTAACATAGAATAAGGGCAAAAAGAAGTATTTAAGGCGTATTAAAAAAAATGTAAATTGGACATTATTCATCACGAAAAATATCATTTTAACAACAAATAAAGTGGTGGCACTCCGGGAGTGCCGACAGAAGTGAAAACTTAAGCAAGATCGCTTTGGTGGAAGAAAAATACAAGATAGAACATTGGTCCGTAACGTTATATAAATAAAGAGCACAATCGCATTTACAAAAAATAATACTTCCGAAAGCTTTAAAGTAAAAATACTTGCATAGAACATTGATCCGTAACACAATATAAATAAAGAGCACAATCGCGTTTATAAAAATGGGGTGTCGTCATGGTGTCGCGAAATCAATGGTTTATCAAAAATGTGCAACGCGCCTAAAAAAGTTTTCACTACAAAAATGAATAAAGAACGTAAGTAACATATTGTTTACAATTAATTTTAAAATCACAGTTTCAGTTTTGTACACCCGAACTCGACCTCGAATACGTCGCCAGAGGGGGCCGGCCTAGATTAGAAGGACATAATTATAGTGCCCTTATTGGTGATGTACTTCAGAAAGGTCAGGTGCATAGTACTCGCAACCGGCGTGCGTAAACGAGGCAAAAGGAGTACGTAGGGATCATAGCAGGTGGCCTTCGGATCGTGGAATAAGGCGTGAGTTTATGTATGTGTATATGTCATGGAACTCATCAATAGCCATAACATCAGCACTCTGTCCTCAAAACACCTAAGTATACAAGCAATACACTTGTCAAGACATAACGTTCAATTTTACGGCGCAATATATACGACGATAAAGCTTAAAAACAACGTTTAATAGGATATTAAGTGTACATAGTTGCTAGCAGTTGCAATTACTGAGCACAGTGTAGGTACCAACTGTACAAGAACTTTGACACGAGTATAGTTGGCCAGTACTATAGCCAACATATTGTATTACTCAAGGATGATAGAAATACTGGATATGACGAAGGTGTGTGAAAATTGTTGCTTCAATATTTTCTGAACTTACAAATCCACTGCCACTCATACCATCTGCCTAGCTTTTTCTCAACTATGTTGGGGTCGGCTTCAAGTCTAACTGGATGCTGCTGAATATTTGCCAGTAATTTACATGGAGCGACTGTCCATCTGGTCTCCAAACCCAGTATCTGGGTTTCACGATACCCCTTGGTGAGACTGCTTGTATGACACAAATAAATCCACAGTCCCTGATAGTACTTATTTAATTATGTTTACGATTTTGTGTAAAGGTTTCCATGGTGGTAGTTACAAAAAATAAAATCAATTTATTGGTTATTATTAAAATTGAGTAGTAACATTTCTACCAAGCAGCAGATATGATTGCCAAGCATGGTGATAAAGGGCAACATTTCTGCTCAAAATATTAGTTAAGAATACGACTCCCATTTACAGATAGCACCAGAGACATTAAAACAGGTTAGGGTTCCATTAACATTTCCATCAACACGTCATGTCCAGAATTTCTTAAATCCATGACATTACTCAACTAGTAGGCACATAGGTATTTGCGGACTAGGGCGAATAATAATTGAACATTGGAATAATAAATGACTGCCAGGAACGATTATATTATTACTTAGTATAATATTTGTTGTGGGCTTGATCGGATCTTAGCCCGTAATTGGTAGGATTTTAATTAGTTATGCGGCTGTAATGAATAAGCAAGACCAAGTTATATTAAGTATCCATAATATTAAGTATCTATGGGAATTTTGATATTAGCTGAAGAGGCATGATAATTTAGACAAAAAAATGCAACAAGGCATCCTTATCTATGCTCTGTAGTTTTCCATCAAAGAAAGGACTGTGGGCAAAATATACCCAGCTCCGCCACAATTAAAACTACTGTAGTTTTGAAGACATGAAGATGTGGCGGCGCCCGTCGGGGGCCATGGAAACTGATGACTTCCGACTTGTTGAAGGTCACCTCCAGGCACAGGCGTCGAATGTGGCTTACCACCTGGGAGATCGCAGCCGTAGCCAGCAACGCTGCTTCCCTGTGTGAGCTCTCCCAAGCCGTGACGAGCGTGTCATCCGTGTCATCAGGTTCACCCCCGACTGAAGCTCGCCTCTCAATACCCAGTCGTACCCGATGTCCCACAGGAGCGGTCCTAGAACCGAACCCTGTGGAATACCGCCGGCCTCTGCCATCGCGTCCACTGTAGGTGATACACCTTTCAGCCATAAAGGCCCCGACCATACCTAACATAACCTAACCTAACATTGTCGAAACTGAATAACCCTGGGACAGAACTTGATGCGCCTTGGCCTGAGTAAAGGACGAAGTACCTATTGTCTTTAAAACTACAGTGGTTTTAACTGTGGCGGATGTGGGTGTGCCGCCCATACATTTTTGACCAATAATCCTTTTGTTTAAACAAAGATAATTAGAAAAAAAAACAATCTTAAAAATATAAGTAAACACCTACCTAAGCGATAAAATATCCAAGTATCCAATTAATTACCTCTCAGATAAATTCTATAGCCCGCTGACGTTATCGATATTCTACTATACCTACAAACTCTTAGTCTGGAGTCCTGCTAATCCCTCAGGAGTCGAGAGTGACGACAGTTACTCTATTTGTTTCTTTGTTGTACAGTCGATTGCGAAAATTGTGATAGCATGGTGGATGTTGTCGTAAAACGTAGTTACAAACTTGTTATGAGCTTCGTTCGACGAGGAAAGATGCCACAACAGTTACGCCTATAAAGTATGGGAATTTTAGTAATAAATATTTGTAAACCTTGAATTTATTGGGGTTTGGAAAGTGTGGGTTGCTGGTGAAGTCGCAGGCACGACCTTTCTACTTTTTCTGGGGTTGGTCTAGCATCGTCAAAAATCTTGGCGCTGCGGATTTGTAACCGGCTGTCCCATCAAATAAGTCTTTGAAAGGTTAGATCAACAAAAAAAAATTATTTTTTTTTGGAAACAGATATTTGAGTATTTGAGTTCATAATAAGACGAAGTTTTAAAATATGGCTACATAAGCCATTTTGTTCCCATAAAAACACCACCTTGCCTTTTTTCGAGGAAGGGATTTATATAATGTCATAATGACTGCCGGCAGCAGTATTTTCTCCGCAAAATAAATTAATCATAAATATTACTTGATTCTCTAGAATCCTTCATCCAGAAGCCTTGGACGTTTGTAGGCTAAAATTCTATCAACAATGACAGTTCACCCTACGGAAGGTAGATTCTATGAATAATGACAATCACTCTACGGTCGGTACTAGGAACTCATACAGTGGTCGCAACTCTCGACAGTTCGCTTCTTCCTAATCCAGTGAGATTCACCGGTCCCAATAACTGTCATCCATCCTAAATATCGCCACTGAAATGTACCTGTACGGTGTCCATATGGACTGAAAGATATTAGGAATATATTCGAATACTACTACGACTAGGATTATTCGAAAGTGTCTATTCAATTATTGAGAATATTAGCCTACTATTATTTGACTTTGCACAGCTGTGGGAAAATAACATAACATAACATAACATCACGCCTTGTTTCCCCGAAGGGTTGGGCAGAGGTGTACCTGTAGTAGATACACCTACATTTCGCCAGTTATGCTTAAGTCCCATGTAATAGGGGGCGAGCCTATTGCCATCAACCGGGCACAAATCCAGACTCCGGGCTGCTACTGAGAAATTCCAGATAGAAAAACCCAATAACACTATGCCCGACCCGGGAATCGAACCCAGGACCTCATGGTCAGCAGTAGCGCTTGCGACCACTAGACCAACGAGGCAGTTTTGGGAAAATAAGGGCTAATAAAAAAAAAAGTAGTCGCATATGATGTGTAACATCTGACATCTTGGCTGACAGTACCAACCTCTCGGAAAATGGGTTGGTAAAATCTGACGGCCAACTCTAGAAGTGCGCGTGCTCATATTCACATTCACACACCCCTACTCTCACTCACACATTTGCATGCTTCTTGTCTAGTTTTAATTTTCTCTTTTTATTTTAAACCGCCTGTTTTTATAACACTTAAAACAAGTAATCTTATGTTATTATTTTAAGTTTTGGAAGAGCGGAGTCTCCTAACACAGGCTTTTTTGCTTAAAAGGAGACTCCAATCACTAGTTGTTAAATTTTACTTGTATAATTAATAAAACATTTTTCATTTCATTTTCATTTCATTCATTGGTCAAATCAAGCGCGCGCTTCGTCGGCTTCCTGTTACACATTTCCGTAAACCTCATTGGCCTGGTTGTCATGACTAGGACATAATAGAATCAGGCTAGATGTCTCTATAAAATACAATAGACGTGGATATATTTAGTAACCTGTTCCGCTTAGCTATTTCTAAAGCGCCTTAAAAAGTCCTGAAAGAAATCGACACGTGTTTCACCTCTCAACGAGGCATCCTTAGGATGACGATTGACTTGTCCCAAACCCGAACACGGCGTGTTGCCACACCGAACGCTGAACGCAGAGTGAGGGGGGGTGGTTACGGGTCTTTAGAAATAGCTAAGCGGAACAGGTTACTAAATATAACAACGTCTATTGTATTTTATAATGGATTTCTACAAGGGCACGCCTGAATTAATTAACTATCTTCTAGATGTCTCTGTTAATATGGAGACTTGTGATTAGACATGCCTTACGAAGGGCAAGATTCAGGCTAGCTCTTGTTAAGTTCCCCCATTTAAAAGTGTAAGAAAATTGTGACGTTCATCTCTTGTAAAGAACATAGGTATCACTAAAAGGCTCCTCATTCGTTCATTTAACAACAGAACAACAATACCTGCGAACAAAACAACTTTTAACAGAAACAGAGAGTACTTTATCAGTGGCTTAAGAAAATTCAAAATAAAAAGCAGATACAAACAAACTCAATGAACGCCTTACTTGGCTCGTTCTTACATGCAGAATCCTTTGCGTCAATGAAGTTTATTGGAGTAGTTTTAGTGGAAATGTTTTTATTGAAAACTGGTTTTCTGTAGATTTTGCTTTTTTATGCGAACGAAGCGGGGGAAGCTTTGAACGTGAATATGCTCTGATTTGAATAAGTTTTTGAAAACATATAGCATGAAGAATTTCCATCGAATTAATTACTGGTTTCTCTTCAAAACCTTGTACAATTATGTGAAATTTTCACGAACGTATCACTTTTATGCAAGAAATAACACTCGCTCGTGCAACAACGAAACCCAGCACTAGCATGCAAGTACCTTTCAAACTGTAACAACCGTCCGCTTTAAGTGACAGTTAGTGTAATCGAGTATAATGTTACGTAGTTATTTAATACGGGAGGTGAAAGCTTACACCTGGTGACAACGCGGACAAAAACACAGCAGGCGACGCCGCGGTATGAGTGACGTTAATGAGATGTGCGCGCCAATTTGTTTATGCGCTCGCTTGCATACGAAATAGGGACTATGAAAAGTTGTGGCACATCCCTTGTCGTGAGAGTAAAAGTAATGAAGTCAACTGTGGGGTGTAGAGGAGGCGGATGACTAGATTTTTGATGAGGAAATCTACAGTGAAAAGAAAAAACCGGCCAAGAGCGTATCGGACCACGCACAATGAAGGGTTTCGTAGTTGGGATGAATTTATCCCAAGAAAAAACTTAACATTGTAGTTGAAAAACATATTCCCCCATAGATTACAACTGCAAATGTAAGTTTGTACACACAATATTGAGTGATTTACCATGTTATTTTAAGACCATAGACTTCTTATAGGTTTTCCTGTAATCTATAAGTATAGAACTATTTCTTGTATATAAAAAAAATATTAGATAAGGATGGTAAATTTTCATCTACTTAAGTATCTAGAAGAATTTATTTTTAAATTATAAAAAAAATTGGGATCCTCAAAACAAGCTTTTATTTGCTATGTAAACACAGTACAACTTTCCAAAACTTTTTTATTTGTCCCCGTAAGGTGACCCCATATTCAAACTTAATTTATTTTCGTTACACGTTCGATCCACTCTCGTTTATTTCGTTTGGGTTACAGAAATTGAAATATGTACCATTTCAACTTAATCGGTCCATTAGATTCGGAGCAAATTGGCTGTGACAGACGGACAGACAGACACGAGTGATCATATAAGGGTTCCGTTTTTCCTTTTGAGGTACGGAACCCTAAAAAAAAAGAAGAAAAAATGACGATGCTAATAATTATAATAGAAATGTAGATAGATGGCAAATAAGCAAGCAGCTATAATTATCGTAACAAAAACTATTATAAAATACAATAGACGTGGATATATTTAGTAACTTGTTCCGCTTAGCTATTTCTAAAGAGCCATAAAAAACTCCTGAAAGAAATCGACACGTGTTTCACCTCTCAACGAGGCATCCTCAGGATGACGATGGACTTGTTGCAAACTCGAACACGGCGTGTTGCCACACCAAGCGCTGAGTGCAGACTGAGCCTTATCGCATAAAACTATTATTACCAGCAACTAAACCATGCAAAGAATAAAGTCCCCATTAAAGACCTACATTTAACATAAGCCCACAATTTTACGGATGGTTCACACAATAAGGAGTGCATATCACAATTAGAGCTGTAAGTCAACTAGCTGTCATGAGCCGTTATTTCCATGTCACGTAGTACCGTAACGAGCAAGGAAGGGCATCGGACGGTACTATTCTGTGATTTACGAGCAGTACTGAAGTTAAACGGGTTGTCTGTTACTGTCTTGTGTGGTCCAATGAAAGTGGTGGTACTGGATTTGAAGATATAATTAGTAGGAGGACAAACGTTGATGGATTTGACTATGGTCTGACCAATATGTGTTCCGAATTGAATGAAAGATATACGAATTGTGGTCGTATAGTAATGGAGGCGACAGGCAATTTGAGATCATACGTATAGGAGTCTAATAAAATTAATTCCAACGAGAGATCGTTATATTTTATAGCCACCATCTTTCTTTTCATATAATTCAGTAAAACATGATATTCGAAAAATACACCGTTGACCATACTATATCTAGCACGATGTAAAATACAATCCAGATTTAAGTTGCAGCACTAAAGTTTTTGCACGTTCGGACAGCAAGGTAACCGAGTTAGTCGTGATGGACATGGATACGGCAGCGGTGGCGGTGTATTCGAATTCAATTAACGTTGCGTATCAGCATAGGATTCCTGAATAAGGCCGCGGCCAGCTGTCAGTCCCCGTTCAAGATCATGGACTCTCCGGCGGGATTATGTATGTGCCACGAATGACAATCAGTTGCACCGCATAAGTTTCCAACAAAATGGAACTTTTAACTGTATTTGAAATTGAAATTACGGATTGTTTACTCAGAGACTCAGTTTTGAATTTCAACGGTACTTTTGTACGTAAATATTCGAAATATACGACCTTTTCTGTGTGAACTGCGTCGCTTATTACAATAGAATAACTGTTAATAGGTTACTATGAGAGTTATTGACGTAGTTAAGTCTAGCGAATACCAAGTAATCTACTTATCAAGCTTAGCTGCTTATCAAGTTACCGAGTAATTAACTTGCGAAAAAAATTGCAAAAAGCCACGCTCATCGCTCCCCGAGAACAGAGGCTCACATGAAATTTTATAATAAAATTATTTCTTACGATTTTCCTCATTCTGTACGAGCCTGTAAGTGCGTAATGAAGCGGACGGGTCCTGGGAGGGCAGTACAAGGAGTCAGTGATGCGATCAGCTCACCGCATCAGGAATCAATTAGGAACGGCTGGCGGGTACGACGTGCCTACCGCATGAATTATTGACGACGCTACCGCTCGTACACGCGAGCTAGTTATACTAGCGGTACTCGATTACAAGTCGCCATCTTGTTTACAATGCAATTTGGTATTAAGTAGATTAGGTTAAGTGTATTCTGGATTAGATATGCACATTGTGACTGAAATATAGTTACTGGTATTACTCAATTAATCATGTTAAATTTGTGAAAATCTGTCAGTTTGTTTCTGTCTGAATCAAAAAGTGCTGAAATTTTTGGGCGGTTGGTGAAGATAAATAGAGTGATACATTTTCTAGTTTGATTCGACAAAGTTTCGGAGGCGCAGCGTCCAGTTTAACAATAGCCATCTAGCGGGCGATTAGCGAGTAAACTAGATTTCCTTGTCAGATTATACTGTCCGTCATAGGTAGTACCACACGTAGCGGGAATTTAGCTCAGGTGTGCACCGAATTATAGAGAAATCTGCTTATTTTGTTCACGTATTTTGGGTGAATTTTAAAGTACCTGACATGTTTCTCGTAATTTTTGGTAGATGAGGTTGTTGGTAATGTTATGTACCAAAGATACATTAATCTAATTTTGGTAGGTAATGAGCTCACTGCAAATTTTCGTTTTATAAAAATTAATCTGCCTAGCCTTTTCCCAACTATGTTGGGGTCGGCTTCCAGTCTAACCGGATGCAGCTGAATACCAGTATTTTAAATGGAGCGACTGTCTATCTGACCTCCACAACCTAGTAACTGGGTAATACGATACACATTGGTAAGACTGGTTGTCAGACTTACGGGCTTCTGACGACCCGTAACAACTGTCAAAGATCCACGAATGACAGCAGGGACCAACGGCTTAATGTGCTTTCCGAGGCCCTGAGGAGTCTCGGTATGTAAAGATGGTCACCCATCCACGGACCAACCCTGGCAAGCGTGGCTTAACCTGATGGATCGACCCGTGCGGCTGTTATTACTGAGCCACCAGCTCCTTAAAGATTCGTTTCCATGTATGGAAAATATACATCCGCGTAGTACACACGAAGTAAATATATCAGTTTTTTAGGTACAGCTTTTTATTACGTAATTAAATTGTTGAGTTTTCCCAAAAAGAAAATTCTCTTTTGATTAAATGTTTCATTGCCAGTTTTAGTGAAATGTGGGTGTAACATAGGTAGGAGGTACACCTCTGCCTATCTCTTATGGGATAACTGGCGTGATGTTATGTTATGTGTGACAGTTTTAATTAGGTATTTTAAGTACTTATACGAAAACTGCTACTTACAAAAGTAACTTAAAAAATAAAAAACCCGCAACTGCGTAAAAAGTGAACTTTAAAAACCGGCCAAGTGCATGTCGGACCACGCACAATGTAGGGTTCCGTAGTTGGGATGAATTTATCCCAAGAACAAACTTAACTTTGTAGTTGAAAAAAAAAATCTTTCATACGGAATGTATGGGAAAACATGTTTTTACAACCGCAAATCTAAGTTGGTCGATTATTACTCGTTAACTTGTAAAGCCTACTCAGCTGTGATAGTTTTTCTTTTAAATTCGTTATATAAGCTACTGCCGTGAATTTTTTCACATACCTAAAACCAACCATTTAGCTGGCAGGGGGGACACTTGACTCCAACAAAAATTTGCACTTTAAAGCTTAATATTGCGCAAACGAATCTCTGAATTAAAAATGGTTTTAACACACTCTCAATGTTTTTGAAAGACCTTTCCAACGATATCCCACAACAAGGGAAAGAAAAAAAAAAACATCCCCACTTTACGTGTGGGGGAAAACACAAAAAAAAATATTTTTCATAATTTTATTTTACTTCTTTGTCGGCATGATTAATATGTATACCCATGTCAAATTACAACTTTCTAGTACTAACAGTTTTGGAGCTAGATCGCGGACAGACAGACAGACAGACGGACATGACGAAACTATAAGGGTTCCTTGTTTACTACGGAACCCTAAAAAGTTAAAAACAAGATGACCTATTTCTGTCTCCAATAACACTTTTAATACTACCTATAAACAATCTCATGCAGTTGGAGGCATCTTAAATGTAACAACAAAGACCTTATTGCCTCAAAGACCTGATGATTTTCAAAGCCCTATTCAATGATACATTTGACATAATTCGTCGATTTTCATATTTATCATTTTCACAATGTGGCGTCTGGTTGTCGTTATATTAAATTTTCTTTAGTGACACTCACAAGACAAATCAATTGAAGTAAGAATCATCAAAATCGGTCCACGCGTTTGGTCTCTAGAGCGCCACAAAGGGTCAAACATACACAGATACATACATATAGAGGTTGATAAACACATTACCCTTCTTTGCGTCGCGCAGTCGGGTAAAAGGGCTCTTTGTGTTCATTCAACAAAACATAATGGGTTTAAATACTCTTGCGTTCATTAAACCCAGAAGATATATCGGTTTTTGTTAAGCGAAATTATCTCTGTTTTGCATAGTTTAATTTACAAGTCGGTAAAAGTGAAACATTATATTCTTGGTAGATGTCACGAAAGTGCAATGAACATAGTTAGGTATCGTATCGTCTGCTCTCGAATTGCTCTTTCCATTATTATCCGCTCAAGTCTGGCTGTAGAAAAAGCAGTCAAGTGCGATTTAATCATGAGCGAATGTGTTCGTTATATTTTCATCCATTACATTAAACCTTTATTGCATTTTCTATAAGAATAACATTTATTTTTCATGAAATTGTTTTCTTTAAAGATATTACTTAAGTGTTTTTCATTTTAAAAAGATTTCTTTAATAAAACTAATCGTAACTTGAAAATCATCATTTTCAATCTGACAACGTAGATACGTTGTCAGATTGAAAATGATGTTTAGTTAGGTACCTACCTATAAGAATCGTATACACGTACCAAAAAATTACACATTTATAACGTGTATTTTATTGTTCAAATGGATTAAGTGTGTATCAGTAGGTAATATTTTCATGGTGTGTTTATGTAAATATCCCAAATATTAGACGTTTCTTAAGGCAACACTAGCCGACTTTTAATGATTTTATACTGAAGATCACGTCTACACGAGTAGTGTAAATGATATGGAAAATATATATGTTAAATAAAAGCATTTTTTAAATAACTTAATCTGTAAATATTTTAAATTATGTTTTTAAATTGCATGTAATTAATTTGTAAAGTTATATCTAACGCGGATAAAAACTGAGAATCACGCAAAAACTATCAAGTTTATTTTTCTGAAACCTTCACCATTTTAAAGATAATTTAATTATCTATCTTTCAGTATACGTGTTTTATTAAAATATTTGTTTTATGTTTAATAAATTAATAATGCGTCTAATTCAGGACAGCGCTCCTTAATGGGCGAGTTCTATTACTGGCTGGACGTACGACGCGTTGCGTGAGCTCAACACACAACACGCAAGCTAACCACTCCAGGCCACTGGCATATATCTGCGTCTTAAGACGCAAGCGGAACCCTAAGTAACATGAGTCGCCAAAGTTTAATTTTTATTGCGGGCATGCAACTACTCTCGCTTTATTCAGCAGACAAATAAATAAGTAGATTACTAACTCCAAGTAGATATACTTCGTTTTAATGTAGATAGAAGCAGTTGAGATAGTAATATCGAGATGCGTTTTAGTCTCGTAGTCTCATTACAATCCACCCACAATGTCTTAGAAAATGTCTGTAATAGACATACAAAGCAAGTGCTTTTTATTCTATTATACAGACCTGGGGTAACCTTTTCGTTATTAACTCACAAAAAGCCCTTAAACTTATAGTATTCAAAAAAAAAACAGTGGCACTCCGGGAGTGCCGACAGAAGTGAAAACTTAAACAAGATCGCCTTGGTGGAAGAAAAATACTTTATAGAACATTGGTCCGTAACCTTTTTTAAATAAAGAGCACGATCGCGTTTACAAAAAAAAAAACTTCCGTAACCTTTAAAGTAAAAATACTTGCAAAAAACATTGATCCGTAACTTAATATAAATAAAGAGAACAATCGCGTTTACAAAAATTAAGTGTCGGTAACGGTGTCGCGAGTTCAATTGTTTTTTCCCATCTCATAAATGCCAAACGCGCCTAAAAAAGTTTTCACTTCAAAAACCTTAAACTCCAATCAGTGAGAAAACATCACAAAAAATTGTTCACTTTGATTAAAGGTTCCAAGCCAAAAATCAAGCCATTAACGTCACTATTGATATGGAGATCATATTTCTCTTATTGCAATACAAAATAATAATTTCCCCTTCCAAAGCAATACTATCAAGCAAAGCTCGTTATGATGTCACAACAAACATTGTAATGACAGGAATCGAGACACTCAAAACTGTCGTGAAGAGGAGATTACATCAGGATCTAATTGTTTGCTGGCCGTGACCTTGCACGGAGGAACACTCATTATTTTAATACCACAAGAGCTTATACACAGCTATTATTGTCAGTAGTTTACATATTTTAACGTTCATTGAAAAATAGGTGGTGATTAAGTGCGATGTGGAAGGTGACTTTACATGTTAAGTATTTGTAATAACAGAACATAATAACATAACGCCTGTATTTCTCGAAAGGTTGGGCAGAGGTGTACTTATAGTACACCCACATTTCGCCAGTTACGTTTGAGTTCCATGTAATAGGGGGCGAGCCTATTGCCATCAACCGGGTACAAATCCAGACTCCGGGACTGATAAATTCCAGATGGAAAAACTCAATAACACTTTGTCCGACCCGGGAATCGAACCTAGGACCTTAATTAATGTTAAGGTTACGCTTTCCGGTCATTCTTCCATACAAACGTAGTTCGGTGATTACTCGTATGTTTGACGGTGTACGTTCATAACTAAAATTTATATCAAAAAGAAAAATGGAAAAAAATAATAATTGGTTTGGAAGTCATGAGCATCGAAACTTCCATATTTCAACACAAAATTTAACTCATCTTTGAGCGTAAATAAATAACTTATAGATAATGAAAACGGAAAAACAAAAATCGCATATGCATAGATAATTTATTCAAAAGTTCAAATAATTTTATTTTTAGTAGATACATCCAGTAGCTTTTTCTTAATATCTAAACGCCCAAAGGTCTGTTCATGAAATTTTACCCGCTCGTTTTCGTTATAAATCATCGTGCATTTTACTAAATAAATAAATAACTTAATTTAATAGCATGCATATTAAACGCGCCACCAACGAGTAGGGCCAGCCAGTTCTTAAGGAATGTTTATTGACATATTATTTAATTTATGAAACAAAGTAACTCAGTCTTTTATTTATAGAGTTATAGAGTCTATCACTAGCTTCTGCCCGCGACTTCCTTCGCGCGAAAATCGTAAGACTTATATATGTATAAACGTACTAAAATATTAGCCACATTTTATAAAACTTTGTACTACATTTGTTGTTTTAGTCTCAGCAGCCAAAATATAAAAAATAATTATTAGTCTTTCTGACTAGACTTATAGGGAATGTTCATACACAATTTGAATAGAATCTATCCAGTAAGTGGTATTTGCGTGATGCTGGAACATATATTCAAACAAACAGACAAAACTTAATGAACCTGTATTTTCGGCCAAGCGTTCATAGCGCTTTTTTTTTTCAAAAATATTTAAGGTATAGTTTTTGATTACGCTACGATTTCATTGTGTGTTTAGATAATATTTATGAATAAAAAATAAATGCCTAGTTTTAGAAAATGCACAAATATTACTTTAACACGTATTTTCTTATTAGTAATCGCTCTCTTTTTCCTTTGTAAAAGCACTTTGTACTGCTTCGATAAATAGTTATTTTTCCAATAATTTTCCAAAACAGTATTTTATTTTATTTCTGTATATTTTTTTTATATAAAATACGCAACAAACTGTAAAGCAAATACAGATATTTAATTTAAATCTCCGGTCCATAACACACTGTGTATTTTTGATCAAAAGTGTACTGTTGATCAAAGATTGGAATGGTAAGTTCAGCTAAATTTTATAAAAAATTGTGCTGTTGATAAACGAGCAATTTTTTTTTCGCAATGAACAATATAATTGATTTGAATATTTTGGTCTGTTTTTGTAAAGACATTTGTATGCTCGGATTTGGCTTATGGATTTTTTTTTTGTTAGAAACTGATACACATTAATGATTTGATTTGTGTTATTACAAAAAAACAGAAAGGAATAGATTGATTTATTTAAAAAGTAAACAATACAACTTTCATGATTTTGCTCAAAAATAACAAAACTATGGCCTCTTTTAATCATCAACGTAATTTCAACCGAAAGACGTCCACTGCTTGACTATGTCAAGTAATCAATCTGCCTAGCCTTTTCCCAACTATGTTGGGGTCAGTTTCCAGTCTAACCGGATGCAGCTGAATACCAGTATTATACATGGAGCAACTGCCTATCTGACCTCCACAACCCAGTGACTGGGTAATACTTGGTAAGACAGGTTGTCAGACTTTCGGGTTTCTGACGACCCGTAGCGACTGTCAAGGATTCACAAATGACAACCGGGACCAACGGCTTAACGTGCTTTCCGAGACACGGAGGAGTCTCGGTATGTAAAGATGGTCACCCATCTACGGACCAACTCTGGCAAGCTAAGCTTAACCTGATGGATTGATCCGTGCGGCTGTTATTACTTAGCCAGTAGGGACTGTCAGTAGGGACTGGTCATCTCTTAGTTGCCACGGCTTATTTTAATTTAATTTGTTTTATTTTTTATTACGGACGCTTTTAACGTTCTGCATTGTTCTCACATGTATAACTTCAACATGAATGATGTAACCAATATTTTGTAACCAAATTGTGATTTAAAAGAGTGTCCGCGGATTTTCTTGCCTGTTCTTCTCCATAGGTACCTACTACGCTTTGTAATGGGCAACTAGCTTCATCTTTCTGACTGACCGACCCCTTGACAATTCAAAAGTGCCTGTAATTATTTTATTTAAAATAAATGCTTTGAGTTTGAGTTTGCCACAAGCTTCTTTTAATACTATTCAAATACAATACATTACCGAAACGCAACTCACACTACACGTAAGCCTAAAATATCTGTATCTATTACGTATGTTAATATTTCATCATTCAATTATCGGACTGCACCGTACGACTGCAGGCATCTATCAAATAATATTTTAGTTAGTACATTTCGTTCGTCAATATTCAAATTCGACGTATTCATTAGGCATTCATTTTGATAGATGAATAACGGACTAAATGCCTATTATTAGCTTCGAGCTTTTTATAATGCATGCCATTTATACTTCTATTATTGACGGGAATTTGAATAATAGTTGTTATTTGCTGTAATGATGTCTGGTTTATGTAATTAACTGTAGTTTAGTATTGTTATATAACTTGTTGTTGATAAAGGATAATTGCTATGTTTTGATTGTCATTTATTTGTCTTGGTTTATAGATCGATTGATAATAGTTTTATTGTTTGTTTTTACGATGAATTTTTATTAAAATTATATTGATTTCAATTTTTTATTTTCATACAAGTACAATTTTAATCTTATGGGGTTTGAATTAAAATCTTTGAAAATATGTTACCTATAGACAAAAATTATCAATTTTTACATACATATAAAAAAATACCATATTCATAAAAAGACAACCCAGCCCAACACGCTCAATTCAACCACTTAATTAAAAATTAATTCATTTTCCCCACAATTTTTCCAGCTAACTAGAGACAAGCTATTTTAATTAACCCTGCTATAGCAACATGTGACATGTTGTAACAAGTCGGAAGTGCAAGTTGGTCGGGTACTTTGATCCTTGGTCGTGAGGTGTGCCAGCGTCGTGCCAGCATCGTGCCTGCGCATAGTAATCCATCTCGCTAGACAAACCCGCGACTAATATCTACGAGAACTTATGGATGTGGTGTGCTCGGGAGATTTTAGACGCGTTTTCGGCTCTCATTTGAAGATGGATTTTGGGTTTTGTGAAAAAGCGGTAGTGAAGGGTTATTGGATTTTGTTGATTGTGTATATAGCTTGTCTGTAAAATGTAGACAAATGATAAGGTATAAGATATTATTTTTTGTAAAACATGAGTAATAAAATAATCAACAGATAAAATAAAATAGATAATAATGAAGATGATGTTGGCTGGAATTACGATGAATCTAGTCTAGTTTACTAGCGTGTATTATCACACTGCAGAGTCAAGCGAAGTCCTTCCTCTCCCTTATCCACACAATTCCGTCTTTTGTTAGTCAGTCCTTGCGGTAGTCATCAAAGTTCGTGTAAATAAATAAAAAACTATTAAAGTAAAATTTTTGACAAAATATAGTTGACTACTGAAAAGGTGAAGAGTGCTATTTTGAAAACTATAATTTTGTATTGTTTTTGGTTTTGCAAAAGTAAAGAGTTATAAGTCCTTTTAATTCATGCACATGTTTCTATTGAATTACAATATCTATGATCACATTCCACAAGTGAAACATTCTTTATAGAAAGAAAACTGAAAGCCTACTCATCAATAATTTACAAGACCTGTAACAACCTATTACTTAACTACTCTATAATTTTGTTCGTCATTAGGTATTGGTCGGCTTGTATGACTACAGGAAATTATAGAGTATCATTCTTACTGTACTTCGATGTTTTCCATTTTTTGAAGTGAAAGAAGTTGGGCATTTTTGAGATGGGACATTGGTTTCGCGACACTGTGACGACACCTCATTTTTGTAAACGCGATTGTGCTCTTTATTTATATTAAGTTACGGATCAATGTTCTATGCAAGTATTTTTACTTTAAAGGTTTCGGAAGTATTTTTTTTTTGTTAACGCGATTGTGCTCTTTATTTATATTGCGTTACGGACCAATGTTCTATAAAAGTAGTTTTCTTCCACCAAGGCGATCTTGTTCAAGTTTTCACTTCTGTTGGCAATCCCGGAGTGCCACTGCTTTTTTTTTTTCAACTACTGTTTATAATATTTTCAGTACTTCAAAGTTTTGATTCGTTTTTATCATCTATGTACTGACGTAGTGCTGTGATACACTTTCCCATATGATATGCCTTTAATCCAATGTGCATCAATTTTAGTTTCTGAGAAACGTTGTGCACCACATCAATAGATGTAAAGTAGAGAAGTTAGCTGTTAAGGCGAAAGCGTTAGGATAGCACGAGAAATTAAAATTTTCTTACGTTTTTTGCAATTTGCAGGTTAGTATTAGGTTGCATGTTGATCTAAATATGATTCGCGGCCGTAAACAAATATTTATTTATTAATAAAACTGTAATCGTAAATATCATAAATACAACTCCCTAAATTAAAATTAGAGCTACCTTAGTGCATCCCCCTTTAGCAAATTTACTACCAACCTAAATTTTCCGTTTAATCAAATCACAACTGTCATTTTTTGACAGTTGTATGAAATAGACATAACACGGCAAACGTAGGGTTCCATATTAGACTGGCAGAATAGTCGAAATTGGCTTGGCTTGCCATTTAATAAAAATAGAATAGAATAGAACTTCCTTGACAGTACAATAGATTACAAAGCGTTAGTAGTCTCTTGATAATTACCCTTTTTTAAAGTCGATAAATATCAATGCATTTAACTTCTCAATCAGCCTGAAATCAAATAAAAGTAACCCTTTCGCTAATCGAAGGCACAATTAACATTCTATGTTATATTTGAACGATCGAAAACAAATGAGCTATAATCAAACCTTACATCGAACGATTTAAATCGAATACATATTAAAAGCAGAGCTCAAGCGGCTCGTTTATTCAAATTGTTTATGGAATTAGCAAAGAAAACCAGCGGAAAATTACATTATGGTGATAATCACTTAGGTACATATGAACAGTTTTATTAGCAGCCGCGGTTTTCTGTATCGGCTATACTAACAATAAAGGAGATTTTTTACAATTTCCCTTTTCTTTTTCCGTTCATTGTAGTCGATTTTCATTAAGAGTTTACTCTGTAAGGTTTTAATTGTTATGAGAAGTGGTATTCTGTGCACTTTTGTTTAGATTTTAATACCAATTAGGCTTTCTAATATTCCCAAAAGTAATCTTTTCATTAGTAAAACATTGTAGAATAAAAAATAAAGTAGGCCTTATAAGTATTTATACTGGCATAGCAAGCAGTTCCTGGCAGCCAGCAACAACGGTTTTTCCTACATTCAGTATTCCAAATTCGAATATTCAAAAACTGCAACAGTGCGCTAAGCTGTGTCAGTGGCGTTTTATTTACTACATTTTGTACTCCAGTGATGCGACGGCCCACGTGTTTGACATAACAGACATGTCTATAGCTGTGTCGCTCACTCGCTCCACAAACCTCGTAGTTAGGAAAAAGAAAACGTTTCACAACGACTCTCTTTTCCAAAGTGCTTTGCGGGCGCAAGTTGCCTACTTAGATGGGCACCAACACATCGAGACTACCCTCAGTTTATGTAATCCGAAGCGACACCGCACCGACTCCGACACTATGAATATGCGGGACTCCGATAACTTATCTCCGATTCTTTGAATTATGTACCTACGTAGGAAATCGCCTCATAATATATTGGTGTTTGAGATTGAAGTCGACTGTGAAATATGGCTTATTGGTAAAGTTTTATTGTACTTGTCACAGGTGCGATGTTCCGATGTTTTAGTTTAGTTTTACCGTTTACACTGTTTATAGATTGAGTTTGGAGTTACGCGACAGATATTTCAGAGTTTTACGCCTTCGTATGTGTGCTTACATGTTATGCTGAAATAGAAATCGTAGGTAGACATTATGTTTGCATGGCGTGAGACTCCCCTATTGCGATAAAAGTTAGTATCAATTCGACCCAGAAAAGATAAAAAGTAATCCACATATTAGATTATCGCATCAACCCTCTATACCTACCTTGTATTTCGTTTTCCATATTACTTTTATATCAAAGTTGAGCGAGTTCCCAAATTGCGTTCAAAAGTATGTTTTATAAGGTGTTACACAGAATACAAGCCGCGATATTTTCAATTTCACGAAACAATTATTCCGCCATGTCATCAATCGGATTCCCGCTTTGATTGCGCGGCAAATTCGTTTTGTTTGGACACAAAAATTGCAATATAAAGAGCTGCCACATCATTCCCTTTTGGGTTAACGTAGATTGCTTCCAAAATGTAATATTGTTTGCAATTCATTTTGAACAGGCGATTGCCCACTTTTATTCCATTTATTTTTTTGATTCCGATACTAACTTAATATTTAACGCGGATCGCAAAATAGATCTGTGAAAAACTGTGGAATTGAATTCATATAATTTAATTGAACAGAAAATCTCAAGGAGGAAATTGTAAAGAAAGTTGCGGAAGGCGCGAGTGGGGAAGTGCCCTGGGCACAATATAATACTTGAGATAGAACAAATGCAAGAGCACCTTGTTGCGCCGACTTCTTTGTACGAGCGTCAATAATAACACTTCCCCTTACTTTACAATAAAAAGAAAACTTTTTACACGTTTATATTAAGAATTTCAAGAGATCTTATTACGGAGCAAGCGGGGGAACACGACTTATTAACACTTCTGATATGTGACAGAGAGGGATTAAATTAGCATATTATTGACTTCTCGAGATTAGCGACTGTACTCTGAGAAAAGAAAGTTACTTTTTTCAGAAAAAGTGAATACAAATCCTCATCTCAGAATCGGAGAAGGCTGCGACGGGCTCTCGTCTTACATAGCGACGTAATCAGACTGCAGCCTCGAGCTAATCTTGATGTACTATTCCTAGGCTCGGCTATGTTCGTGTTATTGTACTCTTTTCACGTTCGTGTTATTACCAACCTCGGCTGCGTAAGTACTTGTGAATATTTAGATAATACCGTTTGCGAGCACGGTTGATATTTATTTAATTATACGAAGAATTTCTGTTTTACATAATGGCGTTGTGACTTAAAAACACAGTTTTTTACCTCGTCGGATATTGCGAAAACTTTACAAAGTTGTCTGTGTAGTTGTCAGCGTCTAAATCATAAATAAAACGCGGGCGTTTAAAGCGGATGAAGTTTAAAGGACTTAGCGGGATGAAAGTTAAAAAGCGCTGCAATTCATGCAGCGCAGGTGACCAGCGGTTTATCAGCGCGACGCAGCCGGCGAGTGGCGCAGGCGGCGCGGCAGCGGCGGGGCGGGTGCGGGGCGGCGGCAGGGCGGGTGCGGGGCGGCGACGTCGGGGCTGCGGCCGGACACCACACACCTATCGCGAGAGGGACCTGCGACGCCGCGCCGCGGATAATCGCCTCATTTATAAAGTTTAGCGGGACAAAGCTGCGCGAGTTTTTGATTGAAAACAAACTTAGAAGGGACAGCCTCATTTGAATAAGTATTCTGCGAATAAAGTGTGGCTTTATGTTTTCCTTTAGGTGTTTTTTTTTCCTTTGTTATGCAAAACATTGTTCCACCTTGTTTAGGTACTACAACACGCTTTATTTTTGAGTGAAAGACTCTTTTGAAGTTAAGCTTTCCTGTATAAATTATTTTATTTTCACTGTATTGTTCTAAAGAGAACCTTTTGAAACTTTAATGGTCGTTGCGACTCTTCATCTTGGAATCTCAGTTTATCATTGTTGGCCGGTGGAATAATTCTAACTCGTTGTGCAACAATGGAGCGGTGCAGGAAAACGTTATATTAAAAAGAAAGGACTATCTGTCAGTATAAATAAAAAGAATCGCTGAATACGCTTCCTCAGTGAGTACAATTAGGCGGGTACCTACTTGTTATGATACTTTTCCACCAGGGATGTGTTCCTCGCACAGCACTCCCTAGCGATGTGTGTGAAACCCACCGATAGAATTGCTTAATTTATTTTCATAAAGATGAACTATTGCTTTGCTTAGGTAGTTCTTTTTTAGGGTTCCGTTGCCAAATGGCAAAAAACGGAACCCTTATAGATTCGTCATGTCTGTCTGTCTGTCTGTCCGTCCGTATGTCACAGTCATTTTTTTCCGAAACTATAAGAGCTATGCTGTTGAAACTAGGTGAGTAGATGTATTCTGTGAACTGTATTAAGATTTTCACACAAAAATAGAAAAAAAAAACAAATAATTTTTGGGTACCCCATACTTAGAACTGAAACTCAAAAAATTTTTTTTCATCATACCCATACGTGTGGGGTGTTTATGGATAGGTCTTTAAAAATGATACTGAGGTTTCTAATATAATTCTTTTCTATTTGCGCGAGAGACACATCAAAATTGGTAAAATGTGTGTTCCCCCCTGTACCTTCTAAAATAAGAGAATGATAAAACTAAAAAAAATATAATGATGTACATTACCATGTAAACTTCCACCGAAAATTGGTTTGAACGAGATCTAGCAAGTGGTTTTTTAATACGTCATAAATCGTAAACCGCAATTTACCTTTCATTCAACGTTACTTGCTGCTACGGAATCCTTCATGGGCGAGTCCGACTCGCACTTGGCCGCTTTTTTTGAAATCTCTTGTAACAAACTAAGTATAGAACAACTTAAAAAAGTTAGTGATCAACTTAATATTAAGTTGGTAATATACAACGCCACCAGGTTTTTTGGCTTGTGGCTAAAATCGGAATTAACGCCGCCATCTTGTTTAGTCAATAAAAATTCTATGACAATTCCATAAAATTAAATGTATACCAACAACGCCCTGTCAATTTAATTCAGGTGCCAAAAGATCTTTGTAGCACTCTACATCAAACTCAAAGCATTTATTTCAATTAAACCATTTGCAGGCACTTTTGAATTGTCAAGGAGTCAGTCAGTCAGAAATATGAAGCTAGTTGCCCATTCCAAAGCGTAGTAGGTACCTATGGAGAAGAACGGGTAAGAAACTTCACGGACAGTCATTTAAATATTTTTTTTTTTTAAATATTGGTTTAATCATTCAAGTTGAAATTATACATGTGAGAACAATGTAGAAAGACGTGAACGGTAAAAGCGTCCGTAATAAAAAATGAATACAATTTTTTTTTTCAAAATATAAAATAAACCATGGCAGCTAAGAGATGACCCCTTTTAATAAACGTTAACGATAAAAAATCAATAGTCCTTTTCTTAGGAAAAAAAATAGTCAATCGCAAGTCGTTTCTTCCTGACAAAATCTTGACAAAAACCTGCTTCGTCCGATTTGTGGGGAGCCGCTAATTATCGTCCCTCCCTCGTATAGTGCTAATCGCGAACACTGGGACATGTTAACTAGCGACACTTGCTAATTCAGACGCGTTGGTGTAACTCTGCCTGATAAACGTCACTGTGATAATTCTGGGGAAGGAAGTTCCTGTTTTTCTCATGTAAGCTGTAATGTATCACAATTGAATTACAGTAAAACAGCATAGTTTTGAGAAAATAGGAACAAAAACTTTATAAAAAAAAACAACCGACCTCAAAAAAAAAAAAACACTACAACGTGAAAAATAACTTTTCAAATTTTGGAAGTTGGTGTTTAAAATTTTCGTTACTTACCACTGACTTCCGAAATTAAAGTTATTTTTCACTTTGTAGTGTATTTTTGGAAGTAGGTTGGTTTTTTTTTTGTAAAATGTTTTTTATTTTTCTGGTATTAGTTGTGGTTCTTACCTGCTATGTAAATAACAGTGACAGGAACTTATTATAACATCATTATTACATCATCCATATAGAATAAGTGGGAAAAATACGTATTATTAAAGCTAACTCAAAAACCAAGCAAACTTAATAAAATTTATATGGAACCACCTCTGAAGTATGACCTACCAAACAAAAAAAATATATTAATATCAATCCATAAGTGGCGGAGCAATCGCGTAACAAACATACAAAAAAAAAAAACAGTCTAATTGAGAACTAATTTTGAAGTCAGTAAAAAAATGGACTAAAACTAAAAGTTGAGTTTTCCAAGCACCTGAAGTAGAGTTTTCAGCGATAATAGAGATTTTTTTATTGAACTATTAATTCTGTGGATCCGTAAAAACTTATTGTACCTAATTTTGGCTATTTCTGTTGTCAGAATGCACATCGTTTCCATTTCAAATGGGTATTTTGAAAGTTTTGTAAACCCCTGAAAGTCACTGTACCATTATTGTCACTGTTTCACTATTTTATTTATTGATAGATATTATTAATAGTTTGTTTTCTGAAGTGGTTTTGCTGAGGTTTTTAAAGCTAAGTCTTGCTATTTTGTCAATAAATCACTGTTTTTATATAAAATAACCCCACAATACTCAGTTTTATAGTTAATTTCAGTTCAAACGCCCGATTTTGTATTAAATTTTCGATAAGTTAAAAAGGGACAACACTAGACCCTCGTCTATACCCACTAACAAGTTACTTACGATCTTTTAAGAAATATTTAATGAACCGCTGGCCGACATTCACGAAGGTAACACAATTAGAAAAATCAATAGGAACCGCCTTATTATTTTATCGAAAGGTTATTCCTTAACTTTTCTATTATTTATTTGTTGTGTTTTGTAAGGGTTGGTAAAAAATATAGTTTTTTCACAAAAAAATATAAAGTCACAAATACTGTCATCAATGTTGTTTGAGTCAACGTGAAGGTAGGTTTAATAAATAAAAAATAGGTGGTACCTAGGTTTACCCTTAATTCTTCTAAGTTCTACTAATTGGTCAGACTTTTGATTGTAGTAGAAGTCAGTTGAATTGAAGTCATGAAACCGGCCAAGTGCGTGTTGGATCACGCACAATGAAGGGTTCTGTAGTTGGGATGAATTTATCCCAAAAACAACAACGTTAACATTATAGTTGAAAAACATGTTTTCACATATATTCCAAATGCAAATGTAAGTTTGTACGCACAATATTGTGAGATTCCATGTTATTTTAAGACCATTATACTTCTTATAGGTTTTTCTGTAATGAGTTAAGAACCATTCGCTGTATTTTTTTCAAAATTTTAGGCTCAGTAGTGTTGGAGATAAGGGGGTGAATGGTCAATTGTCATCTACTATCGTTAAAAGTATTTATTATAAAATTATTAAAAACATATATTTAAGATCCTCACAACAACCCCTTTCGTTTGATATGTCACACGGAACAATTTGCAAAACTTTTTTTTATACATTTTCCTTTTTGCCCCCGAAAAATGACCCTTTATTCAAAATTTATTTATTTACGTTAAACGTCCATGTTTGGGTCACATAAATTCATATGTGTACCAAATTTCAACTAAATTGGTCCAGTAGATTCGGATAAAAATTGGCTGTGCCAGACGGATAGACAGCCAGCTAGACAGCCACACACACACGAGTGATCCTTAAGGGTTCCGTTTTTTCCTATTGATGTACGGAACCCTAAAAACAAGAAGTCATCCGTCAAAAACTAAGTCCGTTTGTTTTATGAATAGTTCGGATGTTGTGATAATGTTGAAGGTGGTCATCTTGACTGTCTCTTACGTCATTATCTTTTTTATTTCACGGACATACTCAACTTCCAAAGACGAAAATAACCACCAACTCCAACGTAAATCAATGAAAGTATCCTTTAACAACACACTTTAACAAATCAATCCTAACAAACTCTTTACCACAACCAGTTGACACACGACATTTTAATTAGGCGTAAAAGCTAATCAAAACAACCAATTAAGGTCACGCCACACCGTTTGAACACGTCAAAAAATCGCGCATATTTCATGACAGCACGTTGTTTCACTAACTAGGACGTTTGATAAAAACTATCCAAAGCTTTTGTCACGTCACCCCTTGAATAATGTTTTATTTGCTCGTAGTGTAGTGTTTAACACTTTTCATAATAGTCCTGACGATTTACGCATCAATAAAATTAAAAAGCGCCGCGGTTTGTGATTGAAGTCCAGTGTGGAGAATGCTGAAAATTATAGCTTCGGTTTTTACGTTTGACATGCAATTGAAATGTGTTTACTGGTGCTTTTGGGAAGTGTTACAACATTCAATGTAGTTAGGGCAACTTTACATTCATATTTGATTGTAGTACCTAGGCGACCGAGCTCTGCTCTGGTGAAAATAGAGAACGCTCATTTAATAGTATAGGATAGAACCTACTAATTCCATACTGCCATGATAGTAGGTACTTACTAATTCCATGATCATTATTCTAATGTCAATAATGTCATGTCATTTTTCATTATCTTGTTCTAAACTTTGGGCGACCGAGCTCTGCTCGGGTGAAAATATGGAGGAAACAAATTTTCCCAGATATAAGACCCAGCTAAATCGATTTTTCGCCCCCGTAAACCCCTATATTGCAACTTTCATCGAAATCGTCAGAGCCGATTTCGAGAACGTGAGTAGAAATCTATTTACAAACAAATAAATATATATATATGCAAATATTGCTCGTTTAATAGTATAGGATTTTAAGGCTGGAAAAATTTAATTAAATATTTGATATTTTCACCTAATGTAGCGAATAAAGACATGAGGTCAATGTCTATGAACAATTTTACAAAAACATGCCCCGTCTGTTATTAAAGAGATACACTACGTAAAAACGAGCTAGCGTGGACGAGGCGTTTTAGCTTAGCTTTTACTAGACAGCTACCTTAACACATGCGATGAAACCACACACCGAGCTTAGTTTAACGATCACCATAAAACGATACAATTTTACTGCTGTCGCTAACCGCTGAGAAAAAGACACTGTTCCTGTCAGCCAACAATGTTAATTCCTACGCCATTTTGACACGATATTAATGTAACGGTCTTGCTGAAAACGGTACAGCTGTTTTTGAGATAAGTGCACAAAAATTTACCTTACGGCGAAAAGGGGTACGTTTGAAATTATTTTTTAGTGTTATTGCAGCTGTTTTTTTATTATTATCCTTGTTCCAGAAAATGCTTTCGTCGAGACTTGTGTGCAGATTTGTTTTATTTAATGAAAGGGCTTTGTTGCCTTGCAAATCCATGTTGAAAAGGAGAAGCTGTTCTTAGATTTTGGAACATTCAAACTCAAACTCAAACTCAAAGCATTTATTTCAATTAAACCATTTACAGGCACTTTTGAATTGTCAAAGAATCGGTCAGTTAGTCAGAAAGTTGAAGCTAGTTGCCCATTCCAAAACGTAGATCTCTATGGAGAAGAACGGGCAAGAAACTCCAAGGCCACTCTTTTAAATATAGATATTACAAAATTCTGGGTACATTATTCTTGTTGCTTCTATATGTGAGAACAATGTACAAAAAATAATCAAAGCAGTTGCAAATATATGATTAAAAATAAGCCCTGGCAGATAAGAGATGACCAGTCTCAACTGACGGCGCCCGTTCACGAACATGACGCGTGGATCAGCACCATCCAGCTCAACCATTTTGTAGGGAACCGAATGATCCAACACACTCGCCACCATCAGCGAGACATTTAAGTGAGCTTGACATTCTCTCAACTGCCATGCTCTTTCAAGTCAACATACATCTTAATAACATAGTAAACGGCTCCATGGTACTCACATTTACAAAAATCTAAAAATGCTTCTAAATTATACAAAACTATAGTTTGCAATGTATTTAAGAAATTAATAGAATTTTACTACCAAAAAGTAAGAAAATCATTATTATCTAATTGGAGCATTGAACAATTTACTTGGTAAAATAAAAAATAAACATTAAGTTTGTAATGTCAAAAACAGAATTTAAAAAAGGGAAAGCAACTCTTCCAAATATTAAAATTTTAACTAGTGAGCCCAAGTGGCTGTGGAGCAGGACCAGCATTAAGCCAAGCATTTTTATCTACTATATAATCATCCAACTTATAATATGCTTGTCTACATAGTGTGCGTTTAATGCATGTTTTAAATTTCTTCTCATTTAGTTGAAGAATATCGAGTGGTATTTTATTATAACATTTTACACAGTACCCCATAAAAGAAGTATGAACTTTAGACAATCTAAAACGTGGTTGATCTAATTTGTTCCTATTTCTAGTGTTAAAATTATGCCTGTCACTTATCTTACTAAAAAGGTGTAGATTTTTTCGAACATACATAATGTTTTCATATATATACTGACAAGGTACCGTCATGATGTTAATTTTCTTGAACAGTTCCCTTAGAGATTCGCGTCTGCGTCATTAAGTCGGTATCTTAACTTACACAACTGTTCCCAACATAAAGTCAAAATATACTGACGTTAGAAGTAGCCTAAAGCAAAGGTTTTTACTAGATCACAGCTGAAAGTCGATCTACGTTTTAAAAAAAATTCAATAGAATTATAGATTCTAACATATATATGTCAGAAATACGTTATTGAGTTACGACTAATCAGGACGCCAGCGCCGTCTAGCGGCGTTCGATAGAGTCTACAACAACACGTTCGGACCGGCCGGAGCCGGAGCTAAGCAGGGTTCATCGGTGGCAGTCAAGCAGTGAAGACGTTTGGAAACTGTCGCGCATTCCAAATAGTCGTGTCGTGCACCAACAGTGTGTGAATTGCTAGTGTGATTTATTTGATAGTAAATTATAATGTGATCTGAACTGCAAACGGTTTTTCTATTGCGCAATAACCAACACTACCCACAGTACGCCCACAGTAGTTAAAATATTTGCTGATAATAATGAAGGGCCACATACCCTCCTCCGTCATATATTTCTGCCTAGCCTTTTCCAAACTATGTTGAAGTCGGCTTCCAGTCTACCCGGACACAGCTGAATATCAGTATTTTACATGGAGCGACTGCCTATCTGACCACTACAACCCAGTAACTGGGTAATACGATATCCCTAAGTAAGACGGGTTGTCAGACTTCGGGCTTCTGACGACCCGTAACGACTGTCAAAGATCCACGAATGACAGCCGAGACCAACGGCTTAACGTAGTTTCCGAGGCACGGAAGAGTCTCGGTATGTAAAGGTGGTCACCCATCCGCGGAACAACCCCGGCAAGCGTAGCTTAACCTGATGGATCGACCCGTACGGTTGTTATGACTTAGTCACGAGCTCCACAAATTATAGATTCTAACATACATAATTAAATTACGACCACAAAGACAGTGTAATAACAGATTCTACAGAAAGTTCCAAATAATGAGCTTATTGTTTCTAGACCGACTCTTGAGTTCAAACCTACTAATTTCATGCTATACAAAATCCCAGACACGCACCTCCATATAAATTAAGCACCACAGTATTACACCATTGAATTTTACGACAAATCCGAGCCCAGAGGTAACTAAATCACAGATAGTCGAGAAAATCCAATTATCGCGTGCACAATGGGTCACGAAACAATCTAAACTAAGAAAATTAATCTTCTGAGTCCAGAGGAGCTCTGTCTGTGCAAACTTAGACAATGGATTTATAGTTCATCGATTTGAGGGCATCCGTGCTACGGGTATGGCTATCATAGACTTCGACAGAAGTCTCAGGGTCGGGTTACGTGGAAATGTAGCCTGATGGTGTCACTTGACGCGTTAGGAGTGGGTAGCCTCGTATAGGTGTCAATGAGGCTACTTAGTATTTACATACAAGTGGGATGAATTTTTGGCTGCGAAAAATATTTAGGCTTCTTGGTAATACCTGTGCCTTTATTATTGGAGATTTAGTTCAATGTCTGGAAGGTAAAATAATGAGACATTTTCATAGTAAAAATGTAGAGTGTTTCAAATTGACTAAGCCGAAAAACGGTTCACTAGAACAGCAAGAAAGAAGGTAATATTATATAAATTGAACGCAAAACTTCCTGGCAATCTGAATCTCGTTGAAAATGAAGCAAATAAAGCAAGAAGGCACGTTGGTCGAGGAGTGCGATTGCGTCGGCCTAGCATTCCGGAAAATTTGTAAATTTAAATGCGAAAAAGTCAAATTTATTTACAGTAAAAATGTGAAATAGCACTCTTTCTGTATTACAAGAGACTTGGCTTTTCTTTATGTATTTTGATTTATTTTCACAGTTTCTCCGCGTTGCTTTAATTCCAAGAATAGGAATATTTATTTTTCTATGACACTTTTCTATTTGTAATCTCAGTTTCCAGACCTAGGATTATTTGTTTTTGCTATCTTGAGATTTCTGTTAGCTTTTATAATGGCAAAAATAAAAGCGAGAATAGATAACAGATAATATGAAAATAGAAACTCATCTTAGCTTACTTGAATTTCTGCGGGTAAAATACTTGGGACAAAACAATGATCTTCGTGGATCATAAAGAGTAAATCAAATCAAATCAAATCATTTATTTGCATAACACAGGTTCAGAGGATGTTACAGAATGGTTCTTAAGGCTCACTGTATTATAACCATGTCAGGTGTGCAAATACATTAAGAACATTATGACATAATACAATTATTCTTAATCAGTTTTCTTATTAAATTACATTGTCATTAAAAATATACATAGAAAGTCAATTTCATTTCACATTATATTATATCTGAAGTTATAAATTATAACAGTAATGTCAAGCAAATTAATGTCATAGTAATTGTAATTATTATTATATTAAAATTGAACAAATATTTGCTATAGGTAATCAAAATACAATATCTTTATCTTCTAAGTAGTCTTTTACATTATAACAACACTTTTTAGTTAGGAATGTGTATAACTTTTTCTTAAATAGATGAGTAGGTAACTTCTTAATGTCATCGGGTAATTTATTATAAATCAGTGATGCCATACAAATAATACTTTTATTGAGTAATGCCGTTTTCCCATACGGTATTTCTACGTCTAACCTAATCGTACTAATATAGTTGACCAATATCTTGTTAGTTTTGTGAGATCTTAGATTTCTGTAATTGCTCACACTGTAGAATTGAAATTCGACTGCGTACTTATCAAAATATTTTTCTAAATAATAATTTTAGTCACAAATCAAAACGAAAGATACCATCATAACACACACTCTGTTTAAAATTTAAATGAAACTATGCACCTCATTTTAATTGGTTCGTTTTTCATTTGTTTGTTTGATAAATATTTCACGACAGGCACCGTTGGAGTTTTGAATGAGATATTCACATATTGATGTTGCCATTTTCAAACCAAACAATGTACGCAATAACGATTGGTTGATTTCAATCTATGAAACCGATGATTTACTGTTTGAAACAATGGAAATACTGAATAAGCTATGAGAAGAAAAAAAATAATAATCTAGGTTACCCCACTGCACAGGGTTATTATAGTGAGTATTAAATTATGTGTTGTTCTTCTTTTCGTGTGATTAGTGACTAACCTGTACCCTGATTGCGTAACCTATTTTCGTAAACAATTTTGCCTAATTTGTTTCATTTTGAGAGTTCAACAATATTCATTGCGTTATTTACGTTTTTGTTTTCAACTTATGAAGCAATGGATTAGCAATCTGTTTCAAATTTAAACAGATTGTGTTTGTGTTGTATTACGCAATTAGGGTACTGGTGTCAGAGTTTTAAAGCCGCCCATGGGCCTCTGACTTGGCTTCAAATGCCATCGAGAAACATATTTTTTTATACAGTAAGCGGGGGTAGTTGGTAAACTAAACAGCAGTAATGGATTGAGATTATCATTTTGAGAATCATCATTATTTCTTAATTTTGGTGAATTTAGATATATTTTGAATGAATGATGGCTTGATTAACGCAGTGGTAGATCAATCAAATTGGCGTAACGCGTTGTATTTATAATTGTCGGATTCGAAACTGATACGTTTTTGGACAAATGGAATTGAGGTGATATTTCATAACGTACAAACCAAGCTATGCAAAGAAGCTACCTATGCCAATTTCTCCGAAAATATACAGCTTATTCGGACATCCTCAATTTCCGCAGTAAGTTACCGTATCCACGGCCAATATTTTAACGAAACGTCTTATGTAAATGCGCAGTCGTTAAAAACTCAACGAATAATAATATATAAGTAAACAAAGTATTAAAAAATTATATTTTCTTGAATTAAAATCAAAACGGGCGCTGCTGCATTCGCGAGATACGCTCGGCTGGGCCCGTTTCCTTCTAGCTGTCACAATTTTATCTTTACCTATTTTTAGTTATTACTGCTTTACATTTTTCCCTTTTTAACGTTATGTTGACGTTAATTTGACTTTGCGTTCTTTTATATTTTTTCTTCTTATTGTAAAGAACGGACGTTAATTTATGCGAAAGCAGATCATTAAATAAATGAGAGTGCTTTAATGAAAACGCGATGACAGGTTACATTTCAATCTGCTGAAAAAAAATGAAGTTTCAGAATAATGTTGAGTGGTTTTTGATATCTTTACTGGCAAAACACTCAGTTTTCACATGATTTTGTACAATGAAAATATTGTTTTCAGGAAATAATGCTAAAACATTTGTGTGATATCATATATTTGGGGTACGTCGGCGCTCATTTGATTTGACACAGATATCAAATTGGCGGGCGCTGTCCCGTCGTCCCATCATTCCGGCACGTTTAATATTTTAAGCATTCGGCTCACGCTCCGTCTTCAACGGCCGTCCTGATTGCCGCTAAATTGAACTAAAAACTTCTTCAATGCCCCTAAAACGTTTCAATTATATCTATATTTTCGTAAATGCAAATGTTGATCTTATACTTTATACATTATTCCTACGGCTATCTCCCGATACTAAAATTCTCGAGCAGATTGCACGAATGACGTCGTTTTAAATGTTCGTTCGACAATCTGTTTAAATCATGTCGTAATTTTAAATTTCTGCCTGCATTTTGAGATTAAATTTTAACTTTTCCCGATTGCAAGTAGTTTACTCGCCGGCAATTTATTACCATACCGTGTAGAAAACTACGAATAGCGTTAAGATGATTTCAATAGAACGCCAACAACGGGATGAAAAGTTCAGCAATAGTGCACTTTCGGATTGCGCAATTATTGCCAACCGGAGTCCTGATTGAATTCTTAGGTCAAGTTTCCGCTGAAAGTTTGCATAAAAGAACCCTTGCAAATGAACAGAGGATTCTTTATTTGTTTTTGCTTAATTCAGTAATTAAAGTAGAAGCTGAAACAGGCTCAGTTAGACGCGACCGGACGCGGATGGCTCCATTAGGATGTTATTTTAATATAGTCACGAAAATTCGACATAGGTAAACTGTGTAAAATTTTCACGTTGAAATTGACCAAGCGCCAACATTTCGTTAACACGCATGTCATGTCTGTAAGTTCCGTTCGTGTTGTCGGTAGACTATTCGAATTTAAAATGGATTCGTTTATAAAGGCATTTACGTTCGCATTTTCGATGAGAGAGACTCGGCAGGTGAGTGACTTGTTTGCCGGTGGGCCGGGTCCGCTAACACGAGCAAAAGTCCGTACAGTTTAGTTGGCGCCGTCGTAGAAGCCCTCTATAAATCAGCCGGCGATTGACGCTTTCCTACAGGGAGTGATCTATTCCTCCCCCACCGTGATACAGCTTTACTTGCAAGGATTTTTCACGAACGGACAAGTTTGGACGTTAAAATTCACTCCTATGCACTTACGTTGACGATGTTAAGCAGGTCTTTCAGTTTAGTCTGGGGTTTAAACCGTTTTGTTATATACAGTTTGTGATTTATCAGGTACATAGTTATTTATGTGGTCTTTTATTTATGACTTTACATTCCGTGTTCCAAAGTTTCGTAGTAAATAGGTCTGAAACAATTTTTTTTAAAGCATCTGTGATAAAAAGGTTTTTTCAAGAGCTTTTTCTAATGCCTAGATTTCTGGTCATTTTATTTAAGATGTAAACATTAGAGGTCCTTTCAAAACAGGTCTGCAAACCCGAAACCACCACGAAATTTTATAAACAGCTCCTCAAAACACGATAAACTTATTGAAAATAAGAACACATCTACATCTTAAGAGGCAAATAAACTGTACGGAATATATAAAAAGTAAGATTTTTCCGTGTCCCGAATAAATATTAGCTAGATGTTGATCTACAAGTGTGCTGGTAAAGACGCCAGGGTTTATCGTCGTAAAATATAATCCGCGGTATTTTATATCAGGGCCCAACCCTACGCAATGTTTCTTAAACATGTACCAAATATTGAATGTTTTGTTGTTTGTTTCAGGTAAATGCTGGGATAGGATAGCAGATTTGCAAGTAGAGAGAAGTATAGCTTTATAATCAGAGAGCAAAATCCCACCTGAAGAAGACACTTGACCACAACAATGCACGTTCATTAGGGAATGTTGCCAAAATGCCGCAATCACTACGGTTATAGAATTGAATAGAACCTACGACCGAGGTGTTGGTAAAAGCGAGACATGGTATCGTCGTGATTAGGACAACATCTTTGACGTTCATGTGCAAATCAGTTTCAGTAGAAGATGTTTGTTATCTGGTATGGTAAGTCTAACTAACCAACACTCAGTGACTGATGATGTTCATCGGGCACTCACGAGCTGAAATAAGGTTTAAAATAACAAACAAATAATAATTTTCCAAGTGCATATAACTTAATAATTCCATCTTGAGATGAATAATTATGTCAATTCTGATGAGGCTGGTGTTAAATCTGTTGACTTTCGGGACTCAGTAAAATCGATATGAATTTAATTCAGTCATCAAATTAGACCAAAATCCAACAAAACTTAATAATGAAATAAGAAATACTCCGACGTCTCACATTACAGCGCAAATCTGCAAAACAAAATTCAAAATTACACACTCTCAAACACATTTTTACAACACTTCTACTCTGTAACGTCCATTTGTCCAGTGACAATAGATATAATAAATATTTACAAGCCACTTGTTCGATGCACATCGCTGTGGCTTGCTCAAAAGCGCCACATTTAATATTTTACGAAGTCCCATCACGCTCCGTCTTCAACCGGCCCTGATTGCCGTCCGATCGAAATTATATTTCACAGGCGCATTCAAAGCTGCCGGACAAGATTGCCGTTCGTACACCGTGTAATATGAGATATATGCCAGTAATACGGTGGACAACGGGTTTGTAACTAGGTCTTAGAATTTGGGGTAGAGGTATTTTGACAGCAAGGATACAATTTGGAATGGGATACGAGTTTTTTCCTGTAAAAAGTGTGTGTGATCATCTATTTAGTGAGAAATAAACAGTTCAGTTGAAATTATATGTAATACAGATGGATGATTTAGTCATAATTAAATTTATCCGGAGCAAATAGTAAATATCAAATAACATATTATAATATCTGATGTTTATCAAAACCTTTTATCAAAAATAATTGAAAAACCACAAACAATAATAATGAAACGGTCATCAACAAATTAGTTTCATTTAGATTTTCAGAACAACAAACCATTTTCCCCGAATGTCGTATTTACCACATAAATTAGTGAACACCCAAAATAAACTAGTATTAAATCGTCCGAATCCTAATATCTATTCTCATTTTTTCTTTATTTTCTCAGTATAAGCGGGTATCGCGTGACAAGCCGCCATACCTCAGCTTGACCAGAAAGAGTAGCCACTGTTTGTTAATCTTGCTTTCATTGTGTAAAATATTTGGGAGTATACCTCCGCAAAGCCTTTGTAGGCTCGGCCTCGCGGTCTATCGTTTGCCAGCAAACAATGCACGTTTAAGTGTTAAAACTGAATTAGGTAATTGAATTTTATACTGGATACTGCTAGGGAAGTGGTTTTCGGTAACATGAAAGACTGCTCAAAATTGGTGTCGGAACACGCGAAATTTTTGCGACAAAAATTGTACAGAGCTTTTACTAAAAGCGTTCAAGTAAAAAATTGATTTATTTGTTCTTTTCCCTAAGTTGTACTTTCACGAGAAAGTAAAACACAAGAAAAGGTAGCGTTGTCGTAATGTAATTGGTTAGAAATTCTATTTCATGCGTCATTTCTCAGTCACACTTTTTCATGAATGTAAACAATGTAGAGTTTAGTTAATAATATAGAAGGTTACGTGCGACATTCCTAGTGGGTCTTTATCGAATTGAGTTCATGATTGGGTACATTGGAAGTTCGACTGCCAATTATTGAAGACATTAGTGGCGGGAGCATCCCCATAGAGACGCAGTGAACTTCAGTGTGGTGCATTCTGCAGTAACGTAGTCTGCGCAGTTACGCCGCTGCGCTTTAGTAATCAGAGACTTGTGTTATTGTGTAGGGGTATATAAACGTTGTTAGGATGCCACATTAAGCAAATATAATGCAGTTTCAAAGGAAAAGTGTTTCTATTTATAAAAGTCACTTTCTATTAATTACAGATTAGTGAAACCGCTAGTCAAGCCTTCAAATATAATCTACAAATTCTTTTACGAAAAGGGAGTACCTACTTGCAGATTATCTTAAAGGGTTGAAGTCAGAACATTCAGAACCAGAAGTCCAACAAAATTATCAAAGTAGCTCATGTCAAATTCGTTTAAGATCCTACACAAACGCTATCAAATTAAACCAACTGTATAGTGCAGAGCTAACCTTACAACCAAGCCCAAAGATATCCCAATAGTTTAGTTCAATAGTTAATAATGAAGCAACTAGAGCTATTTTGGTACCCATTTCAATTTAAGGACAGGGGCTTGCACAGAAACTTATCCAAGTTCCAACTAAAGTTTACAAGAAACTCTATCCTTAGTGGTATTGTCTATTAAATCTACAAGATACACTTCTAGACACCGAGATGTTTTGAGAGCTCCATACAAAGTATTAATCGTTTGACTTGTGGTACATAACTTTGTTGGGGGCGTTCGAGTTTAGAAAATTATGGAGTGGCTCTGTTAAGAAATGTTTGTGTCATTTACTTTTTTGAATGAAGATTACATTTGTTGTTTGATTCTAAAATACGTGTGATAAGTACTTAGCTTAAAAAGTTAGATTAAAATATTCATGTAAACAATCATAATTAATTACATCTCGACTGTATTGGATATGATGAATACTATGATAAAACTGTAAGAATTATCATTGAAAACAGAAACTACATATTTACGGCTAAACACATCAAGCTATACATTTCCAGTATATGCTGACCTCGCTGACGCAGACACTGGAAATGATCAGCATACACTGGAAATGTATAGCTTGATGTGTAGCCGTTTGTACCTGCAATTTTTTATGGAAAATATATATTTATACTACCTACGACCGTCACAAGCCAGTTTGCCTACCAAACTTGAAGAATGGCTATTTTTAGGGTTTCGTACCTCAAAAGGAAAAAACGGAACCCTTATTGGATCACTCGTGTGTCTGTCTGTCTGTCCGTCTGTCACAGTCAATTTGCTCCCGAACCTATGGACCGATTAAGTTGAAATTTGGTACACATATGTATTTTTATGACCCAAACATGGACGTGTAATGTAAATAAATGAATTTTAAATATGGGGTCACACAAGAAAATTTTAAAAAGAAGTTATGCAAACGGTACCATGTGATTTATCAAACGATAGGGCTTGTTGTGAGGATTAATTTTTTTTAATTTATTTTAAAATAAAGACTTTTAAAGATATTTAAAAATTATCTTAAATATCTTTAAAAGTCTTAATTTTGATTTAGATGAAAATTGACCATCCCCCCCCCCTTCTCTCCGAAACTACTGAGCCAAAAATTTAGAAAAAAATACAGAGAACGATTCTTTACAAGATTACAGTAAAACTTATAAGAAGTCTATGATCTTAAAAGTAATATGGTAAATCTCTCAATATTATAAACTTACATTTGCAGTTGGAATGTATGGGAAAACATGTTTTCAACTACAATGTTAAGTTTGTTCTTGGGATAAATTCATCCCAACTATGGAACCCCTCATTGTGCGTGGTCCACGCGCACTTGGCCGGTTTTTGCCATGGGTCTCATTAGCCAACATCTTTCATCTTTCTAAGCAGGTAAAAAGTAAACCTATAGAAAAAAAATCTGATTGATTTGATCTGATTGCGAATAAAATATTAATAAGCTTCTTTCTTATTAATATTTTATTAAGGAAGGTCGAAAAATTAAGAATTCAGTATAAAATTAATGGAACTTGAAAACTGTCTTGAAACTCCCTGATAAATCTTTTACGAAACAAGCGAAAACACTACAATATGTTTTACAACTACTGTCGCCGCCGTTAATTATTTAATATCGAAATGAGTTTTTAAGTTTATTACTCGTTATTTTCAATATGTGCGGCCTTGCGTAATACTTTGACCTACTTTAGCATGTAAAAACCATATGATATTATTTCTATAAGGCGTTACATAAAAAATATTAAAATATGTACTAAGCTTGAAAATAAGCTTTATTTTTTACTAAAACGAGACGAAGCTATTGAAGTATCTCTCTAATTATTGCTTAGTTAACAAAATATTGTTAAGTCCTTAACATAAGGCGGAGCACTCACACGCGAAAACTCAATCTCTCGCCCGTGCCCTCTCAATTTTGATCCTCGAACTAACCTACAAGTTCCGATCGAAGATCTGAACGTCTCGGACGGTCCTCGCCGTGACAGCCTCAAGTAATCCCAGATGGCGTGCTCGCCGATGAATTAAAGTCACTCAGACTAGTTGACTCGAGAACTGTACAGGAGATACCTATTGTGTAGACACAGCTTTAGAGTTCGGTTTTGTAATTAATTGTTTGCGTTGATATTACTTCAAGTGGTATTAGATGTAACAGATTCAGACGGATTTCGGATACAGTAATTTATTTGTGGTTGCCAGTTTTGAATATTAATGTAAGTAAGATTTCGTGAAATTGAATTGACAATCTTGGTATCAGGGATTATGCTGTAACTTGTAATCCTATTTTGAGTTGTATTGCTGTGGGGAATTAATTAAATTACAGTTTGTGTGAAGGAAATGTCGAAACATACCGTTTTTTAGGGTTCCGTACCTCAAAAGGTAAAAACGGAACCCATAAAGGAATCACTTGTGTGTCTGTCTGTCCGTCTGTCACAGCCAATTTGCCATTCCCCCCTTATCTCCGAAACAACAGAGCCTAAAATTTTGAAAAAATACAGATTATGGTTCTTTACTCATAGATTACAGGAAAACCTATAATAATAAGTCTATGGTCTTAAAATAACATGGTTAATCTCTCAATATTGTGCGTACCAACTTACATTTGTAGTTGGAATGTATGGGAGAACATGTTTTTTAACTACAATGTTAAGTTTGTACAGACGCCAGCACATCAAGCTACCCGAAACTGTAAAATTTTCCCAATCAAATTTGAACCTTACACTTCGATAATAAAGTTGAAAATCTATTTAATAAATTTGACAGAATGTAGTAGCTTGAAGTGCTGGCGTCTGTACTATATGGGATAAATTCATCCCAACTACGGAGCCCTTCATTGTGCGTGGTCCGACACGCAATTGGCCTGTTTTTTTAAATTTCTTATTATTTTCAGACATTTCCAAATCCATTCAGAAAGTTTCTTAAGATTAAAATGGGAAGTAAAATAGTATTATGGTACAAAGGCAGTGTCATAAGAAATAAAAAATAAAAAAACACGCCCAATAATATTTACTTTTGCAAGCTTTACATTCATTTTGGTTCCATTCAGTTTTGTGTTTACAATAATTATTAATATAGTGTTATTGTTGGTTTTCATCGGTATTGTTCATATGAACAATCGAAAACGTCCATTACGCGAATCATTTTATTCACAAAAATAAAACAACTCCGCATTTATTTCATAGAATTCAATCGAATAAATACTTTATAACTGATTCAACAAACCACGCAGTTACAGAAATCTGCTTAACGCGGTGGTATTTAGATTAAACTGGATTATCCATATAAGCGAAAACAATACAAAACAATAAGTTTAAATCGGTAACAATATCATACGCGCCTACGAGCGTATGTGTAGGTACAAACAAGAGATTTCAAGTTAAGGCAAACACGACACGTCTACATAAGCAAGCGTTGCGGGGAAGCAACATTATAAACAAGCCGAACTTAATATTAGACCACAACGGCACAGTTTATTCATGTCACCAGGTGCGGAAAGACGGCCTAACGCCACAAGTTACCGTCATATTATACGTAATACGATATTCAGACGCATTACACTCAAGTTTACGACTCCAACTGAGGTAGCTTACGTTTATGAATCTTTAAACATCTTTTAAAATCCATACCATGACATGTTTTATGTTCACAACCAGTATTAATATTTAGTATTCGACAGTTACACACTCTAGGAATGCTTGCAAGTCTCGCAACCGCCAATTGTACGATTCAGTCAAATATTCGCTTCAAGATGATCTCAATATTCGCAACAAGTTTTGCAAAACCTTGAAGCCAATAATTATTTTACAATACGAGTAATAAAGTTGGCTATATTCGTTCCGAATTTGAAATTCAGTTGGTCGATTTTGAATTTGAAACAATAAATACTAGGAACACATAATAGAAGCGTTATTTATTGTCGTGTATTTAATTGCCGGTTCTATTCCAATGTAATTTATACGTCCAATCATAAATTAGTGGCTCGTACAGAAGCCAGTTAGAGTTTTACGGTGCCGATCGAAAATAAACTGAACAGTATAGTAATAGATAAACTGAAATAACTGCAAGTGCACCGTTGACGTAAGATAAATAACTGCGCGGGAGTTAGTATTATGTTTCCTGTTGTCTGATCCCATTCACGTTTGGGATCGGTAAATGAATGGATGTCACGAAATTAGCAACGTATCGCGTGCCAGCTCATATCTCACAGGAGACAGCGACGGTTGTTCGCAGAGATCACGACAATTATACGGTATTACCTGATAATATATTGTAGGTGAGCTATGCAACTATCGCACACTCAATCATTGTGAGACGTCACGTCAAACGATATAAATCGTGCCACGTTTGCATAAATTACACAAATATACACAGAGCACTGAATACGAGCGCTTTTCGGTTCCATATAAATGTGTGTTAGGGTAAAAGCTTTGACATAAGTAAAGTCGTACGAGTATTTGCATAAACAAATATTAGGGAAATAAGCTAGCTTTATTCACATAATTTAAAATGAATACTTACCACATACTTTCTAATTAATTAATTTATCCAAATTGCGTAATTAATATTGAATACCTACCTAACAATTTTCTACTATCCATGAGCTTTGATAATGGTGTAGGTACAATAAAACATATTCTATCTATGTCAAGGTTAAAAAATCCAACGATTAAAAACCCTTTTTGTTGTTTTCAAGAGTTGATAGTAACCATAAATCAACAATTTCTTTACTCTTAATTCAAAACCCAGTCACTTTAAACAAACTAATAATCAAAATAATACGATTAATGTTTGCCCAAACTTAGTTCGTCATGACATTGTGAACTAATCTCGCAGAGCCGGGATACACAGCAGCCACAATAACTCTGTGTCGCTCTAGCTACATATTTACCTATCCACCACCTAGGAATGCCTCGACAACAGTATCTGTAGCAACTCAGATGTCCCAACAGTTTCAGCCGTTAGAAAGGGAAATTGTTTGCGAATTTCAATTGGCGGCATTAGATTTGAATTTGGAATTAATAGTTGTTGAATTTTTGTGGCTTTATTGTTATCAATTGAATTGAATTCAAGTTGGTAATTTTAATAACGAATGATAATAATTATGATCAAATAATTTCTTGGTTTATTCAAAATACATTACTGAATTTGATTACCAAGATTCAACCTTTTACAATACCAATACCTATTATTTCTATATCTTCCCATCAATATTAAATGCCAACATTATCAACATTTATTGAAGGTAATAGGAACATTACTTCGACGTTTGTTCCCGGCGGACTCAAGATTAGTTGACATGTCACACGAAGCGACTTCCTCTAAGTAAGTTCATCTCGTGCAACTTCCCTTAAATTGAAACAGTACAGCATCTGCACTTGCCGTGATAGTTATTGGGAATAAATTACTGAACTACCGTCTTTGACCCACATGTTGGCTTCATATTACAGTTTATTGAGGAAAAGTAATAATGGCTAGGATATTGTTTGTAGAAATCGCATTTATGAAGACTTTATAACTGAGACATTACAAAACCACATCTTATTATTATTGCGAAAAATGTCAAGTGAAGAAATAGTTCCGCAGGCAATTTTTTTGACCATTGAACAATATCCATTGCACCGTGTGTTTTAAAATTCGTGTTGACTATGATCAACGCAACGCAATAAATGTTATTATGGGGGATGCACTAAGGTAACCTTCGAAACACAAAATTTTCATGAGTGTTTTGCAATTTGCAGGGCTGTGTATTTTGATCAAGATATAACCTTTGTATCTCGATCAAAATACGCGATCGTAAAAAAAATTTATTTACATTATTATAATCATTAGAATCACCAATTTCAGAAATTAATTTTGATTTCATGAAATAGTCATCCAATTAGTAAGTAATTTGAAGTTAGAGAGTTTATTTTTGATTATTATACACACTTCTTATGATCGCGAATCATATTTTAATCAACATACAAGCTAATGCTGATCTGCAAATTACAAAAAAATTTAATAAAATTAGAATTTCGCGGCGCTTTCACCAATGAAAACGATGTCATTAGGAGTACGTTACGCAAATTTACCAAACTTTTTACACGTTATGGAGGATGCAATAAATTGTGTAGGTAAAGAAATAAAATCAGCTTGTCTATCAAATAAAGTTAAAGTTAATTTATTCTTTCTAAAAAGCCTACCAGCAACCGTGTTAAAATTGGGTAAGGCTTACTCGTAAATATTTAATTAAATTGATCGAAATTGATTTGTTTCTTTCAAGGTTGAAAGCAAAGAAGACAGAAACGAACCATTTCTATGAGAATTAAAAAGTGTTTTGATTAATTTTTAATGAGGACTAAGTAAGTTAAACTGCGTCAAGAGAAACTAAAATAATAATAATTTGGTATTAGAAAATTAATGTTTTGTAAGGAAAAATTATAAGTTCTAAGTTTAAGTTAATTCTTTGTGGTTACCTAATTTACTCGTAAATATTAAATGGATTCGGTGAAATTGATTTGTTTCATTCAAGGCTGATCCAAATTAGGTAGAAACGAATGACCCCTCTTTGCGAGTTAGAAACAAAGTAGATACCTACAGCGGGGTTTAACCCTGGGCAATTTCGACTAGACTGGTTAGGTTTGAACTTTCAACCTAATTGAGCTTTCACTCAATAGTGCATAAAGGACGCACAGTGACAACATAATAGCCCAGTGCACACGAGTACTGCCACTATTTACAATAGAGGACTTTGTGAGAAGATAATGTAGGATTGTTGGTATATAGAAGTAAACTCAGTTAACAAGGTAATTTTATTAGAATGGATTGTGGCAAAGCACTTTAATTTCAATCAGCTACAAGTGACTGAATATTTCATAGTAAAACGCACTTAAAACTCAGCTGTAAGTACCAATAAAAAGTGCGTACCGAAAAAAATGAAGTGCACCTGCCACAAAAACAGCCACCGAATCCCAGAAAAACGAAAAAAAAAACAATATATTACGATCGTGTATATTATGGGCGAATCTGAATGTGTCAGTGCGTAATTTATCGGGGTACGTGTTTTTTGTGGAGGTTCTCTTGACCTCATAAAACACAGAGCTGTGCAGGGACGAAATCAGAGGGCACTCGAATGAGCGCGGCCCGCGGCGTTCATCGAAAGTGGGAAAAACAAGCGATCGCCACTCCACTGAGACGCCCCGATAGCACTTCACACGTCGTAGTGATTTTTACAACGCTCGCACTTGACTGTGTGGCGTTTTTCGCTCGTAATCACTTTGATGTAGCGCGTCCCTTCCGCAGTGGTTGAACTCAAGTCAGAGGCGCACTTGAAATTGAAACGCGAATGTTTCCTTTTTATTGAGAATATTTTTATTGAAGTGGCATCAAAATTTTATCTTTTTAGTTGAATCAAATTCTGACATATCTATTGGAGCTTCGTGTCTTTTATTTTAGTAGTAGTATGTATGTACTTTTTATTTTCTCAATCACTAATAGGTTCGTCATTTACCTATTAGTGATTGAGAAAATAAAAAGTACAAGTCATTACGTCATTTAATTGAGAAAAAAAATTAATCGCCACAAAAAAGCACCGATTTACCTTTATCGATATTCAAATCGCAACCGTTTGATAATTCAATATTTATCTGTCGATTGTCGCATCATTGCAGACGAATGGAACGGGTCGAGTGAGAGATTCTCAGGATCGGACGTGTTCCTACGTGGTTGGCAGGTTTCCAACCACAATACACATTTAACTGGGTGATTTTATACGCAGGACACAATTTTAAAGTAGTCTATAAATGTTAAAAAGTAACATTAAGTAACTGTAGTGTTTTGTTTTTCCTATTTTGCTTTTCAAATTATCGTCAATGTTTGGCTGTTTGGTGATATAAATGCAAATATCGAATGTTAGTCTAGCTCATTCGTGGCCGTTTCATACGTTTGGGCATTAGATGAAATGCAATGAGGATTGTTTGTGCATTCAAATCAGCATTTTCACCCACTTAATAGAAATAATAAAACTCATCTATTAAATAACATGTGTAATTAATGGATTGATGAATGGAAAGACGAGTTTAGAACATAGGATTAATTAATAGACCGGATGAAAAAATATTTTCATTTTTATTTTACTGAAATCGAATTGCGAGTCTAACCCTCAAACGCAAAGCCACTACATTTACAGACACAGAAAACAGAGAATAGTTTAATTGAAAAATGTACATCCAAAAAAAATGTTGTCTCCCTACCTATAGTGTGTCAATTTAGTTTGGACCGTCGCAAAACTATTACTGCACCACTTTATTTGCTGACAGCACTGAAAATTTGCGTCAGGCTAAGTGCCAAATTTATAACATTGGAACTGTACTATGGAAGGTTTTCACACTAATTGGTTTGGTGGGAAGGATTGTTAAAGATAAAATATGCGATGCGGACTGTTTTCGTTTACATATTGATTGATTGCGTCATTACTATTGAAGTCTGATGAGTTTGTTGTGTAGTCGATAATTTCAATGACGTATGATAAAAGCTTGTCAGGACGGTGGTATGCAGCTCATCAATCCATCTTGATCAGTGGCTGGATCTATCTGTGCATGGTATTAAGCTTGGATGTGCGTTATTGCGTTGTTTTTCGAAAATTGGATTTTGTATTCGTGTTCGATGGAAATTGGACTTGAATAGGATTTGTGAAGCTAAAACAGAGCAGTCTTTGATTTTTGTGTATCTATTTTAATCGTGAACGAAGATACATCTTGAGCGTTTTTGTTTAGTGAATTGTTAGTGAACTGCTTAAGTCAATTAGAACGCATTTACTATATCCCGTGTGAAGGAGCTCGTGGCTAAGTACTAACAGCCGCACGGGTCGATCCATCAGGTTAAGCCACGCTTGCCGGGGTTGGTCCGTCGATGGGTGACCATTTCTACATACCGAGACTCCTCCGTGCCTCGGAAAGCACGTTAAGCAGTTGGTCCCGGCTATCATTCGTGGATCTTTGACAGTCGTTACGGGTCGTCAGAATCTCGAAAGTCTGACAACCAGTCTTAACAAGAGGTATCGTATTACCTAGTAACTAGGTTGTGAAGGCCAGATAGGCAGTCGCTCCATGTAAAATACTGGTATTCAGCTACATCTGGTTAGACTAGAAGCCGACCCTAACATAGTTGGGAAAAGGCTAGGTAGATTGATTTTACTATATCCTAACTAATATTATAAAATGCGAAAGTGAGTTTGTTTGTTTAGTTGTTAGGTACGCTTTCACGCTAAAACGGCTGAACGGATTTGAATGAAATTCGGCACATGGGTAGACCATGACCTGGAGAAGGACATGGTATAGAATAAAGAGTTTTATAGAAGCTTTGAATTGTAGAAATCATCCTTTAATTTGCAATCGTCAGAAACACTACACTGTTTTGTAAAAAAGTAAGAGAATTAATAGAGTTTTCCAGAAAATTAAAACTTCATGCGTAAAAAAAATCTACTTGGAATATAAAAGTAATATAAAAGCTACTAAACTGTCAGTTATCCAAGATCCAAGTCCAATAATCCTGAAATATTGTGGTATTATTATGTGTGGCCCCCGAACAGATCTTATTATTAGAAGTCATTTTACTTGAATTATGGCTCAGTAGTAAATAGCAATTTATTCTAGTGCGTGTTTTATGTTATCAACTCGTACCCAAGTTTGTAAAGTAGGGAGCTGAATTTTTTGGGTCTGCATTTTAGGGTTAAATATTAATTTGACTGTATACAAAACTCACCTCATATGAACTGTATCTTACGAAATAAATATGAGAAAAAAGAAGAGATGATAGGTGTATTTTTAATGAAAGAACCTACTGCTTGGGTAGAAAAATGACAACTTCAAAATAATAATAATCATGCGTGCGGAAAAACCCACGTGCATGTAGATACGTTAGTACACGTGACGATGAAGAGAAATCCGTGTGTGAAATCACGCTAAGTAAGAACGTGATACTTACATTTGGAAAAAAAGAGAAAAATATCACGCCTAAGGGTTAGCAAACTCTCGTCTTCACATCCCATTCCCTGCTCAATGTGCATTTAGTTGTACTCAGAACAACTACGGTAAGATCATAGCTCAGTCGTAGATTTTGCAATCTCGATTAGCACGAGCTATTTAACACAGTAGGTATAATTAGACAACTATACTTCGTTGGTTTAGGTAGTTAAATAAAGGTAAACAAGAAAAACCACGTGGCGAGAGATCTTAGACCATTTCAATCTTGTAGACCTTTATTTAAGAAATTAGGATTACTAACTCTATCTAGTCTGCATATATTAGAAGTAGGATTATTTGTTAAAAAGCACTCTGAGCGATATACTAAAGCCATAGAAAATAAAAAAAATCCTTTCAAGAGATCCAACCCGACTGGCTGTCACAAGATGTAGAAGCACACTATTTCAGAACTATTATTTGCATGCTGAAATATGTAAGTAAGCAAAATATGTGGAACTTCTTATATTTATGACCTTTAATGTACCATATTTTATGCAAAATAAAGAAATTCTAATTCTAATTCTAAATCTGTCAATTTACCGACTAAACGTAATACCTTTCACTTCTGTTGTCATGCTACGTCACAGTTGTAGTCTTCAATTTAGCAACGTTATAATTCGTTGACGTTCAGAGAACCTGTCTTTTTGGGTTCTTTACAATAAACACATTACAAAATATTATATTATTATTATAAATCTAACAAAAAATTGTGCTCAAGCAGTTACATCTACGAAGATAAAGTTAAACATACATTAATGAAAGCAGAAAGAAACTATCGTAAAAATCAAAAATAAATTTAATTTGGTCATAACGTATTTTTAAATAAGAATATGTCATCTATAAAAACCCTTTTTACGATTTGTTTACCTTTAGTTAATTACCTAAACTAATGGAGTATAGGCATAGTATAGGTAATCCTTTTGCTTGTAAACACAATCGTATAAGTCGTGATACGTGTAGTGGCATTTATGATACACGTTTCAGTGCCTTGTAGCTTGTACACACACACACATACATACTTACATGCATACATATATGTAGTTAGGCAGGCACTACACTATACCTACAGTATTTCTATTTTCTTAATGTCCCTCGGGTATCATCGGATTTCCGAATACAAACGAATGCTAATTTCCATGTCCATCAATTATTAGATTTATCGTGTTATTTGAATTCAGAACTAAAAACTTTATTGTTGTTTTGTTTTGATGTCCGCGTGAACTATATAGAGGTGTAAAACTATTTTCCTATCTGTCGTGCGACTTTAGCGGCTTTCCTCCCATTTTTAAAACAAATTACATTATGTTAAAAGAGTATTAACGTCTTAGTCTGCACCAAGTGCAAAGGGCAACTGATAGAAATCCGACGACTAACGAAACACGAGGTTTGCCGAAGGACATTAAGAACATATTTGTACTGTACACTTCTATTGCTTGGTTTCTACGGTTGGTTAGAAAAATTACTGGATCTCAAAAGTCATGATAACTCAGTTAATACTTTGGTTTTATTGTATTTTTTGGCATGGTTTTATCATAACTGTTAGCTAGTAAATTCAATATACGAACGTAATATCTAGCCACAGCCCTTTAATATTATTTAGAAACCCGGAAAACCTAATGACAATGATTAAATTCTAAGTTTCCCCACCACAATATTCTACGCAATAATAAATAAAAAGCTCACCTGTATCGTTGTTTATGTTGAATTTAATATTGTTTTTACGTAATGTGTCCGTTCATTTCGGCTGGACTCGCCGGCTAGTTTCCAATTTTATGGTGGTTGCACAAGTGGCGTAGGCCCTGTACACATAGAACGAATAATTTGGCAAACTTCCGTAAAAGGTAACAAAGTAAACTATGCGAGAAATAAGATCTAAATCTATTTTTACCTACATTTTAGGCTGTAGTTTTGTCTCATCGTTCAGCTTTATGATTTTTTCTTTTGTCTGAAATTTAAATTTTAAAATAATTCGAGACTTTTCAATCTTCATTTCAATACAATCTTAAAATAAAATACAAAAAGATTTCATAACTAAATTCTATTTTATACTTTACATTGTTAAATAGACAATAGATTCTTTAATAATCTCACCGCATAAATTAATGCTTTCATTTCAAAAACTAGCAATTTCAATGTCAACAATACCAGAGCCTGAAGTTTCCGTCCAACTTTAATAAGAAATATAGCCTATTCTTGAAACACCATAAAAGCGATCCGAATTTAAATCAAGCAAATTATCCTCTTCAGTCATTATAATTTGCCAAAATAAATTTATAAATTTCAGTTAGAAGGTTTTGATTCGTTTCGCCACGAACCACGACAACTTGTTCCCTACTTTCGCTGAATTCTGTACAAAAGTTAGTAGATTAAAACTGCCAATTAGGGAGCATTTGAATTCCAAGTTGTTTTAGAATTCGCGTAATTATTGTTGGATGAACAATTACAGAAAGGACCAGGATGGATATTTGACATTATTTTATTTTGATAACTGGGCTGTCTGTCATTATTTTCTTTCAGATTTATTATACATTAAGCTTACAAATAACGAGAACACAGATCCTTGTTTCCTAATTCATTTAAACGTTTATTTTCAGTAATTATTAGCATTTAACTTTATTTAAATCATTTAGGTAGCACATGTTTATTTTTAACATTTAAATTCATAATTGTTCAATTCACACATCAGACAGTTTCGTGTATCATTAAAATAATAACATAACTTATGTTATATAATAACATAACATATACACCTAAAATGTTTTAGGCAAATTTTTGACATACTATATTTCCGACTGTAGCATTTAACATTGTCGGATCTATATTTTTGCGATTTTTAAATTTATTGCATTAAAGGTCTTGGAATAAATTATAAAAATGTTCCCGCAAAGATATGAAGAATTAAAAAAAAAAAACGCAAAAATGTAGATCCGACAATGTTAATTGCTACGGTCGAATTATATATTATAATATTTTCTCTTAATTCTTTCTCTAAAACCACTTTAGACTTGCCTAAGAATCCACTTTACTAACTATAAACCTACTCCACTAATTATAAACCTAAAAACGATAGAGTTCCGCTGTACTCATCTAAATTAAACTGTTAATATAATGACGGTGTAATCCAGTAGCAAGGTGGTAGTTCAGGAAGTGTGGCAGCTTCCAATTTAATGGTGGTTGAGCAAGTGCTGCGTCGCCTCCCCCCTGTTTCCCCCCACTGACAATATTAATAATTTTATTGCAAGCTAGACGTAATACGTCATTAAACTGTAAATGTTTTATAAAAAGGAAATAAAATGTTTTCGCGGCCATTTTCTCTGGTAATGGCGGTGTTATAAATTAAAAATATAGTGGTAGGATGTATAGGTAGAACAGTTGTGTTTTGTTTCACTTCCAACCACCGCACCAATGCATTCGGATCATGTCTAAATATTTATTAATTCACTACTTAAAAGAGTAGCTAGGCAGGCACAGAAAATCAACTTGAAAGAGAGAAAGTTTCGTGAGTTCGAGAATTTTTTTATACTCCATTTGAAATAAGATAGAAAGAAAGAAAAATAGTTTATTTTGCACAAACTAAATGCACATTACAAAAAAAAAGTTTGTAATTTTTTATTTTTTTTTGTTTTTGTTATACAATCCGTTCAACCGATTTTGTAGGCTAGGATGGCATTAAAAATAAATAAAAGTGGTTTAATACCAACTGTTTACTGCAGTTGCCTTAATTGAATCAGGCGTGACCTTGCGGAAATCCATTATAAAATACAATAGACGTGGATATATTTAGTAACCTGTTCCGCTTACCTATTTCTAAAGAGCCATAAAATACCCTGAAAGAAATCGACATATGTTTCACCACTCAACAAGGCATCCTCAGGATGACGATTGACTTGTCGCGAACTCGAACATGGCGTGTTGCCACACCGAGCGCTGAACGCAGAGTGAGGGGGGGGGTTTATGGCTCTTTAGAAATAGCTAAGTGGAACAGGTTACTAAATATATCCACGTCTATTGTATTTTATAACGCAATAGAAGTCAAAATTAGTTGAACGGACTGTAAAAAAAGGTTTATTTAAATGTGTAATTTTATTTCAAATGGAGTACCTATAGGTATGGTCAAGATCATTTTAATGTTGCCAATTTAAAAAAAAAAACTAACATTGCAAATTATAAAAACTGTCGAGTGTGTATTTTAAACAATTTTAATATCTATTGTAAAAAAAAAACCCTTGCCAAAAATCCACTGAAAATAATGCGTAGTCCTCTAATACCAACCTACCCGTAAAAAAATAACACATCAAACCCTTGAAGAAGAGCGGTCGAATAATTCAGGTGGCTCAGCCTGTGTTTAGATGAAAATGCTACTCGCCAGCAAATGCTAATTTTATGGTGGTTGAACAACTGTGCCGAATCCAGTCGCGCTGTCCTCCGCAGTATTGCCTGGTAGGCGTCATCTAAATAAAATATAAATCCGGAGGGTAGATAACAAGGGTTGTGACTAGTTTAGCGGGTTGTGTACTCATCATTGTGCGTTAATTAATTTATTTTTCGTGTCGGGTTTTGATGTTGCATGCGTGGGTAGTTGGGACTGAAATGTTTTGTAAAATACCTTACACACAGAAATAGGTAGTATTATTGTGCTGGCAAAAAGGAGAAAATATTGTTATAATCAGCCTCAATCAATCATGATCAGTTCGTAAACATGCATACTGTAGTTATTTTGTGTGATCACCATTTGAGAATAATTTCGAAATGAAAATCTAAATGTTACTAACAACCTAGGTACTTAATCTATTTTTTTCTCACATCATTGCAAAGTGACCGCAGGGCAACACAAAAATAAAGTGGCAATTTGAGCCTTCTACGTGAGGAGTTATTCGGCCTAATTGAAGTTTTAGATCGTCGTAGGCAAAAAAACGTTCCCATTAAACAACGAGGTCATTCTTCACGGATCTAAAAACGTACCCTCACACAATGTTCCTGGTGATTAATGGTACAGTCAGCATGCAATCGTTACTTTTCATTACTGTTTGGAAGTGCAGAACCGAAGGCCGGGGTAGCGGTCAGATTAGAAAAGTTCTGCGCGAAACAAGTCCAAAATCGACTTTAAAAACATAGACCAACATTTGGTTTTAGAAGCGCCCCCTGTTATCGAATTGAAGGCAAGTTTAAATTGGAATGTATCCCGCAATAAGCCTCTCGTGATTGGCCTGTTTGTTCTTAATTAGTATTAATCGGGAACTTCACAGGTTTACAGCAAGTTAGTATCGAGCTTTTGTTTTCAACTGATTCCGATCGTTATTGTAGGTGGTAAGTACACAGTACTACGCAGGATACCTAGATTATTGACGCTTGTTTACTGTCCTCGGGTTGGTTATAATCACAATCTGGATCGAATAAATATTGGTAGATGGGTACACGATAAAATGAGTTTCAATATCCTTTACATTATTTTAGCATGTTAATTATTTCGTAGATATTAGGGTAGGGTGCATCTATGAACACCGAAAGTGATTAAACAGTGTAACGTGTCGGTTGCTGACCGGAAATTATGTAAAATACACCTAAAAACACGGACGTGGAAATCAGCATATTCATTTTAGAGGGAGAGCCTACCCGCCCTATCCATTAGTGAGTCATACAGCCAGTCGCAAACAAATCTCCACGCGGATGCTCCTTGCATGTATTTACGGTAGACGAAACGTTTTACCAAGCCAATATAAATAGAGAAACATGATACTAAATACTCCAGCGTCTTGTCGAACCAAATCTCCTGTGTCATGATAAACACCACGAACATTTCTGTGGAGCGTGCGCTCTCAAACATTTGCCTGACGATTCCTTCAGTCATTTGAAGGGAATGACTCTTATCGTTTTACTTTTATGGACTGCGAATCGAAAAGGCTTCAACGTTACAAAACGAGACCCTTCTATTGTGTAGAAGTGTTGAGTGAATGTGCCATGAAAGTTCTTTGTCATTGTACCAATACGTACCTCGGAAAAATACCCGAGAAGGTCTCCGGTCCAAAAATAAAACCGAATTTTGTAATAATACCTACCTGTGTTTTGTTTGGAGAGCAGTGTTTTAGAAGGCGGACTTCTTTTGTTATTGTAAGGATTTCACTCACAAACCTTTCTTTAAGTGCACTTAACGCTAAGGCATTCAATGTACAATTTAGAGAACCGCATCGAAAAACAACTCTTGTACCTCTTTAGAGGCTCCAATACCTACCAATGTAAATAAATCCTAAACAAATCTTTTAATACTCCACATATTTGAGAATTCATCAAATATTCACCATGTTTAAACACAGTTTTATTTCTTTTTCAGAAAGTCTCCGAGACTACTTTAGCAAATTCGGCGAAATCACAGAAGTTATGGTTATGAAAGATCCCACAACGAGGCGGTCGAGGTATGTTCTGATACATTCACTTTACTAACTTTCGTTATCGGCATTTCCCAGGAATACTAACTTCATCTTGTTTACATGTACTTCGCGTACTCTGAAGCCGAGATAAATTGACGGATTGCTATGAAATCCGCAGAAATATCAGGAAAAGTTACTGCATAACTCTGAGGCTGAGCGTATAGCGTTTTCTAATAAAATAATCCAGGTTATCGGTAACGATAGTCTTAATTTTAACAGAACATGAAGCTAATTGGCAAATTTTGAAATATAGTTACAATATCAGAGGCATAGGAATGCTTTGTTGCATAGTTGGGGAGCGGTGGTCGGCCGCCCACGACGGCGTGAACTGACCAACTCGACTCGTACTAAAAGTTATCGGTTTGCAAATAAGTTTCATTCTATAGAGAGGCACACTCGTTTCGAAATTTGCGGTTACCTTTGAATTGTAAGCAGTTAAATGTTGGACTTCAAATTTAGGAACTTAACAATAGAACTCGAATTATTCCAACTGAATTAAGCGTTTGGACGAGTTGAATGAGGATTTCGGTATACACTTTACAGGTTGCCAAACTAAGTTCCGTTAATAGCCATACTGCTTTGGGCATAGCCCGAATATTTCTCTGCGTATTCCTCCGACCCTTGTTTACCTTAAAGTTTTTAAGCGTTCATTACGTGTAATATTGATGCGGAGTTTGTAAATAAAAGCGTAGTACGTTATTGGTTCTGAAGCGAAATAGTTAACGTCCTTGAAAAGTCTGAACACAAGCTTTTACAATCACTATCTCGGCGAACAACAATCATGCCGCTACGTACACAAACTGAGTGGCTTAGCAACTCTGAAGACAAGAAATAAGTTGTCAAAGTGTCGAGCTAAAGTTGCTCCGTTAGCAGCGTCTCCTGTTAGGTAAATCGTCGGTTTCACAACTCAATAATGCCCCGCGTCCCTCCGCCCTGAAATAATATACCAAGAGCCGATATTGGAGCGCCTCAGTTAGGAATCTGAATGCAGCCTGCCCACCATTACGTGCTCCGCCTCTCAGCCAAATGTAACGTAAACGTCTTTTGTTTATGTTTATTGTTAGCGGGTGTTACTTGGCCCAACGTCCTATTAATTAAACTGTGCTGGTTTGATAACATTTAAACTTGCACATACTTCAAACTTGAATCAATTATCGATACAAAGGTAACTACACCTTGGAGAGTATGAGACTAAGCCAAAAACCTTGCGGTATTTTTGTGGTTTTAAATCTTACGCGATTGCGTTTCGCGTAGGGAAGCACAAAACTTTTTAGGTCGACACCTTATCGTAACCGTAAATCAAGCGGACATCGGCAACAGCCGAGATGTACCGTCCTGGTGTCCTGAAAGTGATAACAGTTTGGAAGTTGTTGCCGTAAACAACGATATTAAGAGGCCGTGCCTTGCATAGTTAGCCACAGATATTTACAGTCAGCAATAAAGTTGGACAACTTAATGATAAAGAGATACAAGGGCCGTAAATCTGAAGTTTGTTGGACAAAATATGATACCTACAGTAAAAAAATGTTTTTACAAAATAAAACAATCGACTTCCAAAAAAAACACTACAAAGTGAAGTGTTATTTCGGAAGTTAGTGTCTTTGGTTTTGAATTTTCGTTTTTTGCCACCGACTTCCGAAATAAAGTATTTCTTTACTTTGTAGTGTTTTCTTTTGGAAGTTGGTTGTTTAATTTCTTTTTCTTTTTAGTTGTGGTATTTACCCCACACAAATTCGAATAGCACTACCTGGTATGTATATAACAGTGACAGGAAGTAATTATAACATCATCCATATAGACTAAGAAATACGTATTATTGAAGCTAACTCAAAAGTAACCAAGCAAAATAAATACAATTTATATGGGACTGCATTGAGAGCATACTCTTTCAAATAAAAAAAAACAATGTTGCAAATCCGTCTATATATGACGGAGTTATGCCCGGATACATATAAAAAAATAAAATAACATCTGAATTGAAAACCTACTCCTTTTTTTGAAGTCTTTTAAAACGGTTATCATTCAAAAGATCGGTCGTCCATCAGCGTTTTCGTGCGTTTTCAATTTATCTTGTCTCTATGTTCGTCTGTATCTCGTCAAAGCTGTGGCTCTCCGCACACTGCAACATCGCCCTTAATTCTTCATATCAAAGGCCGCATAGTTTACCTACCGCAGTCTTGGCCAACTACAGCTTATGCAAGCAAAGTAAATCAATATCGAAAGTCAATGAATCAAGAGTAATATATACGGGTACATAATAAATGTGCTCTACCTGAAGGCAATATCTGAAAAATTTGCCTGCTCGATATTGCTTACAAGGGAGTTTCCTTTCTCCCCAAAATTTAATGCGTCGTTCGCATTTTTATAAAAGAAGTAGGTAAGTGAAATAATTTGCGGTCGGTGCTTTATTTCCTTTTATTTATTTTAATGGTAGGTCTCCTTTCATTGTTTTTTCTTTAAGGCTTAGGGAAATGAGGGTTTTCGAGAAGAAAAAAAATGTGTTAACTTTGTGTACCTATCGTTATAAATGCCGGAATTTATACCGAGGTGTGAAACAAATTGGTTTAGTTATGATTGTAAAAAAGAAAATTAATTACGGCATTAGAGTTCTCTCTGTGAGGAGGAAAAACGGATTTATATCGGATTTCTCTTAAGTGGATGAAGGTTTTGAGATGAAATGTGACATTCTAAGAGGTTTTAAAAGATACCAGAGGGTTTTTAGGATGTTTTTTTGTATATTTTCCCGGATGGGAAACCGCGTTTTTAACTAATAAATCTTGTACTTTTCGAGGTAAGACAAAACAGACAGACATACAATCACTCAACCTAATTAAAAAGAAGACTTAATAAAAACACAAAATCGTCCGATTTTTTATAAATAAAATCGAAACAAGTTTGAAAGTATCGTGTTGATAACACCCGGAAAGTTTATTATTTGTAGGCGTTAAGTATTTAACCACAAACCATGGTTTTATTCAAGTCGTAAAAACGAAACCTTTTATCATAATTTTACGAGCCACAGCTCCTTAAAGCTTCTACTTCGTGTTAAGGGTTCCATTAGATTTGATTCAGTAATTAACTAGCTTTTAACCGCGACTTTGCTCACATGCGTTGCATGTTCATTTGCTCAAATGCGTCGCATGTTCAAACGATTTTTCAAATCAAACCTATTTCATTTTTTTCCTACGGAACCACAAGTATTTTTTATTATTGATGAAAGACCTTTTTGGGGGAATGTTTTTTATTGTCAACGCTAAGAAAATGTTAATTGGCTTTAGCCTGTTTAAATAAATCATATTGTTATTTGGCAGATATTTGTGTAACATCACGTTTCCGACATTTACAAAACGATATTGTCCATTGCACGTGGCCATGGTGTTGTATTGTCTTAAAGATAATCTGAAGAGCTGACCAAAAAAAAAATCAATTAATTTATAATAAAAGGTAATCGATTCACAAAATAGAAAAAAAAAGCCTAATTTTAATACGATTGCGTCGCTCACATTCAAACGCCTTCGTTAATTGCAGAACACAAATCGCGCATACATACATAGAATAAACTGCAGGGTTCTCTGATATGTTCCCCAGTGAATAGCAGTTTATATCATCTCTCGGCTTACATCGGCTTTACCGGGCGCGTCTCCATTCACGCTGGCTTCATTCGTTTCGCTTTCCACTAAAAATCTAAAATCAATAAAGGATCACGGCATAAATGCAAAGATTACTGTTCGCTCCATTCGTAACATGAAAAATGTACGCGCCTTTACATGAGCCGTCCGAAATAAAACCGCGAATCACTATGAGACTGTAAGTAGCACCATAAAAGGAGGATCCTTACTTGAAATCGCTTCGGCAAACACCTACAGAGGAATAGAGCGGTGTTAAATGAGAGGGATTGCGAGTCCTCCCCCCTTTCCTCTCCCCTCTACTTAAGACGACGTCGTATTAGTAGCTGCCTCGCAAATGGTTCAAATACTTTTTCATATTTTAACGAATCATTAAGCAATAGTTGAAAGGATTTTCAACTGTTTTTATTAGTTTTCTTGCTTTGATAACTAGATAGTTTGCAAGTTTTCTTGGCGTTATTGATTTTTGAGAGCTGGAGCTACATACTAGTTTATTCACGCCTAGGTAAATAATGTTTTTGTACCTATTCTAGAGAACACAAATCTGATCAAAAGTAAACCCCCTATCCTTCGGTTTTTTTCAGAACAAAACAAAAAATCTGCATCCTCATCGCCCAAAATTTTTCCGATCAATCCAATATCGTATTAGCAATAGGTTGGATAGCATCAAATCTCTATGGTAGGATGGCGTATCTAATAACATTGTTGGGGCATCATCGGCGCATTATTCTGACCGATTGCACAGCACTATTGCACTATCGAGTTATCGGCAGCCTCACTATATTATTATTTAGTAGACGGTTGTAAATTCATACTACTAATTAATATAATGAGAGGCAATCTATTAAGATGCAATTATGCTGTTAGTCATCACTGCATTATAAATTCGAGGAATAGCCCTGTATTACTGGTAACTGGTTGTAGACGAGGTGTTAATAACGTTTACTAAGAACATGTAACGATTGAGTTGTTAACTTTACACGTGTGGCGTACAAACTATTAATTGGAATATTTCATTTCTGTTTTCTAAGAATCAAATTGCAAATGGTAGATCAAAAGTCAGAGTAAAATGAGAAAATTGGCCCACGTTTTAGTTAGGTACTGGAACTTGGAAGTACCCTAGCTACATAAAGGCAATGAAGACTTAGGTAAAGAGAAAAATACCACTGACGGTCGTTTTCAACTTCCTCACAAAAACAACAGTTACTAAAATGTTCGTAGTAACGTTCATTAGTAGTTCAATAATCGGTCTGAAGTACCGCGGATGCATAATCAAGTAGTCGAGTCTGCCCGTAGGGGGTTAGGAGGGGGGAGGGTTAGTCGTAAAACTATTACGGCAACGTTCTGTGGTACGTTGGCTTCATTAATCGGCCATCGTATGAAGCTATCAACTAGCTATCATATGACGGAGGTCGACATATCGCACTGCTACCGTTGTCACGTGTAGCTAGGTATGCGAGGATTAGGGATTGAGTTAGTTTTGCAAAGTGATTGGTTTGTTTTTAGTTTATGGATTAGGTTTTTATTATTATGACATTGTTTTTAAAAGCGGAGGTGTTTAATCTTAGAGGGTTACGGTTTTCACCAACTAGAAGTGAGGTTTTCACTGCTTGAACCAACCAATTGTTTCGATGTGATGATAACCACCAATGCCTTCTACGTAGGGACAATCTATACATGTGTCTTGGAAATCCAATAACAACAGATTAACTAATCAGAGATGCGACCAAACTTTCAAAAATTAGTTGCGAGAATTGCAGATTCGATTAAAAAAATATTGTCTTAAAAAAGAACGATTTTGAAATATTTTTCGAAATCAATGCAACAGATTTCGCGTTCTAAACACTCAATTAACCCGCTCAGACTACTCTTACCTACCGATAAATACAAATTGGAGGATCAGGTAACACTGCGTCGATAGGGGCACGATTCGCGCAATCTTCGGGAGTGGTACAGTCGGTGAACCGATCGCGGCCGACGGTGAACTAACAATTCTGTTCTGGTGCGTCACTGCGCTCGATCGAATTGAGTGTGGCGTATACTGGGCGGTGCTGATTTTCTTGAGACATTTTTCTGAGTTATTTTTTAAGTATTGCGTTATTAAATACTTTAAATATTTTGAGGATCTTGTGTATTCTAAAAAATGAGCCCACTGTTTCAATGATAAGTTTTCTCTATTTATCATAGTTTTGGTTTTTGGTCTGAAGTCTCATCTGATCTGTAAAATTCACCCTGAATTGCTTTATTTCGGGCTTTTTGCCGTTAAATTATAGCAAAAGGCTTTCTTCAGTCATTTGACCTTAAAAATAGAAATTAGATAAATTAGTACAGTAATTGTTCGGTTTTTGTTTTTGCATTTTCTTTTGTGCCTTTGTGGTATCCAAATCCTTTATCACTCGCTAGGGCTGTTTGTGCAAGTAAGATTGTATTTCCGCATGACCTGCAACATTTTGACAAAAAAATAACACAGTCAGACAAATTTAAACAAAACTCGACAGAAAATTAAATTGTAATACGAAGAATGTGAGTGTGCGCGCCGGCTAACAGTCGCGTCGGGCCAAACCAGGATTGGGTCGGACTAACAAGACCGCCCGGGTACTGTTGCATTCGCTCGCTGCACCCCACCACTCACTCCTATTGCCTATTTGGTTAAATTTACCAGGATCCCAGTAACGTAAGTGGGTATAACGATTTTGCTTAACGACTTCTCTTAGTACCGGTCAGATGTTGCTACCGTAGCAGCGTAGGGTTAAAATTTTATTCTTTCTTTGATTTATGTGATGATTCTTTGAATTCGGTGTGAACTCACTCTTACATCGCGTAGAATTCCCGCCCGTTTCCTGTTAACTTATTGGCAAAACTCGGAGCAAAATAAATGAGCATTTTCACAGACATATTTTAATTAAAATTATTAACGCTCGTGTTATTGTTGTTATGTTTATATCTACAAAACCCTAGTAAAAGTTTAAATATGAATTTTGTTTATTAAATTCTGCCAAACAAAATGCAAAATATTCTATTATTTTCTCTGGTTTCAAGAATTAAGGTATGAAAGCACTGTTTTGTTAACCATTCATTTCTAATAGGACGACGAATTCTCTTTTATTAAATACTTCAATATTAATGAAACCTCTCTACAGATTTAAATAGAACATTATGATAATAAAATGAGTATTCTGTTTTATTATCCTAAAAGGTATGCCGAAGAAGTTAACATTTAGAAATATGAAATCATAAAATTAAATCAAACGTAATGAGTTTTAAGACGTTGAAATTGCTATTACGCTTTGAAATAGGCACTCGCACCTCTACTTTGTCTAGTTTTAGAGTCTTTTATAAATAACTACTCCATTTAAAGTAATAATTTATTAAACAAACTACCAAGACACTTAAAATAAATGTTTTCTTAAAGAATAAACATACCTACATTTTCAATTTCCCAGCATTATGTCAACGAAATTTGATATTCCTCTCTAAAACTTAAAAAAAGAACGTCCCAATCGGATACAGTCGCCAACGCAATTAGTTATACAATCTGTCAATTCCCTTCCTTTTATGGAAAAATGGTTTCTATTGCTGGTGGATAGCGTCTATAGTTGCATGTTTGTGTTATGTAGTGGAGGATTTCTATACCGATTGATATTTTTATGCGGACATGCCGTTAGCAGTGTGCCAAGGATTAAGCATTGCAATGTCGGACATGAACAAATAGGCATCATTACATATCAGTAGTGATTGATTCGCGCGTCAATATTGCTTCCTATGGCGACTCACTTATATGTATATTGTGTCGTGGTAATAACTCTAATAAGTCAATTTTATTTGCAAAGCTAATAAAACTGATTTTAATTACGTTTGTTCGTTTAGATCATTATAACAATTACCCTTCTGTCAGAAGTTAATATTTTGTTGTTTATTTGGCAACTAGCTTCTGCTCGCGACTTCGTCCGCAAGCCTATAACCTTCCTCAAGAATTAGGCTATCCAATGCAAAAAGATTTTTTCAAATTCGACAGGTAGTTCCAGAGATTACCCACATACACATACAAACTTACAAGCAAATTTTACTTCTTTATTAACCGACTTCAAAAAAAAGGAGGAGGTTCTCAATTCGTCGGGATATTTTTAACAAATAATATTAGTATAGATAACATCCAGTTCATTACCTTCCTGTTTTGAGTCAACTTTACAAGAACTACTCGTAGCTATTTCTATAAAATTCTTATTCATAAATCCGAATTTTCCTTAAAATCATTATTGTGATCTGAAAATGACTATGGTGTAATGTTCTACTTCTGTTCTACCTTAATAAATCTATTCCACTTTGGGAGCTGAAATGTGATGACTTTCCCACAAAAATAAAGCCAGATGGCACAATATAGTCTCTTTCTTAAAAGCAATTCAAATATTAACATTAGCTTCAGTTAATAGGATTAAAGACTATCTCACGAAACGAGTCCAGAATTTTCAGTTGTTTATCTTTTTCGAGGATAAGACGAAATGTTATTATATCTTTTGTAGTAAAGAATAGCCTATCTATAAATGATTGGATTTGGATTTCTCTTTGAATGAAGACATGAGGTTTCTTTTTGAGATTAGTTGATTTTTTCAAAGATAAGTCGGTAGTAACTCTTAGAAAAAAATCCAAATTCAAATTGAATTTTCGTTTTAATTTGGTAAAGTATTTTGGTTCAGGTAATAATCACATTCTATTTTATTTTGCATTGTTTGCTTGACTGTATGTTATTCAATCATTTTATTTTTGTACAGTGCCGACCAAAAGTCCATGAGCAATCTCACAAAGCAATAGACTGACGCTTCGGTTTGACTTACGACCTTCTTCTATAAGTTGTTACAATACTGTAGACACGCACATTACACACACACACTCACTTTGTCTGCAACCAATGACTAGTTCAATAATCATCATTCGTTTTTAGTTTCATTCGTCTTGTTCACATAAATATTAAAGTTTAGCAGGTAGACCACAAAAAACTAAGTAAATTATTTCGATTTCTGTGGGGTAGATGCAGTTTGTTACGAGTATTTAATTAATAGAACTTTGTTGGTTCGTGGATTATATTGGTGACGAGTATTTAGCGCAGTGTTGTGGTTATTATTATCAAAAAGCAGGCATAAAATATATTGAAGAGATCAGATCAGATCAGAGAATATTATTGCGCTGCGTAAAAGTGAAGTGAATATCTAATGAAACCGGACTAAGTGTGAGTGTTATCATTTATATATTTCATATTTTTCTAAACATAAATCTTAATCAAGGGTATTGTTGATAGAACAGAGGTATTGTTGAGACAGAAGATGCCTTTAAAATTTTAAATTCATTGTGAGGTTTAATTCGATTAGTGAATAATAAATAATAAGGTATTATGTGTAATAAAAACAATGTTTTTCTTTGTTCTAGAGAAATACTGTGAGGGTTAAGAGATATGAGGAAGGGGCTTATTATCGAGTAGCAGCGACGTCAAATGGTGAATGAAACAAATGGTTTCATACAAACGAGATATTTTGCTGAATTATTAAAAACACGTCATTATGAACCGTTCGCCGTGCACTCTGAAGGCTTGCATCACTGAAGACCAGCTAGAAAACCGTTTTTGACCTTAAAATATTGACCGTACCAACTTAAACAACAGATTCGTTATTGCATGAATTTATGGTAACGAATTTTTTAAGCACGTTTCAATAGGGTGTTTGTCGTATTTCTTGCAGATATACCGAAATTGTTTAATTTAGTAATAGGTAGTATTATTTTAGGATTAAAATTTGAGGTTTAGTTTCAATCTTCTTTTCGTAAAGAAAATGAATACTTAAGCTTTAACCTCAATAACAACCAATATTTACTAAAGTCAAATAAAATGTAAAATAATTAATACAAATAAAATATAAACAAACTGCCCATATTTAACCTTAAAGTTACCTATTCTGTAAGTAGTTTTTTACATTTTAAGTAGTCTAATATTCTTATTTATTACTTAATTACTTCGACCATGATCAAAGCTTAATATTTATGGTGAAAAAATCATATTTCATCATTTAAATATGTCAAAATAATACAAACTGCTTCTAAGTTTCTTGACATCTATTTCACATCTTATTCAGCTAAAGTAATGATAAATAATTGTAGCACTTTATTAACTTATGTAAAATAAATATAACGAATAAACATATTTTTTTAATTTTGTTATCATATATCACGCATTTTTTATTCTAAAACCTTTATTGCAATAACAACATAAAAAAGCAGCAATATTTAAAAAATATTATTATCGAAAACAAAAATAATAATATTTGCAAAAAACCACACTGTGTTTTACGAGATTAGAACCTGAGGCAGTTTGAATTCCATACCAACGCTTAACGCTTTCTGCTATCTGCACTTGTTAAGTTACTATCGAATTTTAGCAATGCCATTAACTGGTCAAGTTCACGCGCATAGTGCGTGTGTGCTAGCATGTTTAAAGCGACGGAAATATATTGTTGTTTCGTGCTGTGGTGTGTGTATCGTGTTGCTTACACATACAAATGTACGAGCTATACCGCGTGTTCACAGCAATACGACTCTTAGCGTGCTCATGCACTTTTGAGCGCTTACTGTACATCGGGATCTGTTAACCTTATTAGGCTGAAATACACCCATAAACTGTGAGAGTATGCATTAAATTCCAGTATGTAATAACTCCATAATATGATGTAAGTACACATAAACGCTGATTTTGATTGGCTCAATTCAACACAAACATATCATAAACATAACGTTTCAGTAATTATGTTCAAACCTAGATCAGCTAAAATAAACTCCACGGAATTAGTTGCTTTAAATGCTGGCTCTTGTGATACAGGAACTCCTAGTACAAGAGCCAGGGCTACACAGATGTTTGGGACTTTGAGGTGTAAATAAATATAAATTATTAAAATTATTATTATTAAATAATTAGAGCATTATTGATTGGATTCAGGGTTGGCTGACTAAAATCAAATTATTTTATTTACTAAAGTTTACGATATAAATCAAAATTACCAAAACCAAAGAATCAATTAAATATAACTGTATTAAACATGGTTTCTTTTGAAAATAATAATGAAAATTTACTATGGTCAGAATGCAAGATAGTAGGTAATAAATTTCTTTTTTCAATAAAATATCACAGTAATCTGCATGTCTATACTTCTATTAATAATAATATTATAAAGAGGAAAGATTTGTATTTTTATATGTAACGAATAAACTTAAAAACTGCTGGACCGATTTGAAAAATTGAACATAATCAGCGAGTAACATAGGTTATATTTTTTATTCTCCCACGGGAACGGAAACTACGTGGATGAAACCGCGTGACGTCGGCTAATGTTTTAAGAAAGTTATGCATAAGAATCGTTGGTCAACATAGTAGGTAAATAAACAATTTTAATCTAGTCAAATCAATTTTATTATGTAAACATGGTTCTGAAGAAATAAAACAAAAAAATGTCATGACTTTTATAAACAATAAAATAAAACTGACATATGTTTAAAAAAAGCACTGGTTTTGCACATCCCTGATTGCATTACATTCAATGTTTGCAAAAGGCTCCTGTTATTTCAGTTGCTAAAGACCATGGGAAGAATGCCAATAAAATCTTTTAATTTCTACCGGTCCGCACAAAATGAAAGTCCACGACTTTGGGACTCATATTTTCTAACTCATGTATTATTAATATTAGGAGATAAGCAATCTTACCAGTGGTAGTCTAGACGTAGTGTGAATGAGATGAATTAATGAAAAATATATCGACTCCGTACGAAGTGTTCAGGTTTATTGACGCTTCGTAGGTGAAGCTGGCTCCTACTATTGTTTTACGATCTTAGAATTGGTATTGTAGATGTACAAACATTATGTTCTATTATATTTTACTTGTTTTTCATCGTATCGATGATTCCAAATTATATGAGTTTTGACCAGAATTAAGCCATGTTGACAGCGTTAGCATTGGCCTCGCAAATATCTGCATAGTTCAGAAGTTGTTGCATATTATTGACTAAGGTATTGACTTTGTAAAGTATTATATTATTTTAATTATTGTGAATGTGAGAACTATGTGGATATTATTTTTATTTCTCTGCAAGTTTTTGTGACGGTCTGGCAGTTTGAGTAGTTTATGCGGCCTACCCAAAAGTCCTTTCTTTGGTATTGTTCGTCGCGTTGAGCTCCACGATTACTGACAAATGCTTGCACTGACTAGACAGGTCCACTCAAATCTGTGTGGTTCTTTCTTCAAAAGACCATTTCAGACACTAATCTACATGGTCCTTATATGGCCTGACCAAGATTATGTCTGGACTTATAAGATTGCGACCTCTGAGTTTGTTTCGACCTTTCTTCTCAGAGTAGTCAGATAGGAAACGCTGAACTCATCTAGCTTATTTTGAATACTTTTTTAAATGATGTGTAAAAGTGATTCTGATATCCTATTTACAGAATAAACAATTTAATTTCTTTGCTGGGTTAAGAATATCGATTAATTTAAAATAATTCAAAAGGTTGGTACCTATCATAGCTAGGAACCTTAGCTTATTTAACCCTAGAATATATATTTTTTTGGATGGAAAAATCGTTATTTTGTTCTTGATATGAACCAAATTAAAGTAAATAAATATCTACGTATAGACATTTATACTGAAACAGATTTAAAGATACTTAAACATTGAATAAACGCATCTTAAAATTCAAGCCAGATAGGTAAAACTGAATGTGAAAATTTTCATTCTTTAATATCAAGAAGGTAAAGGTGTTATTTCACTTGAACGTTGTAATTTTTCATATCACACCATACATTTACCTCAATATTAAAGTTGTACATTTTATCTCGGATCGAGATGACGATACGCACTTCTCGAACAGAGTAAACAATATACGAAACAAGATTAATTTTCTAGAAGATTCCCTTTCGCAGATATCTCGACTGGAATATACGATTACGTGTCATAAGTTTTATGCCCCGAAAGTTTCAAAGTAAATTCGAACATCCATCGATAAATCTTGGCGACGCTCGGAACGATTTCATTTTCGAATTTCAGGAGCGATTGCCTCTACTGTTAAAGTTTGCCTGAAAAATGTTCGCGGACGATTGACTCGCTATAAACGGAAATAAAAAGTTTTGTGTTAGAGCAATAGCGTTGTACAATGCGCATATAAAGCAAAGAGAAAGCTCCAAGAGGATCACTATTTGAAATCCTCCTGGATTTTCCAGACTTAAACGTGACTAACTTTTTTACATCAGACAGCCATTGTAAAAGTTCTGACAGACATACTTATAATTCAAGATATTACAGTGCTATTGTACCTCTTATGCAATTTTAGTTTTAATATAAAATAATTGCTTAGATGAAAAACAAACTCGCCGTGGCAATAAGCATAAACACGAAATTCATATCGCACAAGTTTAATTCAGTTAGGCTAGTGTAGCGAGAGCTGCGTTCCGCATTATCATTACTAAACAGCTTTTATTATTCCACGATATTTGGCTAGAGGGGCCTCAGTGCCTCACACGCGCGCTAATGGAATAAAAAGTAAGGTTACAAAGTAAAAAGATACAGAGCACCTCCCGCGGCGGCGGTTCGTGCGAATTTCGACTGAAAATTTTATACGTTCAATCTATTCTGAGCGCCTTTATGCTGTGTCTCGCGATCCCGCCCCCGCACAAAACAGTTTCGTTTTCAATTATTGCCCACTTGTGGAACGGGATTCGATGGAAAAACAAAAGAGCTAGAAATGATATTTTATAGACAAGTCGCTTTATTCGATGTTTACTGCACCTCGATTTGTTCTCGAGTGAGATCTGTGATGTTTCAAGAAAATTATTGACTGAACGTGCCGAGATAGACCGGGCGCGACTAGATGGAAGGATATCAGACGAAGCCCTTCGCCGACGCTCTACGACGAATCGATTGCTATTAATGCCACTCGAATATTTTGTTTGATTCGAAAATTTCTTTCTAGTTATAATGTAAATCTCCCTTTTTTAAGAGAATTCTTTTTAGTGGTCGTAAAATTATATTGTTCGTCGTAACTTTAATTCACGTAAAACGCTAAAAGAATTAAAATTCCAGCGAGAAAATGAGCTCTGACAAATAAACGTGTTAGCTTTTATGTGCTCTTGAAACAGTTTGTCCAAAAAATAATTCCGTTAAATTTATTTAAATAATTACGTCCATCCACTAGGTCTTTTGCAATTCAATTAACATTAAAGTAAGAACGATTCATAACCGAAATCTAAAAGTAACATTAGTGGGATTGATACATTATGTATATATCGTGGCGAATAAAAATAGATCTAAATATTTAAATAATATAATATTCTAGTTTTTTTTATAAATCCACGCGCTCGTTTCAAGTGTACATAAATTTGACTTTATCGTGTATAAAGTTTATGTTTGCCTACATAATTATGTAAATGCAAGCGATCTTTCAACGTAAATTATTTTCAGCGTTTGTTTGCTCGCGAAATAATGCAAGAGAGCCTTTCATTAGCGGAATGCACGCGTCCGTTTACATGTATTTTGTGAGATTACAAATTTCGCACATACCGACGTGGTGTTATCATGAACTGACTGATGTTAATCTACGCACGGTAGTATAATGAATTCTTTTTACTCTTTATATCTTTAAATGTACTGCTTAAAAGGAAATTTACGGTTAGCTTTTTGTTTAAACTGTGTTTTCATTTCAACGTTTAAAAATAAGTTTATTATAAGTATTGAACTCTAACGATCTAAATAGCAATGGATTATATCCACTTTGCAATAAAAAAAATAGTCGCACTCCGCAGAAATTTTCTAAACTACAACTTCAGAGGCATGCAGTTCAACTTAACTACATCATTACGAGTGTTTGAAGACTTTTCAAGTGAAAACCACGTTTGAAATCAAGACTTTTTGAAAAGAAAAAATTGCTGATTGAATAAAAGTGTTTATAGATAGTCTATGAAGAGATTTAAACGTTAAGCGAACGTGTGCAACTGTTGTTATCTCATTTGGTCTATTGGAGCAGTAAAGAGTGCAAGTTAAGCTGAAAAACAGGCCGCAGCCCACAAAGCTTTGAATGGAAGAAGTGCGGGGACCAAGCGGAGGACACACGGCTCCTGCGCCCTGTAATTTGAAGTTGACATGGTTCGCTCCGGGCGCCGCGTTACTACTTTAGTGTTTCTATCTGGATTATCTTTCACTACGCTTTTGTTTGCCACGGCTATTTTTAACTCAACCAACAAATAAACCAGATAGCTGCACGGAATTTCAAAGGTATCGAATATGCGCAACAACATTTTCTAATTGAAACACATCCACATTTGAACTGTTTGGTGTAGATTGTACCAATAAAACGGTCTAAATTGATCCATCCAAAAATATGAAATTATAGACACTGTCTGCACTCCTATTTATATGGCGCTAAAGTCGAATTTGACGGAAAATTCAGACAGTTGTGCGTGGGCACTTTAAGCGATCACATCGGGCCGTCACATTCATTGTTACGTTTATTACGTGAACATTGTTGGATGAACATTGCCAATATGTGATAAGGGAGGACATTTAAATGAGTATCGATATAACTCGGCAGTTGATGAATACGAGATATCGATTGTAGCAGCTCGTCGTAGCGAATCGAACCCGGGCCGTCCGCGGCGCTGTCCGACGACCGATCAATGCAATACGAGAACATTTTGCATAATTGATGCCCCATTCACAGTACGGAACACTTATTCATATTCATGAATTTTACAAATTTTTCAATTTGTGCCGCCAGCAAGTGTATTTACAGTATTGCCAGGTCGTATTTGCGCCAATACAATCTGTGTAAAAGCTGAAAGGGGAGTAGCTGGCGTCCGTGCCGCGGCACAAACCAGCGATAAAGCTACCCTCTAATGCGATATTTTTGATGCTACTGCCGCCATCAATAGCTGTGTCACCGTTATTGTACCTCTTGTTGTGGCGAGCGCTGTTTTAGATTTTATCTCAAGAATTGCAACGAGTAAATATTTCAAACTAAAAGAGGAAGAGTTTAAAAAAAATCCTTCCTCAAAAATCCTCTTAACTAATAGCGTGAAAGAAGATTACGACCGAGTAGAATAACATTGATCAGCGTCGAAACTTGATGGACACGAAAATCGTTCAAAAGGAAAAAACTGTAACAAAACTGATTCCCAGTAGCGCTGAAGGCTTGGAGGTAATGGGAGATTGTAAAAGGAGGCAATAAAAGCTTAGTATTGTGTGTGAGAACCGTAGGGGAGTCCCTGTATTGTGTTCGGGTCCGCGGAGGCCCCCAAGAATCGTCTGACCACGGACGCGGTCAAATTGTACAGAAATGAAATTATCAAGGTACGCTGCCGATTTTCCGAACCAATGAATCAAGATCCAATTCCCTTTTGTAATAGAACATCGTCGCGAAACGCGCCCATGGAGTTACACTACCCACTCAGTGGACGCCTAGGCGGCGTCCACATGAGTATTATACAGCTGCGGCATTATTTATTTTACGTCATGTAGAACATTCCGTCGGATTGTCGAATAGTCTCGAGACACGCAATCCAAATAACAAATCGTGTTTTTAAGCGTAACTTATTTGTTTTTCCCGTGTATTTTACGGCATTTAAGGAAATATTTTTACATTAAAACTTTCTCATAGATTCGCTCCATAAAGCTATTTTAAAGACGTTTGCATAATCAGGAAGCTTGTTTTACACGTGTGAATTATAAAAGGGAATTGCTAATTTTATGCAAAATTATGTCGGATGCCTTACTTATTCAAGTGCGTAATAAACAAGAGCTTTAAACATAGTCCTGGTCTAACTAACGGACAAAAAGATTTAGAATTCAATTCTCGTGTTCCTTTTATTCATAATTCATATCAAGTGCCCGTCTACAAACATGCACATTTTAGTAAGATTCTGGTCAGTCGTGTCCGTAATCTGCGACAAATTGACTTTTCCGGCAGAGAGCTGACGGGTCCTGGACTGTAATATGCCATAAACGACCCAAACGTATTGGACCCGATGCTAGAAGGTTGATAAATTTCCTTGATATTTGAATGCGTTATATTCCTTTCGGGTTATAGCCGACCGTCCCTTCAATAAATACTCGGCGCCGCGAAAAATTGTTGACTCTCTGTAAGCCCTTATTAATGAAAACCCACCGAGGGATTCTATCGCAAATGAGCCATTTTGTGACGTGACATTTAAAAAAAAGATTTAATAACGTTTGTAGCGAAAAGTTGCCGCATCACCAAAAGCTAATATTATTCCGATTCGGAAAAAACAATTTTCTCCCGAAGTTATAAACCTACCGATTTCCATTTCTTCGCAGAGTTGGTAGAAAGTAATTCCTCCGGTTCGAAGATAAATTTTACGTCATTTCCTGTCTTCTTGGTGCTCGGCAAAAATTATCAGGCATCGGCTCGGCTGAGACCATTTAAAATTAATGAATAATGTTATCTGATAATGATTTCGGAAAGTTTAATTAAAGTTTTCTTTTTCGATGTTTCTTCACTTTCTGATCGCATGAATATCTTTATTATTTTTTATCTCTGAATAAGCGGCTTCTTTAAAACTTTGACCGTGAATAAATTTGATGATAAGCACGGTTTAATAACACAAAGATTTACTTAACCTAAATTCTATTTTGCATTTTTAACGTTTGAGGGTGGCGTTTTGTACTTGCAGCCGAGATTAAATTAAGATCCTTCTTGTCATCATACATATTCAAATAGACTCCATATACCTATGTTTATTTCGGCCTTCCTTAATTCTATTAGAACCATAAAAAATAACTCCTTTAATTTTATCATACTTCTTTTCGCAAAATGCGTAGAAGGGTTTTATAAAAGTCAACTCTGGTTTCTAAGAATAATTTAAATAAAAAAGCAAAATGCATTATTTTGCTTTTCGTTCGAAGTTCGAAAGTAATAAAAAACAAAAAGAAAATTCAAACTATTCCGGGTGCAGTCCAGTTCGAATAAACATTCGATTTTTTACCAAATCTTATCGCACTACAAAAGAATCGTGATGTGTGGTGGGAAAAGGCGAAACGCAAAGCCAAATATAAAGAATTTAGATCAAAAAGAGCGAAACATTTGGGAAATCGCGATAACATCATTCAAAGGATGAGGAATGGTGAGCTTTATACACCTTTGAGTGAGTAAAAATAAATATCTATATAGGATCTTGTAGTTCTTGGAACATTCGCTACTTTTTCTTACTTAGTATTCTAGTAGAAAGGGTTGTTTATGTATCGAATTTGAAGAATTTGTTTTGAGTAGAATTAAAAAAATTTTTTTTTTGTTTTAAGCCTATTTTCTTGGTAGACTTTACTTTGTAGGTAAATAGCTACAGGATAAATGAAAAAAGGTTAAAAGAAAAATGTCAAAGGTCATTTTCAAAGAAATTAAAGAAAAATATTTTGAAATTAAAATTCATGAAACTAAATAATTTGCCCAAGAATTAGTTACAGAGCAAAACAAAAAAATTTAAATCAAAATAATGCCTAGTATAAATAAATAAAAATGCCATTGCTTCTCAATTATTCATTAATGACGTACTTATGCCAACTATTATGGAGTATTTACCTACCGTATGAGCGCAAAAAAACCGTCACGAACGCAAAAGGTGAGGGTAGGGTGGTGTCGCACAGTAATTGCTGGCAATTTGTAATGGCCGTGTGATTGCCGGGCGGAACGTCGACTCTAAACTGTGCTATTAATTTCGTACATTTGATTAACGAAACTACTTGTTATGCTAATGAACGCAAGCAAAGAATGCACGCTAACGTGCTAACGCGACGCCTTGTCGACACGTTGTCGAGCTTGCAATATTTTCGCTTCGCTTCCTCTATAATTACTGCCACGATGGTTTGAAATTTAAAAACTTATTTATAATTTTCCACTAATGAACGCCACTTCTAGCGCGTCTAGACACGCGTTCACTACGATGGGGGTATCACGATGTTTATTCGATCGTTGACAAAGTCGTGAGCGTCACACGTGAACCGGGCAGGTGTCATCGCCCTGCCTTTTGAGGCAATTTATCTAGTTAACTTCGCTAACAAAATCACGATTGAAACGTGTACCTTGGTACGTCATCGGACGCTTCCACGTTTGTAGCAATTCATGTTAAAGTCAAATTCGTGACTCGTCGATACCGCATCGATATCGATTCGATCTCAAGACAGACGGCCCGAATGAAAAGTTTGCAACACGGAAAGTGATCGAACGCACGCAAACCGTTATCCGCATGGAAATTAGGAACCCTAAATATCGTTTGTAAATGCTAGACGTACATACATGTCATAACGGCACACGATAGTATAAATGTGTTTATCAATAAATCTTGGGAATTATGACAATTTCCGTTTTACGTCGTAAAGGGTTGAAGTCACGTTGCCGCATCATAAATCATTCATCCATCAATTGCAAAAACGTATTGGGAAACCCACACGAGCGTTATGTCGTATGAGCGAGCCTCCTTCCTCTGAGTTACAACATTCAGGTTTATTCAAACTGCATAAAAGTCGTAGATGGTTGTCACCAATTTTATTACGTGTAACAACCGAATTAAAAGGGCCCGGGTCGATTTTCCCTTGTTTATTCGAGTTTTACGGAGGGGCGTCTCGTCAAAGGAATCGAAAGTGATTTTATGCATTAATTAAGACCACAGACCGAGATTTACAATTACACGGTCTCCTATAAACAAACTTGATTGCTTTACAAAAACTCAAATAACTAAGGCAGTGTCTCAAGTAGAGGTTCATTTGAATATCAAAGACGAAATTCAAATTACGGCGTTTACAATAAAGGCTCAGCCGGCACAGTATTACGAGCTGATGTAAATTTCCGATACTCATTTCGAGGATGAAGTTCAGATGTCTTAGTCGTGATGCTTCAAACTAAGTGCGCCATGAAAGTGTGAAGCGTCGATGCTTTAACAAGACCTCTCTTATATTTTAAACGCTCGTTCCGCGTATCTGAGTCGTAAATCAAATCACGGCTAATTTTCTTGCAGTGATACTGTTTTTTTTGTTGCTTAAGTTATATCAATGGATAGCTTCAAGCAGTCCAAATATAAAATAGGCAAAATAGTGTAAGTACCTAAGTAGCTTGAACGCTGAAGCCAGTATAGATTAATGTCATGTAGACCCAAACCTAGATGTCTGTTCAGACATCTTAGTGCTCATATACACAAGCGGCCCGTTGCCAACGGCGGAAGCAACTGCAGCCGTCGACTCGTCAGCGGCAGTCGTCGACGCGTCGACTGCATTGTGCCGCTCGTGTAAATGATGAGCACTAAAGGTCCGCAGCTGATTGCAGGCAGCAGCAGCATGCGACGTGTCTTCGCGACACTACTGGTTTCTAGTATTTTTACGAACTACCGTGTCGCTAGCTACGAAAGGTATTTAATAGAAATACATAGAAAACAGTCGCCTGCTGCTGTTGTTGCCTGCAGTCGGTTACAGACTTGTACCGTTAAGTCGTGATGCTTCAAACTAAGACCTCTCTTGTATTTTAAACGCTCGTTCCGCCTGTCTGAGTCATAAATCAAATTACGGCAAATTTTCTTGCTGTGATACTGATTTTTTTGTTGCTTAAGTTATATCAATGGATAGCCTGAAGCTGCCAGATGTATGTTCAGATGTCTTAGTGCTTATATACACGAGGGGCACGTTGCCAACGGCGGAAGCAACTGCAGCCGTCGACTCGTCAGCGGCAGTCGTGGACGCGTCGACTGCATTGTGCCGCTCGTGTACATGATGAGCACTAAAGGTCCGCAGCTGATTGCAGGCAGCAGCAGCAGGCGACGTGTCTTCGCGACACTACTGGTTTCTACTATTTTTACGAACTACCGTGTCGCTAGCTACGGAAGGTATTTTATAGAAATACATAGAAAACAGTCACCTGCTGCTGTTGTTGCCTGCAGTCGGTTACGGACTTGTACCGTTAAGTCGTGATGCTTCAAACTAAGACCTCTCTTGTATTTTAAACGCTCGCTCCGCCTGAGTCGTTAATTAAATCGCGACTAATTTTCTTGCTGTGATATTGTTTTTAGGGTTCCGTAGTAAACAAGTAACCCTAGTTTCGTCATGTCCGTCAGTCTGTCTGTCCGCGGTGTAGTTCCGAGACCCTTAGTACTAGAAAGCTGTAATCTGGCATTCGTATACATATTAATAACGCCGACAAAGTGATAAAACAAAATTATGAAAAAAAAAATTTTTAGGGTACAAAAAAAACATCACCACTTTACGTGTAGGGGAACACGTAAAGTGGTGATGTTTTTTTTTTGTATTGCATTGTGTGGGGTATAAATGGAAAGGTCCTTCAAAAAAATTGTAAGTAAGTAAAACTATTTTTGGAAATATTAAGCTTTAAATTGCTCATTTTTGTTAGAGTCAAGTTTCCCCTGCCAGCTAAATGGTTGGTTTTGGATGTGTGATAAAAATGACTGCAGTAGTTTATATAACGAAACGAAATTAAAAGGAAAACTATCAGAGCTAAGTAGGCTCTACAAGTTAACGAGTAATAATCGACCAACTTATATTTGCAGTTGCAAAAACATGTTTTCCCATACATTCCGTATCGGAGAACATGTTTTTCAACTACAAAGTTAAGTTTGTTTTTGGGATAAATTCATCCCGGAACCCTTCATTGTGCGTGGTCCGACACGCACTTGGCCGGTTTTTTTGTTGCTTAAGTTATATCAGGTAAGTTATAGGTAAAAAAGTTTATCTTAGTAACATGAACTCTTAAGTCTGTAAAGATTAATGTTGTTTATCTAATACAGACCTAAAATTATATAGGTAGATAAACAAATACCAATAAAACGTTCTTACTCCCAACTTTTAACTGAAATCGCCAAATCATGCATGACAAATAAACTACAAAATCACAGAGCAAGCAGAAATGGAGAGAAATAAGTAAGCTAGTCAATATTCTACAAAATAAGTTAAAAAGAAAAAAAGTAGAGGAAATACGTTTCTCGTTTTATCTGTCCCTTCTGACCTACAATTTATTCGATGCTTTTACGGTTGACTTAAATGCCAAAGCATGGAAGTTAAGTCGCAAATCAAGTTCTCTTTTTGGTCGTTTTTACGTGGGATTTGTAAAAAGTTATTTTTAACAGGAGTTAGGTAATGTGATCGGTTATACTGTTTAGTTGTTACGAAAGAGTATTTACATTATAAGTATCACTACAATGTATAACGTTTTTCTTGATACTGGAAAATTGTTTTATAGAACATCTACCCACGTCGGTAAAAGTCTTTCTTTACTTAAACAACTATTAAAAATTTACACCATTATGTTATGTTATTATTTTATCGTTTAAGGCCTAAATGTAGGTATACGCTCTGAGGTGCAATTTCCGAGCGTGTAGGGAAAAAAAATACGATAGAAAATCCATAAACTTCTTGGAACATAATTAATGTTAATTAACACTACAGTGCTTATTAATTTAAATGGTGTAGTAACAACCTAAAGATGAATTATGTAACCATGTTGTATGAAATCAATAGCGAATTCCGTTTCAGACCGCATAAGATAATCCAAAACATCTTCATGCAAAATCCATATTCATATTCTAAACGAACTCCAAGTGAACAGCGGAAATATAAATAAAATCAAGAGTAAAATTCAGCATCTTTAATTTAATATAAATTACACGATCAATTTTGATTTTAACTAAATTATCGTTCTAAACTTGTTTACTCGCCTCGCAGATAACGTGACTCCATTAGGCAGCCGTAACGGTCACGAGCCGCTTCCTTTTATTACTCTCTGCAATGCTTCCTGTAGCTTCTTTTTCTCTGAAATATTCTGCTAATTAAGGAAGGAGTGGAGGCTGAAGATTTCCTGCTGCTCTAGCAGATTACTGGCGGTATCTCCGAGAAAAATGTAACTCTCAGACGGAATTCATTTTTGTGGCTTTAACTTTTTGTACGTCATTTAAAAAGTTTAAAGCTGCGAAGATATCGTCTCAAATAAAACTAGTGCAGTTATTGCTAACGTTTAAATCAATTAATGTCAGCTTCTCTTGGTTGAATTGCTTCTATGATAACATCTTCAATGGCGGACAATAGGACTATTATGTGAGTAGCTTCATCTTGTTCCATACGAGGGGAACTAACTGGCATAATGCGAACAGGCTATGAATCTGAGAGCCGAACGCGCATTGAAATGTTATACCAGGTTTGATTTTGATCGAGATCGACGTCTACGTATTACCTATTGAAAACGCTTGCACTTTGTCAATTGGACAATGGATTGTTCGAAAACTTTCCTATCGAATACTGGTCAGTATTTGCCAATGTTATAAAATTCTAGTGGACGTTTACACATAATGGACTTCGAATAATGTCCGTAGTATATCTTCAGAAGCATTTATTGCGAATGATAATGTTTTCTTTCCGGAAGAAATTCTAACGACCTAACGATAAAAGCTTCTTTGAACCAAAAGTATAGGAAACTGGTGTGAACTCAGGGTTATAATGTTCTCCATAGCCCAATTTGTATTTGGACGATAGAAACATGTAATTTTCTCCATAAACCTACTGGTCAAGTTTCAATTGGTCCATGGAGCACCGACGTAAAATAACTGATGTTTTATAGAAATTTAGGTATTTTATAAATACAGAATTCACATTTTAAAACCCAAATTCAGCACTCCAAAAAATCTTTGACCAGCATCGATGATGCCTAAAATTACCCTTTTTTACCCCCTATACGTGCTTTGTAGGTACGCATCAAATTCGGACCATTGTTATGCAAATACTCGTGGTTCGGTTTGCTGGCGTCAGTGTACAAGACAAAGCGACGTTGACGACCGACATCGGCTGTAGCTATCAGCTCCACATCGTATGAATCCACTCGACTGGCCCTAGTCTTGTTATAGGGCTGCCGGGAGTCAGTGTAAGGATTTCGGGTTAGGTTGATTTTAACGTGCCCGTGCTGTTAGGTAAACGAAGTTAGGTATACCACCTCTTGATCGAATCTAGCCTTATTTACCTATCCTTTTCAGTACATTGTCTTTGTTAGATAAGAATAGACCAGGATAAAAATTATAGGCGGCTTTCTACCAGCATTTTTGGAGACAAAGGAGCTTTTAGTTTAAGAACAATGTGCACTTCAAACATTGCCGTATCTTACCCTAAGAAATGAGGCCGAAAATAAAACCTAGAATTAAAACAAAAAAGTTTACGTTTGCCTAAAAGAATTTCTGGGACAGTAGCTTTAATGGCAGTACGCAACTAAATCCTAGGATGATCCTACATTTTCTAGACACTGGTAACCTTGGGTCGCTGACAGTGTATCATCCCGCACCCTACATGCTGATAGCTAGGGGCAATATGACGAGGGATGCGATAGTCATTACAGATTATATACCCCGGGTTACGAACTTACGACCCCGGATTTCTTTCATTGTCGAATTTAAAAATGGAATTTTATCTATGCTTTGAACTTATTCAGTTAGTTTTTTTTTGAGGAATATGTTTAAATGAAACATAATGTGCACTAAATGTGAAATTTTTGTGATAAAAAACTAGGTTTTTATTTATTATCAAACTAAAAAAATATTCACAAACAAGTTTATTTGGAAACTATTGTGTTCATAGCATCAATATCCAATTGAAAGTTGATTAAACTACAATGTCCCTTAGTAATGAAAGTCCTAAATAAAACTATCAATACCTATTGAAATTGTATCATCTATCCAGTTTTTTTTAACAAAATATTATATTCAGACGCCACGTTTCTACCGTAACCGCGCATAGTAAAGCGAATAGAATTTTTATTCTAGCAAATTCTTATTTTCTCGAGCACTGTAACAGAGTTTACGCAGGTGCTTCTAAAACGCATAGAATTTCAAATTGCGTTTTCATTTTTTCTCTTGGGGCATCCCGGTATCAGTGGGATGCATAGCCTTGAGATGCAAAGTGTGAGGCGAACGAGAGCTTTTTATATTTGCGGCATCCACGCTTGGATTTGCATAATATTGCTTCCTTAACATTCCTCTGTAGGACTATGAAACAAAACGGAACACATCTAGGGTTGGAGGGGATTTACAGATGCGGGAGAATGAGGAACTCTGGGGTAGCGAGTTCAGGGGTCATCGGACTGGCGAAAATAAAATAAAAGTTTCTACATTTCGACAATGGAGCTTGTATGTGGTTGGGAACTTTTTTATATAAATTTTAATGTGTGTCATTAAATATAAAAGTCAGCGGCTTCGTCTATATTTAAAACGGAACAATTAACAGGATTCTCTCACGCATTTAATATTTTTATTAAACTCAACCCAGAATCAAAATTGTTAAGCTTAATGAGCATTTAATTTGATACTCCAGATTGTTAAAAGTCATGGTTTTTCTGTATCCAATCTGCATAATATTGCTCCCTTAATATGCTAACCACCGACAAAAGACTGGCGAAATTGCTTTTTTCAGTGTGAGAAGCCAATGAAGTCAGCGGTGGCCGATAGTGGGGGCTGCGTCTGATATGTTTGGCTAGTCAAATGCGATGGAAATGCGCTGCTCGGATTCTTGGATAGTCTTTTTTTCTTTTTTTAATGCGTTAGCTATTTTATTAGGTTGTATTTAGAAGGGATAAGGTTAATGATGGTTTGAAAACTAAGATGGTAGATGGTTTGAATTATGGTACATTGGTAACCATGGGTTCGTTTCTAGTGCTTGTATTTTTATTCGAAGAAGACTTAGAGAGATTTATAGTTATTTAATGAATAACCTAATAAAGCAATTACCTATATAGTATATTGTAATTTCTTACTCTCAAGAAAAAGATAACGGTCGATGTAAAAGTATTTTGTTTGATTGATGAGTCGCCTCTAGTACCTATCGCATAGCTTTCAGTATCCAGATTGTCATGTCATCTATGTACATATACAAGGTGAAACCAGACAATATGGCGAAGGGTGACTGTTGTTTGAATAAAGAAAATATGAAGGATCACCTGTTTTGTTTCATCCAAGTGGGGGATAGACAAATAGGTAATTTGATAGTACTTGGATGAGTCTCGTGACTTGTCATGGCTAGTTCATCATAGTAATATTATATACGATATGATACGAAGTAGATGGGGAAATAAAGAAGATACACAACAACGAAATATATTTCTTTCGGGCAAAAGTTCTGGATTGGAAAGGTCCGCGGTTTGCCAACTTGTCTATTTTCCCATTTATCCAACAATAAAATGGCTTTGGTATTGTCATTTTGTTCAATATAAAAAGTGGAAAATGTTTATTCTTTTGCCTTTCAGTGGTAAAGTATAAGGAAGTATTACAGACTGAGCTAATTTGTCATTAGGTTTTCAAAAGAAAAATCGTAAAACCTCACTTTGTTCAAAGTCGGAATCGTAAACGATGATAGTAGGAACACCTGTCACACTTAAAGTTTTGGCATTGGCATTCGTCGTGGCCGTAACCTAAAAATCTGGAAACTTAAGTATTACGCTTTTTATTGCAGCATTCGAAAGACATAAACCTTTCCAAGTCGAAGCGGATATTATAAATCATAGCTTCGTTGCTTCCGTCATGCAATGTTATACTAGAACCAATACGTCGAGTTGTTAAAACGTCAGCATTCAAATATATTAGGTATAATAATCCTTTTCAAAGAAAGTCCCTCTCATGAGCGAATACACTTGGAGCAAAATTAACAATAGCCCAACTTCGCTGTCACAAATGTGTCATATAAGAGCAGGTGCCCTCAGCTGACAGGCGCGCAGGCGGCGGCACACGTGAAGGTGACGTCGTTATTTGCTCCCGGGTTTATTTATTCGAAAGTTGCGCCGATTCGGATGACCACCGTCCACTCACAACCTGTCACTGTATTTTCCTGACCCTTTATTTTCACTTGACAAGAATATTCCGAGCCGCGTCCTCTCGATATTACATTCCGATACGACTTTTTATTCGTGATACATTTTTCCAATTGTCTCCGTTGCACGACTCCGCACTGCGAACTAACGGAATAGAATTTTCAAACAGTTTTGATTGATAAAGGTAGACAGGTTTTCGTTTTCTTTGTTTGCGAAATTAGATTCGGAAGGTAGCGTGAAACTTCAGAGTTCCACTTGATTAATGGTGATTCGGGGGGGGATCCGAGAAAAAGAAACGATTTCAGGCCGTTCGATTTTCTATAGAGAACGAATTACTGAATCGTTTTCACTCGGACGGTTTAGTTTTATCTGAAAATAAGCGTGTTTAGATTTAGATGCATGAACGCGATATTATCCCATTTGTTGAAACAACGCTCGAGCTCTGTTAATATTTGATGTGTTCTCGACTTTTCTCGAATTTAACGCGCCGATTAAACAACGCCGGGCGAAGGATTTTATGTGAATATTTAAAATGCTATATTGGTTCCAGTTCAGCAGAAAAACAAGTCCATTGTTCATGTAACATCTTGTAACGTTAATTTATCGCTACTGCTTACCAACAATAAACTTTTATGAGGGAAGTAAGATCTTGAGGTCTGTGGAATTAGAGCAAGTTTTTTGAGTCAAGTCCGAGAGAGGAACATCTAGTCGTACGTGTTAGATAAAGTTAGATATTGTTACATGCAAATTGAACTCTCGTATAAAATTGGCGAAGGTGTCAGGAACGGATAACTGCGAAGCAAATTGGACACATTGTTGCATCCCGCAGGTTGGAGGACCATTAAAATAGAAGGATTACTTTTATAGCCTGGTTGGCTCGCTTGAGATAATATCGGTAAATTTTATGATCGTAATAAAGGGAATTCGATTTTAGCCAGTCATCTGTATGTGATTATGTAAGACCCGATTTGATACAGAGGGGTACCTTTATTAAATTTTGAATTTATCTCGAACAATATGGAACCAAGTCTAAAAACATTTATTGATGTTACAGATAACATTTAGGCGGAGGAAAAAACTGGCATTTAATTTGGGGAGGATGATTTGATTTAGGGAACTCATAAAAGATTCCTCTCACTAAAGAATAAGAACTTCCCAAAGTTTACATTCACACAATCAGAAAGTGGGTTAATGAGATTCCCTCAAGAAAAACATCTCGTTAAAGCATACATTATTCAAGCTTTCGCGAAGTTATTCCGCGTTCACGCGTTCATTAGGCTGGCGAATACAAACTTGCGTTTTCCGTAAAGCTTCCAGACACACCCACTTATCACCCGGACAAACTATTCATAAGTATTTCGGGTACCGTTCCGAACACACGCCGCTCTCCTTGTTATTTAAATTTATCACTCAACTTTTATCCTCTAAATTCATTGTAACAGGTAATATTTCACAGGTTATTAATTACGTTACGCCGGCATCCTCACGGTGTAACTCTTATTACATTATGTCAGTTGCAAATTGAAAAATTCCCGGGGCGTGTGTCCCGTCTCTCCGAAGTATTTTGGCAAAATTATTCTCATTCATTAAGTCGAGAAGTGGAGGGCGCGCTCGCGAGATTGGCGACCTACCATTCACTCGTGAGTAACGAGGTGACTTCCTGTTATTAGTTATGTTGGCAAATTGTTTTTCTTACGCTTTTATACTTACACCTTAGTTAAGTATCGAATTTATATAAAAACTTGTGCAATGGTCTGTCATCGGATGAAGAAGTATTACGGGTTTGTTTACCTTGTTTGCTGTAGTTAAGAAGTTCATTTTTATTAATAAAATGACGTGTGGGTTCAGTGGCTTTCCGCCGGGAATGGGGCAATTAATGTCGCCATACTTTCACAGTAACATGTATGAAAGGTCAGCAGTGTCCGGTTGACAGCCGTGTAACTGAACGTTGTCCCCGGCCGGCACGCGTGTCTCCAAGTGCCAATCCATTAATTAAAACTTATTTTGTAGCGGTAAACACGATCGCTGAACGACGACAAACAGCCGCTCCGTGAGCCTAGTTACTAACTTCTACTTACTGTTATGGAGCACATTTGGATAACAGATTAGTGGGATTAAGTGGCATTGATTAAAACTTAGGCTTTCTGTGTAAATAACGGGAAAAGTTAGAACCAAAATAATTTATTTTTGAAGAATTATTCCCTAAACACAGTTTACATACATATACAACATTCGCAATAATCCTTGACACAAACGTATTCGTATGTAATATGAAACATAGGTTCAGAAAATGCGCTGCAGCCTTCAATTTCGACATCCAATACAATCCACCCCAGAGCTTCCGCAAAGATGGAAAATCTCTCAAAAGAATAGCGTTTAGCACGAGACAAAGAGCGATTTAGATCTCCTCTGGCGAAGCCTTCTACCGGGCCACTATTTACTTTTCTCAAGGGACCGCACTTCGTCAGCTAGTGGCGTCCGAACCCAATTTTACAAAGCGAAAAAGCAGCGCTTTACATCGGCGCCACTCCCCCCAAATCGAATACGACGAACATTCCAGGTACGTTCTCGTACATATTAACTTTGAAGCCGTATAATGTGAACGACGCGACAATGAGCGGGGCAGGCGACGTGTCCTACGAGTGCCTTAGGCTATAATCCCGAAGTGTTAGCGTACGTGCCACCGCCGCCATTCGAAGATAATTCCTCCTTATAATTTCCCATGCTTAACTCGGCGTAATGAAGTTTATTCGTCGCTACTTCATTGTGAGTCGTTTGCAGCGGAGGCGGCGAGGAATGTAATCAGTTGCGAACTAATACCGTGTCGTTCGCAAAGCCCCCCTCGCGTATGGAAATGCCTCGTTGGAGCCGCCGTTAGTTCTTTTGATTGCTAGCTTCTCCTTGTCGAATTAAAACCGAGATCGAGCTCGGGTGATTTCGAGAAAATTAAAGGAGCGTTTCATTTTCAGCGATGGCTCTTTACGGTTAATATTAGTATGATTGTGGGTGCTCCTCTTACTGTGAACTTAAGTACCCACTTATTTTGTCTTCAACGTTTATTTTAATTAAGTGAATTTCTTATCAAGGTGAGACCGTGAATGTACGTTTAAGCCCCATTATACATGAGCCCTTTTTTGAAGAGAAACCCTTTCAGACGCACAGTGGCTCGAACCCTCAAAGAAAATGCAAAACATGCGGTAGGACCGAAAGCGAAGTAAGATATCGCATGCGATACGCCCAAGTTCACGCAAGATCGAGTGCATGCCATTATAAACTTTAAAATACGGGAATAGGATCGAAACTTTCATATCAAAGCGACTCGGAATACTATGATTAATGCATTTTAAGAAACGTTTTAGTTGCAACAGAAAACTTTGACTTGCGGAGCGTGACGGAGCAGTGCGATGCTGCGAGGATTATGACATACACTAGCTATAGGTAATACATATACAATCAACCGCGGTTGAAACTTTAAAGGACGTATTTAACATGGTAAAAGGAACGACTGAATGTTCAAGTAGCAAACGCAGACGTGTTCCATACATTGTGATTTGTGACCAATATAGAGGCGCCTTTTGATGTTTAATACCTCTATTAATAACTTAATACGAAGCTCACAGATGTGTCAGTGGAATATTTCACAATGATAATAATTCATTAGAATTCTGTCGGTCGCTACTCAGTTCACTATCACTACACAGATTTATGCAATCCACCCGAGTCATTATACTTGCACTGCTCCATTGTCGCTGACGCCTTTATTTTGGCCTCGATGCAAATTAAATTACACTCGAGTTTCGCTGACTTCGCCACACTGTTGGATGGATAACTCGTTTCTTGTCGCTCGCTAAGGAATATATATCGGGCATCTAATCTGTAATGAGCCAACCGTATGTACTTTCAAACTCTTTTGGATATGCTAGCAAACTTTCCTAATATAACTACACAAACATTCCCGCAAAGACACCGAAGGGGGCGCATACAAAACAACAATAAAGTTTTGCCGGATCTGCTGACCATTGAAAAAAGCGCATCGTTTGCGGCGTCTTGAGCACAATACCAACTTAAATTGTTCGTGAAAACGTTATGTACTCGACGGTTTCAATTTCCTCGCGAACTAGCCATTGCAGATGTTCGGACGACACTCATAAATATGATTTGAAAATCGTTTTATGTATAACTCATAAACTTTTATCTTCAGCGTGGATGAGGCTCCCGGTCTAAACGGTTCCAGTTAGTTTCCTGCACAAAAGCTGCAGACGTTTTAATATCGGACCGTCTGCTAGCACGGTACGTATCTGCCAGTGTAAATTTCGGAGAAGCAAAACGACCCGCCAGCACGCCACCTCTGCCTGGTCAAATAATACCGTCCTAATGGCTAACTATTGCCTAATGTATTTTGGCGAAATGGAAATAATGTTGGAGGAGCTCCGCCCGTCCTTACCGGATGTTGCGATTTAGATAGTGCTTAGTGCAGTCGAGACAGGCGGGAGTACACTACCGGCTATTCAATTTCAGTTTATTAAAATACGTTATTATGGTGTTATGAATAAGATCCTGGACTTACCGGCGACTGAGCGCACTCTAGGATGCAGGCTCTACACTGCAAATTAGAATTCAGTTTACATTATCTTTTCAGTTTATTCGACGATGGTTTATGAAGAGATCCTTTAAAGAAGGTTTTGGAAGTATAATTTTAACAAATTTTGGTTACTCTGTATAGAATTTAAACAAATAGTGAAATATCCACTGATCGAAGATACTAGATGAGGTACAATTGTAACAATATTAGTAGTTAATGTACCTAATAAAATACTCGACACAGAAGTAGTTACATTTATAAAACATTTGATCTAAATTGCAAAGAGTTCACAAGATATTGCTACTGAAATACAAGAATTCCTTCAGAACTTTACACCGGGTTACAGGTACCCCTTTATTTATACATATTAAAATGGATAATGGATTTAAATCTGCATATATCTACATGAAATAAAATAGAGGTGTCCCTAATAAATTAACATGAATTTACTGAAGAGTTAAGGGATACAAACCTATGTAAAAACAAACTTAATATTGTAGTTGAAAAATATGTTCTCTCATATATCGATGTATTCTCCAACTGCAAATGTAACTTTGAAATGCCTTTTTTTTAGTGTGATGAAACAACAAATTAACGATTTTCGGACTTTTTCCTTTATTTCGGACTTTTTCCTTTTTCCTTTAGGTCTCACAGCACAACTGTGAGACCTTGCTTCTTGCCAAATTTCATGATTCTAGGAAAACGCAAATTACCCTATTGGTTTTGATTTATTTACGAGATCAAAATATATCGCATAAATGGCGGTATTTTTTTATTGCGTTGACTTAGAAGCTTGATTTTTTTTAGAGCTCAAAGGGACCGTAGACCTACGTATTTGATATTAATTTCGACTTGATACCTCTACGTGTTTTTTCCTTTTGAGGTACGGAACCCTTAAAAATAATTGTTACTTGTATAGTGTAGTTTTTGATGGTGCAAAAAGGGTAGATTAAAAAGAAACAACCAACGAATAAAAAAGATTTTTTTTTTCTTTAACCTGTTGTCAAGGCCTCCCCCAAATCCTTCCATGCATCCTTTTCCAGGGCCACATCCATCCAACCCTTGCAGTACGCGTCTAGGTCGTCTCGTCGTCTCGCCAATAAAAAATACTCAATTGAAATTGTTTCTACAAATAAGTATGAGTTTTAAAATGCTTGAGTCACGTACTTACCTTTTGAAGGTACAGTGTTCAAACCAGACACACTCTATTGCTAGATTTCTGACAGTAATAATTATTTAATTATTTAATTATTACTGTCAAACCAGACACACTCTATTGCTAGATTTCTGACAGTAATAATTATTTAATTATTACTGTCAAACCAGACACACTCTATTGCTAGATTTCTGACAGTAATAATTATTTAATTATTACTGTCAGAAATCTAGCAATAGTGTGTCTGGTTTTGAACACTGTACCCTCAAAAGGTAAGTACGTAACTCAAGCATTTTAAAACTCATACTTACTTGTCGGTTTTTTAAAATTTTGTAATAAAATTATTACAAAATTTTGTAATAAAATTATTACAAAATTTTGCTTTGGTATTTAGCATGTAAAACAAAACCTAAGTATGTTAATAAACACAAAAAAAACTAAGTATAATTTAAATACTAAAACTTTACTATCTCATGTCAACACGTAATAAATTATAACGTAGAAAACTAGCGGTGAATAAAACCATATTTTAGCACTAAATTGTGGTCAGCAAAGTTATTTTCTTTACAATTAGTGATCTTAACACGCAAGCACTTGTAGAGGCTTATGATTGGTCATTCAATCAATCTGCCTAGCCTTTTCCCAACTATGTTGGGGTCGGCTTCCAGTCTAACCAAGCGGCTATAATTGGTCATTAATGGTCATTAAATATGCTGGGAGATGGAGTTTTAGTTTTAGTCCATTCGTTAGGGTTGTTCTTGGAAATACGTGTAGGACATGAGAAAATAGTATCTTAGACGGTTCTCAACGAGATATAAAGATGGATGTTTGATAAATTTTACTTGATTTTAAATTTCATTTTGTAAAGTGTATTTCTTTAGAAATCGTTGTGTTGTATAAAAATCGGGCCCTATCAGAATACCAGCGTTGCGGTATTAATTTTTTAAACGTCGCAGCATTATGCTGAGATAGAAGTCTTTTTGGCCTCGCTCGGGTCTTTGTTTTTTAATTTTATTAGTTTTAAATGCTCCTTTTTACTTTTTGTATTTCCTGCGCGTGCCCCAAAAAAATTCTCTAAAAATCATTTAATTTATACTTTTGAAAACTGAAGTAAGTTAATATATATTTCCTTTGTTTCGGTCTTGAAAACCAAAAAGTGGTTTTTCAAACGCACTCAAGGATAGTCACAGCCTTTTTGTGTGGGTAAGTTTATAAGTTGTACTTATTGTAAAAGTATGAACACATTTTGTGCGCATACACCGAAATTAATGTTAGTCCAAAAAAAATACAGAGCTTCCTAAAATCCACTCCAAAACAATCAAAAACAGCATCACAGTAAACAACTAGAATAACAATAAAGTACCCGTTTGCAATAATTACCATCCATTAATCTACAACGGGAGAGCTTTCCGTTACAGCCCACAAATTAATTACATTACAGTAGGCATAGATTACCAACATCTGAATAATTATTACGAATGCATTATTTTGTTGTGACGGATGGTTTCCTGGTTAATAGCTACAATTCGTGTGGCCAGTAATGTTACCTGACTCATTATTTATTAATTTTTCGACGGTTATAGGTTTATGTTATTAAAAATTTATCCGTGAGGGATAAATAATTGTATCACTTTTTATTTGGAGAGTTTCAAATGTGGAATGAGTGCAATGCGCGATTTTATGTGGACTTAAATTAAAATATTTCAAGTTTCGAACGAAGTTTTCTATACTAATAAATTATAAAGAAGTAAAAGTTGTTTGTTTGGGTAATCTCCGGAACTAAAAGTCGGATTTGAAAAATTCTGTTTGCATTGGACAGCCCAATTCTTGAGGAAGGTTATAGGCTATGTAACATTACGCTACGACCCTTAGGAGCCGAGACAAAATAAAAAAGTCTTAAAGAACGCTAAGCAAAAACGAAGTAATAGCTCGGTCGGGCGATGCGATGCGATGCGATGTATCGGGGGCCTAAATTTCACGCGAACGAAGTCGCGGGCAGAAGCTAGTTTTCAATCAATTGACATGCGTTCATTCTTCATGTAATGTAAGGATGTAGCGTCACAGGGTAAGCTCTTTTGAAGCAGCTCTGTCTGAGGTAATCACAAAAAGAGACTTGAATCAAAATTATAATATTTAAAATAAATAAAAACTGCCTCGTTGGTCTAGTGGTCGCAAGCGCTACTGCTGAGTATGAAGTCCTGGGTTCTCGATTCCCGGGTCGGGCAAAGTGTTATTGGGTTTTTCCATCTGGAATTTCTCAGTAGCAGCCCGGAGTCTAGATTTGTGCCCGGTTGATGGTAATAGGCTCACCCCCTATTACATGGAACTTAAATATAACTGGCGATGTGGGTGTACTATAGGTACCCTTCTGCCTAACCCTTCGGGGATTATAGGCGTAATGTTATGTTAAGTCATGTAAATAAAAAAAATTGACGGTAAAATTCTTAGATGCCAGAAATTGTCTGTTTTGTTCTGATTTAGAGGTAGGTATTACTAAAAGACTAGGTAGGTACCTACCTATGTAATTAAAAAACACATTCACAAACGAGCAGTCATCAAAGTAACATTAATTATAACCATAATAAGGCTCTGTTAGTTTTGAAATATTATTTTAAAAGTTACCCCATTTTCACTAAAATTCTCATCAATCATACTGTGAATAATTTACACATTAACAATTTCGTAATTAGTAGCGTTTTATTGTCCACAATTTTACACCATTTTAAAATAGCTGTCACATTTTCAGTTACAACTATTTCAAGTTACTTTTATATAAATATTAGCTGGTGCCGGCGACTTCGTCTGCGATCCACGATGAAAAATATGTCCATCTCCAAGTCATGGTCTACCCATGTGCCAAATTTCATCCAAATCCGTTTAGCTGTTTTAGCGTAACAAACAAACAAATACGCTTTCACATTTATAATATTAGTTAGGATACTAGCTTCTGCCCGCGACTCCATCGTTGTGAAATTTCTTGTTCCCCAACCCAACGCGTCGCATCGCGTCGCATCGAGATCAGTGGCGGCCCAGTAGTAACAGCCGTGACTTACGAGTTGTAGGTCAAAGGTTCGAACCCTGACAGGCGTTTTACTGTGTGTAAATTATTTCATCACCATTGCTCTCAAAACGGTGAAAGAAAACATCGTGAGGAAACCGGCATGTTATAAATTAAAAAAAATCGAAGATATGTGACCTCTATGTGGATTACAGCCCACTCCCTCACACAAAGAGGAGGCCTGTGTGCAGTGGGAACATTATAGGCTGATTATGCCTATGTGTCGTAGCGCAATGTTATAAAGCCTATAATAGTATAACCTTCCTCAAAGAACTGGGCTATCAAAAACAAAAAGATTTTTCAAATCCGACCGGTAGTTCTAGAGATACGTTCAAATAAACAAACTCTTCAGCTTTATTAAAATTTATTTAATCAGTACGTTTTATGTGTCACTGCGATGTTCATTAAATAATTGAGTCGTCACATTAAATATTAAAGCGATTCGTGAATCGTGTTGCTATTTAATTTAATTAAAATTTTCTCTTCATGTGTTAAGTATTTGTTTTGCATCACATATGATAGTAATAATACATATTGTATGTACTAATATTTATATTGTGAAAATAACATTGATAAAGTGAAAATTAAATACGGGTCGTCAGAAGCCCGAAAGTCTGACAACCAGACTTACCATGGGGTCTCGTATTACCCAGTTACTGGGTTGTGGAGGTCAGATAGGCAGTCGCTCCATGTAAAATACTGGTATTCAGCTGCATCCGGTTAAACTGAAAGCCGACCCCAACATAATTGGGAAAAGGCAAATAGTTTTTTTTTTTTAAATTGAAGTCATTATTTGTTTCTATTCACTCAGTATTTAAATAGTAGGTATTTATATTAACTAATACATGAAAAGTGAAAGGAGGGTAAAAGGAAAATATACTCAATTATTGTTTAAGTAGTTAATTTCTATGACAAACAGTGTTTTCATCAATAACTGAATTGAAATTCAGTAAATTGAAAATTAAATTAAGAATTGTAGTTCAGTTATTTGTGCATAGGTATGCACAAATAACTGAACTACAATTCGACTTACCTAAGGTCAATCACTAACATTCAGTTTTTACAAATTTTATCTAAGCCGCTCTAACGGTCGTATTCGACAAAATATTCTCTCTAAAGTTTTAATTTCCTAATAAAGCGGTAAACAGTCACACAATTACAGTTGTCCATTTTTTTAAATTTTCTTGACGGCCGTACGGAAAGGTTCTGAGATCATATTAGTTATAAACCTTTCCTAGGAAACCCAAGCTTAACAGTTTAAAAATACCAACATCTCAACCACCAATATTTGTATTAAGTTACAATTATTTGCCCAACATTACGGCAATCGCCAACGTATTTGCAAATACTAGACGCATAATCAATAACCTGGAATATGGACGTAGCGTATGCAATTATTAACTAAGTACACAGCCTCTATCGCGGTCTCCTTGTACTCATTCGACAAACAATGTCAAATGCATGGTAAACAAATAATATGCCATGAATTATGGCCGTTAAGTTGCCTTTGACACTTATGATGGCGACCTGTGTCATTCGTGATCGGGGTATTAAGAAAATGTTGTGTCAGCTGATTATGACGTGTGCGCAATGTGTGATCGTTGGGTTAGGTCTAAGTGTTATTTGATTTAAACACAAGCTTCTGCTCGCGACTTCGTACGCGTAAAAGTCGTAAGATACACAATATTGTAACAGTCAAATTTTATATAATTCTATCGGCCCCCAACTCACTGCGTCGCATCGCGTCGCCCGCACGCGCTATTACTTCGTTTTTGCTTAGCGGTCATTTTGACTTTTTTTGCTTTTTGCTCGGTCTTAGCGTGATGTTAACGTTCCTCAAGAATGAGGTATCAAATGCAATAAGTATTTTTAAATCTGGCAGGTAGTTCTAGAGATTTACGCGTTCAAACAAACAAATAAACAAACTCTTCAGCTTTATTATATTTGTATAGATAATCAGTATAACACTAAAGTCAGTTAATGAACTGTATTTCAACATGGTGCCTGAAAGCAATATCTCAAAAAGAAATGCTAACATAAGAAGTAGTCATTGTGTTCTTTTTTAAACTGGCCATAAATAGAGCTCTAAATTGAGACTTATATAATAGAAATCTTTAGAGATTTACGTTTTAATGTTTTTACTTAATACTGAAGTTATCCGTAAATTAATTAGCAGGCAACCTCCTTGAGAATACCCACTACTTTATTGTATAGTTTTTTTAAAAGTGAAAACTTCTTTAGGCGCGTTGGGTATTTTTGAGATGGGACTAAACCATTGATTTCGCAACCCGTTACCGACACCGTGGAGTTAAAGATATCAACGCGATAATTACCGCGGTGCTGATCTTTTTTCAAGTTTTCACTTTGTCGGCACTCCCGGAGTGCAACTGTTTTTTTAGGCTACTTTCTTTCCTCTAGAGATTTATGTTTGCTGGTCAAATGCTTTCCTCTTTTTCCTTCCCACCTCTCTATTTTGTGCGATCTCTGGCCATGTTGTCCCCACACACATGATAAGATAGTCACACCATCTTCACCGCGGTCTACTTCGACGGCGACGTCTATCCCCAGGCGTCCAGTGAGTGACGATCTTTGCCCATCTCTCCGGGTGCATTCGTGCGACCTGGCCAACCCACTCCCACTTCAGCCTTGCTATTTTTTCTCCAACATCCGCTACTTGAGTTATGGAGTACTCAATCATACATAATAAAAACAAATATTTAGAAAATCCAAAAGTGCACGCCTCATAATACTCATTCAGAAACAGAAACATATTTAATCGACTTTTCATGAAGTATATGTATTTTGACTGCTTTTTTACCCATCAATATGGGTAAAATTTAACACCTCGCAATCTTTACGTACTGTCAAAGACCATTAGGTTTGCTTTGTTGGTTGCTAGGCAACGGAAGAGGGTCGAAGTTGGAAATATATATATAGAGATGTTTATGTTACTTACTTTTTATTTATTATAATTAAACTACTTTGAATAAAAGAGCCATTTTCAATAAGGTTCCTCCTATGGCTGAAAATAATCTAAAAAAAAAAAGTTTACTCATTTAATTGATTTTTTTGCAAGCTACAATGTTCTCAGGTTTCAAAAAACGTTTTTTTCGTTTCTGCTGCAATATATCAATTTTTGAAAAGTACTGAACTAATCTCCATTAAATTATCTAAACAATGGTATATGAATTAACTAGGTTCTGTGTACTAGCAGGAGTGTAACAATAAAAACAGTGGCTGAAAGGAGGCAAATTTTTCGATCGCAAAGCACTCTCTAATGCTTCGCATTATGAGTTGTGCAATAAATAAGTATTACAATATCTACAACATTTGATTTCACTAAATAATAACTAAGATAATCCAGTTTTCAGCTCAAACGTAAGCGTAACGCATCATAATAATAGTCAAAACAATAATTCTCATCCGATTTAATTCAGTTTGGGCAAACACAAGCAAAACAAAAGCGGGTAACTCCGACATTGTCAACTAACATGGCGTTCGAATCGTTCTAATCGGATTCGTGTATACCATAACATGCACGTGGGAGTAAGGGGCATATAGACTGGCTCGATATTATTGTTTGATTTTGTCGACCGAGTTCGACAGATTTAGAGTGCCTTCGCACTGTCTGCGAAATCGGTGACGTCATGTAGATGCTGTGTAAATGCATAAGCCGTAAAAAATCAATCTGCCTAGCCTTTTCCCAACTATATTGGGGTTGGCTTCCAGTCTAACCGGATGCGGCTCAATACCAGTATTTTACATGGAGCGACTGCCTATCTGACCTCTACAACCCAGTAACTGGGTAATACGATACCCCTTGGTAAGACTGGTTGTCAGACTTTCGGGCTTCTGACGACCCGTAACGACTATCAAAGATCCACGAATGACAGCCGGGACCAACGGCTTAACGTGCTTTCCGAGGCACGGAGGAGTCTCGGTATGTAGAAATGGTCACCCATCCACGGACCAAACCCGGCAAGCGTAGCTTAACCTGACAGATCGACCCGAGCGGCTTTTAGTACTTAGCCACGAGCTCATGTGTGTTCATAAGCTTAGCCGTAAATGTATGGTAAACTACGCCGCGTTTACGCAGCGTTTGTGTAGCGTCTACGGTGCGTTTAAGTTCAATGAACGCCAAATAAACATTGACTTCCAAAATCAGCTGTTTGAAAATCGATGGAGTAATCTTTCCCTAGCAGTGAGGAGTCATCAGCTAACAGTTAGAGCATTGATCGATCCTGCTTGACATTTTAGTCGGATCGATAAATTTTTGGATAAATTTAGTAGAAAAAAAACCAACAGTCGTAAATTCAAAATTCAAATAATTTAATTCAAGTAACATAGACTCATATTAGAATAGGCATTACACATTTACAAATAAAATTAAAATATAATTTAAATAAAATTAAAATATAATTTAAATAAAATTAAAATTCAATAAAAATAAGATTAAAATCAAAATTAAAAATACAATCAAAATTAAAACTCTCAAAAGAAACATTGAATTTAGTCTTTTATCGTATTGACAATTTCTCTGATCAATTTTAACTTTTGCAAAAACTCTCACATTTACATATTATCTACATTCTAATTTTATGTTAATCAATTCCATCGACGTCTAAAATCAGACTAATCGATATCGTGTGTATGTACCTTAGGTTTGAGGTTCATTACAATGCCATGTCGGCAAATACGGGGCTAGTGACGGTGTTATGATGCAAAATGCGAGTACACGTGAAAGGAATTCAGAAGAAAATGTTACAAATTAGCACATTGGTTGAATTAGCTACCGAGTTAAGTAATTTTCCTTTTGCATGTTTAGATGTTCTGGAAGTATTTTTACTTACAAAGGACTGGAAAAGTGTTTTTTTAAGTTATGACTTAAAAGTAGAAGTGCATTTTTATAATAAGAATTAGTCAAAAGTAATGACCATTAGATATACTCGTATATAAAAAATCTAAACCCAAAATTGTGGCTTATTCAAGGTGGCAGGGACTTTGACGCAAAAACGGTTACCATGGATTCAGAACATGATTCTGAACCAGCAAAAAAAAAACAGCTGTTTCTTAGAAAAGTGCAATACCTACGCGGTCAAAATGTAAGGAACAGTAGATATTTTTAAAAATAACCGACGAAAAATTTCAACGCATGGGGATTTTGAATCATGAAAGTATTGAATCCGTGGTAACAATTTTCACGTCGATGTCCCTGTCACCCTGTATAGAGTCAAAATTGTAAACAAATCTCCACAGTTTCGGGAATTAAACAGAAGCTCGTATGTCACTAGAGCACTAACATCAAACAGTATCTATTGTACAAGCCAGCACTATCGACGTACAACACAACATTTCACAACAGACGGCATATCACTACCGAACTTGTAGCAGTCGCGAAGCCACCACTAGGCTACTAGGTTGGTAATAAATAAACAGGGTGTGTGTTCAGCCCGATAAGACTGAGTCGCAGCGACGTACACCCCCTGCACCCCTCCCGCACCCGATAGACACCTAGACGTCATTATACATTACACCCTATTGTTTTATTTGTCAGGTCACAAAATGCAGTGAACCAGCGCCGCGATGAGATTAGGCCGTCTAAATTCGGGCTTAAATTTTAATCGCCGGTTAAACCTTACCCCTACCGAGTTTCTCCGCTCTATATTGAAAATTCCGACGTCATTTTCTTGAATGTGTGCTTTTTAATCAGGCGGATAATTTTGAGACGTTATCGTGACAGTGTTGTGTAGCCTTTATTCGTATTTATGTAATGGAACGAGAATACTAAGTTCTAAGATTAGAAAAAGAAGTAGGTAACGCAAAGGAATTATTCTTCTAAGTGGTTTGTACAGTAATCGTGGAGCTAGGAGCGTTATTTTTCACCCGACTTTATTTTTACGCGGAGCTACATCGACGGCCGGTATCGAACAGGATTCTAATCAATTTAATTTATCAGGGATCCCCCCGGAGGCGGCCATTCACTTCATTTAATGCGCGTATTTTGCGGCGGAGCTGATTGTTTTGAACCATTCGGCTGTACGGTCCATTTAGATTAATTATTGGATTACTTAATTTCGCTGCGGTATATTTTATACCTTCGTTGTATAGAAAATATTTAGGGAAATGTACTGTTTTGTTTTGGAAGCTAATTAGGTAGTGTACTGGAAGATATTTGCTTATGTAATAGAAATAAAACTGTGTGAGTACTTAAGCAGACCTTGGGGCTGATTTTCTTTTCTAAGTCCGTATTTAGTCCCGCGTCTTAATCTTAGTACTTAGTACTTAATGTTGATAGAGGTTGGTTAATTAGTTTTGGTGTTCCGACATTTTTCTAATTTTACTTTCTGGTTGTTGACCTAGAATGAAATATTATTCGCATTATTATTTCAAGGCTTTGAATTAAAGACAATGTTGCAAGAAATTAATTACTTGGTGAATTCTCACCAAGTAAATAATTGATTTAACTAACTTTAACATTTTCTATTTCTCTTTTAATTTCATACAATTCGAATAGTAGTTATTGACGTTGGTATTCTGGTGTAACCAATAATAATATAGAATACGGTATGGAATCCATCAAACATGACGTATAAGAGTTAATTGCAACATTCTAAATTAACATAATATTGATTTATGAAACACGAGAAATATTGCCATTAAACTCATGTGAAATTAATATCTATACATCACATACAATTACGTATACATAGTGATTTATGTACGGTAATAGAGAAGCCAAATTCGATATTGTTTGCCTTACAAATTGCATCATTGATTATATTCATGCCGACCGAATTGCGGCGAGCACTAAATCTACTTAATTTATCAACGGTTCAATAGAACTATAGTGAGTACTGACCACGTCACTAGCAGGCCGAAGTAAGGAGCATTAATTACCTTCAAGATTAAATAAGAAAGTCGCCAATTGGGGGGAATAAGGGTGGAATTACGACACAGCCAGCATTTGTCCCGCCGACTAATAAAGGAGACAATATTGCACTCGATACGTATAAATGTGCGAGCAGTATTTGGGGCGTGATATTAATTTCGCCAGTAATTGCTATCGGTTTCCACCCGAGGCTGCAGCCATGAACCATGAATACGGGAGTTACCGCTATTTGTTCCTGACGTTGCGGTTTAGGGTTTTACCTCGACCCCGCTCTCGTATATTTATTTTCTTGGAGTTTTGTCCAAACAATAGCGAGTGGATTATCGCCGGGTCTCGATAGTTCTGTTCGAGCCTAACGCCGCGGAAAACAATGGGCTTATTTCAAATAACACTATTGTGTGTTACAATTAAGAGCCAACAAATTAATATTTGCAGAATCAAGTTTATGTTTGTCATTTTAAATATAAAACAACACGAAGTTGGTTAGTTTTTGAAGAAGAAAGTATGAGTATCTATAAAAAAAATATTTAGAAATGAACCTTTCTAGACCAAATCAATGGTTACAGACCAAATTGTTTGAAGAGGAATTATAGCTATTTTCCGTTTTTGAAGTAGATCAAGACATACTACAATAAACTTAAATCAACAGACATGATAACAACTCAGAGATGTAAAGAGACAAGCCAACAAAAAAAAATCCTTTCCCAAAATATGTATCTTGGACCAACAGACAAAACACCACCATTTTTCAGTAGAGAATGTGGCAAATTAATCGGTCCATACATTTTCATTTTTCCTGCAGTACTATTGGTCAGCTCTAGTGGACACTGACAAGCGATTCAATATGAACGTAAACGAGGCAAAAGGAGTATGTCAGGATCGTAGCAGGTGGCGTTCTGTAGTTTCTGCCTACCCCAGTGGGAAGAAGGCGTGAGTTTATGTACGTATGTATGTAATCGGTCCATACATTTTTATTACGTAATCGGTCCATACATTTTTATTTTTCCTGTAGTACTATTGGTCAGCTCTAGTGGACACTGACAAGCGATTCGTTTAAGTTGTAACCGGATAACCGTTACGGTAGGGGTAGTATCAAAATCTCTTCATACATAAATTAAAGGAGCGCGGTTTGGGCTGCTACCGGCTGAGCCGTTTAAGCGCTATTGTGCATAACCAAAGAGGGACACGAAACAACAGCTTCCTGTTCTAAACCGAAAGGTTAGAATAAGTAAATTAATGCTCGGTACAGAAAAAAATGTGTACCTGTTTATAAAACTGAATATTACACTAATATTATAAAAGCGAAAGTTTGTGAGTGTGTATGTTTTTCTCTTCTTCACGCAAAAACTACTGAACGGATTTGGATGAAATTTGACACACAGATAATTTATAACCTGGATTAACACATAGGATATTCTTTTTATCCCGATATTCCCACGGGATCGAGACTTCTGCGGGTGAATCCGCGGGGCGTAGCTAGTAAGTTATAAAATAAACTATTCAACAGACATGTAATTTTCCGCAATCGATGCTTTATGAAGCTCACATAAAATGTTTAACACCGATTGGAATAACAAAAACCATTCATAAGCTTATTACCACCGTTTTGTACGAGAGAATTGAGTTGTTCCTCTTTTGCAAGTGGAAGAAAATAAGGCACGTCCCCTTAAAGATAAGTACGACGTAACTCCATTCGATAAAGGGCCTCTCCACTCGTAGCTCGCGTAGTGGCTCCAAGTTTACGAGAGCCCCCCCGCCCCCCGTATCGGTGTGAAGATCGGGCCAGATAGGGGTTATCGGAAGGTGCACTGGGGGTCGATTAGAAGTGGTCGGGTTGCACATAGTCGGCTTGATGCGCGGTGTGAACGGAGGCCCTCGTTATTTTCAATTTCCATACACGAACGCCCTTCCCTCTATACGTTTTCGTATACGAGTATGAGATGCGAGTGTATTAAGCCATGAATCTTATAAAGACCTGAGCTGATTTAATACGTTCCCGAGGATGGGTACGATTGTTTTTGGATGTATGAAATACTAATAAAACGGAGTTTATCGATGACAAGCTTTTGTGTACGGTACGCTTGCGTGGAACTTCGGAAGGAATAAAATTTCAATAATTTATGAACATAATTTCGTTGGCAAACGGATTGGCATTGCTTCATGGCGTTTTCAGTTTACGGGTAGCCCCATTCATTTTATATAATCCTTAAGTCACTCTCGTTTCACTGAAATATGGAATGTTAAAATAACTGAAATAATATTATAACAGCCGCGGCATGTCTTCGTAAAATACATTACTTGAGAAAAACCAATTAAACACGTGATAAGACTCGTCTGTCGAAACGTGGTGAAATTCAAATTAATTTAAGGCATTTCACATTATCATAAGCTTTAAAAAAAGGTTTTTTCCGGCATACAGTATCACAGGAAAACTCCATTATGAAACCGCTTGCGTGAATTTTTAGCAAAATGAAATGAGCGTTTGTGTATTACTGCACGATATAATAAAAAGAGATTGGTACTTATGCATTAGCTAATATGTTGGAGGCTGATTAAATTTTACATTTCTCGGAATTGAAAATTGTACGGTGATATTATTTTACCCGACTATGGCGAAGCAGAAAGGAGTATGTATGTATGTTCATCTGTTACCTCATGACTACTAAACTCCCGATCATAATTTGACAAATGAGGTATCATTGGAAGCGTCTTGATCGTCCGCTGGCTATAGGCTATGTGGCGCCACATTACATGCAATATGGCGCCCTCTAGAGGACAAAGTAATGAACAAAAAAAAAAACTGCCTTTTTGGGTATCAAATGAAAGGGCTTGACGAGCACATTACAAGTATGTATTTAGTCTATCAAATTGTCTAAGTAATTGAATATGTTTAAATTGTTAAAAGCAAGCAAAAGTGTGACTGTGCTACGTACGGCGCGACTGTAAAATTGATACCAATTAGGTATACAACAAAACCCAAACAAAAAAAAATTAAAGCTGCTCTGCAAACACTTTATTACGAAATAATAACCCCAAAATAATTTAAATAAAAAGTAAGTTCAAAAACTAAAACCCGACTACTCACAGTGTTTTAGTTTTTGCATTCAATGTAGGAGTGTTTAAAAGATTATCTGTATGAATTTTGAAAGTATCTGTAGGTTCTTGATTCTAACTTAAAGGGCTTATTTAGATGGATTGAGTCCAATGTTGATACTTATAGGATTTAAAAAATACAATAGACGTGGATAAATTTAGTAACCCATTTCGCTTAGCTATGTCAACTATGTAGCGACATTTCTCCACAATTTTGTAAGTGAGAGATAGAGCCCATGGCTTAACGCTGGCCCCCAAAATACAGGTCCAGACCTAGTTTGGGGGTTAGGATCAGATTCTTGGCAATACATTTGTGTGGTATATTATTACGACTTACTTGTTTGTAACTTGTATTTTAAGTGTCAAATACATGTTTTTTTTTATTTTTTTCTGACGAGCCATAAAAAATCCCTGAAAGAAATCGACACGTGTTTCACCTCTCAACGAGGCATCGTCAGGATGACGATTGACTTGTCGCCAACCCGAGCCACACCGAGCGCTGAACGCACTTGGTGTGGCAGCACGCCGTGTTCGGGTTCGCGACCAGTCAATCGTCATCCTGAGGATACCTCGCTGAGCTGGGATGACACGTGTCGATTTCTTTCAGGGCTTTTTTATAGCTATTTAGAAATAGCTAAGCGGAACAAGTTCCTAAATATATCCACGTCTATTGTATTTTATGATAGATTTCCGCAAGGTCACGCCTGCATCAATTAACTAACTTATAGGGTTTTATTATAATGCCTAATGAGCAGCCCGATCATGATATTATTATACAACCAGCAGGAACCATACCCACTCAAAATCCAGTAACAAAGTACGCCCCCTTCTTTGATGTATCTTATCTATTCGTTTTAGCTCTCGAATCTCCGGATAGTTAGACCACAATATTAGATAAACTTGTTCAAAGGTCAAAAATTAAACTAAACCAAAAAACCGCTTTTCATATTTTTTACCAGTAAGTAGTTAGGTAGATGATTCTTTTAAAAGAAGCGTGTCTTGGCATTAAGACGGGAAACACTAGGACAAAAATTCTGCTTGCTTATTAAAATAAAATTGAATTTGAATTACTCCTAGAAGAGTCTGATATTTATAGCTTATATATTTTTTAGATCTTATTATAAGATCCGTGATGTTTCTAAAGGAAAATACCGCTAATAGATTTACAAAGCTTTTTAGGTAGGTACTTAAATAGATTTCAGAACCAAAATTAGATTTCAGAAAACGTTGACTTTTATGTATTATAAATAAAATTAATCTACTTAGCCATGATAGAAAGATTTCAGAAAACGTTGACTTTTATGTATTATAAATAAAATTAATCTACTTAGCCATGATAGAATTTGCTTATGTAACATTATGTCGAACAAAAGTTTTTAACTCTGTGTGATTTATTCGTTTATGTTGGCATTTCATCGTTTTTAATGTCATTCTTTTTTAATCTTGAATACAGTCTATGAAAAAAATGGAGGCTTGAAAATGCCACAAAGTAAATACAAAGTCTAAACAACTAAGCTTGAGGATACTACGAAATCACGTAGCCAAAACAAAAATCCCGAAAATCATTATTTTACCTTTATTTCCCGAGGTGTCATTTTAGTTCCAAGAACATGTAACCTAAACCTGTCCAAATCAAACTCGAGAGCGATCGAGGCATTACGAAACTCACAAAGAAACCGAACTGGTTTCGTCCGTGACAGTTTTCTCGGGAATAGACCCACTCAAAAATATTAAGGAAGCCTTGTTATTATTATAACACATTTCTGGCAACACCTGTAGGTAGCAAGCCGTCGGTGTACAACGAGAAAATTGTATTTCCATTTTTACAATTTCAATTTAGTATTAATTCGAGGCCCGAGAACGGTCGGGCGCGCCGCCACATGTAAAATATGGATCGGCTAAGTGAAATTAAAATGCTCTATAAATTGTGATTTTTGCAAGTCCTAAAGTGGAGAAGGCTTTTTATTATTTATCGCCTCCCGGTCGCGGCCAGCGCCCCGCTTACTGAAAATCGCTGTGTTATTATTCAATTTACTTGTTTGAAATATTAACTTCGATGTGAATAATCTTTATATAATCATATCTTGTGGACTGGACACTCTCCTCGTTTTTATTTTATGGAGTTGTGTTTTTAGGACGAGTCGTTTGAATTCATTTGGATTATTACGCCAAAAAGAATTAGGGAAGTTTATTTTATTCATGTTTTAGAAAATGAGTTGGTTTTAAAAATCCTTACAATGTTACGTCAACAGCTTTGGTCCTAAAATTCCTAGGAAAAAGCCGACCTTAACCATCTAAGTTTTACAACAAAAATATCGCAGTTTCTATCATCTTTATTCCTCTTTGGATTTCAACCTAAATCTCTGAGAACCTTCAATACCATCACTAAAACTAAATCCAGGATAAAATATACCAAGGCCGTATTTTACTTTTAAAAAGTAGCTGAACAAACTTGAAGGTTGTGCAAAACAAATATAAGCGTCATTAGGGTGCCCGTGCCGGGTCGTCGCGCAATCAGCGAGACAGTTCCTATCGGCTTGTCCACTTGTTCCTGTTTCTGTGAACACTACACGATTCTAATGTTTCACGGCGAGTTTTAAATGTAGGTTGGAATAAAGAATTTTGTAGAGTTTGTGCTAGGAACTTTTTGTACGTGTGCATTTCAAATACACTAAATTGGAAGCGAATGAAACGATCATAACATTATTACAAAAACTGCGTCTTCTTTTTTATATTTTACATTAACGTTATCAAGTATTTGGAAAGTATATAAATGTGTTTCTGTTTTGTTCCAGGGGCTTTGGTTTCATCACATTCGGCGACCCAGCTAGCGTAGACAAAGTATTAGCTCAAGCAACACACGAATTAGATGGCAAAAAGGTGAGTCTTTACATAAAAGTCTTTCGAATTCCTCCGAGCATAATATATCAAAAGTAGAACTCAAAAAGAAAAAATACACCGCGATAGTTCAATAGCAGTGTTATAAAATACGAAAAACTTAAGTTAGTTTCAAGTTATTTTTACTTCATAAGATTCGCCCAAAGAACTTGCGAACTATGCAAAATAGGTTTGATAGTAATTTACAAAAAGTAGAAGGATAATAAAGTCATACTTTAAACTTCATTTTGTGCTATTTGTTGAGTTTCCATTCTGATTTGTGTAGAAAACTGAGTGGGCAGATTATATTGAGTGTGTCTCTTTAGGTGTCTCTTTCTTCATTAAGTTTCTTTAAATTATGTCTCTAAATCAATTAACTAATAAATAATGTGTCATAAAAAGTGCACATTGTAATGATGAATAAAAGCTTTACCTAAAATAAATTTCTTGTGACTCTTCAACCGAAAAGGTCCTTTTCTCCTTTATGTAATTTTATAAGATATTAAAATGAACTTTGCCATTTATTTTCTCTCCACTTTATATCAGCTGAGCGGCAGTTTTTTGTCAGAAATGTTCCAGATTTATAACCCTTCAATAAACTGAGTTCGTCGTATTTTCAAGGGCTTGTTTAGCTTTAGTCCTGAAACTGCTCGGATCGCCATTTTTTTCTTCGCCTTGATTCACAAAATATATGATTTTCTTAGCCTTCCTTCTCGTACATAGATACGATATTTAATCAAAGGCTTTTACTGTTGCTGACTGGTTGCAAAAGAAATAGGAAAAATCCTGCCTTATAGGAAAATAGGAAAACTCCAATTCTTGATAGATATTTGTAGTAAAATAGGCAACAAAAATCGTAAATGCCTTCTTAAATTCCAGAAAAATAAGAAGAGACACGTATAAATGCATGAAAAAAAAAGAAAAAGGTTAGTTTCAAGTAAATTACGATTGAATGTTGTTTGCTTTCAATGAAGCGATTCTTAAAGAGATTAGATTGGCCAATCAAATCAAGAAATGAACAATCTTATTCACTGTTGGTTAACTCCAAACTATGCTGTTGATTCTTGATAATAATATTCTAGGATTTATTCATTTTTGCCGAGCTGGGTTTAAATGATTTTGCGTTTTTTGGGTTCCGTAGTATACAAGGAACCCTTATAGTTTCGTCATGTCCATCTGTCTGTCTGTCTGTCCACGTTTTGCTCCGAGACCGTTAGTACCAGAAAGCTGTAATTTGGCATAGGTATACATATTAATTACGCCGACAAAGTGGTAAAACAAAATTATGAAAAACATTTTTTTTAGGGTACCTCTCCTACACGTGAAGTGGAGATGTTTTTTTTTTAAATATATCATTGGTAAGGTCCTTCAAAAACATTATGAGTTTGTGAAAACCATTTTTTTCAAGGATCAAGGATCCGTTTGCGAAATATTAAGCTTTAAAGTGCAAATTTTTGTTAGAGTCAAGTGTCTCCCCCTCCTGCCAGCTAAATGGTTGGTTTTGGATACGTGAAAAAAATCACAGCAGTAGTTTATATAACGAAATTAAAAGAAAAACTATCACGGCTAAGTAGGCTCTACAAGTTAACGAGTAATAATCGACCAACTTATCTTTGCAGTTGCAAAAACATGTTTTCCCATACATTCCGTATGGGAGAACCTATTTTTCAACTACAAAATTTAGTTTGTTTTTGGGATAAATTCATCCCAACTACGGAACCCTTCATTGTGCGTGGTCTGACATGCACTTGGCCGTTTTTTTTTTAAAAGATAGTTTATTTTTTACAATCACCACTGCTACTTGTAGAATTGTTTTTGTTAACATTTAACAACATTATGTAGGTAGATATCTGCAATATTCCATTTTGTTTTTTGAGTCCAACTTAATCTTAGAAAATAGGATAAAATTCTAAAATGTTAAAAAAAACTACACATTAAATTGCATACCAATGCAACAGTAGATTTATAAACAACAAAAATGAACCAAAGAAAATGAGGTAGGACGGACGAGTAACATAACCGCTCATTATATCGCAGTGTACTGTCATTACAATACTTGATTCATTACACGTGCGAAACAGCACTTGCTGCCGTTTTGCACACAAACGGAAAAGTATCAACGATGAACGTAAAATTATACGCAGAATGAACTGACACTGTGACATTAATTACGGTGTTGTATTTTACCTCTCCTCCGGCCATATAAGCCCGCCGCCACCATATAGTGTTAAATCACAGCTGCTTTTAATATTTATACACGAAAATTTTGTTTTCCTACAATTAAATTACATGAAATTTTAATTCGCGCGGTTGACTTGTGGCCTGCGTCAAACTTACAGTTGGAAATTTTTAATTAATTCCAAGCATAACGTTTTTAAAAAAGTACGTACTATAATTTTCGTTTAGTCAACATTTTTACGTTTCATTTACTAAAAGTTGTATTGTTATAAGTTTTGGCTTTACGATAAAACACTAGGCGTATTTTCGTATGATGAAAACGGTTTTGTATTTACGCCAATTTATTACGTTCATTGTCCATTTATTCTGGCTTCGAATGTATTTTAGGAACAGACGAATGGGTCAACTGTTGCGAATGTTTTATTATACAAATATAACGAAATATTTCGATAAAACGTACAGTTTCCGCCAAGTATAGTGGTAAAAACATAAGAGATACTGTTATTTATATAACGTCTTGCCATTTATGTAGATAATAATCATCTTTGTATCTTGGGATTCGAGACACATTACGAGCTCCGTTCGGAGCGTTCGCTGTGTACAGATGGAGAAAAAAGTCGATTACTATCGCTCGCCACGAAATAATCCAGATAAATTACAGCTCCCGTCGTTGTTTACTTTGATTAAATTGTAGTCGACTGGCGGAAGATTAGCCGAAGCCTCGCAAATCGAGCGAGAAGAGAGAGCATTTTCTCAATTTACATAGAACGAACGCAGAAGATCGCTACTGTGTTTACACGACACGATTCTATATCGACTATTGACACTATTGTTATTCGCGACAATTACTATTAACGACTCCGCATTGTTATTATTACTCTGAATAAATGGAGGCTTTAGTGGTACACGGAAACTGTTAATATAATTACAATACCAATTGATATAAATCACGTAGGTTGCAAAATGCTTTAAATCTATCGTTTAACAAAAAAGCTTCGATACAAAAAAAAGAGGAAGTATTAATCGAAAATTCATTATTAGAAAATACAGCGTTGGCTGAAGATTCGGAAGAAAATTAAAACCTTTAAGAGGATTTTTCAAGCTCCGGATAATCCAGTTATTTTTTTAAATCATAAGGTTTGCTTAGAATTTTATTATCCTGATATTGAAAAGGGTATAGAATTTAAGGGATTATAGATTGTTTGTGAACGGGCGTAAAATGAATAGACTGACAGTTAGTAAAATATTTAAATATTGATTTGTATTTCAGCTGTAAAGCAGGAAAAATTATCGTATCCAATTAGGTTTTAATTTGACTAATATATCTTCTTAACTGTCTACCATAGTGCCTTAATAAAACGAGTCAAATTTTCAAAAAAAATTTTTTTTTTTTTTTAAATATAGACATCTGTCATAAAAATTACCTTGCAAGAAATAAAACATCATAGTCCATCCCTTGGCTAACAAGGGTGTTACAAGTCTAGCCCCGCCCACTACTATTGTTAGACATAACAACGGAGTGTTTCTAAGAACTTATTACTGAATCTATAATAATACAGTATTTCTAACGCCTACTATGGCGTAAAATAAGACCTATGTCGTTTAATATATTTCTAGGTAATTCTTAATTTAATGCCTACATGGATTTGCTTTCAATTGTATACAACTTTAGGTTCTGAAACTTAAGTAAGATTTATTAAAGTTTAAACATCTCATTGAATTTGTATTAAATGATAATTTAGACGACTCTTAATCTGAAAACATTGTATTATATCATAAAACCTAACATATTTTTAATCGATATTCACTTTTATATCCGGTTTAAGCAATTTTAGAGCGATGCTCAAAAGCTGAGACGCATAGCGTATTACAGTATTTTTATCACACAAAGCGACACGCGCTTTATTTGCGGTAACCAAGTGTACAAACACGCTGTGTATGTGTGCGTGAAGACGAGTAGAGTCAGTACATAACGCACACACCTTCACACTCTTCCGACTTCGCCATTGTCTCAAAGGGTACCAAGAGCTCCTGCGCTTACAACATATTCACAGCGTATTTGTACACTTGGTAACCACAAGTAAAGCGCGCATCGCTTCGTGAAACATTTAGGTACACAACTTTTTATAAAATTCCATATGACAGTATTTACAGCCAGGTACTGTAGATGAGCATAAGCGAGTAGAGGCCTCCCAGCAGTGGGTGAAGTCAAGCTGTGGATGATGATGATGACAATAAAATCCTGATCCAGGAAAACTTTGGTTTTCTAAGAAAGTGGTGAACGGTCACACAACAAAGCTACAGTTTCCTAAAAGAGCAGTGACCACCACATAGTGTCCACAATTTACGGGTGAATGACGTCACTAAAACCTTATGTATGAAAGTGAGTTGGTGTGTTTTCCTACGGAGCTTTCATAACACCGTAAAATCAAAGTCCGCTGCCCAAAATTTAAATCGCTAGATTTGCCTTCACCGTACTTAGTACCGCGAAAAAGTGTCCATACTGAGAAGAGTGAGCTCACGGAGTATTCCAGCCCGTCTCATCCTTGATTTCCTCCCTTCGGTTGACGCCCTAAGCCGAGGTTCGTACCCCACAGGTGCCCTTAGCGAGCGTTCACCTAGTTTTAATTAGCATAGTTGAATAACCCCTGGCTGGAGGTTTTAAGTGTAGTAGCACCAGGCACCCACAGGAAAGCTCGGTTAAGTAGTCATGATCTCAAAAAAAAAAAAACACGGAGTATTAAATAGCGTTTCCATTACTTACAATCAAGTCAAGTCATTGCGTCATTGCGTCAAAACGAAACAGAAACGCGAATATCTTTTGACGCGGTAGGGCGAATCTAATGATTTAAATCTTTCCCGCTGTCATCATTTTCATGACAGCCGTCACAGTCGTTAAGTGCAGCCACCGCTCGTCTAGGAAACCGTTGCTTTACAGCTGTTCAAACATAGAGCGTTTTTAGAAACCTTAATGTCAAATACTGGTGTATATGACAGATTTTTATGACGGCCGTTTTATTATAACGGAACCACATTCCTAGGTAACCCAAGCTTAAGACATGACTTTCAATTGTTATTACTTACTATTTCAATTCCGTACAACAGAGAAGTTAATCGCATGTCTTTACATCGTAAATTGTTGACATTTTTCGGGAGTATGCCTGAACATAATAGCTTTCAGCGTCATCAATATTTATAGAAAGGTTTACGATTGTACCACTAAACATTGTGCACATGGCGCCGCCCCCCTTTGTACGGAATCAAAGGTCATAATGCGATATTCTACTGCTAAATAATATATTTTCGGTAGGTTATTTTTTATTTTTTTATTTATTCATTGTTGGCTGTATGTTTTGTGAAGGTATATTAAGATGAAAATTAATATGAACTGCTTCACTGGTCTAGTGGTTACAAGCTACTGCTGAGCATGAGGTCCTGGGTTTGATTCCCAGGTCGGGCAAAATGTAGCTGGGTTTTCCATTAGGAATTTCTAGTTTTTTTTTTGTGATTACTTCTTTAGGTGCATTGGGCGTTTTTGAGATGGAATAAAACAATTGAACTCGCGACACCGTTACCGACATTTTTGTAAACGCGATTGTGCTCTTTATTTAGATAAGGTTACGGACCAATGTTCTATACAAGTATTTTTCTTCCACCAAGGCGATCTTGTTCAAGTTTTCACTTCTGTCGGCACTCCCGGAGTGCAACTGTTTTTTTTTTGTGCCCTGTTGATGGCAATAGGCTCAATCTTTATTACATGGGATGTAAACGTAACTAGCGAAATGTGGGTGTGTACGTACACTGTATAGGAACACCTCTGCCAAACCCTTCGGGGTTTACAGGCGTGATGTTATGTTGTATTATGGCAATGAAATGCCAACAAAAATTGTCTATTTACGACGAGGCTCTTGAACCTAATCTGTTTATTGACTTTTCTTAGATTCTGAAGTCTGAAAAACGAAATGTTACTTTAATTAATCATGTAGGTTTTTGGATGACATCTAAATAATCAATTTTTAGGGTTCCATACCCAAAGGGTAAAACGGGACCCTATTACTAAGACTCCGCTGTCCGTCCGTCTGTTGTCTATCCGTCTGTCCCAGGCTGTATCTCATAAACCGTGATAGTTAGACAGTTGAAATTTTCACAGATGATGTATTCTGTTGCCGCTATAACAAAAAATACTAAAAAACAGAATAAAATAAATACTTAAGGGAGCTCCCATACAACAAACGTGATTATTTTGACGTTTTTAGAGATAATGGTACGGAACCCTTCGTGCGTGAGTCCGACTTGCACTTGGCTGGTTTTTGATTTTTACCACACCTACCTGACGTCACCATTTATTTAAAATATAATATCATCAACAGCCTATCCTTTTCTCAACTATCTTGGGATCGGCAGTAGTATTTTAGGTACTTGGACCGACTGCCTATCTGACCTTCACAATCCAGTTGTCAGACTTTCGGGCTTCTAAGGACTCGTAACGACTATTTTAATGACAGTTGGAACCAACGGCTAACGTGCTTTCTGATGTATGCTCACACGCAGTCTCGGCAAGTATGGATGGTCACCCATCCATGGACCGACCGCGGCAAGCGTAGCTTAACTTGATCGATCGACTCGTGCGACTGTTATTACTTGCCCATATAAGTGTGGTTTACCCCCTCATATTGATAATATACTATAAACAGGTGTTAAAGCGAAACGAAACCAATTAACTAAAAAAGCTACAAACCAATCTTCAAATTACGAAACAGCTTTCTCTATTTGATAAATTAATATATCATAATAAATTCAATTCGATATTGAACGTGTACAACCGCGGTCGCTCCATCCCTCAAGTGTATAACTAAACTTTCCCCATTTATATTTTATTAAGAAGAAATATTGAAACTTATTTAGTTCCTCATCCAAGTTTGTTCCAAGGCTCATCGATTTGAAACGTTTCAAAATAACTAGTTGATGGTAAAGAAAGAAATATTCTTGTTTAACTTTGCTATGATTTGTTTTTAATGTTTCTGTTCTATGTTAATGAATAAAGAATCTTTCTTATTTTGGTTTGTAGATCTATGCTAATATTATAGTAGCACTGAAAGCGAGTCATATGTATTCCCCATCTTTTTGGTTTGCGAAAATATGTTAAACTTTGTTGTTTTAATGAAAATTACTCCTAAATTAAGTAACCGATGAAAGTCAAAATCTATCCTGAATAAAGTGTGAAAATTAATATAAAGGCTTCACTGATTCATGAAATAAATACAAGCTTTATAGAGTTTAGGTTTAACACCGCTTTTTGAAAGGCCCACAATTAAAATTGCTTCAGGGCCGAACACAAAAAAATACACAGATTTTTAACAAATTTATTTTTTACAAGCTATAAAATGGTTTGCATTTTTAGTAAATACACGAAAAAATATGTTTTTATTTCAAGCTATTAACAGGCGCGATTGGGATAAAAATACACGTAAATTTTATTATTAAAACTCGTTTTGGTATCAAAATGTTGCAAAAAATCGTAAATGTTCCATTTATGTAACTAGCCATTAAGATTTTTCCTAAAATAAGGATATAACGCTCTAACGAGTAGCTTACGTTCTAAAACAAAACTCTGAAGGATTACTACATAGATAACCTACTCTGATAACTTAACATTCTATAGTTACACTTCCTGTGCGAAAAAAGTTTCAACCAAAATAAAGCACCATCAATCATATATCGCCAATGTAGCTCACAAATATCAGTAGGTACAAGATTGGCACAGTTTGAGGCATTGAACGTCAATAAAACATTTTGTACTCTAGTACTATACAATGAATTAGAACTGACAGCTCACAGGCCTATAACTTGCAACTATTTGTAGTAACCAATTCCGCTTACTTGACTTAGAATTTATGTTAGAAGATGTTTGTACTGTGTTTTACTTTTACACTGATTTAGTAGGGATTTGGAGCTGATTTTCAGACTAATGTTTGCTTTAACGTTAGCAAAACATCTAAGTTAAGGTCTTCGCTGTAAGATATTGAGAGTTATCTAATCTTGTACAACAGTAACTTAGTATCCGCTCAACAAATCTTTGTTCATGAAAGAATCTCTGTTCTGTTTAACTAGATAAGTAGGTAGGTACGTACATTGGGAATATGAAGTAACCCTTGACAGACATACATAGCCAGATTTATAGACGAATAGGAACCGACGACGAGTGGACAATCAAAACGCCATTGACGAGCCATGGGCGCGACACATGTCGACACAAATGTCTGCTCTCATTCACCGTAAACGGCATAAATGGCGTTTACGAACCCGCATTAATAAATCACGACTTTTAAAATATAGCCGCGGAATTTTTCGGAAAATTAAAATTTTCACTTCCACAGGAAATGTTCGATGTTTTATGCGGTTTCATATCGGTGGATGTTTAAAAATATGATGCACTTTGTAACGCGGTAGTGACGGAAACGCTGTGACAATGTGTTTGACCAACATTTATTTGTGGAAAGTATAATTATTATTATAATATTTCGCGTTAATTTGTAATGAATACCGTAGCGGGCCTTTGTGTTGATTTTGTCAATAAGAGCACACAAATACTGCTGAAAAATTTAATAAAATTTTGCTAAAACTATAGGTTCTTTCAAATGTTCCAACTATAATAATATTCATGATCGCGATATCGCAAACTTAATAGTCAAAGTAGCACTGAATAGAAACAATTATAGAAGATATAGCTGAAAGTAAAAGGATCCATTTTAACATTTACAAAGCGTAGATAACCCTGGAATTAGGATTTATACAGCTATACATACACGACGCAAACGTAATACAATGTTCTCCGTTTCATTAAAATAACAGACCTTTCTAAAGAGGTGGCGATTAAACTGTCCTAATTGTTTCAGACTTCCTCCAAAATATGAAAGTAAAATGTCTGTTACACTAACAAGAACTTTTGTATAATGAATAAAGTTTAAAATGGAACACACTTTTCATTTTAAGTGGCCGTTAGGGCCTATCAAGCCATTATGACTATGGAAGAGGACCGTATTTTTTTCCTTCTTCACCGTCTGTCTTTGACGCCTTATCTGCTCAATCTTTCTTTGCGAAAATACGATACGGCAACAACCAGTCCGCGTGAGAGTCAATTAAAAAATGAGCGTTATTTTTTTGAAACATTTCGCTAAAATAGTTAAAACCGCGGTCCGTAACGAATTGCGCCATGAAAAAAGTCTTTTATGTTGTAAGTTATATGGGCTTTTATTTGGAGGCCAATTAAAAATTCCTTTTCCCGCTGTACTCGGTCCCTAGGGCTCCCTTTTGTCGCGGCCGGATCTGTGTGGAGCCCCCGCCAGCCTGAGATGACTCTTAAATTTCATCTAGTGAGCCCTAACGAGACAACGAGAAACTTCCAGAAATTTATCGAGACTTGGAGTAAAAATACCTTTGCCTGGCATAAAGGTATAATACGTGCTTACTTAATAAAATTCTCTAATTTATAAAATGAAATTAAAATATTTGGATATATATATTTTTTTGCTTTGAAACATAACTAAATAACGTCCAATTAATAACAGAAGTGGAGCTACAATTTTAATATGAAAGTGTCCATAAATTCGAAAACTGCAAAGACCGTTAAATGTGTACAGTTTTTTGTCATCAGCAATAATAAAACAGTACACCAAAATGCAATAAATATCCTATATTGCGACTACAAATTACTAGAAGCACGAAAAGCAGTCAGTAGCCGGTCATCCAAGTGTAAAAAGTTCTTAATTAATTTCCGATGCGTTTTCCGCCGAATCACGTTCCCCTTTAAACGCATTTAATACGCCATGATCATAAATTCATATTGCCACCTAACACGTTCAGCGTTCTCTGGCTGAATTCGAAAATACGACGGCTATACTAGTCGCCGATGTCCATGGAAATAAAATGCTTTCCAATGCAGCCATTGAAGTATGTTACCGTGCACCAGCATAAATTTGCTGTACTACGCTATTTGAATTATTGCATAACTTGTAAACACGTTTAGACCAGGCGCGCTTGCAACTCGGGGACATTCCTTTTTTCTCTTATCGACACCTTTAAAATATGGAGCGCACGCGTTCCGCGATAGTAGGTACATTTCGCGACTGAATGCTGCGCCACGTTGCATTATATCAACTTTTTTAATTTAAGAGCAAAATTTTCTTAAAGGTTTTTTATAAAATCTCTGCTGCTTACAAGCATCTCAAATCTCTGACCATAATAAAGTGGTTCCTTGTAGTAAATTTCCACTTATGGTTCACAACGTTTACTTCAAGGGATTTAGCATTTTCTTCCGTTTTAGAGAGGTTCTCTCGGATCGAGCGGTGCAGAATATTTCTGAAGTGAAAGTTAATTTTCAAATAAGTATAACAAGTCTCGTTTCACGTAAACGCTCTTGTTATGTTATACTCCCCGTAGTTAGTAGTTAGCGGTAACGTCTAGAGCGGCTACTCGGTTCACTAAGTGATTTTTATCGTCCGACGATTACGTTCCGACAACATTGAGAACACACATTTGTGTGGCACCACTACATAATGTAGTCTCGGCTTGTTTTTGCGCTGGATTACCCGTTTAAACAAACAGCGCAGCCGGAACACCAAATAAAGGGAAATGCTAACCGACGCCCGCGTTATTCTTACAAAATTAACTCATAACGCCAAGAGTTCGTTGATTTTTTTCGTCCGTAATCTGCTTTAATGGGCACGGGGCCAGTCGCTTTCGTAAATCGGTTGCACGCGACCACCGCGAAATGGGAATCTTTAAATAGTGTACATACATTTTTGATGTCGCTTTAATGTCACGCCCACGCCCGATTGTGGGAACAATTAGCGTTATAACGAGTTCATTAATGATGGACGATATAAAGGCACTTTTAAAACTGTGGGCTTTTATTTAGCGCAAGATAACAGCTGGCCGTAAACAACTGCGCCATTCAGAGTACTAGGCTTTTATAGGATTTGCTTTAAAAATTTAAAAACCGTGATAAAAAAAGAAATATTGGTAAGAAAAAAACTCCCAAGGAATTTAATAAAGGGATTAAGTTTATGATACATATGTAAATGTATATTAGAGGCGTAGGTCGGAGAAAAACAAACGCTTCGCATGCGGCCCCGAAATAATAAGTTGAAGTAGAGTTCATGTCGCGCCCGCCCACCTGAAGAGATTGGGGGGACAGGAATGCTTAATATAGAGTCCTTTACTTGCACCGGCTCGCCAAATAACATTGCCGACTTCGCCAGCATTACCTACGAGCGCCCCGCTCTCTCCTTGTGACAGATTTTCTTCAGTTCTGTCTATATTATTTCAGAGGGGTTCCACTGTAAAAACATTTACATTTCACTAAGTAAACAATTTTATTTTAGCTTCAATGTTTTCCATTCTAAATGAAAGAAGCGGAGCAAATTCACACTTTTTGTTTCAAGAAAAAATCACTTCTACAAAATTAAAAGAACCTGGAAAGTTTTCGACGCAGAATTTTGGTACGCGGTGACATTCGCAAACAATCCGACGCCCGTAGCAACGGCTATCCGCAATCCGCAAACTAAATAATATACCAAGTATTTTGCTTGCATGTTTACGTTCAGCTGACAGGCATTCATTCTATGCACGAAAAGTTTCTCGTTTCTCCCAGTCGTGTCAGTTCGGAACTTCCCGAGCTCGGACATCACGAACCGTAGATAGTTGCACAATGGAATAAAGTAACATCGGAAGCTCGTTGGAGTTAATAAATAATACAGAAGCGGAGTGACATGCGCAGAGTGCAGTTCGTACTGGCCCTAAGTCTGTTTTGACTGCAAATATCTGCTCCGGATGTCTGCCGGCCGGCCGACGTAGATTGTTTGGTAACTAGATAGGTCATTGATCAATCAAACAAACAGGATTAGAGAACTGCCTAGCGGTACGGCTCTGCGCTTGACGTGATCGAGTTCTTGGATTTATGAAGTTGGCCAAAGGGTGCGATGCGATTAAATGCAGGGTATTGTAATGGATATGTTGGTTACAGCATCTACATATATTATGTGTATTCCGAGACCAATGTAATATGTAATGGGTTGCACAGCTTTCAATGCTTGTGACAGAATAAAATGTCAAAGTTCAAGTCAAAAAACTCTCATGAGACTCTTCACTGCGGCAAACCTAAAAACGGTTTCATTTGTTTTCCTCAAAAACATCTAGCAATTGATAATAAATCCCGTCCACAACCCACTCTTTCCAAACTATTCCAAACACATAGTTACAACATACATCGAGAGTGTACAAACAACTTCAACCCACCTTTAGTCTTCTAAAATTGTAAGCAAGCTACACAAAAGGTGCACCACATCCAGTAGCCAGCCAGCCGTTGTTATCTACGTCGGCGAGCGAACTGTGCGTAATCTTTGTCTCACGAGACCACCGACCACATTGTGCTAATGCCCACCCGGCTTTGGAATTGACCTGAAACGCTAGATAAGCTTAAACTTTACCTTCGCTGTCAATTGTGGAACTATTGAATTTTTTAGTGGAGTTCGTTGGAAGGATTGGATTTTATTGTGATGTTAAGAGGTGTAATAAATGTTCGATTGTAGTTTTTTTACTTTAAGGTTTAAGGGTCTTATGACGACTAAAAGGTCAGTGATTATCGAATCAAAGTGTATTTTTGATATTGATATTTACCTTCACTGTGACTAATAATACCTAAGGAAGTTGAAAAAACCGGCCAAGTGCGTGTCGGACCACGCACAATGAAGGGTTCCGTAGTTGGGATGAATTTATCCCAAAAACAAACTTAACTTTGTAGTTGAAAAATATGTTCTCTCATACGGAATGTATGGGAAAACATGTTTATGCAACTGCAAAGTTAAGTTGGTCAATTATTACTCGTTAACTTGTAGAGCCTACTTAGCTGTGATAGTTTTCCTTTTAATTTCGTTATATAAACTACTGCTGTGATTTTTTTTACACATCCAAAACCAACCATTTAGCTGGCAGGGGGTGAAAATTTTTGTTAGAGTCACGTGTTCCCCACACGTGACTCTAACAAAAATTTTCACTTTAAAGCTTAATATTTCGCAAACGGATCCTTGAATCCAAAAATGGTTTTACAAACTCACAATGTTTTTAAAGGAGCTTTCTAATGATACCCCACACCATAGGTTAAAAAAAAAACATGACCACTTTACGTGTAGGAGAGGTACCCTAAAAAAAATGTTTTTCATAATTTGTTTTACCACTTTGTTGACGTAATTAATATGTATACCTATGCCAAATTACAGCTTTCTAGTACTAAGGGTCTCGGAGCTAGACCGCGGACAGACAGACAGACAGACGGACATGACGAAACTATAAGGGTTCCTTGTTTACTACGGAACCCTAAAAACCCATTGGTACGTAACAAGTTTTGTATATAAAACCGTAAAAAGCCAGTTAGTTCTACCTACTTAAAGATAAAGGTTCTGCTTACACCTAAAAGAAAAACATGTTTCACAAGAATAATATTATTCTGTAGAAGTACAAAGAAAGAACAAAAAATAATAATAGCTACTCCAACACCAGGTACAATTCATCATTCACAAGTAAACGATTATAACAAACTAGAAAACCGTGACAGCTGCGTCTGGGGCGAAGTAAATAAACGACGCTAACACTTAAACAAATGTAAACGAAATTAACAAGGGCATTAAGAAAAGAGAACTATGTCGTTAAGGTCCCTAGCAATTGTAGCCGACGTGTAACACACTGGAGGAAAAGGGCGATGAATAAAACACACGTTAATAGGCGTACGTCTAACAACACAAAGCGGCCACATTAACGCCTAACGAATAAGGTGCTCTGATGGATAAGATTACTCTCGCCTTTTCCGCCGTTTACGCTTTCGACTCGATGCTAAGAGAAAGTAATATCTGACAAAGTGGATAAAATATATTTCGGCTGCACTTAGATCCGAAGCCTGGCCAAGAAGGGCAGCGTGCCGGTTCCCACGCGACCGCCTATCTCGTGTTACACCCAAAAGAATCCCATTTTTTTCTCACAGAATTAAACGAGCGATAAAATTCTTGCGACGTCGCATGAAAATGTGCGTTACCTGCCTTGCATATTTATGCGTGCCCCAGTAATGACGTTTGTGGAGCCGCCCTAGCCCTGGTTTCATTACTGCTTGTCTCACCAAGCGTTGAAGCAAAGCCTACTTTATAAACAATCTGTGTCAAGTGTTTTCCGATCGCGTCGCAACTTGTTTGCATTTTTCAGTACAGAATGAGTTAAGGCTGTATCAATTAAAATAACGCCACGTAACATTGTTGGCGTGCTGTTATTTGTCTACGTTGAAGCGCGCCTCGTTAAGTCTTTCTTGTTGAGGTGTTTCTGTTCACCTTTCTCTTTCTACCGTAAGGAGCATATATGAGGGCGTCTCGTTCTCGCAATGGTATTTTCACTAGTTTATACTAAGAATGTGGGTACATAAGTCGTCACTAAACATTAACTCTGGCTTAAGTGTGCAATATCATTTATCTCGGCTCCGAGGGTAAATATTGTTCTTAATTTAATTCAAGTTAGTGGGAGCGCACGTGGATGGCAGCGCGCGCGGCGACGGCGCTGCGAGCCGCAAGTCGCGCATTGCACATCGAATATTTCAAGGGGAAACGGCGCAGAATATACTCGCAATAGCTCGCCCCTAATCTTGAGCCAAGTCGAGTGTTGCACCTGCAGCCAAATTCGTTCCAATTAGGAGGAGTTAGAGTGCGCGTTGCTGACTGAACAGCAAATGATGCGGTCCCCACTTAACGCCGCCCGGGGCGACACTTACGTGTCGTCTGCACGTAAATAAATTCAGTTACCGCTTGCAGTGAGTGTGCGTCATTAAACTTTCTTGTCCGTAACTCAAACCCGACGTGTGACGTTTGTTAATTATCAGGATTTAACAACATGTTGATCGAATTGCGTTCCGAGAATGTTCACTTATCAACTCCGGTGCAGTGCACGATACAGAGAACGTTTGATGATTAACTTAGGTTTAGATACTAATAGTGTAGACACACCTGTCTACTTAATTCTACGTCTTGAAAACAGATTAAACTTGGTGCACGAAATACTATCCAAAACTGACATTTTGACTTCAATAACAGCAGGTGTGCCGTGTCACAGGTACAGTGATAAAATGAACTTTCATTGCGGCACGTTACCGCAATGACTTGAAAATACACAACACATCGATAAAACTGTTTGCTTAATATAAAATTTAACGTAATCGACTTCACGTCGATGCGATCGTAGCGAGTACATAAAGTGAACATGCTCTTTCGCTACCAGTAGTGATATCCCACTAATGTGCTTTTGCCTACAATCTTTTCTTGCGATGACACGCTAAAATTTTCGTGAGGTTTAAATGAATTTGTATTCTATGTTGTATAGATTAGAGCTGGATTTAGTTTATTTGGGGGATTTGAGTTAGGATAATTTGAAAGTTAAGGTGGGTGATGTCAATCTTTATCGTAAGGGAAGTTGTAGGAAGGGGGAGGTCGAAGTCGGCTAGAGGGTGCGCCGCTGCGTCGATTGTAATCACGCAAATGGCTCCATATCAAAATGTCACATTTGTATCGATGTTTTCCTGTCATTTTGCGCAAGAGTATTGAACTTTTTAACATTAAAGTATTGTTCTTTGAAATATTGGAACAAATGATTCTTATTCGCAAACAATGTGCGTTGAGCGTAGCGCTGCTAAACGTTAAATTTAACTGCTACGCCGACTGCGTGGCTGCTACGCCGTAGCATAACTTAACCTTTCACTTTGAATAAAACACATACAATTACCTATGTTTAATATCTCAGATGGTTAACTAAAATGCGTTTTTGATCATATATAATTTACGAAATTTAAAATCTTAAGACATTGGCCCACCTCCCATTTTGCACCACATGCCCTGTTCCTGTTACCTGCGCACTTGATGACTGCGTCAGTGAGTGCAGTTTTGCATAGCTAAATTTTAGACTAAAGATATTAAACATATTGCCATCTATACGCTAAGAAGAAGATGGTAAGATAGACATTTTATATCTTCAAGCCAAATCTTTATACGTAGATTGTGTCGCTCTGCTTGATCAAAGATCAACTCACCTCCTTTATTCATTTTCCGTTTCTTATTTACACATTTATCCATTTTTGTTACAAAAGTAGCAATGGACTTGTAGATAAGAGCGCTACCACATTTTATGTATTCAATTACAAATGGAATGACATTTTGGATGTACAAAAGGCGTCGTTTCAAAAAGCAATTATCGTTAAACGTTTACGAAACAATAAAAAAATCACGGGGTCACGTATTAAACAGTCTTTTTGGCGAGTTTGGTTTTATTTTTCTATCGACGCAGGCTGCCGGCTAGCCACTGACTGCGATCGCCTCCATTAAAATAACTCGTTAAAATTTATCATCGACCCGCTTAATCGCTTTAGCGCCACCATCTGGGATTTTATGATTTTTCTGCTTGCTCTGTATACTTTCGTGGTCATTTTACAACGTTTACAAAATTGCTTGCGTGAGGCGGTTAAAAGCTTTCTAACAACGTTTTACATCTCCTATTTTGCGGGTAGTGATATTTTTTGTGTCAACCACACGTGGGCCGCGCCGTTCGTTATAATAATTACAATTTACATTCTCATCAAAAAAATACAAATTGTCTTAGTTTAAATCCAATTTAATGAAATTACACCGGATTTTGTGCTGCCGTGGTGTGCCGCGGCACACTCAGAAGATAATTAAATAATTAAAAATGTATGAATGACGCTGTAAAGCGGTTTCCCTGATATTGTAATAATGCAGTCCTCTTGGGCGAAATCTTTTAAATTATTCTCTCACGCTTTTGCTTCCTAATTACGCGGACTTGGATGCCTACCGGCTTCGCGTCTATTGTGCGCTCTACGACTTAAAAATGTACGTAATATTTAAACTTTGATGAATAGAATTATACAAATAAATAAATAAATTCTTTATTGCCATACAAAGATTACAGAAAAAATTGAGACCCTTGCTCCAGAGCTAACTTAGAGAACCTGTATTTCAGGAGCCAGTGACTTCTTCCATTTGTGTTACTGTTAGCAATTATATGCAACAAAATATGATTATCTTACTTAAAATTAAGTTTAAAAAAATAAAATTAGATAAATTAATTAGAATTAATTAAGCAAATAAAATACTTTCACTAAATTAAAATTAAATTAGAATTCATTTGGATTCATACAAAAATCAGGAACAAATATTAATGGAATAAAATTAGAACAAAAACAAATTACACATTATTTAAGTTAGGATTAAACAAAATTAAATTAAAGACAGTAGTCTACTTAAACACATTCTTCAAAATAAAACAATAGAGGTCCTATAAATGAACATTTTAATCGTAAGGCAGCATCCTACATTGATACTCTGAGTCTTAATGTAGGGTAAGTACTTATACATCGCGCATTATCTACATTCGTAATTTTTTTAATAAGACCTGCACAAAAAAATCGTGGAGCATTTCTGCTGAATGTAGAAAACGTTCGACAAAACGGTTAGGTAGCACGAGTAGAAATGAAACGTTTTACCTCTAAAATGTCAAAGGTAGCTTCTTTGGGTTTATATTTTGCGTTTATAGCGGTCAACGGCGCGTCGAGATACGAGCAAAAAGACTTGGAGCGACCGCTCGCTGCCGGGAGAAAATCTGAGGGCTTAAACAGTGCCACGTATGAAATACTAGCGCTCGGTTACATGAAAAAGACGAGAGGCGAAATCGAGTGACAGGACCACGGCGCAGGATTTTCAGTCCGATGGTTTTTTGCAGCTGGGATTTTAGGACTGGACATTGCAGCCGCAGAGGCGATGCGAATTTATCGTGCCCGCTTCCCAGCCGGACGTGCGGTCCATGATTAGTTGGGCTCGACGCGTCTCAGTGAATTTTTTACATTTGCAAAGTCACCGGACCAAACACGCTCCCCTCGCAAAATTAGAACAACCCCGCATTAAACATATCTCCTTTGATTCAAATTGTATTAAAATGTTGTGTTTTCAATTTCAGATTGACCCCAAAGTGGCCTTCCCCAGGAGAGCACACCCAAAGGTAAGCTTTTGATAACATTTCATCACGTTGTGGTTAGACGTAAATTGAAAATTAAACCTTTATAATAAACTCATTCCGACATTATATTGCCACAAAACGGCGAAGTAGCGTTGCAAAGTTACGACATATTGTAACTGTAAAATAGTCGGTTCAACGGGGCTTGTTTATTTTCGAACATTTACACAAAATATTATTTTAGGCTGGACATCACTCCCTCTCGCTATTAAGACGTTGGTTTACGGTGCATAAATAACTAAGGGCTAATAATTTAGTATGCGGCCTGTGATCTCGGGGCCGTCCGTAACCTAGATGGTCCTGTGATTGAATCGCATAACAGTATATTTAGTTCATTTCCTTTTTCCCCCATTTTCATGAGTACGTTTATTAAATATTCTGAACAAATAGAGTTATAGATATAGATGGATTAGGGAGACAAATGTACTTATTATAATTTGCGTTATTTTTATTTGGGATTCGTGAAAAACAAGTTCTAAATTATTTTTCAAAAGACTTACCATCAAACTATTTATTAATTTCATAACGCTTTATATTATTGAAACATGTCAATCAATCAATAATAATTTTATCTGATCATAGTCTCCTATTTTACCTACCTACAAATGTAAACAGTTACTACTGTTTACATAAATACCTAATAGGTATAATCTACCTCTTATCGTATAGCTTTCATTTGGATTTCGTTAATAGAAAACAATACACTGAAAGTCCTTCGACTCTAAAACCAATCCCTGGTCAAAACAAAATTAGGGATATGAGGCAATAAAATTTAAAAATCCAACTACCTGCCAGAAATTGGAACTGCGACTGATAAATGGCTATTAGGGTGGCTCCCTATCATTTAAGGACCAAACATCAGCAAACTATATGGCCGCATAACCCTTTTGCTTACCCTTCTAAAACACAGACCAGATAGAAGAAAAATGATGTAGCAGTAACATTTACGTAGGTATTATTTTAATGTTCTCATAGTTGTAAAAACTCAAAGGTTTCTTTTAAAACCCTGCATAATGCAGACATTTTTGAATTCAGCAACGATACTATAATGGCTTCGTCTGCAGAGGGGTTCGGCACATATTTACTAGGGTAATAAAAACAATAGAATTCAGAAGTAGCTCGCGTGAAAAAAACGTGGAGGAGGCAAAAGGACTTGTGCAAAGGTACTAGGAGAGGGTTGGTTATAGTAACGAGATGTTCATCAAAGACCCTAGGGTGTGGGATGTCTGTGTTATGTTTTTTTAAGAGGTGCTTTTCATTCACCAAGATTAAGTAGGTATTTTTTACCAGGAAAAATCTTGAACTGTCTGACAATTAAGTTCATTTTGGATTCGTAAACAGTAATTAATTTCAAAATGTAGAAATCAATAAAATTCAATCAAGGGATGTTTAAAATTACTTGAAATACGAGCTGAATAGATTTGTAATGAAAATGTTTTCGTTTGCAATCAAAATAACAAAATTTATCTGAACTTGACAGCTATCTGACAAGCTATGTACAACCTAAATACAGTGCCAGTGGTAAAATTATTGATAGATTAACAATGTATGAAACTGATAAATTATCATACGATAGACAATTAATAGTTTTGCTTATTATAGGGAATAATGTTAATTTGTTGTTGTTCCAAGAAATAGAAACAGAATAATATTTTGCTAAATGAACCGGAAAATAAATAGTTACAGTGAAATTTGAATGATTGTAGTAGTTAAACATTTTATAAATTGTATTAAATGAGAAGTAAATAACGTGGAATTACAGAGAAAATTATTCACTGTTCATACTATAATTTGCATTTTAGCATTATTTCCACTGAAAAGCCATTTTCAGTCATTTAGTGTGTTAAAATTGTAATGAATCAATTCCACTTGAAGCTGGAAAACCTTTCCCAAATTGCGCTGCAGCACTTGGTCTTGATAAATTTGTCGCAATTTAATTGGTTAACAATGTCCATTGGCAGATTAACTTCATTTGATTGACCTCGTCTTGTGAATAATTATCATGATGACAGGTGTATTTTTGTATTAAAATGATTTTCTAGAGTTGTTTTGCTATTTGCTGGCAACTAAAGTTTATTTCTATAAAGCCTATTATTTTTGCTGTTGTTCTAAACATGAATGCAGTTTGCAAGTGTTATGATTTTAAAAACCGCATTACTTATCTTCCACTTTATATCTTAGCTATTTTGTGAATTTTCGCTGAAGCCGCGAGAACCAAGATTTTTCGCTGAGCTATGAGTTTTTGTTCTGCGCATAATTTTACAAGTTTTTACTTAACACAAAATATTAAGCTCACAATAGTAAACACTAGTTTTGCGGCTCCAGCGAGTGTAAGTTATCATTGGTGGGTGCAAGCCGCATTTAATGTAAATTGGCGTCAGGCGCGCCGCCCGACCGGCCGCATCCCAACGTTTTTACATTCAAGTAGCTGATACTTGAGGTTTTGTTTGACCTCGCACAGAATAGACGGTAAGCTCTTGCTTTTGTATTTGCACTGCTGAATACTAGAGTGTAGTCAATTGATAATTTCCACCCGCAATAAACGGACGCGAGAGAGTTTCGTGAGGTGAAAATGAGAAAGTCGACGGTGTTGTTTTGTATTAACATTTATAAAACTTGAGGTTGTCGGGGCGTCTTGCAACAAGTGAATTTCCTTAAGAGATGCTAAAGATAAGTGAGTGTGGCGCGTCTAGCTTGTTTTTAGGCGAAAAACCGAATGAAAAAATCGTTCCATCCGCAATTTCAAAAATCCGCGGATAGAGTCGGCACGCTACCTCCTTCTTTTATATGGACATTAAACGTGATGGATGGTTTTAAAACATCACGTTATATTACTCTATCCGGGCAGCCAGTGCGGTGTTGCGTGGCCGGTCAAAGGGGATGCCGGCTATGCGAATTACATGAATACATTAAGGGAGCACTGCCTCGTACATGTTACACTGTAATGCTCACGAATAAATTTAGACCATGTTCCTTCATCATACCACCGAACGGCTACTATGTAGATATGTGAATTATGAATATATATTCCGCTTATAACTCGCTATCGATTGCTTGTACCTTAGCCGCACGATGTAGCGGTTTGAGATAAAACAAAATACAAAAGTTCGACCACAACAAACTGTTTGCTGACATCAACCATTTTCGGGAAAACCAACATAATATTTTTTTGTTCGCCTAATTAATTGCTATGATAAACGACGCACAAAATCGGATGATTTTGTCAGTGCTTGTGGGGGCGAAATTCAAATTTCTGATTATCGTTTGCCGCCGCTTCTGCTTTCCCTTCTTACGCAAACAATGGAAAAAAGGGGACACCGCTTCCAAGGCGCAAGCTAAGAACAAAACAAACGAATTTTTAATATCGTCTTTATCGATAATTGAGACTCCCTGGAAAACCTCTTATTTTGAAAAGTTTTAGAGACTGCAAAAGAGGAATGGTGAAAGCAAAATGGGATTGGAAGAAAAAACTTTTTTCATCTTCTTTGTTTGACATTGACAGTCACTAAACTTTGTATTTTCACAGTGGATCTATTTAATTTAGAATTGATTCAGCGGTATTTAATTGTCCAGTCAGCATCTGGCAGATGACTGCGGCAGATATTAAAATTTTATACATTTTTTAATCTCTTTCTTTTATACCTGTCTGGATTATTATTGTTCTTCGAAATATATTTATTGAGTCTTCATATCTTTTTTATGTCAAAACAAAGAAAAGTCTTTTTCTTCCATAACTGTCAAAACTTTTCAATTTCGTTTATTCCAAAATGTTTCTAATTAATTGCTGCTTTGTTAGCAGTATTTAATCACCGTATGTTCATAAATACGTTGCCACAATGTAAAGCATAACACAAAGCGCAATAACATATTAACCTCGGATGCAGATGAATAGAATATAAACTGGAACGTAGAACCAAGTGCATAGGAAATCACGCACAGCCGCGAGCAACATTACCTATCTATTATCTGGTAGTACATACTGCAAGTTTCTTGCGAGTAAATACCGGTCGTAGTGGGAGAGGGGATGCAGGGGAACAAAGGCTAATATGTCATCGCGGGCAACTTAATTGACGCGGTTTCCGCAACGACGCGGCGGAACGCAGACGTCAGCGTTTCCTCCGCTTACATATTTATATGGAGCAACTGCACTGGCTCTCCAACGCTGTACCATTAAATAATAAATATACGCTTTTAATTCTAACGGATGCGCAGTAATACTTTATACTCTCTGGGTTCATTGACATATTCGCAAATATATATGATTCTAATTACTACTCACTGTCAGTCGAAAATAATCCCAGAAATAAAAATGTCACTCAAAATCAACATTTCCATGAAATATCGTAGGCAAAGACAAAAGAATAAATGGTGATCAAAGGCTAACCTTTTACCGCTATCCAACACAAACTCCAAAAATAACTCAGTTACCTAAATTGGTACATTTGAATTGCTCACGGTAAACCTATGATAGATAGGTAATTTGATTCACAGAGCTGTGATTATATTTGGTTAACACGAGTTCCATTCGTTTGCTCAAAGTTTATCACAGGTGATTTCAATTAAAAAGCTTTAATCGACCCCGAAACGGTCGCCGAAATCGGCGGCATTTGTAATCACCGCGGCGTGAGTTTATACTCTTTAATGGACTTTGCAGAAGTAGTTCCAACTCTACTTACGGCTAAGATATTTGAGGAAAAACTACCCGCCACCTACCGCAGTAAGTGGTGAAGTTGCCGAACTATGGCAGACGTGGAGGGTATGGGCGCTTGGCGTGGCGCGCGCCGCCGGGCCCACTTGGCGCGATTTAACGTGTTTCATTAAAACGTTTTGTCGGTGTAATCGCAAGTAATTTAAGTGAAGAGAGCCGAGCTTCCGACTTTGTAAGTATTTTGTGTTTTCTTTTTTAATTACTTCGTTTTAACTTTGTTGTCGGGCTTTTAAAAGCTGACTGACAGCCAAATAACGAAGTTCTTTATAACTATTTATTTAGGGAGAATTTAATGAAATTGTAAACTTTTATGCGATAACGCTTCATTATATTGGTTATTTTGAATGTGATATTAACATGTCGGAATCATGTTCATTTTTTATTTTTGAATTTTTTTCTCATTTAAATTTTTGTCTTTATTTTGACCTTTCTGGCATTCAATGTTCTTTACTATTGTTGCTCAAAAGCATAAAAAAAAAATCTCCGCACCAGATAACTACACACACGCCCAAAACTATCCTTTCCACAGACCCCTGTATAACGCGTAATAATTTACAAATTCTATCAAGATATCCACGTTAAATACAACATCGTCGTGAATGATGTACACCGGGGTGCAGCTCCAGTGTGCGGTCGCGGGACTTATGCGCCGCTGGACGGTAGTTATGACCCCGGTCCCCTCCATAAGTCACTCGTTACATCTGTTCCATCACTCCCCGGCTCTCCCCTTCATTATTTTGCTTAATATACAGAATTAATTTTAAATTTTCACAACGAATTTTAAACATAATAGTAATGTGTGGTCCAGTTTTCCCTGAAGATTGTAATTAAGAGGAGGGTTAATAATTAAGATCATGAGACTGTCCGAGAGAGTATTATGGCGAGAATAACCGACTTTTAATGATTTTATACTGAAGATCACGTTTAAACGAGTAGTGTTAATGATTTGAAAAAAAAATGTATGTTAAATTAGAGCATTTTTTTAATAACTTAATCTATGAATATTTTAGATTATGTTTATATTACATATTGTAATTAATTTGTGCAGTTATGTTTAATATGAATAAAAAACTGAGAATCACGCAAAAACTATGAAGCGTATTTTTTTTAAATCTTCACCATTTCAAAGATAATTTAATTATTTATCTTTTAGTATACGTGTTTTGTTTTTTTATAATAAATTAATAATGCTTCTAATTTGGCTGGACGTACGACACGTTGCGTGAGCTCAGCACAGAACACGCAAGCTAACCACTCAAGGCCATTGGCATAAATTCACGTCTTAAGTCAAATCTCCACTAATAGATGTCGTCTCTCATATTTTAGTCATGTTTGAGGATGGATTCATTTTTGGAGATGATGTATGTCAATGATCAATATGCATGACTTGTATTACAGAGAGAAATGGAAGGAAAAAAAAAATTTTGTTGTCATAAGTCGATAAAAACATTATGAAAATAATCGATCCTTGAAACTGAAATTGTAAAAAAAACTACAGCACCATACTGAGAAATATTCTGTAACCATTAATGAGCGCCTTTTGATACTTGTAATTGTAACTATAATACTTTAGTACTACTTAATTATTTTTTAAAGTACACTGAATCCCGGGAAACTGTGATGTTATGAGCGTTCATAAGTCAGTCGTTACACGGTTCTATTGCTCCCCAGCTCACTCACTCGCCTACTGGAAAACAATCCCCTTGAAAAATAATTAAAAAACGTAAATTTATGATAGAATATTTATTTCTGGGTATAAAGATGAAAAATATTAAAATTTATTTCTATTAATTTACAAAAATAATGTACTTTTATAGTTTGCATAGCATTAACGTGTTTTCAAGGGTTCCGTACCTCAAAAGGAAAAAATCGGAACCCTTATAATATCAGTTCGTTGTCCGTCTGTCTGTCAGTCTGTCAAGACCCTTTTTCTCAGGAACACGTGAAGGTATCAAGTTGAAATTAATATAGAATACGTAAGTTTATGATCTCTTGGAGCTCTAAAGAAATCAAGCTTTTAAGAGTCAGCGCAATAAAAAAATGCGGTCATTTATGCGACATATAATTATTTTGATACTCGCAAATTAATCAAAATCTACAGGGTACTTCCTGCTGACCTAGAATCATGATATTTGGCAGGAAGCAAGGTCTCACAGCACATGTAAAGGAAAAGTCCGAAAATCGTTAATACAAATTTTGTAAAAAAAGAAAATGCGATTGCAAACTTAAATTTTTTGCCATTGGAAAATTGACCATGACGTATATCGATGTATGGGAGAGCATATTTTTCAACAACAATGTTAAGTTTGTTTTTGGGATAAGTTCATCCCAACTACGGAACCATTCATTGTGCGTCGTCAAACACACACTTGGCCGGTTTTTTTTAAAACACATAACATGATATCACGCCTGTATACCTCGAAGGTTTAGGCAGAGGTGCACCTATAGTACACCCACATTTCGTCAGTTATATTTAAGTCCCTTGTAATACCCGCGTACCTATTGCCACCAACCGGGCACAAATACAGTCTCGGGACGGCTTCTGTGAAATTTCAGATGGAAAACCCAATAACACTTTGCCCGATTCGGGAATCAAACCCAGGAAATCATGCTCAGCAGTAGCGCTTACGACCGTTAGACTAACGAGGTAGTTTTTTTATTACACCCTAGTGTAGAAAATTTTACATTGTAACCATAATTTTAAAATCGTGTGCTGCTCGGTACAGGGTGGCCAAAGTTACGGGTAAGTGTTGCGTCATCGTAGAATCATTTTTTAAACGTAACGTATTTTTGTTAAAAATACCCTCGCGATTAACGTTTTAGGTTGAGAAGGATTTTTGTTATTGACCTTGTTTTAGTTACCTACTGCAGAATAAATCAATGTCATGTACCTTCAAATGGGTAACTTCGAAATTTATTTATGGACTTTTTCTAGCAGCTAACATTTTGGTTAAAGCCAACTTAACCAGGGTAAGCTTACCTAACTTCTCTAACACAAAAATTCACTGAATAATTCAGTACAAAATCCTTTTTTAAAACCTCAAACTAAAGCGGTTTAGGCACTCAATTTATTTCCAACGTTTATAAATAAAGTAACAAAATACGCGACTGTTTACCACCCGTTATCCGTGGTATTCGTAAAGAAAACAAAACGTATTGCACGCTAGCTTTGGGCATGGCGTGACGGGCAAACCTGCGGTCTGCTGTTGTAACTTTTACTACCATTTACACCTGACGTAGACACGAGAACATATGGAGCCGTGAACCAGATCGTTTGTCAAGATGTGTATGAATTATAACTTTTTAAACGTGAGTCTTGAAGGGTAAAACAGGAAGTGGCGGATTTAGAATCAGCGTCGAGTTGTTGTACACACGATCAACATTTCCGGAATACGTTGTAACTTCTTACTATTAATTATTGCAAACAGACTTTTTTGAATTTTTTCCATTCTTCTCTATAACGGCATTAAATGTTTTTTTTTTTCAGAACGTACCTATTAATTACCTAACCATAACATTTTCTCAGCCTAAAACAAACTACGTCTTGTTTCAGAGTTCTTTCTAAAAAGGTTTTCTTTTTCACTACACCTACATTCATAACGCATACTTGTTCATGCTACTTCTACTTTTCTCAATCTCGTTAGATAAATTAATAATTATGGAACTCAAACAAGCAAAGACTATGCAACTCTTCATAAAATATCACCAAACTCGTGGGACTCAAGAATCCGGTCATCTAAAGGAAAACTTTCACCTACAACTGGGTAGCATACTTCCTAAAGAAATTGCATTTAATCATGTTCAGACCTCATAACTTCCCTCCTACCTCGTATATTTTATGAATTTTCAAACATACTTCTCGTCAACAATTACTTTAATAATAAAAAAGTTCTTATTATAGGCTTTTACGACAAATACTTTTGTTAAATTAAAAAGTTTCGTTGAAAGTACTCGCTCTTGATCGGTTCATTGTTGCTGAATTGTTTCATGTGTGTGTGTGTGTGTGCGTATTGTGAGAGTAATTTTCATCACAACTTTCAGCTTTTAGGATGATGTGTTACGTACAAAATGCGAAATTACATCTGAATAATAACTCAACTGTGAAATGAAAGCTATTTAATTTACTGTGTTTGAAATTATCGATCATCCAAATTCGAAGACGCGTTGTGTGATACTTAGCTACGTAACTTATTTATTTTAAAACAGGTAACAATTTTTTTCGCTAGTTTATTTTAGTTAGGTAGATAAAATAGCTATAAAGAAATTGACATACATGTACTCGAGAAAATATTATGTTAAAAGTTAATTCAAATCTATTTTGTGAAATAATTTAATTTGTACATTTATTTGTTGGAACAATATTTTATTTTGGATCGAGGGACAAGACCACCCCTTAAGTAAAACTTTGTCCAATTGTAGTAGGTACCTACCCGTATTGCGATCCATGAGGCGTAGATTCTCTATAGTTTTTATGACCTAGGGCCGGTGGACAACGACTATTTCTTTGAACGAGACCTCGTTGAAACTTTTAATTAACTGAGTACTACAGATTTGCTACTTTAATTATTTTTCATCAGTCATTTCTCCAAATTAAATTTTTAGCGTTCCGTGGACACTGTGGACAGCTTCAAATTGGTCGCCTACTTTTATTTATTCTACAAATATTGCAAATTAACGAATTTGAAGGAGTTCTCAGAAAGAAATCATTTACTGAAGTAATTACCTAGGTACTGTCGTTTTCTTCCGTAGCTGCCTAAATACATAGTTTAGTTACAAAATCTAAGTAAACATTTCGTGTCCTATTTTGCCCATAAAACGTCTTTTAGCGTAAAAAAAACAGCTCTACAAACTTACACTAACCATATTTATTAACAAAATTCTGTTTCACAGCATCCCAGTTTTACACAGTAGCGAAGTGACGGGAAATGTGTAATCACCACCGCCAAAATAATAGCAATATTAATTAATAACTTGAAAGTCAACACGCTTCACCCTGTCATTAGTTTGAACAGAGACGCACGAGTATATCAATCATTAGTTGCGTTATCGCGGAGCCACACGACGTGCCTTCACACAACTTCGTCATCTCATGTTTGTGTTATTTGTTGAATATTTCAGAGAAGACCTAATTTCATTAATTTAAACGTATGTACCATCTCCCCACCGGTGCCCACGCGGCTACCGGCTACCTTCACAACCGGTGTTATTTCGAACCTGATAAAAAATTACACACCTTTGTTTTAGTCCGAATTTAACGCTGTAAACTGGATTTTGAAAAGGCCGGGGATCAGTGCGGCTTTGCGCATGCCCACCACCGTTACTTTTCAACCCGAAATTCCTAACCGCGAATTTAATATTTAATCTCACCCTTGTCTAGAACATTTACCGGGCGAGTGTGTCCCGAAATACTTTCCCTATCTGCGAAGAGGCGTACATTGGTTAGGTACAGTTTTTTAATCGCTCGGCCACCACTTGACGTGCGGTCGTGATGGATGGCGGCCTGTACCCGGGTCACGTTTTGTCATTTTATTAATACTTAAATTGGTCACCCGTGACGCGCGAAACGTGAAGAGGACAAAGCTTAATACAACACTTTAATATTTTTGTTGCAGCTCGTTCGACCCATGTATGAAATTGGAAACTTGGGTCCGCTGTAATAAAATTAATTCACACTATTAGTCAAACAGGGCTTGTTTTATTTTGCCGAAACTTCGAGTAAAACGCGTATTTTTCAAGTTAAATTGTGCTACAATGTTTGGGTTGCGGCCACAAAGGAGAGAGCAGGTTGAATGTAAACATATCATATATTTTAATGTAGGTAGGTGACGAATAACTCCATAATACAGGGTCGCTTCATTTACAAGCCCCCAGCATCATGTCCGGTCAACATAGCTACATGACTAGGTACGTCTCAAAACATATTAGCGAAGTAAGTTAGCAAGCGCAGTCCGCCCTGGGTTAATGGGGTGTCATAGCACATGATGGGTCGTCCGCCTTACGAGTTACTAGCTCATCAGGAGCGCCGACGAACGAGACCGACACCCTTTTATTGACACTAGTTTTACACTGAAATATGGACTGAGTAAAACAAGAAAATAGGGGCAGCTTTTAGTGTAGTAATATACCTACCGATAGTTTCTTCTTAATGTAATCTTATCGCCTGAAACAGGTATATAAATGACCTCCCTAAAAGGTAGGTAGTAGCGGTTCAAATACTAGAATAATGTAGATGTAAGTGATACTGAAATATTCATTTATTCATTCTCATTTTCCGGCTGTTCTCTATGATGAAGGTAGAAAAATTATTCGCTACTTATTCCAAATGTTCCTTTTACATATCTAGGCGCAATGGAAGTAGCTAATGTATTACTCGCTTCCGATTAAACTGGAGATATTATCAAAATTTTCATGTGTATTTTTTGCTATTAAATAACTTCAGCAGCTTAGGTGTTGATGAGAGGCCGAGATAAAAGCGAGTCAAATCTTTCCTTCGGAATACAAATATATTTTCTTAGTACTTGGAAAATCGTTCTAAAAGTACCTAACAGGCTATTTTAGGAGTCTCCATAAACAATGTTTTCAACACCTATAAAACAATATCTCACGCATGTGATATGACAACAAAGTTTCCAAAAATTTCCTTTTACAACCCACTTCAAAAAGTTTGAAGTAAGACATTTAAAACTCTTTTAATAACAAAACATTTTACAAAGACACCGTCCGATATAACGTGAGTGTTAAGGACTAATGACATGTCATCGCACGAGCCCGCCCACGCGCTCCGACGATCACCGAACACTCCTCCAGTAATAAGTTTATCGACCATCGAGACTGGAGCTCATTTCATCTTTTTAACCGCTCGGGTAGGTAGCATTAATGTTTCAAACTGCCTTAGTTTATTAGACTTGAACTTTGTTTTTAAAGACTGTTCTGTGTTCTCTTTTTTTAGGAATTATTAGAGGTTGTGTGCAGTTTTAAGTGAAGCATTTTAAATGAAAGAATATCTGACAATTTGGTTTAAAAACTTTTTACAAAAAAAAAACAACCGACTTCCAAAAAACACTACAAAGTGAAAAATAACTTTAATTTCGGAAGTCGGTGTCTTTGGTTTTGAATTTTGAATTTTCGTTTTTTGTCACCGACTTCCGAAATTAAAGTTATTTTTCACTTTGTAGTGTTTTTTGGAAGTCGGTTGTTTTTTTTTTGTAAAAAGTTTTTATTTTACACTTTTTAGTTGTAGTACATACATAAAAAAAAAAAAAAAAAAACATACATACGCGACGAACATATAACCTCCTCCTTTTTGGAAGTTAAAAAATATTGTTTCATGATATTAAACAATATAAACAATATTTGATATTGTAACACGGCCTTTCTTACACTATCTATGTGTACCATTACGCTCGCTTTTTTAACTAAAGTTCAAACTTCAGTTACGGAATAACTCGAGGTGCTCTGGTTTTAAGTTTTCAAGAACGTCAAAACTTGAAATCGGTACACACTTCAGGAAAACCTGATCAGTTGAAATAAAAAGTGCCCTGCTCTCTTTTCTTCGACGCAAGACCTTTAAAAAGTTTGTAATGATTGAGTAAGCAAGAAACTTTTTCATCTACTACATTATTTTTGATTATACCTGTTATTTCTTCTATTATAGTGTCTGAGTAATCTATATTGCTTTTAGCAGTTGTTATGACTTGACAGGGGTCATGACTTTCCTTCGCAGAGGGCATGAAACTCGTCTAGCACATTTTGTCAAGCTTATCTATTATGTATCTCCATAACAGACCTCGAAACAGTTATTTCTAAATGTGCACCATTACCACTACTCCTTCCACGCACCTCAATGAATTCGCCACATCAGAGTGTTTCAAAAATGCCACAAAGCTTTGCCTGTTCGTATCGAATTGAAATGAGAATTGCATCGAAAAGCTTGCCAACAAGATAATACAATCTGTACCTCATCTCCCGTACAATATAAAACTCTCAACCTGCAAAGTAAATGCACCTTCAAAAAGCGAAGAGTAGCAATCTAGTGGGGAATAATTTTTCCGTGCGATTGCGATGCGATGTTTTGGCGCATCGTTCGACAAATAGCCGCGCTGCGTCGCAGTCCGCAGGGCGGTCCGCTGACGCTACAAAATCTGCCGCCGGCGCTCGCTCGCGCAGCACTCGGGCTCACGGGCACACAAACTCACGGGCACACGGGCACACAGGCACATGGGTATACTGGCACTGGAAACTTGGAAAAAATGCCGAGATTGGCGAGGAGAGCTCCGCAGCCTTGGGGTGTCGGCCGCCAATTCTCCACGTTGCAACACAGAGATTGTACCGTCTGTTTTGTTTGCCTCTTACTGTCTTATTTCCAGCACTGAAATTGTATGAAAGTGCATCTGACTTAAAATTGTTATTCTGTGACTCCCCGAATTTTCTCACAAAAAACAAAGTTTCTCCCCCGAGAACTGCGATTACAAGTGAAATAAAAACGCGGAACAAGAAAAATAAAAACTTGGGACCGACAATTCACGTCTCGGATTTTTCAGCCGCAAACGATAGTTAACGCTATCTAGTTAGTAGTTAAATAGCTCATTCTCATTCTTGGAAACGTTCCCTAACGTAATAAACGACAAGAGTAGGAAGCTTCGCGTGAAAGTTGAGAGCGTATGCTATCTCATGCAAATTACGGCAGATTTATCATAAGACGTCTCCGTAATTGCGACGTGAGGAGATATGGCGGGAGCGCTTAAAGCCACTCTCCAGAAAAAAGGCAATTAAAGGGATAAACTGGAGCAGTTAGGTCGGGCGTCACGCTTGCGATATCTCTGGAGAGGTGGCGGCGTGGCGGTGGCGTGGCGGCGGCGTGCCGCGTGCGTGCCCGCGCGCCTCCCGCCTTCAGACCCCACCGAACATGTAAAGGGCGTGGAGCAATATCATAGACTACAGACTGGAGACGGGGGTGGAACATCCGCCACTGACGCTATTGCACTTGAAGCTTTACAAAGCTAAAAGCAATACAGTTATTTGATTTAAGTCGGGTGTGTACCACCGCCTTGCGCTGGATTGTGTTTGTTCTGGTTTGGCAGATGTCAAAGTTGTATGTTTTGAAACAGAGCCTCACTGTTGTTTGCGATGTTTGTTTCCAGATAGATGGTATTAGTTACCTATATGTGTTGTTGACATGTGTGCATAACCCTACATACACACATACAGTAGCTAACCTCAACATATCAGTTGTGCACATGCATCAAGTAACACCAATGACATTCATTACTAGCGGATTAGCTAAAACAACTGATCTGTTTACTGTATCATTACACGACTGTTGATGTTACCCAACTGTAGATATGACTTCGAAAGCAACTAATTACGTGGAGCTTGACTAAAAGCCATTGAGAGTCCATCGGCGATAAGCAAAACGGAGTCCATCAAAATAATGACTTGGTGTATGAGGCCGATATGTGACATTCGCTACTGTAATTAATGCAAATCAATGGTGGGACGTGCGATTGATTCGGGCCTAGCGGAAAGCTGATCAATTACGTTAATGAGCTGCTGAATCCATATCGCTGACGTTTCAATATTATGCTAATGCTTATGGTTATTTGCTGAGTAATACCAGCGGGCATTCGCTAGATATGCACCTTTAAGTTTCTGCGCAATTTGTCGATTATTTTGTATCCAATCGGCTGTGTTATTTTAAGGGGTTGTGGTAATGAGTGTCGAGTGTTTATGCAGTTTAGCTTTCTTTGTGTCATATGTATGTTGGCTTGGGGTGCGGTTGTGTTTATTTGTTTGTTTTTCTTTCGCTGTGCATACGTTAAAGCAAGTGCATTATTACTAAAGGCATGATTGAGTTGTAAGATAATAACTTGGATTTTTATTTGTGATTTTTTTTACATACCTGCATTCAATTACTATTCATAGACATAGCATATATAAGTAACGACAAATTTAATTAAATAAAAATCAACACCTGTAAATTTTACACAAAATACACACGTGTTGCTGTCAAACAAAATTCAATCTTTTGTTACTAACAAAACACAAAAGCTAAAGCTATTATCGACACCACTAGCCAAAGCCGTATTCCATATCGTAAGCCGATCAATGGCTAATGATCCCTAGGTGTATCGGAACTGTTCCAATATTATGTAAATGCTATCAGCTAGTCGCCTGAAAGCCTCCGCCGGCCTTCTCCGCTAACGTTACTTAACGATAACGAAAGCCTTCGCTATACAGAATAGGTATATTTTCATAATTTTAATAGAGCAACGTTTTAAATTGTGTGAGGGTATTCTGTTACGTTAAGCTTTAATGGGCATGGAATATATTATTAAGGAATATAGGAAGATAAATTTACTACTTGTAACAGAATTAACGAAGTCCTAAACACAAGCTGTTCAAATCGATTGGTATGAATTAAAAGGGCAACTTATTAAAAATATAATAGGTCCTTATAATCATCATCATCATCATCAGCCTATAAATGTTCCCACTGCTGGGACACAGGCCTCCTCTCTGTGAGAGGGAGTGGGCCGTAATCCACCACGCGGGCCCAATGCGGGTTGGTAGATGTCACATGTCTTTGAATTTTCGGTTCTAGGACATGCCGGTTTCCTCACGATGTTTTCCTTCACCATTTTGAGAGCAGTGGTCATGAAATAATTTACACAAAGTAAAGCGCCTGTCTGGGTTCGAACCTACGACCTACAACTCGTAAGTCGCGGCCGTTACCACTGGGCCACCACTGCCTTATAAAGCTGTCCTTATAAAGCTAAGCTTATTTATAAGTTTTTAATAGTCTTAAGAAAATTTTGTAAGTAACTTACTTAAGGAAATGATGGGGCTGACATGACCTGTTAATGGTAGAAGTCCCTAATAAATAAAGAGAAAAAAAAAAGGTCCTTCTATACCTATAAAATAGCAAGATTAAGTAAGAGTTCTTAAGACCAAGAAATAAGATTGAATTAAACCTTGCATTGACTCATTACTAAGGCATGCTATATCCTGATATCCGTTGAATATATTATCTTGATATAATTTGTTGTACTATCCGGATAAAACGAATAATACGGATAATTCCTTTTTTATAATGCATTACATAAAAATCTGTAATAAAGTAATAATATAAAAACTAGATTAGAGATTATTTACTAGATTCATCATAAAGAAAATTCTAAAGACTTCAGTTGACGACAGCGATGATGATCGTGATCGTAGAGTCAGTGATTACCAGCGGCAGAGGTAAACTAAAAAAATGATTTACTTTAACAAAGCAAATAAGCAAAGAGATCGCAAGGTCCATCCTTTTAAAGTAAATGATTTTTGTAAGTAATGTTCACCATCTTGATTTTTTCCTCCGCTGGTTACTTAAGTAATAAGTTGAGGACATCTCTAAACGACACAACATGGGATTGCTTGAGTTTCTTTAGGTCTCATTACCAAATAATCAAAAAAATATGTTATTTAATTTTGTTGTTTTCACTTTATTTTCAGAAATATTTACATGTAATGTATTTATATAGTAGCTGCTATAGAATAAACCATAGTAAGAGTCTTTTTCAGAACTTATGATTAATTGTATTCTGTTAATTAAATAAAACATTTAAATATGACATTATTATGTGCGTATACTTTAAGACTTTCATTTTTTAGAATGCACTCATAATTGAAACTAGTGATGAAAACGTTCCAAATGGTATAAAACTTATGTAATGAAAACAATGAAATAGAATATTACTAATTTCTACTAATTTCTACTCCTTAGTGATTTATGTTATTAAGAAGAACAATTTTTAAACCTTGCATCACCTACCTAGCTTTTCCCAACTATGTTGGGGTCGGCTTCCAGATTTGTTGTTTTAAAAACGTTTTTAAATTGTGTGATTCGTTAGTAACATAAATACGACATGTTATAACACGATTATTTGAGAGTTTTTGTAATGAAAATGTCGATTGGAAACTTATATTAGCTTGATTTACCTTTTTACATAGTGGTATCCAAAATATCTATATTATCCGGATATATCCGGATAGTGCTCTGGAAGTATTTGAAATATCCGGATGATTAAATGGTGCGGATAATCGCATGCCATACTCATTACACGTCTATTCGAAAAAATGCTTTGACCAAATTAATTAAAATAAGACATTATATTATGCTTATAACTCATTATTTACACAGAATAAGAACGATATCACGATGTCGTGATATCGTGAGTTCAACTCGTACATGTCTCTCATATCACCTATGAATGCTTACAATTTATTACTGGCCACGAATTTTTGAGGAAGTATGCATAAAGCTTATGGTTGATCTATGAAATGGATTTTATATGATTTGAAGAAGTTTTAAAGGAAGGGCCTTCAACCCAATGTTGGGATGTATTTAGTAGCGAATATCATTAAACTCATAGATGCTTGCCTTGAGATCTCAATTTATCTATCTATAAAGATAAAAATCAATTGCCGCGCGTTACTCTCGCAAAAACTCGAAAATGGCTCGACCGATCTGTATGTTTTTTTAAATATTTTTTCGCCTTAATACTGGGGTGCTTTAGGAAAAACCCAAAGGAGCAGCCGAACAATCGAAGAATCCTAATTTGTCTTGGTACGAAGTTCACTGGGTCATCTAGCTCTATATAATCCTGGATGCATACCGTAACTCTTAAGGTGGGTTGAGACCAAACGAAATAGAACCTAGGGTGACCAGATCTGCTTTCCGGTTTTACGCGACAAGTGCATTGAAAATACGGGATTCGAGGTTAAAATACGGGACAGGCCGTTTTTTTTTTTTATTAAAAATCAACATTATTTTTTTGTGTTACTTAAATTTGGCATAATCAATTAAATAACCTATACAATTGCTACTTAATGAAAGACTTTAAAAACAATATTACATATTTAAAAATACAATAATTTTTATATTATCTGGAAAAGAAAATGTGATAATCAACTAAATAACCTTTACATACAAACTTTGATTTTCTTAATGAATTACCCTTAAAACAATCATAAATCAACAATTTGTTAATTATTTGGATAAGAAAATGTGGATTAATCAACTAAATAACAAATGTGTGCGAGAAAATAAATATTGCTCGAATAGGTATTTTTATCATTAAATGCCATTGAATCATAAAATTACGGGACAATGTACTATCCTGTATTGGTTTCGCTAAATTACGGGACAGTGAAAAATTTGTGCCTGAAATACGGACAACCCGCAAAATACGGGACATCTGTTTACCCTAATAGAACCTGAACAAGAACAATATTTTTTTAGATATTATTGACACGAGAAACCATAGAAAAAATGATCTATCCTAGTTTACACAAAAATAATTTGGTTTACTAGTAATAAAATGAGCATTCGCTTATTTGATCTATACACAAATCTTACATTAAATAATACGAGTTACCAAACAAAACACAATCACACAAAAACTCAACAAAAACCCATCACAGATAAACGAAACCAAATCTCACGAGAAAACATCAAAACAATATACCTCAACGTCTAAAAACGACGATTTCGCCCACTTACAATATTCCACTTACGTGCCATAAACTGTATCAAACAAATAAAGGACTACCATAAGCGTTCTGTTGGACGTAATAACATGTTAGTAGTCATAAAAACTACGCGGATTGAGTGTAAACAAGGGCTTGGTTAAGATGTAGGAACCGCAATGCACCAAAGTGACGTGGCTTCTTGTAGGGTGACACTGGCTGGCTCGTTTATCAAAGTCAATATCGTCTGTCGGCGTATGTACCTACATGTTAGGTTGCGTACGTATTATTGCACGCGTGTGTACTTGGGCTCATTGATTTTGATATTATGTTCGTGGTCTGGAGACAGTTTTTTCTTGGTACTAGGGTCTGTATTTACATAATCTAAATAATCGTTTGATAACGGCATGGAAGCGACAACATAGATTATCAGGAGATTCTTAAAAAAATCTTCATTTATTTAAACTAACTTTCGTCTTCTAGCTAGCGTTTTCCCAGCCAACGTTTTGATACAGCCGTTAGTCACAAAAATTCTTCCATCTCGTGTTGCAATCTGTAGATTTCTGAATGATTGACAAAAAACGTACCTCACCTTTACCTCTGATTCTGTATGATCTATCTCTGCTATGAAACGATGGACTGTCCTCGTGTATCTCCGACAGAGCGCGCCATGTCTTCGGACCACCTAGCATCACGCTCACTCGGAGCAAGATTCACAGACCACATTTTAACTTTACTCTACTAAGTGAAGCAAGGGTTTACGAATATAAACCTTATTTTCATACATATACCTGATGTTCATACTCGTATAAAGAGTGTCCATGAATTTTCTTGCCCGATCTTCTCCATGTGAACCTACTACGCTTTGGAATGGGCAACAAAGCTTCATTTTTTTGACTGACCGAAACCAATGACAGGCACTTTTGAATATTGTCAAAAAGTGCCTGTTATTGGTTTAGGTGATTGAAATAAATGCTTTGAGTTTGAGTTCGTATAAGCGAAAGCGATCAAGCGGTTCTCAACGCCCCCGTCACTCCTTGAGTGCTGTGTCACTGGCCGCACCCTTTCGCTCACCATAACTAAGACTAGGAAACTAAAACCTGCACACTTAACTCTTTAGTTATGTGTACAGCACACGAAGCATGACTACCATATGAACGGGTTTTGTCGACGGAAGAATAGACAAAATGACAGATTATGATTGTGCATCTGTCAATTTTGTCTATTATTCCGTCGACAAAACCCGTTTCTATTGTAGTTAAGCTATGCGCGCTGGACCTAAAGATTTAAATGATTGATGAATGATTTATTTTAAAATAAAATGTAAAAAATTATTGATTAATATTTAGTATAATGTAAAAAGTATTAGTATCAGTATAATATTATGTAATTTAATAATTTGATATGATACATTTGCAGTGCCCTTACAGAGTGCATGTCTTAATACTGTGTCATGAAATTCTAATGCATGCCTACAAACCAGTGTTTTACATGTTAGCAAATAAAAAAGCTTTTCTAAGAAAGCGGTGAATCGTCATACAATAATGGCTGTACAAATAAAGAGCATGTTTTGACAGATTTTCCCGACGGCCGTTATAATATGACGGCCACCGCTTCTTCTTTCTTCTTCTAGGAAATGGTAGGTTTAGTAACAATACATCTAACAAGTTTTTTGCTTGGTCTTCGTGCGAAGTAACCTGTCGATGGTGACGGATAATTTAGACTGTCACAGTTCTCTTCACACACTTTATCATTCAACTTGAAATGACTACATTTATTTTTGCTTTAGTAAAATTTTAGTCTCAGTAGGTATTTTTCAAGACTTTAAATAGAAGTTGTGTCAAAAATTCAGCCTTTCACAATATAGATTTTGAGATATCAGTTTGATCGATGTTCACTGGACGAAGACAAAGAAATGTTATTTCGAGAATTTTAGTTATCAGTACCTAAAATAATGGAGAAAATTAGTAATTTATATATAACTCGGTATATTAAAATGATTTTTATAAAATAAAAGTTTAAAATATAATTATTTTCTTTAATGTTACTTAGCTCAGCTTCTTAAAAGTTATTAAACAAGGCAAGTTAATTTTAATTTTTTGTTAAAACCATTAGATTAATTTATTTATTTTTTGGTATATTTTGATACCTACTGCCACGTTGGTTTAGTGGTCGCAAGCGCTACTGCTGAGCATGAGGTCCTGGGTTCGATGCCCAGGTTGGGCAAAGTGTTATTGGGTTTTTCTATCTGAAATTTCTCAGTGGCAGCCCGGAGTCTGGATTTGTGCCCGGTTGCAATAGGCTCGCCTCCTATTACATGGGACTTAAACATAACATGTGAAATGTGGGTGTACTATAAGGTGTACCTCTGCCTATGTTATTTTGATAGATTCTTAGATTTCATTTCAACTTCAAATAACTATATTTATTATAAATTCTATGAAAAATGTATTTGGGATAGTATTGTTGAAATAACACAAAACATATTTGATTTACGCATCTTCACAAAAGAAAAACTTTTTCTATAATACATTTAAGTTTTTCTTGTTATTCTTAGAAAATATTATTAATCAAAGTTAGACACATAGATAGGTATTTCGTGAATATCAATAAAAGAAAAATTCATAAGTGTCAAATACTATTCTGAATAAAAATAACGAATAAAAAGAATATCAGAATCAATCCAACGCTCATTTACCTCGAATTTCAAGGCAGAACTTTTGGAGTTAATTTTACAGTAGGTACAGTTGGTGCCTACCGTGGATATCGATAGTAATAATTATAATATAGCACCAAAATAGTGTTATATAACAGTGACAAATTACTTGATAATTACGGTGCAAAAATTATGGAAATTTAATTGAGCGCGATGCAATTTCCATTTGACAAGAATCTATAGTCGAGGTGCGCAGGTGACACGTGGAATAGGCTTACACTAAAAAATTGAAAATCGCTCCAGGAATATCTAAAGATCCCTCACTAAAAGACAGCTTAGTACCTAGCTTAAGGTATAAACTACTCTTTATCCCGGTCGAAAGTTCCCCCGGGACATATATCTAATAAATATCCCAAATTTATAAGAGGTGTCGAGTGAAGCCGTAGATAAAAAGTTGCTCCACACAATCGTATGATTTTTATCCAAATCATAAATCTATGTAGGCAACATTTTGAGCTGTGTATTTATAAAAGGAATCTAAAATATATTCGTACATATAAAATAGCAGCCTCAGCTCAAAGGCAAGATGTTATGCTAATATTGTAAATATTATTTCTTAGCTCCAAACGTAATTGAAACCGCAACGACTTTGTAAGAAAATACATCATAATTAAAATTTTGTAACACTGAATAGGTACATCTGTAATTGAATTTAAAACGGCTTTCCGTACTAAAGTTGTTCCCTTGCTATCACACGTCGGAAAACTTATTTGAATAACAACGCATACAATAAACGCTGCCGTGCATAACGGTACGAAGGCGTTTGACAGAAACAGAATAACCCGCCCCGGATCGCAAGAAACAATACAACTCGCAATAGTGACATAAATCAAATTTTTGTATTCGTACGGACTCGATATTTGTGATATTAAAACGCGAGTCACGGCAGGTCGCACGTCGCGCAAGATCGCCGCCGGTACAGAAGGCAACTATTAAAAATAGAGAACACTCCTGAGCGTATTTCAGTTGTCATATTTCACGGTTTGCCCGATGCTGTATAAACACGTTCCCGTTCAATCATCCCGCGATAGGCGGCGGCGTTGCGAATAAATCAAGTCTCTCACTTTTTCACCTGCCACACACAAAAGCTTTCTCACTGAAACTTGATTCGGGTTATTTCTGACGAAATATAGCCTATTTGTTATACTATTGATACGGACGCACGTGCGCCGCGTAAGTTTGTACTTGTTGACGAGAGGGGATTGAGTGAAAATTGCTTTCCGACAATGTGCATAGAATTTGATGGCACCCGGTGTCGACTTACGGTAGATGTTACGCTTTTTTCGATGAAAATAAGTTCTGATTTGCCGCAAAGGGTATATTATATGATCGTATCGATACAAACTGAAATATATGAGGCGGACACGTACAACACACGTTTTTCTTTAGCCTAAATAAACAGTCATATAGTCGGAGTAAACTAACATGACCCGATAAGGGAACTCCTTTATCATTCTATTTTATAGGTAGATGCTTTAATTTTCAGTTACATTTTACGTGACAAATATTATTAGTAGATAGATACAATATTATGATAAAGCACCTAGAAAAGGGATGATTGCAAAAAAAAAAAAAACGTCATGTAGATTATTAAAAAATATTGGACACGTATTTTTTCTTTTTTTTGCGTTGTCGAAAGATTACGGCGATACATTGAGTTAAAATGTGCCGTGATGTCACGAGTATGGAGATTTTATACTTACTTCAGACGTAGCGACCCCCCGCCCCAACGTTAATGCGTTTTTATCTAAGTCATATTTTATTAATATGATAAAGCAAAAAATACGTGTCTAATATTTTTTATTATCTGACTGACGGACTAAATAATAGTTTTTTTTTTTTCAAAATCAAAATCAAAATATTTTTTTTATTTATTTATTTATTATTAGGCTCTTCAACAATGAGTACACTATTACTTTACAATTTGTACATTGCAAACTTAAGTCTAAGCGCCTCATTTATTTCACATAAACCTACAAGGGCACTTATGAAACGTCAGAAGCTAGGTGCACGGTTCCAATTGGTCGCTTCCTATGGAGAAGGGCCGGCAAGAAACTCCACGGTTACTCTTTTCAAAATAAACTGTTTCTACAATGTTTTCAAGTTACAGTGTTAATAGGTATGGGAGGACAGTGTAGGCCTATTAACAAGTACTAGGTACTTAGTAAAATTAAAAATGGTACACAAGTTTACAGCCTACAACGTTCTCACATTCACAAAATCTAAAAGAAAAGAATCTATATAAAAGATAAACAAAATAATAAAAAATAAGAACCTATTTAAACCAAATGACATGATTGCCACTACAGCTGTAACAAATTTAATTTGATTTAAAAAAAAATATAGAAAATTGTAGGTATATAATGTCAAATACTGAAAAGATTATGTCAATGAAGTATGGAAAAAAAGTAAAATAAAATAATCATCGGAATTTGGGAGCAGTTAATAGACATTTACATTGTTATGCCGTTAATGAGGTACCAGGGAAGCCACATGTGCAGAAGGAATTATTGCCAAACTTCCTTGTCTTCAACATAGTCTTTAATCTTATAATATGCTTTTTTGATAAGGACACGTTTGATGTGGGTTTTGAACTTCCTATCGCTTAGTTCTGTAACAGACTTTGGTAACTTGTTATAAAAGCGGATACCGTTTATAAGAAACCCAGGCAGGTTTTTGACCCAGGCATCATCCCTATTACCAAGTTCTGTTCCATTTAATATTCAGCACATCACACCTATAATTCATTCATCCCAAAAAAGAAATACTATCTAAAAGTCAGTAGCTTCCCCACGCACCGTAAAAAACTCTTTACTTTATCACAAACATAACAATAACTCACGCGCCTCGTTGATACGGCAGTGTATCGCGCGATCGTAAATATCACACTCGAACACCTCACGGCCTGTCATAATTCAATTATGGCGAAAAAACGCGTCACGTATCGTTGGTGATAGCACAATCTTCGCACGATCCAGCTAAGGAAGCTGTGAGGCATCTCATTGCGGCGTCGTAAGTGCCTATTTAAGGCTACGTAGCCACTTACGTCGACGGGGGCCGATAGCGTAATCCGAATCGAGGTGTATTGTGCGTCCCCGTACGGAATACGGCCGCGGCACCGAGCCGACTATTCCGAGAGCCTATAATCTTCGCCGTAAATGGATTTAATGCAAATTTCTCTACGGCCGTTTGAATGGGCTGATAAAAATACATACTTAACTCCTTTTGTGTAGTTCAAATTGTTTTTCGATGATGTTAATCGTTTTGGTGAAATATTTATTTTTAATTAAAAGTATAACCGAATTCTGTACGAGCAACATTTGCATGATGGATTTTGATTTATACAAATCCAATTGATCATTTAACAAAACAAAGCTAGACAACTCTTAGTAATAGCTGCCTACTACCTAAATTAGATACTGAAGTGACTAACTAATTTGAACCATAAGTCTTGCCTTACAAAATAAAATATGGAAAAGAGTAACTGCAACTTACGCTATTTCAACCACAATTAACATCTACCCTCAAAACTCAAATTGAAATTGGAACAAGCTAAATTTCAATCAAAACTAAAATGAAGCGTTGTAAAGCATCGGTTCGGTCAAACAACGGCTAATCGTCTGAGGGGAGCCCTATACATAACTGAGTCAAATTTACATAAACACAGTTCTATCTTGCGGCTGTTATCATTCAATTAAATAAGATTTTGCGATACGAAAACCACACCTGCTACTTGAACTAGAAATCTAATTCGACTTGACTTAATAACTACCCATTTTTGGGGGACTGAAACTTGAACGTTTGAGTTGTTTTGCTGTTAAATTGGATATCTTCCGACTGTGTGAATTTGTTTCTATAATTTTCTAACCCCCGGTGTTAAAAGAGGTGTGTTAGTTTAGAGCCTTTGTGTGTTTGTGGCATCGAAGCTGCCTCGAAGACAGATTTGAATGTGGTTTTTAAAAGACAATTGAAAAACAATAATATTATTGAGTGAAAAAATATCGACAAAGGATGACAATTTTGAAATTACAACTTTAATAATTTTATTAAATATTTAATCTGTTTTCTTTTTTGGGTTGTCATGAAGTCTGTCTGAAAAATGAATTAATAATTTCCGCACAGTATAAATTAAGAAGTAACGTTACCGCAAACGATGTGAAAGGTAAACTGAATATAATATTAATTTAAAACAATAACTGTGTAACAATCCACAAAGAGCTTGATTTTCGACGAAAGTGATTAAATATCGATGCAGGAACGTAAATATATCTTTACATCATGCAAAGCAAAATAAATAAAATATACCTACTTCAATTCAATATATTCATTACTAAGTATTTAAAGTACAATTTTAACACATGTGTCTGCTATGTTTCCTTTTTACTGGGAATATGGAATCGTTTATAAACACAAACTTTATTTGTGTTTACCAACATCATTGCCGTTTCCGTGGAAAAAGCATACAGAAATAATAATCATATTTACCACACCACGTAAAAAAAATACCCATGTAGGCACACATTATTTTGTGAATGATATTATTATTCGTTTCAACTATCTGGCTATAAAGTAAAATGTACACGAAATAAGACATGATGTATATTTATAGAAAAAAAATAAAAAAAAGGATTGTGTGGTTTTATGAAACCACGGTAAAAGTGAAACTTTTAAGCAAACTATAGGCGCCGCCATATTAGCCTTGGCTGCTCTGACGAGCGCCTTTCACTTTATCCCTACTCCGCGGCCGACCGTCACGCGACATGCAACACACAGACGAAAAAGTTTGAGACGATGTAATAAAAGTTCCAATTTAATAAAAATAATTAATATTTTTTTCTCATTCCAAATTGTTTTCAATGATTATTTTAGTAATTAACCAAATCTTGACCATCTTTTTATAAGCAGTATAGTCTTTTATTCCCCATAACATTCTTCCTCCATGCAAGAAATAAGTTAGAGTAAGTACGGGTGAAATGCGACACAACTTACTGCGCTTTGTCAACGTGTATTATGCTCGTAAGCCCTCACTTGAGATATCTACCAGATATACTGTGCCTTAGTCTCACTTTATCGGTGCATCCATATGATATTGAAATCTTAAATTTTCGATTTGCAAATCGCGTTTTGGTAAATAAGTCATACCTACTTGAGATTTGTATTCTGATTGTGTACTTAGTTGTTTTAAATCTTAAAGATATTGAAATAAGCCTGCAAATCAACAATTTTTTAAGTCTTACAAATTGGTTTTCTTAAAATATTACATCGATACCCTAGTTCACACTCGTACTAATTAATTTTTTTTCATTTTTTTTCCTATGTATATTAAATGAAATTCTGCGTCGTTTTATCTTACCAGAGTTACGTAAAGCCTTCTCCTTCTATTGAAAAAAAGTGTCACAATGATATTAAGTACTTCGGATGCGCGTATTATTGTACTCAAAAGAAATTGAGTACTTAACATAACATAACATCGCGCCTTGTTTCCCCCCGAAGGGTTTGGGCAGAGGTATATCTGTAGTAGGTACACGCAAAAAAAATATCTAAAAAGCTATTCTATGATATAAAAACTCAATTTTTTATGTTTTTTTAACCACTGCTACGATATTCATATGCGAACATAAGAATTGCTCTCCTGTAAAATTGGTGTAAATGTAATTAGTACGAGTGTGAACTAGGTTATCGACATATGCAATACAAAATTTTTGTAAGAAAATGAAATCATGTGTAGCTAGGTAGGTACAGTAAAACGAATGACTGCTATTTGCAATAAGTAAAGGCTTCAATTTTATACACTCACACACTTCCTGGATTCCAAGCTTAGATACAAAACCACAACCATTAAACGGCTAAATAACACCGCAACGCATACATTACCTGCTACGCAAAGCTTCAGCGGTTTCAAATACATCGCGAGCACGCATCAGACGGCTAACATCCAGTAATCAATGACTACCTACCATCCGCATCAGCATTGCGGGATCGTCAATCCACCAGACGATTTCGCTTACATTAATCTTATCAATTCACAACGGCAGCTTACCCACGTTGCTTAGAATTTGAATACCGCATTCAGGATAGCGCTATGTGCTTCGCCCTATGCACTCATACGTGTTTGCAATGCGTAAACGTGCATAGACTTGGGAGATTTGTGCGTGAAAGACAACATACGACGGCCGGCTATGTTATTGTTTTGATGCCGTAGACTATTTTAGTAGGTGTTGTGAAGCTGGATTTAATACACTGCGGAAATTTTGGACGTGTCTAGTCTATGTGGTTTATGATCTTAAGGCGCAACTAGCCGATACTTTTACCATACAAATTTTGGTTTGGTTTGATTTTACTTCACTGTTACACATTATACATCCAAAGTAAAACATGAAATCGTTTTGTCTTATTATTAATTTTGTCTGTACAGAAGCAGAATAGTAAAAAAAAAAGCAATTAAAAAGTTATGAGCCAACAAAGATTCGTTTTTCCTGCTAATTTTAACGCAACTTTGGGAGTAAATAAGTAATAAAAGAAGTATAAAATCTCCAAAACAAAGCTCGTTTCGACAAAGCTCAACTGTCGAAGATTATAATAAACTTTATTCGTAATTGATTTATGCAGTAGTTTTTTCATAAAACTCCACCTTCTAAAGGACTTTTCGTATTTTTTTACGCGCTCGTTTTACTAAAATCGTTCTGAACGGTGTTTGTGTGCGTGCGCACTAGAGTTTGTGCATATAGACCAGCGCCTAACTGCTCATCACTGATACTATCTCTGTCGGACATGATGCCAGGTGATATAGCGTGCTTTTTGATCAAGCCCACCAATGAGTTCGAGCCCGCGACTAGTTCAACCTTAAGGCTAACGTGAATATAATCTATTGAGACAGCTGTATATATTTTAAGTAGAATATTTTAAATAATGAATGTATTAACTTCCAACGAAAGACTTAAAAGTAATTAATCGTATTTAATGAACAAATTGAATTGGTTCGCAAATACATTAAGTTGACCTGCAAATAAATTAACGTCACGAAAATTCATATTCATTTCGAAATTCAAGATGAAACCGCAGTATAAAATAAAATAATGACAAACAGTTGACCAACTCTGGCCCGTTTCACCCAATCAAGTGTTTAAAGCGAATATGTTGGGAATATGGATGGCAAAAGACAGGTATCAAAATGCGGCCGTACTGAGGAGAGCCAATCAGTTCTATTTGCATTTCAGTAGTCGCCATTATAGCGAATCTCTCGCTGCGTCGAATGCTACAACCCAACACTGAATTTGTGAATGAAATTCTGTCGAAATGTATTTAAAGCGTTTATTAACTGCGTGCCAAGCCAGAAGCGTCCTGGATAATGAAGCTTTTGCTATCAACTCTAAATTGTTATTTAACTTAGTAGTTCTGATGCATTTACCATTGAAATGCACGGTTTGAATGATATTGTTAATATAAACGGTTGCAAATGTATTTCAGCAGCTTTAATTAAGAGCAGTAAGTGTTGAAATGGGAATATTTTATTTGTAACTAGCTTTTGCCCGCGGCTTCGCCCACGTGGATGTCGGAACATATCCCACGGGAATGTACACACGGCTACACATCAATCTATACATTTCCAGTTTAAGTTGATCTCGCATTGAATAGGATTTCCGTACAATGCGAGGTCAGCTTATACTGGAAATGTATAGCTTGATGTGTAGCCGTGTGTACAACCGAGATTAAAAGTTCACTTTGTGTTAATCCAGGTTATAAACTATCTGTGTGCCAAACTTCATCCAAATACGTTCAGCCGTTTTTACGCCAATCTGAAACAGACAAACGAACAAAAATTCTATAATTGTACATTATGATACAAGTGTGATGTATTGGTTATTACTTTCGAGTGCGGCTCGCGCCGATAAGGTAGTCGAGTATGTGCGTTTTATATGACGTTTTTCAACACACTTGCGAGTAAAAAACAAACTTGTTGTTATACAACAAGTTTGTTTACCAACCGACCGACGTAGAAAAGTTTTTAAAAGAAGCTCCGGGTAGTCGGTACCTAGCAACAAAGGTCAGTTGAACTTTATACTTAAATCTAAATGTATCATCCCTATATAACTATAGGGATGATACATTTACATTTTTACATTTTAATAATAACTAACCACACAACGAAAACGATAACAAATATTTATGGAAAATGGCGCGCTGGTTTTGTTTCATCCGCTAGCAATGCGCGCGCAGGTGTAAATAAAGGCACTGGAAAAACCACTGGAAAAAATATATTAAACACAAAATAATGTTTTGAATACACAAATTAAAGTTTATATGCAGTGAAAAATATAATAATTTCTTGAAATAATATATTAACTTATCACATATTTATATTTACACAAGCATAAAAAGGCATGAAGTCTCTTTGATGAGATTAAAAAAAGCGCAAAACTCTGCTCAGGTGAAAATAGAGAATGCTCATTTAATAGTTTATGATAGTTCATACTAATTCCTTGTATAGTACACGCCGCTGGTTTGCCTATGGTATATCTTTACAAAAACTTGCTTTTGAGAGGTTGCGTTTGGTAAAAAGCTTCACCAGTCAATTTCTATAAAATACAAATTTCATGTTGCCATGGTAAATAATTATCTGTGGCGCACATTACTGCACTAGTGCGGTAATATAGAGCAAAAAGCACGCGTGTTTAATACACTGCATTATAAACTTAAAAGTGGTTCAATAAGAGCCACTTTACGAGCAAGTGTGTTGAAAACTATATTTACGGCATCAGATTTGTTTCCACACCTCGTAACAATTACTTTTTTCAAAAATTTTCAATGTTCTGTTTTGACTTCGTTACTATTTTATTAAATGTATAAATAGATTACGAAGGCATTGATTGTGTGTAATATCTTAGTAAGAAGTATTTCAAATAGGAGAATCTCCTATTAATACTGGGAGTTGCGCATAAATATCGCAAGTAATTACAATAAGAAGCGAGATCGTGGAAAATCACTGGGTAGCGAGTCGCAATTAGCGGACGAACACCCAACGGAAATAAATAAGGATATTAGCTTCCCCACCGCAGATCCGACTCAAGATAAAAATTATATTATTGTGTTCACTTATACAGTTATACGCGTACATGTTTCTCGGTTAATCTGGAATGAAAGAGGAATTTAGATTGAAGCGAGAACGTAGATATCGGGATATGAAATTGAATTGAAACGATTTATTTTCCGGATTGATTTATGAAATAAATATTTAATTTTGGTATCGTATTAAATGACTAATATCCTTGAAAAACTGTAGTGTTGATACTAAGAATATATTTGGAAATAAATTAAATACCTACGTAAATAAACATATCAATCTGCCTGACCTTTTCCCAACTATGTTGGGGTCGGCTTCCAGTCTAACCGGATGCAGCTGAATACCAGTATTTTACATGGAGCGATTGCCTATCTGATCTCCACAACCCAATAACTAGGCAATACGATACCCCTTGGTAAGACTGGTTGTCAGACTTTCGTACCTCTGACGACCCGTAACGACTGTCAAAGATCCATGAATGACAGCTGGGACCAACGGCTTAACGTGCTTTCCGAGGCACAGAGGAGTCTCGGTAAGTAAAGTTGGTCACCCGTCCACGAACCAACCCCGGCAAGCATAGCTTAACCTGGTGGATCGACCCGTTCGACTGTTATTACTTAGCCACGAGCAAATAAACATAAATAGAACTAAATTCTGTAGCCAGAAACCGCACTTGAAATTAAAAGCTTCTGCTATATTCTTTTAATTACATTATTAAGTGCTTATTTATCGATTAAGCTGGATTAAGCTGGACTACACTGTCTCTCAGTAAATACAATGAGGAAAAGAACTCGAAGGAGTCTCGTATCTAATCCATGGCTTAAACTGTTGACGTACGCGCCTAGCAAAATTGTTTTACTTATGTACTATAAATACTTTTTTCCTGAATATATGTATCTAGATTTTTTAACCGAGGTGGAGATACTTGAAGGATTAGCTAAAGTAGGAACGTAAAAAAGTGAAAAAAGTTTTTTTCAAAATTTAATGAAAACCAACTCTAATTATTTACTAGATATCATTAGTCATGATCAATAAATTACAAAGAAAATAACAGTGGCACTCCGGGAGTGCCGACAGAAGTGAAAACTTGAAAAAAAATCGGCACCGCGGTAATCAACGCGTTGATGTCTTTTACTCCACGGTGTCGGTAAATTCCGTTTCAGTGTCGCGAAATCAATGGTTTATTCCAATCTCAAAAATGCCCAACGCGCCTAAAGCAGTTTTCACTTAAAAAAATTGAATAGACCATGCATTCAAATTCAAGCCATAAGCATTTCACACTAACTTGTATATTGGTGTAAATTGTGGTAAATTGCGTAGACATTATTATCATCATGTCAATTAAAACATGGCTTCATACGGATTACAAATTAAGCCGCCATATTGGCTTAAATTCTAACCCTAAAGCGCTGCAAACGCTGCGTGATCAAAACGCAACTTTGCCAGACAATCTAATACAAAATAAATGGTAATAAAACGTGAGGTAATCATTATAGTGAGTGTATCGTTATAGTGAGCGATCGAAGGAGTGGGCAGGCAAATAGCACGCGGGACCCCGTCGTGATTAGGTCGGGGACTGCAGTGGGCAACGCCTATCCTCTTTTAGATAGAGAAATATTGTGTAGGATTATGGCTTTGTGGTTTTTGCTCTACTTGTGTTATTGGTATGGCGGATTTAACCCTTGGTATGCCGGAACGTAGATATACACGAGACACAATGGTTTTTTAATTGTGTCTGTAATTACGGCATTCGAGAGGTTAAGGGTTGAAAATAAATAAAAGTTGGGATAACCCCTTTATAAACATTTTTTGGTTACATTCAATTCAAATGAAATTGATTGAAATCTTTTAGCCACACACAGTGAAGCTTTTTAGAATCTTTCGGGAAAGTTTAAATAAATAATATTTTGGTAGGTACCTGCTACAAATAGCAAATAATCGCAAATTAAAGAGCGTTCATAATTAGCAGCCAATAAAAAATATAATAAAATAAAACTCAAAATTGTAATTATATGAGCTTTCAAACTCAATACTCATTCCGTTTTCATTTGCAAAACATTTTCGCAAAATCAAAATTACCCACAGATCTCTAAGTAAATAAACACTAACTACTGACCATTTCAATAAACCCAGGGCAGTGCAGCTTCAATTCCCAGCTCATACTTGAGAAAGGTAAGCGTTATATCGGAGCTTCTCGTTTTATTCAACAGCTCGGTCCCTAACGCTTCTCTCCGCTAAAACCGAATCCTTGTACTTGATTTCTGCATTTCGAAAAAGCGTAAATATTTTCCTCCTGGGTGCTTTTGCAGCTATGAAGAATTCAATGGCCGTGCAACATTTCGAATTATTAAAATGTAATATTACGAATTTCATTTCCCCCGTATAAATAAACGGATTTTTTATTATTCATACTTTTTATGCGGTTTCACGGAATCATTTTTGTTGGGGCCTAAAATAACATCGGAATCAATATAAGGACTAAAGGCTGATGTCTGGTGGATTATTGAAGTGAAAACTTCCTTAGGCGCGTTGGGCATTTTTGAGATGGGACTAAACCATTGATTTCGCGACACTCTTACGACACCAGCTTTTGACCATTAAAAAGAAATCAACGCGTTGATTACCGCAGTGCCGGATTTTTTTTCAAGTTTTCACTTCTGTTGGCACTCCCGGAGTGCCACTGTTTTTTATCTTATCAATTAAATGGCGAGATGGATCGCTTTTTATTAGGGCAATAGTATTTTCCGGAAAGTTACAGCAGGTAAGTGCAATTTAGTGTTAGTTTCAAAAATGAATTTCGAATGCGTTTCACGCTTGGTTTCATACTGTTTTTCAGAGGTAGGGAAATTCGGTTTCTGTTATCGAAATGTGAAGTAACACAATTATTTTTTACTTTCCAATAACAAAAGCCACAAAATGAAAAACCACTATGTTTTTTGCGATACACAAGTCACTGTTACGATATAGCAATAATGTATAAAAACTCGTAAATCTCAGCACTGTAAAAGTTAATACCATTCAGGAGCTAGTAGGTACATATTATATTTAGTGATAAATCAAATCCTAAAAGTTGTAATTACGTTAGGAAACAGGGCAGCAGAATTGATTTAATTTCGTTCATAACCAATCGTTGTTTTCGTAGAAGAGCCTATACATCAAGGGTACTAGTAAAAGGCCCGGTAAGCACGCATTTCATTTGAGTAAGTGGCGAAGTGGGGTCGTGCTCCAGCCACAACTTTGTGCTCCAAAACTTTGGCCTTTTCTAATTTAAACGCTGCTCAACCGTGCGGAATGCGAAAACAACATTCTTCAAAAGTCAAACAGACAAAAACGCATTTCTGCACATCAACCAAATAAAGGATTGGATTGAAAAGTTATCAATCCAATTTTGCTTTTTGCCTGTTTTAATAAAAATTGAAACATATTTCGGTTTGCTGGTAAAAGCTAAGTACATTCGGGGCTTTTCCTGTGTTTTTTTTTCTTTTGTAAGAGATTGCGCTAAGTGATCACATTTCGATATTAAACCATTTGCCGAAGGCCGGTGCCGGCTACGTATTTCATTTTACTGAGTGTCTGACGTGAATTTTGGAGACTTGCTTTTTGTCGAAATTATTTTCCAATCTTTTTATTACATCTAGTGTCAATTTTGCTGTCTCCTTTTTATCAATGCCTTTTTTATTCAACGTGTCTTTTTTGCAAACAAGATTGATTATATTTCCGACAATCTATGCGGCGTAAGTGGTTTTTGTCAAAATTTATTATCGCTGAGGAATGTAAATTGTGTGGAAACACAATAGGCACAATATTTTAATTTATTTCTGAATTAACTTTCAAATTATCATTTGTACTCGCGTAATTGTTCGGGTCGTTGGATTTGCCGCGTTTGACACAAATCTTCCCATTACAATAGACCCAAAACCTTAATCCTAGCAAAAACGAGCCTCACACATTTGCATAACTACGTACGAGTTACGTCGTACAGTAAAAACTTCATGATTATGCCTGCTGTAATCTGTTATTTTAGGAGCTCCCAGTTCGATGTTAAATTAGTGAACTTCGAACTAAACTTTGACGTTAAAATAAAAAAGTCTTTATTCGCGAGTATCTCGGCTTGAAATAGTGAAGTTTTGATACGATGAAAACATTTTCAGTTTTTTCTTTTCTGTAGCTTTTAAATTAATTACATCAGCATATTTCTTTTGAAATTCATTTTATTTAGAGTAGGGTTGGATTGTGCTGTACGTAGCAATTTATTCTGTGAGATTTTAGAATTACACAGTCGAATTCAGGTACAGCATTCATGTAAAGAAATAGATGATCTCTTGCTCGACGTGAAAGGGGAAAGTGTAGGTAGCTCGTTTCCTGCCGGTGCCAGCGTGTGCTGAACCCTGCTCCACGTTCTGTATGTTACATAGGTATGTTTGTAGAAAACTAAATAAAATAATGTTTGAAGATACTTCACTCTTACCACCCTGTAATGTCACTAAGTCACCAAAGTGGTTAAGCGCTAAGACACAAGGTATTTTTTTGTACACTACAAATCTATTTCCACCAATAAACAGAACAAAATAACAGTGCGACCCACAAGGTAGGTAAAATAAAAATAAACCGTAAGAACAATCCGTGCACAGCCGAAGATTTTGAAATATGAGACAGAAATTACGTCGCGTTTATTTTATGATGCATTTCATTTTGTTTCCTACTTGTTCAAGTCTCCCCACTGTTGTAACAGCATTTGGAATTGAAACTTGCAAGATGCTTTCGTGAACTTCCTTCGCTATACAACTCCCGGCTCCTTCACTCATTAAGTTCATTAAGAAGATTCAGCGTCAGTATTTTTGATGCTCTCAGCTCGCTTTCAATATTTTCTATTCGTATAATTCACTTTGTGTTCTGCCCGACGTCTGTGTAAGCGAAAATATTCCAGAAACGCTTTGAATGTCGATGTTTTATGTTTGAGGTAAATAATTTAAGCACTTGTGAAAACTTCGTGCTCTTGATTAACGAGGCTCAATTAGGTACTTAAAGTTAAACATTTCCAACAACGCTGCTGTGTAATTGTTAAGCAATGTTCATCGACTACTGAAACAAAACTCTAAGTAAGACGCTTAAAATAATACTTAACTCTCCTTTATGTTAGTCTGGAACATTTCAAAAGGACCATTTCAATCTGGCAAAGTGCATAATTTAAAGAAACCGCTACCGGAACACAGTAAAATGAATCTTGAAAAATCTTAGACACGTAATACAATGCCTGGATTTAGACTCAAATTTCAAGATTTTAAATATTACAATGTACTTCGTCGAACTGCAGTGCGGGCTCTGTAAATTCCATTTAGCTAAATAGCTTTTGAGAGAGATAAGAATCTACCATACAATGCTTGCCTGCTTCGAGCGGGAAACTAAGAAAATTGAAAAGAGAGTCGCCAAGTAAGACTGCAACTCCGATGGTCCGATTTCAGGGAACCCGAGATTTCGAATTACTAACGTCGTAAAAATTGAGCGCCTGTAAACACTTGCGAAGTGAGGGTTGCCCCAAAGTTTTTGTCAGATGGGATCCTCGGTGTGGCAATCTTGGTTTTAATAAGTATATAACGTTCCTGAGATGTACCTGTGAGTGGAGGATTTACATAATCATTACCATATCTGGCGCAGTGGCGCGAGTATTATGCCCGAGAGGTTAATAATGCTATTTTCTCGCCACGTTTTCACGCTGCTATTCCACGTTATCGACCCTCTTTATCTACGTCGTCATTGTTACTAGCCACTGGCGGTACTCTCTCTGCCTTGCCCTCCGACACTCCATGGGTTGGTCATACGACGGTTTTACCTGCGATTGTACCTTGTTATGGTAATAATGGAATGGTTGTGTTCAGACATAACAGTGTGTTTATCGCAAACCTCTAATGTTAAATCCCGTGCCGCGCGAGATTAGTTTAAATCAGATTTGCGCTTTTAATTATTGTAACTAACCGTAATAGTGTGGATTTGTTCTGGTTGGTTGCTGTTTGTTGTTGTTGCGATCTCATTAGTTGGTTTACAGTAATTTGCTTTGACAAAACAGACATGTTTGACACTAATAGTTATAGAGGTTTAATAGAGACGAAAACGTAAATTGATTACTGAGTTCGGTTTAAGGAATTAAAATATGAAAATAAATTGTTTAAAGGGCAAAATTTTTAAGTCTCGTTTGTAAGGCAGCAATAAGTTCCAGTGTTGAGAATAATTCTCGTAATGTTCTCGCACAAGGCGACAAGACGAGTGAGGCGGTGCGTGCCGGTGGCACACATGCGCGGAAGTCTGCTCCACTCACTTTAAGTCTATTTAACGGATCGCGGACTCCGTTCCTTCAAAAATAGATAAGTAAGCGCTCATGCGTCCCACTACTTCAAATTACTTTTTGCATGCCACGCTGAATGGGAGAATTGAACCGATAAAACGAACCCCACTGTTGCTAACGAATGTGTCATTTTCAGTCGAAATGTGAACCCAATCTTAATTCGCATTGTGCCTATTCATCATATTGTCCTGACATATTTTTAACTCGACAATATTGAACCGACACTTACGCAAAGATCATCAATTACAAATTATATTATTAATCTCCGATATATCGGTCGCTCACCTTATTTTCAGCCGTCAGCAGTTTGTAATCATACAGATATGATTTACTATTAAGAACAACTAAACACTGTCGAGCGAACTTACGCAATGGCCAATAAATCTAAACTTTGTAAGAAAGTAATTCTGTTTCTATGCTTATACGATATTTCTGTCTCCAGAGATAGCTACACTTCGTAATCTGCTGAATGTGCGACATGATATAATCGTACCTACATATTTGTTTTGCTGCTCATTCCACTTCTTGCGACATAATGGGGAAACCATAGGCGTAGGTAAAAATCAAGTAAACTTTATTCGCTCGCAACAATGGGGATAGTATCTCGTCGAGTAAACACAAAATCTCTTAGAATTTTCACTTGGATGGTTAAGAGCGTGCTTTGTCACTGAAATAGGAGTTTTTCAGTGGAACAGTTACCTTTATAAGGACTTAACGTCGCAGGAAACGGTCGTCTAAGTATACGAGCGCAGGGGCGCCCTCTCGCAGCTGATAACAGAATTATCCGAATGACGCCATCTGTCTTTTAAATGTGCACCTTACTTTCGGGTCGTGTACGTTGTTGGTGTCACACACACGGTACTGGAGGACTTTAAATATTCATGTATTGTTTGTTCATCAATTATTAAACTGGCCACATACGTTATTCAACGTCTTCCATTCGTTTAAATCCTTGTTAATTATTATAAATGTCTGGTTATTGATATGCGTTAATTGTTAGGTCATTATCGCCGTAATTTGATCTTAATCAGTCATCTCATTATATAGCAGTGCTAATGACATATTATCAATCATTATCATATCAGTCATCGCTTGCGAATCCATCTTGCAACATAGCGCAATGTGTTGCACTTAATCTAACAAGCTCAGTTTACGTACAAAATGTGCGGACTTAATTTCTTAAAATATTTGTTCATCTTCAGCTAAGTACACTCGCCAACACAAGAGGTGTCTTTGGTTAATTCGTACTAATATTTGTACGCTTCCATCTTGGTTGTAGTTAACCGCATAATGCATTAACTGATTACCGGCGCGATCCATCTTCCGATGCGTCGGGCATGCTCCGCCCTACGTCTTGGGAGCTTCGTTCAATATGCACTAAGCAGTTTAGTGGGTCAGTGTACTCAATTTATATCAAGGTAGATGACATCGTTCGTTTTACTGAAACTTCGATGGACGATAATAATATGTTATTTTTTTTTTTTATCGTTTTCTACTACATTTGCCACATTGAGTGCTATATTTCAGTGATGGTTATAGTAATTAAGAAACACTTTTAGGAATAATTAACACTGGAATCAATTTTTAATTGACTACTGTGATAATTTACTGAAGTTTACTGAACATGAACATACCTACATATTCAGATGTAGGTACAAAGCTAGTACTAGTTCATTCAGTATTTAATTCTGTTATTGACATGTTACTGGTTACGACTCAATTATAACGTATGTAACTATAATAATGAGGTTTAAAAAAAATGCCTTTAAATAAAAACATAAACGGCTAGTAAAAACGCAAGCAATCTGACTGGAACTATGTAAACGCTCCTCAAACATAGACGATAACGACCAAGATAGTTATTTTACAAGAAGATAGGTGTTGCCATAATAACTTTAACGTGAGTTTAATTTGAACGTGTGCATGTTCATTAAGAACTAGGTATGTTCATTACGGTATCACTTTTGCTATCACCTTTACCGACTAATAAACACCAACCAAAAATGTTAGCGTGTTGCTACTCTAGCAAAATTAGAGGCAACTGTTGCGATTCACAAGTCGAGGGCAAATTGATGTTTCACCAAATTGATCAGTGCTCTTTCATGTTTCTAACGCTTCGTTTTTGAATAGCGAATCGGAAAACTTGGCCACTTGATTTAATTTTGATCAGCCAACACCGCATCTTGCATTTTCCTAATGTATTTTTTTCTACGTATTTTACGTCAAATTATCATATTCTCTCCACAGAAGCCTTGTTCTTCTACCCTCGTATGCCAAACACACATTTGCAACTCCATTATTTATCCCCTTAAGACGGTACATGAAAGCCAGTAAATATTGCGTTCTGTTTAAAGAAAAGTATGTTAAACACGCACGCGGGTGGCTTTTGTTGTTGAAAGACGTATCTGAGACGATGATTTTGTTTCGCACCAATGAACACATTTTTTTCATTTTCAAGAAAAATCAAGCATAAGAGCATTAAAAATCTCTTGCCTTTTTATGTGTACCTTTAAGGCTTGTGAAGGATATTTACGATAGAAAATATTCGTTGAAGTTTTCTGTTAAAATGTTTTTCTCATCTTTTACTCTGATTAGAATAAGCAGAGGAGGCAATAAATTGAAATTTATTTTCTCCGTGGAACGCTCACACACACATTTATAAATATTTATTACATATTAAACTCAGTAACAATTCATTAAACAGTTTTACGAGTTATTCAAATGAGATTTATCGTACAGAATCGTGCAATATTGTTAATGTTTCTCATAAGTTAAATGAAGAGATAATCAGGCAGTTACGATTGTCCGATCTAATCTGGTTTAACTGGATAACTAATAGAATAACAAGCGATCCCGGAGCGCACTACAAAAGTTCCGAAGAAGTTTTCTTATATTTAATAAAATGACTGGTGTTTGTGGAACTTTTCCAGCGCACAAATTATAAGTAGGGAACACAAATAATAGTTGACGTAGGGCCCGGGGCGGAGGGCCGCGCGGGGCACACGGGCACGGGGCGCGCGGGGGCCGACGCGGTAATCAGCCCGGACAGTAATTCGGGAGCCTTAAGGGTGTGATCGGTTAGCGCAGACAAGGGTACCACCACTAGCATCCTTAGAGAGAAGAAATACTTTAGTTCAACATTTCCGATGTGGTTTTGTTTTGTAGCTCTTCGAGATTAGGCAATTTCTCAATAAACATGCGACTGGGCAGGCAGCTGCTATTGCTTAGTTTGCGAGACGTCTCCGGAGAAATTAATGTAATGTGGAATATAAGTTAGGGAACCGTAATAAGATTGGGTTCGATGTTTCTGTCTGTTTCATCTCCTAGTTCGTTTAGATGCCCGATAAAATAGGTTAGTGCGCGTAAGTTGTAATAAGTTGACTTTGCTCCGTCTCGTCGATCTAACGTCGTTAAAGTAACTTTTATTTTGATGAATATGATACGCAGGCAGAGGTCGGAGGTTGAAATACACGCTAGAAATAACTCAAAGAGAAATATTAACGAGGCAATGGCAACAAAAACCGCAACTTTATCCCAATTAAGTTTGGTTTGAATCTTTGAACGCAGGGATAGAGGAGTAACGTCAGACTACGTAACACTCATCGGTTTTGAGTACACAGCCGACCATTGAGGGCCCTTGAGCCCCTCTACGCGGTAGACTTCGGGTATCTTTGCACCTTAATTACACCCGGCTCCGGTATAAGTACGACACGTATCTCCGACGCTCGCCGAAAAGAAAGGGGAATGAAAAAAAAAACGAAAATCAACCTTTCTGCATGAAAAGGCCGAGAGCCTTTCACAGAGGATTTTAAGACATTAGAATGTTGCTCTCAAATTGAGAGTCGACTTCGATTAACTTTGATGTATTTTATTTTAGGCGACGCGAGGCAAAGACAAACGCTTCAGAATGCTAAACGTTAACAAAGATTTCGTCGTACTTTGGATTCCAACTTTTGCTTTGTATCCGAATTTCGACAATTGTAACTTTCGAATTATGATAATAACGGTATATTTTTGGAGGTCTATCCGATTGACATTATCGGATTTATAAAATAAAGATAAAGAAAAATTCCAAAAAGAAAAAGAAAGAAAAATTATTTATTCTACACAAACAAAACGCACAATACAAAAAAAAAATACTTAGAATACACATTTACAAATTAGCCAAAAGCCTCATATTTAAGATTCATTACTCTTCCTGATTATTTTGACATTTCAATATATAGGGTTCAAGAGCATTTCTCTGTCAGTTTTAGCGATATTCTAAATATTTTTATTCTAAATAACCTATATCCAAAAAAGTTCTGATGTTTTGCCAACAGTTCACTGGATTTACAATATGAATTAAATCAATTAAACTTGATAATCCAACGTATTGCAATTCATGATGGCTACCATTATTCTAAATTCATGTTCATTTTGACGCTATCTCTATAAAGTAATAATAAAGCTGAAGAGTTTGTTTTTTTATTCGTTTGTTTGTTTGAACGCGCTAATCTCTGGAACTATAGTTTGACCAATACCGCTGTACCGCGCCCTAGGAAGGCGCGCGGCGAGACGGGGGAGTGCAGTGCAGGCTGCTAATTCGTCAAAGCTCTCGGTGCACGGCGTCCCGCCCGCCGCTCATTGGTCAACACTGCCCCCCGCCTCGCCGCGTATGCCTAAGACGCGGTACAGCGGTATTGGTCAAACTATACCAGTCCGATTTGAAAAAATCTATTTGCATTTCATAACCCAATTCTTGAGGGATATTATAGGCTATTTAATATCACGCTAGGACTCTAGGGAGCCAGGTAAAAAGAAAAAAAAAACAGAAAAAACGATAAGTGAAAATTAAGTACTGGCAGGCAATCAATGTGATGCTACGGGGTGAGTCGGGGAACAAGAAATGACACGCGGACAAAGTCGCGGGCAGAAGCAAGCAAACAGACAAACGTAGGAACATTATCCATGTGGTATTTATGATTCGTTGGTCTAGTGGTCGCAAGCGCTACTGCTGAGCATGAGGTCTTGGGTTCGATTCTCGGGTCGGGCAAAGTGTTATTGGGTTTTTCTATCTGGAATTTCTCAGTAGTAGCCCGGAGTCTGGATTTGTGCCCGGTTGATGGCAATAAGCTCGCCCCCTATTACATGGGACTTAAACATAACTGGCGAAATGTGGGTGTACCTGCTACAGGGACACCTCTGCCCAACCCTTCGGGGAAACAAGGCGTGATGTTATGTTATGTGTATTTATGATTGGGTCTAAACACTTTACATACTCGTAGGTACCTACAGAGATAAAGCTTATTTGACTTGTATACCAAAAAAACAACCAACGTCCAAAACTAATACAATTTTAACAGTTAAAATTAAAAAAAAACCCGACTCAAACATCTCCTCATTTCTCTTTCCTACTCCATCACCAGACCCTGTTCACCATCTATCTATAACTATTCATTGAGACCATTCCAATGAGCCCAAACATGATACTTGTGCTGTAAGTTGGTAAGGGAGTTGGGTATCCTCCAAATTCCAGGTGATGCTGCAGCATCAGTACGAGGTTACTTACTATATTCTTCTAATATTATTGAAGTAACTGAATACCAAATTTCAAATCGATCAGACCTGTGGAAGATACTCACATCCATTCATCGACTAGAAAAGAGCTGATAATCTTCAAACGGCTGAACCGATTTTGATAAAACATGTCTAAGAACCATTGCTAGAAAACCTGCTTTCAAATAAAAACTGCATTCAAATCGGTTCATCTGTTTAAGAGCTACGGTGCCACAGACAGACAAACATAGCGGTCAAAGTTATAACACCCCTCTTTTTGCGTCGGGGGTTAAAAAACACTACAAAGTGAAAAATTACTTTAATTTCGGGAGTCGGTGTCTTTGGTTTTGAATTTTTGCCACCGACTTCCGAAATTTAAAGTTATTTTTAACTTTGTAATGTTTTTATTTTTGGAAGCCGTTTGTTTCTTTTTGTGTATATAAAAATACGTATTATTGAAGCTAACTCAAAAACGACCCAAGCAAAGTTAGTAAAAAAAAATACGCCACGAACATTTCTTTTTGGAAGTCGGTTAAAAACAAATAAGACCATACCGTACCACTACGAAAAAGAAAAAAACCATATCCGAATATAATTTTAAATACAAACATACTCTGTCACTATTAACATTTTTCGTACTTCTATAAAAAAATACTAGGAACTCGACCGAATCAAACAACTTGTAAGAATTCCTAAATATACGAAATATGATATCGTTAAATCTGCCAATTGGCTGTCACTGTAGTAAACAGAACAAGACTCTCTTTTGAAGTGATGGCCAATTAAATGCGTATTACTCAGTCGAGTACACGGAAAATGTAATAATCGGAAAGTAAGAGAAGTTGGAAACGAGCACACACACATGTAAAGAAAGTGTTAATGTTCTAAGAAAACAGAATGCTCAATTTGTAGTACCACAAAACTGTCTATGTGTTCATGTGTATGTGCAACGTAAATATTGCTATAACATAACCTGTCCCAAGTACTCGGGCTCAGTCGGTAATATTCAGCTTTTCGGAGCGCGCGCCGAAGCCTAGTAAAGCCTGTCTTATCTGCCAACTTTTACATTATCTGCCGAACTCTTCCATAAATTTGAGCCCAAGTCTACTTACGCTTATCAAGTCAAAACTACCTAAGCGTGTATTTATTTGTTTCTATTTTCTGGCTGATTGACTCTGCAACTTGTACGGAAGCGGCGGTAGGCTGGGCTACCTTGCAAAACTTCCTCGCCCCTGATTCGAAATCAGTTAATGCAAAAGTTTATTTTTATAAGTAAGATTACACGAGAGTCTGGATAGAAGTTTGTAGGAGCAGCTTTCTTTCGGAAATCCCACAAAGTATGGAAGAAACGATGCTCGGGACTGGGTTCGAGGATTAATACTGAATTTAAAATGATTCTGGGACTCTTTCCTGTTTTGTAGATGTCCGCTAACTTTGTTACGTTGTATATCATTGGCTAACTTTAACTTTGCGAGTTTAACAAGATTTACAATCCTTTTATATATAAAAATATATTCGGAAGTTTATGTCTTTTGTAAGAAACTAAGATTGGGGATCACTGAACTGTGTAGGACGAAATGTTTTGTGGTGAGCACGTAATAAGGCTTTATGGACGGTTGGTCAAACAAACACTTCATCCACGAAAATGTAATTTTAGGGTATACTTAGCTACTTGTAAACAATTACGGGGCTTAATATGGTCAAACCATTGTATCGTTATCGTGTGTACACGTCCAATCGTCAGAATTTATGTACGCTTCCCGATGGAACTCATAAACATTGTAAAACTTCCGGCAGATGGCGGGCTGGCACGATTATGTTGCTACGCCGCGCGTTGCTGCCCACAATGATATAATATCATGACTCCGACCTAACAATTGTAGGCATACGTGAAAAATTTAAAACGTATGTTTTGTTAAGCGGATTTCAAAAACAAACAAAAAGTTTGTGAGCGCAATCGTTATGATCGCTTTAACTCGGTTTGGTTTGGTTAAATATTTAATATGGACGCAAAGGTATGATGGAACATCCATTTTGTATGTGGTTGTTATAGCTCTCCCCTAACTTTGGTCTTGTGTGAGTCGCACTCGTGTTTTTAGCAAAGCTCTCATTGTGATTATGCAATTCAACAAACAATAATGTTGTGTGAACTTAACCTAAAATAAGCACTGTAGCTGGAACTTTATTAAATTTCAAGTAAAAGCTTCTGGCTTAAATACTCTATAATAAATTAATCTCCATCTTTCTAGCCATCAGAGCCATGCTACGGTTAAAAATCTCGATACGGCCACATAATTTTCGTGACATTCACTCAGTCACAATATGCCATTAAGGTTTGAGCGACGTAGCCTCTAATTCACGTTTAAAAGCCTGCACTCGACTCAAAGTCAGCTGTAATTTAGTCTTAGCCAGTAATACCCGTTAAAAATCTAATTTGTCAAGATGTTGCGGTCACTGGAATTACATGGAACGATAACTGAGATATTTTCATGAGATATTAAGTCAATTTCACTCAGTGTTACACTAATGATACAGATTCGCAAAAACGTAATTTTCAGCACTTCTGAAATGTGTTCTGTAATTAGAAAGACGTTAGGTAGACGTATTTCATGAGTGATTGTGGAATTTTGCTGATGTGATAGCAGAAAATTTATTTTGCTCACACAATTTATAAAATTTTTGTATTTCGTGGCTGTTATTTTGCTGAATTAATTTAAAAAAAATATATATAACAAATCCAACAAATTCAATTGGAGTAATATATTATTTAATTGTGTACTTAGTAATTCGTTTAATTTTAATTAAAAATAACTTTATATTATTCTGAATAATTTTCGTTGCAAATCCCAGAACATAATTGAAACAAAGCGATACAGATAATTAACGATATAAGGGACAATTACAAAGTGGTGTGTAAATGCGTAGGCAATGGATGGAAATTATTAATCACAAGATGCCAGAGACAAAGATGAAATAGACCTAAATAAATGGGCACAGATTTGTTTTGCTGACTTTGTGATTCAACAATTTTAGATTATGATGGACCTGATAGTAAGGTTTTAGCAAGGAGGTTTGTGGCTAAATTACAGGTTACAGGCTCGTGAATCAATCGATCTACTAAGCATAATTTCAGGTGCGTTTTTCCGATTCGACTTGTCTTTAATCCTAGACTGACTTACTTACTGCACTTGGCTTGCCATGTACCTACTGTGAGTAAGCTTTCCTTATATAGTTTGTCATATGTGTACTTATGACAATGATGAAAATATGATTTCAAACCAGAAAACATGAAAGAATGATCTTTCACTGGTTGCCATAAAATGTTTTACTACTCAAATAAATAATTTTTAGCCGAATTTAACGAGACTTGAAGACTAGATAGGAAAAGGTTGATGACGCTGCTAGTTTTTGTGAGTGGGTAAAAAACCCCAAAACATAACCCAATCATGCGATTCTAAACTTTATGACCTAGATGTCTGCGTCTCATTACTTGTCTCAACGATGCCTAGAGTACCACAGATACTAAAGGCATAGACAAGTAACTGATGTTACGTCGGGTGCAGACACGCGGACTACATAAAGTTTATTTTTTAACCTTTAGTATTTCTCAGATCTATTGTTTATTTTATTATATTTATTTCTGTATTTCATCTATCCGTGACATCACTGCGGGCCCTATCAGAATACCAGCGCTGCGTCATTTATTTATTTTTTCTTAAATGTCGCAGCATATGCTGAGATGGGAGCCTTTTGGCCTCGTACAGGACTTTCTGCTTTTATTTTAATTGTTTTTATTTTTATTTTTTATTAATGTTTTAATGAGTGTATTTTAGTTTAATTTGTGATTTCCTGTGCGAGTCTCAATAAATACTTTTTCTTTCTTTCTTTTCTTTCTTTATGTAAAGTTGGTTTTCACACGCAAAATTATTTGTGATTTGAAAAGTTGAGTTCTTTGTTTTGCATGTGGACGTATGTGATATTTTCATGGCGTGTATGATGATAAAAAAAAGTTTCACATCGCATAAATTCTTTCTCAATTACAATACTAAGTTACCTTAACAATAATAACGATAAAAATCCTTTACTACTGTAACAATAAAGCTGTAAACATACCCTCGCACCGAGTCCAATTATCGAGAACAGCCACTGAAGACAGTACAAGGTCCTACACCTAATGCTTTATTATGAACGATTTGTTTTCATGGGCTGCCAGAGACATGCGGCCGTGGGTTGTGGGGCCTCACGCACCGTTGCACTGGACCTTAGGTAGCGGGCTTGTTAGGAACGGGAGCGATTAGCGATTTTGTTTTGTGATGGACAGGACTGAAAATTTTAAAAGAAAATATACTGAGGTAGAAAGTCACTTAGTTATTTCGTTTAGAATAGAATACAGGAGCCAGTTAGTTAGCAGGCCTTTTTTTAAAGTTTGTGTTTAAAATAAAAAAGTCATTCTGATTTTGGCAAGACTTCGGCAGTCAACTTATGTTTCAGTTTTTCATAAGCGAATGATTACTTTGCTTCAGCCAACAAACATGACGCTTGTTTTTCCAGAAGGGCAGGCATTACAGCCACATGTCCCGAATTATTTATTATGTTATAAATTAATAGATCAATTTCGTTTTAAAAAATCACAATACTTACAATCTTATCTTCCTTTATTCCTTGTAACACTTATGCAAGATAGAACCACTAAAGGAAATCTCTTAGTAAACAAGATAAACATCAGATAGCGAGCATTTAGTAAGCTGAAACCACTAAAAACATATCCTAAGCAAGAGTTAATGGGTTAAGTAGGTGGGGACTTGTAACTGTTTTGCCTTTGAAATATATTTAGAAGTTCCGCTCAAGTGATTCAAGGATAAGATCCGGGTATGCTTCTTATTATAGAACTAGTTTAATATGTTTATTGTATGTTTTAGTTATATTAGGGAAGTATTTATTTATTTATTGATTAAAGAACACCAACAGCATATACATTCAACAGTAGTTTTAAAAAAAATGGGAAGGTATTACTGCTACCTAATATATTCACAAATTATAAGTGTACAAAACATTTAAAGAATGGACAAAAGCCGCTTATAAACTAAAAGTGAAATTTAAAATTTAAACAAAGTTAATTAGCTTCAACAAATTAAATACCTACAACTGAATACAAATTAATGAAGGGGATGAACACAACATAACACACAAAATTCAAATGTATAATTCCACTTTAACATAAATTGTGAAACTAAATGTAGTACTTAAGTATTTTATCTCTTAAAACTTTTTGGTCTTCTAATGATGACGGTTTTTGTTAAATGAGCTTCTTTTAAATTTTCTGGCCTTTTCTCAAAGTTGGATGCAGTAACTTAGCTGGGATCAAATGGATTAGGTTAGGTTTGAACTAAAACGAACCGCGTTACACCCAAGTTGGTCGCTGCTACTTCGCTATTTAGTATTTTTAGCAAGAGTTAATGGGTTAAGTAGGTGTTTTGTAGCTGTTTTACCTTTGAAATATATTTAGAAGTTCCACTCAAACACAGTTTAAATGAGTAACAATATTATGTCTTCATAGAAAACGACCGAAACGACGCGCTTCGAAATCTCAGTGTATGTCAGTACGCAACAGTCTTGAGTGCGCGGCTGTTACGCACGGAAGCGGAAGGTTTATCTACCAAGCGGCCGTAGGTAATTATTTCAAGGTCAATGCCGAGACATAATACTGTCACTTCTATTCTACTGTGGCTCAAGTGATTTGAGGATAAGATCAGGGTATGCTTCTTAGTTATTTTAGGGAAATATTTCATTGATCCTCTAAAAACTTTTTGGTTTTATGATATTCGTTTTTATAATAAAGCCTCTAAATACTTTTTGGTCTTGTAATGATGATCGATTTTTTATAGATGAGCCTCTTTTAAGTTTCTGACGTTTTCTCAAATTTGGTCAATGTATCTAAGCTAGGCCGTCCCGATCAAATAGGTTTGGTTGGGTTTGAACGTTGTAGACTTGTGGGTCATTTTCTATTTTACTAAGTACCTGGTACTTGTTGATAGGCCTACACTGTCCTCCCAGACCTATTAACACTGTAAATTGAAAACATTGTAGAAACCATTTATTTTGAAAAAACTTTTTTACAAAAAATACAACCGACTTCCAAACTACAAAGTGAAAAATAACTTTAATTTCGGAAGTCGGTGTCTTTGGATCAGTATTTTAGTTTTTTGACACCGACTTCCGAAATTAAAGTTATTTTTCACTTTGTAGTTTGGAAGTCGGTTGTATTTTTTGTAAAAAAGTTTTTTTTTTTTCTCTTTTTAGTGGGTTGATTTGTAATTTATCTGAGTTACAATATCCTTAAGTCAACTGCTCATCAAAAATACCCAAATCGCTATAGATGTGCCTTTAATATTTGCAGAGTTCCCTCGATTTCTCCAAGATCCCATGATCAGATCGTGACTAAATGACAATGGGACCAACTTGAAAGTACACCCATTAAAAAAAAAAAAAATTTTCAAATCGGTCCAGCCGTCTTCGAGTAATCGGGGAACATAAATAAATAAATAAAAATAATAAATATATCCCGACGAATTGAGAACCTCCTCCTTTTTTTTTGAAGTCGGTTAAAAAGAGTAACTGTGGAATTTCTTGCCGGCTCTTCTCCATAGGAAGCGACCATTTGGAACCCTGCACCTAGCTTCTGACGTTTCATAAGTGCCCTTGTAGGTTTATGTGAAATAAAATATTTTGTTTTTTTTTTTTTTAACTAAGACCGGCCGCGTTACTTGGCTATTTAGTTTTTTTTTAAAGAGGAACACAAAAACAGGCATATTTAGTATAATAGAGGGTCCATTAATATTTTTAGGAAATCAAAATGGGAAATATTTGAGGTTTAATCAAATACATGTGAAATGGGAATAGTTTCAACAAGGCAACACTTAATTTTTTTTCTCAATCAGAATTCTTAAAATTAAATTTTCATGGTATATCCTTTAATTTACCCCTTCAAAATAATAACAATAAATATACCTACTGCTATATATAACGTGCAAATCTTTGAATTATTTGACTTATTTCATTTTGATCCAGTATTTTCCAAGCTCTGTACAAAGATGGAGAAACTCACAATTTAGACCTTTGCTTTACCAGAATAGGCATTAATACTTGTGGTCGTTAAAGCCGGTGTGTTATAACATCTGGTCTCAAGTCATGCCAACGGTCTTAGGTTCGAATCCGTTTGGAAATCTGCCCACCCTGTAACGGATAACTGTTGCAATAAATATGGTGTATTTAAATATACCTGGCCTGTGGTTTTAATTGCATTTTTTCTTTGTGTTTCAGGTAAGATTGATCGAGGAAGTTGATGAATTAAAGGTAACATTTTCTGGCACAAGTCGATTAACACTTCAGTTTTTTAAGTCTTAATTATTGTCTAAATATTTAATGAAAATCGGAACAGACGTAAAATTAAAAGAAAAGTAACTCTTAGTTAGCTATTATCTATTTATCATATATATATTATGTATTATACAGGGTAGCAGAGACATCGAAGGGGGCTTCAGAATCATGTACTGAATTCATGGTAACAATTTTCGTGTCGATGTTGCTGCCATCCTGTATAATGATTTTAATGCTGAAATACAACATATCGAATAATTTTGTGTCAATTAGGATGATGTTGTAAAAGTGATTATAAGTGGCTTTTTACGGTGACGTGACGTCCCATCTAGGTAACTACCGAATATAATGACCATATATTATGAGGGTAAAGTTGATCACATAGTGCGTAGTGGCTTTATTGACTGCCCCCTTGGCCTCGTGGTCGCAAGCACAACTGCTGAGCATTTGGAAATTCGCGGTGTGACACCTCCGTGCCTCGGAAAGCATGTTAAGCCGTTGGTCCTGTGCCTGATGTCTCGGGTCATGTCGGATTGGCGTTCCATCGGACTATGAGAGTGAGAGAAGAGTGAGTTCACCTGTGTCTGCCACCACACTTGTCTAATATCTACCGCGCTGAAGGCTAGTCTCCGTTAAAATTAGCCGCCATGGCTGAAATACGGTCTGGAGGACTATTATTAGTGGCTTTGTATAGAAGGAAGATGAAATTGCTGAAAAATACCAGGAAAAGGAAGCAGTGAATCTGGCTCTGTTTCTGACAATTCGTGATGTGTTTTTGGATAGTTTTTCACTCCATCTGGTCGTTTGCATTCGCGGACTATAAAAATATTGAACGATCACTGCCAGCACATAAAAATATGCTGTAACAAATAAAGTATTTTCCAATTCAGACTGTAGTTCTGCGCAAAAATTGTGGAATGTTTCATCTTGATAGGACTGTGTCATGAGGTGAAAAAATAAATTTATGCCTTCGAATTTACATAACTATTGCCAATATGTTAATACAAATTTTCGCGAGAACAAAAGTAGAAAGAACCAATCTAACTTACAAAATAATTTCATTGATCAAAAACATACCCAAAACCACATTATATTGAACCGTAACCTAGCAACACAAGAAGTAGTACAATTGTTTCGGGATCGAAATAGGAAAGTTTAATAATAATACCGTTATCATAATGACTAGTTTACAATATCGTTATAGCAAATGTAACAAAGGCCTGTAACGCCATATCCGCCTTACTCTACATCCCCAAACTATTCAATGTTGGTTAAATTGCCTTTACAGCAGTTTACGATAGCTAAAATGCGATAAGCCGTAGGTATTATAATAAGCAATTTATTTTAAAATATACGAGTAAGCGCGTTATTGCCACCCCTCCACATAAAATCCAATTTTCTAAAAATCCAATGAGCCCTTTCAATTTGAATTGAGCTTTTATCGATGCTTATATTTTATTATCTGATAATCTGTTACAAAAACAGTTAATTAAGATATTCCTGATTGAATCAAATTATCTGACGTTGTCGTTTTATTTTTTTGGGGATTCCGAGTGACAATTTTAACAACATCATTTCGGGATGCTGTCACCATTGTTGAAAACGATTCAAATAAACGCATCCAACTCGACAAAGTCTTTACTCGTAAGAATTATATCATTCATCCTTAAAATGGATTCCAAAGGAGGGAAGCAATTTCATTTGTGAGAACCTGCTCCTGCTTATAATCCGTCCGAGGTAATAACATTTCATATTCGTAATAGAATCATTTTGCGTCGCCCGGAAACTTTATAGTCTCATTTTCAGTGAAAGCGTTTAGTACGAATAAACTTGTAGAATATTTGATGCACGGCCGTGGCAAACGAGAACAATCTCCGGAGGCCCCTGGACGACTCATCAACGCCGCCCTTGACAACAATTTTTCATTATTGTTTTAAATATTACACACTGTCGAAATTAGAACGCGTAATATTTTATTAGGCGTAGTATATGCATAATCAGCCTTTGATGAAGAACGGATATTGATAGAAGTACCAAATGTTAATTAATGAACATTCATGGTTACCTGTTGTACTCCTTGTAAATATGCCTTGCTTAATAAATAAATATAAATACTTAAATAATTGACTCTACGTTCTTCTGGGGAAGGGCTTGGTATAATAGTGTATAATAGTTTCAAGTTGCTTCTTAGATTTAATTGAAAGAAATGAATTCCACAAAGCTGTACGCTCTGCTATGTTTAGAACGGTGGCCTATTCAAACTAAATTTAACATAAACTTTACAACGATTATTATTTTCCGTGGCGATGACAAGAAGTTACATAAATAGACTTGTAATAACTAAGCTAGCCATGGAAGTACACAAAACATTTAAGTCCTTACACAGAAAATTTAAAAATAACTCCAAAGTTAACCCATACACTGTAAAATATTCTGCAATACAAATAACATTTTTGCGCCTATAGAAATTCACGCAAATTCCTTTCGACATACAGCAGTTTGTTTCAGAGCATCGCACAATTGTTTACCTACCGTGTTTTATACGGCAATGGCGCTTAATGATAATTAATTGATGATAATTAAACGCAATGTGTACACATCCATTTTGCGAGTAAGCCCGGACACCTTTAGTCTTGTGAACCGAGATCCGTGTGTGCGTTATGTATCAAGATGATGTAGCATACGTGCAATATACATACGTGTAGGGTAAATATACCTACGTGTAGGATACATAGAGGAATTATTAGCGAAAGAGCTTACCCTTAAACCGGAGGTTTGTGGTTTGGGGAAACCGATTTTCTGTGTGTGGGAATTAATTTTAGAGATAAAAACCCTCATCATTTACAAAAACTAAAACGTTTTCAATGCAGACACAACAATGGTTTAATTTTCAGCCATGGAATCTTTAAAACCCTGGTATTGATAAAATGTTTGAAGATTATTTTCGAAGGACGTCCCAAATATTTTATAATACCTGTTATCAATATAATTTTACGACTAATAATTATTAGAATAGCTTTTACGGACATATGGTTAACCAGAAATTAGGTTAATTTGCTACGCGACGTTAAATTGGGAAGCTTTGTTGTAGTGGTTTCAGATTGTATTGAAATTCGAATACTTACATAAATTTCCACCGTCGAAATATTAGCTGTCATTGGTGCCGATTCCCTTGTTCACAAACTAAACAAAATTTAAGTTCAGTGCATCTTTTTCTTTCTATTTCATTAAGAAAAGGACAGAAGATAAATTTTAGTTTAGTCCTGTCAAATAAATCAGCGCCTGTCACTACTCCATACAAGTTTAGACATGATTAAAAACTTGCCTACTAAAATTACGTAAATTTACGTCAAGCGCTGATTAATTTGACAGGACTAAACTAAAATTTATCTTCTGTTCTTTTCTTAATGAAATAGAAAGAAAAAGATGCACTGAACTTAAATTTAGTTTAGTTTGTGAACAAGGGAATCGACACCACTGTTAAGCCAAATTTTAAGATAATTAATTGATTCAGGCGTGACCTTGCGGAAATCCATTATAAAATACAATAGACGTGAATATATTTAGTAACTTGTTCCGCTTAGCTATTTCTAAAGAGCCATAAAAAACTCCTGAAAGAAATCGACACGTGTTTCACCTCTCAACGAGGCATCCTCAGGATGACGATGGACTTGTTGCGAACTCGACACGTCTATTGTTTTTTTTTTTAAACCAAATTTTATTTTTTTATAAGTTTTTCAAGTTCCAAATCTAAAAATGAACCCTCAACTGTCTAGTTGTAGAGCTGTTAATTTTGTTGAAAATTATTTAACATTTTTCCAACACAACCCTTTTGTCGCCTGGGGCGCCCGAAAATCTTAATTCGACTCTGAAAACGTCTCATAAATAATAATAGGCTATCAGTTTGACGCTTAAATAAGCAGCTGCATTAAAACTTATGCCATATCTGTCTAATACTCCTCTCGATCTGAATACGGTACCGTTTAACATAAATCAAAATTAATTAGCTGTACGCACATAAAAATATACATCCATCTAAGTATATATCACCCTCTTGTGGCTCACATGACAAAGACTTTCAGGAAATTGTTAATTAAATCCAAAAGCCTTAAGTAAAGGTGGTTTTGCCATCATAAAAGTTCCCCTATGACGTTCACTGCTATGTGTAAGATTACGTTGACAGTATTGTTAATCACAATGGATTATAAACTATAGGTGGTATATGTAAGGTGCTAATTTGAGTGGGGTTGTGGTTGTGTTTGTGAATCTATACAGCACCTATTGTGATTATTGACTTGGATTAGTTATCTCGCTTGTTGTGACATGCACATGCTCTTTATCTATTCAGTTGAGAACATTGTCTAATAATCTAAAGGAGAAATGGACCATTATTAGTATTAGCATTCACTCTGCTAAGTATTTTTCAAGAGTAATGTTGTAAATGTATTTTTTGTGAGATTAACGTAGTAACGAGCCATATCGTCATTATTGTAGCTACGTTTAAACCTCATTTCACTACAAAAACGTGCGTATGTTTCTTCAAAGCAGTTTTATATTCTCATGAACAGTATGTAAACGTGTCGACAAAATAAAGAAGCCACTCAGGTGTAACTCTGTGAAGCGTACTTACGCGCTAAGGGCTGTAAATTCGAGTTTTTATCATTATTCAAGCGGGTGCGAGGAGAAATTCTAATTTGTTGTGTTATCGAATTCATCGGAGGGTGAGAGTGCGTAGTTACCTCTGTAGAGAGGTGAGCCGGCGCCGCGAGTTCCCGAGGACAAGATTTATGTAAGGACTTTTGTGTTTGTACGAGTAGTTAACCAGGGGGGCGCGGGGCGACGGGCAACTCATCTACATTCGCTTCTACTCAGATACCTAACAAAGTATAGAGAGCCTCTTTTGTCTATCCTCTCGCATCCGCTACAGTTTCTTTCGAGAAGGAGGAAAAATATGGCTCGTTTTAAAATTCCACGCATACATATAGAGATACGTAGAAGTTACTTTTTCTTTTTTTTGCAATTTCTCGCCATAGACACATCATCTGGCGTGGATGAGTTTTTGTTGGGACGTAGGAAGTTCCTTTGTCTCCGCTATGAAAGTCAGAACTGTTGTAAGGAATATCCAGCACGGAGGCGTATAGGCATTGTTTCGAGAAAAATCTAAGCATAGACTTTTGCGCTGCATCGCTGCGTCTGTGAGCAACACGTGGCACTCGACTCTAAGTAATGAAATCTACTCCAGTTTAATTAAAAACTCGTTACAACATAACCGTTAGCCAATCAACTATTATGCCTCCTTCCGTTAAGGCTTCATTGTATTAACTTTGTAGTAATCTCGGCTGAAGTAGGGTCGAATGTTAAAAGTTATTAGGGACGGCTTGACAGTCATGTCATTCAAAATACTTGTTTGAAAGTTCGTAAGCATAAATTACGAGTATCTTATAGTATGGAACACGTTTAATAACATACAATGCGTAGAATCAATTGTTTTCTTAGATTTTCTTTTAATTCTTTCAATTGACGTTTACTTGTGACTCGTAAAAGTAGATAAAAATAAATATCCCGCAGCGCATCTCACACACATTCTGTGCTTCACTTTTTACTATCGAGACTGAAAAATACTGAGATTTCTTACACTGCACATTTTCTATTCAAATATAGGTACTCTATGGGAGGACTAGAAAGGCCATTACTTAGCCAAGTATTAAAATACCAATCATTACAAAGTCAAAATAAATTATCTAGCGAAACTCCGTAGACGGGGGTTTCCATACCTTAACATGAAAAATCTTTTATTTTAGGTCATCGATCGCAAGTTGTGTACTAAATTGACGTTTGAATTTTGCTAGCTAATTTTATTTGACCCAGTACATTTATAAATTTTAAAGCACACTCCAAAATTAATGAATCATGAGATGAATGATTTAATCTTTTGAAACAATCGCTGCACTTAGTACAGTGAAGTCAATTCCTGAGAATTAGAGCGGTCAGCACAATGTGCCAGTCTTCGTGTTATTACTCAAATTAATAAATATTTTGGGTATTGTGGTACTATTAGTTTTAAACCAATAGAAAGGCACAAGAAAGGGCACTTGCAGGGCCAACCTATACCCAAATATTGAATTATCTATATATCTAATTAATAAACCTCGATAGCTTCGTTGGTCTAGTGGTCGCAAGCGCTACTGCTGAGCATGAAATCCTGGGTTCGATTCCCGGGTCGGGCAAAGTGTTATTGGGTTATTCTATCTGGAATTTTTCAGTAGCAGCTCGGAGTCTGGATTTGTGCCCGGTTGATGGCAATAGGCTCGCCCCCTATTACATGGGACTTAAACATAACTGGCGAAATGTGGGTGTACCTGCTAAAGGGAAACCTCTGCCCAACCCTTCTGAGAAACAAGGCATGATGTGTTAAACTTCTTAAATCCGTTCACTTAGTGACAGACAACGCACAGCCCAAACTAGAAGGTCTAAAAGCCTTAAATTTTGCACAAGAATTCCAAATATAACGAAATTGAGCACTAACGAAGGATTTTTAAAAAATCACCTCCTATAGGGGCCCATTTAACCTGAAGAAAGTGTGTACGTAAGTTGATAATTTATGCCGATGTGAATGCCATCGGGTACTCGACTTGTATACACAGAATTTTTAAAGCACGCTCTAAAATTAATTAATCAAGATGAATGATATATGATCTTAAGAAATGATCGCTGCACTGAGTACGGTGTAGTCAATCCCTAAGTATTAGAGCGGTCAGGACAATGTACCAGTCTTCGTGTTATTGCGCCAATTAATCATAAACTTTGTGTTAGTGAAATTTCTCCAGTGGGTAGACGGTAGGCCAATGGTGCATGAGCTCACGAAAGCATGAAATTGCCTCGCAAAACCTTAGCTTCGCCCGCCTAACTGGAGCGGAGCTGATTTCGAAATTTTGACAAAGCGTACTTATTATATAAATGTAATATTTAGACTAATTACCTCGGCTTTGATAAGAGAATTAATGCTCAGGCGATTGTCTTAAATAATATACTTTGAGGGCGTACCATTGTGATAGTTGTGGCCTTTTTATAATTAATTTGAATTTTATTCAATATAGGATTAACAATGCTCAGTGCTTGTTTTACTAGTGTAATAAAAACTATAAGGTATTGTCGAATGTCATTGAAATATATTATGACATTTTAGCATATAAAATGATAATAAATTTGTAAACCTGCTACAATAAAATCCCCGTTTACTTAACCTTACAGGCTTTTTATATTTAATGTTAACTTTAACACAGAAAATCATGCTACGTAAAATCAAACGATAACAATAGTACTTAGAATTTCAAATACTGAAACAATACATAGTCCAGTTCATAGTTTAAATTAATAGTTGTGTAGTGTAAAGGATGCAGGGAATTGCTGAAAACAGAGCTAAGACCAGTTCCATGACAGAATGTTAGCTCAGAATTATGATAATAGTTTTAAGGAGTTTAACAGTTTAGATGCTCCAAATTTTCAGTCTACGCCGTAGCAAGTGCTACGAGGCCGACGGAGCTTCGCCGCTACGACGCTACGGCGCTACGAAGGCTCGCCTGTACACGTTTTATTTATGTCCTTGTAATAATTTTGCAAGTTTAGGTGACTTGGTATAGCAATAACAATTTTACCTGTTTGTGAAACAAAAAATTAACTTTAATGGCTTACTGCCTTATGTTTACGGGGATTTTATGACGGAAATGTAGCCTTAACACTTTTAATTTTTTATTTATTTATGTATTGTAAAATTAAATTTGCTGGATTTATATTTTTTTGTTGTTGGAATATCTTCGGACTACCTATTACTTGTTTCTTCAACCAAAATAGTAATTTTATTTTGTGTAATAACTGAATTAATTTTATATCAAAAGGTTTTCTCGAATCAAAATTATTACTTCGCGTAGCACAGCCTTAATCTGAATTCAGACAATCATACAGTATGAAATTCGAAATAGTTAGTGCCAATAAATATTTATAATCTAAAATAAATTATAATTTAAAAATATATAAATACAGAGTGAAAATAATACACGATATTTTATTTAGATAGGTACCTACAGACCTACAGTATTGGCAGTTTATCGGAGTTTTATATGCATGTGATCTATTTTATAATAAATACATATACAGGTGTTTGTGTGCCTCAAATTTATGACATCCGTTACAATTTTATTTATTGAATTTATTTATATTCAAGTTATGAATTATTTCATTCGCATAAAAAAGTTTATTCAGATTGAATTTTTTTTGAGTGACAATTTTTTGTGATTTTTAAATTCGTTGTCATTTTAGAGTAAAGTTTTCCAAGTGAAAATAAAAGGCTTTTTATTTATAATTAAAGTCCAGTGAAACTTTCAATGGCATTTTAGTGTGGCACAATTAATTGGGATTAGTGTGTGAGGTCGTGCGTTCCATTTGCCACTTATTTTTCACGTTACGGAAAGTCGAGTGTCGAGGGCAGGCGCTCGCGCCGCGGATTATTGAATTAAAGTTGATAAGTGTATTAGCCAGTGTTGTTGCTCCATTCTCTTGATTAATGGTCGACCGTTGCTTTTTCTCTCTCATTTATATGATAATGAGTCGGCAGCCGCGACCGAACACAATTATTATGTGTAAATGAATGCAGTTGGAGGTGAAATCGCTTTTTGAAAAACGACCACCTACATAGCGAATTCGAAATGATCAGTGCGCGCCCGTGAATACGAATACGCCAAATTTAAAACGTTAAATGTTCGATGTTTTAACTAAAATTTACTTTGCTTATTTTCGCAACAGGATTATGTTAATTAAGTAGCTGCCATTTCGACGGTGAAATTGTAATCGAAAACGCCTAATGTTTATTTACTTAATCAGTTTGTTTTGTAATACAATGACGAATTAATGAAATTAATTGAAATTTACATTTCGAGCACCACAGTATACATTTAGGAAGGTAGCTATATTGATTTTACTTTTGACTCGTGAATAATAAAGGTATGCGACTATATATCATGGCGTATGAGGATAATAAAAAGCGGGACTGTCACGAAGATAATACCGCTCGAATATTCGCTCCTGTGACACTAGATGGCAACAAGCGTTGCAACAAAAACCGTGCCTCAAAAATACGCAGCAATTTTTAAAAACACAAACAAAATTACTCGCACTCACGTTGGCTTATTTCAAAAAATAAAAATTGGAATGCGTGACGTAAGTACAACGGGCGCATTCAGTACAGAAGGTGGAATAAAGTGGTTCGTGCCCGCGTTGGTCGCGGCTCGGTACACCGCACTGTCTGCTATTTAATTCCCCTTTGTTTAATACAATCTACAGGGAACACCGGCAGGGTTATGTTATGATGACATTTGGATTTGCTATGTGTAATATAGTGCGCTCGGGACGGAATGAAATCCGGAAATATGAGTGCATCGTCGCCAGCCGTGAAAGCACTCCTTTCACCCGGTGCTATTCGTGTTCCTTGGATATTAATGATGTCAAACGAAGAGCGTCTTTGTCTGGGAATTGACGAGTTTCTACGGAAACTATTTCATTTGTTTGAACTAGACGCACTTTGATAAAACCAGGGGATTTGTGCCTTGTGTTCTCTTGTTACTTGTGTTTTGTAACTGTGCTATTTGTAAGAATGGATCACCTCACACATACAACACAATCGTGTCGTTGTATTTTCTTGATTAAAGACGAAGTACCTGGGCGACCGAGCTCTGCTCTGGTGAAAATAGAGAATGCTCATTTAATAGTATAGGATAGTTCATACTAATTCATGTATAGTACCTACTTATTCCATGCTGCCTTGCAGTTATTCTAATGTCATTATTCATTATCTTGTTCTAAACTTTGGGTGACCGAGCTCTGCTCAGGAGAAAATACGGAGAAAACAAATTTTCCCAGATATGAGACCTAGGTAGATCGATTTTTCTCCCAATATTGCAACTTTCATCGAAATCGTTAGAGTCAATTTTGAGAACGTGAGTACAAATATATATACAAACAAATGTATACCTACATGTCGGAGACGGGTATGTGACTCTTTCATTATTATCAGCGATATTTTAACTACTGTGGGCGTAGTGTTGGTTAATGCGCAATAGAAAAACCGTTTGCAGTTCGGATCACATTATAATTTACTATCAAATTAATCACACTAGCTAAATTATACATACACTGGGTGCGACGGCATTTATTAATATCCCAAATTAACACAATGATCACAATTTACAATTAACATAATAACTGAGCATAACGAATCGAGAACAGTTGCGCGACGTCTTAACTCCGATGCGATCTCTCCTCGCCGTGGCCTTAAAACATCACTACGCTGTAGAAGCGCGCTTTTGGTGTGGGTAGATCACTTGATGTCGCCAGTGGCGCGCTTGCGATTCGTTTCGTGTCCGTACTAATAACCGGAACCGACATATACAAATGTTGCTCGTTTATTAATATCGGATATATCCTACCATTATGTTTTGAATCAAAATTAAAACTTTGTGTAGTAATACATGTTCTATACTTTATGTGCACCATTACTACGAAGCCATCCACCATTTTGTATGATGATATATGATAGCGTCTCTCGTAAAACAATACAATGGACGCATCTAACGGAACTTCAGTTTTTACCAAAGAGCGATATCTGACACTACAACAATACAACGCTGTAAAATTCTATTTAGCTCGGTCTGAAAAGCCCGTCAATCTGAGCGAGATGCGCCGACGGCTAACAAACAGATAGCCTCGGGCACACATGACAGCCTCCACGGCACTACGGCTACGCGCAAACCAATCCGACAAAGGATCACCTAGCAGAAAGGCTGCGAGCAATTTCACCTGTCCATTACTCACTCATACAATCGCCGTTTAGTTCATCACGTCTCAGAACTGAAAAATCCAATATTTGCACTCTCACAGCTCGACCACAAACTCGTACAATCTCCAAAACCCATTTGACATCAAGTAACATTGTCATAGCAGAACTTCCAACCCGAGTCCTTATTGAACATCGAAATTTATTAAGCGAAAACGGATGCCACCGGTGCTCCCGCGACCAACACTATCTAACTTTCCATAACAAAGCGCTAGGGAAAGACGAAAACATTCCAAAAAGTCGTTCCTCTACAATAGCAAAGTTTACTCCGTAGGTCGGTGGAACTGTTGCAAAAAATATGACGTTTGAAAAATTACACGCATTCACAAATCATGCGGGGTCCCCTTTTGTGGAAACTTTCGAATCGCACAAAGGTCTACAACTCGTTCTTAAGACGCTAAATTCTGTGCCAATGTATGGCACCTTTTGTGTAGGTAGGTATTTGTTAGTAAAATAATTGGTATTTCCAAATACTCGTATAGAACGGGTACTTCACAGAACTGAAAATAAAATGTGTCAAAAATCTCTCGTTTGGGCGTGAAGTTATAATAAATCACAGAGTCCATAACACACCTGAACAAGTGTACCGGGCGGACAAAAACGTCGAACGTTTTACGAATCGAAATACAAAATTCCATTTGGTGCCGTCGAGAGGAAATGAAGCAATTAATTCAGCAGATGGCGTCGCAGTGCGAGCATTAATCATCGACTAATCGTAACTGCAGTCTTCGATTTATCCGCGCCCATTTGCTGGGACAGACAGAGATGCGCGTCGATCTCGCGTCACGTTTTATTATAACTGTGTTTGCGTTCCAAATGTTCTGTTTGAACATTTAAAAGCTATCGGATTGTCATCAAGCAGTATTCATGAGAATTCCATTTGAAATCTTCGATAACTTCTTAAACATTGTTACATTTCTTAAGCTTTGTTATGAATTCAAATTAGTTTAATAGTAGCTTATCCGTGAGACTGAAAATGTACATAATAATTAGGTTGGGATTATCATCAATGTACCCATCAATTACCAATTTTAAAAGCTTCTAAATAATTGATTCTATCTTCATTAATAACAATTAAACATCAAACAAAGATTTATATCTCGTCTTCAAACAATGTTGGATCATTTTGCTAATATAAAATCTTAATCCAAGATTTACGTCAATCGATGATAACAGTGTTCTCTAAACTTGGCTTTCTTTACCAAATTAACACCGATACAATCTATTGTCGCATTGACGGCCTTCAAAACTTATCTCCGTAATTAATTTCTCTTTGAAAATTTAATAATGGTACAGTGAGAAGGCAATTAAAAATGGATTATACGTAAAAATGAAGCAAGTGGCGCGTTTAAGAGTCGGAATCGAACCAAAAGCGGGTAGATTAAGGCACTTGTCCGCTTGGGATTATTGGACAAGCTAGTGGTAATGAAATTCGCCCCGAGGAAATGGCGGGATCCAGAGGCCTAGTTTTAAGCTCTGTCCAGGCAACCACTGATTGTATTTGATGAGAGTTTTATCTGTTTTGTTCGATCGGTGGCACAATCGTCGCGCAATCATTCCGATTTAACTTTGTTCACGTTTGTTTAATTGTTGTTATTTCGGATTTGAAGTCGCGTCGATCAACTGGCTTAAGATTTGTTTGCGATCTTAATTATTGTTGCTTGTAGCTGCTTTTTAGTAGAGTTTTATTCGAATAATTATTTCGGTCGCAGTAAATTTGCAATAATCGAAATGTTATGGCTCGCTGGCTGTTTCGGCACTCAATTATACCGGCAATAATTATGAGATGAAATACTAATAGATCATTGTTCTTATAGATTTCAATGAATAGATAGTTATCAGTTTTTTATTACATCAATTTTGATTTAAGTTATAGAAAAAGACCCTTCATCAACAATCGAAGTCCCAACAATTACGTCCCATACGTATTTCAGTACTACAACAAATCAGAACGTATTCACGCACGCTTACCGTTCGGTAAACTTTTCAGCACTGATTAGGGGTGCTCACTCAAAACTATCCAAGCATGACATGGAGGCCCGAAGGAGACGTCGATTCTTACCGTCCCTATAGACCGGCGGCGAAGCGTGCCTTACGTCAGTGCGATTGTGATCCAATTAGGGGTTGCGCATCCTCTTACGTATTTAACTGGACGGCACACAGACCGTTTTGCTGGTAGACTCACAAAGGTCAGTGACAACCCTAGGGATTGAGTATGGAAGTTTATTGTTTTATAAGGGTATAGTATTTGTGTGGGCTTGAATTTTGGTGTATGTTAACAGTGGAGTTTAAATTTAGAAGTAGAAAATAAAACCACAACTGAAAATGTTTACCAAGCTTTCAGAAAAAACAATAAGAAAAAGCTTTATTATCATATTTTTGATTGATTTCGCGACACTGTAACGCAATTTACCGACACCGTGGAGTAAAAGACATCAACGCGTTGATTACTGCGGTGTGTGGAGTAAAAGACATCAACGCGTTGATTACAGCAGTACCGATTTTTTATCAAGTTTTTACTTCTGTTGGCACTCCCGGAGCGCTACTATATTTTTTTTATTTGAATAATAATAAAACCTCAAGGAAACAAATAGTGATCAAGAAAATGAATTGCTGCAGAATTTTATAAATTATTAATAGTTATGTACCCACCGTATTGTATAAATAGATCAATTATTATTATATCAATGATGAATACAGTCAGTGCTACATATTAGTAATAACAAAAGAAAATCAAAACAAAAGCTTGCTTGAAATTGATGATATCATACTTAGTTTACTACTATAATTCTCCATAGTACAAACTTCTAGTAAACTTTAGCTGACGATGACTGCAGCAAATTGTGCATCTTTACGTTTCAAAACTAACTGCGGCCAACTGGTGCACTCGACGTTTAGGAAAGTCCCGCCGTCTTAACTTAGTATCACTTCCAAACCAGGCGTTTGATTTAACTGTTAACGAATGCTCTCATTTTGCCGTGGAAGTTTAACTCGTGCTGTGTGTGTGTGGTTTAACTTAAATTGTTTTAGTGTTTAGTTATTTGGCTACTGATATTTGAGATAGTTTTCACAAGTCAAGCTAATTTCTTGTTAAATTACTTCATTCCGTCTCAGATTAGAATTTTGGGCAGTGGTTCTGTAGCTTTCGATGTAATTTTTTTATTTTTGTCTACTTTCTAACCGACATTGTCAAAAAACAGGATATTATTTTCTGATAAACTTCTGATATTGTTTTATTATAGGTAGGTTCTATAAATAGATATTCTTACAAATATTTAAAGTAATTACTCATAATATCAAAAATATATTACCAAACTTTCAGCACCTCTCATAAATTACAACCAAACAGAAAACACTCACCTCCAATGTTTTTTTAGAAAATATGTTTATTAAATTGTGAGATACCAAAAATATGTAGCAAAGTGTAGCGATATAAAGTTTGAAGATGTTTAACGGAGAAAGTATCTTGGGAATATATTAAGTTCGCAACAACTTCAAGATAGGTGCTCCACGATAAGAAGCAAATAATATTGAAAAACGTGTAACTTTCCGTATCTGTATTACGAGATCAGTTTTCAAAATGAAATATTTTGATATTTGCTGCTTTATTTTTGTCGGTTATGCGACGGTAAAATTTTGCAATGTTGCTGATGTTTTTTTACATCTATTAGGAAAATAAAACAAGGAAGGCGATATAGCTGATGGAAAACTACATTTTCTTTAATGAGAGTAAAGTGGCAAAACAATTAATAATGATATTTTCAATGATTACAATGCTACTTCAATAATATAACAGGCTGTTATACAAGTTATGAACAAATGACGAATACTATATAAAATTCACACAAGATTTATTGAATTGTGCACTGTATTGATGTTAAGATAATAATCATAGGAGGGCAGGGATATGAAATGTCATACTAAAACTTCATTAGTAAAATTTTATGTATTACAGTAAAAACATTTTGGAGAAAGGTGACCGAGTATTTTTTTTCCAATTATAAACATTTATATTTCTAACCCGGCTTATCATTCAGTGTTATTGTCACGCCATGCATAGCAGCGTCGCTGTCACTGTGCGCACAATGCAATTAATAGGCGCCTTTGACTGATGTAATACTACTAACCACTGTTTTTTTTAAAGAGTTTTTGATGAAAATGGTAACAGAAAAAAAAACACTAACATACCATTTCACGCATAACCATTTCCTCAAAGGCATAATAAACATGTATCGTCTTATTTTAGAGCATATGTCATGCCCTCAAATAAGACGATATGTGTAATTGATCAATTGATAAACAAAAATGCAGCTTGAATCGGAAATAATCCAATTATAAACACCGTTTCCACGTCTTTTCTACAATAACCCAGCTAATCATTCAGTGTTCCTGAGCAACAGTGCTACTGTCACGCAATGCAAAGCAGCGTCGCTATTACTGTTCGAACCATACAATTAAAGGGCGCCTTCAACTAATGTAATACAGCTTAGCGAGACTTAGCGCTGTTTTTTAAAGAGTATTTGAGGAAAATTGTAACAGACAAACACACTAACATACCATCACAGACTACCAAGAGGTATTATGCATTATAATAACGTATTATTTATGTGCATGACATCCATCAATTAATAAATAAAAAATACAGCCTCAAACAGAAATAATCCAATCATAACTACAGTTTATATGTCTATCCTACAATAACCCAGCTAATCATTCAGTGTTTCTGAGCGACAGTGCTACTGTCACGCAATGCACAGCGTCGCTGTCACTGTGCACACCATACAATTAATCACGCCACCAGACAAAAGGAGCCTTTTACTGATGTAATACGACTTGACGCTGTTTTTTATACATTTTCTATCGATATTTTGTGGTGCAATCTGGGGGTATTGATTGTGTACACCATGGTGTAAGTTTGCCTGATGTTTTTAGTAATCAAAACGTACGTTTTAAATTTTCCGGGGTCTCTGTATAAATATGCAAAGAGATTACTTGTAACTTGCAGGAGGTTATATTTTGTGTATTGATTTACTAGAACCAAACAAACAAACAGATACTCGCTTTTGGTAAATTAATACAATGTGGAATAAATTAAAGCAACTTGCAGTTTATGTAGACTTTCTATGAAAACAGAACCTTTTGAAACTTCTTTTTTCATAACAAATTGATGGTTTTAACATTAATATAGAGAAAATATATCACAAACTAATACTTCTGAAATCAGTGTCAAAAATAAAATGTAAAACCACATGACACGTCGCTATTAGCGATACTATTAAAAAGTAGTCAACCCCACTAAACCCTTTGACACACAAGCGTAAAGTTTCCGCATATTAAAAATGACTTTTAATATTCATACAACCAGCACAGCAAGATTAAAGTCATACCTATAATTGGAACCTTCAGTCCCACCCCAATCTCAGGTAGAGAAAGCTATTATTTTTCATATCTCCATTGCAATCGCCGTATAAATAAATAAATAATATACCACCAAGGAATTATTTCGGCGATGGAACATTGGATATGCATCGATATGTTTATACCTTTCGTCTAAATATTTTGTTGTTTCTGAAGGTAGATTTTCAATCTATCCTTAGGGTCTTGCCTTGTTGGAATCTTCTTTTTTATTTTAATCAATATAATGTAGCCAGGATTTGAAAACTTAAACGACTAAAAAACCTTCCTTCATTAACGTTTCCGTCATCTACTTAATAAATAATAGCTTATAGCCAAAATTTGTTGTTGGTCAGATTTTATAATTCACCCTTTTCTCCATTCTGCCTGTTCAGCCAAATCCGAGGGGTTTACAGAAATATACCAAACATATTCAATAAATTAGAAAGGCTAACAGGAATATTAGTGATATGCATTATAAATTATGTTAGGGTGATAGTCAAAATCCTCGTTATTGCTGATAACAGGAATACTTACTGCAACCACTGATCTATTTACAAATCGTGGAAACTACATAACTTTTTATTATGATAGAAAGGAAGCAAAAATAAATAATAAGATCTGCTCTGGTTTCACACAATAATAAAAGTAAAAATTAAGGGAGGCGGCAAGAAACCTTTTTAAAACATCCCATAAAATTTTAATACCTCGCCAAAAATAACAGTTTAAGTTATGAACAACACTGAAGCTGATGATGATTGTTGAAAAAAAAGAGAAAATTCATCCCCAAAAAATACAAAAGTAGAGGCATTTAGATTTAAGCCATGTACCTTTAATCGGGCCCGCATATCCTGCCCAGGTAGACATGGCTATTATTTTTCATATCTCTGCTTCCGTGGCGCGCCGGCGATTACTTTTAATTTCAACCGTTGAAAAGCATGTTGTACATTGTAAAAACTGTTTGTGGAACATATTTTTTAATGAACGCCATCGAGTTACGGCTTTGACGTGTGTTTTAGGTCGAGTTGACACGATAGTTAAATAGGAAATTGCTACCAATTTGTTGACAGTCGTTTGTGGGAATTTAGAATGATGTCGTTAATTTTTATGGAAAGAAAAATGACTGAAATGTAATTTGAGAATATGTATTTTTATCGAATTATTTTATTTTTAAAGTATAATAATCAATGTTTCATAGGTGATGAATTCGAATTATTTGAAAGCAAGTCGTTCTACTGTTAACTCACTTTTTGTTAGGAAAATTAGCAGTTTTGTTTAATAAAATGTAATGTTGCTTGCCACCATACTTACAAAGGTGGAAAAATACACCTTACGTTCGTGTTATTTTCATGAAGACATCTGGAATTACAGACTAACAAACATAGGTTATGAACACTTATGGGTACTTTAAAGATTTGTCTTAGATATTGGTAATAAATAAATATCAAATCTTTACTTTATCAAAATTACGATTCTTAAGATATGAAAACTTCAATAAATTATTATTTATATCTACAAGTGCCAAAATAATTTTAAAATTAGCCTTATTTTATCAGTACTAACAGCTCCTGAGAAATTATCCATCTAAAATGACAAAATTAGAACAAAATAATTATTGTAACACGTTTAACTAGAAACAAGAATACAGGATTATAACGTTTAAGAACAAGAAAACAGGCAACAAATTCAATTCCTTAGTAGTCGTCTTAATAAATGATTTCAAACAAATACAACACATTGTACGTGATATATTTGTACCAGATATTGCTTTATACCGAGTTCTGAATAGCTCAAGTGCTCCAAGTTATTGTAAAATAATACAATGTTTCAAAGACCAAGTTTTATGTTTCTCGACTCTCTACTCCATATTACATTCGTCAGTGTCTTACAACTTTTATTGCAACGCATATGATGGATGTACAGTCCCACAATCTCGTCCCACGAATCAGGATACTATTCTTCATCTAAACTATAAAACAAAATCGCATACCGACCGCCTAAACAATTTCAAAATGGAACAAGGGTGGCCCATACTTTGTATAAAAATGCCGAGACGTCAACCGTTTACAAATAACTCCCTTCCTTCAGAGGGGTAATTTTTGTTTTCCCCTTTACCGAAAGTTATGACACAAATATGAAAACATTAAATTTGAATCGCGGCCAAATATGTTAAGTTCTTGAGGTTATGCAGGACACGAGTGGTCTGCGAATACTAATCGCTGGGCGCGCCGTAGAACCCTGCATCCGATTTGCTACGCCGTAGACACGTGCTACGAGCCAGGCTTGCTGGCTACGAGCGTACTAAGTTTCATAATAATATCTGCCCTTGAATAATATTGGAGTGGGTGCGTTTTATTGAAATATTTCAAGTTAAATATTATATTTAAAATTAATATATTTTTTAAATATTTTATTGGTATGTTTACAAAAAAAGTTTTTAAATTTTCACAAATATCTTAAGGCGTACAAAATAGCTGATTAAGATTTTAATGTATTTTATGAGTAAAATTTTATGTATTTTCTTAGGAATGAATATTTGATGCATGTCTTTGCTAATAAATTGTAAGGCTTCGATATTACTAAGTGCATTTATCAGCGTTCATTTATTACGATCAATCGATGCTAATTAGTAGGTGAGCGTTCGACACCAAGTTCCATAAGAATATTTCAGAGCCGCCGCGGTGATAAATCAAACTCGAAACCGTAATGAAAGCGAACGGATCGCGTCGCGAAGAGAGAAGGGAGGAAAAAATATCACGGAAAAAATCAGGTGCGTCCCCCGGTCGGAGAGAAAAACAGTCGGTCGGGCGTCGGGGGTGGTGGGCGGGGGCGGGGGTGGGGGTGGTCGGTCGATGCGGGGGGCGGGCGCTGGGCGGGCGACGCGTGCGCGAACCTGCCCCCGGCACGGCCGCGCGCCGCCGGCACACTCCCAGCGGCTCCGTCGCTCGTCGCTCGTCGCCCGCGTCCGTCCGTTCCTCGTGCGCCCTCTCTCGCGCCGACGCCGGCCCGCGCCGCGCGACATCTCGCGTGTTCCACCGCTCCCACGTTACATGTCCAAAGTGCTCAACTCAGTGCTTCCCATCCACAACGCGACAGTGCTCCCGCAGCCTTTTTTCGAGACGGAACCGACCTGCACAACGTTCAGGGTTAGTACCGACATCCGTGCTGAAGTGACCGGTTTCAGTGTTCCATTGTAAAAGTTTATTTCGGGAACAAAGTTTGGTAAAGTTGAAGAGTGCGCGCCGCGTCGGATGCACATTGCCCCAGCCGCAAGTGGTTCCTATCGGCTGGGCGGCGCCGTCGTGTCGCTCCCTCCTCTCGACCCTCACTAAAAACAACAAACAGATCAATCGACCTGTTATATTCATCCCGACACTCATAATACAAATCTTCGTCTGGCTATTTTGTTTGGCGCAAACGGATCTAAACGAGTCACAACAACCACGATATTTTGTTTTTATGCCTAAATATTGCGATAAGATAAGGAGTTGCTACACTAATAGCTAGAAATAAAATTGTGGAATCGCATGTAACGGTGATATTAGCTGTGAACGGTTCAAGTTTACCCACTTTTTTCTTAAATTAGTTGGTGGGCAATTTTGTAGAGAACTTAAATTCATAGATCTATTTGTATTGTTTTGTTATGGCGCGTAGGAAATTAGCGTGCTGTCAGAATAAATATTAAAAGTTTATTAATGCTCGGAAATTAAAACAGAAATGGCCTAAAAATAAACGTGGCACGCATTTGGCTCACGAAACAAAATAAGCGCGGTATTGCATCCATCTGTTCAAGTTTTAGAGTTCGCAAACTTCTCAGATTTATCTGGCGGGCTATATTTTGGCCGGAATATTTTTTATGACTCACTTTTCTAGTTGAAAATAATGTGTTTTGTAGTTTGTAAAATAACTGTTCAGTTGAAATAACGATAAAAAATTTAAAAATAATAAATTTAAAATGGTATTTTCACCTTATTACGCGAAATATGTAATGAAAATATATTAATTTTACCCAAAATAATAATTAAAATGTTTGGCAATTCCATTAAAATTCTCTACGGTTAACTCTTTTATCTACGACAAGCATTCTGCAGCATTCCAATAAAATTATAATCCTCATATATTAAAATAACGTTACAACAATCACTGATTTCGATATTAATAATAAAATTTAAATGTAAGTAATTGAGACGCATATTTTCATGAATAATTTTATATAAAATTTGACAAGTGTTTGAAATTCAGCAGCTGCATTTGTGACACCTGTGGACTTTGAGTGCGTGGGTTCTAGCCAGCCTTGTTGACTGACTGTCGCTTATAAAATGTTAGCCACGTCGTGATTTTGTCGCTTTTGACTCGTTTACGTCCCCATTCATCCGTTATTAACTCTGTAGACGAGCCACGCTCCCAAAAGTAAATTTCAACCTGATAAAATATTTCAACCCAATAAAATATATAATTTTTATGTTCAAGAGCATAAAAAAATATTATGTATAATTTCAATCTTATAAATTTATATTCAAAGATATATTTTTTTATATAAATTATTATTGTGAAGTAAAATTTTATTTTAGACATTACCAATTAATTAATTTCAGTTAGTGTTTGTAATAACGGAAAATCCTATTAAATTTTTGGTATCGAAGTGATAGGCTGACAGTTGATTAGTTTCATAATGAAATTCCTACCCTTCTAATTATTAATTTAGGCATAATTTGTCTTGAATTCAAGTGGTATGTTAATTAATTTATCGCGTTAATATCGAATTTACAGATATTTATGGAAATGGAATCGTAACAAAAAATATGATTTTCAACCCCATAAACAGAAAACGGATCATATTTTTTTGCACTAGTTTTATTTTGAACTTAACTTACTAGTGTAACATAGCAAGGTTTTCCTAACACTACAAAGGTGTGAGTAGGAAATTGATGCGTAGTACATCTTGATAGGCAAGCAGTTAGGAAGTTGAAAATGGAGAAAACCTTTCAGTTTCATCCTACTTACAAACGGCCAAATGGCGGACAGCAACATTTATAAAGACATTATATTTTGTTTTGATAACAAATATATAGTGTATTGTTACAAAATGAATATGGATAGTATCGAATTTTCTATCTTTTTTTTTGTGGCACTCGACCACTACCGCAAATGTTGACTGATAATTTGTATTGGCATGAAAGCCATACAAAAAATACTAGTAGGTAAAGTTCCCAAATAAAACAGTAATTTTCTGTAAAGTTCTTGTTTTAATTAGGGAGATACTTAAGTTTGTAATTTTTTTAAGGTGTGCTGAGGAAATAATTTATATGAAGTGAGGAATAATTCCTCACTTCATATAAATTATTTCCTCAGCACACCTTAAAAAAATTACACCACTCCATTACACAAAATAGATACAAATTACATTGTTTACCGCAATTCCGTCATTAATGATTTCCCAGTAATAGCGCGTTATTACACGCCCTTAAAATTCGGTATAATTACTCTTCACCAGCACTTTAAGATCTCAAGTTCACCCAAATTGTATCTGATTTAAACGAATACATTTTACCTTTATCTCTCCATAAAGATAAATACACTGCAAGTTACTTTGGAGCCGTTTGAAGCCACTTATAGCAGTTATGTATGGGTTAAAAGGATGTAATAGTGCACACATAATTACGGGTTGCTAGCCCATCGTCTGCAAGCACCACATTAACCCTTTACCCTCAATTAACTCTTATAATGTTTGGGAAGATGAGCAGATTGTCCTTCGTTATGTTTTCTTAGAGAAAAAAACTGCGAAGATGCTATACATTTTTCTGTTGCTACGAGGATGTGTAGCTATACATTCCCTCCGATGGCGCCCGGAGGGGTGTGCAGTCGCACAAACAGCGCCGTAGACGGTATTTCGTCCCATGTGTTGGGGGGCGAGCCTATTGTCGTCTGTCGAGCGCAAATTTCAACCCTAGATTTTATTTAAGGGTTGTTTTGAAGGTTATTAAGTCTCGACGAAATATTTTAACGATTGCCAAGCATGTTTTTTAGCATTTGTTATGGAAAGTTAACATTTTACTTCACTTACATTGTTTCCTCCGAAACAAACTTTTTTCAATATGAAATAAACTCTTAGTTATAAGTATCATCTACGCAGATTGTATTGTAAAGCTCAGCATATTCATTTTATGAGAAAAACAAAGCAATGATAATGCATACGGCCAAATGACGTCATATATTTCTATAACCGTCTGTAATGAGTAATACGCGACCATCTGCATATTTGTATGTCCATTGCTGGCCTTGTAGAGTAGATATAACTCCGTCATTCGAGTGCTACTATAAAAACAATTTATGTAGATGATACAATAACATTTCCTCGCATTATTATGTCAGCTAATTTACGTTTTGCGTGATGCCCCATGAAAAAAAATGTATTGTGATACGAACCTTATATTTCATTCTTGCGTTTCACTATGAAAATCTGATGTTAGATTGTAACAGTGAAATGTGGGTACTTAGTAAGTAATTGTTTAGGTAAATTGATTTTTTTGTTTGAACTACGGTTTTAGTTCGAGGCCGGAGCGAAGACCAAACAATGTTACACCCATTTTTAACCTACTTACGAAAATATTTAATAAAACCTACAACATTCAGCCAATATGAAAATAGAGAAAATGTAACACATTAAAATTCACGTTGTAGTAGTTAATAAAGTTTACTAAGTTAGTTACTTATTAGGAACATAATAATAATAAGTAACAACAATAAAACTTCAAAACTTGAAACACGAAGCCATCAACAGTTTTTCCTATGAAGGTTCAATCAAGTTTTCTGGGAAAACGTCTATCACGCACAGGTGTCATACATTGATAGGTTTAATTTTCAAAGAAAACACACCCACATGTTAAAGTTTGCTTATAATCAAAGAACCGGAAATAAATAAAAGTTACTATAGTACATTACTGATGCGGCCAGCAATTAGACCGAGGCGAAGCTGAGGCACACTGATGTGAGTCCATCAATGCCTGGTTGCGACCAAGGCTTGTATAGTACTTTTCTCAAACAATGCGCGGAAATTCAAACTAAGTACAGACGCCAGAAACTGTCAAAGTTTCCCAATCAACTTTAAACCTTATACTTTAGCGATAAAGTTGAAATCTATTTAAGAAATTTGACAGATTGTAGGAGCTTGTGGTGCTGGCGTCTGTACATTAACTATAAATTCCAGAATTAATGACGAACACCGAAAATTTTTGCACGCGCCAATATGTTCATTTTTTTCTTCTTTACTTTAATCAGCTCAATTTGCTAAGCCAGTTCGAAATTTAAATAAAATCTGTGATAAGTTACGTCCTTGGTTGCCATGAGTCGAATTAAAAAGTTCGTTCCATTTTTAAATAACACGACAGATATGAGTTTTCACAGTAATTTATTTGGCCGCTAAACACGACAGCTAAGGATTTTCATAGTAACATTGCCGGCTGCCTACTCGCTTGTTGACCAGTACAGCAATTTAGATTTATCTTGAAGAAGGTTGTCAAAATAATGTTCGAATTTCCAAACATGTTTGAGAAAAATATTATTTTCTTTTACAAATATGTACAAAATAGTAAAAAGGGCATTCCCGAAAAAAAAAAATTTTGCCACTGCGTGGTAGCTCTTGGACTTCATCTCACCTGATGGTAAGTGATGATCTGGCTGAAAGTAGAAGCGAGCTTCACCCGGAATCCTCAACCACAGAGGACTGGCTGTCTCACCTCTAACTGCTGAAACACAACAATGCTGTTAACATTGTTGTTAGGGTGATAGACTTAGATAAGATGGTGATAACTAGCCAGGCAGACTTAGAAGAAGCTTTACCGGCAACCAAATCAGCAGAAAATGTTGCCCCCGCCGGGCATCGAAGCCGGGACCTCTGGGTCTGAGACAGGCGGATTACCACTAGACCACAGAGACGGTTTTTGGTAAAGAAAAAGAAAATAAAGTTTCGAACTCGTCGTGTGTTTTTGTCAAACCTTACTTCTGAAAGTCATCACTTAACGAAAATTAGGATTAAAGTTGCAATTTTTCCTTACAGTTACTTTTTTAATCCAGTTAGTCGATACATCCCAAATAATAAAAAACAAAGTGGAAGAATGGGAGAAAAAAGAAACTAAATAAAATAATAAATTCCTTCTACAATATTTCTCCTGCCACTACAATACTTAGTCGAAGTGCCAAGTAAAATATAAACAAGCAATCTTTGCGTGCTAGTGTAATGGTTTCAAAACAGACGATTAAACACTTTTTATTGCAATGATAGATCAATTTTAAACCTGACCTTATTTTATACGATGACTGATTACTGTTCTGACGTCACTAGGTACTCAAAATTTAAATATAATATAGAGGAGCAACTGTGACGAAAATAAACAGCTTGATCGAGAGATGATTTCCAATACCGGACGCCATTAATGCATTTGCTTTTTAGGTCTATAATTATCTGTGCCAATTTATAAGAGAATACATACTTAGAGCATGAATTTATTTAATTTTTACGCAGACTGCAAGTGTCGATTGACAAAGATTTCGGCTAGAAATGTAGCAAGTAGCAATCGGCTAGTTTTGCAAATAGATTTTTTGATCTGAAAAAGAAACTAATAACACACTAATACACACAAACACACCCTCACACACACACTAACTAATACACAGAAACATTCAAATATAATTTATTACTACCAAGTTCACATAAAATTGCGTGCAACAATGCATGTAGGCTCACATAACAACAAATTGCATAAATTTCCTTAAAACGATAACAACAATATCAACATTCTTGCGCGCCATTTTCGCAGCTCTCTATAGGTATAAAGCCATAGACACACATCAAGAAACTTCAATAAACGTTAACAGCAATATGGTGTACCTTGTCTTTGGCAGAAACAAACATGTCTAATGATCGAAGAGATCATGATAGATGAAACTTGGATGTCTACGCACAGCTAACCCACTAAGATTTGTTTGTTTTGTATTATATATCATATATGTTTTGGCATTGATTTCCTTCGTTCTTGTTGCTATGGGGAGGTAGTTTTGGATTCTGTAATCGATGTATGGTTTTATTTAAGTAAAATGTAGGAAAAGGTTAAACTGAAAGAAAAACTTCAGAACTTTGTGACAAACCGCAACAAATGAATGACATTCGTATTTTCATAAGAGAAGACAAAGTAAGAAATCTACTGAAAAATCGACCAAGTGCGGGTCAAATCAAGCACAATGAAGGGTTCCATAGTTGGGATGGATTTATCCTAAGAACAAACTTAACATTGTAGTTGAAAAACATTTTCTCCCATACGCAACTGCAAGTGTAAGTTTGTACGCACAAGATTGGGAGATTTACCATGTTATTTAAAGATCACAGACTATTTTAGGTTTTCCTGTAACAACTATTTTACATATTTTATTAAAAACTTTTTAGTCTCAGTAGTGTCGGAGATTAGGGGTCATCACCTAGCCTTTTCCCAACTATGTTGGGGTCGGCTTCCAGTCTTACCGGATGTAGCTGAATACCAGTATTTTACATGGAGCGACTGCCTATCTGACCTCCACAATCTAGTTACTAGGTAACACGATACCCCTTGGTAAGACTCAATTTGGTAAATTTTCATAAATAATTTTAACACGATTTGTTTTAAAATTATAAAAACAAATATACTCGAGACACTCACAGTAAGCCCTTTCATTTGATATGTCACGGTAAAGTAAGCAACACATTTTTTTAATTTTTGCATTTGTTTCCCATAAGTGACCCACTCTCATATTCAAAATTCATTTATTTACGTAACACAGTACAGTCCGTGTCACAGGAATTGATATCTATGCCAAATTTTAACATAATCGGTCCATTAGATTCGGAGCAAATTGGCTATGACAAACGGGTAGATAGACAGACATAGGTTAACACACGAGTGATCCTATAAGAGTTCGGTTTTTTCATTCACTTATACGGAACCCTAAAAAAACTTCTACCACCCACTATACTTAAATAAAAACATCACTACCTGTAACCAAAGTTCAACGTTCCCTGAAATTACCTTTCAATCTTGAAACGTAAGCCAAAAATATCGAAGTGAACAAAAAATAATCGATCACTTTATTATAAACTGCCAGCTACCATACTTTTGATGTTAACGGTCAAAGCAGTTAACACATTTATGAATTAGAAACGTTAATAGTTTTCATACTGTTTACGAAAACCGAAGATCAAAAAGAGGGGAAAAAATTGAGATATTAATGTTTCTGTTAGTTATTGGAAACTCTCTAGTTCTTAATTTATTTTTGGATACATCAAAGAATGTACTAAGTGGATCGTAATTATCGTATGCTGATCAAAATATCAATATTAGAATCTTTTTTAAACAAAATTCGTTGAAATTAGTCCAAAAATGAAAAATGTAATGTTGTGGATGTCATTCAAGTATCTTGAAAAAATGTCTTGTTCCTTCTAAACAGGTGTAACTTCAAAAAACTTAAAGTGAAGCCATTAAAAATTCTTAAAATGTGTTCCACCAAATTTTGCTTCAAACTTCACCTGCTAACTTTTTAGCGTAGGTAGTTGGCTTCCATTGTACACAAATCCTTCGAATTTTCTAGGTCGTTTCGTAGAAAACAACGCCGTAACAAGGTTGTATGCCATCTATTTTGATGGTTTGCAACGCTTTTACAAGTTCTTTACGAGCAAATTGACGCAGGGAAAAGTTTGACGTGAACTGCGTAAAAATAGCCTCACTAAGTTATTTCCTGTTCGTCATAGACAGTCCTTCTAGGAAAGGAAAATACACAAACATTTTATAACTTAAACCGGGGCAGCTACGCGATTATTTTGCACACTAAAAGAATGCTCTTTTTTTAAAAATCACAATCTCTATCTTCTAAAGCAAATTTCTAAAAGTCGTTTAGACTAATCCACATTATGACTTTTCCGCCTGTCTGTTTCAATTTAGACGTACTTAAAAGATTGAGAAAACAGACTGAAACTAAACTTACCTACTTTTTCAAATATGAATTATTAATTTTAATGATTGTATCATACATTTTCGACATGATTCTATTCATATTAATTCCATGCCTCGGAAAGCACGTTAAGCCGTTGGTCCTGCGCCTGATCTCTCTCCGGTCGTGTCGGATTGCCGTCTCATCGGACTATGAGAGTGAGGGAAGAGAGAGTGCGCATACACTTGTGACAATTAATATCTCCTACGCCGAAGGTAAGTCTCCGTTGAGAGTGGCCGCCATGGCCGAAATACGGTATGGATTCATATTAAAGCAAAGATATCAGAAATTCTGCCTCACTTATTGCATCCACATTCAACCCTCTATAAAATTACGTCAATTTACTATGTACCTACCTACTGAAGACCAAAAGACACGCTTCGTTTTCCTGGAACTGAATAATATAACGTAATACGATCAATCAATAAAATTGAACATTGAATATTCCTGTTCAAAGATCAGAACCTAACATGCAAGACCAACAAGTCGTTTAACTAAATAGCGTATATTTACCTTGTAATTGACCGCAGTTGAATATAAAACAACACTGCCTTCAGCTGTTTGACTGAATAATAGTAGTTGCTCTTGTTGTAATTACTTAGTAGTTTGTTTTGAACCTTATTATTACAGCGCAGCCACCACTTCCCGTGGGAAGCCAGGCCTCCCACTTATTAATTCATAAGTTCCCATGCTCGTAGTTAAAGCCTCGATAATCTTCGAATTTTTCGATATAATTGCAATATTCATTTCTACAGATAATGCGACTGAGTAGCCGTATTGAAATGGGCCAGTTTTAATATTTTCCGCTTGATTAATATTTCAACATAATTCTTGAAATTTTGGAAACTCATTTTCGCAATCATTTTCTGTGTAATGAACACTTTATTATTCAAGCATTATTAATGCTATCATTATAAATAAACGAAAATTAAAACAAGGAAGATTTTTGGGTTTTAATTAAAGTTTAAAACAGTAGACCAATAAGGGTCTTTACAGAGTTCTTTTATGAGTGACTTAATGAAAATATATTCACACCAACCAGCGAAATAATTAAACTACGAAGCTAACACAACTTATTTAAAACATTTAAAATATACATACCTGCAAGTAATCGCTTTAACTTATTTTAACTCGAATTGAAGTGAAACACAAACACCTCTCTTGGCTCGATTCAAACTTTCATACTTATGTAGTTTCAATACCCGTAGTTGTAAAACTTTCTCTATGATGGTAGCACATTAATTACTAACCGTTGGCGGGGGTAAAGCCCAATAGGACGGTGTATTAAGTTTAACCATGTAGATTTACGATCAAACCCTTTCATTAAACAGGTATTAAGGCGACAGATAAGCCTGTACATTACGCACTTGTTCATACTATTTGGGAGTTTGCATGAAAGGTTTATAGCCACCAATGAAACTGGCCGACCCGACTCACTCAATACAACTATCCACCCTAATACATAAACGTTGCGGTTTAATTTATGTACGTACGAACTTTCGTTGAATACCTATTGGGGTTTCAATTCTGAGGAATCGGAATTGTACATAGAAATTGAAATCCGAATAGTACATTCGTAAAATCAAAATTGTAACTATCTCGTCTCGCTGGATACAGTTTGGAATGTAATTCAACTTTATCGTTCGCTAACTCTGAACTTGAATGTTCATTATTGCTAATTGGTGTAGTTCGATTTACTGAATAGGGGTAAGATTCGTTTTATTTCTTAGTGTAGCCAGTGGCAGCGCAATCGTAGAATGAATACGCTGAAAATACCGGAAAATATTTAAAATCGTGGTGAAAACCAAAATATAGTACACGCAGCGGTTTTCGCAATTAACGCAAACATTGAGACAACAGATAAACAGAATGGCCAATCAGAGTCAAATAGATATTAATAGAACGGTTCATATATAAAATAGGTAGTATGTACTCGATAATACCATTGCTTTTAGCTTGTCTTCAATTTCTGCGACATAAATGTATGGTTGACAATAAATGTTCATGTTTATAGTAATGAAACCTAAATTCATGCACTTTTATTGCATTTAAACGGTGCATTATAAACTGAACAGATTTTAACGAGTTGTGAAGTTTAAGCGAAGCGTATATAAATATTGCCTAACAATTAGTGAGTTTTACTGTTTATTTTAAAAACGAATGCAACTTTCAATTTAACTTTTACGGTGAAAATTGTTGGATTAAAGCGTTAATTTAGCGGAGGTGTACGTTAGTTGCCCGCCCCTTGTTTCGTTTTGCACTTACAAAGAGCAATCGATTTTAAAGCTCGCTGGATTGAAAATTATATGAGGAGCCTTAGAGAGCGGGCGGGTGCGGGTAGCTGTGTTCGTGAGCCGCCAATGCGCTTGTCTTTCGGTTCAGTGGGCTTTCTTTAAATTGGCGACGGCTCCGCCGCTGGCCGCTCCGCTTATTGCATCCCCCGCCCGCAGCGTCGCGACGTCCACGATATTGCCTCCATTCGACCTTTAAGCAAATAGAATTTCCCAGTCTGTAAATAGGATAGCGTTGTAGGTAAATCTTCGGCGTGTCCTCGCGTCGTTTACGGGTAAAAGGTAGAAATTCAATTTTTATCGACGTACTCGATTACGATCGCCCCGAGGAGCAAGTACTCAACGGAGCGCCGGCTGCGCTCGTTCGTCTTCTCTTTAGCCCAAATTTGTGCGTGATGAAGGACAATCCTTCAACGCTTGTCGGGATATTGTCTCATTTTGGCGGGTTCCAGGCGTTCTATTCATATTCATGTTCAGGGTAGGCGAGGCCAACGAAATGCCATACAATGTCGTTTTTATACTGACGAGTGAACGCCAAGAAAGTTGCGTGCCATGAGGATTTTCATCATGGGACCTATCAAATAATAACGAGGTCGTCCTTCTCCTACGGTGCGCCCGATATCGTGAATCGATCTGTTCGGTAACAATCGTGGACGATCTTTTGTACTTTATGATAATACATGTCATTGTTATTTAGTCAATCGTTTTTGTATTCACTCATGTTACATAAAATGTTACGTGTTGTACGATGAAATAAATATATTGATCGATAATGTCGTGAGTTATAATAGTTGGGTGGTGGAGAGGGTTAATATCAGTGTATCGGCGAAATGGTTGTGTTAATAGTTGGTTGGACTCGCATCTGCAGCGAAGCCGGTCGCCGGCTTAAGCCTATTGTCGCGCTCACGAGGAGCCATCACGAATTCTGCCCACGATCTGCTCTAAGGTTTATTGTAATTTACAAAACTGACGGAGGTTTTGTTGCTATCATTTCGTTGAACGTTTGTTTTGTTACCCCAGCTTTCCGAGACATGGCCAGGTTTAGGATTACGTTTCTTGAACACACTTAAATTTTATTACAACTACTTAAAAGCTAGCACAGAAATATTTTGTCTGAACAGCACTTTTCATGGTCCAATTAAATGGAAGCCCCTTGTATAATTACAGGGGTAAAAGAACAACAAAAATAAAACAGAATTTGCAAAATTCTAATAAATTATATACGAAAACCTTTTGTAACCTGCGGTAAACAAATTCATCAGCTCTCCTACCCTTTGGTCTCAAATTATTTTCACGTACACATTATATATTTTACAGAGGGCGGAAGGCTACTAATGGCATAAATTGAAGAGCGAGCGCTAGAAGCAACCACAGGATTTTGCGTATTTGAAATTCAGTTACTCGTTGTGCACAGCGTGGCTACGCTTCGAAGCGATCGCTGTAGACCCCACGTTATATTTTCTATAGAACGAAGGAGATGGATCGCTTTAAAACTCGCTAGTGGAAACCAGAATTTGAAATTTGCATCCCAACGTATCAGGAGTAGTGAAACGTTGTAAGTGGTGTGCTTCGGAACGTGCTTGCGAAATTTTCACGGTGTGGTCGGAAATTCGAAGTGCAGTTTGGAGGTGTAATTACTCTATTTTTGGACAGATTGATTAGTTGTTTAGCTATAAGTGGTTTGAGCAGATTGATCGGTTTTTCAACGGGCAATCGGATGAATCTTCATAAGTAATTTTGATGACTGATTTAGATGAAGTTGACTTACTATAAACACTGATTACTGCTTTCAGGATTATTACGTATTTGAACTAATACTAAAACTTTCACCTCATTATCATAATCGCTACATTGAACTGAATTCGCGACTCACAAATAACATCAAAGAGCAAACCCAGCTACCTGACAATATTGAGTCGACAAAACTACAGTAACATAGACGGCGATCCCATTACAAATGCATCGGGTTGTCTTGTCAGCTGACAGGACGCGGCGGGGCAAGACGATGCTCAGTATAGCGTCATATCAATCACCATTGCTGAACACCAGCCCGATCCCTTGGCACTTGGCCTACATTCCAAATTACACAAATTTACGTAGTGGGCCTAACCGCCGCCGTTAGCCCGCCGCGCGGATTAAGTCTGGAGCGCAGCTTACATCGGGTACCGCTCCCAATACCACGCTCAACCGATGCCCAATCTTATCTATACACCACACTAACTTTATAGTTATACAGCCAAACAACTTCCACAAATAAGCCCTTAATACACAAGTTAATAAGTAGAAAAGTTTGAATAAACTCTTAACTCGTCAATGTTGAGAGCCATCAGCGACTGTCTACTTTGGTGAAAGTTAACGTTAAGTAGGATTTGCGTTAACTTAGGTGTCCTCGAAAGGATTAAAGTAATAGCGACGACATATTTAACAGATTGTAAGTTCGATTTTATCTTCGATACATTGATAGATTAGATCGCGGTTCTGAATGAATATTTGAGCAGCAATTTGAGATCTGTTTCGCTGGAGCGATTCGTAATTTATAGTGTTTCGGGATGTGGGCGTACAATCTTTGTATTTGTTATGAATCGTTTTTGCCGGTTCTCGGCATATTGCTGGTTGTTATAGTAAACACGCGTAATACCCTTTCATTTATAACTCCCGCTGTGGTTCTTGATATAGGCTCGCCCTTAATTCCGACTTAATTAGTGTCACGCAAGTTCCATAATCCAAGGCTTGAGCAGCGTACGACCGTTCTTAAAATGGAGATTAGTGCGGCAAATATCTCGAACTACGCTATCCGTTCATAAAGCCACTACTCCACTACACCGCTTTCGGTATAAATATTCAGTTGGGGAGCAGTACCTTAGGGTGATTTATCTGAGAAAAATATTTGTGTACATTCTTACATTTTTATACATGTATATATGCGGAATTGAAAAACGAGTCTTTGTTCAGCGACAGAAACAACATTATAATATTTTAATGTACAGGATAAACTAAAACTTAAGTAACTCCTAACTTCGTAATTCTGTGAAGATTTTAAAGTATGTAAGTATATTTTGTGTTCAGTGTCGCAACATGTCGGCACGAAGAGTCAACTGCGACGAGGAATTCTAAAAGAACTGAACATAAACATAGTATTTTGTGTACGGAAGTCCTTCCGCGGTCGCGTACAACGGATGTGCAGGAAAACGCTTGCATACTGAGTAGGCGTGCCTAAAAGACACTGCGGACTTTAGTTTACCTACAGCGGATTACACGAAACTTAAACATGCCACCTAAATCTGCGACAAACCGTTAGAACCGTAGCATTTAGCTCACTGGCTTTACGGGCCCGAGCCTCTAACTACGTGAAATTAAAGCCCAATTCTAAACAGCACCACTCCACTTTATACTACAGATTAATTCAATTCAGTCGCTCTATTTTCACGGGCTTAGAAAAAATATAGCTTGGTTACTGGGATTAACTTTTGACACTTCTTTACGAAAAGCTCACCTCGTTTTAGTTAATCTTATTAAAATTTTAATCATAAACATCGGACGTCAGAGTATTATTTCTAGATTGTCCCCCGACATGTCTGTCGACAAATTAGTCACGGATTTGTTAGTGTCGATCGACGGGTGATTTTATTTTTAACGAGACATCAAACATTATCGAGGGCCCCGCGAGGAGTTACTCAAGCGCCTGTTTACAAATAAGAAACGGCGAGAAGACGAGTGCGTAATAAATTTTATAACACGGCATCGATTCGGATTCGAACGTAATAATAATATATCGGCTGGAAATATTGGAATGTGTCGGTGCGCTCGGCGCACATCTTAAAATAGACCCTCATCAAAGACAAGCAGGTTTGCAGCTGTAAATCCATTTCAGTGTGGCTTGTCCGCATTATAAATTGGGGCGTACATATGTATGCGCAACTTTGTTTGTGTGACGTTTACCTAAACAGAGCGGCGTGTCCTGCGACCTCGCGTTTCCATCTCATGTCGCACCACATTCGTTTGCGTTTTCTATTAGCGTGTCCCGGACACTATTAGGGCAGCTAGATGGATGTTGTAATTTGATTTTGTACACATTCGCCGAATTAGAGGAAAACTACTGCTACACACAAAGACGCGCGCTACCATGTTTTAGCATTAGGATTTGCAATTCCCATTTAGTAGAAACAGTAAATGCAGAATTTATTCCAAGTTAGCGAATTTTATAAAATGTAAACTGAATATTTTGAAGAAGTACAATGTCAAAAAAAGTCGTAATCATTATCAACAATGTGATTCCGTTGACAAACTACTTGTGTATGATAATTTGAGTCATATTGCATTTGATGAAACGCGGTATAAGAGCCGAGGTTCGCTGAGCACTCTAGACGACCGCAGTGCATAGATTTGCATTTTACGGTTTTGATACGTTGAGCGAATATTCAGTGCGGTGTCGGCGTAGGTATCTTTTCAATTCGACTCGGCGGGCGCCGAGTGGCCGCTCGAGGGCGCTCGAGTAGTGGCGCGTGCTCGAGTGCCGCGCTCGATGCGCCTGCGCAACGCTCGCCCTCGCACCCCCTCACCCGCCTCACACTCACCCGACGCCAAACTCCCCATTCTTCGAAGGTTATTACAATTAACAACAACGCTGAGCTAAGCCTCAATTTGGCACAAGTTACTGCAGTCGTTAGACACTACGTAAGTGTGTTTTTTTAAACGAATTCTCTGATTAGACGTTCTACATGGTAAAAGTAATGAAACGTAGATGCAAGACCTAGGAAAATATTCAAAGATCCCAAAACATGAAGCCTTTAGGGACGTGCCGTTATTCGTGGTCGCGTGGCACGGAAGTCGGCCATATTGCGGCGTGTCAGCTGGTCGCAAGCGGAAGCGTCGTCAGCACCACGAGTACAAGACGAACATTTAGCTAGTTTTATGTCTTACCACTCATAAAACTTGGTACATTTGTCTAGTACGTTCTGTCCGCTGGTGTTCACTTAAGCTATAGAGAATTACTAAGTATTTTTATCGTTAGAGTCAAGCATAAAAACTACGAAATATGCTTTACGTTGAAAACTGTGCACTACATTATCAAAACTATTTAACTTTACAATTCGCACAACACTGCATTTAAATTGAATTTATCCTTTGCTGTCCGTTGTGAAATATTTTCTTGTTTTACTATCTACTTAGAATTGTTTTATGTTGCATTCCAAAATTCTGGACCACCGGCATGGAGAATAAATCATGCGTCAAATTCACCCATCGGTGGGAGAGGGTGAGAATCTGTCGTGTGGGGAGCGGGGACACTGTTTCCGAACCATTCATTCATTCGTCCGAGATTCATCACGTCACCGACTCATAGGCCGGCCAATTAGTGACGCCGATTCATTTTCTTTATTTCTTTCCTAGAAACGGATACCCACCGACGAAAGTTAATGTCGGATAACTTATTTCGTTTTTCCTTATGTCACAGAATATCTTTTCGCAAACAATGCAGATTTATAACAGTCAAATGTTCTGATAAGTCCTATAACTTCCATAGCTATTAAGGTAATAAAATTTTCATCTCATGTGATGTCGATTATTAAATTTCAAAGGAGATTACGATCTCGTAATCGTGAAATATAACGTTTTCTATTTCACCAAGCTCGTTTGAAAAGGACGCTTAAAATTTATCGACTCTGGTCCTCCCTTGCTATAAAACTGCAAAAGTTTTCCACGAAACGCACAATTTACTACGTTTCTGGCGAGTACAAACTAGATTTAATTCAGCCACCGTACATATAAGCTATATATTACGTAGGTAATTATTTTGTGCAAAGTTTAATTCTGCATTGCGCCATTGCCGAATCCGTGTATGAATTAATAAATATCGCACGATATCGATATAAATTGAGAATTCCTTTTGCCTGACGATTAAAAATAAGTCAAGTATTTGTATGTGTTTCTAAGGAATTAATAATTTACTGTCGTCCTTTGATACCACTTTCCAGACGTCTAATTTTATATTCTATTTGTCATTCAACTGTGTGTATGTAAAGGATATAATTTAACTAATTTCCAACATGTGTGCGAGAGGAGTAGAACACTTTCGTGAGTAGCAGAGTACATACCTTTTGTATAATTAAACTGCGGGCAAACCCAGTTTAAGTTTAATCCTATAGCCTCTTGACACCGCACTCCCGCCCGGAGGGGAGCTTATTTTGTTCGTCAACACTATCGACCGATGTGTAGACGAAAGCGCTCAACCGCGCTACAAGTGTCTCTCGAAATACAACTGTTATACTTATGTAACACGGTTTGTTTTCCAATGTGCTGTTGTGGAGACGCCGTTTTCTTTTTGTAGGGATAGAGAAAAATATACGGCATATATATAGAGTTCAGTCAGTCGGCTATCATTCACAAGGATTGCATGTTTTGTAGGCAGCCTCCGTCATAGACGACAGTTGTTCCTGTAGTTTGTATTTATTTAGTCTTACGAATAGCTCCATACATTCGTTTGAGGGAGGGTTGGTGACGTCAAGTAGTTCGTCGTAAGGACATTTAAGTGATACTTACAATGTATTCGTATCACGACGTCTTCGAAGGAAAAGTGTTGTGTTACCCGAGTCATTACTTAGTCTAACATCAATTAAATTTTATGTACGCATCAAATAGGTTAAGTATTTAATCTTAACGTGGTAAACAATACAAACATGTCCCATATTGTTTGTGTTTGTTTTTCCATTAATGTATGCAGATGTTATTTATTCAATAGATGCGATACAAGTATCTTTGGAAAGTCTAAAACTTAATAAAAGAAAATGTACGAATCTTTAAAACTTTTAAGATTAAGAAAAAATCTACTGGGTTTTCTAATGTTCAGTAGTTTCTAAATACAGTTAGATTTATACTAAAACAGATATGTTCCAAATACTGTACAATAAAACGCAGACAGATAACACAAATGCGGACACATGCTGCATGTTTCAAAACGTGTAAGTACAAAGTTTTCTTGAAAGCAACTTATTTTTACCGCGACATTTATTGTTTATTTACAAACATCGTCCCCACTGAGTAAAAGTAATAATAAATACGAATGTAAAGTTCAAGTAAAAAAGAATGTCCGATTGTCCAGTCCCCCGGTGTTTTAATGAATGCTCTTGGCAACCCCGCGACGGCTTACAACATTAAGGTCCTTATTACGCATTCTCGACATTTGCTTAATGTATGAAAATTTGAAAGAACGAACCATGTTGATGGTACTCGAAACAAAATAATTGCTACGGTCGCGCGGTCCGGGATTCGGCCTCGACATTCATTATTCACTTTTTATTTCGCCCTCCCCTCGGCTTATAATTTGACTCGAAACATAAAATCAAGTTTTATTTGATTATGCGTAGCAAAAAAGAAAAATTCCAAGTATCTTGTATCCTTCACTTTTAATAGGGAGAGGAATCTTTACATTATGATTTACTTGGAAAAGTTCATTTGCGTTATCTTCAACGATACAACTCATTTTGAAACGGCCTGTTTATTACGTGTTTTTCTCGAAACAATCCATAATAATCGTACTTTTATCTTTATCTTTCGGGTAAATTGTATTTCAGTCACGCGAAATTCAAATTTTATTGAACTGCTGACGATATACAAATATTCGATTTTGAATATTCAAAATGGTAGGAGAATTTGAACAGCACATCCATCTTGTACACTTACATCACGGCTGCATACTTGAAACAAAGCAACGTCAGTCAATCTTACAATAGCCTAGGGTTGGTATAGGCATAGTTTTTGCATTTAGCAACTCCCCTTGAGTTAGTGGCAAGGCGTAGGCGTCCCGACATCTCACTCTCATCCACTCGCGGGTGCTGCTACATAAAAGAAAGTACGCACACACTACACCAGCCACCCTTACATATGTGCCGTTCTGATGTGTTCCGAATGACTTTCGATGACAAGTGCACTGAGCTAGTTCACTTTTTAGGCTCCTAAATGCTGCTATTGTTTCCAGAACTCTCGCGCGAGCATTTCTAAAGTATAACGGCGGAGCAGTCGATTTTGTGATGGCTATAACAGTTATTTGAATAGTACTGTTCAGTGTTTTATCGATAGAAACGGGAAAATGTCATAAACAATCAAACAGTATTAAAGTCTAGAGCCGCCCACTACGTAGATATATTTAACTGTATAGAATGAAGTGGTCCTTTGTTCGCGCGCCGAGGGCTGCGTACGAGTAATAGGACGTAAAAAACTGAAAGAAGCAATATCCCAGGCCTCTTCATACCTACTCCATCCGTTTTTTTCCACCATTGTGCGGATCCTCTTTAAATTTTTCATGGGCTTATCAACGCATCGATCAGGCGTTATTTATTCAGCTCACGATGTAATTCTAAGAAGTTTGTTCATTTACATGTATTCGTATTTTACTTATTTACTTGTTTGTGTTTGCTTTATCGGATATTGAATGGAAACGTACGTACATCTACTTCGCAAAATTCCATTATTATGATTGATTAAATTCCAATTTTATATGAGCTGTTTCGCTTATTCTATTCCATTTCCAGTAAATAGTTAGATTTTTATTTGCAATGCTAGCCGGTGCACGTGCAGGTGTTAATTGAATAGCAACACTGAATCATTTCAATTTCACTACAACGTTGGGTGGATGCGGCGGCGACTTGTTATTGTCGGAATTAACTAGTCTGGAGAGCGACAGACAGCAAGCATCAGTACGAGATAGAGATTAATACTGTGCAAGTGTCGGTGAAGCCGAGAAGCAATAACGTTCCGTTAATGTGTCCCATTTAGAACGTACGCGGTTAGTGTCTTGCGTCGCTTGACGTCGCATGCCACAACCGAGTACGTACTTATTTCACGTCGTGTCGCCTCCCCACCGAACTAACGAGACTGGCACCCTAAGCCCTGGAATCACCATTTGCCATCCGTGTGGTCTCTGTATTGTTACAAATGGCATAGATCTATTCGAAGGCGCCCCGTGCGGGACCTAATGAGCTGTGAAGTAGATAAGGTGCGCGACACGAGAAGACGGGATCAGCCCCTATCTATACGAAATGCTCACTGCGCCGAGCAAACGCCACCGATACATATTTAGATACAGTTATAATGTTGCCAACGAATAAGATGGACTTTGCATACGGTATATACCAGGGGTTCATGCGCAGTTCGAATTTTGTAACAGGAATTCGCACGATGGAATGCCAGTTTATACTCGAAAATCAATTTTCGTTTCCACCAAAATACTTTCACTAGAGCTTTTGCCAAAAAACGCGCAAAGTGGAGTGAACAAAAAATTGAATGAATGATAGGGAGCGGTCACATTCTATCCTGTGGGTGTAGTAATAATGAAAAATAGGTGCTTCAAAAATACGCATTTATTCAGGAAGACAAAGAACAGACAAGCGGGCCAGAGGCTGTGGGCAAACAAAAATGAAATGCAACGTCAGCGTCGGGTGGGCGGCCGACCTTTGTGCCCTCGCCTGCGCGACGATTCCCCCAAATTCTCTGTGTAAAAATTGATTAATATTGTCCCAACCGCCTCTGCCGCAATAAGTGGTATATTCACTCTTTCATGTGCACAAAACTTTTGAAAGAAAATGTTTTCAACTGGATGTTGCTGGCTGTAATACTTTTTTTTAGAAAGAACGAAAAAGGTGTGCGACGCAGAGTGGATTTAGAGCAATAAAAAATAACTATTCGAAGGAATTGTACGAGTGCTGACGTTGGATGCATTTATGCGTTTAGTTTCATGGCGCTGTCATGTTGCGCTACAAAACGGAATACGTTCAGAATAAAAACATTGTACACTGTTATATTTTACTTCCTTCGTTGTAAACGGTTGAAAAATGTATGTATGCACGTGTACGAACGTTTTAATTTTTCGACCGATAAAGTTTATGGCGTTTATTACTGAAAATATCGTTGGCGACAATTTCGGTGTGGTGCGAGAGTGTTGTTGGTCGGGAAAGTAAAAATTTGTGCGCAACGTGTTCCACGGTAGTGGCACATTATGAATTGAGTTAGAGCAACTCGTAAGCCGGCAGTCCAGCACGTCGCTAAAGGGACGGTGCCGTGCTGCCGTCGGACGTAATTGGTGTGTGTAGCTTTTTGTCGTGCTGCGGCCGTTCGGTGTTTGCCGCCCGCGGTCAAGTTAGTCTAAATTAAATTGTTGTATTTTTCACAACAAAATGACTGTGACGTAGCCGGTTACTGCCGCGTCCTAACGAGCACGACGCTAATGTTGTTTGGCGGACGATGCACGTACCTACATTTTTGAGTCGCGTTCTGTGGCTATAGTTGAATTCAAAACAAACTAATTCTGTTTTTACAAATCTTTATCATATTTTCATTGCTCGCTGCGTTTATTTTCAGTTCATTAAACGGAACAATTTGTTTTCATGAGTTTGTAATAAAGATTATTAAAAAATGTTTGCATCTGTTTCATAAAAACATTCAATTATGGAGATGTGTTTTTCTATGACAGCTGAATAATACTTATTTCAATCAAATGGAATGATGAAAATACCCGAATGGGTAATGTTACGCATAATAAACTTAGGGTTGCACGCAATTGTCAACCGTGACAATTAATACGAACAATCAAAGGTAGCGCGTACCAATTTAGAAGCCCGAGCTAAAAATTGGAAATGCGGTGAATTATAATTTTCCCAATGGAGTGAACTGCGTTGTCCATATTTAAGGTAATTGCCAACAGTTTGGGCTGACGTGCCGGCCGGCAGGCCTGACACTCACTCCCATAGGACTCCCTTTTACAATCCCATTTATAAATACCGCTTAATCAAATTTTTATTTATCGCTCCCCGAGTGTTTTGGTCGTATGAATCCGTGATTATAATATTCAAACTTCAAAACGTAATTATTGTTAATCAGTTTAATCAAAATTCCATAATGATAATTCCGTGCATTACCGGTGGATATCAATTTTATTCGATCATTTTGGCTATTGGCTTACTCATATCTGTACTTAAGTAGGTACCTACTAAAATACGTTTGTTAGATGTAGGTATATAGGTAAAACCCCATATCGCGTGTCTTAGTATTGAATATAAATCTATCAAATTTCGTATTTTACGGTCAAAAGGGTTGGATGATCAGTATGAACATTACCCGGGCATTGCGGTTATCGATCAGTTAGACTGCCCGTCGTGTACATAAATAAAAAAAGTATGATCATGATCCGTTTGCACCTTCTTTTTATAGCCTCTTCGCAGTATATCATTTATATTGAACACGGAAAAATATTCCCCTAAAATTTTATACGTTCATTGGTTTCATTGGGGTTACGGCAGTAACTATAGCAACATAATAATAATGATATAAAGGTGACTAACGGTGCTCAGGGTTTAATCAAAACATTTTTGTTGGAAACAATTTTCGAAGAATGCCCCTTAGAAATTAATATGTAGGATTATGCATAAGATCCGTATTTCAGTGCAAGTAAATGTTGTAATTATGAAATATGTTTTATTTTAACAACACAGAAGTTGAAATGGAATGGAGTCGTTTTATAAAAACGCAACAATGTCCTTGATTGTTTCATAACACTGAATTTAATAAACTATGTCAAGTAATACAGTGGTAGTAACATTTTAGTTATTTCTGTACGGATATGCTCGTAATCATAAAACGGGTGTTGGTTCTGCAATTTCAAAAGTTTATTTCTCTTATTCCGAGGGCATTGAACCATCCAATGAAGATGCTGTTTGTTTTGGCGGCTGCCGCCCAAATGTTTACCTTACGAATTCATAGTATTTTTATATACTCGAATTGAATCGATTTTCGAAGTACGACGGATATGATTTTTTTTTGGTTATGAATAGAAAAAAACAGTTTTCAATTCTGAAAAGAAGCATTTACATCGATAAGATAATAAGCTCTCATTTCAATGTTTTACCACTAAATAGGTCATGATAATTAATTTCCTTCCGTTGGTTTTAAGCAGGCTCAAAAAATCCCTTGTAGCTGAAAATATTCCAACTTGGCAGCGTTACCACAGGCTGTTCCTACGTAGCATGAAAAAAATTTAACAGTGGAAAAACGCGTTGATTCGGTGAGACAACATGACGGGGAGAAGCGTTGTCACACTTGAGATTTACAGGGAAAAGGCAGAAGGAAGGGCGCGGGGTGCGGGGAGCGCCACTTGGACACGTAGACCACCCCCGCCCCGCCGCGCCTCACCCCCTCCACGCCACTTATTCATCATTTACGTACATTTGAGTGTGATTTCGTTTGGGATCGTCCCAGAACTCCGGCCCTCTTACTCACTTACATTAGTTACATTAGACGTTACCGAATCTTGTTTTATTCAATTTCCACAGCGCTATTATCTTTCGCCACTCATAGTAATAGGGATTCCTTTCCGAGACGTAATAATATTTCTCGTTTCTAGTGCCTCAAAGGTTTAAGGGATTGTATGTATTGTTATATGATAGCAATATTATTTTCTTTAAAATTCATTGAGATAATACCTATGAGATTGTATCCTTCAGTTTCAACCCCTAACAATTTATTTGGCCATGTAAAGTACGTTTACTGTCGCACAAAATTTTGCTTATGATATTACCTGTAGGCGAAGGCTATAAACATTTTAATTCTCAAGGCTCAACTTTACCACCCGACATAATTCTATCAGGTTATATGAGTAAACTGTAACAAAACGTGGAAATTGAGTCCACATTTCCACGAGCGACCGCTGAGTTTGAAAAATGCCAGCACAACAGCTCACAGGGGGTTAATTGTTTGACTTTTGTCGTTAACTGTACCGGTCATATGATACGTAAATAGGTACCTACTGAGGCTCGGTCCCTTTCATGTTAACGCGACATCTGCTGACTTTGCCGTGGCGTCATAATTACCTATATAGTATCGAGCACAGCTTCCAGTTTCGTTACCGATAGGAAACCCGTAAAAATCTCGACGATCATTGTTAACTTGTCGCAGCGTGCATTTTTTCCTCCGTTATTACCGCACATAAATATTCAAGAAGAAAACAGGTAACTTGCCTTTGAGTTCGAGCCGTGCAACGATATTGAATTACATTTTAATGAAATCCCCCTTTAAACGTCTACGCTTTGATTGTTAAAAAATATGCATTGAATAAATAAAGTAGCTATAAAATCAGCTATCGTATTCATCGCGCTTTATGCACTGAATCTGCGTTTAATAAGTCTTCAGGCGGTACTCATAAGCAAATCTGTGAGATTCTGCAAAGGAATTATTTCCAGACTAAACTATACAAACAAATTTCAATGAACAAGTCTGAACGCGGTCCAACATTGTCGGTCTGTGGTTGCTATTATCCTACAGAGTCATTATGTATTATGCGTTCTTCAGAAATATCCCTGAGCAACCTTCGTGGGAGGATTGCATAATATATTAACAGTAATTATTTGAACATTTCGCTCATCCGCTGTGCGTTGCCTTCACTTTGTTTTCAATTGTTTTTCCGTTATGAACTAACCGAACAAATTATGCAGAATCCCGACATATACCAATGCTTCCTTTTGTGCTTACTATTCATATAAGCCGATGTCCCATATAACTACGAAAAACCGGCCAAGTGCATGTCTGACCACGCACAATGTAAGGTTCCGTAGTTGGGAGGAATTTATCCCAAGAACAAACTTAACTATGTAGTTGAAAAAAAAATCTTTCATACAGAATGTATGGGAGAACATGTTTTTACAACCGCAAATCTAAGTTGGTCGATTATTACTCGTTAACTTGTAAAGCCTACTCAGCTGTGATAGTTTTCCTTTCGTTATATAAGCTACTGCCGTGATTTTTTTCCACATAATATCTAAAACCAACCATTTAGCTGGCAAGGGGGGGGACACTTGACTCTAACAACAATTTGCACTTTAAAGCTTAATATTTCGCAAACGGATCTCTGAATTCAAAAATGGTATTAACACACTCATAATGTTTTAAAAGACCTTTCCAACGATACCTCACACCAAGGGATAGAAAAAAAAAAAAACATCCCCACTTTATGTGTAGGGGAGGTACCCTAAAAAAAAATTTTTTTCATAATTTTATTTTACCATTTTGTCGGCATGTTTAATATGTATAACCAATATCAAATTACAACTTTCTAGTACTAACAGTCTTGTAGCTAGACCGCGGACAGACAGACAGACAGACGGACATGACGAAACTATAAGGGTTCCTGTTTACTACGGAACAATAAAAAGCGGAATTCATTGAAAATTTGGAACCTGTTGATAAAATATTTTCGCCATTTGCAAATAAACGTTGTATGTTTACGTGTTGATTCATCGTTAAATTATTTTTTTTATTTCATGTGTATTGACAGACTTTATTTGTTGCAGATGGTCACCAGGACAAAGAAGATTTTCGTAGGCGGGCTATCGGCACCCACAACGCTTGAAGACGTAAAGAATTACTTCGAACAATTCGGACCGGTGAGTACTCGCTTTGTCTTGTATCTACTCGTTAACTTTGGCTGGAGACTGTACTGGCTGAGCTCCGTGGTGCGGTAATTAGCAGAACGTATAGAAGCGTTTAGCCGACATATTCCACGCAACGTGGCCACGACGCGCGCGCAAAGTTGAGACAACTTCGCTCGCCAAATTTAATTTACACCGAACTTTTTGGAAAAGTATACTGAATTTGCACTGTCATGTCTCATTTGTTATTAGGCAACGTTAATTTTACCCACAGCTAAATCATTCCGTGCACATAATAATTAAACACGTTACCCTCAAATTTGGCGCGTCGGTCAAACTTGCAAACTGTGTTATTGTGATTATGTGCCCGCTTTACTTGTTTTGATGGAAATTCATAATATAGCGGCTTAGTTCCGAGCGATTAAATTGTAGATGTACACTGGTTTTTATTCCGAACGAACGCCATTATGTGAAATTGAAGCTTTCAACTAAATTAATGTTGTTTTAATGGATACTAAATAACAAAGCAGAGATTTAAATCAGGAAAACAATTTCTTTGTGCCGTTATTGTCTCAGGTCGATATTGAATAAGACTGTCGTCTTAGCACCAATCTATCGTCTCGTTTCTCGAATGGTGTCACAGGAAAAGGAATCTTTGTGTGACTGTTTAAAGTTAATATTCGCGTGGCGATGCGCGCGTGCCTGTAAGTCTGCGATAACTTGGTCTTTGTCTGGCGGCCGCGACTCAGCGCAGGTGTCTATCTACAAAAGTTTCGTCGTAATTAGCCCCGTATCTAGCATGGATGCGGACTAAGGAACTTTCCAGAATTCAACATTGGCTACAGCCGGGGAGTCATTGTGCCAGCTCTCAAAGTAATCGGAGCGAGCCAGCCGGCAGCGGCCACGACGATCAAGACCTTCATTACCTATTATGAGAGTTTAGAATAAAGCCAACGAGTTTTTCGGAGTGAATGTGATTGATGCCGAGCAAAGGAAATATCCCGGGAGAGATAAAAGGAATTTAATGAAGAGTCTTTAAGAATAATGATTAAGGGAATGGTTATTCCTTTTTGTAGGCGGCCTAATGATGGGGTCTTTTGAATTACTTTTTGTGACTACGAAATATTGTGTAACCGCAATTATTCTAATTAAATACAAGATGCGAAGAAAAACTGACGAGACAAATAAATCGAAAGACTCCCGAGCGATGGTCTATCTCACTTTGATGAGAACGAATTGGAACACGTGGGTAACAAAAATAACTTTGTTACAACATCTAATGTACAAGGTTCTTTTGAAAACATCTTACTTTTACATTACGAAAATTGAGTATTTTTCGAGATCGTAGAATATTTACATGTTTCAATTGATTATTATTTGTATTATTGGTCTTATTTTTGATCGTGAGAGTTTTTCCTTATACTTTTCCTCCCAGGCCTTGTTACAAATATGACCTCGAATGCTAATCATTTAAAAAGCCTAAATGTTTATACATAGGTATCCAAGGATGTAAATTACGAAATACCATTATTACATTCAAGAACGCACACCGAGAATTCTGATTACAAATTAATTCAATAACATTGAAGCCGTGCACTGTGCTCCCGGCCCGTCGTCATTTCGTAAGGGTGTCACATTTTGAGCAAGTTTAATTAACAATCTAGTCGCTTTTGTAGGTGCCTTCATTAGTGTATTTGTGGATAAACATTGCGCAAACTCGGTGCGTGCGTGTGACTCGTGCGAGCCGAGCGGGATCTTACGAAGTCGCCCGATCACGTGCGATCGTAGTCACGATGAAGTGTTGTGACTGCTGCCGGCGTACGGTACGCACTACGCACCAGTTCCGATGTGTGCGTACTCCGTGACTCCGATGTCCCGATACCGGCTCTCTACGTGCGAGCTTTTCGAATGCAAACTGTCTCAGAATATCAAATGAGCCACTTAAATATCGAACACAATGACTACGCCCACCTGAAGCAAAGGCCGCGGGACGCATACACGCAACGCCGTAAATGAAAGCCCGTCGGGCCGGGGGTGGGCGAGGTTCAACCCCGGTAACGATTTCCTTCAGATAATGGCGAATTTTCTGATGAAAGCTGCTCGACGGTGCCCTTTCAAGGATTTAGGAACCACCGGATTTATGGGCCGAACGGTCTTCGCAAATTTTGTCCGTCACGAGCTTTGCCTATCGCATGCATAATGGCGATCTGTTCGCGAGATTTCGCCGTGAGAGCATTCTTTCATTGGGGAACTTTTAAGTGGGACTGTCGGGACAGAAGTAAAGAGTTATGGAGATAACGTGCCTTCGGTAGTTTAATCTGCACAGATGTGGAGAGTAAAAAAAGAACAGATTGCAGCGGGTTAATTTTATGGCGCGAGAACGCTTAAGCTAAAACAAACACGTACGGGAAATTACTTCCGGGCATACATTTTCTGGAACAGTTTTAAGGTGAAAGTAATTTGCCAAATCCAGTTGTGTATGAAGCGCTCACGTTGTTCTTGAGTTATCTTGCTGAGTACGAATATTAAGGTGATAAATTATATTTAAAAGTTTTACGGGGAGCTACCTACTTGTCGGTGTTTTGATTAAGATAATAAACTTTTGTCAATGATAAAATTGCTAGCTTATTAAATATCATCGATGATAGGCACATTCTTTTTATAGTTAAATAGCAAAAGGCATAATACCAAGAAATTCTGAGAAAGATTAATAAATATAAGAATACTCCAGAGTTTTACTCAACTGTTACATTTAAGACTTTAGCTTACTAACTATACAGTTATTCTGATCTAAGTATTGAAATATCAGATCGTGTAGTTAGTTAACTAAAACCCTAATAGACATGTCAATTAAGAGTGTCACGCAGTTTACCATAACGTCACAATCCGTCAATCTTGGTCACCGTTTGACAATAATTGACATGTTTCTATGTGTAACGATGTTAGGATCAAGTAAACAGGTACAATCATTAGATGTCACTTTGTCAAAAATTATTATTTTGTTTTAACTTTAAAATAGTGATGAACAATGGTAATCTTACGTTTTGGTTATTGAATGGTTGATGGAAAAGAATGAGAATGTAATATAATTTCCAAATATAAATAACTGCTAAGTGAGCACAGACAATACAGTTTATGTGACTAGTAAAACGATAACAAGACAAGACAGTTCCTGAAACCACATTTCACAGTAGTAATTTGACATGTAGAGACGTATTGACAGGTCATTGCTTCGAAACTAAAAACAACTCTTTTCCTCAATATTTTTTACGACTTCCACGGAACGACAAGCCACTGACTCATACAAGGTCTTTCCATTACTTCAAAACCAGCGCGCAGGGAGGAAAAACAGGAAGAAAACAGAACTCTTATAATATGTAAATCGTAGTCGAATTCACTTGAAAGTCGAAGCTGGCGTCCGCGATGCCGACTTAAAAATTAATTAGCCGAACGACCGGTGTAATCGCTGGAGCCAGCACCGATTAAGAGTTATCTGGGAGGGACTGCGCCCGCAATGTTGACTCCATCGTCCGGTGCGAGAGTGCCCTTTCCCTCGCCGGCCGGCTGCCGCTTAGGCTCTTCTGCCTCCCACCCCGCAACCCCTGTCTGCCAATCTCTGCCCCCAGTCGACAGAAAACGCACACTTGCCCCTCACAATTTCACCACGGATTGCTTATATTTTATTTTTTCTCTTCTCATGAAAATGTATGCCGTCTTTATCTGTCTATCTGCCTCGCTAAAGCGATCTTATATTTAATGTTAAGCGGACAACTTTATTCACAACAATTTTGGCCGGAATGTTTAAGTAAAAATGCTTTTCTCGGTGAATATTATTTTTAGATTTGGTAACGCGAGAAAAATAACCGATTATGTTATCATCCGCCCGCTGCGACGTAATTGTTTCGTTATATTTAGGGGAATTTACGTCAAATTATTCCCACGTTCAATATTAAGTAAGGCGATATGAAATGATTAAAATACTGTAATCAAAATTTTGAAGGAGGAAGTGAGCATGATTTCTATGTGACTAAGTTGGAAATTTAATCAAAATGCAGTACTTTTTCCTAATTTAACGCCTTATGCTGGTGAATGAAGGGCTCGACTGCTCGAGGCAACGCTCAAGTTTCCTAACCAATATAAAGTTGTGAGCGCGTTCGCTAAGCGTCGCACGCACAAGAGGGTGTCTTTGAGGAAGTTCCGTTGCATGCTTGATTCGCTATTGTTTTAGCCGTCGAGCGAGACCAAACTCTGACCGTCGCTCCGTCGATAACTAGTACGCAAGTCTTGCGATCCAACTTGCATGATTACTTGTTATTATCTCAACATATGCTCTTAACTTTGTATCGGCTATCGACATGTTCTCATCGAGTCTTGACTGCGACTGGTGGTCGGAATTGCGAACAGACTTGCTCTGCATATGGACGGGCGAATGACTTTGTGCAACTGCTTTCTAACAGTTCTGATTCGACTAAGTTTCTTTGGTGGTTAATTTGATATTATTATTGTACCCGAGAGAAATTTTCTTATGAAAATAAATATCTGAACGAGAAAATGTAAGTGAGTGCACACTTGAAAAGAGTTCTTATAACATGGTTGTACACATGGCTACATATCAAGCTATATATTCCAGTATACGCTGACCTCTCATTGTACGAAAATCCTATACAATGCGAGATCAGCTTATACTGGAAATGTATATAGCTTGGTATGTAGCCGTGTGTACTACTTATTTTTATTTACGGAAAGTGTTATCGTAGGACATAAACCCCGTAGTTATTGCAAAATTCAGGGGATGTATCGAGTGTATTTGACCAAAGCAAACAATCGAAAAGCGATGGGTAGTCAACTTTAACGCTCGGTCACTATCTAAACATCGTTTAATGTCAACAGTACTCGAACTGTAACTGAGGCGGGTCAGGAATTCGGTACACGATAGTTACCTACGATATCATCAGAGGCCGTATATCAATCAGTTGTTACAACGCTCCACGGTTGTCGTTTATCTTCGGGGCCGCTCGGATCTGTCTGTCCAGATTCGAGCATTGTTCCGACATTAGCCGTGGCCGCCGAAACGGTGGATGTCTGAAATGCCAGTGCGGTAGTGGCGTTCCTGTTGCAAGCGCATCGAGCGCCCGATAGCATTTCCAATTTCCTGACTTAAATTGCTCTAATTTGGTTATGCGCTGACGGTTGATCGAAGGCTGCTTGCGCAGACCACTGGCGACACTCGCGTTGTGATATCAATTTTGAATTGCGTTTCAATCATTCGCTCTCATATTACTTGTAATATTTTGGCACATACCTGTAAAATCCTCCCCGATAACAATAGTTTTTCTACATATACCTAAACAATATTGAAATAAAGTAGAAGTTTTTATACATTTTGGGTAAGTACTTCCACTAAATACTTGTCAAATCAAGTCACGGATGTGACTTTTATAGTTCTTTTCACATCAAATAAAAAATAAAAGTTTTTTTTAATACTTGTACAATGGCCGTAATGGTAATGGCTACCTAATTGAGGCCTTACAACTACAATTGCTATTAAAACTACTTCTAAGGGCACTAGTTAGTTTTAAACGCTAGACGGATTCAATTACGTCACAATAATTACAGGATTACAATTTATTGCTCACGCTTTTTTTACAGAAGTTATTACGTTTTGAGAAATATTTTTAAAACTGCGGCCTTTTATAGTAATGTTACACATTTTATTGCTACGAGGGTAGGTTAATTTTAGGCACAGCAAAAAGAAAACCTTTAAGCTTTAAGACCGTCAATGTGCCCATGAAACTAACTGAATTATATGTGATTAAAGCATTAAAAAGCATACCTATTTCATTTAAATAAAACAGTTTAACGATAATAAAATGTATCCAAACTCCTTAATTCTGACATGTCAATTGTTTACATCGCACAGAATTATCTAGCGATTGGAATTACACTGAAGATTGATCGGAGTCTGAGTGATAGAGAGTTACACTGACAGATTGCCAATCTATAACCGGAGGGTATCCTCCCTTGACTCAGTATTAGAGGGAAAACGTGAACATAGTTAATACAATAATAACTTTCAATCGTGTGTCAGTATAAAATTATATTACTCGTATTATTCATTTGACCTGAAATAAAATGTTGTGCATATTTGAATAACTGACATTCAGACAAAATAAAAGGTAGAGGGGAAAAATTTACTGACAAACTCTGAAAAATTCTAAAACTAATACGTTGAACATTTTCATTACAAAATTTGACATTTAAAAACGCTTTATAAATGTCTCGTTTGTGATTTGATGTCAAATAAACGAGTGATTCTAAACTAAAATGGCGTTAGTAAAAATATGAAAGAAAATGTACAAGGTTTGTTAGTCCAAAGCAAAAACAAAAAACGCATCGAAACTTTAAACTCCAAAACAAAGAAACCACTTTAAAAAAACATGAGGTTTGTACAAAATTACGAACACTTTCTGACTCTGTATTGAGAGGGTTTTCTTTTTGTTTGCATCCGAACAAAACGCCCCTTCAGTACCAATATATTATTCTAATAGGAACTAATTACCCCCACTCTCCTTTATAGAACCACGGAATTATTCCTCGAGGAGTTTCTAAACGTTTATTTGTACAGTTTTTGTATCGTAAGGGTGAATAGCGACTTCAGATTTAGGTATATGAAGAAAGGAGGGTTGTTTTGTTTGGGCGAATCGATTTTGAAAGTTTTATTAGTGAGTAATATTGTACATCGATCATTAATACTTTAATAGTATTGATTCTAGTTGTTGCATGGCCAGAAAAAAAGCAGCTTTATAGGTAACTTATAACTTAATAAGTAGATAAATATGTATTTACAAAATGAGAAGTCTTTTTACATTTCCCAAAAATCTGAATAAATGATTTCAGATTACTTATACAAATCTTAGAAATATACTTTCAAGAAACCGATATTCTAGTGTCTAGACTACTCAACTAGACGATTATAGAAAAGTACTAGACTTACTTCGTAAAATAATACATCCATTTTATGAATTTAAAAACAATATCATTGAACACTGTCCTGACGATACGACACATTAATAAAGTAAATGGAAATGAAATTGTGTTCTGTTATGAAGACAGTTAGGTTTATTTTTGTATGATGAAATAGTTTTCTCCGCGTGAGGTATGGGGTGAAGTTCAGAATAGGGTTACCATTTGTCAAAAAATTCTAGATTTATTAAAGTAGGTACTAAAATCCGGTTTGGGTATATAATATTAAAAAGCCCAAAGAGATTTTTTACTTGAAATCTGTAAGCTAGCTTATACACATAAAACAATTCCATTGTGCCGAACCATGCTCCAGGTAAATCTTATTCCCCTCAATTTATTTCGGCTTATAATACAAACCTTCTTCTTTCCTTCTTTCGTTCCTTGTCTTTCTTGTTCGTTAACATCCAAACACAATTACACACCCTTGCTCGGAAAAAGGGCCAAGCATTTAAAAACACATACACCACAATTTTCTTCCAAAAGCCCGGTTTTTCTAAGATGGTTACCCTATTCCGGATAAACGCACCCCCGGGCAAGCGATTTGTATTAGCCGTCTAGTGCTGTACTCGTAATTGTCGACGCCGCGGGCAACGTCGCACTCTCTACTCGTAAGAGGAGCAAATCCGAAAAAAAATAATGAGAAGCCTCCAATCGATAGTCCTTTTCGATGTCTCGTTGAGAACTTACGACTCATTATTTTATTAGATCTGCGAGGTTTTATTTTTATTGAGTTTAGTTTCTTTTTGTGATGAAAGAAAATTGTGCTCACCAATTTGGTTGCCAAGTGTGGTGTTTTATAACATATCGTCATTTTGTCGCTCATGTGAAGTGTTAAGCAAAACTCCACACACAAATTCAGAACACACTTTCAAAAAAGTAAAACTGAATTTTAATTAAGATTCATACAAAACACCAATCTAGGAACGTTTATACGAAAATCGCAACGCCATCATACTTTTTGACTGCATAAAATGTTTTTACATTGGTACACGGAATGTAAATTTATAAACTGAATTGAAATGCTATAAATACAATTCACGCGTCAACTGCTTGATCCTGTTACAATGTCCGAGTTGATGGGCCGATATAAGCCGATCATTTACAATATAAAAATAAACGCGAAGTTACTGGCCCGACGGAAAACGATTCTACCTACTGTACCTACTAAAGTTATTAATTCTCGTTTGGTGTAGGTGTCCGATTTTAATTGGAAAGGTGTGCTACTTTTTTTGGTTTTAAATGTAAATAATTTTGGTGGGTATCTCATTTAGTAGTGTTTTTTTTTTGTTTCATATTCTTTCAATTTCGTGAGATTAGTGACCTGGTGTCAGAGTTTTTATACCACCCATGGGCCTCTGACTTGGCATCACATGCCGTCGAGAAATATCTCTCAGGCATGCCAGTTTCCTCACGATGTTTTCCTTCACAGTTTTTTGAAGCAAGTGATAATTATACAATACGCACATGAATCCGAAAAGTCAGTTCGAAACTTCGAACTCGAGACCTTTGACTTGGCAGTCCGACGGTCACACCACTAGGCTATCACTGTTGCTTCTTATTAAGGAAATGGTATAATATAGGTAGTGCCTCCATTGCCGGCGCCGGCTCTCAAAAATAACGCCATTGGGAACTGGCATGACATTACTGCCGCCAGCCGAGATTAAAAATATCGGCTGCCCGGCACATTACATTTTCTGTGGCCGGCACCGCCAGCTACCATAATGGACACCAGCGGCGCGGCGTTTATGGAATCCCTTCTAGTATTCAGAACTCCAACTATCTAACCCTAACTAAAGTATTTTTTCTATATATTCTAGTATTTTTGGCATTCGCCGGAAATATAATACTGGAAAAAAATTATGCTTAATCAGGTGTTTTTTTAATTATGCTAAATTGTCAACCCTGTTTTCCACTTTCTTTTTTCAAAGCTCAGCGCCGGCAGACAATTCAGTAACCGGCGCTGGCAGCTAAGCTAAGCGGAGGCACTCCTTTATTATAATATAAATTTATTTCAGACAACTTACAGTCCATATTAGTACAATTCAAGAATATCACCACCTACTTTAATAATTTACAATCACATTACATTATACTACAGGCTAGTATATAATTATAATCAAATGAGATCCATTTATATCGTGGACGGATATGACACTATCTACTGAATAAATAATTAAAATAACAAAACATTCAAATCGTGACAGGCACGATAGATATAGATGTATAGCCGCGGGTGCTTATAAAATCCATTAAAAGTAGTTACTAGTCTGACCATAGCAATCAGAAAGATGCTGCTACTGATAAATCCCACATTTGCCATTACTGTCAGCCTCGGGTGGTCTCTTCAGGTAAGTACAATAATATCTATGATAAAATATTAAAATTTATCAATTTATATTGCTTTTAGATATTCCGTTTTATCAGCAATATCATGCGTTTGCGGTTTAGTATAGAACGATATAAATTGATATACTTAATGAGGCCTAAAATTGATTCTATAATGTGAGGTGAAGTGATTTTCCATAGGTAGTTATAATGGACGCATTTATAATTTAGTACCTGGGCGACCGAGCTCTGCTCTGGTGAAAACAGAGAATGCTCATTTAATAGTGTAGGATAGGTCATACTAATCCATGTATTACTAATTCCATGCTGCCATGATATTATTCTAATGTCATTATTCATTATCTTGTTCTAAACTTTGGGCGACCGAGTTCTGCTATGGTGAAAATACGGAGAAAACGAATTTTCCCAGATATGAGACCTAGCTAGATCAATTTCCGCCCCAGTAAACCCCTATATTGCAACTTTCATCGAATTTTTTGTATATTGGATTTTCGTATGTAATAAATGAACTCAAAAACTACTGGACCGATTTAAAAAAATCTTTCACCAGTAGAATACTATATTGTCACTGAGCAACATAGGCTATCATTTATAAAGATATCATACGGGTGAAGTCGCTGACGGAAGTTATTTAGAAAATATTTTAAAATTAAAAATTTATATTTATATTAAAAACCTTTTTAAGCTACAAAGCCAAAAATCTTTCAAATGTGTGGTTTGAAGAATTGAACCACGTGGGTCGACAATTTTTGTTATATTTTTATAATCACTAGGTATTCTATTAATCAAGCAAGAGACCTCCAAACTAAATCAATGCCACAATCCCACACAGTAATAACGCTTGCACCTCAACTACAGTCGTATCTAATTTTGAGTTAATGTCATGCGTTCACGCGAAATTAATATTAATATCCTGAGCATTCTAACAATAATTATTATGATTATGGAAGATACGCAATCTGTATAACTCAGTCGCCATTCGTAGGGAATTACTTGAGTTATATCACAAACCAAGTCTTGTAGGAGATTGCCATGTATGCCATATGTAGCAATTTAACTTGTGCTATCGGTAGCGGAACTTGTGCTAATGCGCTATAGGACAAGTTAGAAATTCAGGTAGGTATAGCTACTAGAGTAGTTCTATGGAACAGCTTGCTCGACTACCTTCGATGTTTAAACGAGGCTCGCTTTAGAACCCTGGAAGTAAGCTCGGTTTTCCAAAGCATGTAGACTTAGTCTAAAGGCCAGAGGGGTTTCCTTTTGGTCCCAATGCTACGCCATTGTGCTACGGCCTACGAGATTCGCTGCTACGAGTTTTGTTGCTACGATTTTTTATTGCAGTTCCATAAACTCTGGTTTAGATAGGTACAACCGCAGTCATCATACACCAATGACTATTAATGTATTGAAATCTAATATACAATAACGTTTCATGCATTCATGTGAAATTAATATTTAATTTCCTGTGTACAATTAGCATTACTCTGTACACAATACAAATACATGAATACGTTATGTAAGCCTTACATCGATTATTCGATCGGACTTCGTACGTTTCACTTATCTCGACATAATAATAAGATTGTGTTTAAAATAAGAAAATCAGCGGAAGCATTCGAATGAAGTCGCAGCAGACAGAAATCGTCTTATTTAAAGCTTTTGAGAATCGAAAAAGCTCGCTTCTCGCGTATGTGAAAATTCACTCAGCGCACCAAACTTAACTCAAAGCTGATTTGATTCAATTACGCCTCTTATATCTTCCCAACTGACGTTAATTAAAGTATTTTAATTTGGCAATCCTCTTGTCTTCGTGCCGTATATAATTCTTTGTTCTCACATCAACTTTTCCTATAAAAACCGGCTTTGCATGTGGATCAAGCTGTTAAATTATTCCTAAATTTTGATTGCCTCGTAGAAATCCGTCCGGATTCTGTGGAGGGGCTCTTCGTTTTTTCATTCCCGTTCCGAGGGACAATTAGGTATGCTAATTCATTTATTTTATGACGGGTTTGAGGAAAAATGTAACGAAAAGATCAGTTTTGCGACGGAGATCATATTGTGGCATTTGTATTCGAAGACGAAAAAATAATCTAAATTAAATCAAATCTAATTCCAAACCTGTGCCAAATTCAGCTGTGTTAATAAATCCTTGTATTTTGTTTATTTGTCTTCATGTTCATACATATTCCACTCAAATAGGCACGCGTTATGTAAATGCCGTGGAATTGGCCTAAATGTTGTCACACTGTGCGTACTGCGACATAATCAGTTCCTATAAACATTTAGAGGGGATGGAATGAATCCACGTCGTGCACAGAGGCAGCGGGACACGGTAAACATAATTAGGCGAACGGCCATGTTGATTGGACTAGACACGCCGACACTTCCCGGAAGAAATTGCACGTGAAAGGTAATATTTCACTCGGATGAGATCCTTTGATACGCATCTTGGTCACGGCTCTTCTGTTTTATACATAAAATAAGATAAAATTCTACTAGACAGCACGTTTTTTCCTGGTCATTCGGCAAAATTTAATTTCTTATCGAAAAGCTCAGTCTCGCGGAAATAAGTTTAACACACGGAATAATCGTAACTTTGTAATAAAAAATCCAGGTTCGCCTGTTTCACTACCGAGATACGGTTATTTTCAATAGTTAAATTCAAAACGGCCGGGGATCGACACGAACAATGTTTACTCAAGTATCTTCGCGCTGGGTTCATCCGGAACAAAGTTTGAATTATATTGTTAATGTTAACATTCCGTACGCAAACTAAAGTAACTGGTGTATTGTTAACAAGTTTCTGTTTGTTTTATCACTTACGCATTATCCGGTGAGGTGGGGAGGAAACAACGAAAAATAACAACAGGAACGGGCTGTAGGTGACAATTCAAAGTGTCAAATAATTCAAGGTGCCGCACGGCGTTTCTCACAATCAGCGAGATCTACAGCCGTAGCGAGCGAGACACCGTACGCTCCTTTTTTCTATCCATTCGGTTTGTTTATTTCTCGTTTCACCTTATAAATATAAGAGTTCGGCATCTCTGCACGAATTCCCAAGATAAAAAGGTATTTTTCACGCGTGGTGTTCGGCGCGCCAATGCGCCCCGCAGCGGCTAAACTGCAAAGCTTTTCACTATCAATGCATGATTTATCATCATATTTATTTCAACGTTTTACGTACTTGCGTTAACGTTAGATAGTTTAGTTGGTCTATGATTATGCAAACTGCTATAATGTAGATGAGATTACTACAGATATTTTCTCAGTCAAGCTTCATCGAATTCAAATTGAATTTACTTTCTTACTTTATTAAATATACCTAGGTACGTACAAATTCATGTAATTTACATTTTATATTGTCTTTGGCAATAAGTATTAGTGAAATCAGAAAATCTAAAACGCAAGTAATATAATCAAACTAAGCTGAGAATCAGCACTTTTTAAACGTCAAAATTACATGAGACAGTCCCCCAAAACGCACGCCCTTCCCCAGTTCCTAGTGCAGATTGTTTATATATTTTAGCGTTGAATTTGAAACTGGAAAACATAACTATGATCGTAATTCGTTGAGTAGTTTGTATATTATAAATACAATACTTAGATGTGTTTTATCACGGCAAAAGAATGTGTGTCCTTTAAATTTTATCGTCAAGTTGAGCCATCACAGCACATTCCTCACTTGCGGTATTATGCCGTACATCACATTTTAGATATCGTAAAAAAAAACAAAAGCAAGCGTGCGCGAAGTAATAAAGCTACTCGATTTCCGCTATTCAGAACTGAGAGAATTAAAGTTCTTTTAAGGAAAGTTGATTTTAGTATACGCGGAATGTATCCAAAGTAATAAGAATTCCCTAGTGGGGCGGTCCGCGGGGCAGGGGCAGGCACTTTGACGAAAAAACGATGATGAAGCACGATCATGTCGCCCAGACCCCCTCGCCTAGCTGACTGACAAATTGTCGAACATTTTTTTCGCTAAAATTCCTTTCCTTCGAATCCAATTATTGAGCCTCACCGATAGAACACTTGGGTGTCTTTAGTTGGGCCTGCGAGAGGTTTATTTACTTGTTCCGCTCGACGTGTTCTCAGGTTTATTTTTAACCCGTGCGTCGCCGCTGCGCTCGCTCACGTAAATTTTATGCATTCGACGTTTGTTTTAGTGTTGCAAATATGAAAAAGACGTGGAGAGGCCGACAGAATATTGTCTCCGTTGTGGGCGGCCGGTTAAGGCTGATGGAGTAATATTTCCAATGCAAACATGTTTTCGGTGCGCTCTAATTTTATTCTGTTCCACATTTGGTACAATAGGATGTGCAATTTCGTTCAGCTGAGGCTGCCTAAATTGGTCTGTTATGCAAGCATCAAATAAAAGCGAGTGAGTGTAAGCATTCAGTGATATAATATGAACGATGTTGAAATAAGCTTACCATTTCCAGAACAATTCAACGAATACGTTAGAATTTGTTATTGCTTGATTTGAAAAGCGAATTTTAAATTGCTTTCAGGATAGTAACAGCATTTTACATTTATAAATCTGTTTTATAACTTTGATTCAAATGTAGTACGCTGCATTGTTTTAGTAGATGAATTGTTATGAGAACACCGTGCTAGACGATTTTAAAGTCAAATTCTGTATATCCTATCCTGTTTGCATTCCCTGGAATAAACCAAAAATACCTAAATCAGACGTATACTTTGGTAGGAAGGTACATCCACAAAATCTTCCGAGCGACTAACGTTGTACAACAAAGTTATAATTTATTCCTGAGACGCAAAAGTAGCGCCCATGAAAACACAATGGTGTGACACGCGGTGACAGAGCACGACCATCACAATCCGACGTCAAACATGTCTCGCCAAACTTTTCCCCAGATAGCAGGAATGTGTTTCATTGACAGCTGTAAAATATAAACAAGCAGATAACGCAACAGCGCCCGGGCCGACCATCCCCCTAAACGTTGGAACCCACAACCAACACTCTAACTCGATACAAACCGTGATAAAGGTTCGATTGTATGCAGTAAATAAAATATGACTTGCCCATATTTCCACTTTCGTTTCTTCTCGTTTTATGTCCCTTTTTTCTGGCCTCCCTGGGAAACCGTTCATACAAAATACCTTTCCGATATTGCCCAACTTTATTAGCATCGGGCACGTGTTTTTATATCTGAAATATCTTTCACTTCTGCGGCACTTCTGTGGAATAAAGATTGCCACATGTGCTCCGACATTATATCATGATATATAAGAAAAGTTATTTCCTTTCATTCCTGTAATTTATTATAAGTGCTATCGGTGTTGAAACCTGGGAAGTAGACGCGATTTCATTTGCAACTAACTTGACTCGTTTGTCAATACTGAGAAGGCAGGAAGCCTATAAAACTGTTTTATTGTAACAAATTTTACTTTCGGTTACTTTTTAAGGACTCGTTTATAGGAATATTGTTTTAAATACGCGTAATTCAAAGTGCGTGGTTAGAAATCGGGCGTAGATTGAACTTACGACGGAAATAAATAGCATCTTCGAAAGCTATCCTGAAAGCGAATTAGAATAATGCGCTGCGATTTGGCGTTTCAACAAACGAGAGAGCAGAACGGCCCTCGGTGGATTATTCGGGTGTTCGGGTGGGTTCGCCTGAATTTGGGTATAAATGGAGGTGTCGTGACTATAAGGGAGATTCACGATCGGCTGAGGAAGCACACTGTATCGGATAGTGCAAGAATCAATCGTGTGAATGTGGAACATTAGAATACATGAGGATTTCTGCAAGAAAACAAAATATCTACAAAACGTAGATACTAAATACAAAAGCTTAGCTCTTACAAAATGCAGACGATGCGGAAAAGGGGGAGGGGCAACTTTGTCTAACTGTGGTTATCAATTGTCTGTGTTTATTCGGACTAAAATTCTACTGGAACTACCGTGCTTTGAGCAATAATAATAATCCTTTCTACATGTAATGCTGCTTTGCGAATAAATTCAGTATATTAAATTGTAATAATGTAGGAGATACAGATAAACTTAGCAATGACAATAAAAATCTGGCGGACATAAAATCTGTAATTTCGACTTACATTCTACATTGTTGCAAAATTGATCAAACCGGAATGTAAATGTAAAGAATTAATGTTCTTCCACTTCCCTTATCAATAATATTATCTCGTGTAGGCATTTAAAAGGTCACCGCTTACTGTACTGTCCCTTTGAACCCTTCAGTCACATCTCTATAGTCGGTTATAGACATCAAATAACATTTGCTTTATAAGGGTAATAATATAAACCACAAAAGATCCTTATAATATTCCCCGTTATCCTCAGTGAAACCGCAGAGAAAATATATTTCATTAGAAGCATTAATATGAAGTATTCTAAGTATATAAGCTTGGTTTCGTGTCAGATCAAATGGCGACCTGCCCTCGATGCTAATGTTGGAGATTAATGGAATTACCCACGACGAGACCACTACGAGAGCAGACTCGCTAAATTCTTGTCATAATGGCTTTGAAGTTTCTAGAGGATTTTTGATAAGGTCTATGAAGATATTAATGTGGTTATTATGAAATCAAAAACTTTGGGAAAGGTTTGGTGGATGATGGTAACTTGTGATGTGATGATATTATGACTATACAGCGTTTAGAAAAAAAACGACAGAAGTCGGAAAGTTACTGTACTAACACCATTTGTGTACTGACCAAGACACTAGAAATGAAGATAGAAAGAATATACATAATCTGAGAACACACTAATAGACAATACATTATGGCTCAAATCCAATCCTTGCAGAGATAAAGCAGAACAGAAAAGTGTCTCGCAATACGTAGAGGCGTAATCTTCATTTCATACATCTCGTCATAATACAAAAGATCGTAAATCAAGGAATTGCCAATAAATAAGTTGTAATAAACCATACCATGATGGTAGAGCTTAACTCATTTTTGAATTATTGGATGGTGAAGGGATCTCATACTGCGCGCAACATGTGTTTTATATCATCTCATCTCGGCTGTATTTCGTAACATCAAGCTACGTAACAGAACGTACCAGATTGAAAACGGAGAAACTACATGGAGGATTCAATATAGCAAAGGAACGAGAAATAGGAAGCCGAGTTGCATTCATACATGTTGAAAAGTCATAATATGATTTCGAATCGAATGCGGCGCGTATGTACGTTTTTATGGTCTTTGTAAGTTCTACGAATAAAATTTTATTCAAATGTAACCCCATCTTTATATATCCAGAGGCTTAGGGACGTACGTACGTTCATCTTTCGGGATATGCGATGATTTGAGTCCTCCTTACATCCCTCGTGTACTTTATCTCTTCCATTACCTACAGCTAAATCCTTATCATCGTTTACTTGATCCTCGTTGAAATTTTCAATAAGAACCCTCAAAGTATCAAAATATTCATTACAGGGAAATGTCTGTTCGGTTATTTAATACTTTGGCGTTCAACGTACACAATTTCCTCAGTCTCGCCTTTTAAAAATTACGTCTATTAACTACCGAACCTAAAACTTTTTATGACCCAACACGAAGCTTTAAATACTTTCAAATGCCGTCCTTAAAATCAATAAAGGCGTACTTTCATCAGCGTCCAAGTAATAAAACCTACTTAACTGTTATCCGCGGCGATGGAATTAGATAATGTATCTTTGTGAAAAGTTCGTTTTACTAAGTTAAAAGCTGTAAAAATCTAATTGCTGTAGGCTATAAATATTTGGCGTGGCAGCGGCGTGTCGCGCTGAATGTCGATAGGGCAGGGGCGCACCGTAATGCATGTCAATAAGGATCCTTACAATTTACTGAGGTGCCCGTGTAACCAAATTCTTGACGTCATACATTTTGAGGGTTTGATTTACTGTTGACGCAATACATCTTTGATTATTAAGGAAAATCCCAACAATAATACGGATGTAATAATAATGTGATCGGGACGTGCGGTGTCGGCATGGAGGGACTATCAATTCTCGTAGCTGTTGACAGGTGAATGAAGGAAGGTATCAGGACACTAGACACGATAGTGGAATGTGCTATTGTCTATTGTTTTTCGAACTGATTTATTCAGAAGGCGTCAGGCCTTCTGAATAATCTGGCTAATGTACCGAAAGAGATTTAAACTTTCAAAGGGATAGAGTACATATCCAAATCCACAAACACAACCCAAATACACGGTAAAATATAAAAATAAAACCTCAATAATCTGTGAAATTTCCACGACGTTTACCTTTATTCTCTGTGTCATAAACTGTCTGATTTGTCGTATCAACTCATATATCAAGGCATCGGTGGGCAAGACTTAGATTCGGGTATAGCTGTCAATCTGAAAAAACGTCACCGCTTTCGCGTCCTCCACCAAATTGACACTATGACGTAGGTATGGCGGAAGCGGGAACCCTTTTAACGTCACTTGTATGGGTTTTGATGTCCCGGGGTTAGCAGATCTTGAAATCTTTTGATGCGGCTGCAAAGAAAAAGTTGGTTTTGATTATAATATTTACCTACTTGGTCTAGCGAAAGTCACCCTAAACAAAATCAGAGAAAAATAACCCAAAAGGAAAAAATAAATGATCACATTATCTAGAAACGACCTTACAGAAGTAGAAACGACCAATCATTTATCAAATAAAACCAACAAAGAAAGCGATTCAAAAGCTCTTGAGAACGACAAAGAAGATAATAAAGCTCATTGAAAATACAACATAAACGTTACAACTGCATTCATCAATAACAAACAAGAGATATACACTAACAACTCCATACATGAAGAGGACTAGAATAATGAAATACATTTTGCTGTCTCAATTACACTAAGAGAGAGTTTGAATCTCTTTGTCTCATAATAAACAGATCTAACTTTTGTTCCGGTTGGCTGACTCTGGCATTCGTCAAAGCGTTCCTATGAAAACAAATTTAGAGGTCCTTGGGAGTTTGCACGTTATTTGTTACAATTGTATTGATGTATAAAATGTACTTGATTTTGTTCTTTGAATTGAGGGTCAACATTTTTGGGGACTTGCTTATGTACTGTGAGTTCTGTTTTTGGTTTGTGCTTTTCAAATAATACCTTATTTACTGTTTTGTCTCTTAGCATGTGTATTGTGTAATGTGTATCCTTACTCAACCAATGGCAGTTATCTAGTGAATGAGCACTTGAGCAACAATGTCCACGTTTGTCTTCAAACATATCTGGTAAATCCCAATGTCAAACTCTTTCTCACATATATCCCAATTTCCCATATTTAATTCAGAACTCGCTTAACATAAATTGAAGCAAAACTCCAGTTATTTATCACCAATAAGGAGTAGCAAAATTAAATATTTGGAAAATCCAAAAGTGCACGCCTCATTCAATCCATCCCATTTAAGCCATCGCTCATTCAAAAACAGAAAAATATTTAAACGACTTTTCATGAAGGATGTTTTGACTGCTTTTTTACCCATCAGTATGGGTAAAATTTCTCACCTCGCAATCTTTACGTACTGTCAAATACTATTTAGGTTTACTTTGTTGGTTGCTAGGCAACGGAAGAAGGTCGAAGTTGGAAACAGTTTAGTTTTTTATTTAATTAATTACATTTAAACTACTTTGAATAAAAGAGCCATTTTCGATAAGGTTCCTCCTATGGCTGAAAATAATTTATAAAAAAAGAATTACTCAGTTAATACATTGATTGACGATTGATTTTTAAAACAATTTTTTGAAGTGTTTTTCGTTTCTGCTGCATTCAATAAAAAATTTAAGTACAGTAGTAATCTCCATTAAATTATCTATACAATGGTATATAAATTAAGTAGGTTCTGTGTACTAGCAGGAGTGTAACAATAAAATAGTTGTAGAAAGCAGGCAAAGCAAATTTTTCGATCGCAGAGCAGTCTATGCTTCACATTATGAGTCGTGCAAAATTAAATTAAATTTAGTTTATCGAGACATCGCCATGCGGTTGGTCGCTTCTTCGCGTGACCAGAGAGCTGGCCTATTTTTGGCTGAAGAATCAGCTAACTGCTGCTGCTGGCAGCATTGCCCTAGCAAGTTTGTCCGCATCGCTGTCAACAGGAAAAGTGCTCAAAAGGCTGGCCTCTTGAGCACTTTTCCTGTTGACAGCGATGCGGACAAATTTTTAGATATGGTATGATTCTTTCCCCTCCCTGTTTTGTTTACTTGTATTTATTATTATTTCCTTTATTTCATTTATAAACATAATTTACAATTTTGGATAAAAACATATTAAAATATAAAAAATAGTAGCCCACCGGTATCGGGAACAGGGTCCAAGCTACCGGTAGTCAGGGCTCCTGAGAGAGGAACCTCATAACGATACGCGCCGTGTCTAGAAGGATCGCTTTCTCGATCAAGCCCTTGATCCAGCTGCTTAACGAGAGCCTCCTCAGGTGTTGGTCGAGGCTCTTGGCTATTATGCCATTGGCCGTCACGACTATTGGCACGATGACCGCTGTATCCACATCCCACTGTCGACAACCTCGTGAGCCAGGTCAAGATACTGTTAATCTGCTTATCTTTTTCAGCTTTCACGAAGTTCTCGTCATACGGGACTGCTATATTATTAAACATTGTGTTAATTTATTACTATTATTAAAAAAAATGTTTTTGACATATCTTGGAACCTGGGGTTCCGGACCTTTGGAAGGCGTACGAGGGGCCGAAGCCAACTCGCAGAGGCCCGTTAGACGTTTTTGATGAAATGAGGCAACAACCAACGAGTATCCCTGTTCACACTATGCAAGTGCACCCAAGGATAAGGAAACAAAAATATTGAAATATGTGTTTGGATGGTTAAAGTGGACTGGTTACCTAGAACTATGAAAGGGCTATGGCCCCTGCCTGATCAATGTTTTATTGTAGGTACACGGAAAAGATGGCAAAGGCTGACTTGCACACTCAATAATGGGCCCCAGAAACTAGTGCTAGCCACTTAGTGACGTAGTGACAAAGGAGCAACATTTCCTGAGGTACTTAAGAAATGGAGAGGGATTCCACGGCTATCAGAACAATCCCACCCAGATCCCAGAAGATGGTCAAGATCCCTACCAGCACTTACTGGAATACTTTCTTCCTCCAAGCACGTTTGCTCTTGCGAATCTCCACTCAAGCCGCCTAATAAAGGCAAGAAAGAGGTGAGAGCTCTGTTTCTCGTCAGTGTTCCACTCCAGCTGGCCAATAAAGGCAACCCAGAGGTAAGGAACAAGACTTCTCCCGGGAGTTAGGGTCGTGGGGTCGCTACTGCCCAGCAGCTCGTCACATGCTGCCCTGTGGGCTTATGTATCTTTCACATGGTCGGGTTCCTCACCCTAGACCTGTTTCAGCAAAGTAAACTCTACTGGCACAGACCTAGAGTTCAGGAACATATAAGGCCCACCACGACGACGTCAACTTAGAGATACGGCGGTGGGGACGTATAGAAATACGGCGGTGGGGACGGACGTAGAGAGACGGTGGTGGGTTATTATTATTATTATTTTAAGACTGCTAACAGTCCTCTGTTTAAATTATGATTATATATTTAGAACGGAAGTAATAAAATTAAAACCCGCATATTTAGCACGACCTTTGCGACTCAACCGGACAATTCAAAAGAAATCAAGATCCTGACTTCTTACCCTTAAATGTCGTTCGCTTTTAAAGAGACTATAAGACTGGGGAGGTAAAAAACAAAATGGAAGTAAATAAACATTAAACACGAGCACTTAGAACATTTTCATTAGGGAGCAACATTGCATGGGCTGCCGACAGACAACGATTATTACGAGGAAGTACTAATTACGGATGAAACTAGACACTTTAAGTGTTATTGTAGTTATTTTTTTAATGCAGTTATTGATTAAGAAAGGAGGGTGTAATTGCTTGCTTGTTTCTTGAGAACCCTCCAATTAAGTTATCGCTTATTGTGGTTTTCCATGGATAGTCTACAAACAGGTCTTGTTTATCTAAAAATTTTTGCGATATTTTATGGCTATTAGTAATATAATTTTATGTAAAGGGCATGCATACCACATTCAGTTAAGTACATCTGTTTGACCACTGATCTTTTCTTCTCACCTCTTTCGTTCTTGTTGCTGCTGCTCATTCAAATCCATACAAATTTAATGGGCGTTCAGTAAAAATAGAAAAGCTTTTTGACTTATTTCTACAACGAACATGGGCATTATCGTTCTAATAGCAAAAACAACGACTTCAAAATTCCCTTTCTACATATCTCTGCTTACAACGTGAAGCATAATCTCGATGATTCAGTAAACAAACTAAAACAATGTCGCAGTCAGTACAATTGTACTTTGTTCTTACTGTCCTCTTTTATTAGTGCTTTCATAGTAAGTGTCGTTGTTTTTATGGAGAAACCAGCCAGCTCAGTACCTAATCATTTAATATTAAACTAGCTGACTGTACAGTCAGGCTCAAAAAGATGTACCTATAATACATAGACAAAAATTCACTTGACAATTTGTGTACTGTGATATTGTATCAATGTGTAGCTTCTATTAAGTACCCAATGGTGTATAGTACATTACTGTCGCGGCCTGCAACAGGGGATTAATGGATTATCGTGAAAATGTGTGCCGATGCGAAGCCGAGGCACACATACGTGAGTCCATCAATGCCTGGTTGCGGCCAAGGTTTATATAGTACTTTTCTCAAATAATGCACGGAAATTCAAACTAAGTAAATTAATTATAAATTCCAGAATCAATGACGAACATCGATCATTTTTCACGCGTCAATATGTTAATTTGTTTCTTCTTTACTTGTCTTGCTCTATTAATTGTAAGGCAAATCGAAATTTAAATAAAATCTTTGATTAGTTACCTCCTTGTTTGCCATGTGTCAAAGTAAAAAGTTCGTTCTATTTTTAAATTACACGAAAGATACGATACGATATGAGTTTTCATACAAACATTGCCGGCCGGGGGCTCGCATGTATTTGACACCAGTTCAGCATTATCGATTTATCTCGAAGAAAGTTGTCAAAAAAATGCTCTAATTTCTAAGCATGTTTGAGAAAAACATATTTTCTTCGCCTCGGATCACATTTTAACCTTTTTCCATCAATGCCCTTGTTGCAGGCCGCGACAGTAATGTACTATTGTGTCTACACATTGATACAATATTATGAAAGACAATTAAATTAATTCTTGTCTACATCAGACAAGTCCAGAGCAGTGGCGGCCCAGTAAGAACGGAGGTGGCCCAGTGGTAACGGCCGCGACTTTCGAACCCAGGCAGGCAAACTTTACTTTGTGCAAATAATTTCAAAACCACTGCACTCAAAATGTTGAAGGAAAACTCCGTGACAAAACCGGCATGTCCTTGAACCAAAAATTCGAAGACATGTGACATCCACCCGCACTGGACCTGCGTGCCCACTCCCTCTCGCAGAGAGAAGGCCTATATCCCAGCAGTGGGAACATTATAGGCTGATTATGCTTGTCTTCATCTTTTTTTAAACTGATTGTACATTCAACAGCACGTCTGCGGTGAGAATTTGACATTGCCAACGCCTTTATGTCAAAGCTGTAAAGGCGGTTTTCGTAGTTGAAGTAAAAATAAATATTGTTGACTATACGATATGTGATGTTGGAAGATGAAGGGAATTGCTGTCTTACTAAATTGATGTTAAGGTCGAGTTTTGAAGTTGGAACAGATGCATCTAGTTTGCATGTGAGCAGGTGCATTGATAGTCAGGTGCATCTAGTTTGACTGAGAGTCCTGAGTTAGTAGCAAAAAGGATAGGTAGTGGAGATGGAGAGTAGAATAATTACAAATATATTAATTAATTAATTTGTGCATATACAACTGTGACCCCCAAACTAGGCGTTTGCCTGACAGCCTGAATAGATTAACTACCTAGAGGTACATTTGTTTCTAAAGCTGATTATTAAAATGTCTGCTTTCAGCTTAAACAGAGTTTATCTGTAAAAGTAGAAATCGGATTCCAGCGTTATACAAATAAGGAAAAACTGTTGTAACTAGAATTTTTACTGGATTTATTTTCACTCTTATGGGAAATAAACTACCAATTAAAAAAGTAATCTTCAAAGGGGTAAAATCCTGTTCTCGGTAATCCAAAAAGTTTATTTGAATTTGAAAAAAGGTATATTGCAACATGTTATATACATTGAGCGTAAACCGTTTTAAAAATGTAACAACATCCATATATGAAAGGTTCCAGAATAGCCAGTACAACACTTTTAGATTGTTTTGTTTTAGATTTTGTAAATAGAGAACGCCAGCCCATAGTTCAGCCAAATAGACTTTTGTGTTAGTGTATTACCTACACCACAGCTTTTTGTGACTTGATATGGCATATAACAGAATGTACATGCTCTATTGGACGGAACACAAAAAGGACAGTGGAAGCCTCAATTTACTTTTAGACTTTTTCCATTTGACATTTTCCTGATAGGAGGAAAAACTATTTCAGAAAATGTTGTTTTTAATGCAGTGAAACAATACGGCTTTCTTAGTTAGCAAGTTCTATAAAAAGACAATCCAGTAGTTAAATAAAATCTGTAAACATAGGAAAAACGTATAAGAAATAAAACTATTGTTGAAGTTTAAAAAAGTCGTATCCCCTCCGGGCGTATCGCGATCAATATCGGCCGGGTCGCACACCTGTACGCCGTGTAACACAAATAACCAAGGAGTCCTGATAAAGCCCCGCAGTCCACACATCGAGAGCGCCGCCCGAGATTTATACGACGTTTTTATAGTTCGCCGCGGACGTTCCTTGTTTTAATTTCGCACGGATCAACGCTTCCCGGTCGCCGGCGGCTGCGGCGGCCCTACCGTGTCTAGCGCCCCTCTTCTGCCGCGAGCCTAATGTCGCGAGGCGACGAAATTTATCGCGCCGCTTGTAATTCCACCCCGCGAACGCCACCCCGCTACGTCACCCGCGTCACCCCGTCACCCGACAACACACTTATAACGTTTTCTAATGAAATTGTCCACAAACTCCCGCTCGCCGCAACCCCCGGGCCGTCGACGCCGCCGGATGAACCGAAAAAAGTACAGCTCGCGTTACTAATGGCTTCATTTATCACAGTCACTAACAGTGATACACCGCAACGACGTTTTATATTTAATTTGGCTCTCTGCGGAATAAATTACGGCAATATCGAGCCCAGAACGATAAAGGACGAGCAACAGCGCTCTTGAGTTATCGGGACAGGTCATAGTACTAAGACGGTAATCTTCTTGGATTAATTTGTTCGTAGCTAAGTGATAAGTTAGCCGGCGGCGCACCCGCCGATGCGAACTCACGATGTGACACGACTAGAACACTGAATAGACGAGTTGTTCGAACAATTACCGTTTGTTTTCTACTAATATCAGTCGGTGGAGTGGCGAGAGTTAGAGAGTGCCACACCGAGCGATAACAGAAGAAAAGTCTTGAAAAGTTATTCGACGATAAAGATAACGTTCATGTGTATGTTTATATGTTTAGTGAGACGTGTAGTAAATTAAAACAATAAGGCGTATTGCACGCGTCAACTCAGTGAATGGCGCTTTAGTTGGCGCTTGCAAGCAAAAATGGTTACAAAGACGTCGGAATAAAGAAGTGTTTCTTGGCTCTCGTACAAATTGTGGTTCTGTTTAACTGGTTGGTTTATGCGTCCCGTGATTCAAAGCCCATGGAGCCTGACATATCGTAGTGGTTTACTGCGAACGATAAACGTATCTGAGCCGATGGGTGCGCTCGCAGTACCACGTATGTTTTCCAGAAACCAGTGTTAGCCTTATCTTAAGAGGCGTTCCTGGCACTGAATTAATGAGTGCTCTTACGGCGACTTTGCATTTGGCGCACCAAATAAACACGCGCATTTGTGAGACATGTTAAACATACGAGGCTATGTTTAATGTTGAACTATTTCATTAACACAACTTGACAAATAGTGCTCTAGTTTTGAATATCTTATTTATGTAGTTGTCACTTGAAAGCAGGTCCAAAGATGCATGAAATCAAAACACTTTTTACCCTTAACCATCTGCCAATAAAATCCAAAAGATATCAAGATACAAACCTCAAACCTTTTAAAACGTTCGTCCTAAACCTCCCACTAAGTACCACAATTCGGTAAAGGCATCCACAAGCATTACGGTCTACATCGCGAGATTAAAGTAAGCCGACATTTAAACAGTGAACCGCGTAATTTGGCAAGTGAACTGTGATTAGATAGTGCTTCAGTCTCGTTAGCGTAATGAGAACGGCTTTGTTAACCTTTGCTTTAAACATTAAACAGATATCTCAGTACAGGTATTGTGATTATTGTGTCATGTGTAATCGGGATCACTTTGTGTTTTGTTTATTGCGTAATTCGCTTGTTTTTGGATCGGATGCTTTACTTTGTTTAGAGGAAAGGTGGAATAAAGATACAAAAGTCACTTCAATGATTAAACCTGAAAGCTTTAAATTCCGACAGCAACAATAAAACAAAGGCAGCTCAAGAAGCAACATAAATCAAAACATCTAGTAGAACTACGCAGCCCATTTTATTCCTAAATCTTAAATTACTTCCAGAAAAGTTAGAAACTTGAACACAAAAGCGGAACAGCTTTCTAAAAAACTTCCACGGCGACGTTCAAACACACTTGCAAAATTTCATACGCTATCAAGGTAAAAACACGGAAAAACAAGGAAAAGCGTTACTCTTGGTTCTTTACATTCTTTCGTAAACACAAAATAGTTTAACGCATAGTCGGGTAGAGAGTTAGATGTGGAGCGGGACTTACATTTCGGAAGCAATGTAAATCGTCGCGGGCCACGGCGAAGTTCGCAAGATATCCGGCGAAAGGACAAGACGCTAATGTATGCGCAATCGTGCACTTCGCGTATTGTAGTCTAATGCCGAGTTTGTCGAGCGTTTCTATTTAGACTTCGCAAGTCGCAAGTTCGCGTAATGTGCGCTCGGTGTTAGATGCGGCTTGTTTTTGGATGTTTAGGAGCCATTAAGGCGTTTACGATGTGTGGAGAGTTTATAATAAATTGTTGGTTAAATTAGTACGGCACTGTGTTTTAGTGTAACTGCTGGAGAAATATGACGGCCGGGTATGACAGTCGAAACGTAAATATATTGAATAAATTTTAGTTTTCCGAGTATTTCCCCCTTTGTGAATTCGTTGTGTACATCTATAATTTAAATGCAATAACGCACCCCCGTACTAACTCCGCAACTTATTTTTGTCTAGTTCTACAATCCATTGTCTTCAAGTCCGTGCTGTCACACGAACAATACCACAGCTAATCCCTTTGTATCTACACCTTTGTCTCGACGCTATTAAAATACAAGCAAGCTTCCGGATTCTAGCAACTGGGGCCATTTCTTAGGCCCTTTTCGCTTAGTTAATTTAAATTAATTTATTCCCTACTCATCCTGCCTCGGAGCAAACTTCATTGTCGTATTTTAACCGTGAATATGACCCACCTACGAACCACTTATTTTCACGCTCCGTGTAAATGTTAGAATTTTGTAAAATAATCCTCAGTAATCTTTATTGTTTTCGATGTGTGTTTATTATGTTGTTAAACACTAGAGATTGCGGAAGCCGAGTTCATGAACCGCGCTCCGAGCCTGATACAATATTTACCGCTAACTGTATGTAAAGAAACTTCACAAAGCCTTACCTCAATAAGCCAAAACAAATGCGCTCAAGTATAAAATATCCATAAAGAAATGTAAATAGTTAAACTGTAACGGCTATGAAAAGAACCTTTACATTCGCCTCAAACAATCCGCCCGCCGTGAGAATTTGACTGAAGAATAGTGTTTGTATTTCATTATCAACAAAAGCTTTGTTGAAAAGATGACGCTCAGCGCAAATTCGAGGTATAGCCGCCCACGAGCAAACTCGAGAAAAGCCGCACTCAGGCCCGGCCCGAGATATTTCGCAGTCGTATTTACTCAGGCGTGCCTAAATTGTTTGCTTACATGTTTGACGCGCCACACGCAACGCTCATTATGGCCAACGGAGCTTTGTTCAGACTTAGACAACATATTGTTACACCCAATGGAGCTCAATGTTCTTTATATTATGTTTATTTTTATCATTACAGGTAAGTTCCTGAAGCGTTTGCGGCTCTTTAATGGCGGTGCGGTGAGAGTATCTCTTTGTGTTTACATCATTTTATAACGTTGAAGTTACATTCGCTCGAGTGTCGTATTATCGTTATTACATTTTCAATTGCATTGGGAATATTTTTATCTAAGAGACGAGTGGAACTTTGACGTAAAACGATCGCGTCGTGTGACGGGACACCTCTAGAGTTTAACGATACTGGTATTAGACATACCACTTAGCAGCGGTAAACATTCATTACGTTTCTTCCCGCTCGGAGGCAGGTTGGCACACTTAATTGTTCATACAACAAGCCAGCTGGGAATTGGCTCTAAATGTTCCGTTGTCCGGGCTATGGTCGTACCGCAAACGCGCTACGCGGTCGTAGTCCACAGCACTGAGCAGTGCGAGGCAAAATCGACCGCGTTGTCTCATATCTTAGCTTGATTTTCGAGGGAAAGCCGAACAGATCCCGAAACGAGGAGGGCCGTGATGGAAAGCGCAATAGGCGGCCGTTTACACCTGCGATTCTTCTTCATCTTACCCTAAACTGGCGCGCCGCTTTACCTAAAGTAATTATGCCACATAACGTATTAGTCTTTTGGGAGCGAACACGTGTTGGAAACGCTTAATCACTTACTTTACATTTGCGTACGCAAATAATCCGTTAATTTAATTTCGGTGGTGGTATTTATGACGCTTATTTAATTTATTATCATATCAAAGTGTAAGCTTTATTTAGCGGGTTTTGTGTGCGTGCGAATAAACGTTAATAATGAAATCATGTAACAGTACACAGGGGAATTTTTTTAACGATTTCATAATGTTGACGGTTAGAGTCGTTTTTTCTACATAGTAATTAGTATCCCCGGTAACAACCATGACGGTATTTTTACAACATGTTCGTCGATAGCGGGGTGAAGTTTCGCACGGTAGGAAAGAATATAATATTGATCATTTCCGAATCTCGCTATCATTTGTCGTAAAACGCACTCGGTGGCGTGTTTGTCCCCATCGCGCTCAGATCGCTTCGAGCCCTCCTCACCATTGATATTTATGCTTTTTTCGGGATTCTTTTCGAGGGTAAGTTGTTTTGAAACTTTTCTTTTCGGAAGAAATGGCCGGGTTCACTGGATTAATGTAACTAGAGTGTTGTAATTGGTTGAGAAGTTATTACTTTTCTGTTTCTTTTCGAGAAAAACATAAAGCAATTGTGCAAGTTCTTCGGGAGTGATTTATTTTTATTCTGTGGAACATCTTTTCTGAACTTAAAAACAACGTTGAGGAGAGCTTTGTGTATCTTACTGATTTATTATTTATTGCGTTTTGGTTTGATATAAAAAACATTCAAAAAGTTTTGCTCCATAAATTATTTTTTGCTACATCTCTGCCTTCTGGATAAGGGACGTGTTTATCCTTATAACGAATATTTTAAAACAGAGCCTTCAGTTTGTGAATAAATATATATAACTTGTTCTTGTTCAATGTATTTCGTAAAAATAAAAGCTGAATTTTATACGCCATATTTCTCAATATCAAGAAAAGTAAATCCAGCCAGAAGTATCGATGAAAAGCAAAGCACCAGAAAATCGTCATTGCCTCCGATTTATAACAGGACCAAACATTTGTATCGTCTCTCGTGAAGGCCTTAAAAATATCCGGTCCAGAAAATAAATAACAAAAGCCATTTTATCTGACAGGACCTTGTTTGAAATCATAACAAATAGCCTTTTAGAAAACCGCATCCCAACCCAAAGTGTCCTACAAAAAGGGGTTTCGTAAACACATTACAAATCTTTGCCGCGGCAACGCGCAGTTAAGAGGGCTGTCAATGAAATCCCCTTCTCGGACTATTCGTTATGTGTCTTAATGGATTACAGGGAATAAAGTAGGCATCGGCGAAACAAAAGGCGAACCTGCCCCGAAAATCTCCGACCACATAGTTTGCGGGCTAAAACTAAATTTATTACATTTGACCTTAGTAATTCTTGCCAAAGGTTTTCTGTCCTAAATGTGTAATAGCCAGTTACGGCTTTCAAAGGTGGGGCTCGCGTTCGCCCGCTGCGGTTTTATACGCAACTAAATATTTTATGAGTTACAAAATAGTTGTGTAAAAGTTCCAGTTTTGGTTTGATTCTATCAATAAAATAGTTTACATAACAATAATGTTCACGAATTGATAGTTTATTTGGGCAAAGTTTTGTGATTTCTCTTAAAATATGAATATTATTTTAACCGCAAACTATAAAATTGTAACCACCCTAAAACTATATTTGTTCCATCTGTAAATAAAGCTCTTTTTTGGATGGACCTATTGTTGGTACGCACATAATTATCAAAATCGTTAATAATTTTAAAATAAATTCCTGAAAAACCTTGCTCTTTCCCTTTGAATCAAACTACAAATTAAAAAAGACTACTTAAAAAAACCAATAAACATTAAAACTCTCCCTATCAATATAATTAATAGCTTTTAATTCCCGTCATTTAAATCTAAACTTATTCAAAGCCGATCGTTCTCCCCCGTGAGCCAGGAGCGCACAACATAAACACATATTTTAGTGCAAGCCGCATGCAATGGAATCGCACAGTTCGGTGCCCATCACATCAAACTTATTTCTGCACCGATCGCTACGATTACCTGTTCACGGGCCGTTTTGCAAGTTATACGGATGCGTTTCACTTTGAACGTGCTCATTTCGTGTCCTTTGAAGCTTCCACGTTTAGAAGCGTTTGATTTCAACTCTTTCGCTGTGATTCGCGCCCGAGCGACGCGACACAACGTTTCGCCTTTACATTCGGAAACAAATGAAGAGCTGCACAAGGAAAAGTTTTTAATTCGCCTAATGCACACGGAGTACCTGTCTTTTCCTAACTAAAGTGCACTCTTACACCGCTTCGCGTCGGCACAGCGTTCTGTCACATCGACTGTTGCATTGTGAGCAGTTTATTTTAGCTCCGTCTTGAATGCATCCCATTTTTCTCAAGGCACACTTTCTACAAAAATGGAGGAGTTTTTTTGTAAATGTTTCTGGAGTTGTTTTTGAATTTGTAACTGCAATGTCATTCTTTTGTTTAGACTTATGAGTACAGTTTTAGTGAAATATAGCCTAATTAGTATTTTCTTTAATGAGCATACATTTAGATTAAGTTATATATGAAAAGTTATAAAGTAAAATATCTTAATCTTAACGAGATCGAGCTCTAATTATCACTAATTAGTTAAAAACAAAGAAGCCAAGCCAAGTGCGATTTGTTAGACACTTAATCAGACTTAATGATTACTTTGATTTTCATCTCTCGCCCGGCGAAACGAGAAACTTAATGAAAAGTCAAGCAAACTCAGGCGAATACAAATTTTAGCATTAGTATGCAAGAGTAAAGTTTTTATTCAATATAACTTGCAATGTTTTATCTTTCGTTTGTCTTGCTCGCATCAGCAATGCACAAGTTATTGTTACTTACCGATGGTAAATAAGTCTTCAAGATTTCTGTTTGTCTTTTAATTTTGCTGTATCGAAATGTTAATTACACAAGACAAAGCGGGCTTTGAAATATCTTTTCCAGGCTTTTGATAATAGGGAGTTGCACCCTTCTTTATTTATACTTAGCTTTTTCATAACTTAGGCGCCATCTCCATGGACGAGAGAATCACGGCGATAGTCACGCTGTTCCTTCAAATTATCGCCGCGATGATATCGCCGTGTTGAGATTGATTCATAGAGTTTCTATTGAATTTTATGGCGTGGTGAGAATATCGCCGCGATTTTCTCGCCCGTGGAGATGACGCCTTATGTTAGTGTAACGTTGGATGTTCAGAACTTGCTCCCGTGCCGCCTCCAAAACAGCTTTACCACAAACTATTCTATATATTTATAAAAACAGATTATTTGTTTGTTAGTTATTTACTTTTATTTCAGAATAAAAGTTCATAATGTTGATAATTTTCGAAATATCTTCACCTTGCACACAGAAAACTGTCGATGGTGACATATACAACTGGGAAATAGGGAAATATTTTCCCTATAGCTTTCGCCTTTCATTTAAACTTATCTGTCTTCTGTCATATGTAAATGCCCCTAGATAAAAACTCTTAGCGCAAAATTGTTGATGCAGTGTCTGGCTGTCAAGTCAGCAGACTTGGTTAGTTCCGTAGTGACGTCCCCGCACGGCATCGAGTGCCGCCTCCTCCCGCCACCTAATTCTGATATGAATATGAAATTGTATGTAAATGTCGGCCAAATGTTGCCGCGCAACTTGACAACTCGACAGCGCTGTAAATATACGGGTAGTGTTGCACCGAGCCACCAACTAGGTATACCGAAACATGCGAGTTCGTAGTTTACGACCGACTGTGACTGTTTGAATAAATTGTTTAGATTGTCGTCTATGTACATACTTAGACACGGTGCAAAGGTGGCGAGCGCCGCGATCCACGCAAACCGGGAATTCGTATAGGTGAACAGTTAATATAATACAGAGTGCCCTCCCACCACAACACTCTAACGAGAGCAATATCACCTAACTACATTCAGCGGAAGCACCCCTTCTGTTTTAAACTAGAATCCATTTCACGACTACAAACTCCACAAATGTGCATTTTCTCGTGCCGAGCTCCGCCACAAAGTTAAGTTTTACCACTTGCCATAATTACCAATAAAACGTGTTCCTGCTGATGGCACGTCAACTAAGGCCACATCACAGTTATGAAGTTGCCGTCTGCCTCCGTGACACCGCGTTATTGCTGACATTTTAGCCTGATTATCTTTAATTAAAAAGTTGTTTTAGGCCTCCACAAAATGCCAAGTTATTAAAAGAAATTGTCGAGAACCCGCGAAGTGGTAACTCACTGAATTGTCATAATTAGATTAAAAAGACCCTGCTTTACTACGATTTCGGACGGAGATTTCTAAACGATTCTTTGGAGGTCGTATGGATAGGTATATTTAGGTCTTTGATTTTGACTTTACTGCCGTAATAGAACGGGTTTAAACGCATCGTATGCTCAAAGAATATTGACAGATATGATCACTTCTCGATTGGAGCTTGGCCAACAATGTCTAGATTTTCTGTACGATTTGTAACTCGATACCCTAGCTTCCGTTTAGAATAGATGTGCCATTTTAGAGTGTTGCGTCTCTCTCGGGTTCGACATGCGTTCCTGAGATATTTACGACTTTATGCACTTCAAGTATTTGCATGATATATTCCCGTGTAGTCGATTACACATGATTACGATTGCGTGTTAGTCTTTGCGTGCAATTCGGAAACCGTTTTTTTGTTTGAATTATGGAACGAATATTGTATTCATACAGTTGAGTTTGTTTTAATATTGATGGGCTGTTACATTGATACGTTTGAATATTTGTGGGGGCGCGGGAGAGCGCAGCGGTGCGGCAGTGCGCGGTGCGGCGAGTGTGCGAGCCCCGCGTCATATGATTCCTTTTATTTATTTTAATCAAATGTGCCGGTTGTTGTTTTGATGCGGCGAGGTTTGCTGTCGTGGCAGTTTCCATGCTCCACATTCGCCCATGAATTCCGGTGTGCGGACCTGCGGATAGATGAATGCTTTAACATTTTACATATCCGACGAATGAATTCATTCTCCCAACTGACGGTTTTTCATTTTATTCAGTTATTTGATACGTTTTTATTTATACCGGCCGGCGTGTTGTCTTTGTCGAGTTTACTCTGGGGTATTGTTACAAAAATAATAGATATAGTATTCATACCCATGTCGTGCGTTAGTAAAACCTTTTATGCTGATAGCGGATTTGTTCTATTTACAAACTGGTTTATACCTACATGCTCGTGTAGCCCCATATTTTCCTACAATGCCAAACATTTGATTCACGAAAATGCCATTTTGTAAATTTAATTTATTTTTGCCCATTTCAACATAAGGTATTTAGCTTGGAAACACTTTAAATATTTCAGATGTAGGTACAGGATTTGTAACAATTTAAATGCACGCTATTATGAAACGTACTTAATGGCAGCAATGTCTAGTATTTTTATCTGAATAATTCGAAACCACAGCTCATTATAAAGCGTCACAGAGTAAAAAAGAGCAGAGAAATAGCGGGGGATAATGAAAATCTCGGATGTCGTATTTCTTTTTGAAATTGGTTCACATTTCTTTGTAACTGTGCGTGCGGCAGGCTGTGGTCCGGCTGGCGGAGCCAATCAATGGTTATGAGTGTGGGGTAGGCAGGGTTCGTGGGACTGTCGGTGGGGGACAGTAATCATTTAAAAAGTGTGTGCATTCAGTGTGAAACGCATCTCGACGATTGCCGTTTACGTTCTACAATCAGATCATGCTACCTATCTCATATCGACTTTTTCCACTTCGTTTGTTGCGCCCAGTTTGGGAATAGTTTCTATTTCAACCGGACTAATCAACGCCCGTACATGGTCGACCGACCGGGCTTTTCCATTTTGTTTCAGAATAAAATATCCGAATAGTTTTATAGTAGAATCGGTCATGATAGTTATAAAATATAAAATAAACATTCCCTATTCATTTAGTGTAAGTTATCATTGAAAATAGTTTTTGCAGTGTTTAAATATTTAAAATTCTAGAGAGAGAAAAGTTTACATTTTGCATAATCCCTGAAACCGCTCAGCTGTTTAAATTTTTAATGACCCAGGGATTATAGTTGGTTAGCTGTATGTTACAAAATCGCTCAGCAAACATTGAATAAAATTTTCACAAAGTTAATTTAAAAGCAAATAAAATTGTTTAAAGAATTAACCTATTTCCAAAGTCCATAAAACGAAGACAAAATAGATTTTTGGCACGATTTTAAACCTTTTTCTAATTCCCATTATCAAAAAAAAACATACAAAAGTACTACCTACTACCTACCTTCACTGTAATTATCAACCCTCAGATGCCAACGTACAACCACTATCTCCCCAGAAACTCAGAACTAAACCCACAACTCACTCAGCAGTCCAAAACCCTAGAAATTACACAATTTACATAACATTATCAAATAATCATATCTTCTAACATTCCCTTACAACGTTTCGGTTCTACAAGTAATTTCACAGGTACTGTATTTGCGGTTACGCGGTGCAAATATCGATTTACATGGCACTGTATAATTCACAGGTTGAATTATGTATTACCTTTCATTAGCACATTGGCCAGTCCCAAGGTGTATTAGCACATAAATTCGCTTACCCACACCCTTAAGGAATCCTTACGTGTGAACGATTATCCATTCAAGTGAATTTGCCATACAAATCTTTGTTTGTTTTCTTTCCTGCTTGTGTTTTATAGCGGTTGTTTAAGGGTTAGTTGTAACTATTTAATATTCTAAGTAAGTAAGCCTTAACTGAAAAACTTGTTCATTTACAATTTCAATACTGATCACAGATAATATTTTCCAACAAAAACTTTGGAAAATAAAGGCCTGAAAACTGCCGCCTCTGTGTTTTTGCAAACAATATTAAAATATATTTCGAATATAAAATCGACTTTTACCGCAACACTTTTTCTCTATTCGAATGCAAAATATTGTTACAAACCTGAACATAACATGCGGGTCACCGCACGTAATGTTTTGAGGGCTGGCAACATTCAAACACGATGCTGCCAGGAAGTTAATTACATTATTTAATTATATTTTACAGTGCCACCCACCTGACTGATGAACCTAATGATTGACAATTATCGTATCGATTTATAGTTCATACTGTAGGCATATCAGATGGGAAGTAAAAGGTACTGAACCATGAAATAGGATATTACTGCTTCCTCTGATATAATTATACCACTTAGATCCAACTTGCTATGTCTTCGATTTTGAGACGTTTTGAAAACTATTCGTAAATAAGGTTCTATGTTGGTTAATTACGACAAAAAGTACTAAATATCAGGTATGTAAAGGCAGTGGTATCGTTATTGTGATTTTATGTTGTTATAAGTTAGATTAGTCCAATCCATAGTGTTGACTAATATATTCAGATGAGTGTTACAAAATTCAGTAGTTTTCAGAATAAATGTTTGAATTGGGCAGTTCTACGAAATATTTGGGACTCGATAAAGTTTTCATACAAGTCGCCGCGTTCATCACGAAAATTTTCACATTGATTTAAATAAAGATAGCCGCTGTTTTACACCAAAAAAAGCTGTATAGTTAAAGACGCTCAATTTATTTAATACCAAGATTTAATTGCACGTATAAAGATGTTATAACGTAATGAGTTTCCTCAATATACGACTTTATTTCAACACAGAATAATTGCGAAATATTGCGGCGATACTTACGAACTCCAATAATTGCAGGCTTAACGCGGCACGCGTGCTATTACCTCAGAAACGGCTCACCTCAATCATTATAATGCTCGTTTAATTATTATTCATTGCGCGACCAAGCTCGTCTAGAGTCCGCACCGATACCCATCTCTATTCGCGATCATTACAGCGCTAAAACCTGTCTAGGTACATTCTACATCACCCTCGAACACAAAGAGTATGTGTGATCGATGTATTTACAGTGTCGTTTTAGTTTTAATTAAGCTACAGTTGGACCGTTAAGCCGGACCGCGCAGTAAAACGGACCGCACGGCGCGTGCGGCGGGTTAATAAGCCCGCGCGAATTTAACTCGGACCGTGGACCGTAAATGAGAATCGCCAATAAATCGGGCATTATAATAAACATTAACGTTATTGTTTCCCGTTAAACTGATCCCCCCTCGCCCCGCGCCGCAGGTGCCGCCGCAACAATCCGCCCGGAATTTCAACGACTTCAATTATTGAGTGCCTCCGAACCGAACCCTTTGCCTCCTCAAGAGACCGGACTGTCCATTTCATCGGACGATAATGCCGCGTGGCACTCGGGATCTCCCTAACTTAAATAAACCAGTATACCTACCTATTCTTTTTCGGATTTTTCCATGCGAAAGTTGGATTAGAATTTAATTAGGTTCAAAACAAATAAATACATTCAGCGCTTTGTTAGATTGCTTCTTCAAGTAGAGATTAACTTTAATATTTATTCTGATCCGATTTTTCTAAGAAAATACAAACTTTATTATTATAAATTGACTATCTGAATACCTAACTTCGTTTTTATTAGATAGGGCTCTGTTATTATAAGCAACTTATTCAAATATTTATACTTGTAAACCGTCATCCGCCACATCATGAATATAAGATGTCCGGTGACAGGAAACCTTAATTCAATTGAAGATTTGCATAATTTGCATCGAATATAATCTCTTGGTGTTATTATACGTCGTGTTGTAAGCGATGGAAACACGACCGGTGTTAGTAGAGTAGAATAAAATAGCACAACATAATATCAAGAGATTTTGTAATTGAAATCGTATTTTTGCTTACAGTTTAGCACAGAAGTCTTTGATTCAACCCGACAATACACCCCGTTTTCCCTCTTCTACTCTACCCCAACTGCTTTCTTCCAGCTGTCTGCCCATCAAGCTTGAGAGTCTTTGTTAGCTTTTGACTAAAAAAGAATGAACCAAAACATTAAAAATTAAAATAAATCCTCGGAAACAATGTAACGTTCTACGTCGCTATAAAATACAAAACAAACTATCTAAAAGCAGTTCCCAACTAAGGTAAAAGCATTATCGAAACTAAATTAGGGTGGTTACACACACGCGTCACGTTGTCACTAATCTCGACTCTTAGCGCAATCTCGAGCCATTCCAACGAGAAAACAATGCAGCCACCTTTCACGGGGAACAAAGAGGAAATAACAAAAGAATGGACTCGACGAATCGCTGTACTGCGAATTATCGGACCGGCTCCAACACACGTGCGAATGCCGTTGATCGCCCTTTAAAACGAGCGCTACAAAGAAAAAAATCACTACACAATTCAAGTCGAAGGCACGTTTAACACAACGAAAGTAAATATCAGTATGATGCAACGTGCGGTCGACCTTTTTATGTTTTCGGTATTTACTATGTGACCGCTTTGTGTAACTTCAGTTGCAGCGGGGCTTTGTGTTAAAAGGTTCGCGCGTCCACCCGTCTGTCTATATTAAACAGGGAGTTAGCCACTGGAATTTCACCGACTTTTTTCTGTTTTATGATTGACAGCACACGGGCCGTGTTCGGTCGCGCGATCCATGTCCAACGGTCCGTGATCCACTACTAAGAGACTACCGCCACGAGCCGCCCACTAGTTCCCACATCGTCACACATTGCATCATACAAAAGCTCTCTGAATTCATTTGCTACATCCAGACTCGAACCATCGAACTGCACACAAAAGTCACGCTTGCAAAAAACTTACAATGAGACACACAAGAACCCCATTCGCGTCTAATTATGAAAATTAAATCGCTGGTTTCAATGTGTGCATAAGCATAGAAAAAATAGGTTCGGCTCGTTAGAACTTTCGTCTGCAAATATAAAATTCAATTTCTGAATGAGCACAAAAAATCTTCCACCTTGTTTTTCGCGTTCATTTTGCATCAACCGACGTAGAATCCTAATTATCTTTCCCAGTTAAGCTTAAGTGAATTATTCCAGCCGCCCACTGTGGCGCACAAACAAAACGGCACTGAGTTCACAACCTCAGTCGAAAATACTAAAACATTAAAGAGCATTCCCGGCGTACGTATAATATCCGCTAAGTAGTAAATATATGCGGCGCATAAGCCCGCTATCTTGGCGGAGGTAACTGAGCTGCGCTTTAGCCGGCTCAACTTTTAATAACGCCCGCAAAATCATCTAATTAATCTGATTACGTACGGACCCGCACGCCGAAGCAACACGCGGCACTAATGCTTACTTCTGAGCATTAAACAAACTTATTTGTCCCATGTAGTGCCACTCGGATTAGTTAGGCGAGCCCTGGCCTGTTTCCCTCGTAGATTATCACGGGCTTTCTGAGGTCCCGCACAAATACTACCGACCATCACTCGCCTTTCAAATTACACGAACTTATTTATAAAATATGTAGCAAACCTCTTTGCGGTCCTCATTTTGGTGTAGTGCCAGAGATGACTCAACTAGAAAACTCGATCTCACAAAATTAAATACTTCCCCTATGTATTAAGATTAAATAAATTTCATAGATCAATACGAACACGTGATAATACCATAAAATTTTAAGCAAAGGAATCCGGTTAAAGCCCCTTTGAGATTGAAATTGTTTTTACCTAGGCATTCCAAATATTCTCCCAAAAGATACATCCTTTTGTATAAAGTTGGGATACAGTCTTGCCCATACCCATTTTCCGGTTCAGTGCTTACCTCTTTACGACTTACTGCTGATAGAGATTTCCCTATTTTATTGTTACATGGAAATACAACGTATAGGAAGTTATACCGAGAAAATGGTAGATAGCCGAATTTTGTTATTTTGGACATATCCTTTAAAGTCAAGCCAAGTATAAGTAATCAGTGAAAGTGATGGTAAAATTGGTACCACATTTCCGAAAGGTTAGATAAAGAAAGTACACAAGACTTCCGGCTCCTTTCAAGCTTAAGATTAAATACAAAAATGCGGTAATTATCCGTAGCAGGATGTCACTAAAGATGTAAGAGGCGAATATCAGATTTCAGGCGGGCTTGTATGTTTGTGTGCGCCCCCTATAAGTGTAATTACGTGGGCTCGAGACCGGCTCCTCCAGCCGGCTTCACGCACACGATGAATGAGATCTGCCACTAATGGAGATCTTATCTTTACTCCGAGATGGAGTAAGGTGGCCGTCCTTAACAGTATAAACTTTGTTATGTATAATACAGGGACTTATCTTAGCCAAATAGGACAGCCGAGTCCAGGTCATAAATAAAGCCCGGCTTTGATTTCTGAAGGTGACCCTCGCTTTGTGCGTTCTTAAGGGTCGAGGTTCGTGAGATCCCTTTTAATAGTTTCCAAGGAAATCTTACTTAATTCGCATAATGATCACGTAATCCTTAATACTAATCGGGACCTCTATAAATTATGTACCGAAGTTCACATCGTGGAAACTGCTATCGGCGGTTTCTTGGCGACTTTGCGTTTTGTACGTATATTCGTTTTAATTTCTCTGCAATTACCCACTAATCCGTTTTCTTCACAAATTAAATATTTAAGTCGGCAATTTGTGGCGCTTCCGCTTTGCGTTGTACAAAGAAGAGAGGACTATTTGGTGAAAGTAATTTTCAAAATTATATTGTTACTTCGCCTTTAGATCTTGCAATAATTATCTCAAGTCTGCTTTAACAAGCGTTTAAATTGAGTAGGAAATTAAAACTCACTTTACGTTAAATTGTTCTTGACAAGGAGTCAAACGATACGCGACAAATTATAATTTTGTCATAACGATCTCGGAACAAACATTCAAATACCCTGTTTAAATTCGCTCGTAATGGAACAGAATTAAAATTTTGTTATAAGAATAGAGGAGTCTCTATCAAATACGTTGTCTTTAACCCTCTTGAACAATGCAATATGAAAATCAATCGGAACTCCATTCAACTTAGCCTTTCAAAAAAGAACTCAGTGATTTCGATAAAAGGCAAAGCCTATTGGCAGAACGAATCGAGGTTCAGAATACAGAAGGAGGTTCAGTGCGAGCGTCGGGCGTCGGGCGTCGGGCGGCGCGAGCAGATAGGCAGCTCGAGCGACACGAATGCGACATTTCAATTTGAGTATATATTATTCATGGTAATGCGTTAAAAGCGCTAGCATACAAGTCGCTCAGTGCGGCGGAGGCTGGCGCGCGGCGAGTAATCGGCCCGCACGTGCGCTGCCAGATACATTATATGTATATTCAATGTTGTGCTTTAAAATTGTCGTTTCGCGCCATTTGCAGTTGCCGCGCCGGCCCGATGTGCTTCGCTTATAAAGTAACTCCGCGAAATGTGGCACTCGTTTTTATTTATCGACGCTCTACGAAATCGCTTTTTACCTATCACTGAACAAAATTTTTTGTTGTAAAAAATCTGGTATAGTACAGGAAGTACAAAAATGTATGGAAATGGTGTTTCAGTACGTGATATGTTTCCGATTAATGAAACAGCCTGAGGGTTGGTTGCGTATTGAGCAGATACAAACAAGATATATTGAATACCGTACATAAATCTCGTGCGGTGCTATAGAGCGGAGTGAATCCGTTGCTACCGCAACATTACCGGCGTAAATGTTCAAATAATTCCTATGCACGCATTCCGAAGCGGATTCCAAAAGTGAAATCTATGTGGCTGCCTAGTTTAGAGCGTAATTCAATTATTGTCGAAAGCTTGCTCACTTAATTCATATGCTGAGCTTTTAATACTGAATTGTTGTGGCATTCAAAATATTTATTTGATTAGATTCAGCCAACTATTATTACAAAATGTTTGTCGTCCTTTCGCTTCATACAATAGAAGGGGTTAAAAATAAATAAAACGTATTATAAATAAAAAGTATTTCACGTGCAGATATTTATTACACTTATCCTTTCTCAGATATTATAAATGTGTTGAGGTATTTCGAAAAGAACATTTAAATTTATTTATGGCTTACCTCGATAATGCCTTCGAGATAGTTTCTACGGGAGAAATTTAAAAGGGGAGACCCTAAAAATTAATCAATGGACGGTGGATATTCCACAAATGCGGCGAGGGTATAAAGATAATATTGTATTGGTGGGAGAAAGTTAGTGTGTTTAAGATGGGGTAGTGTGAGGTAGTGTGCGTGAGTAGCAGAGAGGTCGAATTGTAGCCAACATCTATTATTCATCGTTGAAGACACGGGAACGAAATTTGTGTAAGTGCGTTGTGATCCAGCCAATCTCACAATCTTTATTTTATTCCCAATAAGTGGATTAGGTTGCTCGCAAACCTTGTTGCGTGCTTACGTTTATTTTGTTTATGCATGTCAACGGGTCTGCCGTGATTATTTTAATGGATTTATTTATCTTGGTATCATATTTTTCAATTCCCATTTCTATATCTAGTGACTTGTTGTCATTGACATTGAAAAGTTGAACTTTAAAATTAATGTTTATTTAGCGATATCATACAAAATTAATTTCTCTGAAATTCACACTTTCCATAAAGTTACATTTAAAAGAATTTGTTAAATATATACATATCTATTGGTTGCCCGAAATTGCATTTTTTACGCTTTCTTCTATCAAATAATGACAGGCTTCATTTCCAAACTCATGATAATTAGAAACCCCGTCAAAACACTCATCAATAAAACCGTTAGATTTAAACTTTGGCATAATACCGACGTTCAAAGCATGGCAGCGTTTGTTTGCGGTGTTGGCAGGCGCGTGCGTACGCATGCAGCCTGCTGCGGCGTGTCTGATAGATGGCCGCCGATATATCAGCCGCTACATACCCCACCCAACCCCTCGCCTCATCTAACGAATATTAATCAAGTCTATACCCAACCTTATATCGCACACAACGGACCTCTTCATTTTCTTCAAGTACACGAGCATCTATTACGTTATTATTTCCCTTCCTCAAGACGTGTGTAATTTTTCCACTCCTCTTTATGCCAGACGAAAACAATTCTTCCAAAGTAACAACCCTCTGATTTTATTTACGGCAGTTTCTCGACCTCGCTCGTGATAAAACTTGTACTTAACATGCCCATCGAACTTCATAATTTATATGAGGGCAGTTAAGCAGTTAAAAGCCTGGAAACCTTTCCTCAAAGTCGCCTTAAAAAATTGAGGAAATTCCGCGGGGACTCACCTGTGACCCTCTTCGGTGCCATCGTTTTATCGGTACCCTGAGACATAAATTACAAGTAAAAGTAATCGTTGAAACTTTCCTGTAGCAAGCCGGAGGGCCAGAAGCTTGGAATTTGTGCAGAATTACCTGCCACTGGTTTTAAGACTTGTAATTTATCAGTGAAGGCCGGGGCGCCTCGATCGGCCGTAGGTCGGCGACCACCCGCCCGGAAAATGGCCCGTATCGTTATTCCAAGGAGCCGCCGGAAAATATTAGTTTCGACGTTACCATTACTACTTGTTACAAAAGCAATAAGCATTTAGATGCCTACTTAACACATTACAAATCCGTGAATAAGAGAAAAAAACTCCCGAAATAAAGACATTAGTTAAAGTACGGTTGGTGGTTTCTGCGTACGGTATCTGGGAAAAAGGCGGGTTTTGATTGACGCTGGTAATCGGCTTAATGTAACCTCGAGGCAAGTTTTGCGCGGCGCACAAACGACTGGTTAAATTCGGAGGTCGACGCAAAGCGACGCAATCTCTCACACGTCACAACGAAGGAGCTTTTCATATAATTCATTTCCCTATTCATATTTGTCTTAGGAGCTGACTGGAGCATGTACTAAAAAAACCCTAAAAAGAGGTTACGGAGCAAATTGATACTGTTTTGCTTTCGGAGTAATTGAAAGTATTTTGCGAAAATAGGCCTCTTACATTTATGTATTCTATTCACATACAATTTCAGAAAATATTCGCAAAGCTGAATAATTATTCAAAGAATAAAAGGTCTCTCATAAAACCGTTTGATTGGAAAAGAAAAAAGGTAGGTAGGCACCGTGAGTGTCGCGTGCCTCGATCATTGACCCCTAGATATCCTCTCCCCAAATTCCGCATATCCAATAGGAAAACTTGTCTGCCTTATGGTTTATACTCGTCGTTCAAGTTTACGTGACTGGAAATAGTAAAATCGGATGATGATGTTGATAATGTAGGTCGTAATGGGCCATTGCCAATAAAACCTTATAGGTAAGCGATGGATTAAAAGGAACTGGGTCAGGGCAAGGCCCATGCCTTATAAAAATAACGCGCTTTGGAAGGTGCTCCCGTCTACTAAACGTCGGAAATGCCAATCGCGTTATCTATCCCCGCTGCCTACCTGCTGTGCAAACAATACGCAAAATAAACTCGCTTTGTAACCGAATACGTTTTGTAAGTAGACTACGTTCACCTTGAAACAAGTACCAACAAAGTTTCCTTCTAGATTAGCAGTTCCACGTAAATATGTAAGTACATCAAAGATATAAAAGTTGATAAAAGTATATTTACAGGTAAAATAGTATCGGGCAAATGGAACGGCCAATCACACTAAGTTTCTTTGAGCTAGTACTTTAGTCTAAAAGGAAAGTTACATGCACTCAATAGGAGACCGCTTAAAAAGTTTCCCTCGAAAACGTCAATGTAAAAAACAGGGCCGCAACTTCGCAATATCGCCCACTTGTTCCGGCCAAATGAATAATTATTGAATTTAAATTCTTATTTTGAGTCTCATTACGAAGTTTGAAAAGGGTCATGCTTTTTGTATAATTAAAGAGCTTTCCATTTCGTGACGCTAAACTTGAGATCTGTAAGGAAATTAATTGAAATATTTTAAATCGATTTACCTATTGGTTCGTAGCACTAGTGCTACGCTGGATTGCTACGCCGCGTAGCAACCCGGCGTAGCGGATTTAGATTTGAAAAAAGAATATTCGTAGAGCGTCGGCTGCAGTGGTAGTAAATACGGCTATACGTAATAGGCAAGTAGGTGAAGCCGGTGGAGTGTGGGGGCGTCGTAGAGCGGACGCGGTCGTGTTTCGTGCGCGGGTCATTTGCGCCCATCGTTACCAGCAGCAGGCGTCCCCGCACGCACAACGATCTCTTCATTTTCACACGGAATTTTACACTCATAGTAAACGTTAAAACTCATTTTTGTGCTCCATTTTTTCCACGCTTCCACGATATACTGTATTACCCCGTTTATTGCTACGACCGAACAGATATTAAACATTAAATATTTACAACGGATTTTCCATTCCATCTATTGTTACTTACTAGTTTCGATTCTCAGACAGATACGACCCTAAGTCAATATCGGAAGTTCCGGCCGCAAACTTAGCGACCGCAGTGGCCGGCCGAAAGTTTCATGTGGCTGATAATTTACATAATAGAAGACTAGGTCTATCCACTATCGGGGTCATCCAAACTTCTGTGGATTAGAGCTTTCACGGGCAAGGCTTATCGGATTTTGAACGAATTTCGGGTAGCTTGCGATAGCGACGTCATTATCGATATCCGATTTATATGCAGATTGGGAGTGAAGTGGCTGTGGCGTGGCGTGGGCGCGGCCGTGACGTCACACGCGCGCCGCCGCACTACACATAAATAATCCGCCGCTCGCCGACCGCCGTCTTCAACTTTGTCTTATTTGAAGATTATACAATTAATCCCTTCCCTTTACATTCCCGTCGGAACTGAGATCCTTGTACAACTTTTGCGCACTCGACCCGACGAAGACAGAACCTCCATTGTGAGGATTTAACAATTTCACCCGCCTCGTTGCATTTCACAGAGTAATAATAAAACATCACAATGGATGTCAACTCTATTCAAGATGAGTATCCAAGACGGAGAGCGTCCGTGGCATAATTCAACAAATCAGATATGATGAAAGAATTATTTTCTTTGGGAAGGGCTGTTTCGGATCCATAACAATATTATTATATCTTTATTCAATACGTAAAGACGGTAATAGGGTAAATTCTGTTGTTGTATTTATACCGCTGATGCCAACAATGTAATATTAGAAATACAGCTCGCGTGTCACTTAAAATCACAGTGGATAAAAATATATGAGTAGATATTTTTTCATAATACACATTTTTACCCGAGTATTGAAAGTTTGTAGTTGGCGCACATTACGTGGGTTGCCAAGCGCGGGTACAGATTGCGTTCATCCCCACTCTGACGAGTCTCGTAAACAATAAGTAATTTCGAAAATGGAGGCGAACGTATGAAAGCGTGGCTTTTCCCATAGGTAATGACTGGCAACAATCTACATAAGACTAACGAGTGAAACTTCAGTAGCGTCATTATGCTGGTAGCGATTGCTTGCGCGCCGTCGAACGCTCGCTCGATCGCCATTTTTCATTCGGTCGTATAATCTAGACCGTATTTATACTATCCGATACCGACCGACACAGTAAATCAATTAAGCGAACCTGCACAAGTTTCGGTCGCAATTAAGCTGTTTATATTAGGTATTAGCTACAGTTTATCAACGTAACAGTATGTGCACGTGAATAATTAAAGTAAAACACCATTTTCAATCACAGAGCAAGAATATTTACGGTGTCTGCAGGGCAGCACGCTCGCCTCCATTCAAACCTGGCTGTTATGCCAATTAGACCTCTATTTGTGTTACGTTCGATCGTTCAATAATAACTTTTTGCTTGTGTGTACTGAGTAATGATAGGCTATTAGATAAAACCACTTTGGCGCCTATCGCGATGGATGAGTCGAAACCGTTTGAAATTTTGAGTGGCCATTTATTACTCAACTGTCGTTTAGAAAATGTTTAACGTCAAATTCATGTTGTTGTTGTTCAACAATTCATGTTTCCGTAAATTTCCAGCGAAGTTTAGCAAAAAAAGGCAACTTGGTAGCGAACACATCATTCATCTTTCAACCGAGCTGTCTATTATGAGTTGCAGTTTTTAAAAAGTTGGTAATTAACACCGGCCCGCAGTCCAGGCCAGGTCCCAACTTTTGAAGTGTTCACAAAGTTTGGAAAATACCCCAATAATTAAAAGCTGGGGGTTTGGATCATGACTTTTTGTTCAGTTTGCATGATTGGACGAGTCACGTAATTAAAAAAGGGGCGAGTACTTGTACTAAGTGACGTCTCACCATTACAATATTATTCGACATGGAAATATCAGAGTGAAATGTTTTCTTTCTAATTACTTGTACTTGTTCCAATAATAAAGAAAGTCAATGTTATTATGGCGTAGAGAAGTTCTTTAGGTATACAAAGCTCAGTGTGCCTTTGATGTTGGAGGCACCTATTCATTCAAGTCTATAGATAACAATAGATCTGGCTTTTGAAGTGTTTCAACGGTTTCGGGCTCACGGATTTCCAATCATCTACTGCGGTCCTCATAATTATTAAATAAGGAAAAAAAAAATATCAAAAATCTTGAAAATGTATCCGATTGGATTTTCACAATCATAGATACAGAAAAATTGGTAATGTCGAGAAAAGCTTACAAAAAGAAATAATTTTCAGTACATTTTTAACATTTCTATCAAAAACTCTCCTGAGAATATTTGCCTAAAAGTTAAATTCGATAAACATCAATGTAGTGGTTGTTTTCCACGGTATTTCCTGTTTGTCTCACACTCGAGCAGGTTAATAAGTAATGAAGCAGATTCGGCCGACTTTTGTTTGTTAAAGTGATTATTCAAATACGAAAAACGATTTCGGGTTTTCCTAAACTTCCCTCATATTTTATTCACCGATTTTTTTACGGATCGTGGAATACGTAATTTTTTTCTAAGTTTGACGTTCGGAGTTTTTATGAGCTAGATTGTAGTTTAGCAAATTGAAAGTAAGAGAGAAACCAGAAGATGGAAATTGTTGAGAACGACGGTTTCGTGGTTGTTGTTGAAAATACGATTTTATTTCTTAAGCCAGACGGATGAATTTCAGACGACTCTGCGGCTATCACGCGGACATTATTTATATTGAATGGGCTATCTGTACATAACAAAAATATAGTAAGTAAGTACTGCGAGTAACCTTCCTTGGCACGTAATAAAAATAAATAGAGTAGATTTGGTCTGTCACTACGACATTTGTTTTTTCTGTGTAAGCTGCTTTTTCACGGCCGGATTTTGTTACATTTAAAATGGAAGTGCTTTATCATTATGTCAGATCAAAAAGTATATTGTATGAAGAATTGTATTTTTATTGATTAATTTTGAAAAACGAGACAGTTTTCACCATCGCGACGTTTATAAATTATGAATTACTACTTGAATTTATCCTAGAATTAGAAAATTGTCTACTTTTGATCGTAATCCAAATGCTTGTAGTAAAATTGAAAAACTAATAGTCATTCGTAAAACAACACAAATTTGGTTTCTCCAGCAACGAAATCCGTATTTGTTTCCAGCTCTGTCGAAAGACTTCTAATATTTAATTACTGTTGTCCGATAAAGTATACTTAAGGGGTATGTTAATAAGGAAACGGCCAGTTCTCCGGGAAAACTTTCCTAAGAAAACTAATCCCATCCCGAGATTATTTCCAGTGGTTCCCAATCAATTCGCCTATAAAAGCACAAGGATAAAACGTCGGTATCCTCGGGGAGTTTCCTCCACTGAGAATCATTACGAAAATACGACAAAATTGTAGACTGTCTGCAGTCGGGAAGGGGTGTTATTTATGGAGGGCAGAGGCCGGAGTGTATCTGAGTGGCTCTATTAGCTCTACTAATATTTTCTTCTTCAAGTTAATTGTTATGTCGCCTTTAAGAGCAGGTGGCTTGTCCCATTATGAGCCGCGGGCAACTTAATGCCGAGACACGAAACTTGAGCGCCACTGAACTCCGTACCCGCGGAAATATTTAAACAAATTAAAACTTTTTCTTTATGCCATTTCCCGAAGAGTATTCTTATTGTGATTCGTTTTTATTGAGTTTGCGGCCAGTTTTTTTTTTTTGCAACTTACTTATGAGGAGTGTCCGGTAAATAAGGTTGTTGTGGGTTCGAAAATAAATGTTTAATATATCGTTACGTATTACCACATGTAATCCAATTTTACCTTTCGTTGTAGACTTACTAAATATAACCTCAAAGAGAAAGGAAAAGTTATCAAACATTCAAAGTTTAAGCCAAAACTACAAACCAAAGAATAAGTCGAAACTCAAGCCCAACAATAAATACGTGTCAAAGTTTACCAATATAACCGAACTCCTTGCAAGGCTGCCTACAAACGATCCAGCCAAACCGAGAGCATTGTTAGCTACACTCCCTTGATTGACGTGAGGTTGACCAACACTGGACCATCCTCAAGTCCAGCCGAAGTAACAAGATGCATAGTTCCGGAATTCCTTGTAACAACTGACAGTTTGAATTCCAAATATTAGTTGGAGAATGAGTAATTGTATTTGTTCAGGATCTAATTTGCATGGCATCTAAAAACAGATAACTTGTCCATTGTTACAGTTGGAATATTGTTTATGTATCCTGTATTTTAAGGGTTTTGGAATTGGTTATTATGTCTATTACAGAGAACAACACTTAAACTATTTTAGAATAAAATTTTGTTGAGTACCTAATTTAAAAAATACTTGACAGATGCTGCTGAAGCATAAAATTAATCAATAACAAAAAAAAACATAAATAAAAATCACAAACAACAATAAAATATTTTTTCAAATTCCAATTTCCGCTATATTGAAAGCCTCGGGGTAAACGTACGCTCGTATAAACACCGTGTGTTTAGAAATACGTCACTGTGACGTCACGAGACATGCTGACAAACAAACAAATCAGTCGCGATGCACGCGCGGGCAAACAGCGTGATTGTTCAGATATTAGTTCATCGCGTAATGTTGGCTGCGCGATCGCGATATCGTGCCGTTTGATGGATCGCGATACCAAAATGTAATGCCAGTGCTGTTTCAGTGTTCATTGTGTGTAATGACGTCACTCGATCATTATGTTTCTAATGATGCGTTCTGATTTATGTGCTCTCCCGATATCAACATCAAAACGAGAATAATCATTTGTGAGACTTGAGAGTTTGTTGACAGCCTTCACTCAGGCTTCTCTATAAAAGTATTTGATTACCAACTCCGAAAAATAGACAAAAATAATATTGTGAAAAACTGAAATTCGAGGCTAATTAATTCCCAAACTTACTTTAATTGGTCTCAGTCGAATTACAATTTCATTACCGAGATATTTTAAAATAATTGAAAGTTTTGAATGATGCAATTAATTTCAAGTTGTTTTAGTTTATTTCGTAAACTTGAATCGTGAAAGTTGATGTGGATTGAAGGTTATGTAATTAATATGACACTTTGTACTAATAAAGATAAAATAAAAAATAAATTGATTTATTTATGGTTTGAAATTGAATTCATAGACAATCAAATCAAAGTCTTTTGTATTCTTACTAATTATCCTTTCACAATCAAACTATTGGTAAAACACTTAAACGATAAAACAACATAAATACCCATATTGTTAAGAGTCTCCCAATTATTTCATATAGTAGTAAGTATCCTCCTTCACTGCCACATCACATAATTCCACCCTTAACATCCCCCTAAATCTTAACAACAAAAGTAAAAAATAGAGGTGTACACATTGCGAATTACCGCGACAGGTATCCTCAGGGACCCACTCACGTCACTCTCTTAAATGAAATACTTAATAATAGAGGACGCTTAACACAAAGGTAACAGACATTACAAAAAATTGTTCCCTTTGTTACAATTGCTACATTCATGCCATATTTAAGTAACAGTCACATATAGTTTTCAAGATATTATCGGAGTAAATTATGTTATTTGAACATGTCATTTAATGATAATGTTGATTAAATAAAACTGTCATGTTGGCTTCTGTTAAAGTTGTTTGTATAATCGATCAACTTTTGCTTACAACTTCAGTTTATTTTATGACATGACCTTTTTCTGTATCAGCTTAGTACATTAGAAGTCCGCGGTTTCGACTAGCGAGTGCTCTACTAAACTGTGGCATTTTCCTTGACCAAAAAGGGACTCGCCTAAACCCGATACTCTATCCGGGCATTCAGTAAATCCTGTATTTTATTCCCGCCATGTACGCTCAACTATAAAAATTCCGGCCGTCGGCGAACATTGTCTCCAATTTCGCTCACTTACCCTTGCTTGTGAAAAATATTCGGCCAAGAGTGGAATTAGTAAAGTTGGTGGGATACCCGTGTGGGCCACACATCGGCCGAATATTAAAAGGGGAATTAGAGTGGTCACGACTGTATGCGTTCATAAATGTTCTTATTTGGCCTCAAGTTGTTAGACCACTTGTTACGTGACGGTGGCTGGCCTGTAAAATTGGGTTCTTTAGCAGGTTTAGTTATATTTTGTGAAATGTTTGTGGGACTCATAAGACCAATTTTACAAAATTGGCCTTGTAGTGTTGTTCCGACCGACTCATCTATGGACTAACATACACTTGTTTACTTACAAAACGAAAACTGCTATGTAGTCGGGTATAAATCTGAACGCACACGGTTCCCCTACGAACAAACGTTCGAAACAAATTAAAACTTAAATCAGCCGAAATTAAATCGATCAGTAATCAGATACAAACATTAACTCAAAAGACACCTCCGAGGTTCGCATTGATCACGGCCAAAGTTCGGTTTCACCGTAACGTCGCCCAAGGGAACGACCCCGAATGGCAATACCCGTCCTTGTCGCACGCACTACATCACAAATGCGAAAAAAGGTAATGACGCGATGTAGCCCTCACAAATTGACCGTAACAATACCGCATTAGGTCACAATCTATGTCGCAGGAATACAGCATAATCTATTTTTTCCCAACAAATCTCTATTGATTCGGTCAAACCACGGACGATCGTATTATGACGAAATGTGTTACGATTGGTCTATTTTTCCGTCTCCTGACTGAAGTAATAAATTCCATCATTTATGTAAGTTAATAGATATTTATTGCTTTGCTATTTCGGAATATTGTCAGGCTTTTTTACCTAATTCGTTTTCATTCGTAGTTTTATTTTTAGGCAGAAAATTTATTTAGTTCGAATACGGTATTAAGAAATTGTATTTTCTTATTGCTTCAATGTAAAATCAATGTAAAGGAAATTAATGACCAAAGTAGGTTATTCTAATTATATTTCAGTACCAGGAAAGCATATAGCAGCTGGTTATTTTCCCATGCAAGTTGTAAGAGTCAACTGTAGAAAATGAGTATTTTAACGTACCGACAGGCGATGGTACACGCACCGTGATACTAGTCATTTGCTATTTGAAACTTTCAAACAGTAATATTTTTCCGTAAATAACTGAAAACGAACTGAAGCACTTCGTTCTAGGCACTCAATCTTATTGAATACTACATTCACGAGTTTCAGTAAGGCTCTATTTATGTCGATATCGCAGTGGTATCAAAACAATCCCGCTCCGATAAAATGTTCGAAAGGTGTAACAATGCGCTCTTTGTTTCTTCTTAAGGAATAGTTTTGCACTTTTGATACTACCCTGATATCGATACAATTTAAAAGCCCTGAAAAATGTTATCAAGCGAGAACGTATTGAATACATCGCTATGTAGTTTGAATTAACACTTACCTTTGTTTTCAAAGGTTCTATATCCTTGAGCAAATTTCTCCCAAAGCCCTGCCCTTCAGAATACCGACCTACGTCGGCCCCAACTACGTTTAACACGTGAACAAATAGGATCACTTCTAACGAAAATGATAAAGTTTGAGAAAAAAAATAAAAGAGATCCTTTACGTTCTCTTCAGACGGTATTAATGTCAAAGATAAATCAGCGTCCGTGTATGTCCGAAAATTAGGTGTTATTTTTTTATTCACCACAGAAGAGGGTTGCTCAGGCCGCTCGGCCAACAAAAGAGTGGCAATTCCCGCTCAAACAAATCACCACTAAACAAACGTTTCTACAGGTAGGAATAATTCAGCGAAAGGTCACCTGTTACGGGTATTCGACATCGATCATCGGGAGTGCGTCGTGTCGACCTACCCGCGTAATGTTGCCCTGGGGACCGACGCCAGCGACGCCGCCGCCGAGACAAAACCCACGGGCCTCGGCCTGTCAAACTGAACTTGCCCGCTTTTGTATACACGCACATTTTTCAACGTGGGTCACTTCATACGGCCGCTGTGTACCCTTTGCTGTACCGCCAAACATGACATATCTGATACGCATCTGAAAAGTTAATAAGGAAGGAATTTATAATTAAGTCGTACGTACAATTACGTATGTGGAGGCGTCACGCGTCGACGTCAACATGAATATTTACGATGCAATTTCGTTCCATTTCAGATTTATCACTGTTTTGTTGGCGGACGGGGAATTTTAAAAATGCTCCTTCGTGGCCAAATTTAGGTGCGAGCGAGTCGCGTTAGGCGGTCGGTGACAGCGCATCTCCTCTAGCGTGTATTGTTCATGTCCTAACCGCCGACTTTCCATTTATTTCTCTATGAATACGTTATTACCTGCTCGCCCCCGCTTATCAAAGTTTATTTGCAGCGTGTGGTTTACTCTGTACCGGTGCTTATTCGTTATTACAACGGCGGAGTGTTTTATTGCCGGGGCGGGGCTCAAATCGCGCACGACGCCCTTGTTTTTCGCTATTTTTCCTCACGATTTTTGAGAATTTGAAGTTAATATTATGTCTTTTTGTTGCAGATCGAGGACGCCATGCTAATGTTCGACAAACAAACCAATAGGCACAGAGGTAAGTCGTCACTACTTTAGTAAGCGGATAATACAACAACGGGGCTTGGACCCTAATAAATCAGATCCCCAATACTGCCCAAGTACCTAATACTATATACAATTATTAATGTCTAATACATTAATAAAACTATGCCAATAATGGCTTTGTATAGGTATCCTTCTGAGAAGCTTAGTGATTAGGGACTTAGGAATAATAATAACCCAAATAACACTACCCAACGGGTGGGTCTAGTTTGTAATCCTCGCTTTTATGATTATTAGGTAGCTATTTTCAGCTGTCTGTGTTACCGAACAAAATAACAAAACTCAAGTCATTCCAAACAAAAATATAGTACAATAAAAACTGAACGGAATTCAAAACCGTAATAATATTATATTATTACTTCCCTAGCCGTAAGTTATGCGAGGCAAGCCACGCACGAGCGGCGTGTCACCTTATTTTTCTTGACAAAAACAACGGAACTTCCAAAGGCTTGCATGTCACACACGGAAACATATCATTTTTGTTTGTCTCGCCTCATTTCTCTGGCCGTCTTCGCCACAAAGTCGTCACTGGTTAACTAGCAACGGATAAATATAGGCTTCGACCCTCAATGGAAGCTGGCCAGCGTAAACAGACATGTCGCAATCTAAAGAACCTTCTTTCGAATGGTAAGGAGCTGGGCTAACAGGAAAGTGAGGGAGTTCAGGTTATGATGGCGGCGCCGCGGCTGAGGCGAGCGGAGCGAAACGGAGGTGGCATCGTCACTAAACAGGCGCACCGTTTTCGGTATTGTGCTCCCTCCCCATGTTACGACTATTCCCGGCTAATAAATAACAAATCGACGCCCGGATAAAATATACGGTTTCCTCGGCAGGAGATTTTGTATTATTGTGAGGGTAAAAGCAAAGTTACGCTTGAAATCTGCCTATTTCAATTTCGATGGTCGCGTTTTCACTTTTTTCGTAAATATTACACATCGTCATAAACAAGCCAATAAATTGTGTCCCAAAACACTAAAGTCCGGACCCACGTAATCAGTTTCTTTCATTATCCCCACAACGCGTAAGATTTTAATTAAAATCCACGAAAATCGTATCAAGGCGAGCCATCTTTTGTTGCCAACGAAGGTTCCCTTGTAGCAGTTACAGCAAATACAATGTTAAATTTGCTTTTGTAATCCCCATTACACAAAAACAGGTTGACCCAAATATTCAGGCTCGGTGAAATATCGTTGCGCCGTCATTTATGCAAGTTCACAAAAACGAATCCTGTTTCATTCCTCGCCGAGGGAAAAACGGCCCTTTCTTGTCGTTGTAAGACATAAAATAATTTACCCATGTTTTCCAAACTTCCAACTTTTGTGCCCTTTGCGTGTCATTTGGATGATATTTTGAGATCCCTCTGCTTGTAATTAGATAAACATTGAAATAAAACACGACGACGTGCCTAGAATACATTTGAACGTGGACGTTTAAACTTTCATTTGTGGGGCGTTTACCTGCTCACTCTGCCCAGACGATTCATTTATGTTATACGATTCGTGTAATGTTGCTGCGTACCTAAATATGAATAGCGCATATAATAATCTAATATAAATATTCCTTAGGCCTCCCCTAATACTACAGTCGGGTTATTATCCCCGGAACGTAATCAGTTGGGTCGGGTTATCCTGGCAAGAAATGTAAAAATATCCGCTGTTTATTTGTATCAAACTCGGGCAAGAGGCAACCCAAACGCGTATTCAAACTGAATATGAATGCAAACTGCCCCGGCGAACGGGCGAAATGGCGAAAATCAAATTAGGTATGGCGTGAATACTTCACGGCGACGGCGGGAAAAAAAATTGAAATCAAATATTCATTGACTTTCAACCGGATAAGCCGGCCCGCAGCCATTTCAATACATTTTATTATCTATTTTCGTTGTGAAGACCACGCCTCGGTGACGCGGACCCACACTCGCCTATATATCCCGACAAATCCTACATTTAATCATTTAAACGTATTACTTATTTCAATATCTCGTGTCTCGATTATGACCGTTACGCTTTTCATAACAACTAAAGTGAAGCTGGTTTCTATTAGAAAGCTTTTTGCTTTTCAAAGTTCAGGGGTTCTTTTAAAACCAGACTAAAATGGCATTCTATAAAATTGACCTGAGGGGGGAATAAAAAAGGTCGAATTTTAGAGAATGAACTCTCTATAAATATCTCTTTGATATTACAGTCCCGAATAAAGATTCATGTCTATAGCTATTTACTTTGAATGATATCTGTCCTGTGATATTCTTAAACAAAAGGACAAAAATATGTCAGGAATATAATTTTTGATAATGTTTAATATTCTTTTTCACATTATTTAGTTAATAAATCACGTGTTGAATGGAGACTTAATTCAAAGGATGATTTTTATGTTAAGCTGTTGAATCTGTGAAAAATAAAAACCTTTTAGCCTTTTCAGTACATTAAATATGCGCGAATAATGCGTTTAATAGCACCCTTTACTTTTATTTACGACCTTTGCCGGTTGAAAAAATAATTAACGATGTCCCTTTGCAAAATATTTTCCATTGTCTCTGCCTAATAATTTAATTTTTAGGATATAAAAAACCGATGGGAATAAATCCTTTATTGCCTAATATGAGTTTGCATATTTTAGTATCGGTAACATGAAACTGGCAGACAAGATGTCTTGTATCGTAATCAGCAGAGCGTTACCGAATATGTTCACGTTGGTTTGGCATTCAAACTGTCAGCGGAGCTTGAAGTAAATGCCATTACACAAAGGTAAACGCGACATATGAGAGACAAAGTTCATAAATATTAAACAAAAAAAAACTAGCGCAAGCAATCTCTGCGGAGCGGATTCCATTTGGTCGTGCGAACCACCTCACGCGCCTCTGGGACGCATTTCTACGAGTGCGTGCTAGCTACCGTGAAAATTTCACCTCTCACTTTGCATAAGAGTAGTGCCATCTATATTTCATCGCTCACAGTTCGTGATGTGTAAAGACGCCTATCGCGTGAATCATAAATGGCGATCGTTTTCTTCAAGTGCCATAAAATTTCGGAAGTCAAAAAAGGCACATCACTAGAGTATTTTTAAACCTTATGCCCTTCACGTACAAACGTTTCCACGCCCTTCTCTTTTGTTTTCACCGCCGTGTTTACGATTTTCTTTTATAAATTATTATTGTAGTAAATTTCCACCGTGTGTGTGTAATAAAATCGTTAACTTATTTTACAATTCAAATGCAATAAATATTTACAGTTTACAGAAATAATCAAAGGAATAAAATATTGGTAGATTTTCGGTTGATTTTGATATAATCTTATCTGTATCCAATTCACTTCACGAAACACTTCAATTTCGCTATTTTTGTACATGTCGAGGCAATTCTAATACCGGCAAAGCTTCTGAAGTAGAGCTCTCAGACTGTGTAAGGCTGCAATCTTACTTAGCACCTTGGTACAAAGGAATTTGATCTTTATATGTATGGTTTGAGGGTTGTTTGTTGGTTTGTGTAAATGTGTTCGGCGTGTGCTAAGTGGGTGCACGTGGCCTCGTCCCCGGAGAGAGACGGGAATACACAGGGTTTAGATGCATCTTGCGGCCAACCAACAGCTCCTGTTAATATTACGTGTATTACAATTAATTTAGTTTAAAACAATCTCGAGTTTGAGTGGTTGTTGTTCATTCTAACAACTTTGTGCTGTTCTTTATAATTAAGCTTTAACGATTTATAGCCAAAGTTGATGTTTGTGGGCCGTAAAATGTAACTGTAGAATAGTTTAACCAAATTAAAAGTTAGAGAGAGTACAACATAAGTTTTAGACTCAATGCATACCATAACTTATGACTCTTGTTAAACTAAGTTACAAGAATTTGTACGCATTACAAAAGTTTAAGGCATAGCTAGTGAGGCAAAACAACAACAAACAAAACTCTAAATAAATGGTTGAAAACCAAATAGATAGGTAATCGAACGAAAACTACCTACACCTAATCAAAATATAATAATGTTATCACATCACTATTCAATTCAATATACCTACAGTGTGTTGATTATGTCAGTCATGGTGTTCAACAGCAAACGAAAACTAGGAACGTCGAAAGTGATTTAATCATATTATGGCAGCATCGAGATTTTAACACATTCGTTCGACAGCCTATAACCATTCAAGCTTGATAATGCTCAGTAGGTACTACATTAGTGTACGAGTCTGAAATAGGCTCTCCAATTTAAACACTGCAAGCTAAAACCTGGCAATTTTGTATTCACATCACATCTCTGTGACATCAGGACCTAATTCTGTCATATACGAACATTGGGTGTATGAAAATACGCTACCTAGTACCTACCTCTGCAGGGATTACCACCGTTACGTTATCGATATTTGCAACTTTATCGAGTCCCAGTTTTGCACATCCCTAGAGGTGCGGTTCCGAATGCATCTCGTGTGATGCATCGATATGAGAAAGTGGGATAGCAAACTCTTGGGACGTCCCTATAATCACCTGTTTACGGAACGGCACTTCTTTCTACTTTGCAAGTAAACAAATACAGTACTTCGCTTTTATTGAATGTTGAGCAGTGTGTGTAAACAGATACGGATTTTACTGAGATTTTATTACGCGTTAGTGATTGTGTTTTGTTTGTTTATTAGTTTGAGTATGTGTCTGGCGTAGCAATAGGTGGAAATAGAAGCCTTTTATGCCAGAAAAAAACCTCTGTTTTAGTAACAAAGTTTTCAAACTCTAAAGCCCCGAGTACACGTTGGGCGAGCCCGTCGCTCGGCCAAAGTTCACTGGGTTTTTTGCGTTATTTGCCGTTTGATTTGCGTGTATTTGCATTGGCCGAGGACGCTCGACGAAAGGGCTCGCCTAACGTGTACTGGGGGCTTTACAGTACCTACCTACCTACATTGTAGCATATGAAAAAGGTGGTATGCCCAGAGGTAGACGCCAAGTGACTGAAAAAACAACGATACAAAAATAATTTATTTGCTGCACAATACTTTAATAAAATCACTGCTGTATTAAAATATTATGAAAATCCGATTACAGCAGCAATTAAAACACTTAAAATAAAGCCTTAAATACACGCACGATAATTCATTAACACGGTTAAAGCTTTTAATTTAATATGTAATAAGCTCCCGCTCCTACAGTTTCTCATCATTAATTAACTCCGGTATTACTATGGCTTCCAAAAACTACCATTATTTTGCTAACCTCATCAACCAAAATATTGTAATTAAAGGCACCCTTTCAATGATTTCATTTACGTATAAATTTTGGTGGAGGAAACCTCGAAGGGATTCGTGAGTGTACTTAAAAAGAAAGTTGTGAAGGGATAGTATTTATATACAAGTACCATCGAAGAAACCCATACCTATACACCGTAAGGACTATTTCTGCTTGCAGCGCTTGGCCACTATAGTAACGGTTACCTACGAAAAAAAAAGTGTCGTGTGCACGGGGTTTTGTTTTCAAATTGCTTAGTTATAGGTTTCTTCGATGGTACCTATGGCTCCTACGGACTTAGAGCCTGTGCACACGATGCGTTACGGCGGCGGCGCGGCACCGGAACTGTGTCGCTGCGGCGTCCTACATACAAATATCCATAGCATATCCAGCTTCGCACCGCATGTACACCGGACTAGCAGCCCGTGAGACAAGGAGTGTACGCGTTGCGACACCAGAGCGGCACCTCTCAGATGTTTGTACGTTCTTAAAAACACAGGTGTTTGACAGATGACAATTTACGCGCTTTGCGACGCAGCGCCGCAGCGCCCGTGTGACCACCAATGCGGCGAAATTGTTGCAGTGCGGCGCCGCAACGCATCGTGTGCACAGGTTTTCCCGTTGCGGACAATCGCTTCGGAACGCTAACTGCGTTGACACTGATATTGTACTTAAAATAATTGATTTTATTAAAAAGTAATTACTGTGTACAAAACACACTTTTAATCATCTACTTATCCAAAAACACATGTAGATCGAAAGATACTCTAAATTGGTCACGCCGACGTGATTTGTTTTAATACTTTATAGGTACGGTTTTCGAATAATGTTTATTTAATCAACTTAGCATTTGTGTATGTTTTAGATAAATAGACTGTCTTGAAAACTGTTGTAGATTTGCCACTACACATAAGTAGATCTTTAACATAGAGGAAACCATGACTTAGGGCTTAAAAATTGCCTAAGTCGGTCGTTATATCTGAAAATTTAAACAAAAAAAAACAGTCAAGAGCGAGTCGGACTCGCGCACCGAGGGTTCCGTACCTACCCATTATACCGCCATAATAAAATTGGTATCATTATTATTGGTAAAAAAATATGGGCAAATTTCGATTTTCGCGAATACTTGTAAGTACCAAAATTTACCTTAATTTTCAACTTTTTTTATTTTTCGGAATTTTCCCTTTATTGCCAAATTTCGTGATTCTAGGTCAACGGGAACTACCATATAGGTTTTCGACCCAAAACCTATAGGGTAGTTCCGGTTGACCTAGAATTGTCAATTTTGGTTAAAAGCAAGGTCTACCAGCACAAGTAAAGGGCAAATTCCGAAAAATAAAAAAGTTGAAAATTAAGGTATACTCGTATTTTGGTACTTACAAGCGAAAATCTAAATTTGCCTATATCTTTTTATGGTGTTGACTCAGGACCTTGATTTTTATACACCTAATACGAATTATATTCTTCAGTATTTGGTATAAATTTCAACTTGCTAGTTCCATTCGTTCCTGAGAAAATTGGTGGTGACACACGGACAAGAGAGTGATCTTATAAGGGTTTCGTTTTTTAGCTTTTGAGGTAAGAAACCCTAAAAACAAACTGTCGAACCTTTTCCAGCTATGTTGGGGTCAGATTCTAGTCTAACCGGGTGCAGATGAATACCAGTGTTTTACATGGAGCGACTGCCTATCTGACCTCCACAACCCAATTAAGTACTGGATAAAGTGAAAATCTAAACAATGGAAATATTATTTCATAAAGACGTCAGTACATGACACACTATAGTCATAGCCTTATTTCCCCTGTTCACATAATTCAACCAAACTAAATCACATTCCGGCAAAAGCTGAATACGGCCAATAATTCCATTGGAATCAACAACAATGGCCCCTTAAGAACCGATAGCAATAAATCGAAACCACAAGCATTGATCGTCAATAGAGCATTAAGGAGCTGACACTTTTACAATATACATTAAGAGTGTGTTTTAGCAAATCACTTCCTACCGGGGCCGAACCCCAAAAAGGATGGTTAAAAAAATAGTGAGTGCGGGAAATGACATAGTGGAAATCCATTGACGACATAGCTTCGCCTTAAGGTAAATAAAGTGCCCACAATTGAATAGTCATTCTTAGAACGATAGAAATTGTCCGCAGCATTTACATTGTCAGCTTTCCGAACAATAAGCGAAGCACTCGCTGAACAAATAAGTCAATGGTGTTGTAATTATTACTGGGTGTTAGCGTAGTGTCGTTTATCGGCGATTTTCATTGTTATTACTTACATGCTTCGGGCGTGCACGCGATAATAACTTGCCAGTAGATTCACAGTAATTCTGATAGTAAAATGCACAATTAACAGAGGTTTAAAAGGCTGTTATTTCACGATACGCTGTTGTTTGTTTACTGTATTAACTTTTTATGGGCGAATTTCGTTTTTAAGGGGCAATTTTTTAAACAATTACATACTCTACGTTTCTAGTGTATCTTTTATGATTTCTTGAAAAATGAAAGTGGCAAAGGACGGAATTTTGTCAGGTCTTGATCTCTTTATAATGAAAATTCTGGTAATTTCCACCAGAACTATTTTCTAGTTTTTCTCTAATACCATTTTCTGAAACGAATTTTCCAATTGCCACAAAACCAACACCGATATCAGCAGATCCAATAAATTTCTCACCTACACTCTGAAAATGTAATATAGCAAAATTCTTACCCAATTTTAATCCTCGTCAAGTGGTTAAATGTAATCCTGTTAATAGGCAATTTCAGCGTACACCTATTCGTGTCCGTAGTTTCTGTCAGGATGCCATGCATTCACTCCTGGGACACCCTTCGGTAATTATTTTCTGTTACTCATACCACTAGTGAGGCTCTTCGATTCAAAATTGGATTTTATACCCGACTGTGACGTGAAATATGGACGGTGTAGTAAGTATACCATTTTGCTTGGTATAAATTGAACGGAAGTTTACTTGAGTTGGTTTAGTTTGGATGATTTAAGTTTTTGAACTAAAAACTTCTTTAGGCGAGTTGGGCATTTTTGAGATGGGACTAAACCATTGATTTCACGACACTGTAACGCAATTTACCGACACCGTCGAGTAAAAGACATCAACGCGTTGATTACCGCGGTACATGGAGTAAAAGACATCAACGCGTTAATTACCGCGGTAAGAAAGAAAGAAAGAAAGAAAATTCGTTTATTTGCGGTAAACATGACGCAAAAAAAGATTAAAAAAGAACGATTAGAACCGATTTTTTTTCAAGTTTTCACTTCTGTCGGCACTCCCGGAGTGTAACTGTTTTTTTTTAGATTAGTACGTAATATGGGTGTGTAGAGACACTTATAAATATAACTTGAATTTTCAAACTAAAAAAAAATAACGCATTGATTTTGAAAAGTTCTTGTATCTATGCCACAAATCACAAACTCAGATTTGAGCTGTTTCAAAATACAATGAACTCATATTGATGTATTTCTAAAGAAAACAAAAGACAATCACTTATATACTAACAAACCGAACCAAACAATAAACAAAGCCATCCAATTAAAACACAGTTAAAGATTGTCTTGTGACGACTATCTAAACTAATTCTAAAACAAGATTCGTCTCATTTAAGGAGTGATATCCCGGAGCTGTATAAAGTAATTCCACCCAACAGCCAACTGCTTCTAAGTTACACTCTAAAACATAACTGGAGTCCTTCTGTCACATTAACACGAACGCTTAAGTGCAAGTTATTCGCCCTTGTTTGGTTATATTAAAGGATTCCTGGAATAATTATCACAAAGCGACTTACGCACCCATTTATTAACCATCTTAATTACTAAGGCCAAGTTAATTACACTGAGTAAAACTTAGCGCCTAAAGAGCGTTATCCCGTTAATTTACTACAGGGTAGCTTTTGCGGAAATCTCTTCATGTCATTCCCCTGTACGATATCGCCCAACTTGCTTCGGATAATATCAAATAGGTACGTTTAATGTCCTCAACTTTTGTGTAATAAAATTACGGAAAAATTCTTCGGCTGCTTTTAACATTTACTTTTATTTATGGCCTTAATAATTTACTGTCACCTAAATTAAAGCAATGCTTGTGATATAGGACAAAGGCACCTTTATTCTTTGGTGGATTTTCGAGTCTTCGGCAACGTATTACTGGGCTGGGGCTGACGGACGATGCCTTCCAAGATATTACACAAGATCTATGGCAGATTTATGAATACGCAATAACGGAAATCATTTTTGAACGTTTTTGTTGTATTTCTATTATTTAAATTCACTGATAAGCCAACTATGCACGTGCCAAATGATATTTATCTACGCTGGTTGCCAACAGACTGGTTGGCAAATCAATTTATGTAATATTTTAAAAGCGGATATGAAAATATCTATAACTAAACCGCAGTAGGCTTATGGCACTGGTTTAAAATGCATTTCAAGTAATTTCCGCGATAAAATTTCATAGGCAACTGGATTGCGTTGTGGATAGTACAGGTGCTCGGACAATGAGACTGCGGCTGAGCACAGAAGCCCATCTCATTACCCGACTGACCGCAGTTGAGTAATGATGAGCCCAACACACAGTCACGCTGCCAGCGCTCACCGCTCGCACTTTTTGTGGCTTCTATATAAACAAAATGCGAATTCATAATACATTATCCCATTGTTTATTCGAACGCGAAAAATTATCCCTGATTTATTGTTTCATATTTCTGCTAGTAATCATTCATTTACAAAGGATAATGCGCTATTCAGACACTAAATAATAAATATACGATGAATTACAATAAAATTCCCTCCGCGCCCCAATATGAGCAATTAACCTGATACGATCCTTTAGAAATTTTAACTTGGGGCTACTTACACACGCATTCTGTAACGATTATGAAAAATCAATGAGAGGCCTTTTAGAAATAATTAACACAAAATGCGACCTTTGAATAGTTACATAAAATAATAATACAATTGTGACTTTCATGAAATTCCGTGAGTTGCGCGCATACGCTATTTCAATCGGCTAGAATGTGGGGGGTGTGGTCGCGGTGTTTCGCTTGGCGATCGCACAATTGCAATCAGCTTAATATGTTGAACAGTAGGTCCATCTCATTACCATGGGCGACCACAGGTGAATGATGGCGCGCGCTAGTGCCCGAGGCCGTTTTGTTTGTGGTCGATTTAACGCCGACGACAAATTGCGTGTTTGCCATTTGGCCGAGAGATCATCCCCACTTCTGAACGAAATAAATCCACTGATTACTTTTGCGCAATTTGAAATATTAACGTGAATTGTTTCGCGCGCCGCTGGCCTGTTGTATTGTTTAATTCTGTACTGTGAGTGATAGCATCGCATTTACTTTTGTGTTGAGCCCGGTTCAAAGTTATCAGCCAATTGTATCGCATTCTAATGCAACTGCGTTTATTAATGGTTTACCATTAAACAACAAAGTTTGTCAAATGTTTTATCAACACTTTGTTGAAGCAGTTTTGTTTTGATGATGGACAGGAAAAGTCACATTAGTGAACTGCCTTTGGTTCAGAAATAATAAAACGTCGCACAAAGTCTGTTGGCTAGTGATGTAGCACGGCCACGAATATTTTTCTTGGGATCATAAAACTACAGCGAGTAAAAAAATGGTAAATGGTTACGAACTACAAATGTGCTGGCTTATATAAAACCCACAGTTGGGTAATGACTGTAACTGTATCCTTACTAAAATATTTACAGTAAAAGTTTACCAGCTAAGAAATTTTCCTCCATTTGGCCGTTTATTCTGAAATAGTGTAATAAAAGGCAGCTAAAATGTTCGTACCGTTATAAAAAGAAAGTACCCTAAAAAAGTTCATATTTATTTCCTTGTAGAAAACGAACTAACTCTTGTTTTCATCCTCTTAACAAGAAAGTAATCTGTCGACCTACGTCGCGATAACGGGATTTTTATGTAACAAACTCGAGTCGCGCCTACCCTCACCTAGCCCGGGGCTCTCTCGAAAAATCCCCGCATTGTCAGATTCTACTAAGGATTCGGAGTAATATACATTTTCCCGTGTTGGAATTACAGCTGTATTTTGCTCATGCTACATAAAATCGGCATAAAGGCGACGTCCATGAAAAGATCCGGGTGAAAACCTATAGCCTTTATTTAGTTGGCTCGAATGTAACAATCCACTGAAAGTTTTAGTGTCGGCAGTTCGGGCGCTGGTCGTTTCATAAGCGTGGCACAGTAAACTGTAGCTGGTATATAACGCAATGCACCCCGGGCAAGACAAATTCGTCCGCCACCGCCGCGCGCTACCGACGGATCTCGATATGTCGATGCGACTCGCTCGTTACCTTTCACTACGATTTTCAAGCCACACGATACATTTTCATAGAAATCGAGAAATGCCGCATAGGAATTTTGATATTTGTATCTGTATTTTTCCAATATCATTCATTTTAATTTCCATGAGATGTAGGATATTTCAAAATTATATAGGTATTTATTTGGTTCAAAAGATCCATATCTACTTTCAATTATTTGCATGAGTATTTTCTAGTAATTTTAATCATTTCCTCTATCCCTTACAGTTGTCTTGAACATAGATTTCTCTAATGCAGAGCTTAAGTGGCAGATCCTGAAGGATATTGCTGTAATTACTACGTCTGTAACCGCAGGATGATCTAATTAATGGATTGATGAGTACCTTTGTGAATGCTAATACCAATCCTTCTAATAGATATAATCCCATCTCATGCCCACTAAGACACATGATTAATTATAGGACTAAAATATCTAGTAACTCGTATTCAGAACTATACCTACGCATTTTTTTTTCACTAAACGTAACCGAAATTCAACTCAACAAAACAAGTCGTAACTAAAACATTAAAGTGATATCTAGCAACTAAACTCTACTAAAAACAACGTTAACTCTTCAGTACATGTACCCAACGCGTTATATTACTTAACCGCTCGAAAATTATATACAAGCGGCGCGTACGGCTTGTTACACGTATGCCACTAAATTTTAGTTAAAGTCGTTGGCGGCAACAGGTGTGCGGGATGAGCCAGTCGCCGACTCGTAATTATCATGACTCTGGTTTACGCTTCCGGTACATTACTATACTATACTTGTCTTGTATATAGGCAGGCAATCGAAAACTCGATTGGATATCCAAAAAATTGGTTGCATTGTTAAAAGTCCACAAAACAATGGCGGCCGAATTCGATTTTTTTGAATTTTGTACTGAGAATTTGTTTTGGGGTAGAATATAAAAAGCCGATATTCCGATAGACAACTACGAGTGGTTTTGATGATTAAGTATCCGTTTATTAAAGTAAATAAATCTTAGCCTTACTCTTATAATGTGTCCTAATTCTTAAGACAAATAACAGACCGTAAGAACACAATATTAAGTGATTGACTTGATATGAAAGCTCTCGGCAACCGAACAAAAATAAAAGCCTTTTATTTCGAGACATAATAAATTAGCTGCCAATAATATCTACCAATTATAATGATAAACGACAACAAACAAAAACGAGTACGTTTGTTTAATATTTTGAGGTTGTAGTTAATACGCAGCAAAAACATTGATTCAATAACCGCAGAATATTAATCTCTTTTAACATACAGTTTATTAAAGCAATTTTAATTAACTAGATTCCATCGAACGCAACCGCCGCGGCGCCGATGAACCGCCCTTTAAGTGACCAATTTATATTTGTTTTAAGTTTATTTTGCTGACAGATGTTCAGGGCACACGTTGAACACGGTGCAATGTTCCAACAACACCACATCACATTTTATTCACTTGTCAATTAAATGTCACACACGATTCGGTGCGAATTTACTCACTGGCTTGCGAATATCAACCGCCCAAATGGAAATTTGCATAAAAAACACATAGGTACACACAGTTTTACATCGAGTGCGTATCATTTAGTTGCGGAACTGAGGTCCTTTGCTATCAAAATTGATTCCGAGCTGTTGAAGTTTTAAAATAGCCAATAAACTATTTGAATAGGAATATTTGAATGGAACTACCGGCCGGTATTGATAATTTAAATATTTATCCGAACTCTATCTCTCTCTCTCACATAAATTGAGTTTCCATTAAAATATTTTGATTGTGCTTTTGAAGCAGTAAAGTGTGCTTCTCAGCAATTTTCGTGCTGACGATAAAGAATTTTTGAACAATGCAATCCAAATACTGGAACAACGTTCCTTTTTTGAAAAATAAAAAATAAATGTTCGAATGACGCATTTTAAGGAAGAGGCTCGTAATTCTCGTCATAATATTTATACGTTTTATTGCAAGACGGTGTATTTTGGAAGTTTTGATGGAGCCGTAAGGGGCGAGGCCCATAAATCCGAGGCAGAGTGAAGCACGCAACGAATGTGTGCGGCGAACAGATTTATACGTTTGTCTTGCTCCGCGGTGCACGTCCACAGGCAGACAAAAATATTACTGCCTACCAGAACTGTACCAACATACACTGTCGTGCAAAAAAATAGACTTGCAATTGTTGTGTTGGACATGTTTGCGGAGATTACACAGGATTTAATATTTGTTTAAATTGGCATGAGAATAAGCTCTGTCGTTTGATCGAATTGTAGGCTTCACTTCATATAATGTGTATAGGAAAAGATTTTACACATAACATAACATCACGCCTTGTTTCCTCGAAGGGTTGGGCAGAGGTGTCCCTGTAGCAGGAACATCCACATTTCGCCAGTTATGTTTAAGTCCCATGTAATAGGGGGCGAGCCTATTGCCATCAACCGGGCACAAATCCAGACTCCGAGCTGCTACTGAGAAAAAAAAAGAAATAAAAAAAGAAAAGAAAAAAAAAAGAAAAAGATTGTATTTATTTTAATAACAATTTAACATTTATAAGTATTCTCTTTTTCAATACCAAAAAATGTTCACTGTTAAAGTGTGATTTTCTGGGAAATTCGGCGGGGGATCGTTCGAAATAAAAGTATTAGGAATGTGAAATGGTGTTAAATAATTAACCGACGAGGAACAATTTCTTGAAAAAGCCTGAAGAGCCTTTCTGGCTGTAAATGCTTAATTTTTAACTCAGTCTGATTTTCTCTTTGAAACCCCTAACCATTCCCGTTTAGGTCGGCATTGTTCGGCCTTAAACAACAAAAATGTAACCACCCCAATAATCACACATTCCACATCTAAATTCTAATTAACAGTAATTCCGAAAGCCCAAACATTTCGATTTTATTTACTGTGAAAAGGGTCCTAAATGTATTTTAAAATCACAATATTGGATAGATTCTGATGTGTCAATCGAGAATTAATTTAAACTTTGCTGGCCAAAGCGAGCAGCGAGCTGCCCAAGGGACCAAACGGGCATCAAATCGAATAGAAGGTTATAATTGACTGCCGCTAAACGAACAACAACCGACACGATCCTTATAAATCAATCAAATTTAGACTCTAAAAGTGGCGTGTTAGAATTGAGAATCGCATGTAACACACGTCTGTTTGGGTTCCATTTTCGTTTGGACACGAGCAAGTCGGTGTCGTGGCGAGTCCTACACTCACTTAGTAGGTGTTCCACAAAAGTAATTTGCAAGGCTCGTGGCCGATCATTTAGATCTTCCCGCATTTACATAGTTAATTAACGTTTTCCCATATTATTATCCCGTCTATTATTAGTATCACCGGCTTATATGCAAAACATTGGGATCGTAATTTGAGCCTACACATAGTTTGGTCCACGATTATAATGTTTGACGTGTTATTTGGGTGTTTGATGGACTACTTTGCATATAGTTTAGCTTTAATAATGTTGATTTGAAACAGGCTTCACAAAGAGAGTGTTTTTTAGGGTTCCGTACCTCAAAAGGCAAAAACGGAACCCTTACAGAATCACTCGTGTCTGTCAGTCCGTCTGTCACAGCCGATTTGCTCCGAATCTACTGGAACAATTTAGTTGAAATTTGGTACTCATATGAATTTCTGTGACCCGAACACGGACATGTAACGTAAATTAATTAATTTTGAATATGGCGGTCACTCGTCGGGACCAAATTGAAAAAAAAAAGTTTTGCTAACTATATCGTGTGTCGGTGTGACATATCAAATAAAAGGGCTTGCTATGAGTTAATATCCCAACTACGGAACCCTTCATTGTGTGTGGTCCGACACGCACTTGGCTGGTTTTTTTTGTCTTGAAGCCAAAAACTCCTTGCAACACTACCCTCGAATCTTTTACATTTACATCCCAGATTAATTTTCTTGAAACAAGAGCTGGTAAGTACTATCGAAGAATGCATATCAAGACACCGTAAGGGCTATTTCTTCTTGCAGTGCTCGGCCGCTATAGAATGCGGCCGTTAAACAGATGTGGTCATCGTGTTCACGGGATTTTATTTTCAAACTGCTTAGATATACATTTTTTCAATAGTGCATACTAGTCATTAAAGGGGCGATGCTAATCAAAATGGCGGCGTGCATTGAAAATCAGATCAGCAGTAACATGTTAAATAAAATTGTCACCACAACGAGAATCGCCTAGTGTGTCCGCGATAATTATTTCGTAAATTAGACCCGTCGTTTCGCTAAACGTTTGAATACTACAATTATTGCTGTAATATAGGTAATGCGGGTAATTCTGAACTTTCATTATTTTAGGGTAAATAATTACATTCTCAATAAGCTCATTGCTCGAATTAAATGGTATTTGAAAGCGATATACGTTTAATTTACACTAGGACGTAATTTTGAATTGCATTCACTATTGTGGATTCTCTCTATGACTCTCTACGAAGATTTAGCTAAATAAATTGTTTATTCCTATACATTTTCTGAATTAGGTACTCAAACATACGATTCGAAAGACCAAAATCATATTTTTGGCATAAACAAAACAAATGCTAACAAAATTCACACCAATTTAATTCCCAAGGTGAATCAAAAGCAAATAACTCACAAATCTAACGCAAACTACTAACCAGCAGACCACGAAACTATTAACTTAAACACAGAACGCCGTGCCCCGAGGACCTGGCCATCTCCTGTCTACGTGTGACAGCCTAGGCGCCTCGAAGACTTACAACCCTTCACTTCTACACCCCTGGTGGCAAATTAAAAACGTCAATCAACACTAGACTATTACTAATAAATCACAAGCTCCATTATTCGTGCCTATTAATTGCATTTGGCTTAATAGAGTTCATTCATTTGTGTTCTATTGTAAGAAAATAAATGAAACGCTTTGATTGGGTGGTCGCGTTTGCAGGGTTAAGACGTAAATTTTGAATTAACACCTGGTTTTGTAGGAATTTGCATATCCAGTCTATCAGATTTCAATGGGTTTATAGCGTTACACAATGTCGTTTAAATTTTAATAACGTTGTAAATGAAATCTATTGGAAATTATTTATAATGTTAAGAAATTCCGATGAAAATTGGAAGACTGGAAAAAAAAAACGATTTTTCAAAGAGAATAGGAAATAAATACCTACTTTCTACGATTTATGCAATTTCTGTGCCATTCAATGCTAGTCTTGCAGGATATTTCTATTTACCAATTGATTTTAATTAAAATAAACACAGTATTTTTATTTTTACCCGACTTCCAAAAAGGAGGAGGTATGTTGTTTTTTTAATGTATGTCCACCGATTTCTCCTTCAATTGTAGACCGATTTCGAAAATTCTTTTTTGTTTAAAAGGGTCTCTTGGGGTGGTCCCATAAATTGTATTAACTTTGCTTGGTTAGTTTTTGAGTTAGCTTCAATAATACGTATTTTTCCCATTTTGTAAGTGGATGATATGATAATTTCCTGTCACTGATAATTACATAGCAGTTGTGTGGGGTAGGTACCACAACTAAAAAGTGAAAAATATTTTCTTTTACAAAAAAAAAACAACCGACTTCCAACAAAAACACTACAAAGTGAAAATTAACTTTAATTTCGAACTAAAAAAAAAAATATTTTTCACTTTTTAGTTGTGGTACCTACCCCACCACACAACTGATATGTAATTATCAGTGACAGGAAATTATCATATCATCATCATATCATTAGCCTACATTGTCCCAATGCTGAGCAAAGGCCTTCCTCAAAGCCTTCGATTTAAACACAGTCATAGCTTTCAACAAACTTCTAAACTTTCATGAAAATTCAAATAAAAGTCTTCATAAACGTCGTCCCTTCACTAAGCATAAAAGTAAAAAAAAATACCGAAACAAACTAACTTTCCATTTTTCTAATAAACCAGATTCTTTATAAAACATGGTGTAAGTTTACTCAATTTGCCTAGCCTTTTCCCAACTATGTTGGGGACTTTCAGTCTATCCAGATGCAGCTGAATACTAGTATTTTACATGGAGCGACCGCCTATCTGACCTCTACAATCCAGTTACTGGGTATCACGATACCCCTTAGAAAGGCTGGTTGTCAGACTTTCGGGCTTCTGACGATCCGTAACGACTGTCAAAGGTCCAAGAATGACATGCCGGGACCAACGGTTTAACGTGCGTTCCGAGAGACAAAGATCTCGGTAAGTTAAGATGGTCACCCATCCACGGAGTGACCGCGGCAAGCGTAGCTTTACTTGATCGATCGACCTGTTTTTCTGCCATTACTTATCCACGAGCACCCCAGGGTAGGTACTAAGTGTAGGTACTTAATAACAAAAAAAAATACATTTTCCAAATTAATATATCAATAAAGCGATGAATTTTACGGTAGCGGAGTTGAAACCCTTCAATCTACCGCCGCGTCGACGTCGGTACGTTAAGGTGTGTTGTTCGTGTAATAAAAATTAACATTTACTCTGTAAAACCTCTTGTAATCATACCTAACAATGGCCCGGGGCTGTTTTGATGTCTGCAAAGGCTCTCGATTAATTTTGCCTTTTAATAAAAAAATATGGAACAAAATACCGAAAGCCCGTTCAAGGGAAGGTTAGCCATTTAAAATACTGGGCAGATGTTGTAGATTTATGGACGTATTATAATTTCTCGGATATTAAAATATCTGCTTAGTGGCTTTTGACATGAACTGGGCGGAAAATGAGAGGGATGCTGAAAAATTGTGCGCGATTAGCAAAAAGTAAAGAAAATGTTAATAGCGATCTAATTACTTCGGTTTAATTTTGCTGTGTAGCTGCGAAGATTAGCATAGTTCCTGGGAATATTGTAGCGAGCAATTATGGGATTAAATCAAGTAGAAGTTCCGCTTTTATGTATCCGATAAAGCCAGAGATTCTAGGATTTCTAGATGACACAGAAATAATTTAAGTAGTCATAAATCTTTATAAAATTAAATGTTACATGTACAAATTAATGTTACATGTACAAATTAATGTTACATGTACAAATTATCAGATTTATTCATATAAAGTATTTATTTTAAACCAAATTAAATTCAGTAAGTAAAAGTCTACCAACCCGCACTGGGCCTGCCCGGTGGATTACGGCCCACTCCCTCTCATAGGGAGGAGGCCTGTGTCCCAGCAGTGGGAACTGTATAGGCTGATTATGCGTAGGTATGCTAAGTAAAAGTAAATTCAATTCATTTAAAATTCACATACCAACAAAGGTTAACGAAACCATACAGCTTTGTTCCAAATACCTAAATACCGCACACACTCGCAGTAAATATTCACATTTAATATTATAACTCATTAATAAACCATGTTAAATGGTGATTTGATTTCATTATAAACCAAAAACCGTAACTCTACGCAAGCGAAATCCGACCAAATCAAATTTGCATTTAGTGGATATTTAAATGTAACCGCATATTATGTTATTAAAACAATTATTAAATCTGTTTCATGCACGCAACTTCGATTTTAAAACGTGTCGTAGAAGCATTTGGTGTGTAAACGGCATTTGATGTGTAACATCTTTCCTCTGGCTTTCCAGTAATCAAAATCTTCTACCTAAATTTAAATTTAAAAAAAAAACGAAATAGGTAATCACTTATTTGCGAGCGATTTCGTTAAGTGTATTACAAGAAGCCGGGGAAGCGCGCGCTATTTAATTTGAACAATAAGCGCGCGCGGTGCTAGAGTTGGCCGTCAGAAACGACCTTGACGAGACGTTGCTTATTACCAAGGTGAGATGTCAGATGTTACACATCATAGGCGACTACTGTAAGGCTCGCTCGTTTTTTTTTTAAACTATTAAATACATATTTACAGTTACATAGAAATCAGAACGGATCTTGCATCAGTCATTTTGCGGAGGCATGCTAAATCCAAAGTCTGTCCATAGATATGTTTCATTCTTCGTGTCTTGGAATGCACGAAAAACTGTCCTTCCCGTTTCTCATACGAATATCTGTTGTAACGGATATTCAGGAACCTGAAGAAATAAAAAAACCGGTCAAGAGCGAGTCGGACTCACGCACTGAAGGTTCCGTACCATTTTAAATTTTCATCGTCGAGGCCTATACGCCAGAGAATTTTAACACTGCGGGGTAGAATATTGCAGGTCAGCGCTATCTCTTGACCGATAGTGGAACTAATGTACGTTTTGTTATGATTTCTGAAAAAGTGTGCTATTTAGAGACATCGTTTTATTTTACCTGTATTTTTACATAAACCTCTATCACATATAATAATTTCAGATTTTACTGCTTGCAAACTTCGGAGATAGGGTACCATATTTTTTTTATTTTTTTGTCAAAAGTCGAAAACTATGCGGCCTAAAAAAAAATGTTTGAGAATGTACAAATAGCGATCTTTCGTATAACAGCCCACATGCCCTAGTCGCCTCACTTTGAATTTTTAAGACCTCCCTTCAGTCCCTGTTGCAAAAAAAATATTTTTACTTTATTTATTTCTTATTTTCAAAATAGTTGGGCAAATGTCATCTAAAACTATTCCAAATTTCAAGTTGATACCATTAGTAGTTCTTGAGATATCCAGCGACAATGTGACAGCCAGACTGAGTCGCAACTTAAGTGTTTTTTTACCATTTTGTTACGGAACCGTAAAAACTTTAGTAATCTTATTGCCACATGGCAATATTTTATGTAAGGAGTTCAGATGATAAGCATTCTCAGACATCTGGTTATACTGAAAGTTGAATCCGTATTTCGCTTGTAATTAGCAAAAGGTACTTAAAGAAACTTAGTTACCTAAAGAAAGAAAGAAAAGAAAGAAAAAGTATTTATTGAGACTCGCACAGGAAACCACAAATTAAACTAAAATACACTCATTAAAACATTAATAAAAATAAAAACATTAAAAAATAAAAACAATTAAAATAAAAGCAGAAAGTCCTGTACGAGGCCAAAAGGCTCCCATCTCCTACATGTAAATATTAATAGCATAATCAACCTATAATTTTCCAACTGCTAGAACATAACTTCCTCTCTTCGAGATGCTGAAATCTACCACGCGGGCCCAGTGCGGGTTGGTGGATGTCACATGTCTTCGAATTTTTTGGTTCTAGGACATACCGCTTTCCTCACGATGTTTTCCTAAAGATTAATAGGAACGGATCTAACTAAGAAGAATATAGGCTTCCGATATGTTCCAAAAGACTTCCAAGGAAATAAATCAGGTTGATGGATGTGGAAGCGGATAAATTCCGACGACCAAAATTGAATTTCCTTTAGTTGCGGGAAAAACTCGTAGGTATGGTAAATAACTAGTAGAAACTCATCACAAAAAATAATTCCGGGAAACTCACTAGGGATGTCCACTACAATTTGTCCTCTTACACTTTTACGATTCGAAATTATATTTATATTAAATTAGAGTACTTTTTTGCATGCATATTTTTTTCCGTTGTGTCAAAATTTACGATTAAAAGCCAGAAATGTAAAAGCCAATCGACTTATCACCTCAATAACGATAAGAACAGCTACTAGAATGTACCGAAATCAACGTAGAAATTATAATACAACGTGAATTCCCCCAAATCCCCCGCGGGAGTTGTTCCATACCGTAATACTAGGTAACGGAACCCTTGTTTCAACAGTTATCAACATTTTGACCAGTGATTATAACGTAATTACTAACCTTGCTTACTTTACACGGGTTTAATTGTTACAACTTTCGTTACAAAACGGGTATATTAAAATGTTTCATGTTACAGTTAGGTAAAGAGCTGGGTAATGTTAATAGTTAATTGAATTTGTTGTATTTTGTAATAGACTTGCTGCTTCCCGCGGCTTCACCCGCGTTGAACCAATTATATTTTCTAAAATAATAGTAGTGTAAGTTATTCCTTATAACATCAGCTATCTGCTAGTGAAAGTCCCGTTAAAATCGGTCCAGCCTTTTCGGAGATTAGCCGGAACAAACAGACAGATAGAAGTTTTATTTTTATTTTGACATTACAAACAGACCCTTCAATTTTATTTATGTGTATGTATTTATTTGACAAGTTCGCTGTAGTTTAAGCTATAAATATCTGGATCACCGTTTTTTTTTATATTTTTCTAAAAATGAAACCTAGCTAGATCAATTTATTTCCCCCGAAACCCTCTGCATACAAGATTTCATGAAAATCGTTGGAGCTGTATCCAAGATTCAGATTATAAATATACAAAAATTGCTCGTTTAAAGGTATTATTAGATATGATATGGTCTCTGTAAATGTTTTTGTGATTTAGTCGTTGGAGTGCCATAATAAATAGATATAGTGACGCTTTAAAAAGTAATATTAATTGTAAAAAAAATTAATAATAAATATTATTAATATTTTGAAATGTGCAATAAATTGTGATACAATTAACAAAAAAAACGCTTTCCAAAGCCATTTTCATATTGCTAGTCCTTATAAGTTACAAACAAAAATAGACCATAAGAAGACAGTATTACTTCCTCCTCGTTGACTGCTTTTTCTTTGATCGTGATCATCTTACGGAATCTTAGGTGATAACAGAATTAGAACCACTTGCTTACACCTGAAACCTTTTATGATCGTGACTTTGACGCCCTATTTCAATAATTCATTGAATAAAGCTTTTTGACTACGCAATGAAAATAGGTAAAGCTACGGTTTCCTATAAAAGCGATGGCCGACACAAAGCGTCCGCAATTTTCCGGCAAATGACGTCACTGAAACGTCCTCCATATAGGCTCTGCACAGCGGACTGTCTGTGACTCCTATGATAAAGAGGTGTTTATTAAATGACCCTTGGCCAGTTACAGCTGCTGTAACTGTACGCAGCTTTTGTTTTGTTAATCGTAGAACCTGTTTTGTGAGGCGGCCGTCGATTGAAGGGAGTGTCTCCTTGGCCTGTCTGCACTCATCGTGGTCCACCCATAGTTTGTGATGTTGGTCCCTGGTTCGTTTCCTTACCAGAGTGCATAGGTACCCGAAGGGAAGCGGCACGATGGGTTCAGGTCCCACTGGTGCCATGCTCGACCTCCTTCTGGCAAGTTCGTCGGCTACGTCGTTGCCCCGCGAACCGCTGTGCCCTTTGATCCATTGAATGGTTATATTATTGAGGCTACCCACCTGGTTAAGGCGCTGGTGGCACTCGTATATCAGCCCAAAGTCAACAGTGTGACTGTTTAGCGCGTGCAGAACAGCCAGTTGGTGTGTTTTCCAAGAGACCGTTTTTTGAAAGCGTAAATTTTTGGCTTTACGTTGTCAAAAGTCACACATTGGCACTTCTATGAAACCGTAGTTTTACTATGAGTTTTGTTTTCAAATTCTCAAATTATTCCCATGAATTAATCATATTTAAGTCACGTGCAGAGACAGTGGTGGCCCAGTGGTAACGGCCCCGATTTACGAGTCACAGGTCGTGGGTTCGAACTCAAGCAGGCGCTTGACTTTGTGTAAACTATTTCACCATCACTGTTCTCAAAACGGTGAAGGAAAACATCGTGAGGAAACCGGCATGTCCTAGAACCAAAAATTCGAATACCAACCCGCACTGGGCCCGCGTCGTGGATTACGGCCCACTCTCTCCCGAAGAGAGGAAGCCTTTGTCCCAGCAGTGGGAACATTATAGGCTGATTATAAAGTCACATGCACGTTAAATATAATATTTACAGTGCACATATTTACGTAACGTATATTTAAAGTGATAGAACTCAAACCGTACCGTATTGTAATTTAGAACCAATTCGTAATTATTGAGATATCTACTAATAATTTTGTACCAAAAGAACCAAAAACTTTTTTCTAGACCATTATTTAGGTACTCAGGGATTTTCATTTGGTAATCGTGACCAAAATGAAGTCATAAATTGTAATAATTTACCATAATATGTCACCATATTTTGCCATAAAAGTCCCACAACGTGTTTTAGCGGTTCAGGTTGACAGTTCTCATTATAGGTAATATTTCAATCCATGTCAGTCCAGACAATGTTTTATGGTTTTGTTAACAAAATGAGACCAAAATGTTGGACATTTTTGTGACAGTTTTTATATTGGATTAAATAAACTTATCAAGGTAAAATAAAACGTATAATAATGTAAGATTTATGCGCAAGTAATTGACTACAAAAATATTTTTCTACATCGTGTAACATCATTATAGTGCATGTTTAAGCAGACACAGAAATTAATGATATCGACGAGGAATCATGGAATATCTAAAGCCGTATTAAAACATTTTCTAGTTCTCGAACTACTCACGCATGTGTAAAAATAGCGCCTTAAGTGGCCAGTAGTTTAGTTAAGTAGCTATTACCGTAAAAGCAGTTAAAAGTCATCAGTTTAAAATCGGATCGCAAGAAGCACACGGTCGCTCAGTGCACGTGCTATTAAAAATTTATGCGTTTAAGATAACGTATGGCCACTGTAAGATTTTATAGCAGTTTTATCGACCAATGATCAGATCGGATCATCGGGGCCAATGTCTCAACTTGCCTACGACTTCACTCAACAAACAATTCTTCATTACGACGCGCAATCGCGTTTGAATACACATTTAACCTTATTTTCATGTCGTCTACAATCCATTTAGATTTAAGCTACGTTTTCCTACTTCACACGTCAAGTTGCATCACAAAGGAAGAGCTCATCTAACGAGATAACCTTTTAAGATATCATCCCAATAAGCGCCAAAGGATCACGGTAAAGAGGTATCTCGCAGGCAGATATTATATTATTTTTATGAAGCCTTCGTCCCTCTGCTTTGCCTTAAGCTGTAACGAGCGAAGCTATCACGGCCCCTCTTTGACTTGTTGGAACACAACAAAAAGCAAATGTTTGTTTTACCTGACCAAATTCCAGATTAAGCCCTTTCAACTTCATGTAACAAAAATGCGGTCGTTTGTGTCAATAGGGAGGGAAGTCGGCATTGTATTACATATTTTCTACGTCGCCCATTCTTAGGATAAGAGTGGTCGCCGGATAACAAACAACACAAAAGGCGAAATAATGAATAGTCCAGAAAAACGGCGCGGCTCTCGTTATGAGCTACATGCATAAATGATACGGCGAATCTGACAAATGGAACGGCAGAGTATAACAATGCTAGTGGCTCCAAGTGGCCGTTCAATTATGCAAATAGGCTGTGCGATGTTCGTCCGGCAATAATAAAACTGTTTAACAGCTGACAAGCGTGCGTCCGCCCGCTCAAACATTTTTGTATTCAGTCACCCGTCTAAGCAATAAAACAAAGGCAGGTACATCATCCATATGACGAGTTGTCCCCGCTCATATTAAATTAGACCGCCCGCCGCTGGTCATCCACTTTATTTTTATTTGAATCCCATGAAAATATGAACGTGTTTGCTCGTCCACGTTAGGGAGTCGCGGCCGTTTTATTCGCAAGTCAATGTTTATGAATTTGTTAATAAACACGGCCAACTCCATGCTGTTACCTTTGCAATTTAGGCGTCGGAAAAATTCGCGACAAAAGTTTTCATTCGCGCCGCTACCGACCGTAACTGTTATCGCTAATTATCCGGAGTGGGTTATTCGACTGAAATAAAAAGTATTCCGATGGTAATTTGGATAAAATAGTCTCTCTTTACGAGTTGTCGGGAGTAGATTGGCGTAGGGAGTCGTCTTTAAGGGGGGTTATCATGCAAGGAGCACATAAACGCGACTGCGAGGCGTGTGTCGCTCCACGAAACGTTATCGGGGCATTGCTTTGAGTCAATGTAGCCAGTGCTACTATGTAATGCATAATTTATAAACGCTTTAAAACGTTCAACTTTATCTAAATTGCTGTACAAGTAATTAGTTTAGTAGACTGATATTAATTAAGGATGATTAAATTATGAGTTTATAAATCATGTAAGTATAATTTTCGTCTGTTACTTCTCATTAAACTGATCCTCTGGTGCTTCATCACTCAGTCAAATTGCGTTTCGCTTAATTTTCTTTCCCCGGCAGGTGTGTTCGACAGCGCAATTATTTACACCGTCAGCCGTGACGTCACTCCCCCGCGCCCCGCTCCCCTCTCCTAGTGTTTCCTCCGAGAATAAAACTTCGTATAGTTGTCTAGATAGTTTGAAACTGTAAGTTATTCCCTATTAAGTTTACTATTTTGTTTTCTTCACAAATGCCTTTCGCAACTTGGCAAATTGTGTGTTCATCATCTGGTCCCATGAAAAGTCCTTCATCTCTTTTATTTTTAGGTAAAACAAAATAAGGACAGAAATTCTAAGGAGGCTTCTGATTCCGACACCATCTCTAACTGAAACCAAATCTCACAGGACATATCATTTCCAAAGCACTTAGTCACCGTTTTTATCTCAAATTACACGACGACATAACGTAGGTACATCTACGGCCTAACAATGGCAATTACAATCCTCAGTGTCACTCTATTCTGCTAAGAAACTCCTATCTGTAAGCATAATGTCGTAAGTGCCTATAGATGATTTGCCAACCCTAACGTTAGATGTTGCGCATTAGAACCAAGGTCGCTTAAACTCTTGAAATGTCAAAACCATTTGTTCCCCTCTTGTTTAGAAATGTCAGTGCGGCAGATCCGCCTATGGTGTAGTATCTCTAATTTGACAGTGACACATACGATTAAATTAGAATGTCATGCTACGCAGAGAAAATGAATTCGCTCGGATTGAGTGGCTTTCATTGTTGTTTTTGGTATAAATGATCCTTTAAATACGTGTCGCGTTCGTTTGAGTAATGAACAGGATAGACACTGATGTAATGTGCCTATAAGTAATAAGGTATTTGTTTGAATTTATGAGTAGAATATAAATCAACATGCGTTTACTTGAAAGTACAAAAGTTAAAAAAAATCGGAGTCTAAAAAAATTTCCTGCAATAAATGCCCCAAAAGTTAAATAATTGACACACAGTGCATTTTTTAAAATGAAAACTTCTTTAGGCGCGTTGGGCATTTTTGAGATGGGACTAAACAATTGATTTCGCGACACTGTTACGACCCCAGCTTTTAACCATTAAAAAGACACCAACGCGTTGATTACCGCGGTGCGTAGAGTAAAAGACATCAACGCGTTGATTACCGCGGTGTCGATTATTTTTCATGTTTTCACCTCTGTCGGCACTCCCGGAGTGCCACTGTTTTTTTTTTTATTATTATTATTTTGTCTGTTGTACATTTTATTTTCATTTAGTAGCGCCATTTTTAAGCACGCAAATGAAATTAATATGAAAATTACCCAAAAACTGACCAAAATTCACTTTCATTCAATTTTCACCTATCTAAACCGCCCAAAAACTGAAAAAAGTTACCTAAATCCCATGTAAAAAATACTATGCAAAACACAAGAAATCACGGAACAGTTAAATGTTGACTTACTGTAACATAACTCGTAAACGTGACGGCCTGGTAAACCGTAGCCTCCTGACATTTGCGCACGTGAGCTTCTGACATTTACCTAAGCTCTTTACCGAGACAGCAACAATCGATACGGCTAAATAACCTTTTGCTTCTACCTACCTAATATTCTGTATTTTCGAACACGCAACCCAAATACACCCTATTGTATTCTATGATATTTTCTACACGTAATATCTCTGCCCTGATTTGTTTATGAGGCTAAAATTATTTATTTTTCGGTTAACTAACCCTTCCATGTTGTCCATTTCCGGAGATAAGAGCCTTCTGAGTTGCGCGAAATACAACGTCCGGTTTCCGGCACACAAGGCTACTAACATTAAAATTTTAATCATTTTCTGGTGGTCTGAAATAATCTTTAAAAATAAAATTGTAGGCTTTATAAAATAAAAAAAAATATGTTCCAAAAGATTGCATTGCATTCGCAGTAATAATAACACTAAATCAATAAAAAAACCTGCTGGACAAGAGTCTATAGCTTGCATAAAAAGTGAAAGTTCAGAATTTCACAAAAAAAAATTGCACACACCCAAAAAATTCCACGTAACTTATCCTAATGTTCTTTAAATAAACACTGGACTCCAAAAGGCCAACATTTACATTCAACTGGAATGTGAAATTAATTTAGTAATGGGTTATAATTTAAGCAACCTAAAATAACTTTACTTATTAAAAACAAAACAATGGAAAAGGGCTGGTTCAGACAATTCGGATTGGACTTTTGGACTTACCTTAACAAAGATGTGGTTATGAAGTCTGGTTTAATCACCGGTTCCCTTCAGTCTATTTAGTAAGTTATAATTACATTTGTACTTACTTTCATACTTCCGTGTCGGGTAGCGGTTTAAAAATAAAGGGTGAAAATGAAGAGTGAAAAAATTACTCAGAGAGAAGTGTTTTTTGCAAAGCCCCTGAGTACAGATAGCGTTTCCCAAAAATAATATAATTACAACCTAATCATTATGGTAACTAAGACCTGTAAACAGATACCACAAATCTAAAACATAAATAATGAACACAAATCACCATCGAATTAATTAACAAATCTCAACAAAAAGCGTGCGACTCCTGTATCATAAATACGGAAGTCGAACGCTCTTTGTTACGATTTACAATGAACAAAACTAGTATTTTAGTAATAGTCGACTAACCACAGCAATAGTGCAATGAACAGCGCGGTCGCAGAGCGTTGCCTCGAACGCAACCGTTTTATAATAAATTCTCCAGTTCCGCACCCAGTGGGATTAATCGTCTTACTTTTCTCTCAGCCGTAATCCTCACAGGGAATTGTGTGGCCACGATCTACTGTAACCACTACCGCTTTATCACACGCGATGGAAACGATGCATCTGACAAAAGATTTAACATGTGAAACCTTACGAGTACCACCCAGATCCTCAACTACCGATAACAACGAAATCGACTTAGGACCGAAATGAAATTCTCGAATTCCAAAGTCATTTATTTAAAGCGCAGAATTCTACATCTTAGTTGAGTAATAGTTTGATTATTTTTACAGTGATAAATCGACTCACTTTTAGGTAATACGAATTTTATACTTCAACGATTTTAAAATCGAATCTCGGCACCGAAATTATAACCAAGTTCAGACAGTTGTTCGTGGAATTCCTGTTATCGCTCGCCAAAATCTTCACAGGAAACAATTTAAGTTCTGGCCTGTAGTAAGAGCTCAGGTTTCAGAGACGTAAGAAGGGATAGTTGCGAAGTGTACTCTTAGGATTTACTGCATCACTAGTTGCTCGTAGATAACTATCGTCCGTAACGCTTTAACTTATGAAATGGTCCCTTTGTACCGTACGTCTGCGTCTTTGTTGACTGAATGCGAATAATTGCTTTCGTTACTGTTGGAATATGGATGGTGTAGTTTTAACGTAATGGGACAGTTTGTGTTCTTAGTTAATGGCTTTGTAGACTGACGGTCTCTTTGTTGTTATAAAAAACCTTTGAACGTCATTTCGATCACGTGACCACGTGAACCTATTGTGATATGCCGGGCACGAATATGGCACGGACAAAAATGAATAACAAAAACACTAGATGAAAATGAAAACAAAGTTATTTGTTGTGTCAGTGAGTCGACAATATTAGGTCGTAGGCACGGGTTCCCACCTGATGGGTTTACCGTTGGCAACAGGGTTTAGTTGTTGTCACAATCGGCTGCCACTGCGCTGCAGAATTAACCGCCGCGCTCGGCCCGCTCTAAATGTCACTCTTATTATCGTCTGACACTTCGGGATTACCTAGGATAAATTGTTTTAACGTTTTGGAAGCGGCCATTTCACTTGACGCTGACGTTTGTTATCTTTCCGAATTAAAACTCCACTCGCTGAATCTATTTTCATTTGAGTTCTAGCGGACCTTTTCCAACTTTGTTTATCGTGCTTAATTTAGACCCCTGTGCAAAGCGAGCGAAGTCAATTTAGCTCGTGTTTGATTGGTTGCAACAATCACTTACGAGCAACACTGTCAACTTTGACGTACGAATGAAGTTTCACGGGAGGCTGGGCTGCACTGTACGTCTGCTAATACCATTTTCCGTTTGGCTAATAAGTTTAGCATGCGCTATTACCAATCTACCGTCGAGCTTGGCGCCAGCCGAGCGCCTCTGCAGCAATCAATTTGTTTCATGTTCGGACGTTTTGATTCTCTGAATTTCACTGGAACACGGCAGGGAGTGTACGCTCGTTGCGGCGTGTCTTCATTTGCAAGTTTATGTTGTTTTGTTTGCGTAGTCATGTAACGTTACCTTTACGATTAAGTGGCGCATTTAAATTCTAGTAAATACGAATAGAACCCACTTAGATTGTCGTAACTCGCTCTCTAACTTTACGTGGAATAGTCTGATTGTTAAACATCTCACGGCGGATTTTCCATCTCCTAATTGTTATCGATACAAAATCGCAATATGTAAATGATGGGTCGGGCTCTTAGCAGCGGTACCCGGCCCTGAGGGTCTGGCGGTGCTGCCACTCGACTTCATTGACATTCGGATCACGAACGCCACGAACGATGTCTCCCATCTCGACTCGCTCGCGCCGATTGCATTAATTTTACCATTTTATAAACGATTTAATAGACAATCTTCAGATTTGGCTATTTGCAAATCTGTAGCAGTAAAACTGTTGAACTTTTTATGTCACAATTGCCAAGGAATATTCAATGTTTCAAATGCAACGCAGATACGATTGGCCGTATCAACGAAATAAAATTACGACCTGCATTACTTTTTGTTTAAATTGAACGTTCGCTCATTTTTGATGGTCCAAGCGCCGCATAATTTATTCATTAAGGCGCATTTTTCTCGCTAAGTCTCGTTTACGGAATGAAAATCTCTGAATAAGAATGCGGTTTGTCATTTTTCGCTGGCTGCCTTCGATATATCCTCGAGAGTATTCAAATCAATCTCTGAACATTTTCAATTTATTTCAGTGTCCTTATCTGTGACAGGCTCTGCGCTGAATTAATCTGAGCGGACTGGGCCGCCCCCCGCCCGCGTTTCTCCCTCTCACCGGAAATTAAACGAATTAACGCCATCCAAATGTACATTTTTCACTTTGGGACTTGCGCATCCTATCAATGAATCTCCAGTCTTTTTCATCGGAAAGCAATCGGTGGATCTGTGCGTTTATCTGTCTTCGCTTAGATTGAACAATTGATACGTCAGTGATGTACGTAGAATTGTAAATTGAATTCTCGTTATTGATTCGTCTACGCTCCATTTATTTGGAAAGCGATTTGATTAAGCGTAGCGACACTGTTATATCTTAACTAAGCGTGGCTTGAATATAATTATCTGCGTGTGTAGTGGTAATGACTAGGGATACACGCTTAGCATACGAATACGTGCGATCCGATCGATTGTCTTCACGTTTATCCTCTTTTAGAGAGGGGCGAGTTTCTATTTTCCTGTCGAGAAGTTTCTATTGTTTCATAAAGGTCGGTATTGTAACATAAAAGCTGGGAATGTGTGCGGTCAATCGCTCAAGCGGTTCAACCCTATGTATTCCGTAACTTAATGGTGCTGTAAACCCACGTGCACACCTGGCGCGCTCCGTATAAAGCGATACCCGCTAATTAATTCTGCACTGGCCATTACTACGAATGTGATACCTACTATTACGTTGTCGTACCCCGAAAACTGTTCATTATTGTCTTAAGCTGTTTAGCTTCAAGTGTCTGACAAATACAAAATGAAATCTTAATTAATTGGTGATGATTGATGTACAAATAATGATCAAAATCAAAATAAATACACCCACTTTATATTCATCAATTTAAATCAAAATACGAAATAAAGACAGCTTTCCAATTAACAAAGTGACATCAAAAGTTTAACACTGCCAGTCAAAGCAATAAACAAATATTATCGTGTAGATGAAAATTTCAAAGATCGAAATGATTGTTTACATTAAATGGGACGCTGGCACATAATTTAAACTGAGAGCTTTACCGCTCATCCTCTTAACGAGCTCCACTGTCCAATAAATTGCTTCAAACTATGTACATTCTGATTAATAAAACTGATTATGTTTATCGCACGCTTTAAATTTTAAATTCACCGGCTTATTACTCATTATATTCAAAATGCATTCGTTATCGCACGCAATATCCTGCGAATTGCAAAACGTTTTCCCGTTGTGTTGTGGTCCTGCTATATTCTTTTATTTATGCAGGTTGTTGTGTTGAAAATGCTGAGAATAAAATTTGTGTTCCAATGTACCGGAGGAAGTACAGTAAAACACCTTAAGTGTTATCGTCGGTCGGGAGCAGCTGCCCCGCTAACTAACCGTGATTGCCCCCTCCCCCTCACCCCGGCGTGTATCATTTTTTCAACCCTCTCGGAGGACCGGCTCAACGTCGTCTTGAGATTGCTATACTTAGCATTAAATTGTGAGGCTCTTAAAGGGCATTTCGCGTGGATTACGCGGGGTGCGCCGTCTTTTTTTTCATTGCGCCCGTCTAGATTGCGCCCGCTTAGCTGCTTTGTAAATACCTTAAAGGTATCGGTTGGCATAAACTGGCCCCGGATCCGTGCTGACGTTAATGAGCCGTCCCTTTCGCTATCTCGGAAACGTACGGTTATAACGGCTGAAATTCGCGATACTTAGGAATTATCTCGGCCCGGGCCTTTTTTCGCTTACAATTTTTGCAAACTCCCATTTAGGGAAATCAGTTCTGTAATGGGGTAGCCGGTTTCATATTCGACAACATAATGCCCTCTCATCAAGTAAATTATGACTTTAATCTCATAGAAAGTTCCGCTGAGAATTTACCCGAGTTTACTTTTAAACTTCTCCCTCTCTGGCATTCAGCGCTCGGTGATTTATGAAAACTAGAAAATTCTGAAGTGTATAAAGTATTTTTCATTGCTTCAACTAACTTTTGTTGTCATGATAAAAAGAGTTTACATATTTAAAAGATGTAATTTAAATTTAATTTTATATGTAAGTGGACTGGGGTTCGCACTAATATTGCGAGTTTGTGCATTTCATTTCCACACATTCCAACTACATTTCACGCGTACTGATTTATTTTTAGAATCACAAAAATGCATTGGTGCTAAAACTGGATTACTCTACGCAAACATCCATTTTACTAGGAGTTTTATAGTTACAGCTCATGAAAATCAGTGTGCTTTCATTTAGCGCAGAGTATCTCACACATGAGTGCCACGCAATCGTACCAGGCAGGGCTCGTCTACGATCGAACATTAACATCAGCCTATTTATTTCGTACGAAGCTCTTTAGACTTATTTACTCCTCTTATATCGTCTATTTGGGAAGATAAAAGAAGTTAATTTTATAAATGGGCCATTCCCGTATAGGTAAGTAATCTTGCGTCGGCGGCGTTATCGGGGTCCAATCGGCCAAAGACAGATAGCGCGGTCGACACGCGAACGGCGATTGATTAGCCGGGCCCGCACTACCCTGACGGGTTAATAAAGCCTCCTGCTGCCCGCTGATTGCCTTGTAAGCTACCCATTCTGCTTTCCGCCCAAATTCCATGAATCGATTACTTTATGCAATCCATCATATTACAGAGAAATTGGGAGCATCGGAGGAACGGAATTAAAGTCCGGACACGAGTTTCGAAATTGAATATTCGCAGGAGTATGCGGCGCTATGTGTTACTTTGCTCTCTGCTTAGATAGGTACAACGTTATGAAACAGCTGGGAAAAATATCATCAGTTTAATCTCTACAGCTGCAAATTAATGAGTGTGCGAGTGATGTGTCGTAATTAATGGCGCTCTGTGTGTCTATTTACAGCTAAAACATTGAGACGGTTGACATTGGCAACCAGTGCAGCTAAAGTACTGCACACTATTATTTACAGGCGATCATTTCGTCGAATATATCTCTCGCATGAAAATAAAAATAAAGCTTGTTTCTAGTCTGGTGAGCAATTAACGTTAGGGTGTACATTATGACAGAAAAGGTATATTGGTACCCCTCCAAACGCCCTCTGGATCATGAGTCCTACTAGTTCGTCGCCCCGTCTTTCTATACAATTGTTTGACTAAGCTTCAATCACGTTCATCGACTTATTGGATTAGACTTAGAGTAAGTGAGCAAAACTTTAGTGAATAATGTTTATATAGACTACTGAGTGAGTAGTCATAACAAACAAGTATCCGTTTCAGATTAACAATCAACTTTCACGGGTGGCGTGGGATTAGGTAGGACCAAAACAACGGTTCTGTTTTAGCGTACAAAACTTTATTCCTGTTTGTGGTGTAAATTAATCAAAGTGTATCGTATTGTATAGTAGGTGATTATAAAGCGGGCGGGTGACAGCGGGCGCGGCTGGGGGGTTGCCTCGGCCGGCACAAGTTTGGGCAACAATTCTGGTCCGCGGATCGGATTAGGCTGCGGGGCTGCTCGCGGTCACTAGCAGGTCTCATGAACACGGTATACGTTTCACAAAGTTCTTCCCTCCAGTGGAATTAGAAAGTCACTCACCAACAACAAATCTGGATTTACTTGGCGCTCTGGAAATGACATTTTTAAAGTCCCGTCTCAACGTCGGTCGGTCCGCACGAGCTGCGCGCATTAGCCGAAGGCGGAATGGGATTCGCGCGTTGCGTGGGATTATGCAACAAAAAACGTGCGTTAAACCAACCCTTTTTTTTGAGGGGGCGAGTCGATGTGACGTGGAGTTTCTTCCGCCAAACTGCCGCGGCCTTGCGACCGACGCGGGCTCGCAGCCTAATTGTTTGACGAAAATAAATGATTCCCAAAATAAAAATAAACGAGAGTTTCGCGTTTCGAATTAATTTTTAACGTTACGTTGCCTTTCACTTTTACGTCGTAGGGTAGCTTAATAGAGAATACAATGACACAAATAAAACCATTACGTTTCTTATCAACATCTGCTATGAAAGAAGTCTGGCATACTAACTTAATCTCATTGGGGTTACACGTGGAATAATTCGTTTCTATACATTTTTGATAAACTCTGTGCCGAAGTCGTGAAAAACAAACTTTTTTTAATTTGTCCGTTGACAATAAAAGTATTAAATGTTTTGTTCCCTGGTTAAGTGTTTAAAATGACAAGGAAACATGGCTGAACTTAATAGAGCGATAACTTGGACAGATAGAGGACACAAAAAAATATAATTACCTTGTATATGTGTAAACATTAAACTGGTCCTAACCGTGATTGTTCGCACGCACGCCACCGCCCCCTGTCGAATATGGGTCAGAGCCTTTACCCTGAATCTACGATTATTATTTACGTTAGTGAGTCGGCATAATTCTATCATGTTAGTCACTTAATCGCCTGAACTTCAGTGCTCCTTGCTGAAAAAATATTAAAACCATTAATTATAATGTTCAGCGGCGAGGGCGTTCACTCAAATATTAACGAACGTAAAAATTGCTTTTATAGATATGACTACTCAGTTTTAAATTAGGGAAAATGATAAATGAATACGTAAAAGAATATGCCTATGTACAATTAAACTGTCTGAGTCAATCTGTTTGGCTTTATTTTAAATTAACTTGGGTTTTCATGATTCGATTAGTTTATTCTTTTAGGAAAGTTAAATTAAAGACAATTGTTCGTAAATCCAGCCCGTCACATCCCTCTACTGGTAAATAAATAGGTCTGCCAAATTGCACTATAACATCCGATTCTTTTACAACCACGTCCAGTAAAATTTTAAAAAAGCTCTATGCTGCGTAAAGTTTGATAAAAGGTTTCAAAGCATTAATGGATTAAATTTTGCTTTTTCACGTGGATTTTTAGATTTTACGAAGTCTGCATGACTTCCGAAATTGTTTTAGTGTACCCTCGCAAAAGCCGCATAGTTAGAATACAACAGCAATAGGTAACATTTTTTAACCCACAGATTTCTGCAAAGAATGGCTTCCTCATCCTGATTTATTAATGTCGTAATAAAAGCTAACTAGCTTCAACTTTCTGACTAACTGACCGACTCTTTGACAATTCAAAAGTACCTAGTGAACAGGTTTAATTGAAATAAATGCTTTGAATTTGAGTTTGAATTCTAAGTCTTAAGAAACAAACGTGTTATGGCGCACTATAATAATGATAATTCCACATTAGTTTACATGCAACGTCGGTGGATGGCAAATGGTTTAGTTTCCAGTGTCAGTGAGGTGTTACTGACGATTTAATAGGCATGCAATAGTTAATAATGAAGCTATAGTAGCATATATAGTAGCGAAAAGACATTTGTTTAAAAGTAAAGTCGATTTCACTTTATAATATTTTTTTTTAAACTGTGGAGGCTTTAACATTTTGCAGGTTGTGCAGTAAATGGTATTAGCTATCTAGCCTGTAAATGCTTTAATTTAAAGGTATGATTTGAGATTTGAGTTTGAAAATTTAACTTTCAAACTCAAACTCAAAGCATTTCTTTCAATCCTCTTGTCTCTTAATAAATAAGAACAAATTAAATCACTAATCAGAATTGTGCTCGCCCCCTATTACATGGGACTTAAACATAACTGGCGAAATGTGGGTGTACCTGCTACAGGGATACCTCTGCCCAACCCTTCGGCGAAACAAGGCATGATGCTATGTTATGTTAAATCACTAACCAGAATTGCAAAACGTGCTAATTCCCCATGACAATCTTTCGCTAAGTATTCAAAGATCGCTATCATTGGCATATGTTAGAAATTACATTGACTGCTGCTACTTTAAATCACAACAATAATTAAAATCACGGCCACTTTAGCCCTCAAAACTACCTTTCCAGCTTCGAAATTACATTAATACCTGTGATTATGACGCATAAAGATAAAATTTACACACTGAAACCTCAACAACCACATTATTTCGCCGAACAATCTAGAGTTTGCAAACGCAATATTTATCCAAGTAGGTCCCCGACAGTGCCGTGAGCCTTGTAAAGTCACGCGAGGTTAATCAGTCTTCATTTCCCATCTATCAGAATACCGGTCGAGTCCGCGGTTGGAACCTCCTAGTCTAAAGCATTACCTGCTATCAGGCGACTTGCTTCTTGAAAAATGATATTCCACCACACCTTGGCGTTGTCTCCTCGCAATAATTCAATGTTCGCTTTTATTTATAAACGTTAGCAGTTCGCGTGCCTACTTTTCACCTTTCTTTTATTTTACTAATGTATCTTCTTTCTTTTTGATTCCAGGTACGTATCGCGATAGATAAGTGAGTAATGCCTTCATTAGATCGTGACGTCACGACCCCAGTAATACAACGTTTTTACCCGTAATTTTACCCAGGATGTTTATGAACAGCAAAATGAAATTACGTTTGAATTTTTTTTACATGTTTGAATTAAAATTTTGCAGCCGTTTGATGTGTTTGTCAAACAATTTGGGCGTTTGACGTGTTGGGGGAAAGGATTGAAGGTTCTTTTTTTATTAAATGCTTTTATTAATACACGCTGTTTGCCTGAAACTGGTCGTAAGGCCGAGTTTTTGATAAACAAGCCATATAATCCTTTAAAATTATTTTCCGCCCGTATCGAGCATATGAAGCAATAAAACTGTATGGGTCGGTACAAAACAACGTGTAATACTTTCAAGGATTTCCGATTTAAGTATATTTCATTTCGCATTTCGCGTATTTGCGAATCAATATAATTCTCATCTTACAAGAAACCCCGGCACGATTCGAGTACCTATTGTTGAACAAAACGTAATTTACGTATCTCGTTATTTCTGAGAAGTGTTTTCCGAACGCGATACTAGATTGTTTAAAAAGAAATCGCTCTGAGCGCTAAGAGCACCCATTAAATCACTTTATTGTTGTTTAATTCGAACAAAGCCAGTTTCAGCAAATTCTTTCAACCCTATTTCGTTGTACGTAATTTAAATAGGATGAAACTGTGAGGGCATCGTCGTACATGGCAAAACAATAGAATAGTTATCCCGGTCTCTCCAACTTAGTCGGGGCGGATGATGTGAATTTTAATTACATTTTTATGATAGGAGCGCGTGGTGGAGTACGTACTAGAGGCGAGACCCCCTGTCATTCAAGCTGACTCTTCCGTTCACACATAAAACCGTAACCCCGACTTAAAAGCGTCATTGAGACGAACACAATCCAGCAAGTAGTCTGTCGGATACGATCGATCCTACCTAGCTTTTGATATGAAAATTGAAAGTGCAGTTTAATAACACTTGGATAGTTTTACGTTACATAGATTGAAGAATATTCACCTTAAAATATATATTGCTCCTTACTAGATAAAAGCATATACCTTAAGAAGATTTTATGCTTCAAGCTACTCACCATCCAAATTCTTCAATAAATCCGTTTGCTACAGTTTTCTTCACGACAACGTCGGTATAATCTATTCTTGTACGTAGATACTGCGGAGTTGTGCTCTGATTTATTGGTTGCATACTGTAGAAAACTTCAAAATATTATTTATAAGCCATAAATTGTGTTAAAATTTATAAAATTGCAAAGAATAAAAATTTCCTTTCGGTAAGTATCTACTTACTTATCTAAGTTTCGAGAATATAATGCCGGGACGATTGAATATGATATCGGACCATATTTCACTTAAAGATATACGAGATGGTTGTAAAATCCGAGATTCTATGTGCAAGCGGCCATTTATATCTTATTTCGTCCATTCGATTTTACGTCCGAATGTTTTACGTTTGCACGGACAGATGTGTTGGCGATGCAAATAAGCGATATTTTCCGGTAAATCGCTTCGGTTTATGCGAGATCGACAATGGACCCACAACGCAAAACAAGAGAATTTCTTGGGAACGCATTAGTCTTTGGGCGTGATCTATTCAGTGCCGAACGTATGTACATACGTGGAGTGCCCCATCGCTGTTCGCATAAATCAAACATCACCGGAATTAACCGCGTCGGAAGAGCAAACCGAAAAACAAATCATTTTGTAGGCACCGACGATCACAAAAATACAATAAATAGAAAAAAAAATTAAGCGTTAAAATGAAAACCGACAACAACAATGAAACGTGGCTTTCCATAAATAACGGTGCAGGCTTTCGTTACGGATGTGGGTAGATTTTGAGAGTTTATATAGCCGCCGAAGCGTGGCCGGTAAACAACGAGAGAAATTTGAATTATGAGATTTAACATTGAAATTGCTTGCTTCTGTTTTATTGTATAAAGATTTTGCCTTTAGAAATATTAGGAAGGGTCCTGCGGGCGTTCCGCCGATACCAATATATTGACCTAGGAGAATTAGTATGCCCACCGCGCTCTTGTTTTTGCTCGGTAAATTTTTGCAAAAAGGGAAATAATGATATCATAAGTCAAGGGGAGATAACCTAGGCGTGCCGTATTGTTTATCACGTCCCAATTGAGATTTTTCGCTTTACAATGAGGGTTGATAATATTATTAATTTCGCGTCTCTAAAACGTTGCTATCCGATGGTTCGTTGAGCCGAGTTTTAGCGTTGTATTTTTTATTAGAAGCATTTTAGGTTTATTGCCGTCACGTTGATACGCCACGAGTAATCGTTGAGCTCACTTACTAAATGTATAAGCTTGATGCGAAGATGACAATGGCTTTATGAATTTTTAGCACGTAATCGGTTTACCTTGAGTTCGGGCAGACAATGAGGGTTCATAGCGTATGCGTGCGACCGGATGCGAGTCGCGTGGAGAGGCCGGTCCTTCATACATAGTTGAGTGAGACACCCTCGCAGCGAATTTAAAATTCACCCCGTAACGACGGGAAAATGAGGCGCGCTGTTTGAACGATCATCGTGATACAGAAAGCTACACAACATCGGAAAGGTGTCGTATCTTATCTGTGCTCCGCGTAAATCCGCCATGTTTCTTGTGTTACTCTTTATGTGTCCCCGACGGGCAATAATAATCTGCATTGTCGTTTACATGTACGATATTTTTTCATTGGTCGCAAAAACATTGGTACGTAGAGCTCGCGGCGCTTCAAATCGCGCGTTATTACAAATATTTTTTGTTGCTCACGTTAGTTACAACCGTCTCGTTTACATTACTTTATTATCAGATTTACGTCTGTTAAAAATAGGAGGTGTTATATCTATGTTATGCAGGTAGCATTAAATGTCACGCTGACATAAAATACAGGATATTTTTTAAAACTCGTATTCACCATCTCAGCTCACTCGACAGAATAAAAATATAAACAAGATAGGATCCTTCCATTCTTAGATCCATTGTATTAAAAAGGTCGATGAAAATTTATAAGCAGAGAATGAGCTCACAAAATGATATAAGCTGATAATCCGGTTGAAAATCGATCGCGCCGCAACAAAAGAAACGGCGAACAGAATGAAAAGATTTAAAAAAAAGTTGGAAACTACACGAAACGATTGCGGGCGATCGTTTCGATCGTCACGAGCCGCACACGGGGGTGATCTGGGAAGATAGCCGCAACATAATATTACCGCTATACCCGTATCCGGCTCTTATCTTTTGTACGGTGAGCGCTGCATTTGATCCAATTTGCCAATACAATCGGATCTCGGGTATTGCAATGGCATTATCTCCGACAGTCGTGGGCCGCGCGGTCTCTAATGCGATCTTTACTAAGAACTTTCGTTTGCTTCCACCGCCTACCACCACTTACCTAGCACTGCCACCCCTCCCCTATTGAAGATTAGTTACATCTACTAAAATTTTACACTTTAAAATGGAAATTGTTTAACTAGTTTAAGATAGAAATCTAAAGAAAGAAAGAATCCAACATAAACATATGTAAGCATATATGCTTACATATGTTTATGTTGGCATTTAAGTTAAATGACAATGTAAACTACAAAGGCATCACAATAATGTAAAACATTATTTGACTTTCCGACGTTTACTTTAATAATAAACTTATTTACGTCCAAGTTGCCTCATGTTATTCAAAACATACTTACATATGTAAATTATACTAAAACGCGCATAATCACAAAAGTAGACATGTACCGTAACGCGACCGACACAAATAAAATATTCAATTCCAAATCCCAGCGACAGACCCGCCATAACCCCTATAATTCCGTAAAAAAAAAGTTCCAACGTTAAAAAATGTAAATCTTTTGCCGGTCAAATACACGCATAATAATTTGAAATCCAATCGGCTGGCCCGCCTCGGTGCCCTGGGAAATCCTCCAAGGTGAGAGGGCGCCGGACAGTGGAAAATCTTTCCCTCTTCCCACCCTGATAAGATTGTCCAGTGCAACTCCCAAAACGCAGAGGGATTGAAAACTTCTACCGAAACGAAACCGAACATAGTATCCTGAGGGATCAATACGTTCGGAAATATAATATCTGGATAGTTCGCGCTCGACTTGAGATTCTGACTTTTTGCAATATTTTTTTCTGCTATATTAGTTTAGAACACGGCCCAACCCTTGGCGCTGAGTTGTTTAAAATACAAGCTCGCAATATACCTGAAACAATTTTGTTAAGAATTAAAGTACAACAAACACTTATTATAATAAATATCAGGTAAAACTTGTTTTAATGTTCGGGAATCTCTTGAACGCTGAAAAATATGCAAAAATATTCTGAACTTTTTAACTATAATGGAATTTATTTGAAATCTTAGAACTGTTTCTTTTCTTAAATGTTTAAGTTAGGGGGATATTATTTGTATAGCGGTACACTAACCTAATTTGTTGGTACTATGGAGTAAGTTGAGTACATCATACGACGATGTTATGTCGCCGCACTGTCATTGTATACCTCTGAGACGTAAATAAGTGGGTTTACGAATTTTTCCTGGTAAAGTTGAGCGGTTGTTTACACTGAAAGCGGAGTCGTTTACTTTGGGGGCTGGGGACGGGGGATCACTAACGTAATTAGCGCAGTTTGTCGCCGTCTGTACCGGCGTCATCTTCAGAAAAATGTATTGAAACAATCAGAACTTATTAGTGCTCCTACTGAAAAGGGAGCGAGAGCGTTCAAATTGAAAGCAAATCGAATTTCAATTGTCTTTGTAGTCTCCCCATCTCCCGTCAATTATTTCACAAAGTTCTTTACAGATATTCAGACTGCGACGTTCACGCACTTATCTTTAACGTGCACAAGTAGCTTTTATTTTACTGCAGAAATTAATAAAAAGATCCGATATTGTCTTAAAATTTTCAAACAATATCCAATTTTTCTCATATCATTACTTACATCCCCCTTTTAAGATCAAAGCGCGAGCGTAAAATCAATTTATCCGTTATCAACGGAAACCGAAAAATCAAAGCACGTTGCATTACGCACAAATGGATACAGAACCACATCGATAACATACAGCAAGTTTATTTCTGCTAGAGAGAGACATTCGATTATACCCTTGAACGTTTCTAATTTCCTGGTACTCGAATGTGGTTAACGCAATTTCCGAGACTATGTATAAGGTACCTGGGGACGACCGGGGCTCGCTTCTGGGACCATTATCGTAAAATCAAATAAAGAGTCTTTTCAAATTATACGATTGAGACGAACTGTCAATACAATACATAGATATGGTTTTTATTTAAGTGGGTTGAAGTATTAATATAAGGAGCTCGTGGCTAAATAATGACAGCCGTACGGGTCGATCGATCAGGTTAAGTTACGCTTGCCGGGGTTGTGTTTTTGTGCATCCGTGGATGGGTGACTATATTTACATACCGAGACTCCTCCTTGCCTCGGAAAGCACGTTAAGCCGTAGGTCAAGGGTGTCATTCACGGATCTTTGACAGTCGTTATGGGTCGTCCGAAGCCCGAAAGTCAGACAACCAGTCTTACCAACGGGTATCGTAGTACCCAGTTACTGGTCAAAGTCAAATAATTTATTTCAATTAGGTACAAAAAGGCACTTTTGAACGTCAAAAACAAAAAATAGAATTGATTCTAGTCGCCCCTTCCAAAAGGTAGTTTTCGTATGTAGAAGAATGGGCAAGAAACTCCACCGTTACTCTTTTAAAATGTTTTACAATATTTTGTATACATTCATTATATAATTATATGTGAAGACGATGCACCTGGAATAAGATTACTATACCACAATAGGGAAAAATAATTAAAAATGAAGCAATGACAGAAAAAAATTATTTTGTAATGGATACATGGTGTTCACATATTTACAAGCATTGTAAAAGTGGGTTAAACCTATACGATATTTCTAAAAAAATTACAAGTGATACTAATTAGTCAGTGTGTGAGTTCAAGTAATGACAGGATGTAAAAAAAATGTTACAATGTTTAATTACACAATTAAATTAGCAACCAGTTTGATTTTGTCTAGACTCTAAATTGTCCTATGGATTGTGGAGATCAGATAGGCAGTCGCTCCATGTAAAATACTGGTACTCGCTGAATCCAGTTAGACTGGAAGCCGACCCCAACATAGTTGGGAAAAGGCTAGGCAGATTGATTTAGTATTGCTCTTTAAATATTTATAGTAATATTGATACTAAATAGCTCGGCAGTCCTTACATTTATAATACTGGTACTTAGCTGCATCCGATCTGATTAGAAACTGACTCCAAATCTCGAATGTAGGTAAGTATCTTATATTGAAATAAAGCTTTCCATAACGCATCAATGTGTTTCCACATTTTCGTATCCTTCTAGAATATATCCATTTGTATCTAGAAAGACTATCTACTAGACTAAGGTAGTGTAGTGATTCCAATATACATTCGGTAGACAACAGCTGATTGACTAACGTAGCTCGGTTACGGCCAGCGAAATGGCTACGCGGCTACGCAATCTGCTACGAGAAATGTTACATCGAGAATTTGTTTGCCTAAAAACGTACCTTATGTAGACTATGTGTGGAATATAGTAAGGTTCATGTAGGTGGGAATATTCTGTTATTATTTACGTTTAAGTATAGATATTCGTCTCTTAATCATGATATAAACGTAAACTGATATCGGAGTGCTGATGCTTAAGTTAAAAAAAAATTGGGTTGACTGAAAGCAAAGAGGGTTTTCAATTTTATTTTTTTGCATGCATCCACCCTCGCTTCGCAAGACAGTTTTTAATTTTCAAATTCACTCCACTCAATCGACGCTGGCACTCTTCGTATTCGTCGTCATTTATCATTAGCTTCATTTATTTTTGTGCCTCGAGGAGATATGATTTATCACACCAAGGCTACGAACGTAGGTCTGTTTTTGCTGCCGCGAAGATATTAATCGTTATCGTGCGCGTGCCACCAGTCGTTTGTTTTCGTTACACTGGCACAACCCATTAATTATCAATGAACGTCCGGTGGCACTATGATGAAGGTACCGCTATGTCCCAAGCTTTTCCAGGTGACAGGCGCCTCGCTATCAACCCTTTTTAAGCCTCAGCATTTAACGCCGAGTGTCTGATGTCATAAAAGTGTCCGAATCGGGAACGTGCCGCGGACGTTAAATTCGTGATTAAATTGTACCGAACGGCCCGCTTTCCGCCGTAATAAAAAAATAAAGATCATCTTCTGCCGCATTATAAAATGAGGCTTTATTTTCAATGAATATATTAGGCAAATTCTTTAGAAAATGTTATTCGTGATTATTTTTTATTACTTCTATTTTTTGGGTAATTTCGTACTTTTTGTGCGAATTTTTCAAGGCTCTTAAATACTTCCTTAAAGTTTTCTTTTTCATATTTCGTAATAACACTGGTTTAATCAGATAATCTCCCTCAATAATTCTCTACCCAGCCAGGCAGCCATTATTTCAACTATGTACAACTTAATAAAATTGATGGTTTATTTCCAAACCAAAAACAGCAATTTCAAAACTCATAAATTAGCCCAAACTGCCTATAAACACTGCTAAAGAAGTAGTATAGGTATCACTTGCCGAAAATTGTTTTCTAATTTCTCTTCGGGCAGTGCTGCCATCTGGCGTGGCACGTCGTCCGCCATGACATATTGATAGATGGCGCTAGTCATACGCCTGATTGATCGTTGACGTCTCTGCGAGTCTGGCGTTCCTATCGTGGCTTCACTATACATACAGACTGAAAATTAATGCCAAAAATATGTGCTCACATATTGGCAGAATATAAAAGCACAGAATTTTTCGGAGCTCTAAATGAAGCTTCAAAAGTTGGACAGGATGAAAACTTTTTTGACAGCTCCATTATGTAATACTTGTACTTCTGCTACATTATTGTATCTCTTTCTAAATTAACGATAACAGGACACATAAGGACCATATACCTATCGTATACAAATTATTTAAACTGGTCCTTTTACCCAATAAGCCACCGTAACTCCAAACACACACAAACCAAAACACTCCCAAGTTGTTCCTCACAGCCCCACTTTAAATCAAACTCCGTTAACGCAGAGGTACCAATCGATGCGATTGTAATAGTAAAGTTTGTTTCTAATTGAAGATTCTCGGGTCGCGAGGGTCGAACGCAATTCCAACGATTAATGATGCGAGCTAATCCAACTAAGCAGAGATGGAAGGCATCATGGGATTCGTCAGCCTGGCTTACCATTTGATCTCGAATAGTTGGACGTCCAAATTATGTTCATGTTTGGTAATTAATTGTAGGGTTTATTGGGGAAGATGTGGGTTTTGTAGCGGTTTATTTTTAATGTTTTAGTAGGCGAGAGTAATTGTAGATGTTGGTGATTAAGAAATGTAGGTAGGTAACTTGAACTGTGCTTAGCAATCCATGTATTTAAATTAGTAATCATGCAGAATAAGAACCAACTTGAAAATTTTACATTAAAAAAAAACATCAAATCTCTTTTATGAATAAAACTCTGAGTTCAAAGTAAAAATAAGAAAACGCAAAAAAAAAACTAAGTAGGCTTCGAATAAAAACTTTGTTAAAAAAATTAGGCCAAATCAGACGACAACAAGACACAAAAGGCGACCGTACATTTGCTAATGAGACTTAACCAGTCCTCTCAGAGCGAGCCGAGCTCAAATGTTACTACCAAGATTAGGACCAAACTCGAACACACACGAATGTCACCGAGTTGCCTTAGTACCAGAGGACACGCCGCTTCATTAGCCAAACCGTATTATCTCAAGCCTTAATGATTTCACGCTTCCCTTCAGCGTTTCGACAACTTTGATGACGGGAGTTACCCGTAATCATAACGTGAGTTACGATTGAACTTTCAGTTTTATCTTTCCCGCTTGTTGATTAACGGAGTTCAACTTCCTATGTCTAATCGATGCGATGTTAAACTCTTTGGGAATTAAGTTATGACTTCGATTTGTTTGCAGTTGAAGATACCATGTTGCAATGATACGCGGTTTGGTCCTTACGGTTTTATGACTTAAAAGTTTAGGTCCTTTAAAATAATCTATAAATAAAACATATATAGCTAAGTAAAAATTTAAGAAACCGTAGACACTTGCAAATACAAAACCTAATCTTAAATAAGGAGACAATTTAGGCGAAAGGTTTAAATTTTTAATTTGCTTGACGAGTTGTTTCTGCCAAACCCGTTTAAATTCCGACACATCACAAATTCATACACCCCAAGAATCTAATTTAAAACAAACTGTGAACACATCACTTGAAAGCTTCTGCCTAAACCGTGTACATTTGAAAATGAGAAATTACGTTAATATTTGCGAAATTTTAACATCACATATTCACTTTGTTCATTTAAGTACACTAGCTAATCCACGTGTGTGCTCACTCGAGTGCGTACGAGAAACCGAAATAGCTAAAGTAAATGGGTAAATGTAAGAACAAAAGCAAATTAGCGTTGTACCTACTTAGAGGAACGCTCAAACGCGTGGGAAGGACATATCGCGTGCAGGTGATACACCGTATTACTTTATTTGCTTACTCGCGTTTTGATACTATAATCCCCGTACTACAACGTACGACGTATTCAGACGAATACGCTTTTGTCGAATAAACCTTTATTTTATCCGCGTATCGTGAAATATTAAGTCTTTTTTTCGATTACGAAGTACGTCGGCTGAGTTCTCGGAATGCCTCGTGTAATAATGTCTGCACAATGACGGTGGAACGAAAGCAATGAACTGACTTGTTGGAATTTTTTTATTCTCTTTTTTCTCGTCTCTAATAAGTATCTAACGAAATATTAGACTATCCTCTCGAAAATTTGGGGTCCCTTCGAGTATTCAGCGTATGTTTTAATTTGTGTAAATTAAAATCCTCAAAATGTATACGAACATACTAATTAATATACAAACATTTCTCTTACAAAATAAACAGGGAACCACATAATGTTATCATTAAAACCATTCCGACTACATTTTAGAGTATTAAAACAGTAAAATAAAATTAAAACTTCTCAAACTAGTGTTCGTACAAAATGATATTCCAGCCAGAATCACTTAAAGCTTACACGTCTACGAAGTGCTACGTAGCTACGCGGCGTAGCGCTACGTGGCGTAGCGTGTAGCTACAAGCTACAACCGTAGCCGCACTGCGTTACCTACGAGGCTCGTATAAATCTCACTCGAGGATTACACGGAATCTCTTACAAGTTCTTGGTACCTCTCAAGATATTGCCAAGTACACTAAAAGTACCGATACGGGCGAATTTGGCATGATAAATTGTTTATCGCTACTTAGGAGTTTCTAAATACAGCTGAAGCCGAATGTCTCGCTATTTCCAGTTGGTATTGTTTAAAGTTTTATGTTCAGTAAAGACTTGAGTGTTTCTGATTTAATGTGTCTGATTCAATTAAATAAAATTGAGAGAATTTTTGTGTTTATTAGAAAAATGTTTTATTCAGTCTACTTTGCAAATTGACTTAAACTTTTTCACCTGTTATCTTAATTGAAAAATAACTATGTTTTTTTTTTTAAGTCTAGATTTTGTTGTGTCTTATATTAACTGTTTTTTTTCTCTCTAATATTAAATAATAATATACGATAGTTCTGTGAAAAATTACTAGTAATGTACACATAATTCTTACAAAAACCACCCTTGTATACAAACTAAAAGGAAACAAAAAATAAAATAACCAGTGTATTATTAAATATCGGTTACAAGTAGAAATCTTGAGGCTCAGTTATTATTTAACCCGTCGTACCTTCACGTTAATGGAGTCTTCTGTCAGATACATCTTTAACCGACTCAGTTAATGAGCCAGCTTGTAAGACCTTGTATTTTTTTATTGGATTTTAGGTAAATGACTGCAATCTTTTGTTGTAAAGTATTTTATATTTTTGGCCCTTTAGGTACTATGAATATAGTAAAACTACCATTATTTGTGCCTATCTTTTATAATTTCAATGTTCAAAGTTATTTTAATGTTAAGTTAATTTGGGTTAATTTGAAAGTTGAGGTTGATTTCTTGAACACAATCTCAAATTGTAAATAAATAAAATACGCAATGGTTATTTGAGTTGTTTAAATAATTTCGTATATCAAACGAATTCACATATTTCATAGTCCTGTTTTCCATTTAAACGCTATAAACGATTTATATTAAATAATTTTGCATAGATACAAAAGGGATATTTGAATCATTTCTCTATGAAACTACCAGGGCGCCAGTAAGTGTGAAGAGGTCCTCTATTTGGATTATAACACTATAGTCCTGGGTAGGGTCAGAGCGGATAACTTCTCCTAATCCTGGGTTCTGAGGTTATAGCCGGTATTGAGACACCAATAAACCGACACGTTAGGACCGGCTAAACTAGAATATTCAAAGATATTGCTCTCGAAATATTCAGGTAAACTGAAATTGCTTGCGTACTGGTTAACATAATTAACAGATATTTCAATAAAGTGATTTAAAATAAACATTTAAATTGGAAGGATAATGATTAAAATATAAAACACATTGGTACAGAGACTTAAATGTTTGTTTAAGTAAACGTTTTAAAAGCTTTACTTTAATGCGATTTTCGTGTTACGATTTTATTTTTTTGTTTGTGAAATAACTTTGGCTAAGATATGTTTTATGGCAAAAAGTAAATCATTCTTTAAAATTAATTTTAAACACATATTTGATTCAATGATTTGTTACACAAGTCACTTTCTATTCTAGATAACTACTTTTCAAAAACCTCATTTAATAATACAATAACAACATTTTCTAGAAGGTACCACAGATAATTAATAGGTTAATTATAAAAGCGTCACTACAGGCTTTTAATAATATAGGTTACCTTATATACAATCTACATATTTAACATTCTAGTAAACCATTATTCCGAAAATAGATTTTCAGACCAAAACGTTTCTAGACCGAAGGTGTTATTTAATATTAACAAGAATGTCTTTGATATTAGTTTAATGTTATATGTGAGTCGGGCTCATAAATTTCAGTTAATCAGCCTTAAACCGCGTCTAAACTAACGCACACAAGGATCTGAAAGGGAGCTCGTTCTGCAACTATACAGGCATTGTTCTCTAAATTTTACATTCACATTAGACGGAAATTTCGTCTCGTCCTGATTTACGATCGGCCCTCGAGGAAGGAACATCTAACAGTGAGATTATTTATTCCCGCCGCTTGTCTAACACTCAGCCGAAGGCGCCGGCAGCCGGCTCGGAACCGGCGCGTACACCCACGCCGATTTGTTTATGCTAAACAACCTGCAACCGAACTCGAACGGCGCACACTCAAAAATAATTTGCATATTTAAATAAAGAAGCGCGACACGACAACTTGCGCTAATCCGCCGGCCGCCCATAAACTTGTTAATTCTGATTAGCCGCGGCCGCTGTCATTATTTTTGTAGATAAATCACTGCGACCGAGGCGTGTCCCTTATTAATAACTCGGTGCCGGGCGAAAGAGTTAACGGCGTTCCGACACGATTGTTACTAAACCGACGGAATTTTAATTCGTCTCGGAGTTTATTAAGTGCGTAAAGTTTTAGCGGGGCTTCAACACGAGCGGTAAATTAAGTGAATTTGCTCGTAGGCTCGGGGGGAGCCGCCCGTCTCTCTCAATCTGATCACCGCGATATTAACAATTTTAATTGCAGTCTGTCATTTTGTTTACCATCTTCCCTTACTTATGCACCCATTCTTTTGTTTCAGGTAAGAACTTCAATGACATCACTAATAACACAATTTACATCCTCCGTAAACGCTATTTTGTATTCGAGATATAGAGGTCCTGCATAAAAAGGTAGGTAGTAAAATGGAGTGAAATGAGTGAGACCCGTAAAACTCTTTTCATACAATATTCAATAGAAGATATTTTATTATACTGAGATTTCCACAATTTACCGATAAATTCGTGCTATATCTCCTGTTTTATATCCTTCTACAGGGCAAATTTGTTTCTTTTTCACGTGATACAGTTATAAATCTAGCTGTATGCGTACGCTTCTTTGGTTACGAATCTATTTTATGACCGCACACGCCGAAGGTTAACCAATAAAACCTTTTAACAGCCGTAACTATTTCGTTATAAGTTCCGAGTACGCAATAAAAACGGTGAAACAGAAATAAATCTGGGGGCACAATGGGCGCAGGGCGGCGCGGGCGCTCCTCACCCGCGCAAGAAATCAATCACGATCCGGCGCGCGCTTTAATCGCTCCAATTTAAGTTTTTCCTTTCTTGATAGAACAAATTGATGGAAATAGTTGAACGTTAAATATTGCGATTCGTCGAGCGCCAGTGTACAAACTTCCTCTTACGCGCGTTTACGGCGAGCCAATAAATCTCGACCGCTTTGTGCCGTCTCTCGCTCAACATCTTCAGCCATAAACGGCACGTGCGCTGTTATCTGTATTTGTGTAACGACCTGCAACTGAAAAAATGTTGTTAACGTCGCCATGTTATTGTCCCTCTATTGTTTCACCGTGACACAGGTATTGTTTAGTATCACACGACGATATTTCGGCTTGCCTCCACACAAGCCAGTCATCGTTTTTATTCAATTATTGTCCGCCACGTTTTATCTCTACCGCTGAAACGCGTGTCTGAATTAGACATAAGCCGTCATCCGCTGCTTGTGCTGGAGATGAGCTTAGTTTCCCAAACTAACCCAAAGATAAATTATTCCAGAACATTTCTCATCCCGATCCATTCTTTACTCCGTCGACAAAGCGTCAAGGAATCCCAGGGACATATGAGCGTTCTTATCCACAAAATAAAATGAAGTCTGGTGGCGTGCAGTTACTAAGTAGCGTCGCCACATGCTCTCGTAATGTTTGTACGTAGTGTACGTACACACAGGGTATGTAGCGTCTACATTGTTGTTGTGTATACGGCATAAGTATGAATCACAGCTGATAAGCATGGCGCGCAGATTTGCAGGATCGCGCGACCGCGCGTTCGCTGCCAAGTTTCTTGTGCCACGCCTACACATTTGCATCATACACTGTATGTACATAGAACTTCCATATATTTCTACAAATGTACGTATTTGCTGCAGTTCGTTCGCTGTAACTACCAAAAGCAGAACTGTGGCGTATTTCTATAATTTATATCACAAAGTCCTTATCGTGATTCGGGTGTCAAATCAACTCAAATTAATATTAAAAGGTGGTATAATTATGATTTTATGTAGCTAAATGCGGGAGGCAGTGGTCGAACCGTGCCGGGCGATAAATCAGCGTTTGTTGTGAGCGTAAACAACCACAAGCCGGTCGCGCTCAGCGTCCAATCATTACTCAAAGCATTCGAGTGCAGCAAAAAGCGAACTAATTGCGCTCTTGAAGGACAAGGACCACTCCGCGCGCACTGTCGCAAATGTACTTAGTCACGTTATATAGTTTTTCTGTCTTCCAAGGATTTCTCCAGAGCCACGCTAACTCCGCTCTCCAGCACTCAATGTAATCTCAATTTACTAATATTGAAATCACAAATTGATTCGCAATTTCATTGATTCTTCGCCGCGACTGGGTTCTACATACAAAATAAAATGTAAGTAGATAATAAGGAAAACACGACACAAAGAACAAATAGGGGAGAGGCCGGTAAACAGAAATATAGGAACGAAACGTCGCGCGACAGAAACTTCAATAAATAAATATAAGACGAACGAAAATTTTACTTTTTATTTAAAAAAAGTTTTGTTTTTAATATTCTTCGTGTAACCTGTGAAAAGATTTCGTGAGGGTAGACTCGTTTTTGTGTAGAGGAAACTTGTTTGCAAATATTTTTCCAAAAGTTGGTTAATTTCAAAAAGAAAATTCTCTGGTAGCGAGCGAGAAGAGGTTTAAGTTTTCGTTCACATCGGCCCGTAGTCGGCGGGCCGGAGTAAACACCTCGCAACTTGCCCTTTTGGCGAGTTCTAAGAAATTGATTTTTAAACTGTGCACAAGTTAGGACGGAAAAAGCGCGAAACATGATAAAAAAAACTATTCTAAGACGAAAGTTTGGAATGAAATTAGTTTTAAGCGACAAGTTCATTTCAGTTTTTTACCGGCGAGCCGGTTCTGCAATTGCTCGGAGATTCCCGTAGAAAGTTTCCCAGTGCAGATTTTGATTACACACGCTCCTTCAAGAAGTTTCCTGCCGGATAGGAATATTAAATCTTATTTAAGTTAGACATCCGCGGCGGTTCGCGTTGTTATTTCGAATAAGGTGCTTTATAAACTCTGAGTGCGCCGGTAAACTTGCTGACGAGAACATTTTAACCTTTCTGTAGGATTCGTCTTAACAGAACGCTATTTTTTCATATTTCGCTGCCTTGACAATACACAGTAAACTTAATTCACTCTATTTTGTAGCCGGCATCGGGTTTCATTCTCTAATGGCTTTATGTTTTACCTAGGTTTACTCAGAACTGATATTAACGCAAATATTTACTTTCCGTAATATTTATACACGGTTGTAACATTTACTTCTGATTTTAGGAACAACCTTTTAGGGTGCTCGCCACGCTCCGTCGAGATGAAATAGAGTACCGTACAATCTTCCGTACAATTTTAGGAACGCTTAAATTTTAATAGTGTAGTAAAAGTACGGTTATATAATAATTACGGTGAACAATACGGAGCGTAGCGCGGCGCGTCCCGCTGCCGACTTCGCGTTACATCGTGCATTTGCCTAATTACAGCTCAGTTCACTGGTGTGACAATTCGTGATTACCGAAACGATTATTTCGGAAGACATCCACTCTATTCGGAATACGTTTTACAGAATGGCTCAGCCATCATCCGCCGTTATAGCTCGACCTTTGTTATTAAATAAAATACCGAACATTTTGGGTCGTTCGCACCAGTAATATGATATGCAGCCAACAAAAAACCTAAGTGAACCCCGACTCGTCATGTAGGTATGATCCGTCTGAAACATTTCTTTCGAATCTCTCCAAAGCTCTTACTTATCTCATATTTCTAAAAGTTGTGTTTAACAAGTTATGAAGTTAATATAAGTCAGTCGTACGGCTGGCAGGGAAAAGGAAGTCGAAAAATAGAGTTAGTGCAGAGGGTGGAATCGAAGAGCGGCGCCGCGGCGGCGGTGCCTCGTGTTGCCGCCGTGTATTTCGGGAAACAGCGGAAAGTTTTCGCGCGTCCCGCCCGATGCACTCCTCAACGTAAAGTGACGGGACGCCTACCCACGCCGCACAAGAGGTGCTCCGAATTTCTCTAACTCTCCGAGACAGGCCCGCCTGATATTTACGTCCCAATCGAACCGACACAACAATCGAATAAACTCCAAGACACAACGTAAATAAATTCACTCTTACAAAACAGTTTGCGAGCTTTAACGTTTAACTCACTCCGATGTTAGAACTTAAAGTGATTTTAGTGATCTCACGTCACAACTTCATGAAAAATCGTCTTCGCAATTTCTGGATTCACTTTATTTACTCGTAAATTCCTTGTATCCAACGAGACTCTCAGTTTACATTTGACATCTACTGACTGACTGACAGACACGATTAAAGCGTTTTCCTTAGACGAGAAAGATTTGAATCGAAATACTGTTGCAGAGCCACCGTAAACATCGAAAAGGCCCAACTCTGACATTTTAATTTTATTAAACATCTTCTGTTGCCCGAGATAAAGTAGATTTCTTTCGCTGCCAAGTAAGAATTTCGACTCGTATAATAATTTAGATTACGTAGCAAGCAGTGAGCGTTCATTATCGTTCTTTTGTACCTGATTTCGTGGAGATCTCATTCGGATAGAGCGGCAGTCCGCGGGCGCGGGCCTCCTCTCCAAATGGAAAGTGCGAAAATGAAATTATAAAGCCCCGCGATAAAAATAAATTAAATCGGATTTCGCATTTGCCAGTAGCCAGGGTGAGGAGCGTTTTGTAGTCCGCGGATTCCTTTCTCTTTTTAAATATTTGTTTTAACAGTTGATTTGTGGCGTAATGAGAAAATTCTCACTTGGCAATTTTTTCCGTTCCCTCTTTGTAATGGTCGGATATCTTTTTTTCATTTTTCCTCATAATATCTTTTAATGTGGAGCAAATTTAGTCGTTGTTTTTAAATGCAGATGGAACGAACATGAATCTTAAAGGTATTAGTAGCGCTTGAAGTTCTCTGAGAGCGGTGGCGCGCTGCGGCAAATCACTCTGCATTCTCACCAACGATTATTCAAATTAGGTAACGGTACGACAAAGACGAATGGTACTAATATCGTTCGCTTCGTGATCGCCGAGCGCGATAATACGCGCGCTACGTGCCCTACACACGCGCGCAACAGATCGCGTCCGCCGATAAACACCGATTGATCCCCACGATATGCTTTTTGCGTAAATATTCAAGCAAGTTTTATGCAGGCCGCGAAGGCTTTGTGTTCACCATACCGGCCTACATACAACCCACATACGGCCCTTAATTAAAATATCAATATACATTACGCCACGTGGAATTCTAATAGCTTTAATTGTTTTCACGACCCACATACAATCGACAGAAATATGAAAACGATTTATATTCTAAACTTAATAAACTACCTAACAAATGTGTACATTAAAATAAATATATGTAGTAGGTTTGTCGAGTATCACAATAAATAACTACCTCAAAATACCCAAAACTGTCGCTTCGGAGTGTTTTAAATAATACGCTATTTTGTTATAACGCTCCCAAAAGTGTAATTTAGTACCGATTTTCTATCCTAAATACGTAATTTACTCGCCTTTTTTCCTTACATTATTCGTTAATTCGGAGTAAAACAATGTAATTATATTTTTATTGCTCATTCTATGTCCAGTAAATCGGGGTTTCAAATCCCGGAGGTCGTTTTAAGTGAACCGACCCTACTTAATAGTCGTCCTCTAGGCGCGGGGTCAGTGGTGCGACACTAGATGCTTTTGTTTATACTTTGCGTCCCCAGTGTTATGTAATCATTAGTGTAATTGTTGGGATTAAGTTTTCTCTCATATAGAGCCTTTTGCGATTAGGCTCGGAGTCCGTCGAGTGTACCGGCTAAGTCCTCGGTTCAATTTGCGACGGCGGATAATAGTAGCGTAAGTGGAGCGTGCGGGTGCCCTTACAACAAATACATACAGTTTTGTTCATTGTCTCCTAAATAGAATCGACTAGACTAGGCTTCTACTTTATCTACGATTTACGTGTAGTGATTCGTGAGCTGCTGAATTTATATGAGGTTTATGTAGGCTAAGCCGAGCTTAAAACTTTATAGAACGCTCCCGTTTTTGAAGAATTCTTATTTTCGACATAGACGCAGTATGAGTAATGTCTAAGATAAAAAGTGCATTACCAAATTGCTTTCACACGCCGTTAGCGACGTCGGCGGATGACGGCTCGCGTTTTCGTTCGCTCGTCATTTTATGAAACAGGGCGACACCTGAATTTTTATGAAAAATATTTGACTAAATGTGTGACACGCACGCTTTTTATTCGATTCCAAATGTTTGCTGTTTTATTGGATTTCATATAAATATGTAGATTCCTGCGATTGCATTTGTTTGTTAGTTTTGATTTGAAAAGTTTCAAAGTTTTCAGAAAAATGTTGTAGTTGCTCTCCAAACATTGGAATCCATTTTTCAGCATCCGATCTGAACTAATATTAAATCTAACTAACATAAATACAATCCACCTAACATAAGAAAACAGTGTCTACATCCCACAATTCCGCTTAACCAAGACCTTAATACCAAAAATAGCTCACGAAGAATACCGCCGCGCCAAGAAAGCGAGGTCTCTTTAATCTAGTGACAAAAGCGTCACCTGATTCAGCGGCCAGAAGTACTCTCTACTCACAAACGTGGAGGAATGAGGTGGAAGAGTGGCAGGTACTTGGGATTACTTCCTAATGAAAAGAGGCTAGGAGTGGGACACAGGGGCTCGTCATGCGGCCGCTAACGAACGCGGTGGGCCACTCGACTCGGCTCGAGTGGTCGCAGACGTGAGCCAGCGCTCAGCTTATTAGTGCGAAACAGGAAGATCGAAATAGACGCAAATTGTGTTAGATTTTAATGTTTGTTAAGGCTGTAATGTTTAGGAAAAAATGTCGCTGGATTTTGCGTGACCAATTTTTTTTTATCTTTAAACTGTAATTTTTCAAGAAAAAAATAATAGTAAAAGAAAAATTCTAATTAGGCATAAAAATATTTTCAGCTGAAACTGAAAGTCATCAACTATCCCGAAAAAGAAATCTCCAAAAAAATGGAATGAATGAGTAGCCCGAACAGTCATCTACTATTCCACTCAAAAACACGTACCGTAGTCCGTACCTCATTTAGTACGAAATTTCCATTTACTCCATAAAAACGTAGGCACATTTTCTAGGTAGAACTTAAAAAATGCGATAGACAGAATAAATTCTCCTCATCTCCATTACTTACGGTACGTAGTTTATCTCAAAACGTTTACCTTAAAAAGGTTTTACTACTAGATATACTATTTTATTAGAAACACAGGTCACGACTAACTGAAATTTGTAGTTAACTTACAGCGTATAGAGCTAAGCTAGGTATTTTATTTGTGTACCTATTATTTAGCTTCTTTTGAACTGAAAAGAAACGTAAATTGTTACCTTGAATTTATTAATAGTGATACCACTTATTTTTTTCTTTTAATAATATGCGACGTTCATAAATTACAGAGTAGATTATTTATAATTTAATTAATACCTAGTTTCGTTGGCCTATACTAAAATCGAATAATTTTTCAAGACAAGACAGTAATTAAATTATATGTACGACACACAAAACTAGAATAAATATTTAATTTAACCCCTTTAATGAATTAAAAAAACTACGATATCTACACAATAACATAAAAACAAAACAGTAAATTATTAATTAACAACACCTATTATCAATCCAATCACTTAATTGCACTTGTTCACGTAATCCCACTTAATAATCTCACCTGTACATACAAGTAAATGTTGAGCTGTATACAGCAAATGTCCAGCAAAAATGTTGAGATGTTTACTCGCACAATTTTACAGTATTCGTTATATTTTGGTCAAACTCTTTTAGATGGAATCGTGGTACATTTGCATTTTAGAAGCACCCGTTGTTTTTAAACCAGCTAAGTACCTAGATTGTTTGTTTGAAATAATAAGATAGAGAATTTGAATGAAGCTCGGAAGTGAATTAATATTGATTTGTGTCAATCTGCTTAGTACAAATTGGAACATCTCTTTATTTGTGTTTTTAAAGTTGAGGAAATTATTAGAAAATCTATATTTTTTATGTTAAACTGACAGTTAAAATGAAATTGTAGTAGAGGCGGACTGGAACGTAGGTACAGTGCCGATTAAAAGTCCATGAGCAATCTCACAAAGCAATAGACTGACGCTTCGGTTTGACTTACGACCTTCTTCTATAAGTTGTTACAATACTGTAGACACGCACATTACACACACACACTCACTTTGTCTGCAACCAATGACTAGTTCGATAATCATCATTCGTTTTTAGTTTCATTCGTCTTGTTCACATAAATATTAAAGTTTAGCAGGTAGACCACAAAAAACTAAGTAAATTATTTCGATTTCTGTGGGGTAGATGCAGTTTGTTACAAGTATTCAATTAATAGAACTTTGTTGGTTCGTGCCGTGATAATATTGGTGACGAGCATTTAGCGCAGTGTTGTGGTTATTATTATCAAAAAGCAGGCATAAAATATATTGAAGAGATCAGATCAGATCAGAGAATTGCGCTGCGTAAAAGTGAAGTGAATATCTAATAAAACCGGACTAAGTGTGAGTGTTATCATTTATATATTTCATATTTTACTAAACATAAATCTTAATCAAGGGTATTGTTGATAGAACAGAGGTATTGCTGAGACAGAAGATGCCTTTAAAGTTTTAAATTCATTGTGAGGTTTAATTCGATTAGTGAATAATAAATAATTAGGTATTATGTGTAATAAAAACAATGATTTTCTTTGTTCTAGAGAAATACTGTGACGGTTAAGAGACATGAGGAAGGGGCTTATTATCGAGTAGCAGCGACGTCAAATGGTGAATGAAACAAATGGTTTCATACCAACGAGATATTTTGCTGAATTATTAAAAACACGTCATTATGAACCGTTCGCCGTGCACTCTGAAGGCTTGCATCACTGAAGACCAGCTAGAAAACCGTTTTTGACCTTAAAATATTGACCGTACCAACTTAATAAACAACAGATTCGTTATTGCATGAATTTATGGTAACGAATTTTTTAAGCACGTTTCAATAGGGTGTTTGTCGTATTTCTTGCAGATATACCGAAATTGTTTAATATTATTTTAGTAATAGTATTATTTTAGGATTAAAATTTGAGGTTTAGTTTCAATCTTCTTTTCGTAAAGAAAATGAATACTTAAGCTATAACCTCAATACCAACCAATATTTACTAAAGCCAAATAAAGTTTAAAATAATTAATATGAACAACTGCCTTTAACCTTAAAATCAACAATTTTGTCAGTAGATTTTTTTACATTTTAAGTAGTCTAATATTCTTATTTATTGCTTAATTACTTAGACCATGATCAAAGCTTTATATTTATGGTGCAAAAAATCCATTTAAAATTTAAAACATTTCAAAATTTAAATATGTCAAAATAATACAAATTGCTTCTAAGTTTCTAGACATCTATTTCACATATTATTCAGGTGAAGTAATGATAAATAATTGTAGCAATTTGATAACTATACTTAAGTAAAATAAACATAACGAATAAATATTATTTATTTTTTATTATAACATATCACGCATTTTTTATTCTAAACCCTTTATTGCAATAACAACATTAATAAATAGGCAGGATATTTAAAAATATTATTATTGCAAACAAAAATAATAATATTTGCAAAAACAGCGCTGTGATTTACGAGATTAGAACCTTAGCCATCTTGAATCTAAGACCAACGCTTAACGCCTTCTGCTATCTGCACATATAATTTACTTTCGAATTTTAGCAATGCGATACACTGGCCAAGGTCACGCGTACGAGTATGATGCGTGCTAACAAAAGTTATGGAAATATAAGTGCGGCGCCCGCGAACCGTGACGATACGATAGTGTGTAGTGCGAAACTGCGTTCTCTGTGGTGTGTGTACGGCACTCACACCACAGACGTCTGACTGCTTACACATACAAATGTACGGACTATACCGCGTGTTCACAGCAATACGACTCTTAGCGTGCTCATGCACTTTTGAGCGCTTACTGTACAATATTCTACACCGTTCTCATTTCTATAAAAACGATAAGAACTATGTAAAATATTGATAATTTATTATAAATGCGAAAGTGTGTTTGTTGTGCTTTCACGCAAAACCGGCTAAACGGATTTGGATGAAATTTAGCACATGGAGAGACCATGACCTAGAAAAGGACATAAGATAACTTTTATACCGATATTCCCACGGGCTCAAGACTTATGTGAGTGAAACCACGGGGCGCAGCTAGTTATTCTATAAAAACAAAACAAACAATTAATAGATTGGCCGAACGGGAAAAAGAGCTCACTCAACTTTCACTGCATTCAAAACCCAATCAAAGAAACTCAATCACAAACACACAACTCATAAAAGACAATAAAAATCGAAAGCTACACTCGCAGAACCACAAGTATAACAGATGGCGTCCGGTCCGTTTGTAATGATTCGAATATCGTTCAACTGCATAACTGGCGAGATCAAACATTTTTATTTGTTTGCCCATTCAACCACACGACTGAAACTAATGAAGAGGAGTTTCGATTAAATTAATACGTTTTATTTCCGTTTTACCCCGCCGGAGCGGACGGGCGCGAGTTTTTTTTTCGTTGGCGATTCGCTCAACGTTTCATAACTATAATTGATAAAATACGCTTCATTAGTTCCGATTTGCTGTTGTGTTTCGATTGCACATTTTGTTCCTCTCGATTTTATATCGATATTGCTCGATTTGGTTTTGTTTTCACGTGGTTTTTATTCGGTTTAACAGGTAGCTGGAATAACTGTCTGGATCTTTAGAGGAATGGAGAGGTTGTTTCTACAACTACAGTCTCTTGTGGGAATGTATATACCTGTTGCGAGGAGATCATTCCACACAATTTTGTTTAGCTTAGCTTTAAAGATTTTGTATATTGTATTGAGTCTAAGTTATATTCGTAAGTAGGAAATTTTCGTATAAATATAAGCCGGTGTCACATTGTGAACGAAGGAATTTGTCGTCCGCTTGCTAATGAGCGCGGAACTACTTCCTTTGATAAAGGCCAAGGAAATGCTAGGGGGAGAACCACATGACATACTATATTTAAAGCTTGAATAATGGGTTTGACAATCAAGTTAATTTCGCGCACATTTAATTAAATATTAATTACAACAATGTAACTAAACCTCACATTAAATCATAGCATCCAAACAAAAAGACAATAAATGCAATTAAACGTGATAATTTACACAAAATCAATGACACATTGTGCCCGCATACACCACTTTTTCCTATACAAATGAATAAATCAAACAAACAACATATTGGTGGCTGTAATTGCATCATTTACAAACCGTACGAGCATGTTTCATGGATAATAAAGCTTTTGAATTTAAAATAATGCAACTAACGACTGCAATTCAAATTTTATGTGTTTTTACTAAATAATTATGTCGTTTTGTCAGTGAAATACGACAGTTCAGTGAATATTTATGTCGCTTGTTACCTTGTGGTGGCAGTTATTGGCACAATTATGTTAATAAATACATTCATCAGAAATTGTTTACACCAATTTTGTAGAGTTGTTTTGAATAACGAAACAGTGCGCTTGGAAAAACATTACCTACATTGTGTCTTGGCTTATGAAGACTATAGTTAAGTTTTTTGTTGATTTACTATCCACGTTTACATTTATTTAGTATCCATGATAATAATCAGTCTTATATTAAAGAAAATAAAATACACACAGATTCGAAAACATATTGAAAGCAAGCGCAGAACTTAAATCCGCTTACATTCAAAATCCATCCCAATCTACAGCCTAACAACATACAGTATCTTCAAAACGATACAAGTTTTAATGAATACCTCGTTACAATCAGTTCGCTATCAAAATACCACAGTATACAGAGGAACACAGTACCGCAAGATGCACAAACGCGGTATAATTTCAAGGTAAAACGAAGTTTAATAAGCAACAACCGCCGATATTACGCGCTCATGTTAAGTTTCTGACTACAGTTAACGAGGCTATGTGCAACACGGCATGTTTTCAACTGCTGTTAACACGATAGAGTTATCCGTAACACTGTTATCGTTTAAACTAACATTGTTAATATTAATATTGGTGTTATTCGTAAAGTGTTTAGTTTGAGGAGTTTAGAACATCCGCGTTTACGTTAATTATTATTTTCGTAGGTATTTTATACAGATATCTAAACTCCCGTCCTTCAGATGAATGATTATTTAACTATTCAATTTCGTCGAAAGAACCTTCTTTAGATAAAATCAATTTCAGTAACTAGATTGGAAATTAAAACGTTCACGAAAAACTAATAGGCTGAAAAACCCTCAAAAAATCATCATCACCTTTTTTAATTAAAACAGTAACTCGTAGTGATTCGTGGAGCCATTCTAAGGATATCTAAAGAGAATCAAATCTTACGACGTTGGTTAATCGTGGAATCAACCACGTTTATAAATCTCACTAAGGGGGAGTACCTACTGGCTCAGTTTGCCGGCTGCCAGTTGCCGTCCTCGATTTCATTTTGCACGTTTCAAAATGATTTAATCGTACGAAGTGATGTACCTAAAATTAAAATTCTGAGAGGCTATTACGTAAATTGCGATTGTTGGACGACTGTTGAAAGACTTTTTTGGCCGAATAAAGCGTTGGAAATAGGTGTTTTTGATTGATTAAAAAGTTGAAAGTTCGTGAGTTTTCTTGTAAAGCTGTGTTCAGATTGTAGTGTTAGATGTGAAACGATTTTATGTCAAGATGTAGGTATTAGAGTACATGATTGTTGTCAGGACATGTTTCTATGTTTGTCAAGTAACATATAAGCACAGAATGTAGGTACAGGTTCTGCTATATTAGCATCACTAAATCATAACAATACTAAAGTGTTTCTAACACATACGAGTACTAACATTGACTGAACTAAATGTTTAAATTAAACATGTTTTCCTTCTATTTTAAATTGGATATTTCAAAAAACAAAATCTACATTTAACATTACAAAACTAAAAATAAAACCGCAATGTAATACGAAAATCAAAACTACTTCGCAAAATATGCAAAAAACTTTTAGTTCAAAATTTCAATACCGAGCAACGCAATCTCAGTTGGTCGGAAGTGAGACACGTAATAGCCCCGCGTATCTTTTGTCCGGGCAATCTGAAGGGGCGCGGAATACGACAGATCGATCGGATCTGCCGGAACAGTGCGAATCGAACACTCGTTAATGAAACTTCGCCCGCGCAATTAGGTAACCGTCTTGGTTTTATTAAATTTAATCAAGAACTTGTGTAATATTACGCAGATTGGGCCAATCGAGCCGTATACAAGTTTCGATAACACCGTAGTTGGAAACTAATTTGGGAAATAAGCGCAGTTATCTTGGTTTCTACTCGATCGCCTTATAAAAAGGGGATCAATGTTCTTTAACAAGATTAGTAGATATGGCGGTGGTGGCGCCAAAGGGGACTGTATTCCTTCTGTGTAAATATAAACGAGTTTGTGGACGGTTCAGTAGCTCCATTACTTAGGGGTCATCATAGCATGCTCATCAGATATTCATGTTGATTTATGAAAATTCATACTCGCCTATAAATTTTTGGCAATCATTTGTAATGGGAACTGTAATCATCATACCTTTTAAATCGGAATCATTTATTTTCATTATTATGAATAAAATGTTCATTAATGTTTATTTTTGTTGAAATGGGAAAAAGTACAGAATAGAAACCGAAGAGTTCAGCATGTAAAAATAAATTTAACAATTCATGAATTTATCCTCAGGAGTTAGCATTATTGAAATGAATATACCATGAATTTCAAAATTAAATTAAAACAACTGTGATGTGTTAAATCCAAAATAAACGAAAACATCTGTAGACCTACCAATTTAATGAAATATAATTTTCACTAAACAACAGCTACCCTACCAACAAATTGAAATAAAAACAGTACTTGTAACACAAACAGTCTTACCTACATCCTCGTATTAACAAACACATAAGTGGGTTAAACCGTCCATACGCCGGTCGCCGGTCGTACGGCGCTGTGCGGCGTTATCGCCGTGATAAGCGCCGGAACCCGCCGGCGACGGCCGGTACCTATCTGCCGCTGCCCCATATTGCTTTCACACTTCTCCTTAACACTTGATTTTCGGTACAATTTAATGTTATTTTGATGAGTGTTTTAGCAAGAAATTCTAAGAGAATGTAGGTTAATATTTTGCATAAACTGTTTAAGATATTTCAGCACATCCAATTTTTTGCAAACACATTCCCAGGCATGTGCAAATTGGCGATTTGCAACAACTTAAAAAAGGTTGTACTACTTAAAATTAAAACCAAAAAAAATATGTAATTAGTAATTAAATAAAAAGAAAACTGCAATTTTACGAAGAAAATGAAACAAAGAAGCTACTAGCAAGCTATTACAAAAACCTCAACTTTAAAAACATTATCAGTTAACCAAACAAAGATTCAGAAACTTGGTATTGTGTTGCACCTGAAACCGCGGAGGTAGTAACAAGCAAGTACCGCACAGTTTTAAACAAAGCTATGGAGCATTACCATAAACTGTCGGTAAAGAAAGGAAGGAATACCTTTTTTGAATCCACAATGTTAGGCGGAAAAGTTGAGTCTAGTCTAAAAACGGTACGTAATCGTGGAACTTTGTTGAGTGCAACCGAGTCGTCCTGTTGCCGGTAGCCACCAGTACTCGCGTGTGACTCGACTCGACTCGACTCCAAGATTAGAACTATTCCCGTAACTCCGACCAAACTTTTTAGCAATTCTACTACTGGCACTTAAAAGCATAGTTATCGCTTGCGAAGTAAACACAACCCACTTTCTTATTCATTCATGAAAGTTCAAGTGGAATCTTGAAAATATAGTGGCAGTGCATCTTTGATGAGAACTTCCCGCAATCATTTTTAACTTACTATGTAACTGTTAATGGAGTGTAAAGTTACAGAGGTGGTAATGGGATTCCAATAACTTAAGTTTTATACATTAGTCAGGACCTCATATTCAATATGAAGGATTTTTTTCTATGCTTTAGAGAGATTACTTTTAGCAAAGTGCTTGTAAGTGTCGTGTGGTTTTCAACTTTGACTCATGTCATATGACTAAATAATTATGACCATAGATGTATTATTTAGAACTAGCGTATCTATGACTATGACCATCTGAAAAAGTCAAGTTGTAAAAAATAACTTAAGAATTCTTTTTAAGAACCTGTTATGCGTTTTTTTCTGTAATGCAAGCCGTTCACTTTAATCACTCATTTGCTTTACAAGTTATCAGCAATATCACTAACGATCTTTAATACCGGGGTTATGAGGAAGCCCATGTCCGGCATTTGACGTAAATAGACGTTCTAGTATTTAGTTTCTATGATGAACATACCCAACATCAAATAACTCCCAAACTCAAGACAACCCGTGCAACGATTGCCCTCTATTTTACCGGCATAGAATAGTTACTTCATGTGGAAAAGACATCAACATTGGTTCAGTGATTTTCTATGAATAAACAAGGGTACACATACCAACAAAGACAGAAGCGCTTACGTACATGTTCTTGAAAATTGTTCAACTAACAACTTGCGAGTTAATTAGATTACACATTTAAGTGAGCAGGCGAACAGACCATACGAGAAGTTTGGCGAAATATCGAAGCAAAGTTTCGATGTGCTTACTTGACATTTGACAACAAAAATCTAGGTTGCCATTAAGCATTTAGGAACGTGATTCTATAGCAATCTATCAGAATAAAAGGCTTGATTACACTACAAATTCAACTCAAAAGACAAAACACTATTCTAAATTATGAAATTTGAAGTAGGTAGGTAGAATAATTTCATGAAAAAAAATCCAAGCTGCCAGCAAACTAGGACACCATAAGAATAGGCTGCACATAAGCTATAGCAGCATTATACCCGACATATTTAAGGCCGTTTGCGTAAACGCCCGGAACAGCGATGTTCGCGGTATCGTGTGCGTGAACATATTTTATCTAACATCCGCTTTCCACAGACCACCGGCAATTATCGGCGTGCTTTGCGCTCATAACAGACCCTACCCTTACAAATATCTAGATCAAAGATAAAAAATCCCGTGTAACATCATTAATCTACGAACGAACTGTAATTAAGGTTTCAACAAATCACTAACGGCGTATCGTAGATGGTATCATTGCGGCGTAGCGGAATGGGGGCGAGTAGGTCGCTCAGGGTCATGTATGAGACAGTAGCACGCAAACGCTGATTTTACTTTTATTGTTCGGCTTATCTGTGGCCGGAATGGCTCTGCGAAGACAGCTTACATGCCATAGATTTTGCGTGCGGTTACTTAAATAAATGGGGAGAGAAAAATATGTTGAATTTTGTACCCACATTGTAGAAACAGTCAGATAAATTAATTGTTAAACAAATTGACACCTTACTTCAATTTTCCGTGTTATACCTAGTCATTTTATTCGACTGTCAAAGAATGACAGTTATGATTTGGATACACGGACAATTTAACAATATAAACTGGTAGTCTAGTAGTATGCTTGAAAAATAATTTTCCTAATGCAAGATGTCCGGTTATTATGAAAGGTGAACTTATTCAGACAAAACAGTTATGAAACACGTCAAAAGTTATGTAGATTCAATCACAATAGAGTTGTTTTAAGATATTGCGGAAAAGATCAAGAGGCATACCTAAGCAAAGTTGGTAGTAGTTTAAAAAGGTTAACGAGCAGGGATAAAGAAGATCTTTAAAATATACTTGAATCACGGGAATTTCGGCAAAGTTGCTCTCTTTGCAAACCTCACACCAGCCTGTTGCTAGGCCCAACTTCTAACCAGGCTTTCCTTAGTCGTTAGTACCCTCAGCGGCCATGATAAATAAAAGGAAAACACAATTAGAACCGATTTGATACTTATTGCGTTATTAACAATCGGATATTATATTTTCCAATAACACAAGCGTTTTCCTTATTATTTTATTGGAACCCATAACAATCGTGCGGTCAAAATTATTAGTAAATAATATCTTAAACATGTAAAGATAAGTATTATGTTCAATTCAAATAATTAAAATGTTTACCTAAGCTTCATTTGAAACGTTAACGATTTGTGTATTATTATGGGAGGTCAGAAAATATCTATTACGTTTTATGTTCATTAGTGGTGTAATGGGACCCAGTATCCCGGTCTAGCAATTAGGGAAAATAATTGTTTACTTATATACACGGATTCGCCAATGAACGTACATAAATATTGAGTGGAGACGCAGTTTGTGAGCCATTAACTTAATTGTTTCGACGATGGTAATCATTAAGATGGTATTTAAAGCCACGTGGCTTGTGACAAATATAATTATCATTGTTTAAAGTGTTATTTAAAATGGTATTGTTCTATTTGAGTAACGTGTTGCGCACATATTTACAGAGTGCTTACACCTAGTTAGGAATTAGTGTTTAGTGTGAATTAGAATTGAGTCAATAGCGTTGTATTTTTAATACGCTGTTGCTGTTTGTTTTGTGAAAACTATAGTCAGTTTGTTTAGTAGATATTCCATTTAATGAACGATAAATAGCAGTCGGCAACAATATTTCAATGCATACACTTATTAACAAGGTTATAAGGTCTTTCGCTCCTAAATATTTCAGTACCTATACCCCGATTTTTCTAACCGTACGCCTGTCAATGTCAAAATATTACAGTGTATGTATTTAGTAATAACAATAACAACTTAAAGAATAATATGATAGAACTGTGCAAATGACACGAGTTGTGTTGACCGTACTAAGAGGCGTCGACGGGGCGCTGAGGAGGTAAGCGGGCGGGTGAATTCAATACTGACAACCTACGACTTTGACAGCTCCAAGTGCACAGTTAGAAAAATAAAGTTACAGGTAATGCAGTAAGAAAATTTTGTTCTCGAGTAGGTACTAGGAAAAAGGTAGTCAAATACTTATCTAAACACATGTTAAGCCACAAACTTTCGGAAAAAAAAGAAGAAAAAGCCACAAAAAAAAAAACACGCAGACAAGCCTAACGAACTCGAAACTTACCAGAACAACATAAAACACAGCGGTATCTATAACACAGATGAAGATGTTTATACAGGGTGTAAGCGGTGTACAAATTGTTGGCTTCTCTTTACCTGGCCCGCAGTTTTCATAACACCGCGTAGCCCGGGGCACGGCGACAATTTGTAAGACACGACTGAGGATTTGCTGACGAACTACAGTAAATATATTCTTGCTATATGAAGAACTCGGAAGTTTGTTGAGGATTGATTAATTGTGGTTATGATGTGTGTTTCTCAGAATGTCGGAAAATCTTGCTTGGTAGGCGAGGACATTAAAGAAAATTAAACGCATTTCACCTCACATAAATTCTGGCCCTCATTTAAAATCTCTATTTCAAACACATTAGGTGCACACCAAAAATATTGAAAAATTTATAAAATGGTTACGTTGGATGATTTTTTTTTCTAAATTTGTAGTTCATTTTCTCCCAGCTCTCTCCACTTTTTTTTTCTCTTTGAGTACAATCCTACTATTTTTCTTACTATCCGAATCACACCTAGTTCCTGCATTTATCTCAAATCGCAAATCTCAAATTCTTTATTGCGTACCATAATGTATATAGTTGGTAGGGAAATAGTTATATTAGTCACAATTATGGACCCTGTCGGGCACAGCATAGATCAAGTAGGAGAGAGGAGGAAGAGTACTGGTCGTTTAATGTGACAAATTGTATTATTAGTTAAGTAGTTAGTAAGTTATACAGAATTCAATTTATGAATTATAATTATTGTTTTATAAAGTATATACGTTTATTTATTTAGTAACATTATTGGTAACTTAAAAATTTTGGAGCCAAATAAATCCCTTTTCGATATAATACAAGAGCACATGCACTTTCCCACATGTAAATATCGAAATTTTAAAAACAAACGTGTTATGGCGCACTATAATAATGATAATTCCACATTAGTTTACATGCAACGTCGGTGGATCGCAGATGGTTTAGTTTCCACAGTGTCAGTGAGGTGTTACTGACGATTTAATATGCATGTAGTAGTTAATAATGAAGCTATAATAGCATTTAATAGCGAAAAGCCATTATTGAAAAGTAAAGTCGATTTCACTTTATAATATTTTTTAAATAATTGTGGAGGCTTTTTAAACTTAATGTGCAGGTTGTGCAGTAAATGATATTAGCTTTCTAATAATATTTACAACAATTTAACTAATCTATATAATATAAAATTCTCGTGACACAATGTTAGTTGCCATACTCCTCCGAAACGGCTTGAAAAAACAGTTTTAATACATATTATCTAAATAAACACACTCTTCTACGTACTGAGAAAAAATAAATCTCTATCATTCAAAACTTTCTGTCCAATCTTTTGAAACAAAACACTTACAAATTGCACCCCGCCTTTGTACCCAATGCATTGACAAATAAGTACTAACTTGGAAATCGTAAACACTTTCTGATACAGAATATTTTCCGTATAGATAAACATTTTAGCGTCTACACCAAGGCTTTCGACTCAGTAACAAATACTAAACTTCTTGGCAAGAGACTTCATCGACAAAATGCCATCAAGTTGATATTGAAAAGAGGTTCAAGTTTTCATGTAAATACTTACTTCTTTATACACATTCTGTCCTAATGATTTCATGTTATATTAGTTTTCCCGAAGGGTTAAAAAGGTCTGAAGGGAGGCAGTAAACCCAAAAACTTGCCATTTCGAAGATAGACTGGTCGTCAGCTTGCTAATGAGCAGGCCATTTCTCTGCAGGTTATAGCTAAACACCTGGGCAGGGGATGAGGAAACGTAGGCACTGAAATAATTAGTACCTGAATACTAAAAGTAATACTACAGGCGGTAGGAGAACTGTAAGCCGTGTTTTTCATCATTTTGCGACGATTTAACTGATTTCGTGATAAGAAAGGAGTTTGAGCAACCCCTCCCATCATTTTAACTAATCTTTAGGAAACGACGCCATAACCAATCCTTTAATCTTCCATTTTTCAATAACCAAATACCACAAGATAACGAAGGTTTTGCAAAATATCTCAATAAAACTTTATGAAGCTATATTATGCAAAATAAAATACTTGATCGCGTCTTCAGCTATTGAGAGGTCTTGTAATTCGCTTGTGGCTCGCTGAGCGGTTCATTTTTCTTTCATTAGTTATTCACGCAGGGATCTTCAGGCAGACGGCTGATTTCGCGAACTACGCAGAAATGTTACAAACGAGAAAAATGCTCACTTACCTACAAGTTTTGCGAATTGTTGGCAATATTCACAAGTTTTTACGATGTTTGTTTCTCACTCCCCCGGGCGGGATCAGTCGGACTCGTCGCATCTGCGTACCATTCGAGCGGTCATGTTCTATCTTTTGATATATATTCGTGCTTAAAATAAAAATTTAAAATGTTCCGTTGCTACCAGGGATATAATTCAAAAGGAAAATGCGGGTGAAAATGGATGTTTCGCTTGATATTGTTATTTTAACACTACGGCGTTTTCTTTGAGCGTTACTTTACTCGATAAAAAATCGTTTTAAAGGTTTTTGATGTAAATAGCAAGGTAAAATGTAGTTATAATAAATAACTTTCATATTCCTCGCAAATAAAAATTTAAATTTTTATGCAGTCGAGCGAAAATACTTTGCATTATCTATCTCATATAAAATTGAAGCAGCGGCCACGAGGTATTAAAAAGGCGGTATTAGTCCCGGAAAACTACTTTTAATCGTCGATTTATTTGAAAAGTTTTACGTAGCATCACTTTTCTAACTCTTAATAGATGCCATAAAAACGCCGTCACATTGACGTCACACATTTTAGAGGGTGCATTCTTAAGAGCGAGCAGGGAGTGACAGGGAGGGAGGAGGCTTTGTGGCCGCACGAGACTTCATTAGAAGCGACCATCGAGCACCGAGGGAATGCAACGTCACTCCTCCCCTACAAGGAGGGAATCGGATCCACTCCATCCACTGGACCGCAAAAATTAATGATATGAACAATATGAATACATTGTTGTACCGTTAAGTAACTTGCAGAGATGTAGTTATATTTAATATCGTAGTCGGAATTTAAAATGCAAATTTTGGGGTATGCAAATATTATGTGAAGTGTTTTAGACACAGTATTAAAAGCTTGGCAAAAAGTAACATTCACAAAAATGTTTTGAACAACGTTATTAATAATAGGATTACTCCACTGTAGCTGTCCTGTCGTGCTTCTCTTCATTAACACATAGAATGTTCTGTTCTGTCTAGCCTTTTCCCAACTATATTGGGGTCAGCTTCCAGTCTAACCGGATGCAGCTGAATACCAGTATTTTACATGGAGCGACTGCCTATCTGACCTCCACAACCCAGTAACTGGGTAATACGATACCCCTTGGTAAGACTGGTTGTCAGACTTTCGGGCTTCTGACGATCCGTAACGACTGTCAAAGATCCACGAATGACAGCCGGGACCAACGGCTTAACGTGCTTTCCGAGGCACGGAGGAGTTTTGGTATGTAGAAATGGTCACCCATCCACGGACCAACCCCGGCAAGCGTAGCTTAACCTAACAGATCGACCCGAGTCGCTGTTAGTACTTAGCCACGAGCTCCTTAACTCATTAACACAGAGAATGAAAGGGTTTAATAAAAATCTTTGCATTTGATAACTTATATTTTCTCAACAAGAATATCTCAAGTCATCTGACAAGAACTAATATAACTTAAAGTATGGACAGAAAAATACTGTTTCAGTAGTCTAGCAAAGTTTTAAGTATTGCACTGCTAATTAGGTGAGTGCAATATCGACAAAGTCAAAGCAAACTGAGGTATTACTTTTTAGCTGGTTCTTTCATAGCTTTATACTCGGTTTATGTATGACAAACTGCCCCGTTGGTCTGGTGATCACAAGCTCGACTGCTGAGCGCCACGCTCAGCAGTCGAGCTTCAATTCCCGGGTTAGACAAAGTGTATTTTCTTAGTAACAATCCGGATTTTGGAAGTTGGCGATCTGATACCCCCGTGCATCGGAAAACACGTTAAGACGTTGGTCCTGCGCCTGATCTCCCTCCAGTCATGGTGGATTGCCGTCCCATCAGACTATGAGAGTGAGGGAAGAGAGAGTACACCTGTATCTGCGCACACACTTGTATACTATACCTAATATTACCGCGCCGAAGGTTGGTCTCTGCTGAGATTGATACTATTATTTATTATTATGTGTGACAAAGTAGACGATTTTTATAAATGTTTATCACGAATGTCTAACCTTTTTATGTAAAGAAACAGCATAACAAATTCAGTAGTAAAAGCTAACAGCAATGTTCACATTTCAATCATTTAAGCCCCTTTCATCTAAACCCCACAAAAACATACCCTTTATAATATCACTCTATGATTACCTCTTTTCAATACGCTGCCTACGCGTGAAATGGCGACGCGGAAATATCAAACACGAGAACACAACGAATATTACACAACAGAAAACATCCCAATCTCTTAGTACCTAAATATATCTACTGTATTATCATTCCATTTTCCTTGATCTAGGCGTCAGTCTGTGTCAAACTAAGAAAGACAACCTCTCGAAATATCTGGCTATATAAAATAGAGAGGTGAATTCTCTGTTATTTTTTACAAAGCGTTTTTTACACGCGCCCTCCCCTAAGACATATAAATAAAAAGGCTTAAAGAAAAAGCAAGAAATGTGTGCGTGACCACGCGTAAAAAGGAAGATAAATATTGTGGCGTAGTTAAAATCTGTAAAGCCTTATGCTGTATCTCCCGAGATGCATCATTATGGGGGTGTGGCGTGCCGCAGAGAGTTGAGTGGTTAGGCTAGGGACAGGTTAGTACACAGGCGGAAGCGACAGCGGGAAACCTATATTATGTGCCTATTATTTATTTAAAAAACCTGCTTAATTAAGTGTTTTGAACTAAATGTTGTGCCTAATTAATAGAAATACCTAACCTCAAAATACGAATCTGTTACTTACACGAAAGCAAAAAAGCGCCAAAACATTTCCACTTTCACTAAAATATAGGTGAACTAAGCTTTATCTTGATTAGAAAACATAGTCTAGTTGCTATTTATCACACAATATTACATGAAATAAATTAAAGTCATTAGACGAAGACATTATGCGAGTTCGTTATTATTTTACTCTGGTTTGTTTTTAGTTTAATTAGCACTCATTAATTTTAGCTTAACGTAGTTTGTTATTTGGAAATCTAATTAAGATTGTATTATGCGGTAAAAAGAAATGAATTACTTGCCGCTAGCAGTTTTATGAAAACTGTCCACGTTTACTTGAATACAAGGGTGTTTTAAAAAGCTTTCCGCGGTACGCTGTGAGTGTAACCACAGCCTAATATCTCATTTAAAGGTGTGTTTACATAGTGCACCTACTCATCGCGAGGCTACGTCTTTGCCGAAGTGCATACACGCTACGTCTTGGCATAAAGGTTTTGAAAAAAGTTTTTTGAATACAAAGATTATACACTTCTTTAAAAAAAGACACCTCTTTACGAAATTCTATGCGTAGGTTTTAAAGATCTATGTATTTCACGTGTTGTTAGCGCATGTTAGGTTTACTTACAAAAATTCGGTTGAATTATTTCTGTACTTGGAGGACGTATTTCATTGTTTTCGTGAGCAACTGTTTCGGTACTTTTCCTACGTTTTCACCTCTTCAAGGCTATGTCGGAATGACTTATTCGACCTTATTTACACCTGTTATGGCGTAAATACGTAGTGTAACATAGTTTTGCCAGCATTATGGTAATCCTGGTAATATTGCTGGAAACTTCAACATTCTGGCTATATGTGTGAAACATAATATTGTCTTAGACAACAATGTGTGTTTAGACATCTATTAGATCTAAGATTTAGTTTCATGAAATTAATTACTAATCTAGAACTGTCGTCAAAATTGAAACCAAAACAAAACAAGATCCTAAAACAAATTTAAATGATCATTTCGATACCTCCAACGTAGAACCCAACCTGTTACATGCAAATCTTCGAAATGAAAACGGCGGAACCCTGTCTAAATTAAACCGAAACGCTCATCGCGAACTTATAATATGTTCGTCGTTATAGCATGTATGGCTGTATGCTCCTACATGCAAGCTCGGCGTTATTAATATGCGCAAATCATGCAGATGGCTTCTTCGAGACGAGAGCATCCCCAAAGGCTTAATGACTCGCCCGTGACTCGAAACAGGCACATTATAATGCTAGCTTGACAGTGTGTGAATAAGTGGATTGAAGTAATAGTGTAAGCAATTGTGTCAAGTGGAGAAAGGGTTTGTTACATTTTTCAGGGTACCCTAAGATGTTGGAGACCTGATTTTAAGAATATTTTCGAGATAGTTGAAGATGGCTTAGGTTGTCATGCAAATACTTGACTTGTATTGTATTCTATTATTAGTAGTATCAAATGGTTGTTACAAAACTACGTATAATGAAATAGGGGTTCAGTATTCGCTTATTTACATCGAATGATTGGTCTATTGATAGTAAATAAATATACCTACGTCTAAGTTGCCCTGCTAGGTAAATAAGACAACATATTCAACTATTTCAATCTTCAAACATATTTGTTGTGTCACGTCTTCAAAGATTATTGACGATTGAATCAGCTCAACAGCTCTTCAAACCGTCGAGAATCGAAACCGAATCTTCTCAAATAAAAACATCCAACAATTTCTACGTAAATCTTGACCTAAAATAATGAGACATGACATTATGTATCCTCCAATTTTGTTATACATCTGTCTGAAAATTTAATCCCATTATGCCCCCGTCTAAACATGTTTCCCGTACTGGAAGTACTTCCAACTCTCGTGAACAAATGTACAATTGTTACGCGAATTATTTTCACATTTTGATACGTTACAACCATGTTTTAGATCATTTAAATAGGTCGCTACTTGTTTATTGGGGCGAATACATATTTGGAACATGCTCATGTCTTGAGTGCTGCATTTGTCGCTAAAAACATTACCGTATTAAGTTTCCCAGAATCGTTTCAAGTTTGATAGAATCATAATCCTAAAACATGCTTGAAACTATGTTCATCACACTTGCAGCCTCTACTATCAAACACGGCGTAAACTTAGACGAACAAAACTTGAGATCAATTATTAACCGCGTGTAACCAAATAGCGAATTACCATCCGTCTCGAAACTAGATCTCGCGGCGGCGGCGTAACGTGCTCTAGTGAGGATTATACGGCGTCTCCTCCGTATCGGATGCTGCGATAACCAGCCACGTCAATCCTATCCTCGTCATTATCGTAAATGTTAATGACCACGACAATTACTGGCAGCCTCCAAGCTTCATCGAGAGGCCGCCCCCGAAATTGAACATTCCCAATCTATCGGCCGCCGACCGATTTGTCCCTCTATAAACTCCTTCCATTCGAGCGGCTTTAATTAAAATAGTTTCACGGGAAAAATAGTAAGGGGCTAACTTCATTTATTTGCAGCCGTCGAATTTTTCCAGACAGTATTTTTACCGAAGCCTATTATGCTCTTTTCGCCCCCAGCGGTCTATATTGGCTCCCGTTTCCTAGATCCCCGGCCTAAGTTTATAAACATTACGACAACAGCGGAACGCATACGATCGGTGCTCGCATTTGATTGGAACTAGTTTGGAGCGAAATGACGCGAATGGAACGGATCCACACGACCACAATCGCATATGCCGACTGTGCAATTCGGTTATGCCTCTACAGATATGATTATTATCTGTGCTTACGCAGCCGTTTTCATTATTATGTATATTGCGCATAAAGCCTAAATGTAACCAAAACCTAACGCGCGTTATGGGCCATGGCGTTTAGTGCAGATACCCTTTAATATTAACAAACATCTTTACCGTTCATTAAATCCTTTATTATACTTAATTTCGGTACTTTCCGATGTAAATAGGAAGTGGCGCAAAACAACAAAATCGGATGACGCGCCTCACAAAATGGGACGATGCAATATTTTTGCAAGTAAAACTTTTGTGTAAAGGAAATGAGTTGTTCGCTTCCGTACAGAAGTAGACGCATAATATACAAAGAGACGGCCACTCCAGAGACAATGGACGGGCGAGTAACTTTCAATATTAATGATGCGCCGAGAATGCACACAGAGGCTGGCGAGTTTCAAAAGCCTCCCATTGATACTCATTAACTATTGATTCATAAGTAATACCCTTTTACCGAGCGGGTCGGACGCTCACCGACAACTTTTCAAATTTAAATGTGAAAGAGGATTCGATTTTTAAATGAAACAGCGGCCATTTTAAATGTGATAGATGTTTGATTTTATTCGACGTGCAGTGAATGAGATTTTGCCATTCGAATAAAATATTTACAAATTCTGTGCTACGAAAATAATGTATACTACTGAAATGGTTAAACCGAGTGCTTTTTAAAGGTAAAAATAGTACCATTTTGTATTGTAAATTGTAAAAAGATATTTTAAACTGACGCTGGCAACGGATGTCAAAATAACATATTTCATTAATGTTTAATACAGCTCGTATTTGGAGATGTAACTCATAAATTCAGTCGTAACATTGTTAATGATTGCCATAAAATAAACATAACAAAGTTTCTAGTCGCAAACTGAGCCACATCGAGAGCATTAAAAATCAAAGTGTAACCCTACCGGTGCGCAGTTGTTTCATAAAATTCTAGTTGAACACGTCTCTAAACCTTTAAAACATAGATTTCGACAGAATAACAAGTAACAACTCGGCACAATACCCGGGCGTCTCTTTCGGGTTTATTGTTCTAACATCTGTCGGGATATGCAAAGTCGGACTCGTAAAACAACGTTTCGGCCCGCGATTACTTCGCGCAGTTAACTCTCTCTTACGTTCATCTTTATTGGCCGACCTACCTGTAAATTTGTAATCTGATGCCCCCTTAACGGCTTTGATTAGATGAGCTTTACGAGCTTTTAGTAGACCGTGAATCGGACTGGAACTTTTTTGAGATTAGCATAACACTTAAATAGTAATAACGCTGTGATCAAATTGGTCTGAAATGGTCGCCAGCTTTAGAAACAAACCTTTTTTGTGCAGTAGTTTTTTAAACAAAGAATTTTAGTTTTTTGTTGTGTAATCAGAACAGTCGTTAAAATCATTACGTGCTTCAGCTCAATGCTCAATTTTAGCTCGGCTGGAGCGACGCGTAATCGCGCTACGCAAATACGTTCAGCACTTATTGCTCGCCACTCGAAACAGGTGCTCTGTGTGTGTTCAAGTCCTTATCGTGAACAAAGCGCCGGATGAAGCATTGATGTGTTGAGAATCGACTTAACCCTATATACTGGTGAATGATTTTTCGTAAGTTTTTCTGATGAACGTATGAACGCGGAGCTGAAAACATTCACGTTAAGACGCAGATATGCCAGTGACCTTAAGTGGTTAGCTTGCGTGGTCTGTACTGAGCTCACGCAACGCGTCGTACGTCCAGCCAGTAATAGGACTCGCCCGCTATAGAGCGCTGTCCCAAATAAGACGCGTTATTAATTTATTATACATAAAACAAAAGATATTTTAATAAAACACGTTTACTTTAAGATCATTAATTAAATTATCTTTAAAATTGTAAAGGTTTCAGAAAAATACGCTTGATAAATTTTGCGTGATTCTCAGTTTTTTATCCGCATTAGACATAACTTTCCAAATTAATTTGACTACGTAATATAAACATAATCTAAAATATTCATACATTTAGTTATTAAAAAAATGCTTTAATTTAACATACATTTTTTCCAAATCATTAACACTACTCGTTTAGACGTGATCTTCAGTATTAAAACATTAAAAGTCGGTTATCGCCGCCTTAAATAAGCGTTCAACTTTTTGTAACTACGACCGACACCAATGTAATGTCTCAAAAAGTATAACGAGTGCCTTGTTATTTTATGTGTCCCGCAATTTTCACAAAGTATTCGACCTACCTTACTGAAAAGCATTGTTTTCACCTTGAAATAGATTTTATTGCAATCATATAGACATGAGCCATAAATTGCTGATAAATATAGCACACGTTAAAGTTGGGTCACCTTGTAGGTAAGTCGGTGTGACGACCTAACGACTGCCGTCCAGACATAATTTAATAAACGACTGACATAAAAAGCAACAGAAAAAGAAACCTGAACGATACGACGCGTACTTTATAGACGAATATATTCGCCATCATTAGATCTCACTACTAAGAAAGCTCATCATCGACGTCGCATCTGCTACATCTATTTATTACACAAAGAATAAACCTCAATAATCCAGAATTGAGATAACAAGAAAGTGCATCGTTTAGACTAAGTCCATGATGACATGGACCACCGCGATCCAGCGATAGACAAAGCTACGAAATACACTTTGTCTCTGGTTGGAAAGAGACAAATTAAGGCTTCCCAACTCCGTCCTCGCCCGCCGCTACTTGAAGAAATGTCGTGAATTGCGACGTTGAGTGGACGCTTTTATTACTAGATTTACAGACTCCGTTGACAATACAATTCGTATTCTGTTTCTGGCTTTATTATTTCATAAGATTTCTTTCAAAGTTAATACTTCCTAGCATACAGTAGTTGGAAACTAAATCTACCGTCAGGATAAATTATATTTGGATTGCGTATACTGAACTTTACAATTGTGCAGAAATACAAACTGAAAATGTTTTATTTCATGACATAATAACAATAAAAAGTGCGCAACAATCGTATCACGGTTGCAGCGGCCTCGTGACGTGGAACAAGGAATATTGCCAAAATCACCACGGAACAGTTCTGTAGTGCTGTGCAAACAAGGTCGGTCCCGCAATAACCCGGACCGGTGCGAGACTGGTCACTCGAGAACTCAAGCGGGGACAGCTCGAAATACAACCCTCGTAACTTTACCCACCAACTTTAAGATGGCTCTTTTTCGAGTGCAAAGTTCTGTATTTCGGATGCAATTGTAAATATTTGGTTTTCTCGCTGCGGTCTTCTTAACAAGTGAACCGTGGCGTACGTGCGGCCTCTTCATTCTCAATCTGCGCAAGTCCCGGCTGCGCCGCTCGCATCATAATGTTGCCTCTCCCCCTTCCCGCTCGATTCACTCCTATTCGCAATTAAAACGATATTATCAGAGTCATGCACTCGCCCCCGTCATAACTTTTACATTGGACTTTTTTCTCGGAGCAATCCAATATAAAATATTATAACTTTGCACGAGTGGAGATTCCCGTTGTTATTGTATCATTTCATCTATTCCGATATTTAAGTTGAAGTTTTAACTGGAGTCGGAATAGTTTTTAATAACACAAGCATCTCTGAAAATAAACTGAATCGTTCCTTGGACAATAGCGGAGAACATCGAGTAGTGTTGTAACCACAACAAGGGTATTCCCGTCTTGTGTCCGATGATCCCGCAAATCCCATCCCTCGCGTCTCGGGCACGTCGCCCCCCGGGATTACGCGCTCACGGGACGATCTTGTCGCGATGCCGAATGACCGCAACAATCATATCGGACTACCTCGGATACCTTCTATGTAATCTTAGCAAATTAAAAATAATCGATCGGGATAATCTATTGTTTGGAATTTGAGATTGTTTGTGTTTTAGTACGAAATTTTTTGAGATCAGTACAAGCTCATTTTATCAAACTGTAAGTTATGATAACGCTGCAGAAAGTTCTAAGTACTTTTTGTAAAAATATTGCATGAATACAATATGCATAACTTACTAATTACTGCACATTGCAGCGCTTACATTAAAAAAATAGTGACTACATTTTATTTTAACATTCAGGAAAACAATTTAAACAATTTAACTACACATCCATCGGAACAATAAAAAGTTTAAAACAGTCCGGAAAACAAAGTTCTGCTTTCAAATTCATGTTAATGTGATCAAGTGAAACTGTCGGTACATTTGCGTAAAGTGACAATACATACGAATAAAATTCACCATTGTAATCTAATTACGCGTAGCTCGTTTGAATTAAAAAGCAATTAAGCGTACTGTAATGGTTAAACCTCCCTATTCTCGAAACGTTCTCACTTCTATACATTTATACTTTATATTACTAAAATAATTAGGGCGTTATCAATCTTCGGTGGTTTGCGTACCTAAGTATTAAGACCCATTTGACTGGGTAATAAAACTTAATAATGGGGTTATTGGTGACAAAAAAAATACCTGCTAACTTCTGATCAATTGTCATGTAGTAGTCACAAACTCACTTCTACTACTGCATTGATCACCTAAAATCTCTTGCAAACTAAGCCATAAACATCAAAATATAATTATTTCGCTGATAGCCAAAATAGAAAAATGTGGCGCCCAACGCGGGACAGCAGTGGCGCCCAGCGTGGGACAATAACTTTGCTTATTATCAGCTCAAATTAGCATGGTAAGTAACTTACTTAAGGAAATGATGGAGCTGACATGACCTGTTAATGGTACAAGTCCCTAATAAATAAAGAGAAAAAAAAAAAAAAAAAAAAAAAGTTTGCATGTTATATAGAAGACATCGACCATAATTTTCATGCTGTCTACTTGTAATTTTTATTTTAAATTACATATTTTTATTTCTGCCAGAGTCAGCACCAACCACAACATAATTATCAATGCCTTGTTTAAACTAATAAAATACCTAGAACGAGACAGGAACTCCGCATTGTGGTTGTAATAAATAGCTTACTTAGTAAATTGTTGTACCTAGACTTCCTCGACCCATCGTAAAACAATGTTTATGACGTTCATAGAAAAATTGGTCTCCCTTCAACAATGTTCCATTTACATTATTATGTGCTATAAATCGCAAATTCGGGTTATAGTTTAGTATTAAATTCATCAAATTCTTATTGCTTCATTCCGTGCGACGAACGATCAACTTTACAATTTTCCGTACCTACAATATTTTTGTGACTCAAATAGGTGGTGTTTTTGTAGTTTTACATACTGAAACCTCATAACCTTGGCTGTTTCTTTATTTACGATCTGCACTAACTCCTGTTTAGGTTGTAGAACGATGTTTCAATTCCGACTAATGCCAAGCTTTGAATTTATTTCTTTACTGCTGAGCATAAAACACCATGAATGCAATGAACAATTCAGTAGATAAATTGTCATTTTCACCACATCTAGCAAAGATAGTAGAGATATAAACTCACTGGTAGTTGCGCATTTTGTTCATATAACGATCATCTACTTTTGATAAACTTAGAAAAATTATGAGGCAATCTTCTGGCAAAAAAAGCTGGCATGGTGCCTACCCACTTGATTAAGCAGTTACCTCTACTCTTTAGAAATGCTCCACCTAGGATTTGATGGATTTCATGATGCCTGCTTACAGGCTGTTGAAAATTATAATTATGTCTAGTAGCAAACTGCTAGGGGCAAACTATTTCACTAAGAAGTAGAACTCTTCTAGTACCTACTAAAGTCTATTAGAAGTTGACCACGGGGTTAACAAGGCAATCCCACTACAAAGTGTAATCTCACATCGCAACTTTAATTGTGTAGGTACTGTTACATTCGGTATCCAGCCAAACATAATACAGTCGATTGGCCCATTCCACAGCTTTACAATCTATTACGACAGGGTCAGGAATATTCACTTACTCCGCTACAAATTCCGACACTATAAAAAACAATGCGCTTACGCTGCTACCAGGTTGACATCACGGGCCAAACAGTGTCGTAAAACACACGCGAATAAAAAGGACGGAATCTTATTAAAGTAAATATTTATGGCATTGCTATCAACCGATTGGACGAGGGTACCGTCGCCCTTGATAAATTGTCCTGCCGCTTGCGGCCTAACGGCCAGTCGCCCAAATATTTCTCCTGTTACTGATCGCTCTAAAAAAAATCGATGTGTTTGATTTATGGCATAATTTCCTTTCACGCCCTGTTGATAAGTTCTCAAAGAAATTCTCAAGTAAACACGTTAAGAGAACATTTTCCGTTATATTAGATAGTCCGCCCACGCAGCAGATACGTCACAACACTGTACAGCGTACGCTTCTATAAGAAATCATGTTGCGAATTCTTCGCCAAACACTACAGGACGAGTCCGAAAATTCTTTTTGTGTCAAAAGCTTTAAAACGTTTCTGAAGCAATAAAACAACTTGGACAAACTTCGGGATTTTAAAAGTTGAACATCTTGACGGAAAAAGCATCGTAGGAGCAGTGTTTCTATTTTACTTACCTGAATGTAGACAATAAAGGTGTCTCCACACAATCAGCGCGTCTAGCAAGTTGATAGTTCTTGTCCTATTCAACTTAACAATAGAGAAAATGAGGATGAGCCAATTCTTTCCAGCTTTTATTTCCCATTTTCTTAGCTTGCCGAAAGTTTACATTTAGACTTTGCACCTCGCAGCGAATGCATTAGAACCGAAGCGTATTTGTATTGGCACGGGATTCGCGTATTATTTTGAAGCGGCTATTATGATCTACTATTTGAATTCTCAATAGATTACTTGATCACATAGCAGGGTAATATATGACTGTTGTTCTTACCTACATACCGCGCAATATTTGAAACAGAAATAAATATCTAATAAGAACTTGTATGAAAGTGTGATCAATCACCCATTAGTACAAACTGGAGTGTAATACTCTCCTGTAATGTTGATAAGAAAATAACTTGAAAAGAATCGTTTCGTTCTGCAGTTTCAGCTTTAGTGTGATTTATAGACATAAAATTCGTATTAGGTGCTTGAAACTTTTTATAGGTATGTTATATATTTTTTACCTCATCCGACCGCCACGTCGCAATATTTTCCTGTGATTAATTGAACGTAAAGCTGAAAAAACTGATTGGAACTGGTTCGATATCCAATAGGCGTGAGTCGAGGCCGTCACTATACTGCTTTCATACATCAATATAAGCGAAGAATGATTTTTATATGACGGTATCTGGTGGGTAGCAAGGCAGGTACTTAGGGAAACCGCCAAACATAGAAACAAATGTTCAGTTAATGGGTTTCTAATAAATATTGATCGCGTAACAGCACTCGAGCTCGACGGAGCCAACCCAGTTTCTTACAATCTAGCCTTTTTCTCGATAATAACTATTGCGATTAACTTGTTATTATTAGCTGGGCTCAGAAGCAATCCGGCAATTATTTACGTAGCAAACATTCTGTCACGATGAGAGTCCGTTGATAAAGTTTGGCCCAACTATGACGTCAGAGGGGCGATAGACGAGGATCTCTTAATTATTGTGCCGCGTATTTCGTATTACAATAATGAAGCGAAACAATAACAAAAGTTGTGACGTCGAGCGCCACCGGCCAACTCGGTGATCATTTGAGAGCTTGTTGAGCGCGCGGCTAATGAAAACTTGCTAGTTATCGCCGACATACTACATTACTTTTATTCTGTACAAAAACAAGCAAAATTGACGCTACAATGAGTCCTGTTGACTCACTCTTCTCTCTGTAACAAGATATTGTTTATTAACTTGAATTCAGTTGTTGTTGTGGAAATGACAAGTAGTAAATGTACAAGTATAGCTACGAGTGTTATCATCCATGCTAAACTCAAGTACCTATTGATAGGATCGATAAAGAATTAATCTCGTACGTGAGCCACGTTCTATATTTACGTTTTGCACCATTGAATTTTTCGCAGCACAGGTAAATATTTATTTTCAGTAAAGGAAAATATCTTGAGAAAATCTGCATGTCGGAGAGGAAAGTCTGCATTAGTGTGCCAACAAAAATACAAATCGAAGGCGAACTACCAACTTCTTATTTAGTCTATGCCTTGGAATAGGTACCTTGTGCATAATGTATGTGCTAATGTAATATTCAATTAGACAAATGAATACTGCGGGAATTACATTAGTGGGAGATATCGCAATAAATTCCATTAAGTATAGCATTCGGGAACGCGAAGGTAACATAGAAAAAAATGTAGTGGAGCCGAGAGCGTCGACGTGGCACAAAGTGGAGGCCTAAGGTTGTATAACGTCCGTTATCGACGCCTACAATAAGTCGCGTTTTATACGGTTATTATAGCGCCATAAACGCCACCGGTCGGTGTTTCATACAGTGGCGGGGCAGATTATACTGCCTATGGCCCCGATTCGGGGGCGGGGGAGCGTTCGGTAGGGCGGGCGGGGGCCGCGGAGCGGGGGCGGGCCGCCCACTGTCAGCTCCACGTGCCGCCCGACAGATGTGTCGAGATATCCGATATCGGGAGACACATTCATAATCTTTGCCTCAACCTCTCGCTTCTTATATTAAAATAACGAGCGCCGCTATCGCAGGTGCGAACTCGATGGGAATTAATAAAAATCGTCCGCCGTTTACATAGCTATAGTGGCGAGGTTCACGTACTTGACAGGAGAGGAGGGGTAGGGAAATAGGCCTATTGATATCAGAGAAATATTGATACAAAAATAGAATACTGTAGCTTTTTTTTTTCAATAATTTGTTTACAGACAGTCCTTTATGTTAAAAATATCAAGGTTTACCCATGTTTGGAAAAATTCACAATGTGCTGAAAAAAGTATTTACTATTTTCCCGTAGAGCTAAACGAAGTGATGTAAATTTAATTTAACAAACAAAGTAAAGGACCAATCAGTGCAGAGGGACGCAGATCACCTATAAGCCGCCAGATTTAATTAAAGTATTCCGCTTAAAAAGTAAAGGTACCCAGTGTAATTGAAGTCGGAGAAAAATAAAGTTAATTCCTGAAGCGACCCAGGAGAACTTTCATTAGCGTTTCACAGCTACAATTGCGAGTTCAAATAATTATGTTTACGGAATCCTTTTCTTACGCAGAGATTATTTATCTTCGCCATTGTTACGAGAAGTGACGCGGACGAATTTCACGAAAATACCCCATTTATCTAGAGCGAGCACACAAAGGCAACACGAAACCCAAAACTTTTTACGTGGTCAGTGACAATGCTATTTCTCCTTTTTCTCTTAACGTTTCATCTACAAACTTTACGGGCATTGTATTTATTTGCTCAGTTTGTGTGTATGGCAGCAAAACATTGGTGATTTTAACGTAGCTAATCCATTAAGAAGAAGTTCATTTAGCTTGATCGTGTGGTCCGATTTCATATTTGCTCAGCCATCTCGCCCGCAGATAAGTTTACTCGGCGGCCGTCGATGTTGCTTACTCCCTACTTTATTCGGTTTGCAGACCCGCATAAATAAAGGGAGCCGGCAGCACTCGGCACGCGACTACAAATATCTGTCCTCGGAGGCTTTCTGACTCGCTTATAATATCCAAACATCAAAACAATGCGTTATCAAGTTCCCTACAGCTTTCCCGACACCATGTTTTATGTAAGTGGGGATTGTTTCCAATCGTTTTTATTGGGAAAGCTATAACGCAGAAACGATTCACTTGATATACCGCACCGACCTTATAATGCATAAAGAAAATACGGTCATCTAACGGAACTCGATTGAACCCCTATTTGCCTTTTCGGGGTGTTACTATCTTTGCCTCGATTCCTACGCAAAGCCACCCGGCCGCGCGTGAAATACCAAGTGCGCCCTAGTTCGGGACCGGATCGTGCTGTTTGTTTAGGGCAGCCCAACTCGTGAAAGGTGATGAACTAAATATGAACAAAGAGCCGCACTGTCAGATTATAAGTATCGGCTCGGCCGTAACATTTACAAGGGTATCGATTAGCGCTTCGTCGCCGACGGCTATTGTCGGACAAGTTCAGTTTTGAACCGTTCTGTATAACTTTCGGGATTGACGACGTTGATCCCGACTCATGAAGATGTATGTCGCTCTCACGTGCCCATATCAACACGTGGACACGGGACGAGAAAGTTGTAGCGATACGGCCGGTGTTCGTGTACGTGTCAGCATAATCGCGGCGCCACCGACTGTTTGCGGAGCGGCTCGCTAATGCTATTTGTCGTCGTGGGTGGATACGTCACGTGTGTGTGTCTTAATCGTTAGCAGACAGAAACACGCCTGCTCATCGCCTTGTTTTGTTTGCCACTTTAAGCGGAAACTTGGTCTACGTCAGGTGATTGCGAGTCGGGAAACACGACGCGCCGAGCGACGTGTTTCGAACTGAAGGGATTTATTTGTGCGACAGATTGTAAGCTAGGTCGTAAGTTGTCGCATGGAATCGTGTAAATATCGGAAAGCGATTCGATGCGAAACTCAAAATTGCAATTTGTAATTCATGAATCGTGCGGGGGCGAACTTGAACGATCTTTTGAGTCGGACGGGGAACATATGGGCGAAGTTGGTCGTCTGTGCGGCCACGTGAATGTCTAGGAGCGGTTAAAGGAGGGTTAGTATTGTTTGGTTTGTCGCCGGTGCGCGCAGGCGACGGTGGCGGGGGCGCAAGTTTTATTAAATTGGCGAGCACAAAGCCGCGGTACCTGCCCCCACCGACCCACTACAATACTCTGATAGGTGTTGTCGAAAACTGATTGACGCGCCTTTAGAAATTAACTTGACGCAAATTGCCTTTAATTAAAACGATATCAAAGCCGACTTTTATGTTTCTGATTACTTGAAACGAAGGTAAAGTCGAACACTCTTTAGACTGAACATCTGAAATTTGAGTTGTAGTCAAAATTCCAATACATTTTGATCGTAATTAATGTAAAAATCTTCAAAGTGAAATAAAAACTTCAGAGGTGTATAAATTATCTTGTCATGAATCGTTAATTTTGTTCTTCATAAACTTTTACTAATATCATTGTTTATTTGTTTCAGGTTTCGGTTTTGTCACGTTTCAAAGTGAAGACATAGTAGATAAAGTGTGCGAAATACATTTTCACGAAATCAACAACAAAATGGTGAGTGCAAATTATTTTGAATTTATTTATTATCCCTATTTACCACACTGCCGACATTCTTAATCATCATCATCAGCCTATAAATTGTTCCCACTGCTGGGACACAGGCCTCCTCTCTGTGAGAGGCAGTGGGCCGTAATCTACCACGCGGGCCCAGTGCGGGTTGGTAGATGTCACATGTCTTCGAATTTTCGGTTCTAGGACATGCCGGTTTCCTCACGATGTTTTCCTTCACCGTTTTGAGAGCAGTGGTGATGAAATAATTTACACAAAGTAAAGCGCTGGGTTCGAACCTACGACCTACAACTCGTAAGTCGCGGCCGTTACCACTGGGCCACCACTGCCACATTCTTAATAGACGTAGAAAAACATTATTTAATTATATATAGTCCTTCAGACCGTATTTCGGCCATGGCGGCCAATCTCAACGGAGTCTTGCCTTCGGCACGGGAGATATTATAGTGCACTAGTATATGCGCAGACACAGGTGCACTCTCTCTTCCCTCACTCTCATAGTCCGATGTTACGGCAATCCGATACAACCGGAGAGAGATCAGGCGCAGGACCAACGCCTTAACGTACTTTCCGAGGCACGGGGGTATCACACTACCAACCTCCAAACTCCAGGCTGTTACTAAGAAATTCCTAATGAAAAAACCCAATAACATTTTACCCGACCCGGGAATCGAACCCAGAACCACTAGAGCACTTAGCAGTCGCGCTTGCGACCACAAGACCAACGGGGATAAAATTAAATTGTTGATTATTTTAGAGAAAAACAAAAAAAAAAAATGCCCGGAATATGTATACCACGTTACCTTTAAAGATTAATCGGTCTTTGATCTGAAACTAACAATATTGTATCCAGAATTCCTTGGCAAAAACACTAGAAGCCAAACTAAATAATAATAGCACTTTGTTCTCCTACAAAAACCTTCCAATCCTACTTTACCGATTAGATGTTATCCTAAAACTTTGTATGTCAGACAAATGAGCAAAACTTTGTAACATAAGTAACTTGTTACATTGTGCACACGAAGTGAGTTATCATTCTTTATTTATTCATACTCACTTCCTTCAGGAGTTAGATATTCATTTGCACTTATAATGCATAAGGAGAAGGGCTGTAAAGTGAGATTTTAATTATTTACACTCATTTCATGTTAAGGTGTGAAGAGCCTTAACTCCGGTTTCTACACCAAAATTATATTATTCAAAAAATGTTTTACGTTCATCAGAATATATACTAGCAGTGATAGCATAGTGGTGTGACCTTCGGACTGCCAAGTCATAGGTCTCGAGTTCGAACCCAAGGCACGCACCTCTGACTTTACGGATTCATATGCGTATTGTATAATTATCACTTGCTTCAAAAACGGTGAAGGAAAACATCGTGAGGAAACCGGCATGCCTGAGAGATATTTCTCGACGTCATGTGAAGCCAAATCAGAGGCCATGGGCGGCTTTAAAACTCTGATATCAGGTTAGTCAGTAACCACACGAAATGAAGAAAATCAGAATAATAAGCCTGTCTTCTCTGCTGAACATATGTAGTTTTCCTCATAGATTAAACAGTTTAAGAGAAACTTAAGCTTGATAGATTGGTGAACCCAATTTATAGTATTTTCTGTGTATTTTTATATGTCACACTTCAAGGTGTCCTATTAGTGAAATACATAATTATGGGCTTCAATCTTTCGCAATTTATTAAAAGAGATGTTTTTTGTACGACCCATAATGCGAAGCATTAGAGAGTGCTTTGCGATTGAAAAATTTGTTTTGCCTCCTTTCTGCAATTGTTTTTATTGTTACACTCCTGCTGTTACACAGAACCTACTTAATTTATATACCATTGTATAGATAATTTAATAGAGATTAATACTGTACTTTTCAAAAATTTATTTAATACTGCAGTAACAAAAAAAAAACACCAAAAACGTTTTAAAAAAATCGCGTCTATCAATGTATTTAACCGGAAAACATTGTAGCTTGCGAGAAAATCAATTAATTGAGTCAATTTTTTTATAGATTATTTTCAGCCATAGGAGGAACCCTACTGAAAATGGCTCTTTTATTCAAAGCAGTTTAATTATAATTAATAAAAACTAACTAGGTACCTAATATAATATCTATATATTTCCAACTTCGACCCTCTTCCGTTGCCTAGCAACCATCAAAACAAACCTAAATAGTCTTTGACAGTACGTAAAGATTGCGAGGTGAGAAATTTTACCCATACTGATGGGTAAAAAAACAGTCAAAACATACTTCATGAAATTTTCTGTTTTTGAATGAGCGTTATTAGGCACTTTTGGATTTTCCGAATATTTTTTTAAATTTTGAATTTGCAAGCAGTTGGCACTTGAATTGAATCCAAGTTTAAAATATCAGCCGGAATTTACAGTTACATTCCCTATTTAAATGGAAACAAGTTTAAAAAAAAAAATACCTGCAAGACCGTAAAAAGGTTTTTGATTTAATTTTCTACGAAAACCAGTCTCATTACCACTAAATGCTGACTGACAGATGAAACAATACACATTACACTTGTCTACAAGAAATCTACGTACGTAAAGTGAACGTTTTGGTCAGATATCAATTAGAGGCGAAGGAACAGAGCTGGCGGGGCTCCAAATGGAGCCAATAAAATGCCACTAAAGCTGGCTTTTACTGTGTTTAGATTTTTCCCCACCATTGGGGGGGGGGGGGGCGGCACTGTGACATGTGTATTCGAGATGTAGCCATGAACTTTGCTAACACTGGATAGATTAACGGCTTAATTGCAGTAGTTAGCGCTTTAGTCCGACACATTTGTCCGTCCATTCGCTTTGAAATTACGTTAAGCGCATTCAAAGTTTTAGCTATGCATTTCATTCGTTCGATTTCTAATATCATTATCACAATCTTTTAGTGATAACTTCTCATAGACGTAAAATAAAATAGTTGAAGAAAAAGTCTGAAAGTTTTTTTTTTTTTTGGCTTGCGCTATGTCGTTTTGTGCCGTCCATTTGTCGTAATACATTACCAGTCACCCTTTACAAGACTATTACAATCATGTGCGCCCATAAAACTTGCCCCCGATTAACTTGTAGCAGGCTACAACACGCAAACAACACAGCTATTGTCTGTCTTTAATGCCACTTTATTATTTTAATGTAAATTTCGGGACATAATCAAATTAATCTGGTCATCCACGCGACGTTTGATAGCACTGTAAGGAATAATTATGCAAACATAAGCTAGTCAACACTACAGTTAATTTCACGAAATATTTCCACTTAACATAAACTTTAGTGAACATTTCTTATCTTTGAGGTGTTGATACAAATTGTGATAATAAACTTAACGCTTATTAATTATTATAATGAGACGCTGTCACGTTAACAATTCTGTTGTCTGAAAGCGAATGATATTAAACAATTCAATCACTCTTGCTTTCTCGCCGAAACAATGGGACCCTACATACTTACTCAACGTAGAACAGAGAACGCAGAAAAAGTACGAAAAATCGGCGCCATGATGCCTATACCTATTCGAGCTATTACCATTGTCTTTGTCGCTTGAAGTTTCCACCGCCATTATCTCTCGTCCCCGCTGAAAGGGCTGGGGAACAGATACCACCCTTTCCCGTTGTCGATGCATATTCCTGATTATTAATGCTTGTTTTTTGTGTCTTGCCTCATTGTCTCGCACCTAATGGCTGTACGAAACTCACGGCATGTGTCGGGCGGAATCGCAAGGGTGATGCTCGCCCTAAGTGGAGCAAACAACGAACAAAGACATCAAACAAATGGGTAGTGTTTTAGAGTAATTACGGTTCGCTTCCGTGCGAAGCGAGAGGTGTGCTTGAAGCAAGCTTTTCTCCCTGCGATCCGCGTAATGTATATAGGACGGAGCGGGAAACTAATCGCTTATTATTTCGTCCCTTTTTTGTTCCTTGTCGGAGAAAATGATCAATGTTTCGGGCTCAGTTTTTACACAGTTTTCGTAAACAACGTTGGACGTGTGACGTTTGAGTCACAAAGTAATGACAGCGTTTGTTTAACTCACACTTGACTGTGAAGTATTAAAGTAACGATCATCGGTTATACAGTGAGTACTGTGTACGTGACTCGTAAACGATTCCGGCCATTAAAAATTCGCCTTAGCATATCATAAACACATCTGATAGTTATATTTACGTACGCAATAAAGAAGACAGAGGCGTCACGTCAGCGTCAACGTTTACGCTACGGGAAGCTTGCCCTCGTAAATTTAATATGTCATCTCTTATATTAAAATGGTCGTTAAGCTAATAGCTGCTCCGCCTTCCCGCACGAAGTGATAGGGTGATACCGCGGCTCACTTTGAATAATAAAAAATATCTTTATTTCTTTGACGGTTTTTGTGTTTAATGACCGAGGAGTAAATGACACAGATTTAAACGGCGACGCCGAAATTGTAATTTTGTTTTAAATTGTCAGCGGTTTTTTTAATATCAATGTACAAATTAGACCGTTGCTCTTGGATTGTTAATACAATTTTACGATAGCAGTTCAACAAGTACCTAGACTTATATAGCAATAAGTCGGTAATATTGACTTGTAAAATAGACACTGATAATATTCAGGAACCATATAATTATCAGATTTTCTGTTTCGAAATAAGTGTAAACCATAATTATAAACTTAAACATTTACAATAAAGGAATAAAGTCGGCAGTAACTAAATACTTAATGACGTTTTTAATAAGACACTGTATTCATATAATTGCTTTATAAATGATTGTGATAATTATTAATGCGAGGAGACAGGAACGCTCGCGGTGCAGCATTTTGAAACATAAATACGGACGTCCATTAAAACGCTCGCAACAAATTCCCGTCACTCCATTACGTCCTTACATATTACTGCCTTAATTGCTTCCGCTTACCATGAATTTTAACAACAAAGCACCGACGTGCCTCGAAATGGCTAAAATATAGTGTAGTTTAGATTTCACCTACTAACATCAATTTCTATTTGCTGGATTTAACCGTCCCTGGGACGCGTACACCTGCGCTTCTTTACGACCTCGCACCTGTTAAAGTCATATTGCTACGCGATATATGAGGGTATACGCATCAAGTTCGGGCCCCAGAAATATTCTACTAAATGTCCCGATATAGCAAGTTCCATCATAACACTGCCTTCAGTCACGAATACCGTTAAATATTTAGTTTCTCTTCGTCCTAAAGTTTTGTACAAGTTGGGCCTCCACCTCCGGTGGAACAGAAAGTAAAACCATAAGTTCCATGAGACATATCACTTACAACTTAGGACAGCGATATTTATAAATAAGTGCTCCCGAATCTCATGTCATATTTGGCCGCGAATTTATTTTTCAGTTGCGGAAGGTTTCAGTAGCCATTACGGGCGAGTTACAAGTGGATGTAGATTGGCCAAGTTCCACGTATACACGATCGTAATAACGTAAACCACACTAGTGCACACACCCGGCTCGGTTTTATTTCACTAGCTCCACTACTTTTTATTGGACGTTTAACTAATGGTTTCCCAAAACAACGTGACAGCAGGACTCGATGATTCATACAAAACTTCTCTTTTTTAGGCGCACGCACTCCCATTTCCAACGATACATGTTTTAATATTTTCAAAGTATCTTTTCGTATTTTCAGATACATTTCACAAAACGATACAAATGAATATAATGGCGCAAATGCACTTCCCTCGGAGCAATCTCCTCGCATAAACACTTCTGAGAAATACTCGAGTATTGCGTAAACTTTTCTCCTCGATCGTGCATGAGGCAAACAAATGGTTTCCGTTTAGGAAATAACACTAAAAGTAGGCACATTTGAAACTGCCACTTAAATCTTGGGATCCTCAATCGTCATTTCTCTTAGCGTCTTAACAGGCCGTAGGGCTGAAAGTCGCACCCTTGTCGTTACTACCGTATTAAAGAATGGCACACACCCATGCGTAACGGACGCGCCGATAGATAGACAGATAAGGCCAAGCTTTTCTATTGCACATAGTCACGGGTGCCATTAATAAATAGTTTCGGCGGGCACGTTCGCAAAAAGGTTCGCTAACGAAAATTATAGTTGTACAACAAAACGGCGAGCACGTGTGGTGTACTAGTGTGGCGTGGGTGTGCCCGGGCCGCAGTAGGTCGCCTACAACAATCAATCACGGGCTCCTCCGCAGCCGTGATTACCATAAACTTCCCGTTTTAGCAGGACCCAGCGCGCTTCTTCTAAGCTTTATCGATTCGTCCGCGGCCATTTTTGCGCCTTCTATATATCAGTCGTTCCGTGCGACCGTCCTTTTTCATTGAAACTTGCAATTGGCAAGTTGTGGGCCCAAGATTTGGATGGATTTTGTCTAGTCCTTTTCTAACTTTTTTATTCAGAAAGAATGTAATGATTGAAGTATAAAAGGACTTCGTTTGAATGCCGAAACTTGAATATAAGGTACCGGATTGATATTTTGAAATGAGCTTTTTCACTTTGTCTTTTTTAGGGTAAGTAGAAAAGATTGAAATCCATTTTGTTCTTTACTTGCGTTACTATTGTCTGCGGTTCTTGACTTTTCTTTGATAAAATTTTGATTGTTTTTGTTAAAGAAAAGCTTTAGATTTAGGATTATGGTTGCTCCTTGCCAGCTAGCTTTCCTAAATTTTTCAACTTTTTTTGTCGTTTACTCTTTTACCCACCACTTCTTGCTAAGACAATTGCTGTTCTATCTATATATTTTGTTCAACCGGGGTAGTTTCTGATAAAGCCTCTCCTTCCCCAGGGGGATTGGAAAAAAATTAAAGGTCCTATTTCAAGATTCAATTGAGATGATGAGCAATAGATATTTTCTTGATTTCTAATTACAACAAAGTGCCATTATCAATCCGCTTACCGAGCGTGGTAGTTACGAAACATTTTAAAGCATGCATGCATGTGAATAGCCTTTATTATGCTCAGCAAGGCATTTTATGATATAATTTCCCGTCATGAAATCTAAAACAGAATTTAATTATACCGACCCAAAAAAATCCGTACAAACTTGAACCACTAATTGAGATACAATGCAGAGAGGTATCCGGCACATATGTCTTGTCATTAATAATACACATGCCTCATGTCTATGTCCTAGATGCACTACTGTTGTTAACGACATTCTGTGCCCACGGTGCGCAACCCCTGAATTAATTAAACTTACTTGTTCGAACAAGGTGATTCGGGAAGTGAGTGTTATAACTCATAAACTATAGAGCGATATCATCGTTTTATTATACTACGAAAGTTTTGATTGTATGCCAGAGATATTCAACTTTTGGTATCTGTTAGATTTTGTTACTTGATTACAGGAATTATAAAGTGCACTAAAAGCTCATTCAGAAATAATAATTCCATTTCAAAACTACAAATGATAATTTATAAGTTTGAAACATTAGTGTAGGAAAGTATTAACGTGAACACTGTTTTCGATCCCACACGGATAACAGATTAATTTTACATTAATAACATGAGTAAAATAAAAATAATAATAAAGCTTAATATTTTCTAAGGTAAAAATTTACAAGTTACGATCATAATCTGACGGCAATCACTATTTGAACAACTACCTAATTTCCTATGTACGTATATAAATTTAATGGTTATAAGGCACACAGCACGCAATTCTCAAATGACGCAAGTAGCTGAAGTCGAACGAAAAGACGTAAATTACGGCTCAACAGGCCTTTCCGGCTGTTAACGATTTCTACTAGAACTTAAATTCGAAGCGTGAAAGAAATTTAATTAATCACACGTGGTATCGGCTAACGATCGACAGAATTTGTGTTTGAGTCGAGTACACACCGCCCATATCGAGGGCCCGTACAACACACCCCTCGCACCCACTCCATACACACCAATAATCTCGACAATCATGTTATAATTACTAATCTAACCAAAATGTTCCAATAATGAAACATCCATAATTTCCGGTTTTGATTAGATTAATTTGATGATCATAAAATAATGATCTGTTCATAATTCCAATCAAAATATTAAAGTATGCACCTAATTTAACGGAGATGAAGTGACAAAATTAGTACATTAATCACTCATATTCAATATCAACCAGTTCGTAATCCATCTTATTCCGTGATTAATTACCCATTCACCAGACCTCTTTGGATAGTAATTAAACCCAACAAAGGGACTCGGGAGAGCCTAGGATTTCATCGGAGCATGTGTTCAGATCCGGCCGCCCGTAAAGTATCGTAAGAAGCGTGTGGTAATTGAAACTATGCCTGCGTAGGGTGACAATAAAGTAGTAAGTGTGTAGAGGGCGCGGGTGTCATCAATAAAGGCCATACGTTAAGGCAGGCCGGTTCATTACTGCGCTCCGCGTCGTCTCCACATTCCCATTACGTGGGAGTTAGGAGACGCGAGCGGCGATAAATAGCGGCCGAGAAGCCCTGCTTTATTTCTTGCACACAATTTCATTTACATTAGAGGTGCTGAACTGAGTCTCCTCCTGAGAGTCATATGAAAGTCGCGTACAGATTCATGCAAAACAAGTTACGAGCGCCGAGACCGCGTGCCGGAGACCTTAATCTAGTCGGCAGTGTGACAAGGCAAGCGGCGCCCCGACCTCCAACCTACTTAATTACAACTAATTGCTACAGCTTATACATGTACGTGCGTCATAAACTTTCTCGTGGGCTGTTATTAATTCTGAATATCACCTGAATTTGTCTTGTACGTTTTGGTTTATCTTTCCGTACTCTGATGAGCAAGTTTTTGATTTATCATTTGTTCTAACAATCTCTATCTATGCGACATTAACTTGTTGTGAAAATATATCGTACTTTAATGAGACTCAAAATAGAGGTGAAAATCAAAAAGAAATCTCTATTCATTTTCAACATGTATGTTTAAAAGACATGTAGATTTTAATTAGGAAAGCAATGCTGTTTGATGAATAGCCACTTCGCGTATAATAGCATCTAATTCTGCAAATTGAAGCTGCGTGAACACAGCGCGACCACAAACGGCCGACACTCAACAATTACTTTAATGCAAACTGCACTCATACGCCTGTAACGTGGCTCTCACAGAGCCAATACATCGTTTGCAATTTTATTTGAATTTCGCGGAGGAATTTTCCGGGGCGTTTCAATGCGTACATGGAAACACTTTTACAAGGTTTTCGTTTGCCCGTTCCTGAGCTAATATACAAGTTTAATTATACGTTTCAATTGGACAAACTGCGGTCGCCGGACGTTCACATCGTGATATTCTTTTCCCTTATGTTCGAGTGGGCTCTTAAGCATGATACGAATTAGTTAAGCAGCGAATGGTCGGTAATCGTGTGTTTGCTTACAATTGCAAACGCCGCTAATACCGCTGAGTATCTACCAATATACACTTTGCTCGTTGCGCTTTCAATTTAATTGGTATTTTGTTTGTTCAACTATTAAATTGGATTATGTTAGAAGTTATCCAAGTTGTTTGTCGTTCTGCGCTGCAACTAGCGGAACTGTTTAAAAGTTTACATAGTTTAACTTTTTAATTTTGCGCTGTAGATTCTAAAATCGAGTAGTTTTACTTTAGACTTTGCTGAGAACATTTTACATTAAATGTGAATTACAACGTTTTCTAAACTAAACTGGGTGCACTTATATTTATTATGACATTGATAGCAATAAAGTGTGGCATGTAAAACGTCTTGGTGGTTTCGCGTAACAAACTTGTCGTTGCCATCGAGTGCAATCGATTTCCCAGAAATAGCCGTGGGCGTTTGACAGGCTTCCGCACCGCAATGAATGTTGCACACCGCGCCGCCCGCGCCCGTGTATGCCACCCCTTAATATTTAATGTCTAACATTTCTATAACAGTGAATGTGCGGCTATAATTTAAAATTCAACGTGAATGTGACATAGAGTATTATTTCCATGTCTTTGCTTCCATAGTATGCACTCGATATTTGTGCAGGTAACTTTCATGCGATCCATTTAATGCCTACTTTGCAGTTGATATTCTAAAGTGAATATATTAGTAGGTGTTTAGACGTAAAACGGTCGCTATTTATGGTGTTTATGCCTATTACAGTGTGTGTCGTAAAGAATGTCTGTAGTTTGTCATAAACATTGATAAACAGAAACGTATTTTCTGTCGTCGACACGTTTTATCGAATATTTTTGAGGGCATCGAGGCGAAAATTTGGCGTTACATTTGAGAATGTGGTATCGTTATAAGCGTGTGCAATACGGTGGGTGTCGGGTAAGGCTGCAGGTTCACTTATCGACGCGACGCGACGACTCGATCGCTTATATTTGATTTGAATTTCGCGCATTACAGCCCATCACGGCGCGTCCCGCCTCTTCACCCTCTCAGTAAACACTCCAACACTTTAAGTAACCGTGCCGAAATTCAACGGAAAACGTCGACTCGCGCTTATCTTATTTCTTCGAACAACAGTTACGTAAATATGGAAAGAGCTCCCGGGGTGCGGCAGAGTATTTCATTATCCGTGACCTGTTGAGCGCAAGATTTGTGACTCATCTCCTTTACGTAACGTCGTACGTTGCCTGTAGGACTTTTCTTTAGATCTATCTAGTTATCTCGAATATTTGTGTACTACGTATTTTCCCAAGTCTCTTAAATGCTAATGCACAATATTTATGCAAAATTTTCGCTTTGCTATTTTAAAAACTGGAGGTATTAAGGTTTTATTCAAAAATGAATTCTAGTTTTATTGAGTTAGCTCCACATCAGCGTACTCCTAGAATTTTATCTCGGTAAATATGTAATTCTGGAGCTCTTACCTTGCCTCCGGTTCCCACGCTCCGGCTTCCGCTTAGCGGCAATCAGGGCCAGGCTTGCGACGCTCTGTCAATACGAAGGCGAGAGGTTTCCCTGATAAACTTATCTAGCGAGCACGCCGAGCCCCCCTCCTCCCCCTACCATCTAACCCTTCCCCCTGTCGTCTTCGTTTATCTCTCACGTATGTTCGTACGCTACGCCCGCACCACATTACTCTCCAGCAAAGTTGCTTGCTTAGTACTTTCTTGACTTTTTATATCTACTGTGTTAGGCCGCTAATATGAAAATCGTCTCACATTTTTAGAAGAAAGTCTCTAGCCTCCTTTTATCAAGCTCGTTTCCGAATTCAAATCAAAATGCCACTCGTTCATAGCGCCAATTTATATTCGTTTAGGAAAAGCTGAGATATTTTATCCTTTTATAAAGTTGTCTATTTGGCCGGCTGCCCGTAGTCCTCCACAAGTATTTCAAAGTAAAAGAAATAAAGATGCAAAGAAACAAACGCAGAATCTTATAAAATGCATTTAACGTCAACACACATGCGAGTCGTTCCGAAGAGCGTGTAGTTTAGAACTGTCTTTATTTTGTAGTTTCTTGAGATAGAAAGGAAGCGTCTGGAATTCGGAATAATGTCTACGGTGGAATTTTGTTTGCGGAACCAGGAACTGGGCACGGGTTCGTCGTCGCGCTACAATCACGAATACCTATACTGTATCGTTTTACAACACCATCGCTTAACTAAGCGTCTTTGTTACAAGGGTCCCGCCAGGACCCGCCCGGTAATAACTCATCGGCACCCGCAATATTATACACCACAATACCTATACAAATGAATAAAATGGTAATGCCTGCTTTTATCTCTCAAAATGTAAATGTTTTACCTGAAGAGTTCTTACATTTATTTAACTCATTTATCTTCCGCTTTAATATTCAATTAAAGTAAGGTAAATGTGAAACAAAAAGTTCAACATTGCTCTCGTGACAGTAACAAAAAATTACATTAACTGTACAGAAACTTTAATGTATATATTAATGTACAAACACTCGGCCTTCCAATGAAATACAAAATCAATGTTCTTAAAAGGTAGGCACGATTCTTCTCCGTCGAATTTATTGACATTACTGTTTTACCTTAAAAGGTTTTCACTCAAAATCAATCGAGCGAAAATTTAATGACTGCTTTCAGATTCGTATTAATTCACGTTTACGTGCGAATGTTCAGCCGAGGTGGTGGAGCATTAAACGCTGTGTTTTCTCGCGAAACAATTAAATTGCTCATACATCGATGGGATTAGGAGCAGGTTTCCGCGAGGTGGTTCGCTTGGGCCGCATTAAGCCATGCCGCACTGGAGCACATCTTAAGTCCGCTCGGTTAAACCGAGATCTTCACGTCGGTGTCGAATACTACTCGATCCAGCCGGATCGATATATCGACGGGAGGGCGCGCCTACCTAGCGGGGGCTAAATACAATTTACCTTTGTTATTTTTCGTGTCATTAAACTGCGTCGCGATCTCGAACGCTTGATCGGGATTGCGAACTCCGACGCGAATTGTTTGTGAGCTTTTGTTTCCCACTCCGGTCGCCAGCGTCGCGACATCAATTAACGTCGGATCCCCTCGCTGAATTTTCTTCATGGCTGTTCGTATTATTGTAGGTAGATTTAAAATGGAATCATTTTCCGCTGCTGATTACACAGAACAGATTGTGTTTTCGTGTTTCGTCTCGACTTCTCCATTCAATTAGATAGACCGTGTTACTCGGAGGTGCATGTGACAGTATAACAAACGATGTTTCCTATCTGAGTTTTAAGTTAGGCTGGCATTTATCTGGCATGTCCCCTTGGTTGCGTGTTGCCGAACAAATGGGGGGTGGCCACGGCGCTGGCGGCCGCTACTGGCATAGGCGCCTGTTCATTTGTAAAGCTTTATCGCTCCTGACAAATGGCGACACTCACTATTTTTATGTCGCGGACGATCGAAGAATACCGTCCATGCTACGGGACGATTTAGCACCGATATTCCTAACACAATTCTCGCTGTGTTTTTGGCGCAACAACATTGCTTTTAATATTGTGTTACTATTAGTTTTAGAGTGATATCTCAACTTTTTTACATCCGTCGTATGGCTAAAGAACGTGCTTTATTATGTGCCGTCGTAATCTCAGTCCCGAACTTTAATATTACGTGTTGATTATTCAGCCTTATCTAGGCATAAAACTTGGTGGAAAGACACTCAGCGCAGTAAAGCCTCGCTCACTCACTTCCCCACGTTAATGCAAAGGCACGTAGTTCCATGTCGACGCAGAAAGTTGTGCAAAGTGCACAAAGTGCGCGAACGGCGTGGCAAAGCCTTCATTTGTCGGCTTGTGACGGCCGCGTGACAAATGTGGACGCGAGTTTATGTACCCTCCCCGCGCCGAACGAGGACACGTCGCGATTATGCACCACTATGAAAAATGTAACTCTGGCGAGACTTTAAATATTCCGATCTGTTCTTACCACATCATTTTTTAAATCGTCTCTGAAAAATGAACAACGCCCGAGTCATTCATTTGGCCGGCTTTAATTTAAGCCTATATACTTTTCTGTAATGTCGGCGCTCCGTAGCGAAAATTCTATTGCTAGAGGTTTAGGTTAGCGTAGATTGGGTAATTTATACTTGCCTCCAGCCCCCGATGCGGGACAGGGAGGGGCAGATACAAGCACTGAAGAGAGCCATGCTGTTCGTTAAAATTACTTAATGGATCGATTAAACGTAGGGTTTAATTATGAGGTACATTAATTTACTTTGGTTTTCGTAGTCCGTGGTAGAGCGGCGGGATTACGTTGATGCTTTATTTATTTATAGCCTCGCTTAAATTTGCCGATATTTTTCACAGCTTAATCCACTTATCGTTGAAAAATGTGTATATTTTTTAAATTCGACATCAACAGGTCTCGTCTCAGGTTGGTTAGCAAACAAGTTGTAAGATTCGACATAATGATAGCGAATAATTACATCGGAGCTCGTAAAATTTGTCGTGCTGTATAATAAGTATTCAATGATAAGCTCCTTGACTTGGTAAAGCAAATTAAAATTCAATTTGTTACTCGAACCGTGAAGCATAACGGATTGTCGACCGATTTCGTCGCCCCTTTTCTTCCATAATTTTGCGAGTCACCCGATCTTGAAGATATTTGCTTCATTCTGCTGACTCCAGTTATAGCTGAGAGTACAAACAATGAATGAAATATGACAAAAACGATAGCGAAAAAGGAAAAGATGATGAATTGAGAAAAAGAAAATCACAGATTGTTATTTTTTGTGAATTTGGTATCTTTTATGGGGCTTTCGTTGTTCGGTTGAAAATAATAATTATGTAGCCCATCTAGCTTATTGCTTAGGATGTTAATTACGATTTTGATCGTTATTAACTTATGGATAATATGCTTACGTGGCACCGAATATATTACAGAGTTCTTTGTTTTTAATAAAATAAAATTATTAAATCATATTAATTTTGTTACAGGTGGAATGCAAAAAAGCACAACCGAAAGAAGTCATGCTCCCAGCAAACTTGGCCAAGACGAGAGCCGCCGGCCGCGGCGCGTACGGTGAGTTGCTAGGTAGCGGCGTGGCCGGCGCGGGCGGCGTGCGATACGCGCCGTACCCGGTCCACGCGCCCGCGCATCTGCTGGTCGGCGCGGGCGCAGGCGCGGGCGCGCCCGGGGCCGCCGCGGCCGCCTACCGCCGCGCGCTAGCCGCGCTCCGCCCGACCCCACGCCCCCCGCGCCCTGCGCTCGCGCCACTTGCCCTCCCACCACTCACATACTCTGTCTCCGAACTCCTCAACGCCCACGCCCTCGACATCCAGACCCTGTACTCCCCCCTCACTCATACGATCCCGACCCCTCTGCCTCTCTGATCCGCGATCCTCTTTCAGCAACATCCGCATCACCCCTTCTAGTCTCGCACCCGCTAGGGCTTCTCTGATCAGAATCTTCAAATAATATGATTCTTCATTGCATTCCTCTATGCTGAAGCAGCTTCCTGTCCATTCCTAGCTCTTTCTTACATTCCTACTCTCTTCTCCTACCAAGCCAAAGTGACAATTTTAATGTACTTTAAGGAAACTGATAATATCCAAAGTGTCTTATTTTTAGTAATTGCCATTAGAGAATCAGTTAGTTAGCAGATTTTCGAAATGTGTACCAAAATAATTTAGAAGAGCTATAGAATCAGTTCTTATACAATACTTTATATAAATATTCATACATTTTGATGAAAAGTAGAGTGAAAACTGGAACAATTTTGCGTAGGGTTGATAGAGAGCAATATTTTTCTACCAGGTAGTAGGTGCTTAATTCTATATGATTTAAAATACATACATTCTTACATAGTTAGAAGATTTATAGTATTGAGCCTGGTATTTTCTGATTTCTGAGTAGCTTTTTAATATGAACTATTTACGAGGACCTTTAGGTCTCGATGATTCTTGCCAGTTTTGCTACACATCCATCCATGAAGTAACTAACCTTAGCACCAGAGCATAGAATGTCATGATTGCGGACGGGTGACACTGTTGTTTGACAATATTTTCATAAATGATATATTAAATTCTCTAGCTCTACCTTGAATAGCTTTACAGCTTGATGTCGGCTTTTCAAAAATGTTATCAGTGGAAGGAAAGAGGTACCTATTATGTGGATGTTTCTTATCAGTTTTATGGAAATCATTAGACATTTTATTTATTTATTTTGATTTATTTACAATATTGTTTTGTAAAGAAATATTTAAATTAGGTAAATCTAAATTTCCATTAAATTATTGTGTGTCCATAGTACTTGTGATAAAATTAGGTAATATATTTACTTTGAATCCTTACTCTTTACATATATATTTATATTATTGTGCAATGCAATGACGACTAAACATATGTTCACTATTAGTTTATATTTTAGTTGTATACCTTCCGACTCTTCACGATCAACTGTTACTGGTTTAACAGTGCGATCTATCTTGAAACTCCCAATATTTGTATTATGATACATAGCTCTCGTAAACTAATAGTATTAATTGTACTTATTAACTTATTAAGTAGGTAATTTTGGTAGAATTTAGTATTAATAAAATTCATTTCTAAACTATTTAAAAATGTCTGTTTGTTTAACATGTTTAGTTCTAGACTAACAATGTGTAGAATAGATTAACAATGTCAAGTGAAGGGATGTCATGTCTATGATGCTCAAGTATACTAACATACCCCATATTTGGAGCCACTTTAGAAAATGTTTGTCAGTAGTCTGCCATCTAGAAACTTAGAATGCTCTTTATATAAATATAAATTAGATATAGACTTAATATTTCACCATATACTCAGTACTCGTAAGCTCAAAATTTTTCGCCAAGCAAAATAGTGTCTCAAGGCACATAATCACTATATTATCAATTTATAATATTCATATCTATAATAAAAACACATATATAAATGTAAGGTGTAAGAATCGATCGATTTATGTAAATGTTTTTACATTTCTAGATTTCATGTGGTCATTGGGTGCTCTTCCTGATGGTAAGTTGGTTCACATTATATTTTCAACAGTCACTTCACATCTGCTATATCCTGCATCTGTCAGACCATTCCTCACTCTATTCATAGAGTACGTACTAGCTTGTATACGACATTCGTAAGCGGACTATTGAAGTGCTAATCGGGGGTACATGCCAAAACGGGTGATGGCAGTAATTAATTAACTCACTAATTCAGTTAAAGTGTTGGTTGGCGGAGTAGATTCAATCAATGTTAGAGTCGGTTGCGTTGTGTGCGGTGGTCGCCTGGTCGCGTCCTGCACGTGATGGATCGCGCCGCCTGACAGATACACTATTTTGATTGGCAATAATATGATAAACGATCCAGTGTAGTAATCGTAGCAGCCGTTGACCCTCCGGCCATCATTCTTTTTACATTTTATATCCAACTTCATTTTGTTAACGAAACTCATAGTACGCGCCACGTTGACCGCCCGCCGTACTATTTGTTTCATATTAGACTTAATGACATGTTTTCATATAGAGTAGCATTTGTTTTTTGATAATTCAGTAATTTTGTTAATGAAACACTAGCTATCTGTTACGGCAGTATGGAGCCGTCGTTAGTCCACTTATACTGTGCTACATTAAACGATGTTTACAAAATATCATCCGCTGGACATTGTCCAAAGCAATGTCGTACCGAGCATGTGCGATATACTTGCTTACCTTTTATGTGACGGCTCTATTTTAGAATTGGGCCACCGGGACACGTGTTACATACCGAATGTTTATATCGGCCAATGAATCACTATCGGCGACGCAGCATTTAAAAAGCAACGTTTGAAACGACATAATGCCGAATGAAAGCATGCGATTCGGCGATTAACCTCTGCTTCTCACGTCCACTCGCGCGGCGACAGGGACAACGTAATAACATGTGTTTGTTTGTTGCGCAGGGTTTCCAGCAGCGTACGCCGCCTACGCGGCAGGACGTAGCTATTCGGGCTATCCTAGCTTCGGGCTGCCATACCCTGCAGGTAATCCCCTGGCGAGCTTGCACCACCAACTGTCCGGCAATCACTACCACCACCTGGCGACTCTCCTGCCATACCACCCGCTCGAGCTCAGCGGGGTTTACAATGTACACGCCATGCATCTGTGAACTCGCGCCGCGACAATGCATTCCACTAACCGCTAACGTCTATCTCGCAGTCGACACGACCCGCTTACTACTGACATGCTGCTCATTTACAAACTTAACTACGCATACGCTAATTTTCGTAATCTGCTGTGGTGACTATGTCCTAACTTCCCATTTCAACTAACTCGCCGAGGCAAAAGTTCGTGTGAACTCTCACTAACAACTTTACTAACAAGTTAACACCCCTAACAATGACTGAACCATCTAGATAAATCTGCCACGCCGTCAATTACAAAACGTCCATGTATTAAGAAATGCTATTTATTGTTTATCTCCAGAATTTTGTCGAGACAATCCTGCCAATTGCGAGAGCGTCGCTCCATGTTTACAGACGATTCGCGCTAACGATTCTCAAATGCTACGCGTGGGGCAAACAAACACTAGTGCAAACACGAGCTCGCCTCGCTCAGCGGGCCGGGGGCGAGCGAGCGAACCGCTCACCCGCCCCCGCCCCGTCCGCTACTAGTATCGCACCATCGCCCGCTCCTCATTAACAGCGAAAGCTTTTAAAAGAGATTTAAACAGATTCAAACAAAAGTACTGAAAAAGTGACGTCCTTTTTGTGGTGACTTCTATGTAAATCTCGGGACGGACGAAAAAGAATTCCCACTAATTAAAAGTAGTCCACCGGCTTCCAGTCGATCCCGCCGAATGAGACTAGAATGTTAATTTTTATGCGGTTCTTATTGTTCTTTCGGGATTAGTTGGTCTCGTCCTCGAGAAGAAATAGCAGTAGAGGAGTAGGCCCTGCGCGGGGAGCGGGCACGGGCGCGGCGTGGTGAGTGCGGACCGCAGCTGCACAAACACTCTTCTCGTTATTTGTCCACACTCCGTGTTTGAGCTGCCTCCGCTCCGCCATAATTACGCCACTAAGCTTTGGCTTTCCACTTTTTCCCCGGCGGCCGGGGCCGAGGCACGCCGCGGGAATTTTTCGGTTGGACGCAGACGGAATCTAGAAACGTGAACACTATTGGAAATTCTAATTGAGCACAGGACGCGAGTGAGCTCGCACCACTCGGACTGCCGGACCCTCGCCTCCGTCGGTGAACGATTGATGTTATCGTAGCGAGCCGGCACCGCGACCGGTCAACTTTTTCCTCAGCATTAGCTGTACAAATCGTTCCGCGTTAATTACTTTTCAACCGCTTTACGACACGCGAGACAGTCCCATCTCCGTGTTGTTAAAAAAACAATTGCGGGCAGTCGTTGAATTGTAAATATAATTGGATAGCCAAAGAACCCTATAATTACTCTGTCCGAATGAACCGTTTAATGTAATGATGTTCTCGAATTTAAAACAACCGTAGCTAGCTAAACAATGTAAGTGCTTGCCAAGTCTTGGGGTAGGCACTAATTGTAGGGATATTAGAAGAGGCTATCCACATACCTACTGTGTTAGTTTATGTGGGAATATGGTACCTATACATAAAACAAAATCAGTATCTGTGCCTCGCAACGTGTAGCGTACGTGTGTGCGCCGGCGCGGCTCTCACAATTAATGTACGCCATTTTGCCCATTAGCATTCCTCAGCTGGCGCCACACCGGCTTATTGGTAACGTCATCTACATCACCAATATTTAGTCGACCCCAAATTACGAAACCGTAGAAATCCGGTCAGGAGTCGGTTTATTAATTTTCAGAATTTGAATGTTAATATCTCGATAGCGCATCGCATTGCTCGCCTTTATAATTTTATTATGAAGTAAAACGCGGTTACGTTCTTTGATGCAGCGCAGATGCTTTGACAAAGTGCCGCGCCGCTGCGATCCACAACTTCGTCGCGCGCCTTTAATATGAACAAGTCGTTTCCTCCAACTTGGAAACGACTGCACGTACGGCTCCGACGAAGACAGTTTTCGAACGTATAAACAACTTTGTTAGTCTCTAATGGGACGGAATTAATGTCAAATAATTTGTGGCACTGTAGTTGCGCAGCGGCGTACGAGGACACTTTTCTGTAATACATATTTACTTACAAATTTCTGAAGACAACATCGTTAAATACGTCCCGAGAAAAGATGAAGCCGCTGGGGCGTAGTTTACATACTATAGTTCCACTATGCGGTCAAATAACTCGCAGACATTTTCATCCGGACGAGAAACGTTCGAGAGAAAAGTTGTACACCACCATCTTCTGAAACTCAATTCCAAGTACCGGGATGGCCAAGATAATCAAAGCATTTAAGCTTTACAAGCTGAAACAACTAAGATCATAATCTTATTTGCATATTTATTGAAAATCGTAGTCCGGACTAAATTATAGTAATCTCGGCGATAGATAGACGTGTAATATTAGACTCGTGTAGATGTTTTAACTTCTTCCTCTCTATTATCTTAGGTGTAACAATGATAGCGGCAAATAAATGTAGAACTTTACTAGCATCAGTAATCATTATATCGATATCCTCTACATAGCATGCTGTAGTTAGTAGCGTTTGGATTTCTATAGATAGGACATAGGTATGGACTGGACACAACGTTTACATCACACGTTCCCCCAGCTTTTCAAAACGTTTTCTTTACAAATAAAAAGCAAACTAAGTTAACCATACCATTGGCAGCAATAAAACTTTAATACAGTTGCTCTATCGTATTATGCGGACAATTTATCGTAAATTGTAAACAAAACTACAACACATAGTAGGGAGGGCCCGAATCCCCGTGCATGCATACGAAATGAGTCGGAACTCGGCTCGTATATAACAATAAAATTAATAACAAGTAATTTATCCTTGTCCCTCAACTATCCACATACTGGCCGACAATAAATTCAATAGTAGCAATAGCTCGTAATAACACGTATAAATAATTAATAAAACTTTTACGTGTGACAACGAGACTGACGCATTTCAACGTATACGTAACAATGTTATTTATTCATACTCGCTGGAGTGAATAATAACGTATTTATTCAATTTTTGTTTCTCAAAAACATTGAATAAATGAAAAGGTATTCAAGCGACGGGTAGGGCCGCCTAGTGTTGTGTTCAGTCGTTACATCATAGTAACTTTATATTATCTAAGAGTAAACTAAATAAATATTAGACAGATAAGACAGTAGCGCAATTAGATTTGAAAATTACTAAGTTTAGAGGATGAAAACTAACCGACATTTAGATTTTTATTTGCATAGCTTGTCACGGTTTAGCATTAGTTTAGATTCGTAACTATGATTTTACTCATTATAATGATAAAATAAACAATACATCGAGCTTGAAAAGTGTTATTTTAATAGTTTATTGAATATTCGCTATAATTATATTGTAATATATGTATGTATTTAATTTTAATTTTAAAGTTATTTCTCTATTATATTTTAAATATTTACACTGCTTAAATGATAATGTTATTGATACTAATATTTATTGTTGTTGTTGTATAATATTTTTGGATGCATCTATTTTACGCTACCTTCTTCGTGTTATTGTTATTGTAAAGCGGTTCAGTGTATTTGAATAATGCTTAAAGGTGCAACCACACGGGACGCTCTTGTCTCCCGACGGTCGGTCTAAGTAATCATCGAACTCTATAGCAATAAATCATTGCTTTATAAATCACCACACCTCGCAATAATTATTTGTCAAAATTAAGGTATTTTATCGAAATTATTACGTAACTATAAGTTAACATTCGATCATTAAATCGCTACGTGTGCGACCGTCCTTATCGCCATCCTCTAAACTAGTCATACATAAAGTAAGCTTGAAATATTATGTATATCGCGTCGTGTAAGTGTACCCTTAACGTGTGACCACCACTTTAGTTACCATTACACCCAATTACTGGAACGAATGAACGGGTTCGTTTCTATATCTTCATTGAGCAAATGACCGTACATTCAGGTACGGCGACTGTAATCGTTATTAGTGTTCGGGCATTCAAATTGACTTCCCCTTTACGTGATCCATTGCGTGTTTAAATATACTAATACAGAATGTATTATTCAGTGAATAACACCGTGTTCTTGATACAGTTTTGATGATGGAATCAATACGAAGGTATAACACGTAATGAGCCGGGGCCTGCACCGCCGGGCGTGGCGGTGGCGTGGCGGTGGCGCGGCGGTGGCGCCCGTGCGTGCAGACAACCCTCCAACTACATTTATAAAGCCAGTCCATCATTTCGTGCGTGCAAACAATTTTAAATAGCCCGAAAACAGTAAACAGGAAACTATCAATTCTAAGTTTCCCCATAAAGATTCGATGAGTGGAGCTCCGGGCGATGTTCTTCCTCTTCTACTCCTCGCTGTAATGATATTTTTTATATCTTTTGTTTTTCCCCTTCATGTTAATTTTGAATTAGACTATGAGTTCTTATCAGGGTTCCGCGTAACGTTTTTCCTTTCATGTGGAGTGTTTGTTTATTTAAGCGCGGTTCTGTTGGCGGAACCCTCGTAGCTCCGTAGCCGGCTTTGTAGCTTTTTTTATTTTGTTGCCGCAGGTGTAGTGGGAGTAATACCGCCGGAAAGTCGTCTGTTGGTCGGTGCGGAGTACGTAACCGCGGGCGTGCTCGGCCAGGGCTCTTGAGGCGCGCGCCGCCGCCGCTCCGCCAGCCCACACCTCTCGTACACGGAACACCCGCTAAACGGCTCCCAGAAATTCTTACGAACATAAATAAATCTTTTCTCAAGCGAACAGCTCTTTGGTATTAACGCCCCACGTTCCCCTCTCGAATCAAGGAATGCAATGTCGCAAAAACAAATGTTTTTGTACAGTAAGGCCCGATTTCGCAGATGCGTGTCACAATCGCCCGACTAGGTTTGCCCATATAGCACGATACAATATACTCAGATGTAAACAATTTAATATTGAAACATTTCTATTCACTGAGTTGCGGTATCCCTCAGGAAGTAATTCCAATATTTTAAAATTAAATACGTAAATTAATTAGTTAGGTGTCGTTCATAATGCACAAATCTTTCATGATTGTATTAACATAACTGTAACCCATGTGTCAAATTCTTTATAATATTAAGTCTATTTTATAATCATAAGTTTATAATAATACTTACTGTTCTTATCGCTGTTCCGACATATCGTCTTATATCATTATTCGTAAGTTTATGATAATTGTGAAGCCGCTATATTTTAAAATAAAGGAAATTGCCGTTGTATAAGCAAAACGTTTTATCGTTTATTGTCCAATTGATCGTTTATAAATGGAGGTCGATCAGTGCCTCAGTTATTTATCATCGCATATCGATTGCGACCGAAATAAACTGGAAGAGATAGTGTGTACCGTGGAGTTGGCTAGCGTGCGGTGAACTTTGATTTTGATGCCTCACTCTCAGGCCGTCGCTGTCGGGTCTATGACGTATTTTAACGTTGGCGTTTCGTTTTTCTGACTCATCCAACGCGGCACATGCAGCGTGGTGCCCGCGTCGTGGCCCTGCCCAGCAAGCCGGTAAGCGAGCATGTGGACCGTAGAGCCGGAGGCACGCGCGACCGCGGCCGCCCGCGCCGCATCGCCAACATTCCTCACATTCAACACGCTCGCCCTCAGAATGCAGCCCGCGAACCAGACACACCCACACAACTATTTTGCATAGTTCGATCCTCACTTGCACTCTTACCCGAACCGTGAACGTTTAAACCCGAACAAATCGCGCGTATCATTACAACTCTCGTATCGAGTTAAATTAACAGCTCGTCCGACACGAAGTCCAAAACAAAAATAAGGAAGCGACGTTACGACAAATTAGCGCCTTGAAACGAAATTCCTTGAAGGGTCACACGGCCGTCGGTTCGAATCCAAATAATTAGCTGGCGAGGCGGCGAGTGGCCGCGCGTCGCGAACTGTGCCAACTCCATTTGTAATTTAAGATATTTGACCGTTAATTGTGTTAGTAACTGTTACGTTTAGTGCTTGTTGCTTAGGTCGGAGTTGAGTGCGACCTCGTTCCGCACTAACCTCTACAGCACTTGTTTAGATACTCATGTAAATACTAGTTGATAGTGTACCTCATAGCGCTCAGCGGTCCCACGCTGATTTAGCATTACGAGTGCTGTGTTTGGATGGGTCAGAAATTTTTATTTCTTTATTTTATTTACTTTAGATAGATTTTGTTTTATGGATGCCAATAGATTTTGACTATAAATGCGCTAGTCTAGCGAGCTCCATCGTCCATAAATTTTTATTGTAGAATTCCACCGAATTGGAGTGTGTCCGAGAGTCCATAATGGGCACTATTAGCATACTAATCTCTTCTAGTTAGTGTCGTATTGAGCGCACAAATCCTGCGCAATGTGCGGAGTACGCACAGTAAGTCCCTTCTCCCCTGCATGGAGGACGCCGGTGCGTTAGCTGCCGACCGCTCTAATAGCCTATAGGCCGTGTCCGCATTCACCAACGAGCCGATACACTCTCTAAACTGCTCCGGACGGGGATAAGGGATTTACATACACACAAATTGTGTAAATACCTACCTAGTACCTAGAACCTACCTATACCTATCCACGCACGTTGTGTGCGAGCAAACAGTTTGTGATTACCAAGAGAACAGCAGTTCGCCAAAGGAGTGTGACGTCCTCTACATCTCTAGGGCGAGTAACTTTGATTTTGAACATTACAGTTTGATCACTATTTTTGAACATTAGAATAGTGTAATCATGTGTGTAACATTTGGAAGATTTGAAAAAGTAAAGACTGAAGTGTGGTAGACATTTCATAGTGTTTCGGAGTTAAGAAGTAAATTAGATCAACAGTAGCCGAATTGTTAAATAGTCTCTAGATTAGAATAAGACTTAGACTAAAAATAAGCAATGCCGCGTATGCTGTCTTCGTAGAAGTTTCTGGTCGTGTAATAAACTTACAACTAGTCGAATTCCCGATAGTCTAGACTAGATACTTAAAATTATTTCGGGCGATTTTTATATCTTATTATACATTAGACGAGCTTCAAATTAGTGTCGACTTACAAGGTTTTTGTGAAAAAAATAACAACTTTAAAGCTGAATAATAAAATTGCTTTTTCTTTGTACAAAATGTAGCTATGTAAGCGACTAGAATAGTAATTGGTGGTAAAACAAAATAATGTGATTGGTGGTGCAAACTTTCTATAGATGTATTTATTGTTGTTTAGCTTTAAGAAATTATTCTAGAATGGTATTATTGTAATTTTGAAATTTTTTGCCTTAGGCAGCGAGTATGTATAATATAGTTTCAAATTGAAGTGTTTAATCCCTAAGATAAAAGCGCAGTTAGAATAGAAAAAAAAATTTTTTGGACATAGAATAGAAAAAAAAACATTGTAATTATTTAAGCAGTAGTTGATTTTGTAGTTGTAAGCGGAACTAATCCGCCAGTAGGTACATTATAATTTGACTACATGGGTAGTAATTTTAATTGAACAGTTTTAGTAATTCGTAGAGAGAGATAATTTGAAATTTTTCCATTTCATAATCTGTGTGTTTTATGAATATTCATATTTCTCGAGTTTCTTTTCGCTTCTTTAATGTCGCTTTACGTGTTATCCGACTAATCCCATTCTATGGCTGAACCATGGAAGCGTACGAGGTACCTAACGGTCGCCGTGACCGACTAAACACCTTATTGAATGAGGCAGCGAACCACGATAAAAGGTAGACTCGAAGACTCCTGAGATTTTAGGAAAGGACACGCGGCTCCTTCTTTGAATTACAAATGTGTTCGCGCGTGCGTGCTGCCCACAACACCCAGCATAGAAATTCGATTAATTTGCAATTGAGATAAGTCCCAGCGGCTAAACGTTCGAAAACCCGCAAAAGCGTAGCGTAGCATCTTCACGGTGAGTTATTGATGGCACCTATTAAATATACGTTTTGAGCGAGACGTGTGCGGGGATCCCCGGTAAACGCTCAAATAAAACATTTCAATCGCGCCAAGTGGGAAATGAAGTATTACGATCTTGTAGGTGACGGATGAGAACTTTCTATTTTTAGTTACCCCAGTATTTTTACATACTTTCTGGTATTATTAGCTGAATATAACTTCTAAGCAATGTATGGCAGATAACTCTGTACGGTAACATGTTTTTTAACTTTGGAAAACTCAAGCAATAACAAAAACAACCAAATGTTAAACGATTATACCTTCAGAAATAAACATCAAACATATTGCTCCTGAAATCTGTGTACCTACCTCCATAAATACTACACCCATTACAGAACAAAAACGAAATATGGAAAAGCTTTAATATCCACACAAAAGAATATTGATTCTAACTTTTCCATTTCTTTGTTATTACTTCCATGAGTAAAGCTAATAAAATACTTACCTGCTCCTACCTTAAAATTCGGAGCTGATTTTCGAAGCCGGGGACATTGTAACACATAAAAAGTCCCGCGTAATATAGTGGATCCAAGGGTGGGTGTTACGTCGGTTGTACGCTCCGTGAATATTTCGTTCGGCCGTCATCCTACTTCTGAAGAAGAATTATTAAGTTTGCCCGAACTTCGCAATTATGAAAGTTCGAATAGCTCTCACCAGACGGCCTCTGAATTTATAGATGAATGTGTGCCCCCCGTGCCCCGCAGCCCGCAAGGTGAGACACTCTACCCCCAACTTATACGCCACATAAAGATAATTTAGATGAGCCACTTTACCAAAAAGATATTGGTGCCGATTCCCTTGTTCACAAACTAAACTAAATTTAAGTTCAGTGCATCTTTTTCTTTCTACTTCATTAAGAAAAGGACAGAAGATAAATTTTAGTTTAGTCCTGTCAAATTAATCAGCGCTTGACGTAAATTGACGTAATTTTAGTAGGCAAGTTTTTAATCACGTCTAAACTTGTATGGAGTAGTGACAGGCGCAGATTAATTTGACAGGACTAAACTAAAATTTATCTTCTGTCCTTTTCTGAATGAAATAGAAAGAAAAAGATGCACTGAACTTAAATTTAGTTTAGTTTGTGGACAAGGGAATCGGCACCATTAACTAGTAAAAGTATCTTACAATTAGGTAGTGAACAAAGAGTATGCCAGCGATTTGGAATACCAAGCTTGATAGCCAAAAGTTTAAGAACTAAGAAAACTCCGTAATTACACGTGCATCAACTTTTTGAACTATAAACTTTGTTGTTCGCGTCTTCGTGTCTACCTCCTCGGTTACGTTCAAAGCGTCAAGAAACTTTAACTATTACACGCACAAATTACACGGTGAACATGCGTTAACATGTCTGTACAAACTATCTATTAGCTGGGAGCTACGTCCGACGCAGATATGACCGCTGTAGATAGCTCGTCTCGCGCCGTTCGCATGTAAACTGAATTGTTTAAGTCGTAAATTATTTGAGGTCAGGAACACGCTTCGCACCCAACTTAGTTGGGCCTGTTTGTGACTTTGTTTGCTGTGAACCGACCCGTGAAGTATGATTGAAGCGATAAACAACGTTTAATAACAATAAAACCGCCGCGCTTTTACAGGTTAACTGATGACACTTTTATTTTACAACTTACTGATGAATCTGGAATATTTTATTGACTGCAGTATTCTTTGTATTTCTCGAAGAAGAGCTATTAGGTATCATACTCCTTTAAATTAATGAGTATAAGGAGTCGATCGTCGGGCGCTTCGCTGTAATGGGAAAAGAATGAACTAAGACCGATCGACATATTAATGATCCCAAGACGTGTCTGCGCCAACACTCGAATTCTTATTTATTATACTGGGCCCTCAAATAAATAGCCTCTCACATCGCAAAGTAATGTTATTAAAATGTGTCAGCATTTTAGTAGGGCGGGCGCTCACGGGCGCAGGCGCTCGCGAGCGCGGGAGTGGGCACCCGCGCGCCATCTATCATTCATCCTCCATTACTTATATTGTACTTTTTTCGCAAAGTCACTCGCAGGCCGGTAATCACCTGGTGCGACCGCGGACCTCCATTTTTCACACTAAATCATAACTCGCGCATCTGACAAAAATAAAATTTGTCGTACAAGCCAATAGGGGTAAATGGTGACACTATGAGCAAGCAAAAAATGTGGGACGAATATTAATCTAGTTATTGTTGAGATGTCGGGTTACGTTTATAATGAATCTACAGGCTAAGTTTAGTAAGATTTTGCTGAAATTAAATTCTAAGTCCGTAGAAATGGTTAAGTAATGTAATGAGTCTTACATGTAGGTACGCATGGAGATTGCGACTGGAGGCAGAAGTTTGTGTAACTCAGTTACGGTTCTCATCGTTATTTATTCTTCGGTTTACGTCGGTTAAATAGGCGCGTGAGGCTGCGTGCGGTGGCCGTCGGTAGCCGGGCGGCGGCCGGGTGGCGGCCGGGCGGCGGCCGGGCGGCGGCCGGGCCGGGCGGTGCGCGTCGCAAGTCGCAAGACGCGGCGACGTGCGCCGTATGCTAATGCCCTTCCCTATTCAATAAGCAGACCGCCGCGTGCCACCGAGAACTCACGTCGGATAATTTACTGGATATTTTGTAAAAGTTTTTTCGCCCTCTGTGATTTATGCCCGCGAAACTTCGAGCTCTCTTTTTCATTTGAATGCACGTGACATACGTGATATTTTTTTGTTCCGACATAATCTGAGCCCGGGGAGTCTTCTCTGTCCTCATTCGTCAGCTCCGCATCTGTCTCCAACGGTTAAATTATTCATGCATTTACGCGCTTCAACTTTATCCGCGCTAGAAAACTTTAATATTGAGTTGGGATTACATCGATAGTCACTTTACCGTTCAATATGCTAAATTGAGGAAAGATGAGGTGTAGCCGGGATGGCGGAGGGAGTTTTTGAATTTCAAAAATTTCGATGGTTCAGTCATGAATGTGTGTGTGTGCTATCACTAACGAGTGTGTGCGTCACTCGTGTACGTGGAGCGGATGCGAACCGTGTGTATGTTTGCAGTTGACCTGACCAACGGCCAACTGACACCGAACAACAACACACCGCTACTGGCGCAGGCGCTCTCAGGTGAGGACGCCGACATGCCTTCACTCTGCACATCACTACACACTGAGGGTGTATACTAAACCGGGGCTTTACCATTAACTTTTACTCCATTCTGACTTTAAGTCTCTGTGTTACTAGTTCATGGTAAGCCCCCTGGCCCATTAACATCATTCCTGACAGGACACACTTTTATCATTCCACAGAGCTCACACATCAGACCTCGGGACACGCCACTGTATATATTTCATACTGACAGCACTGACTTCATACTTGACACCAACATCATTCATCACTCGCCGGTGACAAGTCATCATAACATTATTTACGAAAATAAGCGCTTCTATTACTGCTTTATGTGTATGTTGTTTGTTCCCGTCTTCTTAGTATATAGTATCGGTAATCGGTGCTACGTTTTCAAATTATATAGTTTTAAATCCAATTGAAGATAAGGCCCCATACGTGTTGACTGCGTTTCACACAATTTCAGTAGATTTTCTCATTTTTTTTAAAAGCAATAAAAGTGTTAATTCCACCCAGAGAACTGTTAGGTATAACAGAGTTAAAATTACACCTTGGAATTGGAAAAGCGTCGCCCGTGATACGAAAAAGGCCAGTACGAATGGTACAATGTTTCGCATTTTCGCTGGCTGAATAAACACGTGGCTCACTGTCTATCTCGCTTCCGTCACCGAGCCAGTGAGCTTTGCCCAGCCAGAGCAAGCCTGACTTAAACGATTTTTAGTCTTAAAATCGCACATTCGGTGAATCCAGATGGGAATTTTTCACTGAATCAAAGTGGTAGGTTTATGAAGAATTTTTGATGAAGATTTATAGAATTATATGGAACCTTTATTATATTTTGTGAACTTCAATGTAGTAGCAAAGTAGATTATTATAAGGTATGCAGCATCAACAGGGACAGCGTCCCTGATATTTGAGAGGCCTATTTTTACAAGGCTATCCCCAAACCTGAAACCAGGAAAAGCCTTCGACATGTCCAACCCAACCCAAGCAGACAGCTAGGCTGATGAAGACGGCACAGCACACTCTTAATTTAGGCTATGTCATGTCCCCAGTGATGAACAATTACCAAGCAGCAGCTGCCGGATTCGGGCCGCCGGCGTCGCCGCACGGTGCCGGCGGTCGGGCGGGATTCCCGGCCGCGAGCTCGCCGGGACCGGCGCTCGACGTGTACGGCTCTGCTGCCGACAGCGTCGGCTACGTGCAAGCCGCAAGCCCGCAACCCTCTGGATTCCCGGCGATCGCCGTCAGCCGCGCGCCTCTCAATTACACCCCAGTAAGTGGAACCATAAATATCCGATTTTAGGACAACCGGACCAATCTCTGCTGAATATCGTGGTATGTCTAGTAAACCGATTCAGAGAGCTTTCCTAGCTTATGACGTCACGCATGTCGGGCAATTTGTTGATCACAGTACGATATTATTAACACGCAGGTGGGTGCAGTGTTCCTCCTCTTCACATAATCCTTAGGCACCTGTTGCGAAACTCACGGCAAGTGATATGGCATGTTCGTGACACAGACTACATGAAACTTCGTTGTGGTTTCGTTTTCGTTTTATAGCAGCCGAAATAGAATCTGAAATGAGAACCGAGAAATGAAATTATATAGCAATCCTAGATACAAAAAGTATTTTATAGAAAGAATATAAGAAAAGTTTCTCATACTTATTTTATTCCATGATGAATGGGATAAAGTTAATAACTTTTGATTCTAACTTTTTTCATTTATTACGTCATGTTCAAAATGCCTTCAGTAACGCCCAAATGAAGGCAATTCCCAAAATTGTCCTTGTTCGAGAACTTTCAACTGTCACAGCATTCAAATTAATGTTTGTTCTGTTTTGTTTTTCTCAGGACGTTTGATTCGCGTTCTGTGATGTTAAAATTCATTTTTGCATTATTCATGATAACAGGAAAGAAAAATAACTGTGTGTTTACACAATCTTATTTCTCGGGAGCAGAAGTAAATTTTGTGTGTCTAGCCGGTGTAAGAATTTCATTAGCAGTTAGTCATCGCGGGATAAGGCACTAAGTGCGCGCGGTGTCACCGCGACGCGGCGCGGTGCGGTACCGAGCGGCGCCAAGGACGCACGGGGCGGTGGGAGAGGGGCGCTGAGCCTCCAGACTCAGACGCAATTAGCAGCCGACGACACTCTAAAATTTTAGCGAGACGGTCCAATCTCATTATGGAACCGATCTTCCTTGTCGCTCTTAAAGCGTAATCACCATAAGTTAGCAAGCAAGTGAAGCGTGAGAGATGCGATTATAAAGTGTTCCGAAATATGAGCGCGGCGGGGGGCGGGGGCGGCGCAATCTACGCGGTGCACTGCCGCGGGTAATGGCTTTTTAAAACTGCGACCGCGCTCCATAACTGCTTCTCTGAGACGCCATCAGTCTTCATTGCTTGTCGACGCCCGCCAGCCACGGCGCACCCACCGCCGCCACCGAGATCTTAACTCCTCACGTCGTGCTATCTCAAGACATTTTTCAAACTGCACTCGAAAGCTGCTTTAATTTTTACACTATCACAACGCTGGCGTTTGCCATCTTATAATACGGTCATATGTACGTTTACACGAGCGTGCGACCCCACTTTTGTTTTAGAACAGTGACTAATTCAGAGTGGCCGTCCTCCGTTGATCAAATAATCGGGATACAGTCAATCTACAAGGGCCGCTGTGTAATTAAATGTAGAACAGGTATTGGACACGAGCGAGCTAACTAATTGTTACCCGAGGCTTAATTTGAGTCATTCGTTCGCGGCGCTACACTGAGCTACCCTTCCGTTTCAGGCGCGTCATATATCAAACGGGATATTAACTCAATCGTCCGTAATCGCCGGGGCAAAACAAATACGTCGCTAATGAGAGAATGAACGGTCCGGCCGTCGGGCGGGCCGGACCGGCGGCGCATGTGGTTCCCGGGTGTAAAACGGTCTTATTAGGTAACGGGAATACCCCCACGGGCAATAACCGTAAATCAAGGAGAACAAGCGGTGTAATTACCGTTGCCGAGCGGTCGCGCGCGTTGCTCTAACTCATCCGCTCACTGTTTTTATTTTGTTGGCCACCGAGCCGGCTACCACTCTATCGACTGCAAACACCAAACTTACTACCTTTAAATCTGCCCCCGGAGAGGTTAATGTTCGCCTGAACGGTTTATACTTCCATTCAATTATAGCCTCCACTGCATGCCAATAATTTTGGGCTGAACACGTCTGCTATCTAATACTGACTCTTGTTTATTTTTCTCATTTCAGGGACCCCTGATTCCTGCGGCGTTTACCAACGGTTATCATTGAAAGTGTTATAGCACAAATATTTTACGTGAGTATTACACTGTTTTTAATGTGCTTTTGCGTTCCACTCTATTAAAATGTCGTTACGCTGAATAAAAACGTCGGCGTGTGTTCATAGCGCTGCGAAAATGAACACTTATGTAGCAATTACACAAAATGTTTTTTAAATGGTCTCGTAAGACTTATGGCCAATATTTCATTGGTTTATGAAGCACTGCAGGTTGACTACAGAAATAGTTACATACTAAACTATTTTAGTAAATCAGTTAGTTTCAGACTTTCTTGCGCAGATAAAAATTTTGATACTGCAGCAGACTTTCCGCAATTGTGGGTCTTTAAAACTTTTTTTTCTGTGGGAAACTACTCATGGATACCCTCCGTCTGGGGAGAACAGAAGGTTATGTCGGACTCTTACCGACGAAAATCCCATGGTTCCTTCAACTGATTTAAGTCGGGGGTCCTCATACAATCGCAAGCATCTCCGACTGGAGTTCTGCAAACGTAGATCCACTTCAAGACCACCATCAGATAATTTTTCGTACAATAACATTATATTATACTGTGTTGGCTTAGGTGGCGAGTGGTGTGGCGGCGCCTAGCGTCACGAGCGCCGGGCGCCGCGTGCGCTGGTCTCGGCCCCCGCACCCCGGCCCCCGCGCCCCTGCGCCTCCGCCGCCCCGCTGCCCGCCCGCGCACCTCCAGCCCCGCGCCACCGACGGAGCCCGGACACCACCGGACCTCCCCTCAACATCACTCCGTCAACCGCGGCGTCTTCACCTTCCCCCCCTCCAAATCCCAGTCCTCATCCTCATATATCCTCCTCCTCACTCTCACTCTACCCTCCCCCCTCACACACACACACTTTCCCCCCACCGACCCGGTCTTGTGACCCCGTCTATTGTAAATAACGATAATCTACTTTTTGTCGTGTGAACGAGAGATAGTCTATCGATTGAACAGGTATTTTTTCAAATTTTTCTCGCTTTCGACTGTACCGTAGATGTGTTGTCAGAGTAATAAACGATTTAAACTCCAAAAAAAAAATACATTTCATAATTATATAAAGTGCATCTAGACGATTTTATTGCAGGGAGGTATATCTTAAAATATTTTATTATTCATAGTTGAATTACAGCGTAAGGTGTAAATGGTCCTCGACGCGCGGGACTCAGTAGTGGAAGGTGTTATTCTTTGTGCATTGTATCGTACGGTGGGTGGGCTGAGGCCGGGGCGCACGCGGCGCATGCGCGGCTGGCGGGGCCGCGCGCGCGCAAGCCGCCGACAATAACGCGACCGCCGCGCGCCTCCCCCGCTCGTCCACCTACACATATTTTATTCTATCTATTTTTAATATTAATGTCAAATATTAACATAATTATTATACTACTATAATTATATTACGCATATTTTACCTATGAATGTAATTATTTTCGCCTAATTCGAATTGTATAAAATCACCTCTTTGAACGGCTGTTCTGTTTCAGTAGCGATCAAGTTTCTCGATTACTTCCGTATAAGACTACGTTAGTTACGCGTATACATACTTTCTAATATTATGTATTATGATATAAAATTTTATCCTAAGGATAATATGATCATATTTACGATTCATAAGGACGTTTGGAAAGCTAAGTCGGTACATTTCAGAATATCTCTCATCGCGTTAAGATAATTCGTTTCTATCTTGTACCTTTGAACGTAGGTATTGTAATTATAATAAATAACAATTTTGTGCATTACGTAATAAATATTTCATTGTTTCTTACATTGTATTTACCGTAATATAAGACCACTGTTGAGAAAAATACGCGGCTCCACTTGATTCGAGGAGTCACACAGTACTTAGTTGTATTTAAAATTTTAATCAAAATAATAATTAATAACAGTAATATTTCGTACAGACGGTATAGTTACACGACACAAACATTTCAATAAAATAAAGACAGGGATATTAAAAAATTACAGCCAAAGGCGCAGGTTTGAGGTAATAGATTAAAATATGAAGTCAATTCATTAATCATATTCGTTAGGTACTGGAGACATTTTTATCGACCACTTTGTCTAGGTTCAGCAGTTAGGGAGCTACGCGGGCTGCGCGCGTAGCAGTTGCTGTAGCGCAACGCTACGACGTAGCGCCGCGCTACGACCGGCTGCTAGACGCCCAAACCGCGCATGCGTTCGGCGCTCGCTATTTACATGCACTCGGTTGCATTCATTCGTTATTTACTATTATTATTACTCATTACCTACATCAATTAAACATTAATATTATAAATCTAGGTATTAAATTTTAGGTAATAATAATAAACAATCTTTTAAAGCTATTATTATATAAATACGTTATAAATATAAATGTTTCCTGTTACAAAAAAAAATATTGAAAATGATACGAAATAAATCAATATTCTTTTTAAAGGTAATTTATTACTTATGAGTATGTAGTTAATTGAATAATGGAGTGTTAGATGGAGTGCGTTCGTCGCCGAGCGGCGCGCTCGCTTCGCGTTTTATGTTCGTTCGTGCCGAATTCGTTCGCTGAAATGACGTCACGTGTGGCAGGCGCCGTACCGAGGCCGCGTCGAGGCCGCATCGAGGCCGCCCGGGCCGTACCGAGCCGCGCCACGCCGCATACACCGCAGGAGACGCGACCGCGATTATGTTGTTAAAACGTTAGCTAGGAAATTGATAATGAAATCGAAAGGTGTGAGTCTTTAGGACGGTCGGAATATCGATATCATACCTAACAAATTAACGTAATTATTTGTTTTATATTTACGGTGTTATAGGTATTTAAGACATTTTTTCTTAGAATATTTAATTATTACGATGAGATGTTATAATTGTTAGGCCCGGGCCGGCGGCGGAGTGGCGCTGCGCACCTCGCCGCCGTCGGCCGTCTCATTCACTCTCACATCCTCACTATAATTATATTTTCTTACCGACCTTTTTAATGTAGGAGAAGCGCACACGGCCGCTTGTCCCCGTGCGAGTACGAGTACAAACATACAGACAAACATATAGTGAGAGACGTTCGTTTCGCCGCGTTCGTGAGAAGCCATCGGTTCGCCGCGATAGCATCGAGACGATACATAATGACAATTATTGTATATACATAGTTAGCCGCATGTGTAAAAAGACGTTTAGATAGACGCCGAAGTGTGGCGTGTAATTGTATGCGACAGATGATGCATAAGCGCAGTGTACCACCGCGCTGACCATCGAGCCGACAAGTGTGTTGCCACCTTTATATTATAACCTCTTTTTAACACAAAAAACTGCAAGTACAAATCCACTTTCAAAGTAACTTACACTGAAAAATATTGAATTCGATAACTGCATTTACCACATGCCAAAAAATCTGGAATGTCACACAGTTTTCCCATAAAACGGGAATTTTCAAACAACTTTTTCCGTTGAGTGTTAAAAAATGCGTCATAATATAAGTCTAGCGACACACTTAGTTACCATCTGGTCGATATTAGATTCATTCAGCAATCAGGATTAGCTGACGATATTAGTTTCATTATTGTTGTTAAGTTATAATGTTTGTGAGTTTCTTTAGTATCACCTTTAGGGCTTCTGTGTGCGGGCCATGTTGCGTACCGGCTCTGTCATATCAATTTATTATATATTTAAATACAAAAAATATGTTTGTTTCGTTAATTTTAAAATTACGTTTACTTTCGTCATTTTAATTATTACTTAGAGTTCATTTTGTTACACAGATAATAATCATTTCAACCTTATATTTTAGTACTCAATATTTTGAATTATCTTTAGAATTATTTGGTAGCTAATATGGCTCGTACTTCGGAAGCCAATCCTTCTGAGTGCGGTCGTTTGCGGTGACTGCGCGGTCACCTCGTGATCGCCGAGCGGTCACCGCAAGCGCCGCGCGGTCCCTCTCGCTTGTTCGTATACGCGATAGTTGAGTTACTTCAGTCACCATTTAGACGTGTTCTATATCAGAATAAAGACTACGTAATAATAAGCGAGATCTCAAATTTATTTTAAAAATTCGTTATGTGATCCTAATGTTGCGACTTATCGTATTTAAAATATGTATGTAATAAAATTAAAAAGATAATTTATTATATTTTGTATAACATTCTACGTTTATTTACACTCGATCTACTTTATATTAAAGATAATAATTAATTTTAATCTAATAATGACAGACTGGTAAAGTTCGTAGAGTCGCCGCGGCGGCCATAGATCAAGTAGCTTTGCATATTCGGCGATGGCCAACTAAGAGTTTCTTGGACCAAAGGTATACTAATTCGCGTAGAACCGGAGGCGCACTGGCTCCGCACGAACCCTCCCGACCCGAGCCGAGCGGCGACGGTCGCCGACCGGGCCCGCGCCCGCGCACCCCGTCCCGCTCCCGGCCCCCCACCCCCGCGCAATGCCGCCCGCTTGGTTTCGTTCTCGCGGTTACTTCTCGATTGCGTGCTTCGCGTGCTGACTGATTTTCTATAGCAATAAAAATCAATTACCTAAGATTTTACATTAAAATAAATTTGGATTTATATACGTTCGAATTTGGTGTCATGTACATTTAAAATATTAGAGAAAGGAGTAACGATAGGCGAACGATCCGCGACTGTCCCGTCGCGGCGTCGGCGCATTATTTTCGTCATTTCTTCGTGTATAATATGTTACATGAATCTGTATACAATATGGATATAAATCGTAATGATGAATAAAATTAGTTTTTACGGCATCTCTTTATTAAAATAATGATAATATCAAAACGTTTTGTAAAAAGCGGTGGGTATGTCCGCCGCCCCGATTTCGTGCACCAATGCACTTTCTTATTGGAATATTACATTATATAACGTACATAATACTATGAGATATATAATCATACAGCCTTTCGGGGCGCGCGTGTATGGCGATGTATGTATACACATTGTGCAATGTACATATACCTTATATAATACAATGATTTAAGACAAGGTTCACATCGTGCCGTGTGTATGTGGTAATAAATATAATATGGACATTGTTCAAACAATAACCAGTTGTTTTATTTACTCTGTTAATAATCTAAACCCAACCAATCCCAATATGAATATTTTAATTAATTAAATAAACAATCATGAAATATTCAGCAAATGTTAGCATTTACTGAATATGTATATGATGCTATGTTACACACTACATTCTTGTTTGTTTCACTGTGAATAGATAACAAACTTCAAACTAAAAAAGAAATAGGAAGTAGGTAACGATGCAACAGTGAAGCAACACTCTATATTGCAAAGAATCAAAGAGAACAAAATAAATAGACACACATTGAACTAAGTTCAACTGAAACAAAGTAACTATGACAGTGACATGAATGTACTCCTGAACATCTGTCGTGCCTGAAACTGCGGAGTCGTAGAGCAACGATCACCTTCAACGAGAGATCTTTGTCGTGCGGACGGACACTGGATCTTGCACTCTGACTTTGTGTATTCGTAAGTATTTGTTAAGGATTCGTAAGTATCATTTGAATTTTGATAAAGAGAAAAATCATAAACATAACATCACGCCTTGTTTCCCCGAAGGGTTGGGCAGAGGTGTCCCTGTAGCAGGTACACCCACTTTTTGCCAGTTATGTTTAAGTCCCATGTAATAGGGGCGAGCCTATTGCGATCAACCGGGCACAAATCTAGACTCCGGGCTGTTACTGAGAACTTTCAGATAGAAAAACCCAATAACACTTTGCCCAACCCGGGAATCGAACCCAGAACCTCATGCTAAGCAGTAGCGCTTGCAACTACTAGACCAACACCTCCACTTCATCTTCATCTACAGAAAAATCAATCACCAACAATCAAGCATTCCTTGAATCGAGAGAGAAAGACGAAGCTTACCCGAGAGGGTAGTTTTGCAAACAGATAATCACATCCTATTTATGAAGGAGAAGCGACCAATTGGAACCATACACCTAGCTTCTGACGTTTCATAAGTGCCCTTGTAGGTTTCATCATTACCCTATAAATGTTCCTACTGCTGGGACACAGGCCTCCTCTCTGTGAGAGGGAGTGGGCCGTAATCCACCACGCGGGCCCAGTACGGGTTGGTAGATGTCACATGTCTTCAAATTTTCGGTTCTAGGACATGCCGGTTTCCTCACGATGTTTTCCTTCACCGTTTTGAGAGCAGTGGTGATGAAATAATTTACACAAAGTAAAGCGCCTGTCTGGGTTCGAATCTACGACCTACAACTCGTAAGTCGCGGCTGTTACCACTGGGCCACCACTGCTCCTTGTAGGCTTATATGAAATAAAATATATTTAATTTGAATTTGAAGCCTCCTAATACTTATAACACAGTTATGCCACAACTTAGTAACAAGAATATTTAGTTATAAAGAGTGATATAGGCATAACAAAAGAACAGTTAACTTGATAACAGACGCTCATTAACATAACACTAAAACCGTAATACTGGATCAATGTATATCTGCCCATAAAAGCAGACCAGTATTTCAATTAAGCTCTGGATTCCAGTGATAATGTATTGAAATTTGACTAAAGAAAACACTTTTCAATTCAGTCAAGCACCTTGTATCCAGCGCTGGATTGGAATAGAACAGCCGCTAATTGGCCGTAGAGCTTCGGCTAATTGGCCAATGGTCGATCCAGTGCTACTCTGGATTCAAACGGTGGATTGATATTGATAAGATGAAAGTCAGCTTTTAAGGCGTTAAGTCCAGCGTTAGAAAAAAACTAGTAGTTCAAAGAGGACATTAATATGATATAAGAGGAAGGAAGCTTTTACACAGTAGCTCGTAGAAAAATCTAGATTAGTACCTAATGCAACTTTCCGCTTACATATCTAAAATGAATGCCTAAATTAAACCGCTCAACGCTCGACTCAGAAACGAGAATTGAAAATCCAACTGTGCAATTATATTCAGGTATAACTCACATTCACCTAGCATTAGTAGCCTTTGCACTCTTCCAAAAATATTCCTCTCTGACCTACAACTCCTCCATATTCAATAATCACACAAACTAATAACAAGAACACCTGAATTCACATTACTTATCCAAAAAAAAATACCTTCGTCCAATATGCCTCAGAACGACCTTGTTCTACCGAACACTAGCTAACAGGTGTTACGAATCGCGGTAATACTGAATAAATATATAAAATAAATATGTAAGGGTAACGTTGTTGTTCTAGACGATAAGCGTCCTCTCACTAATATGTATGTTGGCTTTTCTTGTATATTGTTTCAATATTTAAAGCTGGTACAAGATTGTTTTGAAGTGCAGCTTGTGGTTTGAGATAAAGAATATGCTAACGTTTTATACTTTAGAGATTATGAATAAAGCCATGAGCAACCAGATTATCATCACCATCTGGCTAGCCTTAACTATTTCCGGGTCAGCTTCCAGTCTTTCTGAATTACCAGTAGTTTTTATTACATGGAGCGATTGACCTCCGCAACAGCCAAATGAGATAGATGACCTTTCCTTGAAATTAAAAACAGTAACTTATCTGTATACTAAGTGCGATGAATATTTATTGAAGCACTGATTGGTAGGTTCATGATAAGCAATGACACAGGCTTTTGTGATATTTACTAATACGATGATATGAGCGATATTGCCTAGGTAGATATTAACAATCTTTAGGACAACAAGACACGTTAATTGATCTGTAAAACAATTTGCTAACAAGAGATATCATGTTCTCACAATATCATATTTCCAGTGTTGATACCGGCCTACAGCAGTATTAGAACCATCTTCTAAGAACAATTAGAGAGAAATTAATATTGTGGTATAGTCTGGACCTCGAGCACACGTCGTATCATTGACTCAAAGCAATATCTCACTACCCTAGTGGAAATTATACAGAGGTTATATACCTGCATACTCACAGTATTGCGTTGCATAAGTCACCATAAGATTGTGAGCACCGTTAGTTTATAATCTATCGGTATTATTTCCGTTAGATCATAATCTGTCGAAAAATTGTGAACTGGGTGAAATGGGTTAGGTTAGAACTGTGACCAACCGCGCGAGCTGAGCGAGCCAAGCGAGCTGTGCCGCAGCAGCGATCGGCGAGAGCGCTACTTCCAGGTTGCTCGTAGCTAGGCAGGCTATTTAGTATTAACGCAAGGTGCATGCATAGATTGTAAACTATCGAAAAATAATGCGGTAAATGATTTGTTGCAGTTCACAATTTTTCGACAGTTTATAATTTAAGGGAAATAATACCGATCGATTATAAACTAACGAAGTTTATAATTATTCGGTGACACATATATACCAGCTTGCGTCCTGTCCCGTGATCACGTATGATTCAGGGTGTTTATGAACTTACGAAACTGTAAACTTACTTACAGTTATCGTATATTCCTTCAAATTGAATTTGAAAGAAAGAAATCAAATAAATTAATTGACCCAGGTTAAGTCACACAATATAATATGTAGATACAAAAATAAAAATAGAAAAATCTTAGGTATAATCATAAGTACCTGGGCAATCGAGCTCTGCTCTGGTGAAAATAGGGAATGCTCATTTAATAGTATAGGATAGTTCATACTAATCCCTCGTATATTACATACTAATTCCATGCTGCCATGATAATAGGTACTTACTAATTCCATGCTGCCATGTCATTATTCATAATCTTGTTCCGTCCTTTGCTGGGACAGTTCTTGTTGTTTTCGTATGTTTTTTTTTTTTGTTTTTGTATTATATTTGATTACGTGCTTATTTATTTATTTAGTTTTTAAGTATACCAATTATGTATTAGGTATGTTGAAACTGTTTGTACCCCCCGTCACTTGTCCTTTTAAGGGTTCATTAGAAAACCAGCGTCAGACAGCATCTGTCTGGCTTTAATAGTGAAATGAACCTTTTTTTTGGCGCAGTCGTGAGGCACACACTATTGTTAAAATATTATTTTAATTTTTTTCATTTTATTTATATTTTGTGTTTCACGAACTGTGTCAAAATAAATGTTTTTTCTTTCTTTCTTACTTCTAAACTTTGTGCGACCGAGCTCTGCTCGGGTGAAAATACGGAGAAAACTAATTTTCCCAGATATGAGACCTAATTAGATCGATTTTTCGCCCCCGTAAACCCCTTTATTGCAACTTTCATCGAAATCGTTAGAGCCGTTTTCCAGAACGTGATTACAAATATATATAAACAAATATTGCTCGTTTAGTATAGGATATAAACAGCTAACGGATGTAACTCTCTAAAATGAAAAAGTGACGAAAAATTACACAACGCACTCGCATAAACCAAAAGAAAAAAGAAAATCACATAAGTTGAAATTGAAATTCAGTTTCAAGACATGTGTTTCCGTTCGTAAAGGCAATTTCGTTCATTCGTTCAGCCTACTGGCCTTTTATTCGAGCCAGCCCACGCCTGTTAACAGAGTCACCTTTGCCTGTAATACAGAACCTTCTTATACGTTACGTGACTCTATTTAGAAAGCAACCGACCTCTTTCTACCAATTTACCTCCGCCCAACGAAAATGGACCAATCTGTTAAAGCATTGTGATGCCATATACAATTTGTGCAATGTTAACTTAAGTGGTTTATCGAAAATCCCGGATCGAGTACGAGCAATTACTTAAAAGTATTATTCGAGTACGTAACGAGGGGAATTAAATTGGATACAGAGGTCAGACGTCCAATTATTAAGAAATTCTATACAAAACTGGGATGGGGGTAGCCGACTATTAGATTCAATTTCAATAGGTTCCGTGTCGCCGCTGAAAATGTTGGAAGCTGTAGAAATATATCGCGCGAGTTTTCTATAAGGTGAATAAGCAGAACCGTGATACAATATGACGTGAATGCATAGATGGGGGCTTATTGTAGACTTATTGTTGGTGCCTTGCTATAATTGCAAAAGCAAGAATATATTTGAATGATAAAATAAATATGAAGTATTTCCCATCTTTGCAAAAATGAGTAGCATGAAATAAAAATAGGATATCAAAGCTGCACTTTACTAGACAGCACCTGGGCGACCGAGCTATTCTCTAGTGAAAATTGAGAAAATAAACTCATTTGATAGTATAGGATAGTTCATACCATAGTCCGCGCAATCCACGAAGACGCGCCCCACTCCGCTCCGCGCCGTACTAGAGTTCAGCTTACAGTACAGTAATCGCGGAGTGGGGTGCGTCGTCGTGGATTGCACGGACTATAATTCCATGCCACCATGTCATTATTCTAAGGTAGCCATATTGTTCTAAACTTTGGGCGACCGAGCTCTGCTTGACTGAAAATACGAAGAAAACTAATTTTCCCGGATATAAGACCTAGCTAGATCGATTTTTGGCCCCCGTAAACCCCTCTAATGCAACTTTAGAGCCGTTTTCGAAATCGTGATTACAAATATGTATACATAGTATATATATACAAATATTACTTATTTAATAGTATAGGATGTTAGACTGATGCAGCAATATATTTACCAACAATATACTACATATATACGAGTCAATATTTAAACACCACATCAACTTAAACCCCACCAATAAACTAATATCAATAATGGATACCACAACAAAATCATCCATCCAAACAAACAACAAAACAGCGCTATCTAAAATATCAATCTAACATTCCTCCATACGGAATATCGTTGAAAACTCATATAAATCGTACGATTCACACCGCAGACGATTTTATCAATTTCATTCATGATCTGTTCCTGTTCAATAAAGTAATCTGATTTCGCGTATCGCATTGTCGGTCGGCAGTGCTGTATTAAAACGAATATATTCTGCATTTGGCAGCCGAAATAATCTTCACACTCGGGTGGGCCGGGCGGATAATGAAAGCGATTGGTTCGGCGACATAAGTTGGCAATTACCCTGCACTACGCTTGTCGGGTAGCATTAAGGTGAGTGTTGTAGTTACCTGTTAGTTTACGGAGAGTTGGGTTTTGTTGCTGATGATATATGGTAGTAGACTACATTCGCAAGCTAAATTACAATGAGACCAACTAGAAAGTATACCCTTTCAAACAAAAAAATAATTTTTCAAATCAATCCAGCCGTCTTCGAGTAATCGGGGAAAATACAAAAATAAAAAGATTCCGACGAATTGAGAACCTCCTCCTTTTTTTGAAGTCGGTTAAAAACATGTTGCAGAAAAAAACAATTTGATTGTATATTGTTGTCCATGTACATTATGTTAATCAACGTTTCTTAGGACACAAATAGAACGTAACTAGTCTTTGCTTTAAGAACTTAAAATAACAATATAATTCTTTACTTTAGGACTAAACTAACACATAACTTAACCATCGCTAAGCTATATTAATCTCTAAAGTAAAAACAAAACACACTAGCAGAGATACACAAAATCTATTACAACAATAAATTCAAAACAAACCACATTAGCAATACAAACAATTCGTGAGATTAAAACCACTGAGACATAAAATATTTTAACTGCACGATCATATCTGGTATATTCAATTAAGCTTCCTAAGCATTAAAATAAATCTAATCAAATACCGTGCATTACCGTGCAACGGTAATTTATACCTAAATCGAATAACAATAATGTGTTTCATATAATCCTATCAACCTATTAGGATTCCGCGGATTCCGGTCCATTATACATAATAATTATAATGGATAATTAACATTAGATAATTGATAAGTAGTGATAGCCTAGTCGTGTGACCGTCAGACTGCCAAGTCATAGGTCTTAAGTTTGAATCCAAGGCACGCACCTCTGACTTTTCGGATTCATGTGTGTATTGTATAATTATCACTTGCTTCAAAAACGGTGAAGGAAAACATCGTGAGGAAACCGGCCTGCCTGAGAGATATTTCTCGACGGCATGTGAAACCAAGTCAGAGGTCCATGGGCGGCAAGAAGAAGAAGGTGATTGATGCTGGGTTAAATATACTTGATGGGAAAACACCTACGAACGAAGCAAGTTAATAAAAAGCTTGTAAAAAATTGGCCAAATGCAATTCGGACTATAAACACTACGTTTTTAACTTTAGTAAAAAAAAAACACGTTTTATTTTTTAAATAAAAACTTCTTTAGGCACGTTGGGCATTTTTGAGATGGGAAAAAACAATTGAACTCGCGACACCGTTACCTCATTTTTGTAAACGTGATTGTGCTCTTTATTTATATTACGTTACGGATCAATGTTCCATGCAAGTATTTTTACTGTAAAGGTTTTGGAAGTATTTTTTTAAATTGTTCAAGTTTTCACTTGTTTTTATTATTTGTTGTTATAGGGGCAATAGAAATACACAGTCTGTGAAAATTTCAACTGTCTATTTATTACGGTTCATGAGATACAGCCCTCTGACAGATAGACGGACGGACAACGGAGGCTTAGTAATAAGGTTCCGTTTGGCACCCTTCGGGTTCAGAACCCTAAAAAGTGGTTATGGTAAGTAACTTTTCGTGACAGATACTTTTCAAGTTTTCGTGAAACTCTTTCATGTTTTATATTATGTGTACACTTATCTTAGTAATGGGTTACATGGTTGTAGGATGATAGGAGTAGTTTATTTCAACAACAAGAATTGGAGCATAGTGAATAATTCTTGAGTAACAAAACTTGCTAACTTAAATTTTTTGGAAGCATTGCAAGAAATCTGCTGAAAGTTTTTGAACAGTTGTTTTTGACATTGAGTTTAATCTAATCAAGTTCTAATAATATATATTTTTTTTAATATTTTTAAATGTATTTTAAATGGGAAAAAAATTAAAGCCTTTATTCGCTGACCAAATACAGTACAGTTGTAGCTTATATAAATGTATTTTTAAATCCAGTTTAATAAATTAAAAAAAGCTTTATTCGATTAGGTAATTAAATACACATTCTTCAGCAACCAGATTTTTGGTCAGATCGTACTTTGACATAGAACAATCCAGTTCTAGGATGTAACTTATGTTCCTAATATATATGATACGCTAATTAATTACAATAGCAAATAACTAAACAGACATTATGTATCTGATATTGAGGATTCATCATCTGCCTAGCCCATTCCCAACTATGTTGTGGTCGGCTTCCAGTCTAACCGGATGCAGCTGAATACCAGTATTTTACATGGAGCGACTGCCTATCTGACTTCCACAACCTAGTTACTAGGTAACACGATACCCCTTGGTAAGACTGGTTGTCAGACTTTTGGGCTTCTAACTACCAGTAACGACTGTCAAAGATCTACAAATGACAGCCGGGACCAACGGCTTAACGTGCTTTCCGAGGCACGGAGGGGTCTCGGTATGTAAAGATGGTCACCCATCCACGGACCCACCGCGGCAAGCGTAGCTTAACCTGATCGATTGACCCGTGCGGCTATTATTACTTAGCGACAAGCCCCTCTCATTATATGTGATATTGAGGATTATTCCATAGATAATAGTGACTGTTTAAAGCAACTAAAACAGATGATTTTCAACATAAAACCCCCAACAAAAAGCTTAACCACAAAACAAATTACCTTTATTTAATACCTCCAACATATGTACAAAGTACAAGTAAATTTAATCGATTGTAGCCTTATCTATCGGTCGGCGGAATTGTTCTGGTAAAGCCAAGATAATCTTCTTGCAGCGAGTATCGCCGAGTGGCGGTTACCCGGTTATCCGGTTAAAACAAAATGTTATTGCAATAATAACTGAACTTGCATTACGTTACATTGAAGGGGGATAATCCTGTGATGGTTTGTTTGTTTGTTGGTGGTACAGATGTTTGTGTAGGATATGTTTAGAAGCTTGATACAATTTTGCTATCATAGCTCCCAAAGCTTTTGCCTCTTTCGGTAACAGTAGATTTAGGTGATTGCTCGATAATACTGCTCAAGTGTACACTAATGATGACCGAAGGAATGATGTTTATTTACTTAACATTATTGATCTGCATTACTTCAACCAACCAAGTCAGTGGAACCCCTTACTCGAATAAAACTGAACATTGCAAGTCTGCAATGTTCAGTTACAGTGAAGAATCAGGCAAACTACGCTAACTTTCACCAGAAAAACTGAAAAGAAGTATACTCCAATACTTAAAAACTGTTGTTTGTTAAAGATAAAGATATATTCATTGCATAACTGTGTACATTAGTTCTTATTTTAAACGTAAACAGGCTCAACAGTCTACCCATGTCGGATATGCAATAGTATTTATTATAAGGCAACAAGATTTCAAATAAATTACAAAAATATTAATAGATTACAAACAAATTACAAATAAATTACATAGGTATGAACATAATTTTTTCTCAAAAAACTCATTCAGATTATAAAATACATTATCAATTAACAGTTTTTTTAATTTTATTTTAAACATATTTCCATTTAATTCCTTGATAGCTGGCGGTAACTGGTTGTATACACGAATAGCAGTTACATAGGTACTTTTATAATAAATCATATTATTAATAACAGGTAAATTAATGTCATATTTATATTGCTTGCGAATGTTTCTCTTAGAATCAGATTTAAAATTAAAATATTGCACAATATTTTTAACAAATAAACATATTTCTATGTCAATGTCATGAATATTTTTCTTCAGTTTTTGATCAAACAATGCAACGTTTCTTCAAAACCTCTTACTATTTTTATCTCATAGGCAGTTTCCCATAATCTCCAACATATTTTTCGGATATACCAACATTGTATCCTACTACAAGTTACATATGCCAACACATTAGCGTCAGATTGATGTGGGCCCGACTTCCGGTTTGAGTTTCAGCACAACTTTATGTGTGCGAACGTGCTGTAATACGAGTGTGTGGGTAACTCGAATTATCTTCTACTTAGACTTACTAAGTGGGTATGTTCTTATCTGGTAATCTATCCTTAATGACTTAGGGACTTTAGATGATGGGTCACCTTCGTTTAAACGTTTTACGTAGATTTACATTATTATGGGTGCATTTAATTTGGCCTTGACATAGTGTGCATAATGTAAATTATTTTGCATACTATTGTATAGAATCATTTTTTTCTAACTTGAACAGACAGCTGTGCTGCTGGGGAGTTTGTTGCGCCACTTCTTCTTCCCAGCTAAAGGCACTAGGAAGTGGTGAAGGGTGGGCGTTTTTGGGGGACTGTCTTATGTAATTTTGACGTATGAAAAGTGCTGATTCTTAGCCTAGTTTGAATACATGACTTTTGAATTTGTGAAAGACTGAAAAACGATGTTTTACACAGTAAAGAATACTGTGTAAAACATTGTTTTACTTCCTATTTGCACAGTTTAAACAAACTAAAATGTAAATTAAAGTAAAAATAAATCATGTGTATAATTATTGTAAATTAATATCGGCGTAATTAAAAAAAGTATGTTTTGCTTTTTCCGCTCCGTTCCGATTGCGAAGAGACCGCGCGAGCTACGACGTAGCACAGTGCGGGCTACGCCGTAGCTCTGCGTAGCACAGCGGCGTAGCGCGTAGCAAGAAGCGCACGCGCCGCGCGCCGGCTGGGATGGCGTAGGATGTTTTATTTATTTAAGTATCTGGAATTTATACCAGAGGTTTATCTCGTGTCCAATTTACAGACTACTGAGTTTATTACAATCAATAATTGAATAAATATTTATTTTACGATTGAACCTTTGTGAACATATTACAATAAGCAAAACCTGTAAGCATACGCAAGAACATAAACTAAACAATACTTTTGAAATACATATAAATAAAAGTAGGTAAGTACTACAATTGCCTCATCAATTCAATGGAAACCATATTATAAATGTTCTTATAACTGAAATATATTATAACAATGCCGAGACCCGAGACAAGAAATTATTCCAAATTAATTACAATTTATTATCTGAATCATATTAAATACCAAGATGCCGTCGACCATTCAAATTATTAACACAATAAGTACCTGCCCAAATCTGTTGAAATATTTTAATTTCACTAGGACTCGTTGATTTACGAGGCCCCTATGAAAGACCAGTTTAATAAGATCTATGAATAAACCTCTTTATAGTATAAATCTTAGTTGACTGAAGGGAGCAGGGCAGGTCATTGGTTACTGGTTCACGGCGTCAGTTTTGTTCCATAAGTTATAATAGTTTAGCTATTCATTACGACGCGTGAGAGTGTGTTATCTAAAGTTGAGAGTCTTAGCTAATTCGAACAAATATGTACTTATAAGTAATGCGTGAATATATCGCACTTTAGTACCTACAGTTTGAATACGGAAGTGTTTGAAGTTAGTTTTCAATGTAATTAATGTTATCTATAGATCTTTGCTGGATGTAATTATTCTCCGTGAAATATTATTGGCGGCTGTCATTTTTCAAAATTAACAATAACAATCTTTACAGAACTTATTGTAGAAAAATGTCCCTTGCATTTTTTACCTAAATGTAAAAGCTATAATTAAAAACTAAACAAATGTTTTTAGAAAATAATAGAGAAAGAAAGAAATACGTTTATTTGCGGTAAACATGACGCAAAGAAAGATTAAAAAAACACGTGAATAACAAATTGGGGGAAAATATGCGTCACATCCACGCAAAACAGCCATCGCTCAGCATAATGCTGCGACCCCATGCGAGACAGAGCTCCAGGTTTTTAGCGACAGCCGGCGCTGACGTGATGACGTCAACCGGTGCAGCATTTAGTGAAATAACAAATCAAAAATAAAATAAATACAATACGTAGTCCTAAATGTTTATACAAACATAATATTTAAAAAGAAACTTCGATTTGAAAAACGAACTGCGAATTTGAATAAAAATTCAATAATCCAACATCAATTTAATTCCAAAATACGAATGTATTGATTATAGATGTTAGGAACATCCGTATCAGAATTACCAGAACCAATTGCTCTTCACAACCAAGATATAACAACAGCACTAACTTTTCCCACAATTAGGGATTGGGTAAATACTTGAAGTTTGTAGACCCTTCCTCTAAGCTGCAAGGTTTACTAATAAAAGCCGTTCCCAAGTAATACGCTTTATAATGCACAAAACTATTGAAGTAGGTGCAAGCTGGCCCAGACAAGTTGGCTAACATTGCGCACTCCGGTGGATTAAGCAAGTTCCGTGCAATCTTCCCGGACGGCCAACTTAAAATTCTAACATCAGTTTCGGGAATTAAGGGATTCACTCCATAAATTTATAAAGCCCGCTTACTCCAACTTAATCTTGTTTGTTTATTCCTAGGTCTATTAGCGGATAAATCGAATAAGTTATTCTCTTTAGTAGCGCTCCTTTGATTAGGGACGGCTCGCAAAATAGCCCCGTGTAATTCGCTAATTATTGTGGAGTAACAAAATTGCGTTAAGTTTTCATCGCGCAGCTTTACAAAACAAGCGTAAAGGGTTGAGAATGCACCGTTAAATAAATAATAATAAAAAGCGGCAGCTTTTCCGTTGAAAAAGAGTTTTTAGACAAATGTTGGGGAGTTTGTTAAGTAAGAGGGTACCCGAAAAATCTATTATGGCGTTGTCTAATTTCCCCTGGAGATGCTGCAGGGGCTGAGGGTAAGCCCGTAAGGAGCCTGTACATCATGCGGGCGCGCCGCGTGACACGAGGCTTTGCGATATGATAAAGCACCTGTTCACATATTTTATCGTGCGCACATTGAGCCAAAATGTATTATAAGATGCGTGTTAGGAAGATTCATTCTTGTAGCAATTTACGAACTGCGATAGCCTGCTGGATTGTCGTTTATTTTGAGTGTTATTATGGAGATTTATTAAACACTAGCTGACCCGAAAGACGATGTCCTATCCAAATTTCAATAATTCACACAAAAAAGAACATTCAGTTTTTCCCGAATTTGAAAATTGTCAAATCGTTCTTAAGTTATGCGCTGACCAAAGGATAGCATTTCATTTTTATGACATAGATTTCCATAAATATTAAGAAGCCAAGAATAAATAGCAAAAATAATATAGTCAAAATTAAAGAAGTATCAATAAAAAATATTTTTGCCCCAAGGTATTAATCGTATATTTCTGTATTGTTACTGTAATTTCCTTGAACAAACTGAAGGATTGTAAGTGATATATCATGATTCAATATTAACAAAGTTACAAAAGTGTGTGTTTTACCAAACTTTAACACTACCTTACCCAGTTATACATTTAAATGTGTACTCTAATATTGCATAACACGTCCATAAAAATCCAAAAATCTGCTCTTTCCAAGTTTGAGGCAACTAACTTTTATTTATCTGTTCTCAAAGAACTAAGTGAAGCTAAGGGGTGTTAGAACTTCACTACACAGATTTATTTCAGATCGATAGTACTAGATAAAGTACAATTTAGTGTAATTTGAATTTACTTGGTAACATTACTTACGCTACCTGAACTTAAACTAACAAAAAGTGTTCATTTTTAGTTAATTGATTTCCCAAATAATTTACACAGTTCATGTCAAAACTACATAACTATTATAAGCCCATAAAAATTAAACAATCTACTATTTTACTTAATCTGTCCAGCATACCTAATAAATAATTGTATACTGTATGTATCTAATATTTTAAAAAATTCCGAGATGACAATTAGATATTGTGCAGCTAATTACTAATCTAGAATACATATCTCCAGATAGACGGAACACATTTAAACACACACACACAAACACACGTTACCATCACACAATCCGCCAATTAATGTACATACCTACATCGTTATTCCCGAAAAAGTTCAAAGTCTTCTAAGCTCATAAACTTATAATTATAAATATCTAATCTAATCTAACTAGCCTGGATTGTCTCATTGCAGAGTAAAGGCCTCCCTCTCCCTATTCAATTATAAATAGTTATACAAAAAAAAACCTCAAAGAAAAACAATAGCTTTTATACTTAATACTACTTATACCTTTTCCTCACAGTTCACACCGTAAAAGGTCAAATAACAATGAAGATATTTTAAGCTGCATGCTGTGTAGCTCACCGAACATATTAAATAAAGCCTGACCGTAAACTCTAAACGGCAAAGGTCATTCAAGTCTCTAATTTGTAACTTTCCAGCAGACGCGGTTCCATTTTAATATTTTACATAAAATACTGTAACACCTGCTGTTTAAATCTCCTGTTTCATACTGCTGACTCTGTATAAAATGTATCCTATTTTATTTCCTGAACAAGGATAGAAATAATAATATAGTCCTTATTCTTTTGACTATAAGTTATGAGGAGAAGTAGTGTTTGTTTTCTTGATTTGTTATCTAAATACATGGTGGAAACACACTGACTGTTTACGTCGTGGAATCTAAATGAATCATGGGGCAACATAATGCCACCGCAAAGTTGACCAAACAAGACCGACCTTACAGTTGAATGAAATATTTTACATATTTTGGTATAAAAGTGCTTACATTTTTTGCTTGCGCCATCTGCGGCTGCACATAAGCGGTGGCTACCTCACTCTTGAAAACAAGGGGACTAGTAAATAGGTCAATAAAGTCGAAAAAACCGATAAAATTCAAATTCAAATTCAAATTCAAATAATTTATTTGCTTGAATATGGGTAAGTACATGAGGTGACATACAACAGAAGATCTTTAAACCATATCCTACCTTAATAGGTGTGCAAATATCTATTACAATAAAAATTAAAAATCTTACATTAATCATACATTTATCAATGGCAAATATTATTATTGGGGTATTTATGACACTCATTAATTATATAATTTTATTGTTATTACTTACTTATTTAAAAAAAAAATTATTACATTTTTCATTTAAATAATCAGTAACGCTGTAATAGGCTTTATTAATCAAGTAAGTCTTTAATCTATTCTTAAATGATATAAAATTATTTTCTTCCTTTATATTATTAGGTAATTTATTATATATTTTAGGGCCCATACAAAATGCACTCTTGTCAAACATAACCGTTCTATGGCGTATTGCACGAAGTGTACTGGCAAGTCTGGTACTTTTTAGCGTCTCATATTTGGTTATATTATTTCTAATGTCTAATGCTAGTTCATAGATATACAGCGATGGGAATGTCAATATTTTTAAATTTATAAAATGTGGTTTACAGGTATCTGTAGGTTTTAATGCACATATTGCCCGGATACATTTCTTTTGGGCTTTGAAGACAGTTTCTCTCTCAGTGGCATTCCCCCAAAACATTATACCATACCTTAGTGTCGAACCAACGTAAGCGTGATAAGCCAATAGAAGTGCACTTTGATTTACGATTTTACGAAGCATATAGATGGCATATGAATATCGACTTAGTTTTGTACATACTTGTTCAATATGCGTCCTCCATGTCATGTCTGAGTCTATGTGTAGTCCAAGAAATTTTATAGGTAGTTTTTATTTTTTCAATATTTATTTGGTCATAGTTTATATTAAAATGATTTAATTTTGAATTTTTATTTTTGAAAGTCATTATAAATGTAATCGAATCGATCGATAATCGAATGATATTTATTTTAACCGAAGAAAAATGCTGAGATGTCAGACATATTATACCTACATAGAGTTCCTACATCAAGCAGATTGCCAGTACCTCTCAGAATAAGATTGCATTTAAGTCGAGCGTTCAATATCGAAATATGCCGACTGCGCAGCGTATGTGCCAACCTGCACCTTTCCACAATGTACCTGCACTTTTTATATAGAAATCTTGTTTCTCTCCAAGAAATAATACTAGTTATAAATGCAATTGCATTCAATTTCGTAAAATATCAAAGTTGAATACAGAGATTGGAGGAAATTGTGTCTAAATTGAGAAATACGAAGAATGAAGTAAAAAACCTCGTTTGTGAGTTATTAGATTAGATTTATCTTTCAAATACTGTTTCTGTAACTGAGTTATCTCGTATGTTGTTAGTATACATTGGAAGTGGGCCTCATATTTTTAACATATTTATAAATTCACTGAAACGATAAAATCCTATAACATTCATTTAAAATTTTCAACCTGTAGGAACTTTCTATAAACAAAAGTAATAACCATTTGTTAAAAATTACGACCCATTTTAAAACTACAAAATGGTTGGTAATTTTATAAACTAAAATTTCACGTTTGCACCCGTCCGGAACTATTAACAACTTCAATAAGCAATCAACATCACACCACGTTCCAACGCGTAATGAATAGCCACCAACTAATTCTACGTTACTTACATGAAAAGGCGTAGTTATAGTTCCACTGACTTGTAAACTACCCTGCCCCCCGCAGGTTGACTGCAGCAGGGTGCCGCAGGGGACCGTCATATTAATTTGAAGCTCCAAATTGACAGGCCGCACGCACAGACCGCTCTTTCATATGGACATCGTAAATCAGAGGCGCCTACCGAAATTAAAACCAGGGTCGCAACGTGTATTAATTTGCAGTGCAGCTCGAGCACGGACGGCGGCCGACGTCGACAGATTTCGTGGCTAGAAATTGAGACGAGCCTTACACCTGGCAAGCCTTCCAATATTGTTAACGCAAAATGTGCTGCCCCCAATGACTGTTTGATTTGAATCGTCGAAATTCCGCCAGTTATTTGGCGTACACGGTAAATGAATCAGGAATTTTGCGCAAACAATTCAGATACCTACGTTTTCGTTTGCAGAGAGGATGGTGCAAAAATAAGTTTTATTTTGGCTTCATTGAATTTTATGGTAAATAGAAGTAGATTTGTTTGCGACTAGGCGAATGTGAGGGTATAATCAAATCAACTTCTATTGCATGAAATGCTATAAATCTGTTTTTTGCTAAACAATTTTATTGAACCCGATTTTTTTCATACACAGTGTGTTTTATCGCGAATTATTTAGAATTTGGTTCATATTGTGTCGATTGTGTAAATAATTAGTTTTAATAGGATTCTGAAAGGATCACAGTCATTTAATATGTCTGTCTTTATGTTAACGGATTTATTGTCGGGACGCTTAAGTGCTCATTAGCAAATGCCGAGGTTACTTGATCCTTCTCATTACGAGTATTGTACAAAGTCGATGCTCTTTTTCGTGGTCTACAAACAATTTTCTAGGAATGGTTGGGATCTTTGGAAAAATAATCACGAAAATACTCATATTACAACAACAGCATCATCTTCTGTTAGCCAAGATATTAGATTTATGGGGTTTTGAAATATTAGCCTAGCTGACTGTTCAGAGTGGTTCTAATGTAATATGCCTATCTTTTTCCCCAACTATGTTGGGATCAGCTTCCATCCTAACCGGTTGCAGCTAGTTAGGGATGGTTCTAACGTACTTTCAAATCACCACTGGTGGAGGTGCCCCAATTTTGTTCCGTGCGGGGATCAAACTCATTTTCGTTGCACAAAAGCATTTAGCCACTCAGTGCCAACCCAAATTACGTCACAACTCTATATCCCACAAAATAACTCATACACGAAAACTGGGTGAAAACACCACAAAATTACCCGCATATGTATTTAAAAAATACTTAATAAATTGTTCGGTTTATTTAGTCAACAGTATGTTTGCCAATGTGCTGATGGAGTGTTGTTGGCACAGAGCTCATTTGGACCAGAGTTATAATCGTTAGCCATGTTACATACCGTACGTGAACCGTCGGCTTATCGCTGTTGTATCAACTGAATTGTTTATCATTTGTTCTCTTTACATTGGCTGTAATTTTGAATGGGTGGACGGAATTATGGAGTTAAATTTTATGAAGTTTGAACCTTGCTAGCACTCAATTTTTATACAAAAATGTTTGTATACCTCTCAATGAAACCACAACATAGGAATCTTGTTTAAGTTATTTGAAGAATCTGGTTAATTTCTTCCTAACTTAACCGATTATCACACTGACACGATTAAGGCATATAGAAGTAATGAAACACCAAGAGTATACCTTTCTAAAGACATCATTTTACAGATACCACATCAAACCACATCTCACACATCCTATCCTACTTAATTCTACCTCCTACTTATTACTAACAAGCTTTCGCCCGCGGATTCGCCCGCGTGGATGTCGAAAATTATCCCAAGGGAACATACTACCGTGATCCAGGTTTTAAACTATCTTTGTGTCAAATTTTATCCAAATCCGTTCAGCCGTTTTTGCGTGATTGACACAAACTTTCATATTTATAATATTAGTAATAGTAAACGCGAAAGTTTGTGAGGATGGATGGATGTTTGTTACTCTTTCACGAAAAAACTACTGAACGGATTTGGATGAAATTTGGCACACGGATATTTTATAAGCTGGATTAACACATAGAATACTATTTATGTCGATATATTCCCACGGGATCGAGACTTATACGGGTGAAACCGCGGGGCACTGCTAGTCAATGTTTACTTGTAACGTGATAGCCTAAAACATCAAGTTAGCCTGCCACTACCTACTGTAGTAGGTACCTACACGAGCCAATCCCAAAGTAGGACAGGTTGCAAGTCTCAAAACCTTTTTCTCTATTCAAAACAAAAAATAATAAAAAAAATTGCAAAACAAACACTATCAGACGTATGTACCCATCGTACGTGGCACCAAGAAGATTCCCATTCGTCAAATGGACGGGTTTATTCAGAGTCCACAGGTGCCCGATAAGCGCAGCCGAGATCACCCGACGTTCTGTACTTGATGGAATTGCTGTCTTGCTTGCATTGTGCATAATACCATCCGACGTACTCGCTTTTGACCTAGGTACACGTGTTTATTTCGTTTCTTGGTTTTATTTTTGTTTGTTTTCGCTTCGTGGTTCGCAGTTGATTTTTGTTTAAAGTAAGTATTTTTGTGGTATATTGCGTGGGATACTTTTCTTAGTATTACATAATGATTACAAATAAAGCAGAATACAAAGTAAAACATACAAGATTCAATAAAAAATATCGTAGTACCTCGTAGCACTTTCGTAGCACACCGCTACGAAAAATCGTAGCAAACCTCTTCACACACAATGGATCAAAACTGAGCAGAAAATTCTAATCAACTAATGCGTCAACAATATCATTGGACGAACCAAACTCAATATAACAAAGTCCGTATGTAATGCAATCACAAGTATTCACAAGAAGTCCATTCTCGTACATACACAAGTTCCCTTATACCAAGAAGTTTGAATGAGGGTACCTCGCATCGACGCACTGACAGCAACAATCACGCAAGTAAAACGTCATTACGAAGACTGATACGTTGCCCTTATTACGTGTACAGTTGCTATTGCTAACGAATATAACAAAGAGATAAGAATTTTCATGTATGTCATATTTACTTGTGCGAAGTATGAAAATTCTGGCATTTGCAAATGTTTAGGTCATTCAACGTTTTGCCAAGTGAATAACAGAAAACCATTTGGTTATAGAAAGTAACCAAAAATACCTGCTAATAAGATTCGAGGAAGAAGGCTTTATGAATTAGAAAATAAAAAAGCTTGGGTTTGAACTGCTCGCTCTGCTAAGCCTTGTGATAAAACCATAAAACTTGACATTTTAATTATTATGTAAAATCATCAACATATACCGGTTTTATAAACACATTGACATTGTTGAAAATTATATTCAAAATGACATGATTACTTTGTAAAGTATTATATTATTTTAACTATTGTAAATGTGAGGACTATGTGGAAATTATTTTGATTTCTATGCTAGTTTTAGTGATGATCTGGCAGTTGGAGTAGTTTATGCGGCCTACCCAAATGTTTTTTGGTATTGTTCGTCGAGTTGAGCTCCTTAAGTTCTGAGTTGAGCTCCACGATTACTGACAAATGCTTGCACTGACTGGACAGGTCCACTTAAATCTGTGTGGTTCTTTCCTGAAAAGACCATTTCAGACACTAATCTACATGGTCTCATATGGTCTGACCAAGATTATGTCTGGACTTTAAAAGAGACTGCGACCTCTGAGTTTGTTTCGGCCTTTCTTCTTTAAGTAGGCAATAGGAAACGCCGAACTCATTTAGCTTATTTTTTTATATGACTTGTAGAAGCGATTCCGATATCTTATTTACAGAATAAACAATTTAATTTCATTGAAAGTGAGATTAGGGAAAAAACACTCGTTCAGCAACTCGATTTCGTCTAGTCTATCATACTCAACACAACGTGAGGAAACCGGCATGCCTGAGAGATATTTCTCGACAACATGTGAATCCAAGTCAGAGGCCCATGGGCGGCTTTAAAACTCTGACACCAGGTTAGTCTCTAATCACATGAAAAGAAGATCATACCTAAAAGATATATTATTATTATTGGTTCACTCCATTCACGGACTCGAACGTAGCTGTAGGCTAGATCATAAAGCCTTTCAACATTTTTAGTTTGTGGCTCCATTTCAACCAGATTTGGTAAAAGGTTACACTAGTGTGCTTTCATATTTACCTACATACAATAACACTGCAACCGTTACCAGGTTTTATTTCCTAGTTTAAAAAAATAAACCTTCGGGAACATTCGATTCAAACTGCAGTTTTTTTTTAAATACACAAAACTATAAAATACATGGAGAATTTTATAGTTTTGTGTATTTCTCATTCATTTGTAGAACTACGACATTTATGCAAGGTTATTGGTATCATCTTTATTTCTTTAACAAATAGAATGTAAAATTAACAGACTCACATATTTTTACGGTGGAAGAACTGCGTTGCGAGACTTGCAATTTTACATGTTATGTTTTTGATGGTATATAGAAAGAAAAAGAAAGAAAGAAAACTTGTTTATTCTGCACAAACAAAACGCACATTTTAAAAACTAGACATAAAATACACACAATACAAAAGTAGCCAAAAGCCTCGTATTCAATCCAGAAAAAGTTTGACATTGTTGTTCATGGCCATATGATTTCTATTTGTAACTAGATAAGTTTAATAAAACGTGTGGATTTGTGTGCTTATCTGCGGCATCGTAGGTAGATCCCACAATACCTAATTATTATTGCTTCTTCTTTCAATGCAGTTTAATTGACAACTGATTTCATTTTTGTTGCCCATTTTACAAGTAACCTTCGAAGAGACTGATTGTGCTTACCCTACCTAACATTAGACAGGTACACTAGGCACCAAGTCCATATATATGTAAAAAGGATTTAGGTAGGTGGTGAAAAATTGAATGAACTGCAAAAGTAAGTAAAAAGTACGCAAGAAAAAATTAAAATATACCGCAATTTCAGTTTCGTTATCTAGATACACGAACTGCATAAATAACTTTGTAATCCTATATAAACAATATGAGATGACAAAATTACTTATGCAGTTCGTATATCTAGACTAGAAAACGGGACAAAAATTGCGGTATATTTAAATGTTTCCTTGCTTTGTAGGCTAAACTCTAATTGTGTTCAGAATTTAAAGCTTGTATGTCTGCTAGATGTACCATCGAATTTTGATGAACGGTGAGTCGGTAAGTCAGTATGTCAGTGACAAAATTAAGGAACAACAAACAGACATATAAATTTTATTTATTTAATATTGTATACAGGGTGGCAAAAACTGTTACCGTGGATTCAGTACATGATTCTGAAAGCCCCTGCGTTGAAATTTTTCGTCGGTTATTAAAAAAAAATCTGCAGTTTCATAGAAAAGTGCAATACCTACGCGGTCAAAATGTATGGAACAGCAGATTTTTTTTAAATAACCAACGAAAAATTTCAACGCAGGGGGTTTCAGAACGCGGGCTTGCAGACGGTGAGCAATGGGTACCTCGCCGTCCGATAAGGACCAGGCCCGGGTCGACGGCGCGTTGTGTACCACGTGCGCCTCAAAGAGATGTCAGCAGAACTGACGGGATCCCCTAAGTCCGATGCCTGCCGGGGTTGCGAAGAAGTCTGAAAGGGAAATCGTGGGCCCCGGCAACATGACAACTGAAGGAACACGGGTGGGTTTTAGCGTGTCAGACTCTTACTGACTAGTAAGAGTCTGACACGCCCTCCAGTTATTTGATAATTTCCCTCCCAAAAAAGGGGGGTTTCAGAAACATGTACTGAATCCATGGTAACAGTTTTCGCGTCGATGTCCCTACCACCGTGTATAGTAAGAGTCACTCCATAGCAATAGTGTCCGTCTACACGCAATAACGACGTGCCTATGATTAATTCCGAGCGACCGGGTGACTCGTGCTCAATCGCCATCTGCCCTTATTAATTGCCTTGTCAGGCGTAATCGTGTGTCCTCGCTTAACCGTCCTGTTCTCGATCCACGGTTACGCAACCTGATAAAATTGTTTTCGACATAGCTGTTACAATCCGGTAAATAGATTTTGTAGAGAGCCTGCAATGCCTTTGTATTTTATGTCGGCCTGTGATTAAACATGTCATAGCATGGACGTTGACTAAGGCTGTTTGAGTACTTGGATCTAGCCTTTTCATACGTTGGGGTCGGCTTCCGGTCTAACCGAATGCAGCTGAATACCAGTATTTTACATCGAGCGACTGCCTATCTGACCTCCACAACCTTGTTACTAGGTAACACAATACCCCTTGGTAAGACGGTTGTCAGACTTTTGGGCTTCTAACTACCCGTGACGAGTGTCAAAGATCTACAAATCACAGCCGGGACCAACGGCTTAACGTGCTTTCCGAGGCATGGAGGGAGCTTGATATGGCTTGGTGTTTGAGTTAGTAATAGACATTAGAACTAGTAGAGAGGATTCCATCATCAAAATTACAGCCTAGTGGTGTGACCGTCGAACTGCCAAGTCATAGGTCTCGAGTTCGACCTCCCAGATTGGGCAGGAGCCGCTTCAAGGCAGCCCCGGCCCGGTCCAGTCTGGGAGCCAAACGTCGGAAATGCTCCACGAAGTTCCACCGGCTGTCGAGGACGAGTCCCAGATACTTCATCGTCGACTCGACGCCATAAAAACCCATGGCCTCTGACTTTTCGGATTCACGTATTGTATAATTATTACTTGCTTCAAAAATGGTGAAGGAAAACATCGTGAGGAAGGCCTGAAAAATATTTCTCAACGGCATGTGAAGCCAAGTCATAGGCCCATGGGTGGCTTTAAAGCTCTGACACCAGGTTAGTCACTAACCACACGAAAAGATGATCATCAAAATTATAAAGCACTATAAATTTCTGCTCAAATAAACTTGACAGTAATATCAATTTCAGTAATCACATTATTAGTTTCGTTATTCGGTTCCTATTTATATATTTCGTTCCAAGTAATAGTATTGTTTTTCAAATTACTTAAAAACGATTTCGTTAATCCTAACTTTTTCTTTTTTTTTTTTTGGCTTGGAAATGATCAAATAACTGGAGGGCGTGTCAGACTCTTACTGACTAAAACCCACCCGTGTTCTTTCAGTTGCCATGTTGCCAAGGGGTCACAATTTCCCTTTCGGCCCTTATTCGCAGCCCCGGCAGGCATTGGCCCTAGCGGACCCCGTCTATTCTGCTGACATCTCTTTGAGGCGCGCGTGGAATACAACGCGCCGTCGACCCGGGCCTGGTCCTTATCGGATGGCGAGCCACCCATTGCTCACCGTCCGCAAGCCCGCGCTTACGGTGGCCGGAAATCTGCCTGTGATTCCCGACGCCCAGGGCGTTTCCTCCTGCGGCGGTTAGGGGCGCGAGGGCGCGAAATTTGCGTCTCCATCACGCGCTCCGCCTCCTCCTTCGCGAGCATTACTGCTTCGCAGAAGGAGGTGACGGCTTCCCATTTCCTCTCGCTCCGTACCATGGCCCGAACCAGTGCCGGACGCGAGAGATCACCGCCGCCGATAACCTCCACGAGGACACGGCGATGCTCCGCCCAAGCCGGGCAGACCTCCACCGTATACTCCACCGTGTCCTCCGGGCGATCCACACAATAGCGACACCCGGGCGTTTTCTCCCACTTTATCCTGAACAGGAACCTCCTGAAAATCCTAACTATACCCTGTTTGTTTGTTTCTTACTCTTTCACGCTAAAAGGGCTGATCGGATTTGTATGAATTTAGCATATGGGTAGACCATGACCCGGAGACTAACATAAAATACCTTTTGTTCCTATATTCTCACGGGATCGAGACTTATGCGGGTGAAACCGCGGAGCGTAACTAGTAATAATAATATTATAAATGCAAAAGTGAGTTTGTTTGTTACACTTTCACGCTAAAACGGCTGAACAGATTTGGATGAAACTAGGCACATGAGTAGTAGTAGACTTGGAAAAAGACCTAGACTACTTTACATCCTGGATTGCAGACGAGCTACAGCTAGTTTTCAAAAAATTTAAAATCACCGGCAGTATTTTAATTTCACAGCACTGTATTAATAAAGAAATACCAACTTATCTCAGCACCACAAGGTTAGTCACCCTTAAATTATTTTAATATATATATCTAACCCTTGAAGACCCATCAATCACGCATTATTCGCAGGCTATTAATCTCGAGATCACGCCTTACCTATTACTATCTAATTATATCCGTTAGACTTGTATTTAGGCGAACATATCGTGCATAACGTTCGTTTTGACTAATGACATGTGCAAGGCAGATCAACAGATGACAAGCAATTACGTGAATTAATTGCAGTTGGCTCGAACGTCCGACAGGACAGCGGGACCCTCCAATGAATCCTTACCGTGTCCTGGTTGACAGAACTCGAATACATTGATTGGACTCTCCACCATTATGCAATCTTTAGTGATATTATAATTGGGTAAGTGGCTTTGTCTGTTTGGTAAGTCTTATTTTCCAATTTCAAATCAATTTTGCTAAATTACCGCAGAGCGATAGCTTTATTCCTGAAAAAGATCAGTATTAAACGAATTGAAAGCAAATATTTTGCTTTTTTTTTGTTAAATAAACGTATTTAATTTTATAAAACAATAATTATAATTCTTATATTCAATTCTGTATTAATAAAACAATATAACTTACTAACTACTTAACCAATAATACAATTTATCACATTAAACAACCAGTGCTCTTCCTCCTCTCTCCTACTTGATCTATGCTGTCCCCGACAGGTTCCATAATTGTGACTTATAATTATTTCCATACCAACCTTATACATTATGGTACGCAATAAAAAATTGAGCATTAAATTTTGGTACTCTGCAATTTCAATATCATGGTACTGGTAGTAGCTTATTCAGTTCAAATGTCACTGGTACTAGACTTGAAAAACCTATATTTTTGTGTTTGTAGGTAACTTTTTAATTCATTATAATGCAAGATTTTACACAAGAAGCAGACCCCAAATTTTTTCTGGAAACCAACCCTAATATAGAAAAAAGGCAAGTCAGATTTATTGCAAGTTTTACACAACTGAGCAACAATAATATTGCAAATACGTATTTTATTCCAGCAATAATTTAATACAGCTTTAAACAATTGATGTACTCGTATGATATAAAATAACCTCGGGCTTTAAAACACACAATATTTTTGAAGTGCAAACTTCTTTAGGCGCGTTGGGCATTTTTGAAATGGGACTAAACCATTGATTTTCGCGACACTGTGACGACACCAGCTTTTGACCATTATAAAGACATCAACGCGTTGATTATCGCGAAGTTTTCACTTCTGTCGGCACTCCCGGAGTGCCACTGTTTTTTTTTATAGATTTTCCTTCCTTCTCTTAATGTTTTAATAGACAGGCTGCTTCGTAGAGGGATATAATATACATATTATTACCCCTGATCCCCTGCCCCTAGGTAAAGGCTCTACGAAATTTTAGCATCGTAAGCTCATTGTTTTTATGCGGACATTGGATCCCAAGTAATTATGTATAGGAGATATGTATTCCCATATTCCCTTAGTGAGGTGAACATTGAGGTTCGATAGACAGCGGGATATAATGGTAATTTAGAAAAAAAAACGGTAATGAAAATTTTGAAGTGTATATTTGTAATATTAATTATTCCTATTGATCATTAAAGTAATGTTCTTTACATTACTTTAAGATAATTAATTGATTCAGGCGTGACCTTGCGGAAATCCATTATAAAATACAATAGACGTGGATATGTTTAGTAACAGTCTGCTCTCAGCGCTTGGTGTGGCAACACGCCGTGTTCTAGTTCGCAACAAGTCCATCGTCATCCTGAGGATGCCTCGTTGAGAGGTGAAACACGTGTCGATTTCTTTCAGGAGTTTTTTATGGCTCTTTAGAAATAGCTAAGCGGAACAAGTTACTAAACATATCCACGTCTATTGTATTTTATAATGTAAAGATTTTTTTGAGGAAGTGAAAAAAAAGTAGGTATACAGGTATTCTAATAGGGGTAATAACTAAAAATGATTTTTTTGTCCATCAGGTATATTATAAAAAAATATTGGACACGTATTTTTTCTATGTTTACGTAATCAAAAGATTACGGCGATACATTGAGTTAAAATTTTCCATGACGTCACGAGTATGTAAATTTTATACTTACTTGTGACGTCACGAGTATGTAAATTTTATACTTACTTGTGACGTAATGACCCCTACTCCCCAACAATGCGTTTTTTATTATCTGACTGAAGGACTAAACAGAATTTCTTTTTTTTTACCCAGACACCACCCCTATTGTTAAGAATTTTAACTGTGTATAGTTTTGAAATTATAAGTTTGAGCACAGGTGTGTTTTTAACAAGTTAATAAAAAGCTTTCAAAATAAAGAAATTTTCTTCTTTTATACTTCATAGACATCGCAACACCAAAAAAATGTTATCAGCCCTAGAACGTTCACAGCCTCGCACATAATTCATCCCAAGGTGTTAATTATCAATAAATCTTAAGTTGAACATTTACGACCCAATTTACGTCTATATAACTACATACACCCAACTACATAATATACAAGTTAAGTCTATATTACACCCGCTCCCGCTCCGCCCATGCTTAAGGGCTTCGCTTGCGGAATTACAGTCAAAATCAATTATGTGGGCAGGTACTTATACATGCCATTAAAAGCACTTTATCTCTTTAGGTATTCCAAGCGATGGTTCGGAAAAAAAAGAAATTTCGAATTTATTTCAGGGAAAAAATGTTTTAGTCCCTGTCTAAAGGCGAGGTGATAGGAAAAAATAGTGAAGCTCAAGTCGATTTTCCTAAAAATATAGCCGAGAACAGACTTCTGTTTTTTCTACGAACGTAATCTGTATTGGAATTTGGGAAATTTTGTGAGTAAGGTATATTATTAGGGGGTTTTACTAACCTACTTTGTACATTTTTATGGGTCTCTGGTTTCGATGACTACACGGCCAATTTATTCTCTCATGGTTTTGGGAACTTTACGATTTGGAGCAGATGCCATTTTAATATAATTACACTGGTAAGAGTAATAAATGGTAATGCTACAACTTCGAAGCTAAATCATTGCCAAAGAATTCACTTCCTGTAACTATCATGAACTCACACCTCTGATTTCGAAGAGGTGTATTGCCCAGTTTGTCATTTATCCTGACGATGAACCGTTGCATTTGCAATAATAAAACCTATAATTTTATTGCATCAAAACCGATAGCAATAACATCATCAAAGGCTCACAAACACCTCATTAACTTATTAATAAACGTAAAATGATACACAATAACACTGGTACAGCTAATAGGGCATTAATCGCAACGACATAGGATATGCATTGTTTAGATTGTCACATTTAAATAATGTCGCTTGACAATACTGATATAAACTAGGTTGTCAGTGGCAATTACCTTTATTGTGTCTAACGGGTAAACAATTATATGAGTGTACTGTGAAGCCTGGGGATGCTTCTCATTAAATAAGCGAGATAAATAGTTCTGGCAGGGGAGAAGAGGAGTTTGGGAGACAAGTTTCAAAAATAAATATGTGTGTCCGAAATTATAATTCTACAATCTTACCTGCATATCAAAAAGTTATAATAGTTCAAACTAAATGATTAGGGTAACGAAAGCGTCAATTAAAAAGTTTCCGATTTTCTTAACGTCTAAATGTTCTACCAAATTTTCACAAAGGAGAAAACTTAACTGTCTACAAACTTTTTACAAAAAAAAAAACAACCGACTTCAAAAAAAAAACACTACAAAGTGAAAAATAACTTTAATTTCGGAAGTCGGTGTCTTTGGTTTTGAATTTTCGTTCTTTGTCACCGACTTCCGAAATTAAAGTAATTTTTCACTTTGTAGTGTTTTTTTTTTGAAGTCGGTTGTTTTTTTTTTGTAAAAAGTTTTTATTTTTCACTTTTTAGTTGTGGTACCTACCCCACACAAATTCGATTACTACTACCTGCTATGTAAATAACAGTGACAAGAAGTTATCATATGATCTACATACTAAGTGGGAAAAAATACGTATAATTGAAGCTAACTCAAAAACTACTCAAGCAAAGTTAATAAAATTTATAAGGGACCACCTCTGAAGTATGATCTACCAAACAAAAAAAGAATCATCAAAATCTATTCATAATTGGCGGAGTAATCGCGTAACAAACATACAAAAAAAAAAACATACAGACGAATTGAGAACCTCCTCCTTTTGGAAGTCGGTTAAAAATACAATAATTCTGATTGTTTTTAGAATGTTTAATTTAACACTATGCTTTAACTACCTTGAATTTAAACCTCGATTTCGAAGAGATGTATTGCCCAGTTTCTCATTTAAATTGGATGAACAATTACATTTTTTCCCACGCCAGCAATAATGACATCATTCGTCGGGCTCTTGTCTTGCCAGATCTTTTAGAACCCAATGGCTTGGCACGCGATGATGGGAAGAGGCCAGACGGAATGGCCATAATGCCTTGGAAGTTGGTTAGGCCTTTGGTGTGGGATGCAACTTCTGTCGATACTCTCGCGCCATCCCATCTTCCTAGCTCGGCGGATTTACTGGCGTGGCTGCTGTAGGTGGAGAAAACCTCAAACGGCGCAAATATAGAGCTATATGTTTGAGCCGTTTGGGGGTGAACACTAGGGCCGTGGGGATCGAGTGCGTATGGAATAGTTCGGGGCATCACCAAGCGTTTGGTCGACTCTTCACGTAACCAGAGGGCGGGCCTATTTTATGACAAAGAATGAGCATTACTATCCAACGTGGCAGTGCTGTAAGTTTTGAGGGCACTTTTCTCACTGACAGCGATGCGGACGAATTTTTTTATGCCCTATGAGCTCTTACCTTTTTTTTCTTTTTAAATCTTAGTGTTAGATGGTATGTTATATTGTATAAGAGTTGTCAAGTGTACCTAAATAAAGGGTTTTCAATAGGGACGCGCGAACTTTGACAGCGCATAGCGGCCATCTTGGTAAAGCGATAGCTGTCAAATTTGGCATGAACACATATTTAGTCGTGACATTTCACCATGGAACGCTACACCCTTCAACAACGCGTAGAAATTGTTAAAATTTATTATCAAAATCAGTGCTCTATTCGAAGATGCGCAAGGAGCTGCGCTCACTGTCAATGGCGACCGATATCGGACGATGATAACAATTTTTTTATGGCCTAGGTTAGATGGTATGGATCTCACAAACATGTGGTTCCAACAGGACGGCGTCTTGTGCCATACAGCACGGGAAACATTAAATTTATTGGATGAGAAATTCGAAGGCTTCGGCTCGGTGGCGACATCAACTGGCCACCGAGATCGTGTTACTTAATACCGCTCGACTACTTTCTGTGGGGTTACGTGAAGTCTCTAGTCTATGCAGACAAACCACAGTCAATTGCCGCCCTGAAGGCCAACACAACTCGCGCTCTTCGTGAAATTGAGCCCCATTTATGAGAAAATGTCATCCAAAATTGGTCCACCAGGATACACCACCTACAGCGGAGTCGTGGCAGCCATTTGGCTGAAATTATATTCCATACATAATGTCAGCGAATATCCTTTAAAATAAAATAAAAATTGTGGCAATATTACTTAAACAGGTTTTTTTATTTTATTTTTTAAGTTCGAGCGCTCTTAATGAAAAACCCTTTATATATAATATTATACACTTTCTATTTTCTTATCATTATCATGACACCATCCCTTAAACCACATGCATACATGAACATGGCTCTTTTCAATATTTTAACCAAGAAAAGACTTAGAATATTTTCTTTTTAATAAGTAGTGAAATTATGCCGAGACAGCTATGTTTGGACCGCGACACAAATTGTGGCTCCAGTGTGGGACACCTGTGTCGCAATCTCTGTCGCGCTGTTCTCTCTAAAAGAAACATTTAGAAAAAGACTTGGAAAAAGAGCGGTGTGGCTGCATAGCTATAATAGCACATACATAGCTATAATATTCCTGTAATCCCCTCCAACGTAGTTAATATGCTTGTAGTATGCGTGCGTTTATATCATTAAAGCGATGTACAGGATCGAACTCACATTCTGAGCTGTTGTAAACATGCATGTTGAAAACCGATTAATTTCCAAATATGTACCCCGCGGATTAGTTAAAAAAATCTAAAATATTCCTATTAAATATCTCATTCAAATTACTGCAATTTCAAAATCTTACTTCATTCCATAAACATACGAATTTTATATGAATCTACATGTCTTCTTGTTATTTTTAGTACAAAAGTTGTGTAAGGCCTTCATCTAAACGGTCCGCCCACAACAACGCCCACTTCTATTTTAAATTACTTCATCACGCCCTTCATTAAACTTTTAAACAAAATAATGTTACAAGGAATTACTATGAATTATAAAAACAGTTTCCATGCGTGACTGTCTGTCCACGACCTAATCTCGGAAACTCTTTAGCATATTTCGGTGCGGTTGTAACAACAATTTAGAATATTTATAGAGGTCGGTTTTAGTGTAATACTCGTAATTTTATGTAGGCGTGCTAACTGTAAATAATGTACAATGAAACGCAAAGTACAGGAATAAAATGTCACGGTGAAGCTATATTTAAAACACCTAGCGTACAATCTGCGATTCAAATCAACTTTATCATCCGAGAAGGCAACAAAGCGTGTGTAGAAGCGACCCAAGTTTTCCGGGCCTGTGTCACACCTGCTACTTTCCCACAAATTGTAACCGGTTTCAACTCGCAAGTCGCCCGTTCCCGCCCGCCAACTTCGCCTTATTCTCTTCATAATTAATTCTTCATTCGAAACAACTTGGACTTGGACAGAACCGGGCCGCGTAAGCACTTAAATAGTCTAAATTGTGTCGGAGACGCGCCCATTTTTAATTAGTTCAAAAGAGCTCTTCAATTTTTAATGACCGTGTTTCCAAGTTTTGTTGTTAATTAAAGGTGTAATCAAGCCGTTTCTTGAGGTGCCTGCCGCGATTGCAACCTCTAATTTTAATTTTAATAGATACAACGCCAACCAACTTATAGCCAGCAGCCTCAAGCTGCCGTGAAAAGTGATCTTGAATTGATTGAAATTTACTCGCAGCGAGAAATGCTTATTGTTTAAGAGTTCGCGGTTGATTGAGATCTCTTGTTATTTCAAACTAATACAACAAGATTTCTTGTAGTTTTCTTACCATCAAAGGTTTCAAAACTTAAGTAGGTCAAGAAAATTAACTTATTTCCTCTAGTATTCAACAACACTCGACAGCGCTTGATTGAGTGGGTCGAACATTTGAATAGTTCTTTTATTAACCATCTCGTCGACATAAAAACGTTGTCTGTGTCACTTCTTCTGATCAATAAGGTTCGCTATTCGTAGTCGCTTTATAAAAACCTGTTTGTTTCCTTGACAAGTTTTAATTGAAAACTGTTCTTGTTTATTTAAAAATACTTTTACAAAGAGACAACTTAATAAAATATTTCTCGGCAATATCAAAGTACACTGACTTGACTTGTATGCTGTTTTAGGTAAGTACAGTCCCGTGCGTAGCCTTCTCAAAAAACTGCCTTCATAGGTACACTCGCCAACAAAACCCTTATCCGCAAACAAAACACGCAAATAAGCTAAACAATTAAAACTATCAATGTAACATACCGTTTAAACAATGGGGCTGACAAATCAATCCGCCTGCGAGGCCTGGGCCCGACAGGCGTTCGCAGCGTTGTACAGGCAGGCACAGTTTAAGTTCGTTATGTCCGGATGACAGATGGTTATCCCATTGTGCGCGACGCTCAAGCGTTTGTAATATTTGGATTAGTTTGACGTGTGGACTCCTTGTTTTTGGAGGGTTTTAAGTCGAGCTTGATGCGGGTTTCGAAATTAGAGGGATTTGTTTATGTTTTTATGTTGGCTTAAATGTTGTGGACATGGGCGTAATTATGTTTCTGCTTTTTAATATTCTTGTGTGACAAGACACTTTTTTCATGAGTACCTAATCCCTAAAATTCGTCCGTTCCGTGGTCTAACATGGCGTCTGTCTGGAATCATAAATCGTCATAATTACATTTTATTATACATACATAAAACCGAATTGTTTTCGACTATCTAAAGTGGGATAGACTTGCCGACAGGAATAAAGTGAGAAAACCTACAAGTGCATCATCATTCAGAAACAAAAGACGATGATGATGTTCCATCCATTTAATGGAATTACTATCACTCTCACACATCACAAAACATTATTTTCAAATTCCGAGCATTGAAACTGTGACCTAATTATATAAAAGCTGTAATCAGAACTAATTCCATTTCACATTCCGGGCACTCAGTAATGTAATAAATTTGACTCTAATTCCAATTGATATCACATTGTTTCGTTACTGCAAAATTCCTTTTTCTTTTGGTATTTACTGTATTCGTTTGTGGAAACGCCTTTGATTACCACAGATCAAGTAATTGGCTTAGTTGAGAGAGAGCTTATAGCAAATAAGGGAAGACATGCCGTCTGTCTTTCCAAAAAATCTCACTAACACAGGATTCCATGAAATTGATCTGGATGAAATAGTATTTGGAAAAGCTTAGTTTATGACTGGCAAGCTTCCTTTAACTAGTAAAAGCCTATCCAAACCGTAGTTAGCACAAACTGCAGTTAGCACTTGACACTAAACTTTTTCGTCTAAAGTCCTCGGCACATACTTAATAATTATGCGGCGACAATATGTAACGATAATATCGGTTATAATCACGTCATTTCACTCCATGTGCATAATTCACTCGGCCGCCTCCACAATAGAGCAACGCACATACACCACGTTGGCATTACGCATATTAATCAGCCAATTTCAATGGCTCTAATTAGGCCTGACACTGACAGAGTTACACTAAGCGGTGAACATTACACATATGCAAATATAATACTAACTCCCCTTAAATAAAAGCCGAGCGATTATAATCTCTATTCCAGTTATATAAATCATAATTTCCTATGAGTAACTGTATGAATAAGTTGGTGTGAGCGCCAGTGACGCCTACGAATAATATTGGTTTATCTTCATTATTTTATTCGGATTTTAGTTACATTAGAGCGTATTGAAGTAAGCGGCGGGGCGTAATCATTTTTGCAACGACTGTACCAAATTTCAATATTCAAAATTCGAATGCAGAAAATAGTTGGTATTTTGAAATGTGAAAAAAATTCGTTATCCATCGAGCGAAAAGCTGTAATCCTCGTAAACAAATCCGCAACTAAACAGTCAATAGTAACAAACAGTGTATTCCGTACGACAAAGCGGCGGGCACAATGGCGTCGGGACAATGAGTGCGGCCTGCACTACGCAAACACTGTTCGTTCTGTCACTGTCAGACCTAATTAGCGTCGCCATTCAGATTGTCTGATTATTATGCGCATTGTTTCCTTCCATAGACGGTACTCTCGCGTAATGATTGACTTTTTGTCGAAGTGTGACGACTTAGTTTGGAATAGTTTATCTATTGGTAACACAATATAACAGCCGTGGGTATATGCTATCTCTAATCCTTAGCGATCGGACTCTAATTTACTAAGAATATCTACCAAAAATCGGTTTATCTAAAATTCAGCCCGTAATAAGTTTTGGGCTATGACTAGAACTAATAAGAATCAAACAGTGACCAAATATGTCTGGAGTTCCTCTTCTTTAACGCGGCTTGTAAACTTTCAGAAATCGTCACGCTAAAAAGTGTTAATTCTTGCGACTGTCTTCTTCTAGTTCAAAGAGAAAGAAAGAGAGAGAGAGAACGCCGGCAGAAACAAACATAAGAAAAGAGTAAATTGATTAGGATTACAGTGTCGTGGGATAAAATTGTACACATCGGCCCGAGTACACTGTATAGAGAGCGACACTGTGAGAGAGTACACTGAGTACACCGAGTACACTGTGAGAGAGAGCGAAAGTGTGAATTTGGTCAAAATGAAAATCTAAGATGGAGGCTGCAAAAATTTTGTTTTTGTTTTAAATCATACGTGAGAAAGAACTTGATTCCTGACGGGGGTCCCACGACCGCACACGTTTTTTTTTTTTAATTTTTATCTCATGACGTACGTACAATTAATGTATATTTTGTTAATTATTTTAAAGCATGCTACTTTTCATATTGTTAAAATTTTGTGCCCGACAGGATTTTTTGTGAACTTTGTAAATATTATTTTAAGTTCTTGTACACACTTGAGATATGCAATAAACATTTGAATTTAAATTTGAATCTTGGTGTAGCACGTAAAATGTAATTTATTCGAGAAAAAAGTACTCTTTCTCGTGTACCTACTAAATGCAAGTCCTCTGTCAAATATCAAAATAGACAATTAACCAAATATTCTTTCACATTTTGAATATGAAGTGTATAATAGCATTGGTGGCTTAGTGGTAACGGCCGCGACAGGCGCTTTACTTTGTGTAAATTAGTTTATCCCCGCTACTCTCAAAACAGTGAAGGAAAACATCGTGAGGGAACCGGCATGTCCTAGAACCAAAAATTCAAAGATATGTGGCATCAACCAACCCGCACTAGGCCCGCGTGGTGGATTACGGCCCACTCCCTCTCACCGAGAGGAGGCCTGTGTCCCAGCAGTGGGAATATTATAGGCTGATTATGATAGCATAATCAGCCTATATTTCTCTGTCTTTATCTATACATGCCTATCTATATATTTTTACACATAACATACATTATAGTTATGTTATGTGTGAAAAATATCGCTTGAAGTTAAGTTAGCAGTAAAGTAAAATAAACAGTGTTCAACAACCTGTAACAAAACTCTCACACTGAATAAATAATCCCACAAAGCTGAGAACCTTTTCCAACGACACAAACCTAATTACAGAGAGGTCTGATTCTTGACCTAACAACTATAATATCGATCGAAACAAGTCTGTAATTAAAGGCAGATTGTCACAAACTATTATAACTTATTCTAGAAACTGTCTGCCGTTGTGTGACTTGTGTGGTATCGATTGCCATCTATTTTCGTCTTCAAACACGGCTGCGACATGCAAGTCTAACAGCATTGTGACATTTGTAAATTGGTTTCAGTTTTCCATTGAAGCTGATATGAAATGCATGAGATCTTTTTTTTATTTTGTTGATTTCATGGTTTCATGCTCGTTTCTTTAAACTTAACTTCGTATTTTGAAATATAGTATTTCAGTTATTTTACGTAATCTGTGGTTAAATCTTAAATAAAAATATCTTCGGCAGTCGTAGGTACTTAGTTTTAGTTAACTAATCACAATATTTATTGTGTTCTTCCTGTGCGAGTCCAAATAGACACATTTCTTTCTTTTTCTCTTCATCATCAGCCTATAAATGTTCCCACTGCTGGGACACAGGCCTCCTCTCTGTGAGAGGGAGTGGGCCGTAATCCACCACGCGGGCCCAGTGCGTGTGTGTTCTCTTACTACTACACTTTTTTTTTTAAATACTTGATCAGACATTCTGCAAGTGGGTATTATATTATATACACTGAATATTGACTATGACGCCTTCATAATTTTCAGAATCCTGAGGCTAACATTACGTCTAAATAACAAGATTTATTTTAAACCATTAATCTTTTAAGTAGCACCAACGATTTCGATGATATACTTAGCTGACTTTAGAGAAACATGATAATTAAAAAAGAGCATGTTCTAAAAACGCTACGAAACGATGAATTAATAACATAAACAGCAATATCGTGTATAAAATAAAGAGACAGAGATACTTATAACCCTTATTACACTACCGTACAACACATTCGTCGATATCGACGGATCCCGGCTGTCACTAGCAATGCATTATATCTGTCATTAATCCCACACATTATTGCTATCCGCGGATCTCTATCAATGCATCGCTTAATGACGTTAATAGCTTCTCTCATCTTCTGCAGATTGGATATTCTTATGTAATAATTATTTGTGTGGGTTATATTAATAGGTAGGAAGGTTCTATCACGTTGTAGCTTCCGGAAAAATGAACCTGTCAATGGATATCGGAAAAAAAATACTTAGTAGTTCTTCTTGTAAGAAGACTTTTCCGAAAAAGTGGTCTCCGTATTGCTACCGCCAAACAAGTCGTTTGTTTCAGTTTGAAGCCATGTCGATCCCAATAAAATTACTAATACGAGTATATTTATGATACCATAATATATCGGAAAAAAAAATTATAATTGTATGTTTGACGGAGACAACTTTCAATCAGGTGTTTTGTGTCTCCCCAGGAGAATCCCCTTTGTTCAGTTCAAAATTAAATATATATAAAACTTGTTTGTGACTGTTGTTAGTCTTCGCTTTTCGAATTCTACGAAAACGACATCCAGAAAATGTGCCAGTAATATCACTGTTCATTACCGAAAATATCACTTACACTTTATCACGGTCACAAAAAAATGCATAAAATCGCCAAATGGACATTATTTATGGAAATGAAAAACGACCGCTTTACTGACACATACCTACATAAATAACGCTAATAAAAATAAAGTTAAAGAGAACGAAAATTAATAAAACGATTAATAAATTATACGCATAACTTTTTTCTGAAACTGTCAAATACCTACTTGTACGGTTCGTACACTTGCAGAGTTGTTGTTGTTAAGGTTGTTGTTTAGGTTGAAGCGCGTAGAGAAAAGATCACTTAGTTCCCGTTAGGTTTATTACGTATAATTGTGTTTACAAGTAATACTGTTGACGATTCCTTTCTCTAATGTTAGTCACCGCGTAGCAGTAATCGCACTCGCTGATTTATTGTAATTCATGTATATTTATAGTAATAAAAATGACGCACGTGTGGTGTAAACCACCGCGTTAGCAAAACATGTACAGTGTAAGACTGTACATCTTGGCAACCCCAAAAGGGGAAACACACGAGAAGAGAAAGGAAAAGCCATCACAAAGTTAATAAAGTAAATTAATCAATCAAATTGAAAGGCGATGTTCCTGTTTCCAGATTGAGGCTCCAGCTGCAAGTCCTTTGTTGTTTGTGCTGTGACTGCTTGTTGCCGGTACTCTGGTTTACGTATAACTTGAAGTTCAATATCCTCAGGTGGTTGACGAGTAGTTTTGTGCTTAGCGTTGTTTGTGCAATAGTGCGGGCAACGATTCCTCCCAACCACAACAAGTACAGCTATGATGGCGGCCGTCAGCAACGAGTAACAGATGGCGTATTGATGAATGTCGTGACTTGTTATCGTTGGTAATGAAGCTTCATTTTTCTTTTGAATTACAATTTTCTGTTCAATTGTTGCAATTTCTTGATTCGTGGCCTTTGACTGAAGGATATTTGGGGTATAACGGTACGTTAAGTTCACTATCTTGTTAATAGATGTATCAAATGTTGGAGTTGTGAACTCATAATCCATCTTCATATGACTGCTGTATTGGCGTTGAGCGTAGATGGTCATGTCCGTGGATTGCAATACGCATCCCTGAGATAATGTCACTATGCTCGATGACGAGATGGTTTGTGATGTGACGTCATTGCTACATATGATTCGTAACGAACACGTTTCGCAGCAAACCGCCAGCCAGCTGTTGTGTGCTTGTAACTCTATCCAAGTGTCCTTGCATGACGCGCGTTCGACGTCACAAGGTCCGCTGTTTTGATGTGATAGCAGTTTTGCCTCACACGGAGCACCTTTGCTGTGTAAGTCAAATGATGGCAGGTTTTTCTTGCATAAGAAGTTCTGCGATTTTTGTTGCATGCAGTGTTTCAAGTCATCTTCAGATATAGACACGTAAACGTTCTTCTTGAAGTTGACAGCGATGTACTTGTTTGATAACTGCACATATGTAGTTTCCTTAGCAATGACCGGTAAAGGTATAGCTTTGTATATGTCGAAATCTTCGTTAGCTACAAGTGGAATATGTGCTTCGAATAGAAAGTAATTTTCAGTTACTCGTGCTTTCATATTGATCAGTTTGTAAATATCCTTAATGTTTTCTTTGTAGTTTTCAACTGGTAGCATTAAAGATTTCGGAAGGCTTCCAGATATTTCTGTTAGTTTTTGCATCAGACGAACCGGAGTTATCAAATGAACGTCTACATGTCCTTGGTAGACGTTAGTTAGTGTGTTGAACAGCATCTCTTGGAACGTCCTCAAGCTGTTGATCAGTAGGTACGTTGTTAACGAAGCAGAATTGATGTAGGTAGTGGCCGAAAGTATTTCCATTTCCGTTTCGATAGATGCTATGTTCATGTTGGTCTGATTAATGAAGTTATCGATTGAGTTGAACTGACTCTGAATATTGTCTTCACTTTGTTTCAATACTTGATTCTCAAGCTCCACGATAGTTGTTTGATTTTTGATTAACTCAAGTAAGTAGTTCTCGTTGGTTTGCAGAGATTGTATATCGTTTTGGTATTTCTTAGCAAATTGTTGGTCCAATATTCCAAAAAGACTATTAGCTAAGTTACCGACTCCGTCGACGAGGCCCCGTTTCTTCCTGTTGCTCAAGTGTTTGTGGGGATTTATAAGTATGGAGTTGTAGTAGTTTAGAAGTTCTATTTCATGATTTAATTGTTCCATAGTTGACCTGCAGTGTTGTAGATTCGTTCTATGGCATAAGTTTTTTATATTCTCGAAGTAAGTTTGAGTACGACGAGTTCCTTCCCAATAGTTTGTTAGATTGTAGTACATCATAAGTATCCACTCATCATGCACTATTTGCATTTTGCCGACGGTGTCATAGTATATGGGCCGCTCGCGTTCCAAACTTGTAATCTGAGCAGTCGACGCCGGCGCTCCGCGCGTGCCATCAATGGCGCTATAAGATCCCGTTACAAATGTAAACAATGATAACATTGTTATTAGTAACGTTGAAATAGGATTCTTTGACCGTTTTCGCCGTTCATTTCTTGAATTCTGTTGAGGCTTATGTTTCGTTTCGTTTTCCTCGGCATCCTCAATTTCAGAGTTCAATGGTAATGGCGATAGTTTTGTTATTGGGCGGTTTATTATTCCTGATTGAGTTTTGACGGTAGTAACTCGAACATATCCATCAGATCCTGGGTGAGTCTCCAGTATACGACCCAAGGTCCATTTTCCCGGCGGTAGATTGTTTTCTTTCACCAGTACTACATCGCCTTCTTTGACGTTTCTAGAAGGCTTGTTCCACTTACTACGTGTTTGTAGAGTAGTAAGGTAATCGTTTGACCAGTTATTCCAATATTGTTGAAACATATGCTCGGTAAGCTGCCACCTACGACGTAAATCGATGTTATTTACGTCAGTGTAATCCGAAAGTGGCATTGACAATATTGGACTTCCTGTTAGGAAGTGTCCAGGAGTGAGGCAGTTGTAGAACTCTTCTGGATCTTCAGTTAGCGGGCACAGAGGTCTTGAATTTAAGCAGGCTTCTATTTTTGCTAAAATTGTTATGAACTCCTCGTAAGTAAGTTTTTGGTCCCCTAGTACTCGTCGCAGATGGTGCTTCATCGACTTGACGGCAGCTTCCCACAGACTGCCAGCAGTTGGCCAAGCGGGGGCGTTGAAATGCCACTCCACCTCCAATTTGGCCAGTTCGTTGAAGAAATCTGGTTTCAGTAGTTGTTTGTACTCTTCAAATTCTTGACGAAGTACCTTTGCAGCGCCGATAAAGTTTGTACCACAGTCAGAGTACATGTGGCTGGGGGTGCCGCGCCTCGCACACAGTCTTTGGAAGGCTGCCATAAATGTTTCTGTGCTAAGGTCTGATACGAGTTCAATATGAACGGCTTTCGAAAGAAAGAAAGAAAGAAAAAGTATTTATTGAGACTCGCACAGGAAATCACAAATTAAACTAAAATACACTCATTAAAACATTAATAAAAAATAAAAACATTAAAAAATAAAAACAATTAAAATAAAAGCAGAAAGTCCTGTACGAGGCCAAAAGGCTCCCATCTCAGCATATGCTGCGACATTTAAGAAAAAATAAATAGATGACGCAGCGCTGGTATTCTGATAGGGCCCGCAGTGATGTCACGGATAGATAAAATACAGAAATAAATATAATAAAATAAACAATAGATCTGAGAAATACTAAAGGTTAAAAAATAAACTTTATGTAGTCCGCGTGTCTGCACCCGACGTAACATCAGTTACTTGTCTATGCCTTTAGTATCTGTGGTACTCTAGGCATCGTTGAGACAAGTAATGAGACGCAGACGCCGACACCGGCAAAAAATTGTTATAAAAACAAACATTACGGCTGTATATTATGCTACGTACTGTGTGAATGTTATAATAGTACAGTGTTTATTATAATGAAAAGTGTTTTGTGGTAGTCAGTTCACGGCATTTGGAGAAATACCGATAAACTAACGTTATGAGTGATTGAGTTGTTTAAATCACCTATGACAAACAATGTTAAAGAAAAATTAAACAAAATGCGAAACAACTGCTGTGTCTCAGTGAATTACAGACCATAATCGCTGCGAAACGCTCGCCACCATCGACAGACGTGCATATCAAGGGTAAGTTTAATGTGTGGTATCCTTTTGAAGCTGAAGTAAGTGTTGTTTAAATTTGATTCTGAAAGTACCAACTGTCTTTATAGCACGAAAAGGAGGCGGCAGGTCGTTCCAACAGCGAGAGGCAGCGAATTTGAAACTACCACGGAAAGCAGCAGTTCTGTGCGACGATGCCAACATGAGGTACGAAGATGCTCTGGTTTTAATCTTGTTAACATCGCGTGACCAAGACAGTTTCTTGTATAAATAGTCTGGTTTCTTTGTGAGAATTGTGCCAAAGAGTAGGGTAGCCAGGTGAAGCTTTCTGCGTGCTGACATTCTCATCAAATTACCCTTATTTAAAAAGGGAGTGATGTGGGATCGTGGTGGGACATTGTAGCAGAATCTTGCACAAGCATTCTGCACCCGCTGAATAAGTTTTTCGCTTCTACCGAGAATGCACGCCCCATACACAGTGTCAGCATAGTTCAGCTTGGATAGAACAAGTGACTCACACAGCATGACACGCATATCCACACTTATGTAGGGACGGACACGATACAAGAGCTTGAGTCGGTAGAAGCAGTTGCGCACAGCCTCCAAAATGTGAGTTTCGAAGTGCAGCTGCCCGTCAAATACTACCCCAAGATTACGAGCCTCCAGAACCCTTTCCACACCACAGCCATCAATACTGATGTCCAGGTTGCAAGCAAGCATTTTGTTCAGGAAATCCCTAGATCCCATCACAATATACTTAGACTTACTAGGGTTCAAAACCAAGGAGTTTCTTCTGGACCAAGCAGAGATCCTATCTAAATCCTCATTAATTCTTCTAACCGTTTCTGCAGTATCCTGGGACCGGAAGGAGAGGTACAACTGCAGATCATCGGCGTAGAGGTGGAACTTGGTGTTAATCAGGCAGTTGGCGATGTCAGCACTGTACAGGATGAAAAGCAGCGGGCCAAGGATCGATCCCTGCGGTACGCCCCTGTCCACGCGCTTTGGACTAGAAGACATGGTATCTCCATTATTGTCGCAAGTCACCTGGACAAACTGTGATCGATTACTGAGGTAACTCTCAAACCATTTAACCGCTTCGACATCACACCCATAGTAAGCCAGCTTAGAGAGAAGAAGTGAAGTATTTATAGAGTCGAAAGCACGTGAAAAATCTAGTTTTCGTTACCATACATATAAATATGGCTATGTATCCTTTTGAAGTTTTTACGCCTCTACCCTTGTTGAGTTTAACATCCACATGACCGGTAAAGTCTACTCCTGTGTGCGTGAAAGGTCGGCACGGAGTGATCCTTTGCTGTGGTAGGTCGCCCATCAGTTGATAGTCACCTGTCTTGTTGAATCGATGACAGCGGACACATCTTCGAAGTTGGTTCTTGACGGCCCGGTTACCGCCAACGATCCAGTAACGCTGTCTTATATAAGTCAACGTCAGCCGAGCTCCTCCATGTAACGTGGTTGAATGAGCTTGTTCTATAAGAAGTTGTGTAAATCGTCCTTTATGTGGTATGATGATTGGATTCTTCATCTCCTCGGGTAGGCTTGAGTGCTTAAGACGACCTCCAACACAAATAATTCCCGTTTTGTTTATGTAGGGATTCAATTTGCAAATTGCGCTTTTCTTTGATACTGTTTCGTTGTTAACAAGTTGTTTGTATTCGGAATTGAACTGCAGTCGCTGCGCGTGAATTATGATACTTTTACGCGCTGCGCTTAGTTCACTTGTTGTTAGGTACGTAGTTTCAGATTTCGTCTTATTGCGCATATTTGTAATGAAGCGTAATATCCACGCGATGACCCTGTTTACTTGTGTCAATGAACTGCATTTGTTCAATAATTTTGTTATTATGTTATGTTCGTTATTTTCTTGTGAAGGTTTTTCGATTTGAACGTGATTTATGCAGCCAAAATTTGTTTGGAAAGCGCAAGGAATATCTTCCGATGGATCTTGTTTTGTTAAAAGTTCGGGTCCTTGCCACCATAGGTTGAAGTTTATCAGTTTGCTTGGCAAAAGACCTCTTGATGCGCAGTCTGCGGGATTCTGCTCTGATTTGACGTAACGCCACTGAGCTGCAGGAATGATGCTTTTGATCTTTGTAACTCTGTTGGCTACATACGTCTCCCATCTTGATGTTTCGCCTTGAATCCACGCCAGGACAACTTGAGAATCCGACCAGGCCCGTATTGATACGTTATATCCACAGAATGTTTGCTTGGTTTTCTCCATCAAGTCAGCCAGTAGTTTAGCGCCACACAGTTCCAATCTACGTAATGTTGTTTTCTGTGTCAGTGGAGCCACCCTTGTTCGAGCAGCTAGTAGAGTTACGATGGGTTGGCCATGTTCGTTGAACACTTTGCTGTAAATAACACAAGCGTAAGCTTTTTCGCTTGCGTCACAGAAGCCTAATAACTCGACACTATTTTGTGTATCGCCAATCCATCTGTGTATCGTTATTTTGTTAACGCACGGCAATTCTGTTTTCAGGTTCAGCCACTCAGATTCGATGTTGCTGGGCACTACATCATCCCAGCTAAGTTTAGTCATCCAGAGTTTCTGGAATAGTAGTTTAGCTTTGACCGTCACTGGGGAGAGCCAACCCAGTGGGTCGTAAAATCTTGATATGGCTGAGAGTAAGGATCTCTTTGTTAGCTGTTTTGAGTTTTCCACAGGCCAGTTAAAGTGGAAGGTGTCGCTGTTTGGATTCCAACCGAGTCCTAATGTTTTGGTTGATTCTTCACCTTTAAAATCAAACATGTTTTGACTCGAAATTTGATCCTCGCGTAAATCTTCCAGTATCGCTCGGTCATTGGCTGTCCACTTCCGTAAATTCATGCCTCCTCCTCTTAAGAGTTGGATCAAGGATTGTTGCAGTTTTTTCGCTTCTGTAAGATTGCTATGACCGCTAATGACGTCATCTACGTAGCATTCTTCTATGAGTATCTTGGCAGCTTCCGGATGTTTGTGACCATCGTCAATGGCTAGTTGCTTCAATGTCCGCATAGCTAACCATGGTGCGCATTTGGTCCCGTAGGTTACGGTGCAGAGCTGGTAATCGCGAAGATGGTGATCTCGTGAGTCCCGCCATACAATTCTCTGTAGATGTTGTTGTTCCTTTGAAATCCAAATGCAGCGGTACATCTTTTCAATGTCAGCCGTAAATGCGTATTTATATGTTCGCCATTTAAGTATAAGGGCCTGAATATCTTTTTGTAAATTGGCGCCTTTTTCCATGACATTGTTCAGACTGAAGCCACTCGTAGTTTGTTGAGACGCGTTAAATACCACCCTCAACTTTGTTGTTGTCGAGTTTTCTCTCAAGACACCGTGATGCGGTAAAAAGTAGATGTCATTAGTTATTTGAGGTGCAAGTTTCATGTGACCCAGATCTGCGTATTCTTCCATGAATTGTTTGTACATTAATGAAAGTTTTGCTTTCTTCTCTAGCCGTTTTTCTAACTGTAGAAACTGCGAAACTGCAATTGTTCTAGACTTGCCTAGTTTTTCTGCGTAGTCTGGAACGAGAGGCATTTTGACGATGTATTTTCCATCAGACGATCTTCTCACAGTTTCTTTATAAAATTGCTCGCTCTTGTCGTCCTTGGGGATATCTGTCGTGTTTTGAATTTCTTCATTCTCCCAAAATTTTGTGAGATCCTCTAAGTTAAATAGTGTAGCGTAGCAGTCAAACGTTTGTTTCATTTTTCCGCATAAAATCCACCCAATTTGCGTGTGTTGTGCAACTGGGGAGCTGTTATCGCCTTTCAATACACCTTCTAGGATAATTTCGGAGTATACGTCGGCTCCTAGCAATAGGTCGATTTGTCGAGATACGTTGAAGTCAGGATCTGCAAGTTTCAAGTTTTCTAAATGCGTCCATGCACCTTTTTCGAACGTACTCGTAGGCAAGTTATTTGTTAGCTTCGTCATGATAAGCGCTTGAGTTTCAAAACTATAATCGGAGTGAATCGATTGGCCGGTAAATTCCAGTTTTCCTCTGCATTCTCTAGAAACAGAACCGATTCCCGATACTGATGCGTTGATCCCTTTCCGAGGAAGACGTAACATTTGTGCAGCGTTTTCTGTTATCAAGTTCACTTGTGAGCCTTGATCGAGTAGCGCACGCAGTGTTACATAAGTCCCATCCACGGATTTAACTCTCAGCTGGACCGTAGTCAGTAGAACTTCCATATTGTCTCTAAACAAATGGTTAGCTGTTGGTTGTTGAGTTGATGATGAAGAGCGTTGCTCAATGTTGTTTTTTCTAGTCGATGACGTTATGTTTTGTTTGTCCGAATTGTGCAACAATGTGTGGTGTTTCAAGTTACATTCTTGGCAAGTTTTCGTTGATTTGCACTCGTAATTTCCGTGGCTGAACAAACAGTTTTTGCAGAGTTGCAATTTCGAAACTGTGTCATTTCGTTTGCCGAAGTCCATTTGAAGGAATTTGTCACATTGGCGCAGTACGTGACTTCCGTTGCAGAATGGGCATTTTCCATATAAAGTGTGATAGTTGTTTGTTTTATTTTGATTGACGCTATAGTTATGTTTCTTCATCTGGGTTTGCTTGTTGAATGTTTTCCAGTTGGATGATTTTTCAGGAGCTGTAGGATTCGCTTTCTTAGCTGACTTCATCGTTTCGTATGCCATGAACTGTGTTTCGAGGAAATACAGAAAGTCGTGCAGTTTTTATAGTTCTCTGTGATCTTGGAGTTCCTTCATGTAGTCAGTCAAAGTACTGGAGTCCAGTTTTTGTGACATGATGTGCACAATAATCGGGTCCCAAGTTGATGTATCAATACCGATGTTAGAGATGCCGTTCAGGCATTCGGTAATGACGTCATGCATCTTTTTCAAATTGAATGAATCTGCATGTTGTATGATCGGCAGACTTAGCATGTTGTTCAGAAATGAAGTAAACTGCAGGCGACGATTGTCATAGCGCTGATTTAATATATCCCAACATGAGTTATAGTTTTCAGTGCTAATGGTCAGATGCTGCACTAAGCGTTCGGCTTCTCCTCGCAGCTTGGTCTTCAGGTGTTGCATTTTCTGTGCGTTGTTGATCATTGGATTTTTGTGTATTGTTTCCAGAAACAGGTCTTTGAAGGAGATCCACTGGCTGTAGTTTCCTGCGAACTCAGGGATTTCTATCTTAGGTGTCGATTTCTGGTTGTGGACGGTAGACCAGATTTTGGCATTAATTTTCCTCTTCAGCTCATCGTATTTCTGTTCGATGTCCGTGAACATTTGATAGTAATGCTCGTTGGAACCTTTCAGTTGGAAGTCTATTTCCCAGTGAAGTTTATCGATGGGTTCCCATTTCGATTTCAGTGTCGTAAAATGGTCTTCAAGTTCCCATCTTTCCGAGATATTTACTACGTCAATTTTGGAGATAACACGATATATCGCGTTGAAATTGCATTCTTGCTTGTTAAGCAAGAGTTGTATGTTGTTACCATCATCATCTTCTGAAGTCCCACCTAAGTCGAACTTCACGTTTTGTTTGCCCCAAGTCGCCAGTTTGTGAGTGATGTCCGTTTTAGTTGATACGAACATTTCTTTCGTTTTCCCATAGATGTCATCCTTGAAATATGCTATATTCTTATCTTCTAGTTCCAGCAACAGTTGGGCATGCCTGCTTTCGAAGTCTTGCCATTGGTTTTCTAGCGACGACAAGCGTTTCTTCAAGTATTCCACAGTTTTTCGTGATGAGGAATCCTTGCGATAGTTAGCACATAATGTTTTAATGTTCTCGAAGCACGTTGACTGCAATTCTAGTTTATCCATAATGATGCTTCTTGTTGTTATCGTGGGGGGGTCTGGATTTATGCTTTCGCGGTTGCACAACGACATGCTTTGCTTTGCTTCGCTTGGTAGTATAGATGCAGGCCTACCCTACCGCCTCCTTCAGAGGGGGTAGGGTTGGCGGGGTCTTGAGGGTGAGCGCTACTGTCGTGTAGATCCTCAAGACAAGTCTGGCGGATGCACCTTCTCGAGGTTGCCACCCCGTTTTTGGTCTAATTCCATAAGAAATAGACGTAACTAAAACCACCAGGCGCCTTTGCATCCCTTCCTCAACTCCCTTAACCTCATTCTTTCCCGTCTCATGCCTTCCTGTCCCAAATCTCACAAACCCTCTCCACTCTATCCTGTCCGAATCCTCACTCCTCCCTTTCCGTCTTTCCAACTTCCACTCCTAACCGTGACCCCCCGTGACTGGGTGGTGGCGGGCTCGACTATCACTAAAACCAGCTGATGGCGAGTAGGAGTAAGCAGTCACCTGCGCTAGGACCTGCGCAGTTGAGCGCCGTGAGCGGGGATGAAGGAGTCCTGGGGGGTTGAGCCGAGCGGCTCTGGTTGTAATGTGCCCGTAAGGCAACACGCCCCCTTTGGTCCGGATTTCAAGCGAAACGGTGGCCCTACCCAATAGCCAGGGGTAGGGAAATGGTCATAGTGTCCCGTCAGAGGGCCACAGGCGAGGTGCGTGAGGTCCGCTGAGGTCGTCCTTGGACGGTCGAAGCGGTAGGTAAAGGTCATGCTGACGGTGTAAGTGAGGGTTGATCAGTTCGTTGGCCAACGCCAACCCGATCGAGCACCCGATGTCGCACTGTAAACCAGCCTTGCGCACCTATATCTCTCTGGTAGTCCTAACGTTCGAACTTCTTTATAGTGAGACGTTCCCAGGTGCGGGCTCCATGGAGGGTGGGAGCCAGAGAGATGAATTTTAACGACAATTTAACATGGATAATCTAAGGCCATATAAAAAAACCAACACCGGAGTGGAGGCGAAAGCCAATGAAACTCTGAAGGGAGGTGCTTGCACTTCTCTTGCCCCTGGCGACCTGGCGGCTAACGCCGCGGGGACCAGCGCGGGCGCCGGTCCGGCTGTGGCGAGAACCACAGCTAAGACCAAAACCAAAAAGTCCCTTAACAAACAAAGGACGTCGGCGCTGATTGGGACCAGTACCGACCCTTCTAAAACTCAGGCGAAGACTACGGCGACGACTAATTCCACTGCCGGTCCGACCCTTTCCACACAGATCCCGGCGCCGGGTAACACCGGTACCGAGGATCCTACCACACACCCACCCACTCCTGTGGCTCCTCTAGCCTCCTCCCATCAGACGGCCGTCACCCATCATACGGAGGCGGCCGGCAGCACCGAGGACGTGTTCTCACGTGCCTGGCAAGTGGTGCAGAAACGCAAAGGCAAGGGTAAAGGCACTCAACAAGCCCGTTGCCCTTGCACCGACCCTTCAGGTCAACCGGCAGCCTCGGTACATAAACGCAAGGGCAAGGGTAAATGCACTCAAAAAACCCGTTGCCCTTGCGCTGACCCTTCAGGTCCACCAGCTGTGCTAGATAAGGGCAAACAGAGGGACAGAGCGACGAGGAAGGAGCGACGCCAGGAGCGTCGCCAGGCTCGCATAATGGCGGGAAAGGGCTCGGGAAACAAACAGGTCACAAGCGGCCAGCTCAACTTCTCCGCCGGAAAGCGATCGCAGGTAGAAGCCGGCACTAGCCGACCAGCGCCCAGTCAACCGCCAACCGGTACTCTTGAGAGGCCGGCTGTAGAGACCATCACGACACAGCGACCCGATTGGAAGGATCAGGCTGCGGCCAAGCGAGCTCTCAACGAGACTTTGACACCTCGGGGAGAGCATAAGCGGCCGCGTCTTGATCAATCCAAACGGGTCGCCCAAAGAAGCTACGCCCAAGCTGCCAGCGCTACCCTCGACGTCGCGATCACCTGCGACCGCACGGGTTTCCTCAGCAAGGACGTATCGGACCAGGTACTCGCTGCTATCCAGAAGCAGATCATTCTCGAGGCCTGCTCCCCCAAGCAAGACACTCCAGGGCCGACCTTTAATGCAAAGCCGCTGTTTGCCGGGGGTGTTTTAAAACTGTGGTGCGGTAACGACCACACTTTAGCCTGGCTAAAGAAGACAGTCTCCGATCTTTCTCTCCCAGCTAGCATCTCGTTAGTCGTCAAGAGTCAGTCGGAGATTCAGAAACGAGCACGATGTGGGATCGTGATCCCAGACGAGCAGGGGGTCTTTCCAGAGCCGACCAATATTGGGCGCGTTCTGTCTTACCAGAACCCCTGGGTCGACATAAAGAGGTGGGTACTTCTGCATGCCGACCAACAAGCAGCGGCATGGTTCGTGGTAGTCGGTGTTCCTGTGGACCAAATCCCGACCCTGATGGAGGCCGGGCGCCGTCTCTCAATAGGTTTGGGAGCGGTGTACGTGAAGTTTCAGGGTCGGAACGGCAGGTTCACCGATGTTCCCCAAGGATGGGACCCAGCCACGGGATCCATTTGCGAGACACTGACGCAGTTACCGCCGACACCAGCAGGGGAGTCTACTCCCCCACCAAACAACCCGGAAACGTCTGCGGCTGAGCCTGCTGTAGCAGAGTCGGCCGCCTATGCTGCCGCCATCGTGGACGCTGTCCCCTCATCGGGCGGGGAGCTGGACGACATGATTTTGTCTCCGGCTTCGGGCCAGGAAGGGGACGGTTTCGACGAGGGCGACCTGTTTGCCGGGCTTAGGCTTGAGGGGGACGAGGGTTCGACCAGCGATGGCGTCCCTTTCGTCAGCCTGTAAAGTTCTGCAAGCAAACCTCCACCACAGTCAGACCGCGACGGCTCAGCTTCGCAAGTGGCTGGAGGTTCAACACACGGCCATTGCCCTGATCCAGGAGCCGTGGATTAGGGCGGGCCACATACAAGGACTCTCCAATCTTGGCGGTAAGCTCCTGGTCACCACAGACCATGATCATCCCAGATCGTGCATCTATGCCACAGGTAACTTAAAACACAGCTCTTAACTGAATTCTGTTGCAGAGATGTCTCTGCAGCAAAGCTGATAATACAGCGTGACAACGCCACGGAGATGGTGATCGTTTTTGCCTCGGTCTACATGCCCGAGGCGGAGGCACCGCCTCCCCACGGACTCGCCCGCCTCGTGAGCCATTGCGAGAGATGCGGATTTGAGGTCGTTGTCGGGGCCGACGCCAATGCTCACCATCAGCTGTGGGGTATGGACACGCAAAACGAGAGGGGTAAGGCCTTGGTTGACTACTTATTCTCAACTAACCTATCCCTACTAAACACTGGCTCCGAACCAACTTTCGTAACCAGGCGAAGCCGCACAATCATAGATCTTACTCTGGTAACAGAGGGCGTGGCGGAAATTACCACTGGGTGGCAGGTTTCTACGGAGGCCTCCTGCTCCGATCACAGGTGGATCCGCTTCGACATTCAGGTCTGTGTCCCACCGATACCACCACGGCGGTATCCGCGTAAAACGGATCGTGCCACCTACACACGCAGTCTTGAATCCAGGCTTGCGACGCTTAGCGATCCGATGACATTTGCGGACACGACACAGATTGAGGTACAAGTAAGCCACCTTACTGAGTCAATCATAGACAGCTACAAAACTGCCTGCCCAGAGACCACGCCGCGCAACATACCGGGGAAACAACCCTGGTGGGGCGCTGATCTGGAGCGCAAACGCAGTAAGGTAAGAACAGCTCTGAATAGAGCCATGAACACATGTGCGGATGTGGACTGGGATAACTACTACGCGGCCAAATCCAGCTACAAAAAATGCATCAGATTCAGGAGCACTTCGGGATGGCGCAAATTCTGTGGTAGCATTGAATCATGTCAGCAAGCAAACAGGGTAAGGAAAGTTCTGGCGCAACAGAATACATCTGGGCCCGCCACCCTCCGCAAACCTGATAACACACTCACGTCGACGCCTGAAGAAACAAGACGCTTCCTAATTGAAACTCACTTCCCGGGATGTGTCTTCGCGCAGGTAATCGACTGGCAAGATGTAACCCAAACACCATCAGATGATGATTGGAGTTACGCACGCAGGATGATCACGTTGGAGAAACTCCAATGGGCCATCCGGAGCTTCCATCCTTTTAAGGCAGCTGGTCCTGATGGAGTGTTCCCCGCTTTACTACAGTGGGGGGGTGCTTCTGTCGCAATAAGACTGGTGCCTTTAATGAGAGCGTGCCTAGCCTTTAGATACGTTCCTAAAGGATGGAGGGAAGTGAAAGTAATATTCATCCCCAAGCCAGGTAAGGGTGACTACACAAACGCCAAATCCCACCGACCAATCAGCCTGACCTCCTTTCTCCTAAAAACTATGGAAAGGCTATGTGATAGAGAGCTGAGGGATGGCGCTCTGAAAACCATACCGCTACACGGTAATCAGCACGCATACAGCTCAGGTAAGTCGACCGAATCTGCTCTCCATCTGGTGGTCAGCCAGATTGAGGATGCGATTCATCAAAAAGGCACCTGCCTGGGCACTTTCATAGACATCGAAGGAGCCTTCGACAAAACCAACTTCTCCAGCATCAGCAGCGCCCTCTCCAGACACGGAGTAGAACAGGTACTGACGGACTGGATTACAAACATGTTAAGCAAACGAGTGGTTCGCCTAGAGGATGAGCGGCAGTTAGCCATGATAGCCAGAGGCTGCCCCCAGGGAGGGGTGCTTTCCCCCCTTCTATGGAATCTGGTAATTAATGACCTCATCACCAAACTCAACGCCAACCGCTACTACACAATAGGGTATGCAGATGACCTTGCAATCCTTGTCTCGGGCAAGGTGACGGGAACGATCTGCAACCTCACCCAGCAAGCACTACGTATCGTAGAAAATTGGTGCAGGGAATTTGAACTATCAGTGAACCCCACTAAAACTGAACTAGTTATGTTTACCCAAAAACGAGCATTAGGCCCTTACCGCCTACCCAAACTGTTCGATACAGAACTTCAGTTGACTAACGAGGTCAAATACCTCGGGGTCATTCTAGACAGTAAGTTAAACTGGAGTAGTCATGTAGACAACAAGCTAAACAGGGCCTGCATAACCTTCTGGCAGTGCAGGAGAATGATAGGTAAGAAGTGGGGCCTATCCCCCAAAATTATTCTGTGGTTGTACACTGCAGTGATCCGTCCCATGATCGCTTATGGGGCTGTGGTCTGGTGGCCCCGAACTCAGCTGGTTACAGCTTCTAACAAACTACAACGCATGCAAAGACTAGCCTGCGTGGCGACCACGGGCTGCATGAGGACTACTCCGACTGCAGCCATCGAAGCCATGCTGGGACTACCCCCGCTCCACCTGTTCATACAGCAGGAAGCGACAATGGCAGCGGTACGTCTTAATGCAATTAATCTCTGGGGTAAGAGAGAGACACAACACACCGCGCTGCTTGAGGGACTCAACAATGAGTTCCCTATTACGAAAGCCATAAACGACCGGGTACCCAAACAATTTATCTTCGATAAAAAATACAGGATTCAACTCCACGAGGATCGCCGATGCGAGGGTTTGCGCCCCACAGAGCTACGTATCTTTACCGACGGATCCAAAACAGGTAGTGGCACAGGTGCTGGAATCTTCTCGGAGGACTTCAACATACACATAGCCACACCATTGGGAGTCCATAACACAGTGTTCCAGGCCGAATGCATGGGTATATCTCTTGCCGCTTCAGCCATCTTGGCCAGGGAAGTTAAGGACCACTCGATACGTATACTCTCAGACAGTATGGCTGTTCTGCAAGCACTAAGCAGTCAAACTGTTGACTCTGGGTTAATATACGAGTGCCACCAGCGCCTTAACCAGGTGGGTAGCCTCAATAATATAACCATTCAATGGATCAAGGGACACAGCGGTTCGCGGGGCAATGACGCAGCCGACGAACTTGCCAGAAGGGGGTCGAGCATGGCACCGGTGGGGCCTGAACCCATTGTGCCACTCCCCTTCGGGTACCTACGCACTCTGGTAAGGAAAAGAACCAGGGATCAACATCACAAACTTTGGTTGGACCACGGTGAATGCAGGCAGGCCAAGGAGGCACTCCCTGTAATTAATAGCCGCCTCACGAAACAGGTTCTCCGACTAACGAAACAGCAGCTGCGTACAGTTACAGCAGCTATAACTGGCCATGGGTCATTTAATAAACACCTCTTTGTCATAGGAGTCACAGACAGTCCGCTGTGCAGAGCCTGCATGGAGGACGACGAGACAGCAGCTCATGTGCTACTAAACTGCCCGGTGGTCGCCACATACAGGGCCAAGTACTTCGGTAACCCAGGTACCCTACGTGAGATTGTCAGTGACACCAAGGCGTTGCTGGTCTTCTTTGAGGAGCTGGGGTGGATCGAATAATCGATTTTCCCACCCGTACGCAAAATACGCGCTTTGACGTGGAGTTGCGGATACCAGCCCGTATTACCTATTACCTATTAGAACTTGTTTGTGACTGTTGTTAGTCTTCGCTTTTCGAATTCTACGAAAACGACATCCAGAAAATGTGCCAGTAATATCACTGTTCATTACCGAAAATATCACTTACACTTTATCACGGTCACAAAAAAATGCATAAAATCGCCAAATGGACATTATTTATGGAAATGAAAAACGACCGCTTTACTGACACATACCTACATAAATAACGCTAATAAAAATAAAGTTAAAGAGAACGAAAATTAATAAAACGATTAATAAATTATACGCATAACTTTTTTCTGAAACTGTCAAATACCTACTATTGTATTGATACTTAATTAATCGTGTAGTGAAGTAGGTAGATTTTCTTGATTATGTTGTCCTACCAAACCAGCATGGATAGAATTTTGCACTGAGGAAGTTCAGTGAAGAAAATATCTACAGGATCATTTTTATCCTAGAAAATTCAAAACATTTTATCAGTAAACAGTAGATATACTTGTTTCGTTAAATAAATGACTTTTTGTAAGAATGTTAAATTTAGGAAGCATAATTAGCCTATAATGTTCCCACTGCCAGGTCACAGACCTCCACTCTTTGAGAGGGAGTGGGGACCCCGTGCGGGTTGGTAGATGTCACGTCTTCGAATTTTTGATTCTAGAACATTGTTTCGTCACGATGTTTTTCTTCATCGTTTTGATAGCATTGGTGATGGAATTATTCACACAAAGTAAAACGCCTGCCTAGGTTCAAACCCAGACCTACATACCACTCGTAATTAACCTCATCATTGTAAAGCTACCACTTAAGGGAAGAGTGAGACAGCTTTGACACAAGTATTATTGAAACTTACTGGGGCTGCATCAATTTATGTATGAAACAATGTTTTAGTTGAAATAAATATTTTGTATTTTTTTTTGTATTTGTTCTTCGGGGCCGTTGCCTAAGACACCACTGCTCTATATGCTCTGCTCTAAATGTAGGTAATTTAACATTAATTATAGATCAAATTGATCAGCCGAACAGCCCACTAAACGGACACAGTGAAACTTCGAACAACTGCTTAACGGTCGTCATAACCGCTCCACTGGAAATACGTTCGACGAAAATTACCACTTTTTGTTGATAAATGTTCCCTCCGCCCTGCGACTGCTGTTTATGTGGCCATTAACTTGAAATACTTACTTATTAATGAGTAATCTGTTATAATTACAATTATTGTTACATCTAAAATGTTCCTGTTAAACGTTAGAAGTGTCGCCGGTCGCACATGTGGCGAAATAAATGTGAACAGTTTAGTAACGTTAATAACGCCAATATATTAGTTATAACACCGATGTTACATTGTAGGCATTATTAATTTAACTCGTATTGTTTTATTTGATTTATACTTTTGTTGTTATTATTTTGCTGTATTTATATTTTCTAATCTATGACTGCATAAAATATTATGATCACCATTCTGTAGGAGAAGCGATGATGATTATGACAACGTTCCATAAACATTCAAATTTAGCAATCGTCAGAAGCCCTATTTTCATGGCCAAGCATTGAAAAACGGTACTCACAAGTATTTCTACCATAGATGTATTATTAAAACTATTTCTAGTCTGACTATTTTCTTAATGTCCGTTGGGAATCATCACATTTCCGTATACAAACGAATGCTAATTTCCATGTCCAAAAATCATTAGATTTATCGTGTATAATTTGAATTCAGAACGAAGTACTTTATTGCTGTTTTGTTTTGATTTCCGTGTGAACTATATAGAGCTGTAAAACTATTTTCCTTTTTAACTGACTTCTTTTTTACTAAACTAAAACTAAACTGGAATAAAGAACTATTCGTTTTTAGCAAGCTTATGACCTAAAACCTTAACAACTAGTCCTAATAGAATATAATAGATTATTTTTATTTTCAGACAGAGTCCATAGGGTTAGCAACAATTTTACTTAACATTAGTGTTAGTAGGTACAAACACAGATTATAACATAAAATTAAAATTCAGCGTGGAGCTGCATCCACCTCCGTAACATCGGGGAATCCCACCGATCTGAGAACACACTGTGAATACTGTTGGTACTGCCGCGAACACGTGACATCAGGGATGCACATCTTTTTCTAACAATGGCGGCAAAACCATCAATGTTATTATCCGTAAACATCCCCGATGCACTACATCGCCACGGCAGCCGCAGCAGCACTCTCAGTGCATTATTATATTGAACGCGTAGGTCGCTGTATACCCGCTGAGTAAAGTTGACCCACAGGCTGCACGTGTTGAAGGACTGACAGTAAGCTTTGAAAAGCGTTACTTTAACTGCCCTCGTACATCGTGCAAACCTGCGGGCCAGCATGTTACAACGGACAGCCAGCGACCTACGTTCCCTTTCAATGTCACAGTTATCTTTAAGGTCTTCAGTGAACCAGTGGCCCAAATATTTAAACTTGTCCACTCTTCGTAAGGACTCTCCACACAGTGTGACAAAATAACCATAAAATAAATGAAGGTACTTTTACTACTTTTATGCTTATTTAGCTGTTTTTCGGAAAATACTCCATGTCTTGTAAAATACTCGTAGAAATATAATGGCTAAGTTTGGAAAAAGAAACGTAGAAATCTAAGCGAGAATGAATGACATGCATTTATTTTTCCTTCTTTTATCTGAACGTTAACAAACAGAGTACGAGGTGTGTTAGTACTACATAAAGCTCAAAACAGGTTTTAAATTTGTAATTGTAGACCAGTAACAGGTAGTCAGTCATCACATAAGGACGCCATAATAGTTTCACCAGACATAACCCTCGACTCGTGTTGATATAAAGCTTTAACTTGAGGTTTTAACTGTTTGCGCTAGTTTTAGGCCCATATAACAACTCTACATTAGTGAAATGTTTGCCTTTTGATTTTAAAAGTAACTAATTCTAAGTTTCTGATCCCCTCGTAACTATGATTTTGAGATGATTCCAAACAAAAAGTAGCTGCAGTCTTCAATTTTATTCATTTATCTATCTTACATCTACCATTACAGGATTTTTAAACTAATTCAATTAATCGATCAATTAATTATGACACTCGATACTTAACAAAACTTGGTTATTATAAGTTTACTAGCTGCACTCCGCGGTTTCACCCGCATAAATCTCGATCCCGTGGGAATATCGGGATAAAAGCTATCCTATGTCCTTCTCCAGGTCATGATCTACTCATGTGCCAAATTTCATCCTAACCCGTTCAGCCGTTTTAGCATGCAACAAACAAACTCACTTCCGCATTTATAATATTAGTCAGGATTATTTTTCCAAGACATCGTTTAGCATCGCGCGAGATCTTGTACCATAGCACAATATTGTTTGCACCCTATGTTACCTATTACAAACACGGTTACATCCCGAGTAGTCAAAAACTAAACAACCAGTATCAAACCATTCAAAACACCCAGCTACCAGAGAACAGAACATATCCAATTACCTTGGCGATTATAACCAGCGCTTTGTCGTCTCGCTTTACCAAAAACCGCTCGCAGATCGTTAGGATCACCAAAATATTGAACGGCCGTCTACTACCACCTTTTAAAATCTCCCACTGAACCTCAGTCCATCCCACAGCCGAGTTAATCGGATTACAATGCCAGTACCATGACATTTAAATGTCAACTGCAAAAGGTATATTGGTCAGTACTTCACAATTGCATACAGGTACAGTATCTACATACGTAACGTCATTATTGCACGGATTTTTTTGATATTTGTGTATTGTGAAGTTTGTGCGTGTCTGTTTGCTGTAAATATTGTTTTCCAGTGCAGTTTTTTCGTGTGACGCGTGACGTGGAGGTAAATCTTTTTGGATACTGTTCCTACTAACTTATAATACAAAACAGCCTATGAAAAGCTCTGTGTCACAAACTAAGTATAACTTAGTAAAGATTTCAAGAAAAAATTGGCTTTATATCTTCTTCATTTAAAATATTGTTACGGAAGTAAAATGACGCAAATTGCAAAACTAATGAGGAATAGTTGTCATATTGTTCACATGAACTAAGTACAAACTTGATACGAACTTTGCTCAAACGCAGAGCAAATTCAAAAGGTGTATTTAAAATGTTCTTCTTTTAAGTCAATTCGCAATGAGTTGCAAAAAGTGAAAGATGTTAATTTAATTAACACTAACTTTGTAGTTTCAAAAAGTGTTCAACTTTTTTGAAAAGTTTTAAGTAATTAGATGAAATGCAAGATAGGATAAAAATACTGAAGACTTTTATAAAATTTTGCGCTTTCAAAAAAAAACCTATTAAAATAAAAGTTGTTAAAAATTATCTTAAACAGTTCAGTAAAAGGAATATACACACCATTGTTTAACCGACTGCCAAAGACACGAGAAACTTCCTCCTTTTAAATTTAACACGAATATATTTTATAAAACATCCTTCCTAACTGCACCTCAATTGCAAGGATTTTGGAAGAAATTGTTTCATAATGATCGAAAAATTCGTCTACCGGACAACGTTAAAGACGCTATGCATGTTGTTGAATTGTCAAAATTAAATCATTACCATTGTCAGAGACCAAGTTTGCATGTCGCTACGAAAAGTACACTGCTGCATGTCATGTGAATGTTTGTGAGATAGTCACAATACACCATGCCAAATCGCGTGCGTCTCATCTGTACATATACACCGAAGGGGATAGCTACAGAGAGGTGTTTATAGTACAACTATTTTAAGCTGTTAGTTTAATTACGCAACTGTCCCGCTGGTTTTTATACATAAAAATAATGTCAACTAAATATTAGGCCAATTTTTATTTAAATGTTACCCTATTGACACTCACTAGATAGTTTTCTTTTACTCATCATCTGCACAGCGTTTTCCCAACTATGTTGGGGTTGACTTCCAGTCTATAGGCCGACCGCTTAACTGAGACGGTTCCTGATGTAGCAGCGCGGTGCGGGAGGGGTGTGGTGTCGTGATGCGTGAGCTCAGTGATTTGTCAACTTGTGACAGCTGTCAAATGAAATTAAATGAAATAAAAAAGGCGACTGCCTATCTGACCTCAACAACCCAACGAAAAGTAACTGCATAATACGATACCCCTGTGGTAAGACTGGTTGTCAGACTTTCGGGCCGCTGACGACCCGCGACGACTGGCAAAATCCACGAATGACAGCCGGGACCAACGGCCTAACGTGCTTTCCGAGGCACGAAGGGATTTTGGTATGTAAAGATGGTCACACATCCACGGACCAACCCTGATTTTTTTACATTTAAATAACGTCATATGTCACTAGATACTTTTATTTTACTATAGCTACAAATTATTATTCGCTTTTCCTGTACGAGCAATCAGAGCATCGAATGACATCAACGCAGACTGTTTTGGCACAGTTCGAACTCATGTCCGTACTTTACACGCTATCGCTACATTCAAGGATCTTAATAGTACACAGTTGAGCTGTTATTGGGTCATCTTATTCTATTTTATTAATTAACCTATTTCTATAAGTTCATACATAGTGGAATATAATCAACTTTACTTCTTATTATCCTGTTAACTTTGCTATGGTAACAACCTGGATGGTCATTGGTGATAGTAATAAAAAAAACAGTGGCACTCCGGGAGTGCTGACAGAAGTGAAAACTTGAACAAGATCGCCTTGGTGGAAGTAAAATACTTGCATTGAACATTGATCCGTAACGTAATATAAATAAAGACCACAATCGCGTTTAAAAAATGAGGAGGAGATCTGTGGTTATGATATACCGTCTGACAGCCAACGGAGCCGATTCTCGATATTTTTTTAATTATAAATATGAAATAGTGTTATCTTAAAACGTTCTGCCGTTTTATGATATTAAGTCTTTTTTTTTTTTTCGTAGCCGTCACTGCTGGGCAAAGGCCTCCCTACCCTCTTTTCACCTCTCTCTGTCCAGAGCTTCCAAGGACCAATTTTTCTTAAAGGAGTCCAGCTCATCCCGCCATCTCCGTCTGGGCCTGTCGCGATGTCGTTTGCCATTAAGCGGGACCCACTGGGTCGTAAGTTTAGCCCATTGATCGTTTGACATGCGGCTGATGTGTCCAACCCAATTCCATTTAAGCGTGGCAGCTTTCCGAGTGACATCAGTTATTTTAGTGATGGAACGGATTGTTGTATTCTTAACCCGGTCCACAAGTTTAATACCCAGAACACTCCGTTCCATAGCTCTCTGGCAAACCCCGAGCGTGGACCTCTGCTGAATTGTAAAAGACCATTTTTGAGAACCATACGTGAGGATGGGAAGAATACACACGTCGATGAGTCTTCTCTTGAGGGATAGAGGAAGATCGCCCTTCATTAGATCTTTCATGGCCCAGTAGCTCTTCCAGGCATTTTCGGTGCGTCTTGCAACTTCTTTTTCTTCTTCTTTTTGCCTGGAAAGAGACAATTTGACCAAGATAGAGATACTCACCGACATATTCAACCTCCCCACCCGCCACGGTGATCCTGCTACACGCGCTGTTCGTCATCAACTTGGTTTTTGACATATTCATTTGCAGCCCGACCTCTAGGCTTGCCGAGCTAAGATCTTCTAGCATCTGAGTCAGCTCGGAGGCTGAAGACGAAAAAAGGACAATATCGTCGGCAAAACGGAGATTGGGCAATATCCTATATTAAGTTAGGATGCCAGAAACACCAAATACTCTTTATGCTCAGATTCGTGGAGGTTGAATGAATGATATCTCATTCAACCTCCACGAATCTAAATATAATGACTATCGCCATCCAGGTTAAAACCTCTATTAATAGTACCTACCTACTAGTGTGCTGCTATTAGCCCACTATATATGAGTCACTCAGCGGAAGAGGGGCCTAATCCACAAATTTATTAGGCCACTATGGTTTCAAAGATCGATACATCTAATAAGTAAATATCTACTTAACTCTGTTTCTATAAATTTTCTCTTTCGCTGAGCGACTCTTAGCAACTATAATAATTCAGGGAATTCAGTAATCTGATCAAAGACTTGATTAGCAGAAACCAGATGAAATTCCATTACACATTTTGATTTCGATAAATTTCAGAAAAGCTATTAACATGAGCACTGATCAAGAATATTGTAATAATGTAACTAATTAAAGGCCACACGCAGATAGAACATATGAAAAACAGACAGCAAACGCAACTTTAGACCTTATATCTTTACTTCAAAGGATACATTGACTTGCACTCCATATTTCTGGCAGACGGCAAAATCATTTCTAGGTATTACTTGTAACTACTAAAATAGTTCAAGTACCTATTGAATATTTGTAATTATCATAAATTTATATTTATGTTCGTACTCCAGAAACTTGAGCCACTCATTTTATTACTTATCAATAACTAATGGGTCCCAAACTAACGTTAACATTCAGCTATATTTTCCAATTCAGAGCTTTGACTGAAAGACCGGAAACTTAAAATTTTCTTAAAGTAAGTTTAAAATTTCATGCTGGACATAGGCTTCTCCCAGGCTACGTCACAACACCCTGTCCTCCGTCTTCCGCATCCAGTCTGTCCCAACTACCTTCTTAAGGTCGTTGAACCATCAAAACTTGCATGTAAAATGTCAACACGTTACCGACTCTGCTTCCCAGATATTTTACAATATGCCAGCTCTATTTTTAATGCCAATCTACCTCATTACAATTTCTAATTTATTGCAATATCCAAAACGTTTTTTGACATACTTTTCTTATTCTACAAAGCACAAAATAGTTCACCGTTATACACCGTGAAATTTGAATCACAGTTTTGCTACAACAAACGTTGTTCAGACCATGGTCTACCACCATTCTACAGCATCCAATAAAAAAAAACATAATTGGTTTTTGAAAAAACACAAAAAGACAAAGTTTAAAATGTCAAGATTATCTACTGCTTACTAAATTTCGTTTATGGAGGTACATTTCCCTGTAAACAATGCTGTGTCCCGTGCGTGGTGTCTGTGTTGTAGGGAGTAACGATAATCTTGACATTTTAAACTTTGTTTTTTTTGTGTTTTTTTTAAAACCAATTATGTTTTTTTTTTATTGTACGCTGTAGAATGGTAGTAGATCATGGTCTGAACAACGTTTGTTCTAGCAAAACTGTGATTCAAATTTCACGGTGTATAATAGCATACGTATACAGATATTTCCAACATCTCGACAAACCGTCGAAACTTTTTAACTGTGCCTCGTAAGTGTTCCACTATTTAACGCGAAACGCTCAGTGCAAAACCTACTTACACCGAAGAATATTAGCGTTAAAATTTATGCTTTCAACACCATCGATTATTCAGCGTATATGTACAACATATTCTGGGGAGACTTGGTACGTTCATTTGCATGCTAATGGTACGCGTACGGAGCTTGGAAGTGCGGTACCTTTAGTGCCAGATAGTGTACGCGAGCACTCTTTGTTCCAAGACCCAGCTGAGGGGTTAATCACTCTATTGTTGTGTTGGAGTATGTTTTCGTTGATGTAGGAGTAAACTAAGGAGGGCTTTTTGGGAATTACCTACTAGTGGAGAAGCCGAAAATTGGGCCGAGCATCAATCTCTTCAGACGAAGCTGAAATCTGTATAAAATATAGCTTTAAGCAATCTGAAGAAAAGTCTATTCACTGATAAGAAATACCCACAAATTGTAGTACGACCTTGACCGAAACTATCTAACAAAATCAATGTTGTTTCGTCATTTTATCCGTCACACTCACTGCTACGATTTGCATGACCTCCAAAACTACGCACGATGACTTAACACTGAAACAATCTCTGCCCGTAAATTAAGACAAGATCTGCCCACGTTAGCAGCTAACCAAGGAGTTCATCTGGCCGAAGTCTGTACGTTCAACAGTCCATTTGAATTTAATTTATTTTCCTGTGACACACTTAATTAACGCCTCGCCGTCTCACGGAAATTAATTTCTCTAGCAATTTGCTCTGTATGTAAATGTCCACTGGTGAACTAAGACCACCCACTAGGTTGAAATATCGACGAATATAGAGTAATATCGCCATTATCATCAGGCCTGGCAGGCAGATTGATTATCGCAATATGATGATACGTATTATCGTGATATTGTCCCCTATACGACAGCAAAATGATGGCGCGATTATCACTTTCAGTGGGGGTCGCCAGTTGCGTCTCTATGGTCCTCATTTTCTTCCCATTATTTCGAATAATCCCATCTCACTGTTTACAGGAAAAGTTCACCAATACACACAAGCATGCAGCTAATAAATTAAACTGAAGCAATCACATTATCACAAAGCTTACAACCCACTAAAACATTTGAATACGTATTCGCCTTCATTCCGCATTAACCACATCATAATAATATTTTTCTTATATCACTTGAGGAAAGAAAGCCTCTAAACATGGCGAGAGGAGCGCAAATCGCTTTAGCGGACGCCTAAAAAAACAACTTTGCCTTCTTATATCAACTAAAGATAACAGAAGAAATACCATAAAAATAAATACGCTACGTACGAATACATTTTGTGATAATAATTCATTTTTATTGTATCTTGCACGCTGTTTGCCGTATTTATAGCTCATCTAAGTGTGGTACTTCACCTGTATAAAATATAATGTACAGGGTGTAGTTAATAGGTCGTATTTTTACACGCCGATTGTTGCTGACTGGTACGGTACTATTAAAGAGGATATTAATGTAACTATTATAGTTATAAGAGGCGATATTTCATTGTTGTAATGTTTGTGTTGGGTAATTCGGTCGGTACAATGTGTTAATGAGAAAATCACACATGGGTTTTATTAATGAAATTATCACGAACTCGCGTGTAGAGTAGGTTTTGCTGAGTTTATAGCTAAGTAAAATAGATAGTCATTGTATTCAAATGTAGTCGTAATAAATGTATTCTTAACTTTAAAAGTGTTTCTCGGAACCCTGTAATGGTGACCTAAAAGATATATCTATCTGTAGATCAGGAAACCTTTAAACATTTCACTCAGATACATCGTCAAAGCATACAACTTCATCTAACTATATTGTTTACTCTAGTTATTGACAGCTCACATTACCCGAAACAAACATTCATACACTCCTATACCGTCGTTATAAGGTTCATTTTCGTCCAGAATTAACAGCAAAAGTTTCAGGATATGTGGCTGTCTGTGTGATCGTTCGGAAGGGGCAAGTGCTTCTGACAGTGGGTCGATTAGCGTACGGGACATGGGTTCAAAGACTGGCGATAACTTAGCAAGGTATCCTGAATTATGGTCATGTTAGGGCAGGACCACACAATGCCGGACGATAAAGCGCTTACGACTGGCGTTTTGAATGTCGAATAGAATTTGAATTTTCCCTTTTTTTCGGTTTTAATTTTATTACTGGCCAGTTGACTCTTTTATAGGTTGCTAAATGTTACATAGGTCGAAAAAGGTTAAGGTTCGTTTTTTAATCCCAGAGACTAATTTGACAGGTGCAAATGTCAAACTCGAAATTGAAAAAACAAACAAAAATCACTTGCAATATCAAATTAGTCTCTGGGATTAAAAAACAAACTATTATATACCATTAAATTTCAACCAAAAAGTACATACCTGACTGAACCTCAATGATTGACTGTGGTTTTTTTTTGACTGGCCGTTGTCTGAGTCTTCTTAGCGCTGTAGTGAGTTTACAAATACTTTGGGGCTTTGTTGTAGTTTAGGCTAAGCTATCTCTCAGTCAGTCAGACAAGAAATAGTTTTCATGTTCCATACTTCAATAAATGCGAAAGTAACTCTGTCTGTCTAGCCTTTTAACGCTTTAAAGGCTGAATGGATTTCTATGAAATTCGGCACGCATATAGATCATGACCTGGGCTAGGGCATAGGCTATAGATTTTTATTCTGGTAGAACGTTCCTGTGCATAATTTCCAATCACCACGTGAGCGAAGTTGCGAACAAAAGTTAGTACCAACATAATATTATGTAGATGGTATCATAGGGTATCAGTCTGCCACGCAGCGTATAACAGCATAATCTTCCTTCACAATAGAAAGAGATAGGCCATAAATCTATTCTAAGCTAAATCCATTAATTCAGGATTGATGTAACCCTACCTTTGTAGGCACTATAGTCGCCGTGCCTTCATTTATGTACCGTCTTCCAGACACTAACTTTAGAAGGTAGGTATAGTAATTAAAGTGATAACATCTTGCCTTCAACTATCCGCCTGCCAAGTTTAGTGATTATGGCTATATCCCTGAGATATTCCGTTGTAGCCTTCTGAGGACATTTTCAGGGATGAAAATCGAGGGGCGTAACACAAACATGTAAGAATCAAATTCTGGCAAATAAAATAGTATCCATTTATTTAAATTAATCGAAAAACAGCCCTAATGAGAGTGGAATTGTAACATAATACCTACTGTTTTCTGACTGATTAGTGTATTTAGAATATATTAATAGAAAATACAAAAATCTCTATCCTCAAAAAGTTAACATGATGGAATAGAATTCTATGCAAAAAGGAGGTGACCCTATTACTAAGACTCTGCTGTCCGTCCGTCTGTCTGTCAGCGGGCTGTAGGTATAGACAGTTGAAATTTTCACAGATTGTGTAATTCAATTGCCGCTATAACAACAGTTAATAAAATTAAATTCAGAATCATGTACTAAATGGTAACAGTTTTCGCGTCGATGTCCCCACCCTGTATTTTCATCTCTTGACACAACACATTGTGACACAAACAAATAAAATATTTTAATGAACGCATTACCTGCACGCTGCAATAACGTCATTTTATGTAATTGTAACACGTTGCCATCAAAACTATCTACTTGTTGAGCAAATAATCATAAAGCGCGCGTTTTACCGTCGTCGCGTCGCGTGTCGCAGCGTTTTGTCGTAACTACGACGCGCGACGTACGGAGAATGTAATTAAAGCCACTGTTCGTGGCATAAACTGTTGCAACTCTTCAATTGCGTCTTACTTTGTCGGTTAAGTGTTGCGATTATTTTTGTTGCACTTTTGTTGGTGATAAAAGGTTGATGGGGTTATGAGATAGTGTGTAGCTAGTGTTTTGTCAACATTGATTGTATTTCTTTTAATAAAATGTCGCAAAGAAGCCATTTTTATTATTAATAACATTTTCAGCAGGTAGAGAAGCCATAACTAGGTTTAATCGGGCATACAACTGCATGATTCAACATAAACTCAACATAAATCTATTAATTGTAGACTCCAAAAGTAGGTATCTAACAAAAAAAACATAAAAATTAAATTATCCGAAAACTTATAAGGGAAATAGGGATGATACCTGGGTAAAAAAAACTATTTAGTTCATCAGGCAGATAATAAAAAAAAATTGACACATATTTTTACTTTAACATTATTAATAAAAAATGACTTGGATAAAACGCATTAAAGTTCGGGAGTGGGAGTTGCTACGTCACAAGTAAGTATAAAATCTACATACTCGTGACGTCATGGCACATTTTAACTCAATGTATCCCAGTAATCTTTAGATTACGTAAAAACATAAAAAATACGTGTCCAGATTTTTTTTATAATCTTGCTGACGGACATAAAATAATTTTTTGGCCCTCATCGTTCAGTTAAACCGGTTCATGGCGAATTGTTTGCACCAGAACACGTTTGCTTCAAAAACTACACGGGGTCATCTAGCGGAATGGAGTCCGAAATAATTTGCCAAGGTTTTGAAATATCTGTATTGATGTACTTAAGATCGCATTAACTCACTCAAACACACGTGTTGTTTGTCAAGCTATTAGAAAGACTTGTAAAAAAAAAACGCATTTTAACATTGCTAGACTAGCCAACCCACATCCTCAACAACCTGCCAAAACTTGACACTAGAGAAATTCATTAACTCTGTCAGTGACATATCGGTGGTATTGCTTGAACATTTGTCAAATACATGTGTCGCAAACCCTCATATATCTGGGACATTGTATTGTAATTAAACGTAGTCCATTGAGCATTATGTTAGGAGTAAACGCTTGACAATGTTACAGTGATTCTGTTAACCAGATATGTATGCTGTAATAAATCTTTGCTCTGTTACGGCTACTGAATAGGCCGTGTTTGACATGTTTAAATGTCTGAGGTAAGTTATTGGTTTTATATAAGGCTTCTATTCTCGCGATTAAATGATAATGACAGTTGATGCCCACAGATGTGATAAATTCAGTTTTCATCACATTTATCCAAAAAGAGCTAGTTTATTCTTTGTAAACAGGGACCAAAATAGCTCTTTAATCCCTAGGGACCAAAAGTGATTTGAATTTGGAATATGGATATTGTTAGTAAAAGTTCCAATAACCAAAAAGATCAATCACGAACATTGTATGAACAGGCTGAATGATAAAGTAAAAAAAAAGCTTGTGAAAACATAAATAAGTAAAAAACGCGCGAAATGCATTCCGCCATCGTTCGTATTGTTAACTCAAATTCGGATTTTACGTTTTATACAAAATGAGTGTATCTTCCTCAAGTAGTGAGAATAAAATCAATAAACGTAGGTACTATTCTTATCCATAAGTTGCAATTACTTATTTTCTCATAGAGGGTGATAAAAAGTAGAGTGTCCACCTCGGGAGAAACACTATTTTAAGCTCGAGTGATGTACTTTGAATCCACTTTGCTGCACTCAGGATTCTACTTTAGAATCCTTCGCTCTGCTCTGGATTCAAATAAACACTCTCACCTTTAAAATAGTTGTTTGCTCCCTAAGCAAATAATCTGCTATTTTATAATAATATGTTGTCCAATCTCCCCATGAAAAAAATCATGCAAAACACTTTTGTCTGTCGATTGTATGTATACGCTATTCCCTCGCAAGGTTACCTTGTATTCAATTGATGTTATTTCCACTTTAACAAACATTAACTTTATACTAGTGTAAATAAAGTTGATTTTACACTGACTAGTACTGTTAAAAAAGTCATAAAATATGAAGTTGTAGCACAAACTGAACCTTATGTGTAGGTTTTAAAGTTGTTTTTCCGAAAACTCGTGCAAATAAATTGCGAATGCAGATAAGCTACAAAGGTCGAATTAAATTACCTAGCGAAACTACCAGACGTAATGGGTATCAATAACTAAACATGATGAAACGAGAAAACAATTAAACAATGATTTTTTTGGGGTCAACGACTATAGTACTAGTACTAGTTACTTGAAGTATGAGCTCGGAAATAAGGTTTTTATACAATTTCGCCCATGGGCATATATCCGCCCGCATTTTTCTGAATATTCATGAAAAAATTATCGAAAAATAACTTAAAAGGGGTCTATCTTGATTTTTTTTTTCGTTTTTTAATATATATTTTTTTGTTTTTATTATTTTATAAACATTTGTGTATTTTTTTAAACCCTTTTTTTAATTCATTTTCGACCAATTTTAATAAAATGTTAGTTAATCCGCTAAATTACCTCAAAGCTTTTAGAAATAATAAACAGAATTCAAATTGAGCCAATCACATCGGAGATATGGCAAACGCTACTCAAAACATACAAAATTTAATAACATGAAAGATTTTAAAGATAGAACACGCCCCCCCCCCCCCCGCGTTTAAAGTTTTTTTTCGATCATTTATCACGAATATTTAGAAAAATACGGGCGGGCACATGCCGATGGGCGGCATCGTATACTAAGTTCATAAATGGGAAGCTTACATAATCAGTTGCTTGCTTCAAAAACGGTGAAGGAAAACATCGTGGGAAACCATGCCTGAGAGATGTTTCTCGGCGGTATGTGAAGCCAAGTCAGAGGCCCATGGGCGGCTTTAAAACTCTGACACCAGGTAAGTCACTAACTACACGAAAATTAGAGAGAAGTTGCTCACTGCCTCAACCCCGTCAGACCTACTCAGATGTTGAGTTTCGAAAACTTCTTCCATGACATACCACAATGAAAACAAAGGTGCAACTTTAAATGCTCTAAACCTGATTCTACCTTCAGCGGTTTAGGCTGTACCCTGTCGAGCAGTCAATCAATCAGCAAGTCTTGGAACTGTTTAACAATGTAGAGGTGTTCAGTTCTTAGAACTTTAACTGGACTGAACCCACAATTAACACTATATAATTATGTTCTTGGTATTACATACATACATACATACATAAACTCACGCCTTCTTCCCATGGGGGTAGGCAGAAACTACAGAACGCCACCTGCTACGATCCTTACATACTTCTTTTGCCTCGTTTACGTTCATACATCTGGTCATACACGCACGCCGGTTGCGAGTACTACGCACCTGGCCTTTCTGAAGAACATCACCAATAAGGTCAGTGTATGTCCTCCTAGGGCGTCCCCGCCCGGCCTTTCCCTTCACATTAGCCTCGTAAATACATTTTGTTAGTCGCCTTTCATTCATCCTCTCAACATGCCCAAACCATCTCAGCATACCCTTTTCAATTTTTGTCACTACATCTTCTTTTAAATCACACCGCTGTCTTATCACATCATTCCTCAGCCTATCATTCATAGTCAGACCACACATGCTTCGCAAGGAACGCATTTCCACAGCATTTATTCTACTTTCATGTTGTTTTTGCCACACCCAACATTCACTTCCATACATGAGCGTGGGCACCAGCACACCATTGTGAACAGCCAGTCGAGCCTTTTTAGACATCGACTGGCTGGTCACAATCGCATGTATAGCACCATTCACTTTGTTTCCTTCGTTTACTCTCCTTTCCACATCTCCATCAATCTTCCCATCCCTTGTGAACAGACTCCCCAAATATATAAACTCACTTACTTGCTCCACACTCTTATCATTTATTTTCACATCACACACCGATACATCCTCTCCTCTTTCAAACACCATGACCTTCGTCTTATTCACATTTATATTCATTCCTTTCATCTTATATGCTTCATTCATCACAGTCACCATGTCTTGCAACTGTTCCGCTGACGATGCAAGAAGAACTTGATCATCTGCGTAAATAAGGCATTTGACAGGCAACTCATTCATCCTCAATCCGCACTCACCCTCTTTCACATCTGTCAGACAACTATCCATGTACAAGTTGAACAGCCACGGTGACGCTACACAACCCTGTCTAACACCCCTTGAGATGCGGAACCAGTTCGTGTATGCCCCATTTATCCTAACACAAGCACTGGAATCTTTGTATAAAGATTTCAGTGCCCGTACCAAGCGCCAGTCCACACCGTACTTGGATAGTGTCGACCACAGTTCTTCCCTCCACACACTGTCATAGGCCTTCTCCAAATCAACAAAAGCACAATATACGTTCTTGTGCTTTGCTAGATGTTTTTCGGTTATGCACCTTAAGGAGAAGATCTGATCCATACAGCCCATTCCCTCTCTAAATCCTGCCTGTACATCACATATTTTCTCGTCTGTCACTCTTATCACTCTATTTATCAAAACCTTCGCATACAGTTTGCCGACAACGCTCAAAAGACTAATGCCGCGGTAGTTTTTACACTCCTGCTGAGAGCCTTTTCCCTTATATAGTGGTACGATTACAGCCTTGCACCAATCATCCGGCACACGGCCATATCTCCAACACATATTAAAGATTCGGCACAACAGGCTTGCTACCACCCCATCACCGCCCTTCAGCATTTCAGCAGACACTCTGTCGTACCCTGCAGCTTTCCCAACTTTCATCCCTTTCAGCGCTCTTACAATCTCATCTATTTCTATCGCATTTTCGTCATCTACATCTGAGTTTGGGTCTTCAAAACTGGCGTCTGCCCAGTTACCCACTCCTTGCACACTATCCTGACAACTAAATAAACTTTCAAAGTATCCCTTCCAGCGTTCCAATACCTTACATTCTTCGCTTAGTAAACATCCATCTTCTGCTCTTATTGCATTCATATTCGATGTTCCTGTTACTCCGCGAGCCAATCTTACCTGTTTCCAGAACAGGTTAACATTGACCCTGAAGTTATCAGAAAACTTCCTGTTATACTTTTCTTCCATTTCATCTTTCTTAATTTTTACCATCTCTTTCACTTCCATTTTCATTTCGGAGTATTTCTTCTTCACTCTTTCCAAATCAGCTGTCACATTCGTTATCCCATTCATCCTATTTTGGGCCTTACAGGCTAAAACATTAAGCCAGGCCTCTTTCTTCTTCCTCACAACCTCTTTTACTTCACCATCTACCCAAGAATCATTCGTTCTACTACCACATTTTCTCTTCGCCAGACCACATACTTGGTATTCTAAAGGTAAATATTTAACTGATCCTTTAAAAACTTATTGACGCGGCTTGTAAACTTTCAGAAATCATCACTCTAAAAAGTGTTAATACTTGAGACTTCGTCTTCTTCTAATTCAAAGAAAAAGAAAAAGAGAGAGAGAGAACGCAGGCAGAAAAAAACAAAAGGAAAGAGACACTGTAATCACTTTAGTGATTACAGTGTCGTGGGATAAAATTATATACAGTAAGCGCTCAAAAGTGCATGAACACGCTAAGAGTCGTATTGCTGTGAACACGCGGTGTAGTCCGTACATTTGTATGTGTAAACAGTCAGACGTCTGTGGTGTGAGTGCCGTACACACACCACAGAGAACGCAGTTTTGAACTACACACTATCGTATCGTCACGGTTCGCGGGCGCCGCACTTATATTTCCATAACTTTTGTTAGCACGCATCATACTCGTACGCGTGACCTTGGCCAGTGTATCGCATTGCTAAAATTCGAAAGTGAATTATATGTGCAGATAGCAGAAGGCGTTAAGCGTTGGTCTTAGATTCAAGATGGCTAAGGTTCTAATCTCATAAATCACAGCGCTGTTTTTGCAAATATTATTATTTTTGTTTGCAATAATAATATTTTTAAATATCCTGCCTATTTATTAATGTTGTTATTGCAATAAAGGGTTTAGAATAAAAAATGCGTGATATGTTATAATAAAAAATAAATAATATTTATTCGTTATGTTTATTTTACTTAAGTATAGTTATCAAACTGCTACAATTATTTATCATTACTTCACCTGAATAATATGTGAAATAGATGTCTAGAAACTTAGAAGCAATTTGTATTATTTTGACATATTTAAATTTTGAAATGTTTTAAATTTTAAATGGATTTTTTTGCACCATAAATATAAAGCTTTGATCATGGTCTAAGTAATTAAGCAATAAATAAGAATATTAGACTACTTAAAATGTAAAAAAATCTACTGACAAAATTGTTGATTTTAAGGTTAAAGGCAGTTGTTCATATTAATTATTTTAAACTTTATTTGGCTTTAGTAAATATTGGTTGGTATTGAGGTTATAGCTTAAGTATTCATTTTCTTTACGAAAAGAAGATTGAAACTAAACCTCAAATTTTAATCCTAAAATAATACTATTACTAAAATAATATTAAACAATTTCGGTATATCTGCAAGAAATACGACAAACACCCTATTGAAACGTGCTTAAAAAATTCGTTACCATAAATTCATGCAATAACGAATCTGTTGTTTATTAAGTTGGTACGGTCAATATTTTAAGGTCAAAAACGGTTTTCTAGCTGGTCTTCAGTGATGCAAGCCTTCAGAGTGCACGGCGAACGGTTCATAATGACGTGTTTTTAATAATTCAGCAAAATAACTCGTTGGTATGAATGGTATGAAACCATTTGTTTCATTCACCATTTGACGTCGCTGCTACTCGATAATAAGCCCCTTCCTCATATCTCTTAACCGTCACAGTATTTCTCTAGAACAAAGAAAAACATTGTTTTTATTACACATAATACCTAATTATTTATTATTCACTAATCGAATTAAACCTCACAATGAATTTAAAACTTTAAAGGCATCTTCTGTCTCAACAATACCTCTGTTCTATCAACAATACCCTTGATTAAGATTTATGTTTAGTAAAATATGAAATATATAAATGATAACACTCACACTTAGTCCGGTTTTATTAGATATTCACTTCACTTTTACGCAGCGCAATAATATTCTCTGATCTGATCTGATCTCTTCAATATATTTTATGCCTGCTTTTTGATAATAATAACCACAACACTGCGCTAAATGCTCGTCACCAATATTATCACGGCACGAACCAACAAAGTTCTATTAATTGAATACTTGTAACAAACTGCATCTACCCCACAGAAATCGAAATAATTTACTTAGTTTTTTGTGGTCTACCTGCTAAACTTTAATATTTATGTGAACAAGACGAATGAAACTAAAAACGAATGATGATTATCGAACTAGTCATTGGTTGCAGACAAAGTGAGTGTGTGTGTGTAATGTGCGTGTCTACAGTATTGTAACAACTTAAAGAAGAAGGTCGTAAGTCAAACCGAAGCGTCAGTCTATTGCTTTGTGAGATTGCTTATGGACTTTTGGTCGGTACTGTACATCGGCCCGAGTACACTGCATGCCGGAGAGAGAGAGAGAAAGTGCGAGTTTGGTCAAAATTAAAATCCAAAATGGCAGCTCTGAAAATTATCGTATTTTTCATCATGGGTATCGTTTTCATGGTTTTCAAGGGTGTAAAAGCTGATAGTGAGGTCAAAATATTAATCGAAGATGGCGGCTACAAAAATTTGGTTTTGTTTGAAATCATACATAAGAAATAACTTCGTTCCTAGACCGGGGTTCCCCAACCACACACGTTTTTTATTATTTTTTATTAATGAACCTCTAAAAACTTTTATCTACAACCATGCTATAAAACCTCTATAAAAGTTTCTGAAACAGTTAGCTTATTGGCAACATTATAACAGCCAGGTTCAACCATTACATCACCCAAACGAGTGTTATAATTTTATTATTTTAATAAATCAAGCAACAAGACTCATAGTGTTAGTAACTTACAAAATACGTTAGTAAAACATTAACACAGAAAAAAATTGTGACAAAACATGAATACAGAAACAATCAACACAGAAACGATTTGTGACATCACTGCTGCAAGGTGACAGGCCCAGCCAATACCTTGCAGCAGTGGTTCACAAACGCACAATCTAGCCTGCTTGCTATCGTAGATAGGATGCTGTTGGTGCTGCCCCGCACCCTACTAACCAGGGAAACGAATTTCATTACGCAACTTGTTTCAATGTTCAAACGGGGGACAGCAGCACCCGCTGCACGCATGTGTGTGTGATGTGCTGCTGCAGGCGATATACATACGTGGACTTGTACTGAATTTCGTGGGAATTTCTTTAACCTTGATCTTGAATTACAAACACCCAATGGTTTCAGAACCTTTTATAGAGGATTCATATCATGGGATGTAGATAAAGTCTTGTATGCAACTGTTATAATTAAGTATTAAAACACTCATGTGATACTATTATCACACTCGGCTTATTATACAACAGTTGCATAACTAACTATTTGCGTTTCTAACGACGCACACTTTTGATAATAACTGAGCCTCTTTAATTTTTTGGGCTTTCCTCACAATTGGTCGCAGTAACTAAGCTAGGTTACCCCGCCGACCAAATGGATTAGGTCAAGTTAGAACTGTGACGAACCGCGCGCAAGAGAGAAAGCTGTTCAGTTTGATGGTTTGTACCACGCCAATTTGACCACACCTTTTTGATACATGCCTGTCCACGCCATCTACATGACTCCGAGACGCAACAACATACAGTCGGACGCGGCACAGGTTTCATCCATCGTTGAAGTGAAGAAAATTATCATCGATTTCGAAGCCGGTCGTTCCTTCGGTCGTTTGCATTCGATCACTTACATTTGGTCTCATTCATTAGCGCCTGCGTCAAAATTTTATACTGTATCCCTTCTCTTACGAACCGCCGACTGCCATGGCGCCATGGCAAACTGTTGTTAAAACTAATTTTACAATATATGTACATCTGTTAACTACACAAGTCGCTTTATTTACTGAAACGACAAACCTGATCCTGCACAGTGCCGTAAAACTTGTCTATATAATGTGCCTGTGGGTTGATTATACTCAAAAGGCGCACAGCGCTCTGCGGGTACAATACAATAACGTCTTCAGGATGTTGTTGCGGTTGCCGCGGTTCTGCAGTGCGTCCGCCATGTTTGGCAAGGCGCGTACGGATGACTTTTACGCAATAAGACGCAAGAGAGTGTCGTCGGTGTTGGGCAGAGTACGCGGCAGCAACAACGACATTCTGAGGATAGTTTTGAGTAAATATCGATGTCCGATGCTCTCGCTCTGGATAAGCATCGTGGTTGGGACGGTTAAATAAAATGTTTTACTTGTTATGTTTACCTACTAACATAGTTTATAAGTTCCTGTTGTTATTAACCATAATGGATCATGTTATCTGACAAATAAATAAATAATAATAACGCATGATAGTGACCATACTAGGTACAACTTTAAAAGCAATATATACGCCTAATTTCTTCCCGTGACTTCTCGTCCACGTGGAAGTACCATAAAACATCGTATAGAACTCGGTAATAATGTAGCTTTCTATCCGAGAAAGAATTCTTCAAATCGGATCAGTACCTTTAAAAAATTACCTCTTACAAACAAGCAAACAATTTTGCCTTTTTAGGGTTCCGTAGTAAACAAGGAACCCTTATAGTTTCGTCATGTCCGTCTGTCTGTCTGTCTGTCCGCGGTCTAGCTCCGAGACCCTTAATACCAGAAAGCTGTAATTTGGCATAGGTATACATATTAATTACGTCGACAAAGTAGTAAAACAAAATTACGAAAAAATTTTTTTTATAGGGTACCTCTCCTACACGTAAAGCGGTGACTATTTTTTTTTTAACTCATGGTGTGGGGTATCATTGGAAAGGTCCTTCGAAAACATTATGATTTTGTGCGTACCATTTTTGGATTCAAGGATCCGTTTGCGAAATATTAAGCTTTAAAGTGCAAATTTTTGTTAGAGTCAAGTGTCCCCCCCCCCCCTGGCAGCTAAATGGTTGGTTTTGGATGTGTGAAAAAAATCACAGCAGTAGTTTATATAACTATATTAAAAGGAAAACTATCACAGCTAAGTAGGCTTTACAAGTTAACGAGTAATAATTGACCAACTTAACTTTAAAGTTGCTAAAACATGTTTTTCCATACATTCCGTATGGGAGAACATATTTTTCAACTACAAAGTTAAGTTTGTTTTTGGAATTCATCCCAACTACGGAACCCTTCATTGTGCGTGGTCCGACACGCACTTGGCTGGTTTTATAATGTAGTTTAGATTGCATAAAGTCAAATCAAAAATAGGTAAGTAGTTGCAAACTACATTACCAGCCTATTATTGTCCCACTACAGGGCAAAAGCCTCTTCTCATACAGAGAAGGCACGAGCATTGATCACCACGCTTGCTCAAAACGAGGTGCAAACTACGTCAGGAACATATTACTTAAGGATGATTTCCACCAATCGGAAAGGATGCGAACGGATGCGGCGACAGCCGAACGCGTCCGGCAGGATGTCGATGCATACGATCGGCTCCGTACCGTCGCTTGCGAACGTATCCGTTTCAAATAGTTTCATTCCTACCGTGTTGACGTGTTCTAATTTTTGAAAATGGTTGAAGTTGACGTAGTATTATTGGCTATTGCATTAGAAGAAGAAGAAAATAATCATAAAACACAGAAGAGGAAAAGAAAAATTTGGATTCATGATTTTTTTCCCGGCCACGGCTTTGAGCGCACGCGACGACAGCCGAAAAGATCCGATCGGATACAACGAACGGAGGCGAACGGAGACTATCGCGCGTCGCAGCGTACTTACGGCTACGATCACGTCTCGCGGAAGACGCCCGCGGTCAAGCTGCTGTGCGCGGCTTGGTAATATAATAATAATAAATAAAAATTGTTTATTTCAATTACAAAAGGCATTTAGACACAAAATATTGGAAATCACCTTTTATAAAAATATAGACTTTGTACACGATTTAATATCGTTTAGAGATTGTAAAATCCATTCCGATCCGATGCGATGCGAGCCGTTTGGTGGAAATCATCCTTAACATAGTATTTTTCTGCAGATAATGCCTTATGTCATTAAGGCTTGCCTTATTCACCACCATTAAGTAAAAAGCATAAAATGAATAAAAATATACATATCTTTTTCAGGAAGAAAAACAAACAACTACGGTTTAAAATAAAACCTTTGTTATGAGGTATCAATGACACGACTCGCAATAACGATAATATTCTAGAGTGGGTAGTTGTCTGCATATTTCTTTTTACTTGATAGGAAGTCGAGATGTTCTAGAGTGCTAGCTAGTTGTTTCTATGGCAACAATCTTGTTAGTACTATCTAATATTGATTGCGCAACTCAATAAGTGCTCAGACAAGTTATTTTTTGTTGAAGGTTGATATTTATGAGAGTTCTCTCTTCTATTAACTTATTGGAAATAATAAGGTGGTATTTTGCTATTGATGCAACATTGTTGAATGACCTAAACGTTTACGACTATATACGACTTGTATATGCATGCGCAAACTTCAGTGTATAAAAGTAATAATGTACTACAGAGAACACCCTTTTTCAACAATAACATGAAAAATTCCATTCATTTGGAACCTTAAACCTCATTATACAGAACAACAAAGCTTTGTTTTAGCCCCAAAAATGTGAAAAACACTTGAAATTACGTCATTAAAACAAAGCGTACGCCGCCATTACAATGTGAACCACAACAAAATTTTGTAAACACCACCAAATTGAAATAATAACAAGTATAGTTGCAAACGACTTGTCTACACTGTCGTGAATTAGGCGCATTAGGCGAGTGGCCCCGTAATACACTGTGACAATGCGTTTATCCATGATTATGCACCACACCACCGATCTGGCACACTGCAAAAATAGACTCTACACTACCAAAAATACAGTTGAAATTTTATAAATATTTAGTAGGTAGTTAGGGCTCCTTGCCAGTAATGTAGTCGTGACTATTTGTAGCAAGAGATAACAGCACACGAGTTGGTAGTGGGACCTGTTGATGATAAGCGCCGTCGTCGATAAGGCAGTCTGCTGATGGACGGGCCCAGCCAGAATTTCGGCGAATGCATATTTCATGAGTTGATTAAATAGTTCACGCTTTGAATTTCCCCGCACATACATATGTAGAAGGTATACATATGTAAAGTCTACTGCAGTACGACGCAGACTGAGCCGTAGTTAGCATGCGTCGTGTTTTTAGTTGACAAAATGTCACTAGGAACGGGGTTGGGATGTTTTTCTTATCGTCTCGGTATGAGACCATTTTGTATGGTGATCAGAGCATGACAGTATTATTAGTGTAGGAAGAAGCTAACGTATTACATTTTCTGGAAAACTTGACCATAAAGGTAGTTTAATATGTCGATTTTCTTCTTTTCAAGTCGATGGTAAACTATTAGGCACCATCTCTACGGGGGTGAAAATCGCGGTGATAGTCTCGCCGTGCCATCAAATTCAATAGAAACTCTATGAATCAATCTCCACACGACGATATTATCGTTAGTGGCGTATTTAGGTCCTCAGAAGTGCAGGTGTATGGACACTTTGGACATGCCAACATATGAGGCATGGTTTGGTCAGGAGTACCGCATTTGCACTGGGTGTCTGTTGGGTCAATGATCCCCCATTTTCCAAGATTATGCTTATAGGGGCCTACTTGGGTCCGCAGTTGATTGATTGCCTTCCATGTGGGACACTGCAGGTCACGTCCGAGAGGTAGATGCTCCTGGTGCTGAACGAAGTCGGGTGGTGGCGAGTGCTGTTTTTCCCACAGCTCTCTTCTGGCCTCAGGCGGTTGGTCTTGGATAGTAGATTTGTGTACAGCAAAGAAAGCTTCTTGTTTATATTTCTTAAGTGCGCATGCGACTTCCCTTGGTACGATAGGTAGAGCGACACCGGCCAACGGGTAGAGTTTATTAAGCGGAGTAGGTTTTAGGCAACCTGATATAATTTGACACGTCTCGTTCAGGGGACAATAAATGTCGATGAAAACTTCTATGTTAGTCCCGGATACGTCAATAAGACTATTTTAAAACCTGTAGGTTACAGGTACAACTACATAATTTAAGTATGCATAGCTAACAACTTTAAAATTATTCTATCAAAATGAAAAACATTTACTATCAAGGCATGAAACATTATTAAAAACAATACCACATATATTACTTAACACTAGAAACACAAACACACGTGCAACAACCACTTCTATTTAAGTTTTAATCGTTCTCTTCGACGCCATGCTGCCTGCAATCGATTCCTCACTTACTAGAAATCATTACTTATTGGTACAGAATCTATTTATACGAGGCAATTCTGTAACAAATCAGTCGGTAATGCGCACGCGATGTATGTTCTGATTAGTGTTACATATGCGCATTTAATATGAAGTTTTCACCCGACTGCCCCAGAAGGAGGGTTGTATTTTTTTTTTCGACAGTATATTTCTTTGGCACGCTCTGTAGCCTAAACGGTTTGATGGATTTTAACATATGAGGTGTCGTTCGATTTTTCTTAATTGTAGGAGTGACATTGGCTATATTTATATATTTCATCTGCAAATGCAAAAAAATAAGCGGTAGGTTTAAAAAAAAAAACAACATTATTGGTATCAAATTAAAGCTAGTAATGAGTCAATTCCAAATATATATTAATAAAACTAAAAAGTTTTAAATAAAGCAAAATATTTAAAAAACAAAAATCCGACCCGACCCGAAAACAAGCATTACAATCTAAAGAATTTTGGTATTGCAGGCAGGGACAAACAAAAGTTACACCAAAATTTCAGTTTGCCTCGCCTGCAAAACCAAAATTCTATTTTTATCGGGTTTTTGTTTTTTTAAATAATTTGTTAGGTGGTGTTTTAAGTGATTTCTTGCCTAACTATTTCGTAGAATAGGCCTCTTCGAATGCATTATTGAGTTCTTTTTAAAATATTGATATTTTCTATCTGCTGGATACGGCAGCCATCGCGGTTTTTGTTAGTTAATGTCTCGCATATACATATTATGTCCATGATCTATATCATATGTGTGGGTGAGCTTTGATAGAAACGAAAACTTAGTCAACTGTGCATGCTGGCATAATTATTTACCTAACTAATCAGGCCTAATCCATTACAGGGATATTCCTAAGTCATTTCTCATACCGCCAATAACTCAAACAGTGTATTTCTTACACTAAAACAAAACCATCGAACGTAATTTCATCCGTTCAACTCTTTCGAACTACCAACGATATTTCAACCTGCGGTCTCTGTAAGAAATACGGTCTAATTTGTGAAAGCACAATATCTCAACAACCCTGATGTTAGTAGTTATCAATAAATCACAGCGGTACCTTTTCCAGACCGAATGTTTAACCGATAAACATTCATCTTCAATACATAGTTGACTAAACGGCGTTTTCTAAAAAAAGAAATACGGTCTCACTTGAACGTGCGATTGGTACCCAGTTAGACCGTACTGTGAGTCTAAAAATGGTTCTGAGGTGAGTTTACAATGAGTATTGCCACATGTTCTGACTTTCTGATTGTTGGTATTATTTATCATTTTTGAAAAGGGATTGAACGGGATGACATACAGGGTGGCAGGGACATCGACGTGAAAACTGTTACCATGGATTCAGTACATGAAATCAGTTGTTTCATAGAAAAGTGCAATACCTATGCGTTCAAAATGTATGGAACAGCTGATTTTTTTTAAAATAACCATTGAAAAATTTCAACGTAAGGGAGTTCAGAATCATGTATTGAATCCATAGTGACAGTTTTTGCGTCAATGTCCCTGCCACCCCGTATAGAATTCAAGTTAGTTTATTGCTTTAACATTACACACACATACATTCATAAACTAATTATATCGTAGTTGATTGATTCAGGCGCAAGGTCACGCCTGAATCTTCATTGAAAATTCATAATAAAATACAATAGACGTGGATATATTTAGTGACCTGTTCCGCTTAGCTATTTAAACCTCTCAACGAGGCATCCTCAGGATGACGATTGACTTGTCGCGAACTCAAACACGGCATGTTGGCACACAGAGCGCTGAGGTAAAACACGTGTCGTCTCTCTTTAGAAATAGCTAAGCGGATCTCTTTAGAAATAGCTAAGCGGATCAGGTTACTAAATATATCTACGTCTATTGTATTTTTTTATTATATCGTGCAACAAAATCTGGCTGCGAAAAGTGGAAATGTCGTAGCCACTTTAAATACTGTAAATACAAATCAAATCATCTGCCGGGATAAAGAAAAGAAGCATAAATACTACACTTTTAATACTTAAAACTTATTTAAAAAATCTAAATCCAAGCGCATAAAACCGCTAGTTTACAAAGTGAAAGAAACAGTGTGCTACGTCGCCCGCGTAGCGGTTTGCTACGAAGTTGTAAGGAGTTACTAATACGGGTTTGTTCCAAGTTGGATTATACTAACTTGGTATATATACTCTGGAAACTTAGTAAAGGGTATAACGAGAAGTGCTTTCATTATTGAACTTCAGATTTAAGTCTTAATTGTACCTGCTACGAAAAGCGTAGCACACTTCTGCGTGGCATAATAGTACCCAATTTATGTGAATTTGTAAAAAAAAAATTGTATAGTTATAGGTATTTTCAGGGGTTCTCTGATATCTGGTAAATTGTGTAATGTATCATAGACAGTCATTTAAAAAAGTGGTAATTCAATTCATCTCATTAAGGCAAAAGCATATATATATTCATATTAGAGTAAAAGCCAAAACTTTACCATGTTAGACTTTGGCCAATTTTTTTTTTCTAAATAGGCTGCTCTTGATTACTCTCGTCTGATGGAAAGCGATATCCTAACTAATATTGTAAATGCGAAAGTGACTTTTTTTTTTGTTTGTTACGCTTTCACGCTAAAACGGCTGAACAGATTTGGATGAAATTTAGCACATGGGTAGACCATGACCTGGATTAGGACATAGGATACTTTTTATCCCGATATTCCCACGGGATCGAGACTTATGGGGGTGAAACCGCGGGGCACAGCTTGTTATTTATAATCAGATTCGAGCCCAAATTTTTTTATTTAAAAAATTAACTATTTTTTTAAACCACCGGAACAAATAGTAGCAGCAGTCGTCACTGAGCCTCGTATGCAATAGCTAAGCAATGAATAAACGGTCGGCCCGAGTGCGACCGATAAAAATGATATATGTACCAACGTGGACACAGCCCCGCTACTTTGTTACTTGAACTCCACCAAAAACAGGGCACGGTTTTAAAAACAATATTTATTCATGTTACAGTCAGGAAGCCGAATTTTCGGAACCGAAATATAATATAATGCAACTTAATTCAAGTACTGATCATCTGTTAAGCTCGTTTGTGAAATTTATTTATAGATTCGAGTGATATTAAGGGTTTTATGATGAATTTTAAGTAATAAAGCTTTAAAATATAACTGAAGAATCAATGTCGAAATTTTACTATGCTCGTTGATATGTGAAATATGACGGTTTTAAGTTAATTTTTAGTATAAGTGAATGGTTACTTAACAACTTACATAATAAATACGTTCTTTTATTTTTAGATAAGTAAATTGTCCTTCAGAACAAATTTCGGCTATTGCGACCAATCTCAGCGGAGATATTATAGCGCACAAGTGTGTGCGCAGACACAGGTGCACTCTCTCTTCCCTCACTCTCATAGTCCGATGGGACGGCAATCCGACACGACCGGAAAGAGATCAGGCGCAGGACCAACGGCTTAACGTGCGCACCGAGGCACGGGGATATCACACCGCCAACTTCCAAACTGCGGGCTGTTATTAAGAAATTAAAAATAATTATTTTATTTTTAGGAAAAAAACGAAAAAAACGGAAAAAAACGGAACCCTTATAGGATCACTCGTGTGTCTGTCGGTCTATCTATCCGTCTCTCACAGCCAATTTGCTCCGAATCTAATGGACCAATTAAATTGAAATTTGGTACATGTATGTATTTCTGTGACCCAAACACGAACGTGTAACGTAAATAAATGAATTTTGAATATACTTAAGGGTCACATATAAACAAGAAAATTAAAAAAAAAGTTTTGCTAACAGTACCGTGTGACATATCAAATGAAAAGGCTTGTTGCGAGGATCTTAAACGTACTTTTTATATAATTTTAAAATAAATACTTTTAAAGATATTTAAGAAATTCGATGAAAATTGACCCCCCCCCCCTTATCTCCGAAACTACAAGACCTAAAATTTTGAAAAAAATACATAATATGGCTCTTTACTCATAGATTACAGGAAAACCTATAAAAAGTCTATGGTCTTAAAATAACATGGTAAATCTCTCAATATTGTGCGTACAAACTTACATTTGCGGTTGGAATGTATGGGAGACCATGTATTTCAACTACAATATTAAGTTTGTATTTGGGATAAATTCACCCCAACTACAGAACCCTTCATTGTGCGTAGTCCGACACGCACTTGGCCGGTTTTTTTTTATATTGATAATAGTTCTGCAAGCAAAATGTTTTTTTTTCTCATTTCATACTGCGAAAATCTAGGGCAAAGTATAATCTTAAAGTATTGATGGTTCTTCAGTTACAAGAAACATTTACCAATTCAATTTCTGAGTAGGGCCAAGTTATTAAACTTTATATCTTCGAAATACTTTGATCGAACACCGCACAGAAACCAAAAGTCACAAACATTCTTATACCAACATGTATTATTTATATAAAACTCTTATCTATACAAATTTCACGCTCCTTCTCCATCCCAAATCCCTAACAACATATTTATACCATGTGAATTATATTCCGAGAAATTTACATAACGTCAAAAAGATTCCGCGTTATTACGAATCCAAAGCCGTCGCCGTCCTAACTTCTAAAGAAAATTAATTTGAATAATACATACTACATACAGGGAAATAACGCAAGAATATTGCATAAGGCAAAAAGCTGCACAATAATATCCGATCATGAATAACCTACACGATGCCAAAAACTAAAACAATAACAATTGAAACTTACCGTTTTCTTTTCTGCGAGACGTCAAAAAAACTATTTGGAAAGCAAGTTTGTAAGACATAGAGTGGGAACATAAAGGGTGCGTATTATTTTTCCATACAAAATAATACGGTTGTTGCCAAGGTAAAAAAAAAAAATCTATTTAGTCCATCTTTCAGATAATAAAAAAATATTAGACACGTATTTTTTGCTTTATCATATTAATCAAAAATAACTTAGAAAACACGCATTAAAGTTGGGGAGTGGGGTCTCTCTACGTCGTATTAAATCTAACAAGGTCAAAAAAGAAAAATACGTGTTCAATATTTTTAAGTAATCTACAAGACGGACAAAAAAATTGGACACAGGCCTATTATCCTTTACTTTATATTTTGACATGTCTAAGTAAAACATTTTATTAAGTAGAAATTATTTATTTCGTTTTTATGAGAGTATTTAGAGAAAAGAAATTACAAGATTACCTAAAGGCACATAAGGTAAATAAACTATGATTTTTATTACCTGATTCATATTTATACTATGCACCACTGTTCACTCAGTAATCATCAAACAGTTTTATGTTTTACACAATCAAACGAAAAAATATATATATCATCATCTGCCTAAGTCAAAGTCAAATCATTTATTTCAAATAGGCCCATGTATGGCACTTTTGAACGTCAAAATTTACAAAATATTAAAATTGATTCTAGTCGCCCCTGCCAAAAGGTAGTTTTCGTATGGAGAAGAATGGGCAAGAAACTCCTAGCCTTTTCCCAACTGTGTTGGGGTCGGCTTCCAGTCTAACCAGATGCAGCTGAATACCAGTATTTTACATGGAGCGACTAGTAACTAAGTAACACGATACCCCTTGGTAAGACTGGTTGTCAGACTTTTTCTTGACTTTTCGCTTCTAACTACCCGTAACGACTGTCAAAAATCTACAAATGACAGCCGGGACCAACGGCTTAACGTGCTTTTCGAGGCACGGAGGGGTCTTGGTATGTAAAGACGGTCACCCATCCACAGATCAACCGCGGCAAGCGTAGCTTAACCTGATCGATCGAACCGTGCAGCTGTTGTTACTTAGCCACAAGCCCTAGAAAAAATATATATGTATATCTGTATGGATAAATAGAGAATGTAATAATTATGTCTGTATGTTTGCTGATAGGAACCTAGAAAAATGAATGAGTAAGCTTTTTATCTTCACCTTCCAATGGAGAACATGGAGAACATAGTTTGTTATAACAATGTTCCTTAGTTTGTTCTGAGCAAGAGTCATGGAATATTTTTTTGAATGTCTTACAATGTTGATACTTTATTATTGATGTGGTGACCATTATTTCATATAATTTTTACCTTTGAACTATTTCTTTTAGGCATCTATTTTATTTGATCTATGTTTTATATATATATATTTTATTAAATGTCTTTTAAAAAAAATATATTGCCATTTGCTGTGATACATATAAAATACCTAAATAAATACATCAGATGAAAGCCGTACGTAAAAACTGTAAGTTAAAACTGCACCGCACAAAGGCACAATTAAACATCAAGGTACTGCAACACATCTAAATTTAAAAAAATAAGCTAAACCCAAAAAAAAGGCGTAAAATAAGCAAACATTTTCACCATTACCCAAAGTGTGATCGTTTATTTTTTGGCTAATGACCCCGTGGCCGGAGGGACTTCCTGCCGATACCCCGTGCCCTCCGAAAGGTTGGCTATTCACGCGTTATGGTGAATAGTTATAAAAGCTGTGAAATGAAATACTATGCCCTAATGCGGACTTGATAACCGACTGCTGGAGAAGACATTGCGTTGGGTTTGTGTTGTTAGATTTGAAGTTAGTTTGATGATTTCAACCGTGTGTGGCATATTCCTAGGCTTTAACGTGCTCGAAGTTAGATGCATGGCTTTCATAACCATGAACTAAACAGAACTATCTTTATAAAAAGTTATTAAATTAAAAGTTATAGATATGTTAAATCTCCTACCCAACCTGGTAGGAGATTTTTATCAGGAGTTTTCAATTATATGCTCAGGATTTCAAAACTCAAATGTTTGTGATTTGTGTACGAATGTTAGGTATATCTTACCAAAGCAATAAAATACAAGACATTTTTAGCTGTGAGTGGTTTACAAAATCTTTGTGTTGTTTAAAACAATAATTTTACAAAATATTTCAAACAATATGGCTTATGTATTTCTAAATCAACATCGATTTACATACTTTCAAGTTCTTTCATAGCGTGATCACTTATTACAACGAATCATAATTTGTGAATTCCTACTAACATTCAAACGAACATGTTATTGGCTTCCGTGACTAGTATATATACTTACAGTGCCTCTATAGCTGCTTGCATCAAAAGGGTACGCAGTTGCGTGATCGATACCTAACAATATTACATTATATTATTCAAATTACTATCGGAAGACCTCGCAGAATACATGGAAAAATATGCTTCGTATATATTATTTATACAGTTTATATTTAGCTGCATCTGATTAGATTGGGAATTGAACTTGCCATACTGATGAAAAAGGTTATGATAAAGACATTAAATAGATAATGGCACAATTGGAGGTGACAGATTTCATCGATAATTTAAATCGTCCAGCTACTTTTGCAAACAATTCGAAAAAGCATATTGTTTCATGGCACATGTCGTTTCCAATTCAAAGTAATTTAATAAAAAGTTACAATATTTTCAATAAATTAAGTACCTTTTCAAAAACATGAGCGTATGTTTGAGCTATGTACAATTAATCTGCCTAGCCTTTTCCCAACTATGTTGGGGTTGGCTTCCAGTCTAACCGAATACAGCTGAATATCAGTATTTTACATGGAGCGACCTCCACAACCCAGTTACTGGGTAATACGATACCCCTTAGTAAGACTGGTTGCCTACTTTCGGGCTTCTGACGACCCGTAACGACTGTCAATGAGCCACGAATGAACGCTGGGACCAACGGCTCAACATGCTTTCCGAGGCTTGGAGTTTGAACTATGTATAATTATATAAAACAGCGAAAAACCTACCTTCAAAAGCACATACCTACATAGAAAAATCTAAAATCCAAAGATCAAAATAAAGGTACAGTTGAATACAAAAGACGTCGTAAGTTAAGCTTATCGCCTTTCGTGGCCCGTTAGCCACGAGGCGGCAATTGATTCAACTGCTCCACAATCCAAGATCTCAGTAAACCCGCACTTTTGAATATTATCATATTTTATTCTGTCAATTACAGGTGCAAACCTGGAATTTGGATTTGTGCTCGGTTGGTAACAAGTCCAATTATATGGGAGTTAGACATGACGGGCAAAATCATAATAATACTAAATAATAAATCACAGTTGTCTACCTCGTTGGTCTAGTGGTCGCTAGTGCTACTGCTAAGCATGAGGTCCTGAATTCGATTCCTGGGTCGGGCAAAGTGTTATTGGGTTTTTCTATCTGAAATTTCTCAGTAGCAGCTCGGAGTTTGGATTTGTGCCCGGTTGATGGCAATAGGCTCACCCCCTATTACATGGGACTTAAACATAACTGGCAAAATATGGGTGTACCTACTGCAGGTACACCTCTGCCCAATCCTTCGGGGAAACAAGGCGTGATGTTATGTGTTGCTGTAATAAATCACAGATAAGTAGATTTACAATATCACGTGAACTTTGAGCGCCATACTAGATATCCTTTGTCTTGGAAACCCCGTGTAAGTGATATATTTTTGACACTCAAATGTGACAGTAAATACCACAAACTCTACTTACTCCTTCGTGAACTAGGTACAGGCGTGATTTTATGACTAAGTTATTTTATTATCATATTTTACACTGTCAATTACAGGTGCTATAGTTTTTATTTGCTGCAACTCGTCTTGTGGTTTTATAAATTGCTGCAATTTTCTCTTGATTGTTCGTAAAGTAGTTGTGATGAAGGAAAGAGATTGCTTAGTGCTTGCTTTCTTGTTTTGAATAAGATTTAGTTTACACTCTGGGGTAGACGTGGAAGAAAAAGTATTAGTTGCTTGCAGCATGAGTTACTGCGGGCGTAAGTATTTGTCATTTTTAAACCCCGAAGCAAAAATACTTTTACACGTTACAAGTTTGCAGTCTTAAGGCGAAAGCCGCGAGGGTTGCTCGCGAATTGCAGGTCAGAGTTGTATGTTGATCTAAATATGATTCGCGGCCATATCTAATATTTAATTATAGAATTATAATCATAAAAATTATCAATACTACTTTCTAAGTTCATATAATCATTGAATGACTATTCAATAGGATTATATGAACTTAGAAAGTAGTATTGATAATTTATTATTTTTTATTTTAATTTATTATTTTTATTTATTAATTTATTATTTATTTTTGTTTTTTATTTTTTAATAGTCATAACATAACATAACATCACGCCTTGTTTCCCCGAAGGGTTGGGCAGAGGTGTCCCTGTAGCAGGTAGGTTAGGTAGGTTTTAATAGTCATTTCACGAAATCATGACATTTTAGGATTATTCAAACATAAGGAGTTGTATTGCTGATTCTAATGAATGAATATATTTCTGTAAAGCCGGGCCACGATGTCCCTATCGGTTTTCTTCGAACCCCCGGCAGGCATTGGCCCTAGCGGACCCCGTCAATTCTGCTGACATCTCTTTGAGGCGCGCGTGGAACACAACGCGCCGTCGACCCGGGCCTGGTCCTTATCGGACGGCGAGCTACCCATTGCTCACCGTCCGCAAGCTAGCGCAGCGCACTTAAGTGTAATTTTGTCAATACTAAAACATAGTAATATCTATACATATTTTATTAACAACACCTATTTTACACCTAGGTACCTACGTTTTACAAATAAAAGCATTGACTTGACATTATTATTTATTTATTTATTTAATACTTCAAGCACACAAATGTACAGAGGCGGACTTAATGCTATAGGCATTTTCTAACAGTCAACCTGTGGGTGATGCAGAGACAAACAGTGGTAGGTGCAATAGCGAGAATTGAGGAATAAATATTAATTTAAACATAAAGATATACATAAATATATATTTCCAATTATATATAAATATAAACAAAAATAAATACACATAAAAATACTACTAAAGCAAATAAGACAAACAATGGGAAATTATTACCGCTGTGATGATACTGCCAGCTTCTTGCGAATTTCACTTTGTCTGATCATTTTTGGTAGTGAAACTCACAAACGCATAAATAATTGCGATGCGTTTTTAGATGATTTATTAAGCCTTGTTTTTTTAATTGACTAAAAAAGCTAGTTTTAAAAATTTCATGTTTACTTATAGTAACAACAGCAGCTTTTTCTGCAGGAAAGATATACTTATTATTCTGAAATTGATATTCAATACACAGGTAAACTTTAAACTCTCTCTTTATTCGCAGATAAATACAGATACACTCCGCAAAATCATTTAAATAAAAAGCAATTCTTGCTACGACACAAAAAAGTGCAATTCAGGTCGCACAGTGGTAATTACCTACAGTTATATTCACCTAAAAGTTGCCTCTCTTTCTATCGTGTAACTCTTATATTTTCTGACTACGTTACGCCCACTGAATTCGACAAGTCGAGCTCGCTGCGTACTTGTAGCTTCATAGCTAAAATACTGAGTGAAACTCTATTCATTTGTGACGCTACCGAAAAAGATCTAGATTATTCGAAAATATTTTAGTACAGGTTATTAATATAACCTTCTCTGAGGTCAAAGCCACACATATCAGTTTCCGTGACTAGCTCAATATCTAAATTCTTAGTTTTTGTAAACACAATTCAATTTTAAAAGTTGTCACGAATATTGCGTAATCAGATTAAAGTTATTTTAAAAGGTGACCTTTATGACCCAAGTTTGACTGGAAAATCCGTAGAGGTTACTTTTTGTTAACCTAAAAATAACAATGTCGAACTTACTGAAAAATACTTTTTAGAGAAAATCTTAATGTTGAACATTGATTGGTTTTTGTCGAACAATGGTTAAGTTTGATAAAAATGCTAGCTGTGACCGCAGCTCCGATTGAGTGAATAATACTAAAATGTAGAACATAATATCTATTTATTATATTAAATAATTCACGAAAATCTATTTATATGCAGGCGCACCAACACTGCAATGGACAGACAAACAGATAGTGTTTTTTAAGATCTAGTTTCTCCACATGAATTTCTGAAGTTATAAGATTCGATTAAATAATATAAAATGATATATTTATCAGACAGCTCACGCCCTATCAGAATACCAGCGCTGCGACATTTATTTTTTAAATGTCGCTGCATATGCTGAGATAGGAGCCTTTTGGCCTCGTACAGGACTTTCTGCTTTTGGTTTTTTACCTTGTTTTTTTTTTTTTTTTTTTTAATAATGTTATAAGGTGAAGGTGTTTAGTTTAATTTTTTATTCCTTGTGCGAGTCTCAATAAATACTTTTTCTTTCTTTCTTTCTTTAAATTTTATTATTCTTAATACCCCCACTTTCGACTAAATAAATAATGTGATTTATAAAACCCTGTGTTACTGAATACATACATTTATTTTACAGTGAATACGTCGTAATGAATACTACTGGAAAATTTTAGTTTACATAAAGTACATCATTATTCTGGTTGCAGGAGCTCATTAAATAATTATCTAATTATGTAACCTCAATAAATGTACTTATATTTGTCTGGCAGATACAATAATTAAGAGTGTTTAAAATATTAATGTGGCTTTTGGCTTCTTGATTTATTAAATAAATTTACTATCTCTTAATTTTAATTTATTACCACTTCAAAACTTTTGACAGGCGTATCAATATCGTAGGTTTGTAAGGCGTAATACCATTTTAGGTTAGGTTAGGTTGGTTAGGTTAGGCTAGGTTACCTCATTTTTCTAGCAACGTAAAACATAAAATACCGTATTAAGATCGAGCTAAAAACGCCGAAAAAAACACGATTCTTGTATGGGGGCCGCCTTTAATTATTAACTTTATTTTATTTTTATTATTTGTTTTTATAGCGCCAATCTTCTTCTCGTGTGGTTGGTGACTCACCTGATGTCAGAGTTTTAAAGCCGCACATGGGCTTCTAACTTGGCTTCATATGCCGTCGAAAAATATCCGTCAGGTATGCCGGTTTCATCACGATGTTTTCCTTCACCGTTTTTGAAGCAAGTGATAATTATACAATACGCACATGAATCCGAAAAGTCAGAGATGCGTGCTTTGGGTTCGAACTCGAAACCTATGACTTGACAATCTGACGGTCACGCCACTAGGCTATCACTGCTGACTATAGTGGCAGTAAACAATCTGTGAAAATTTCAACCGACTACCTATTACGGTTCATGAGATACAGTCCGCTGACAGACGAACGAACGGACAGCGAAGGCTAAGTAATAGGGTTCTGTCTGGCACTCTTTGGTTACGGAACCTTAAAACGGAAATTTCCTACAACTACTTAAAAATGTAACAAACAGTAAAGAGTAGTAAACTGTACGTCAATCAAACCATTATACAGTAACATGACGTACAAAATCGGCTATAATGACTGATAATACGGAGGTCAAACAGAATATCCGTAAAGACAGCCCAATTACCGACAGCCTTCCAAGAAGTGTCCTCACACGAGGTCATCGAACAAATAGGTACTAGAAACTCGTATCTACTTTTATTAAAATAAAAAACTTGACATCACAAGAAATATAATGAGTACCTACCTACAATTTCACGAACACAGTCCACAAGTATACTTAAGAGGTTAAACTTATTGTATATAAGAATAAAAATAACAAGATTTTGAGCGAATAAAAACATAAAGGTGGAGTTAGACGAGCACATGTTAGGGACGTAGCGAATCGATTCGCGGCGCCCACGACGCATTTACCTGAGGTACGCGCCATAGCCCATAAGCACTTCGGAAATGGTCGAGCCCATGAAAAATATGACACGGGGAAAGGGAAGCGAGCCCTCTAAGCCTTTTATGAAATCGTTAATGACCTACTTGATGGGCCACAATGAGCCTTTCGTAACTGTTACACGATTTTTGTATGCGTTTCTACATGTTGTTGCCACATTTGGGATTCATGCTCGCTCGTTACGGAATGAATTGACTGTCGAGATATAGTCGAGTACTGAAATGCTTGCGTTATGTACGCACCAATCTTTTGGACGTGAAGTTAACGTGAATGCGAATTTTACTGAGAACATAAAAACTTTATGTACATGTTTGAAGGTTCTTTCCTACGTATTATTATAACTGTCAAGATTGTTGAGTTGATTTGTTGTTAGTGTCCGAAAATGGATTTTCTGTCGAAAACGAAGCCGAAAACGAAAATGATTTAGACATTAAAAAATATCAATATTTCCGCTGTACACTGAAATCTTGTTCCAAATTCAAATCGTTTTTAGTCCCTAGGGGTTAAAAAGCTATTTTAGTCCCTGTTTACGAATAATAAACTAGCTCTTTTTGAATAGATGGGATAAAAAGAAATAAACATGATTATTCCATTAGAGGATACAAAATTTCATGTATTTCTTGTTGTATAGATTCACCTGATACTGCCGAGCTTTATGAAGTAAGTAGGCCTAATGACTGGCGACAATTCACGAACCTCTGATTTTCGGCGTGGCTGAAGCTTCGGTTTATGACCGAAAACGAAAATATGGCCGAAACAAGATTTTTGGCCTAAAATGGCCGAAAACGAAAATGAATCCTCGGTCCGTCACTATTTGTTGTTGGCTGTTCACAAATTCGAACACAATTTTGGGAACGAAATATTCAAATTGTTTGTGCGACTGAGTTTAAAAGCTAGGCGGTGTTTACTGTTACTTATTAGCATAAACATAATTAAATAAAGTATCAGTAGAATAGCCTTTTAACAAGAAGTACCTATTTTATTGTAGAGTTATTTTATCAATAAACTAAACCTTTTCTCTGAAAAATGTTTTGTAACTTTACTATTTCGATACCTACGCTATTTGAAACTGTAAAACTGTAAGTCAGTTTTGACCTATATCCGGACTAGATCCAAATTGCTTTCCAACACATCCATTAATAGTTTTGTGTCTATTTCAGTTCCAAATACTCCTACACACTGCTAAAACCTCGTTTCGTAACAAAAAATTACTAGGAATATCGCATATCAAACAATATTCTACCATAAATGAACAAAAACTAACTAACAACCATAAATCAACCTCTATTTAAAACTAAGATACCTCACCCACCTTTATTTGTTGCCATAAAATAAAAAATAATAAAGCCCGGTCTGGCAACACCACACTTGACATTCGCAAGTTTTAATTGCCACACTTGGCGGCAGCGGAGCGGTTTGAGTGGTCGCCCGTCACGACTAAGCTCTCGCAAAAACTACACCATGTACGTGTTTTAGTTGTAAACACACTGTAGAGTACCGCAAATGTGTTGGTTTAGATGTACTGAGATTCGGGTTATCACTTATTATGGTTTGCGTGCGGGTATTACGTAGTTATACGTTTTTAAATAGCTTGATATTGAAACTGACTGTTTTTGTAAGGTTATTTTATTAAATCTTTTTCAAATGTCATGTTTACCTACTGATGGACGTCAAAGACAGCTGATTTGGTCAAATGAACTTGATCAGACTTTGAAAAATATCGTGTTAGACGTATATAAGATTTTATTTTTGCTGACGGTCTCTTCAATAATCGATGACAGTACTGAACAGCTATAGTACCAATCAGATCATTTTCAGTATATGTCTTACTAGCTTCCGCCAGCGGCATCACCCGCGTGGTATCTTTATAAATTACAGCCTATGTTACTCAGTATTATTATAGTATTCAACTGGTAAATGAATTTTTAAAATCGGTCCAGTCGTTTTTGAGTTTATTCATTACATACAAACATGCAAAAAAGTGGTGGCACTCCGGGAGTGCCGACAGAAGTGAAAACTTGAACAAGATCGCCATGGTTGAAAAAAAATAAAGAGCACAATCGCGTTTACAAAAAAGAATACTTCCGAAACCTTTTAAGTAAAAATACTTGCATAGAACATTGATCCGTAACGTAATATAAATAAAAAGCACAATCGCGTTAACAAAAACGAGGTGTCGTCATGGTGTCGCGAAATCAATGGTTTAGTCCCATCTCAAAAATGCCCAAGCGCTTAAAGAAGTCTTCACTTCAAAAATCTAATATATGAGTTTAGATATTAGAAATCATCAACAACACTTTTCTCCAATCCGGAATTTAGTAACATGACCTAATATTATAAGGTCAAATAAGGGTTTACCTCACTAATAACCAGGGCCACGCTTACATTATAAGCACCGTGTGCGTCACACACTAGCGTCAGGTCGTGAGGGGTGCGTATAATAAATTACATCGTGCTCACTATATCATAGAAGACAAAAGAGTTAAGTTAAAATGTACACATATAAACTCTGTTTTTTATGACTAAATTCTTTTTATTGGATCATGTTGACCATCGAAATTCGAACAGAAGTCACCTGTTCGAATTTCGATGGTCAACTCTGTTTTTTATGACTAAATTCTTTTTATTGGATCATAAAAAGAATTTAGTCATAAAAAACAGAGTTTATATGTGGTCAGATTTCTGGTAGCTGATCCATTTACTTCTAAGCAAATAGATTTGGGTTTGACTCCCGTCACACTAAATAAAATCTCATACTGAAAACATAGTTTTTCTGTATCTGAATGTACGGGTATGTAAGAGAAATCGTAGTGAGGAGGGATGAGAAAGAACATATCAATAATACAAAAAAATAATTGCTAAACAAAAATTTATTTTCAGAAAAAAAATCGCTACATTTTATAATCAAGCCTCCCAATTGCCTTTTCTATTAAACTAGCTGTTGTATAAGGTAAGACCATAAGGATTAACGGTTACGATAGTGCATAAGGAAGATACCTGGTTTAACGGCGGTTAGCAAATTAATAACAGGTGCTTTCAAGGGTTTTAGTGGCGCTTGAAACAGCTTATCTGGCTTGTAAGATGTATGAAGAAACATCACCTGATTGGAATGTTTAACACTTTACGTGTGAGAGGGGTTTATTGTCAATTTTGAGTTTTGGGAGTGTACAGTGCCGACCAAAAGTCCATGAGCAATCTCACAAAGCAATAGACTGACGCTTCGGTTTGACTTACGACCTTCTTCTATAAGTTGTTACAATACTGTAGACACGCACATTACACACACACACTCACTTTGTCTGCAACCAATGACTAGTTCAATAATCATCATTCGTTTTTAGTTTCATTCGTCTTGTTCACATAAATATTAAAGTTTAGCAGGTAGACTACAAAAAACTAAGTAAATTATTTCGATTTCTGTGGGGTAGATGCAGTTTGTTACGAGAATTCAATTAATAGAACTTTTTTGGTTCGTGGATAATATTGGTGACGAGTATTTAGCGCAGTGTTGTGGTTATTATTATCAAAAAGCAGGCATAAAATATATTGAAGAGATCAGATCAGATCAGAGAATATTATTGCGCTGCGTAAAAGTGAAGTGAATATCTAATGAAACCGGACTAAGTGTGAGTGTTATCATTAATATATTTCATATTTTACTAAACATAAATCTTAATCAAGGGCATTGTTGATAGAACAGAGGTATTGTTGAGACAGAAGATGCCTTTAAAGTTTTAAATTCATTGTGAGGTTTAATTCGATTAGTGAATAATAAATAATAAGGTATTATGTGTAATAAAAACAATGTTTTTCTTTGTTCTAGAGAAATACTGTGAGGGTTAAGAGATATGAGGAAGGGGCTTATTATCGAGTAGCAGCGACGTCAAATGGTGAATGAAACAAATGGTTTCATACCAACGAGACATTTTGCTGAATTATTAAAAACACGTCATTATGAACCGTTCGCCGTGCACTCTGAAGGCTTGCATCACTGAAGACCAGCTAGAAAACCGTTTTTGACCTTAAAATATTGACCGTACCAACTTAATAAACAACAGATTCGTTATTGCATGAATTTATGGTAACGAATTTTTTAAGCACGTTTCAATAGGGTGTTTGTCGTATTTCTTGCAGATATACCGAAATTGTTTAATATTATTTTAGTAATAGTATTATTTTAGGATAAAAATTTGAGGTTTAGTTTCAATCTTCTTTTCGTAAAGAAAATGAATACTTAAGCTTTAACCTCAATAACAACCAATATTTACTAAAGTCAAATAAAATGTAAAATAATTAATACAAATAAAATATAAACAAACTGCCCATATTTAACCTTAAAATTACCTATTCTGTAAGTAGTTTTTTACATTTTAAGTAGTCTAATATTCTTATTTATTACTTAATTACTTCGACCATGATCAAAGCTTAATATTTATGGTGAAAAAATCCATTAAAATTTTAAAATATTTCTTAATTTAAATATGTCTAAATAATACAAACTGCTTCTAAGTTTCTTGACATCTATTTCACATCTTATTCAGCTGAAGTAATGATAAATAATTGTAGCAGTTTATTAACTTATGTAAAATAAATATAACGAATAAACATATATTTTTTAATTTTGTTATCATATATCACGCATTTTTTATTCTAAAACCTTTATTGCAATAACAACATAAAAAAGCAGCAATATTTAAAAAATATTATTATTGAAAACAAAAATAATAATATTTGCAAAAAACCGCACTGTGTTTCACGAGATTAGAACCTGAGGCAGATTGAATTCCATACCAACGCTTAACGCTTTCTGCTATCTGCGCTTGTTAAGTTACTATCGAATTTTAGCAATGCCATTAACTGGTCAAGTTCACGCGCATAGTGTGTGTGTGCTAGCATGTTTAAAGCGACGGAAATATATTGTTGTTTCGTGTAACTGCGTTATCTGTGGTGTGTGTATCGTGTTGCTTACACATACAAATGTACGAGCTATACCGCGTGTTCACAGCAATACGACTCTTAGCGTGCTCATGCACTTTTGAGCGCTTACTGTACATAATATGAAGTACATATACATAAAAAAATTGAAAAACTATCACCCAATTATAGTAAGTAGGTAGCTGCACGTTGCCTGTAACAACATTAAGAACAAATTAGAATTACCTAAATATTGAAAATTACCTCCGGCCTAAAATAGTACCCATCCCTCTCTATGCCAATAACTCACAACAATGCTCCATCAAGAAAATAAGCTGATTGTTTGCACCTGACAGACTTTGAATAACTGCACCGTTCGCTATCACTGAACAAAACGAGCTACATGAAGAAAATAAAACTAAGTTCAAAACGTCGATATAACATAAAACTACTACTAGGTCCGAGGTACGCATTTTAAAAAATGGCACAGCTTATGTTCCGAGCGAGAGAGCGGAAGCGGGCGGAAGAGCCACCGAGGATGCGGCAGGGGGGGGCACGGGCGGGGATGGTAGTTTATGGACTGAACTGATACCGGGGACCCAGGGAAGTGCCCCAAGCTTACGCTTAGGATTTGTGTGCGCGACGAATTTACATGGAATTTTGTTTTGATAAAATGCGTGCCAAAATTATTGCGAGCCACACCGCGCACTGGTTTTTATTTGATATAGTGAGCCTGCAAAATGTTTGACTTATACCAAAGCCGATAATCTTCTCCTTTAGAATGTAATCTCGCGCAGATATAATAGAAAAACTACGCAATTTCGGACACACGCTCAATCAAAAAAGAATCAAAGCGAAATCACGCGTAATGTTACTAACATGTCATTAGGCACAGCACTAATTAATGACAACTGACTAAAAGTCTTGCTTCGTCACTGATTAATCTGACCAGTTTTAGCCACTTGCCCGTTAAATTGACTATTGATCATACTTAGTGCGCGATAATCTTCAGGGTAGGGCGAGAAATGGTGCGGGATCGTCCGGGGCGGGTGGGGGGCGCGGGGCGGGGGCGGCGGGGGTCCTGCGGCAGACATGACTTATTACAACCACCAGGATACAACCCTATTTCGGCCCTAATGACGACGCTTCGTATAGGAGCCTTAATTTCGACTCCCCACGATTTTTATTGACGCGTTGAAGTAGCGCGCAATTTAGGACGTCTCCATTTTATTGTTGCCGATGTTGGACGCGATTAACTGGCCTTTCTTACGATACTCCTGATTAATTTCTTTTGGACATGTCATGCGAATCACTCACATAGTTACTCAGCCTAGTTTCCACATAGTAATTACAAAAAAGGTTCGTAAAAATTCACAGAACGTAAGGTTGAGACTTTTAGATACAAATCTATTGTGATTGTGACCTCTCTTTAGTTCGTACAAACTTCAAGAGCGGCAGAAAGGAAGCCTTTTACCCTTTGCTCAACAAAAGATAGAAAAGTTACTTACATCACGAAACACATTTATTCTGTCCAGTAAATGTACAGTGTATATGTAGTCTAAAACAATTTTGCCACTCACCAAGTTTTTATAGGTCACAGAAATGTTATTCGAATTACGGGCCATTTCGCTTGTATTCCTTTATACACTCGAACCCTTCATAAAGGGCAGACAATGAGGGAGCTATACTTCCATTCTTCGTAATTTGAGCTCCATAACCGGCACTAAACCGTTTATGATGCGGCTCTCGGAAAGGTTAAAAACGGCCGGAACGGACAGCACGTAAATCAGTTACAACAAGCTCAATAAAATGCTAAAATGAAAATGTTTTTGCGGCAACACTACAATATATGAGACGCGGTTTATTAGGATGTTTGACCGTTATGAAGCCGTCCGCCATTTAACTTTAGTGTGTGTTCATATTGATGCAAATATTTAGTTAAGATTGTTGGTCTGTGGGTTTTACATTAATCGTGTGTTAGAAGGAATGCTCTCGGAGTTTTCCTGGTAAATTTAGGTGTAAATGGACAGCATTAGTAACCATGATGTTATGTATATTAAAGGGGAACCCTTCATGCACCCTAAATAAAGCCAGAGGAAAAGACCGGAAAAAAGAATTCGTCGCAGATTGGCAGAGAGTAGTATGTAGGTACTTTCATTGTTAGACTGGCCCTGTATTGTTAGACACACATAATATATTGATAATAGGTATAATGTTTGGATTTTAAATGAGACTATGACCTCTGAATTTGTTTCGACATTTCTCAGGGATCAGTCAGATCTATTATTAAAATATTGACCGAAAAATTTACGTGTAAAAGTGTTTTAAAAGATCTTTTTCTATCTATACATATTATAAAAACAAAGTCGTTTTTCGCGTTTGTCTGTATGGCCACGTTGTTCTTCTAAAATACGCAATGGATTTTGATGAGGTTTTCAACATAATTTAGAGAAAGCATTCCGGAAGGTTTATAATTATGTAATAACACATTAATATTAAACGTATGGATAATTAAGAAATATCTATGTTTTGTCAAGTAGCTAGTACAGAAATAAACATTTCATTTCTTGAACATCAACTTTGTTTTTAAAATTCCTATTCTCCACTTCCACATAAAACTACCACAATAAACCCTAACAAAAAAAAGCCTTCACAAAAATTAGATGCAGCTCGCACATAATACGAGATAGCAAAAATTGTGCGCCATTATGCTTTCAACTAAAGCACAGCGTAACTGAAGTACCACATGACGAAATTGTCCACGTTATGACGTAACATATGATTTTTTTTTAACACATTTCTACAGCTTCCCAGTGAAGCGTGGTACTTGGTCTGGCGTATGATGACAAACGCGGGGCACAGTTGAGAACTTTACTTTACATGCACTATTTAATTAGGTAGCTCTGTAATTCCACAAAGTCCGCCAATCCGTATGACAATATTATAATGTTTAAAGTAGCTTAATTGCTGTAGAATGGGTAATATTTAATTGTGTTCTGATTTAAAAATGTATGTCTCAACTATATGTCTTTAAATGTGCTTGTTTAGGGTTCTTTCTGTGCGTCCGAATGAAAAACCGGAATCCTTATAGGATCAGACAGCCTATTTGCTCCGAATCTAATGGACCGATTAGTTTGAAATATGGTTTACATTTGAATTTCTGAGACCCAAGATGGACATGCAACGTAAATAAATGAATTTAGAATATCTCTTGACTCACTTTTGGAGAAATTACAAAAAAAAAAAATACACAAATTGTACCGTATGACACATTAAATGAAAAGACGTACTGTCGGGGTCTCAATGATTTAAAAAAAATGTTTTAATATAAATGGTTTTAAAGTTATTTAAGAAAATAGATGAAAATTTACCATTCCTCCCCCCTATCTCCGAAATAAAATTCCGAAAATAGTTCTATACTGATAGATTACAAGAAAATGTATAAGAAGTCTATGGTCTTAAAATTATATGGTAAATCTCTCAATATTGTTTATACAAAATTACATTTGCAGTTGTAATATACCTACGGGAGAACATGTTTATCAACTCCAGTGTTAAGTTTGTTGTTGGGATGAATTCATCTCAACTCAACCCTTCATTGTGAGTGGTTCGACACGCACTTGGCCGATTAATTTTTTACTTTTCTTGCTTTTTGGGCCTATTGCGCATAGTCCGCTATCTCAGGTCGCCATATCTGCTAAACAGACGTCATCTTCTTTGTAAACAAGTAAGTTGCCAGACATCTAAGTGATATATCCTTTAATTTTTTCTTCCAAGTTGTCGTAAAAATACTGTTAATTAATATAATACGGCCAAACAAAACCCAAATTAGAAAAACGAAAACACCTCAATTTGGAAACCAGCCGCTTTATTAATCAGCACCAGTTAATCCCCACGAATGATACATCGAATATTCGCGAGGATACCGCGGCCTGTTCACATAATTACCACAAGTGCCTCCATGATGAACCGTTAATCTGGTAACTAGAATAAATTTGCATTGTTAAACGCGTTTGCACGCATTCACCGTGCACAAGTGCGTTCAACTAATATAAATTCGCTAACGGCACGCGTTTGCATGCCTATATACTCGTATATACGAGTGTTAGTAAAATAAAGCGTGGAATGCGTGCAAATATTATGCGAGGGCTGTTTTCATCATAAAGATGTCGGTTCTTATTGTTGGATGATGTCAATTTGTTCTAAATTAGACGCTTGTATGGAAGTGGCGTTTAGAGTATATGAAGCTGTTCAACATTTCATCGCTATAGGACAGTGATGCGACACATCGCCGCGGGCAATGTCTGGTAGGGTGAAACGTCAGAAACAAGAGAATTGTGGGTGAGTATAGACGATGTATGATACTTTAGGCGTGTGTAGTTGAATCGATGGTTAACAGGTAGATACCTCTTTGATTACTCCATGTCCAATTTCACACATCTGAATATTGAATTGCACACTAACATAATCTTAGTTATTTAGTCTCTACGGGCAGAAACAAAGGTCTTTGTAATGGGAATCTACCACGATATAGCAATTGATATAGAGAACTGGGAAATCTAGCATATATTCAAGTTTCTGCCTATGAAGCCTTGAGGAGTCATCTTATAGCTTTGTATAATTATGTCACAGTAAGACTGTAACCTTTAGTTTATAATCTATCTAGTGAGGTTATAAAATATCTAAAGTTTGTGATCTGTTACAATATAACGCATTCACTTTCGGTACTTTATAATCTATCAATGTTAAATCGTCAAATTGTGAACGAACCTTATCGACAGGGTGAACGGTAGCCGAATTGGTCGCAGTAACTAAGCCAGGACACCCCGACCAAATGGGTTAAGCTAAAACTGTGACAAAACGCGCGTGAGCCGAGCGAGCGAAGCAAGCGGTGCCGCAGCAGCGGCCGGCGAGCAGTTCTTCCAAGTTAGTTGCAGTTACTTGGCTATTTAGTAATAGCGCAAGGTGCGTTCGTCGCATTGCAAATTTGATACCAGTTCACAATTTGTCGGTTTGCCATAGATAGATTATAAACTATTGAAAATGTATGCGTTTAAATGGTTTGTTGCAGTTCGCAATTTTTGGATAATTTATATTCTCGCTAGATAGATTATAAACTAACGATGTTCATAATCATGTGGTAACATATACAAGGCAGATTATAGGAAATAACAGTTCTATGTACTGGGTGGAGATAGGTAAAATAATAAATAACAGCATGTATTCTAAAATATAATAGACGTGGATATATTTAGTAACCTGTTCCGCTTAGCAATTTCTAAAGAGCCATAAAAACCCTGAAAGAAATCGACACGTGTTTCACCTCTCAACGAAGCATCCTCAGTATGACGATTGACTTGTCGCGAACCCGAACATGGCGTGTTTCCACACCGAGCGCTGAACGTAGAGACGCGCTCACGCGAGTCGCGCCTGAATCAATTAACTAGCATGTATTCTATCATGCGTTCTAGGAACGTACCTACATAAGGTATTGTGCCAAGCATGATTCTATTAGGATGGTTTTTTGTTTCTTTCAATCTTGTAGGAAAATTAAATCTGTTTGTTTCAGCTTCATATTGTGTTCTACATGAAAATAATTCATAGATGAAAAACGGATTCGACTTATATTATATCACAGCGTAACTCTAAAACAAGTATTTATTCATATTTATATCTTTACTAGCTGACCCGCTTAAATTATTTATGTTTGGGGTGGACCACCCTTATCACTTAGGGGTATGAAAAATAGATTACGGCTGATTCTCAGACCTACCGAATACACTTATAAAATTTCATAAAAATCGATCAAGCCGTTTCGGAGGAGTATGGCAACTAACATTGTGACACGAGAATTTTACATATATAAGATTTGCATTCCATAATGTTTAAAGGTGTTACAATGGCTTACTCCTTAGCCACGACATCACCATTCGCGCGACCTGCGTCTTGCGTCTTGCGACCGCGGCGAGAATAAATGTTAGAAGTAATTTAGAGCGTGCCATGAGTCGCCGCGGTGCAACTTGTGATGTGCCTTGCGTCGCGGGAACATTCGAGCGCCGCGCCGCGCCGCCCCGCGCCGCAAGACGCAACGCAAGACGCACTGCCCTGTGTCGTGGCCCTGGTCTTAAATCTAAGGTACAGTTACGAACCCCGTAAGACACAGCAAAATGTGTAAAATTAATTCTTAAGTATTCTTATATTCTTATTTAGTAATACCAATTATCATAAACAAACAGAAACTATCTCGGAAGATTTAATCACCAAACCCTCAATATACACACTCGTGTAAACTTTTCTATTTCAAGTATATGACGTATTAGAAGCAAACTAACTGCACAACTGCAAACTGCCAGATTCCAGTTACCTTAACTAAAGTTTGCTGGGAAATTGTAAGCTACCAATAACTGAGCTTGCCTGGAGTTTCCCGGAATTATATAGAGTAACAACCGCTTGCAAACAGTTCTAAGGATATGGAAAACTGGCTCAATTTATATATCCTATACTATTAAACGAGCAATATTTGTATACACCTTTTATACACCGTGACATTTTAGTCGTCTTACAAAAGCAGCTCACTTCATGTATCCAATGACTACAAAAAATTCATTTAAAAAAAATTATAAATTGTAACAATTTTTTTAATTCCTAGAGGTATTTTATGTCGGGATCATTGAGTGGCCCTTTGTAAGACGACAAAAATGTCACGGTGTATACCAATATTTTTTTTAATGAATGTTTAGTAGTCATTGCATAGGTACAGTAAGCGCTCAAAAGTGCATGAGCACGCTAAGAGTCGTATTGCTGTGAACACGCGGTATAGTCCGTACATTTGTATGTGTAAGCAGTCAGACGTCTGTGGTGTGAGTGCCGTACACACACCACAGAGAACGCAGTTTCGCACTACACACTATCGTATCGTCACGGTTCGCGGGCGCCGCACTTATATTTCCATAACTTTTGTTAGCACGCATCATACTCGTACGCGTGACCTTGGCCAGTGTATCGCATTGCTAAAATTCGAAAGTAAATTATATGTGCAGATAGCAGAAGGCGTTAAGCGTTGGTCTTAGATTCAAGATGGCTAAGGTTCTAATCTCGTAAATCACAGCGCTGTTTTTGCAAATATTATTATTTTTGTTTGCAATAATAATATTTTTAAATATCCTGCCTGTTTATTAATGTTGTTATTGCAATAAAGGGTTTAGAATAAAAAATGCGTGATATGTTATAATAAAAAATAAATATTATTTATTCGTTATGTTTATTTTACTTAAGTTATCAAACTGCTACAATTATTTATCATTACTTCACCTGAATAATATGTGAAATAGATGTCTAGAAACTTAGAAGCAATTTGTATTATTTTGACATATTTAAATTTTGAAATGTTTTAAATTTTAAATGGATTTTTTTGCACCATAAATATAAAGCTTTGATCATGGTCTAAGTAATTAAGCAATAAATAAGAATATTAGACTACTTAAAATGTAAAAAAATCTACTGACAAAATTGTTGATTTTAAGGTTAAAGGCAGTTGTTCATATTAATTATTTTAAACTTTATTTGGCTTTAGTAAATATTGGTTGGTATTGAGGTTATAGCTTAAGTATTCATTTTCTTTACGAAAAGAAGATTGAAACTAAACCTCAAATTTTAATCCTAAAATAATACTATTACTAAAATAATATTAAACAATTTCGGTATATCTGCAAGAAATACGACAAACACCCTATTGAAACGTGCTTAAAAAATTAGTTACCATAAATTCATGCAATAACGAATCTGTTGTTTATTAAGTTGGTACGGTCAATATTTTAAGGTCAAAAACGGTTTTCTAGCTGGTCTTCAGTGATGCAAGCCTTCAGAGTGCACGGCGAACGGTTCATAATGACGTGTTTTTAATAATTCAGCAAAATATCTCGTTGGTATGAAACCATTTGTTTCATTCACCATTTGACGTCGCTGCTACTCGATAATAAGCCCCTTCCTCATATCTCTTAACCGTCACAGTATTTCTCTAGAACAAAGAAAATCATTGTTTTTATTACACATAATACCTAATTATTTATTATTCACTAATCGAATTAAACCTCACAATGAATTTAAAACTTTAAAGGCATCTTCTGTCTCAGCAATACCTCTGTTCTATCAACAATACCCTTGATTAAGATTTATGTTTAGTAAAATATGAAATATATAAATGATAACACTCACACTTAGTCCGGTTTTATTAGATATTCACTTCACTTTTACGCAGCGCAATAATATTCTCTGATCTGATCTGATCTCTTCAATATATTTTATGCCTGCTTTTTGATAATAATAACCACAACACTGCGCTAAATGCTTGTCACCAATATTATCACGGCACGAACCAACAAAGTTCTATTAATTGAATACTTGTAACAAACTGCATCTACCCCACAGAAATCGAAATAATTTACTTAGTTTTTTGTGGTCTACCTGCTAAGCTTTAATATTTATGTGAACAAGACGAATGAAACTAAAAACGAATGATGATTATCGAACTAGTCATTGGTTGCAGACAAAGTGAGTGTGTGTGTGTAATGTGCGTGTCTACAGTATTGTAACAACTTATAGAAGAAGGTCGTAAGTCAAACCGAAGCGTCAGTCTATTGCTTTGTGAGATTGCTCATGGACTTTTAATCGGCACTGTACATGAAGTGGGCTGCTTTTGTAAAATGACTAAAATATCACGGTGTATATATTTGTAATCACGTTCTCGAAAACGGCTCCAACGATTTCGATGAAAATTGCAATATAGGGGTTTACAGGGGCGAAAAATCGATCTAACTAGGTCTCATATCTTGGAAAAATCGTTTTCTCTATTTACACAGCCTCGTAAATGTGATACAACGTTGGTATACCTGGATTATATGTATATCTATTTTCAGCTAAGCAAAGTCGGTCGACCAGGTACTAATGTATTAAGTATTAGTAATAGTAAGTAAATAAACTAAAATCTTGCGTTGAGGTATTATGTAGGATGCATGCTAAGGTCAATTTAAAAACCACTAATACACCTGTGTATATTGTCCATAGATGCAGAAATAAAAATACTCTACTATATATTATATAATTTATTACTTTCCTTGAGATTCAGGATTACAGAAACTACGACGAATAAAAGATGTAGCGTATTTGCAACCTCCTCTTTTGTAGTAGGTAGTGTTTACATTACCATAAATTTCAAGTACACATTCCAGACTGGTTATACTACATACCTACACACGATGCGTCTGCGTAAAGTAGGTACGTTTAGGTTCTAATTCTCCCCTATCACGCGTAACTTGACGTCAAAGACTAAATAATGTTGATACAATCGACTTCATTTCATATTTTCAATGCCAAATGTTAGTATCCGAAGTTGGTACCCACAATCTACACGAATTTCTGGTTTTAGAAAACGAACGAAAAGGTTAAATTGCCTAATTAATTGATTCAGGCGTGACCTTGCGGAAATCCATTATAAAATACAATAGACGTGGATATATTTAGTAACTTGTTCCGCTTTGCTATTTCTAAAGAGCCATAAAAAACTCCTGAAAGAAATCGACACGTGTTTCACCTCTCAACGAGGCATCCTCAGGATGACGATGGACTTGTTGCGAACTCGAACACGGCGTGTTGCCACACCAAGCGCTGAGTGCAGACTGAGCCTTATCGCCCGTGAAACCCACTTATATAGTGTCGCCGTTATCAGTGCGACCGTTACCAGCGCGATAAGGCGCGAACAATCGCAGCAAAGGTGACCTTGGCATACTCGTATTTAATTCGTTCAACAGTGTAATGTTTCCGGTATTATTTTTGACAATCTCTAAACTCTCTAGTACTGACATTCTGAAACCTTTATCACATGTGTGTAAAATTTCGAAAGTGTTACTATTATTTAACGAATGACCTGTATCTATTAAATGTTGTGCAAAATGGGATTTCTCTGGATAATTATTCCTGTACGCTGCAATATGTTCCTTATATCTTGTCTGAAAATTACGACCAGTTTGACCTATGTAAATACCATTACAATCATCGCAATGTAGCTTGTATACACCTGATTTTTTGTGGTTTTCTAATTGATCTTTTCCATTACAAATCTGTCTTAATGAATTATTTGTTTTAAAAGCTACCCTTAATCCATTTCGAAACAATGTTTTTGAAACCCTATCACTAATTGACCCTAAGTATGTCAAACTACCTAAATATTCATGTGGTACACAAGAAAAAACAACAAACACGATTTTCAGATTTATAGAAAACCAACTTGTACAGATGTTACGATTCCTGCGTCATCTTGTCATCCGATTCAACATAAATTAGCAGCTTATCATAGTTTCACTCATAGATTAATGACAGTACCACTTTCACGAGATAATTATGACAGAGAACTTAACATTATTTATCATATAGCTGAGAGTAACGGATACAATAAGAGAATGGTTGATGATTTGATTCAAACGAAACGTCGCAACATAGTTCGTTCACTTTTGTATCCACTGCCTCCAGAAAGACCACATGAATATTTAGGTAGTTTGACATACTTAGGGTCAATTAGTGATAGGGTTTCAAAAACATTGTTTCGAAATGGATTAAGGGTAGCTTTTAAAACAAATAATTCATTAAGACAGATTTGTAATGGAAAAGATCAATTAGAAAACCACAAAAAATCAGGTGTATACAAGCTACATTGCGATGATTGTAATGGTATTTACATAGGTCAAACTGGTCGTAATTTTCAGACAAGATATAAGGAACATATTGCAGCGTACAGGAATAATTATCCAGAGAAATCCCATTTTGCACAACATTTAATAGATACAGGTCATTCGTTAAATAATAATAACACTTTCGAAATTTTACACACATGTGATAAAGGTTTCAGAATGTCAGTACTAGAGAGTTTAGAGATTGTCAAAAATAATACCGGAAACATTACACTGTTGAACGAATTAAATACGAGTATGCCAAGGTCACCTTTGCTGCGATTGTTCGCGCCTTATCGCGCTGGTAACGGTCGCACTGATAACGGCGACACTATATAAGTGGGTTTCACGGGCGATAAGGCTCAGTCTGCACTCAGCGCTTGGTGTGGCAACACGCCGTGTTCGAGTTCGCAACAAGTCCATCGTCATCCTGAGGATGCCTCGTTGAGAGGTGAAACACGTGTCGATTTCTTTCAGGAGTTTTTTATGGCTCTTTAGAAATAGCAAAGCGGAACAAGTTACTAAATATATCCACGTCTATTGTATGTTAAATTGCCTTTCTGCATTTGAAAATTTATTTAAGCACTGCCACGATGAAACTACCACAAACTGCATGAAAACCCTAATACGACTTTTCATAGAAATATCATTAACCCTCACTTCCCCCCTCATTCTTTTTTAAGTCATCACTCGTAAATTCGCATGGTCCTTTTTATCTAACCAATCCTAAATTCATTCAAACTGCATACTTTAAAATGAGTTATTATGGACGAGTTTTCTTTTTACATACTACTAGCGGACGTCACGCGGATTCACCCACGTAGTTTCCGTTCCCGTGGGAGTACGGGGATAAAAATGTAGCCTATGTTACTCGCTGATAATGTAGCTATCCATTGCTGAAAGAATTTTTCAAATCGGTCCAGCAGTTTTTAAGTTTATTCGATACATACAAAAATACAAATCTTTCCTCTTTAAAATATTAGTAAAGATAGAAAGAAGTATAGATTAATAATTAAAATGTATCTTGCTTTTTAGTTTTTAGGTTTTAGGACTAGTGCAAATCTTGATGTTCATTCGATTTATCGAGTCTGATTAAACCACACTGGGATAGGTGGGATTCATTCATTTATAACAGCGATCAATAACATTAACCTGTCATGTAGGCACAAACTACAGGATGCTCCGATGTATTGAGTGTCAAATACTGGATATGATCGACACGCAATTAACTGCCATAGTTACTGCTTAGCAAGGGTGTGAAAACACAGACAGGATAATACCTAGTTAATTATAGAACTTACTAGCAGCGCCCCGCGTTTTCACCCACATAATTCTCGATTCCGTGCGAATATATTAATCCAGGTTATAAACTATCTGTGTGCCAAATTTCATCCAAATGCGTTCAGTAGTTTTTGCGTGAAAGAGTAACAAACATCCATCCATCCTCACAAACTTTCTCGTTTTTATTATTATTTATAAATTAACTAGGAAGTAGGATTAGTACGTCTAGCTGGTAAAAAAGGCTCTAAACTTTTGAAGAATCAAGAAAGAAACAGTAATATAAAAAAATGTCGCTCTAATTTGGTGATGGTTAACTCAAACCGACTTTAATGTGTTGTTGATCCAGTCATGGGTGGAGTTTCTAAATAAATGTCATTTTTGGTGCAAAGCCACCAGCTTTGAAGGGACTTTGTAGTTAGACCACATATCGTAGACCCAGAGGTCCTGGGTTCAATTCCCAGTGGGGGTAAAATTTTCTACTCGGTTTGGTTGGTGGTTCTTCTCAGCCCCCCTGGCCAGCTGCCACCATCTTATCTAAGTCTGTCGCCATAACAACAATTTTAACAGCATTGTTGTGTTTAGGCAGTTAGAGGTAAGATAGCCAGTTCCTCTATGGTTGAAGATTTCGGGTTTCGTTTAGGCTGTACGTTATCTGAAAATCTAGTTTGACACAGCCTAAACATCGACCTCTCGAAATTGCCTCATGGAAAGTAGAGAGAGCTAACCAACTCTTACTAGGTACTATGAAACGTAATACAAAATACAGTAACCAACCAACTAATTACGCTTCCATCTGCATTTTAATAGTGTGCGTGAGCTAAGTGGCAAAGTCTTTGTCATCGTTCGTCATAGCGTGTTTTATGCATAAAAAAAGTGAAACGCACACAACAACAATGTGAGTAGCATGCGTAATGCAATGCTCGGTAATTACCTGTCCACTTAACTGTTTTGTTGTGTGTACTGTTCTTGCTACTCAAAGTGAGTCACCGAAATTACGTTTTTTTTGGCATATTACTTTGGGGCTACTATCGACATAAAAAGAGTGCAACTAAAGAAAAAAAAATCTTCTACTCATTTTGAGTAACTCAAATTACGCTGGGTTCCGTACGTATGGCCCCACCCTTAGTAAATAAAGGAAGTAAAAGGGAAGGTAAAGGACGCCAGAGGAAAGAAAAGAGAAGCAAATTAAATCCCAAAGTATTTCCTCCTCAGATCAGCATGCACGGCGCAACATAAATAAATTCCAACATTATCTCCGCAATCATTCCGTACTAACAACAAATTCTACATCTCGCATTTGTAGAAAATAGAACTAAACGCGCTCACAACAAATCTCTATTACCGACGGTGTAAAGAAAGGCGTGCGTCGCGTGGCAATGTTTTAATTGCTCCTGTTTATCGTCGGCATTACTCTTAGGGCGAGCTTAAATAGCACCCATACGTCACAGAAACCATGTAATTATTTTCCAGGTGAAACACTCGAAAAACGTTAGAGAAGCATCTTTGGAACGAGACTCGTTACTCTATGGGCTCTGTTTAATTTGTCTATGCGCCTTCATTAGGGCATACTTACAAAGGGCGTGCTCAAATATGGGCGAGGGTGATTTTGAACACTGCGAATGAGCTGATTTGGCGATGTGTACTATAAATTGAACGATGGACGGTGGAATCTGACAATTGATGCAGCAGGTTTTAAATTCGTGTATGTAGAGTTGGATTATCTATTGATAATTGAGAGATCACTAACCAGACTGTTTTGTTACACTTTTAGGAATAATGTAGTCACACTCGGCCAAAACAGCACTTCTAAGTAAAAGAGTTGTATGCATGGCCCCGTTAATATACAATAAAATTCCGAATGACATTAAGCAATTGAATTTTAATTTATTTAAGAAAACATTTAAAAAACTGCTTACGGATAAGTGCTACTATAATATTGTTGACTTTTTAAATGACAAATTTTGAATTTTACTATTTATATGATTTAAATATGACATATTTTGCCTGTAATTAAAATTGACTACTTTTTGTACTGACTCTAATTGTATATTTAATTATTGACTATATTTTTGCACTTGACTTTAATTTTATATAGGAAACTGTCATTAAGAATTAATTTATAATTGCCAATTTAATTAACAACGTATAAATATTTTGTACGCCGAGTGAGGCAAAACATGTTGGACTGGTAAAACTATTTTTCCATCTATATGTGCATATTCATGTATCATGTTACTCATGTTTGAACAAATAAATTTATCTTTATCTTTTATCTTTTTTAAATGGAATAATAATAATAAAAATCAATTTGCGCCAATTTGCTGATGGTGTAAAGATGCTTATAGACACCTAGTAACGGAAAGATCTCGTAGAACAAAATGTGTGTTATTTTTATTTATTACTAGCAGCGCCCCGCGGTTTCACCCACATAATTCTCGATTCCGTAAGAATATCGGGATAAAAAGTATTCTATGTGTTAATACAGGTTATAAACTATCTGTGCACCAAATTTCATACAAATCCGTTTAATAGTTTTTGCATGATAGAGTAACAAACATCTATCCATCCATCCTCACAAATTTTCGCGTTTATAATAATAAATATATATATGTAAACTAGCTGCGCTACGCGGTTTCACCCGCATAACTCTCGATCCCGTGGGAATATCGGGATAAAAGTATCCTATGTGTTAATCCAGTTTATAAACTATCTGTGTGTCAAATTTCATCCAAATCCGTGTAGCAGTTTTTGCGTGAAAGAGTAACAAACATCCATACATCCATCCTCACAAACTTTCGCGTTTATAATGTCGGATATACTTCAATGATTTGACTTATCGGAGCGCCAGCGCCGCCTAGCGGCGCTTGACAGAGTCTACAACATAACGCTCTATGGACCGGAGCCAGAGTTAAGCAGAGTTCATCAGTAGCGGTCAAGCAGTGAACACGTTTAGAAACTGTCGCGCGTTCCGTATAGTTGTGTCGTGTACCCACGGTGTGTGAATTGCTAGTGTGATTAATTTGATTGTAAATTATATTTATATTGTGATCTAAACTGCAAACGGCTTTTTCGATTGCGCAATAATCAACACTGGTGCCGATTCCCTTGTTCACAAACTAAACTAAATTTAAGTTCAGTGCATCTTTTTCTTTTCTATTTCATAAGAAAAGGACAGAAGATAAATTTTAGTTTAGTCCTGTCAAATTAATCAGCGACTGTCACTATTCCATACAAATTTAGACGTGATTAAAAACTTGCCAACTAAAATTACATCAATTTACGTCAAGCGCTGATTAATTTAACAGGACTAAACTAAAATTTATCTTCTGTCCTTTTCTTAATGAAATAGAAAGAAAAAGATGCAGTAAACTTAAATTTAGTTTAGTTTGTGAACAAGGGAATCGGCACCATTACCTATAGTACGCCCTCAGTAGTTAAATATGGCTGATAATAACGAAAGAGACACCTATCCTCTCCGTCATATGTATGAATAAATAATTATTATCTTTGACATATCTCGGGACCCTAGGGTCCCGGACCTTTGGAAGGCGTACGAGGGGCTGAAGCCAACTCGCAGAGGCCCCATAGGCATTTTTAAGTATTGAGGCACCAACCGACGTTTATCCCTGTTTGCACTATGCTATTATTATTATTAATTATTATAATATAATATTCAAATTAATGACCCTCTGGGACCAGTCATTTTCAGTTTAGCTATTCACCCCATAATACACAACTAAATTCAAAAAATGTCTGGTATTTAGATGATGGGACTCTAGGTGGTGACGTAGATACTGTTCTAAACGATCTTCAATTCTTCAGCTCCTAAAACTATGTAAGTAGCAGTAGTATTGAACTAAGATTTAATTTAGTCTGATATTATAATATTAGTTTGAATTTGAATTTTGCTTCTAATAAAGTTGAAACTATAGTTATAATATCTAAATATTGGAGCCTTAACTCAAAAATATTACAATGCTAATTAAAAACAATTAATATAATAATATAATGTATTTATTTTATTTAAGCCCATGTCGTCTCACTGCAGGGCAAAGGTCTCCATTTAACCTTTCCACTCCTCCTTATCCTCTTGAGCTAATGTGAACTAATCCTGTCTGTGGGCGTCAAAATCGTCCCACCATCTTTTCATTAATGTGTTATTTTACGCTATATTTACCAAAACAAAAAATACATATTTCATAAACTCATTTCATTTTCTTTCCTCAAGGGGATATTAATACATTCATGAATTCCTGCAACTATTTCTCTATATATATATCAGAATCCAGTATGAAATTCTCGCCGACGATCATTGTAATTTCGTTGATGCATCTACCAGTTCGAGTTTCGCTCGCTACCTAGTTCCTTCCATGTGTCCTATATTCCCAAAGTAAGCTAAAATTGGAAATAAGATCGAACTTTCTAGATGCTACTCCAGAAATGAACTGTTACTTACATATGGCGGACGGCTTAAGACGGCAAAGGTAAGTTCTTGATATTTTATTTAAAAAATTATAAAATGTTTTTCGAAAAAAAATACTATTCATATAACTTTTTTTTTTAATGAAAACGAAAATCTTACCATTCATAAAAAAAACAAGTTTTTAATCAAGCATCTTTGCTGCTAAACACTATATAAAAATCTACAAAAAATATGAATTAAATAAGCCTATGACGAGTCTAACCCTTCTTTTTATAACCTAACATACCTAAAAGTCCCGAAAATAACTTCGACGTTCATAAAAACCTCATAGCACATTTTTCTCAAAACAAAAGTAAGTTAATAATTCTCCAGAATACACATATTACACGTGAAATCCTTGGTCTGATAACACGCAACAGCGTACCCTCATGTAGCGTTATAGCGGAGAACTCTTTACTCCTTAACAGTCGATACTCGTTGGCTTTATTGCAAAACTTTTGCGAGCATTCCTCTTTTATTACTCCAATTTTGTACGACTAAGCCTATCCAGCTAGGGGGGATGGTTCGCGATCTTTATTATTTAGATTTCGATCGTTTACCGACGCTCCGCACTATGGGTATCCCCTATGGCGCACTTCACAATAGCGATGAGATCGTCTCAAGTCAACAATCTGACTCAACATACTGTGAATATACTGCACATTTGAATATACTTCCATTGTATCATACTTTATGCATACAACACACTTTCCCCACTTAATCCAGTCCATTACTACCATGAAAAGATCCTGTCATAAATGTGTTATAATAACCCACTCTAATATTAGGACGTAAATTACATTTATAATGTTTAAAATTACACTCAGAACGTGTACGTACATATTAAACCTCGCTCACAACTCCAATTAGAACGACGGAAATTAATTTAATCTACTTGTTGACGATAACACGAAGAAGAATTCGCGGAAATAAAATCCAACCGATCGATTGTAACAGATTACTTGGTGAAATTTTCTTCAATTACACCTGCCGTACTTGAAATAATTAATAGCTATTGATTACGTAGCTGTATTGAACGAGGGAGTTAAGTACTGCGGGGTTTAATTTAAATTCTACCAAAACAGTGACGTGATACATTTGAAATAGGTCGAAACTTATATAGATAGTTAGTCTGTGTCAGGAAAGGTCCAAGTGTGGCGTTACAGAGGTAATATAGAGGCGAACGTCGCAGTTTCTACCACAGTAGGTCAAAGATTGCAGTACCGACCCGCCGGGCCCCGAATCGGGCATATTAGATTAGGGATGTCGGCTGCCACAGACTATTTAGCGATCTACTTAAATCCGGGCTACGTTTCTATGATCGAATGTTGTGGAAGAGGCTTTTTTGTTAAATAAGAACTAGTTTTATTCTAGTACATAAAGCAAAAGTATTTTATATAGCCTGAATGTAGCTAAATGGTAAACTATTCTCAGAACCCAATGAATTCAATTTAGCGAAACTTTAACAAAGCTTTTCGTCTTTTGTTTCTTCGTTTATTTATGTTAATTGATACGTATAGGCTTGAGGTATCTCCAAATAAATTTAGCCCAAGTTTTAGCCGCGAAAAAGAAACTGGCTTGGCTTTATATCACTGTCGCACGTAAGTAGGTAAAACAGATAATCTATTTCCACCGTAGGCTATAATGTCTCGACATAAATTCACCGCTCGACTCCGCCGGTGCCTATAATCACCCAAGCGAGTTGACAAATATCTCGGTCACACGTATTTCTGTGAGAAACCCGAACGATAAAGCAGTTCACCATATACTTCAAAAAAATACCAGCTAAATCATTTAGGCCAAATCCAAATGCCCCAAAACGAGTATGGCAAAGCCGTGTCCACAAAATGTCCGCATTGTCCGAGCAGGTATGTGACATTTCCTTCAGACACTGACATGGGTCCATCGCTGGTCGCTGGTGGTACCACCACCCCGCCATGATTATGATAAACGACTTATGAAATTAAAACGGTCTCATACAACAAGTTGCCATTCAAATGAATACGCCCTTTGTTGAAATTCATTCCCTTGACAAATCGCTGCTCTGCACTCAGTATACATTGTCTGTTAAATTAAATGGGTCGACGGCCATTGAAATCGTTTCTACGAAGGCTATTCCAAGACAAAACTATAATACGTCAATCGAGTTCGCGTGGCGTGTCCGTTCGGTTCTAACATTTCTAACCTGAAATAGGCTGGTGAATATACAATGCCTGCGATATATCGATCTGGGCTACGAGTGGAGGCAATCTTACAAATGTCTGTCCTATTATAGCTCTTTCTTTAACAGCCTTATACCAGACAAAGGCTTAGTGAACGGAGCTCTGGCGGTTTTCCGAAGCTGATCGTTGTAGCTTCATGGATTTTTATAAAAACTTTTTTCAGTCTTTATGATTTTCACTTCGTCGCAGCAGATGAAAAACGAGGGGAAAGCTTTTAAATCTCTAATTAAACTTTAATTATTTATCAATATTATCAGTAAAGATAAAATCAAATCGTTGAGTTAGCTCGTTATTTAATGCGTCGTTCAACGAACATTTAATTAAAAAGCTTTCAAACTACTTATGGATTCCTACCGCGCTAATTGAGTCGCAGTGAGACAGAATACGAATACCGATAATATAAAACTTGAAATTAATTAGAGCGCTCTTTGTTTGGGGGAGAGGACGAAACGAGTGCAAAGGTAGATAGTACGAGCGATCTCTGACACCGTTCCAATAAGTTTGACGCGACCCGCGACGCTATCGCTCCGTGTCCTCTCCCGCGCTCGCTCCCGTTTCCCCCCCCCGCACTCACAAATTTTCGGCCGAAGCGGACTGTAGTTTGTTTTCTTTGTGTCATTTCCTTATCGCTCTGCCAAAATACGTTTCATGACTGTTACGTCAGCCGAAACATACTTCAGGTGAAAAATATAGCGCGGGTCTGTAGTCTTGATAGTTTTATGCACTGAATTATGGTTAATTAAATTGTAGTGATTCTATAACATGTATGGTTTTTGTTTGTAGATATATTAATTTATTAAATTAAAAGTTTACAGTCAGGTATTTCATGAGGTTAAAAATATCCACGCATACGAAGCAAGCTATTGCACGTCGCTAGCGACAAACATTTTCACCGCAACTTCGTGTACATAATATAAAACCGGGAACAATTGTGGAAAGTTGGTATAAAAATAATGTTCACATTCGCTAACGCGTTGTTTTTGTTAAATATTCCGTGAAAACATAGTACGACGCACAAAAAGCTATTATTTATAAAAATCTCTTTGAACACCGCACAAGTGCTTGTCGTAGGTAACCGCAATATTACCAGAAATATTTTATGTTGTTACAAGCCCATCGCACTCACCCTCACATTTTACATTATTCCAGTTTATTTTTAGCGTTAAATGAGTTATTTTGTTTTACACATTTTTGTTGCAAAGCGTCCGTAAATTATCCTAACTAATATTATAAATGCGAAAGTGCGTTTATTTGTTTGTTTATTTGTTTTTTTTGTTTGTTACGCTTTCACGCTAAAACGGCTGAACAGATTTGGATGAAATTAAGCACATGGGTAGACCATGAGTTGGATTAGGACTGGATACTTTTTAGCTCGATATTTTTACGGGATCGAGAATCATGCGGGTGAAACCGCGGGGCGCAACTAGTTGTATTATATTTACTAAGACTTTTACGGTTCATATTTCTAAAACGTAGCTTTTATCACAACAGTCATTTGTCTGTCTGTCAGACAAATAAATATCTTGAGATCACTGGAGACGAGACTATTTCACGTTACGGTGTCTATATGAAAATTTTCTAGGTATGTTTCTTCTCGTCGTCCACATTTGTTACATATTATTATGAACCACGCGTAGTTTACTCATCAATCAAAACTAAAATAAACAGGACGTTTATACTTAAACTACTTATTTATTAAACACTACTTACAGAGCTATTCGTCCTTCTCTATACTTGTATAACCTGACAAATTGTCAAGTATTTTGGAACCCACTTTTCCAAACTGCAACGTCTTGGAAACTCAAGTGTTCCACTAACCTAGTAAAAGAAAAGAGCTCCAAATATCCCAAAACATTGTTGGTAGCGTAACCCCACAGTTGCAGCTAAGATATTATCCACTAGTGTAACAATATCTTACTGCAAGTGTCAAGACGTGGCGGCCACACGTCACCACGTGCATATGGCCCTGCGACAGAGCGCCATGCAGCGAAACAACATCTATTTGATTCTTATCTCATCCCCCCGCTTCGCCCCGCACACACTCCCGCCACTATACTCACCCCCCAACCCCCCTCCCCACAAACATCCAAAATATAAACAGGTAAAATGTTTTCTTTGTAAAGAAAAAGTCCATTTCAAAGACAAGATCGTCTATCTTTTTTCAGGAAATTTTGTGACGTACTTTTACTTTACAACAAAAATTTGATAGAATCTGGAATTAAATAGAGTCTTTCATACTCTCTATATTTAATAATAATACTGATAGATTTGGAAACAAACTTCAAATATTACTTGACACATATTGTCTTTTAACTAAGTTAGTACCTGCAATATTACTACAACACTATTTCAATTTAGTAAAAAAGTCTGGTCATCCACGACTTTTTAGAGTATAAAGTAACAAATCAAAAACAAGTCGTTGTAGAGGTTATTTCGTAAACGTCAATAAAGTGGAAGTAACGTCCAAACTGGCTTGAATAAATTACGAATTTTATAGAACTCATCTCGCAAAATGTTTCCAAAATCATAGCGCACAGTAAAAGTTTTATTGGCTCGCTATTGTCTCGCGGCAGCAGTGCGGCATAGGTGAGCGGGCGCGGTACGGCGCGGCACGGAGCGTAGCGGGGACGGAAGCGACCGGTCGCCGCCAACAACCACCAACTTCCAAGTCGCTCCTCACTGGACACAACAAACTTCGATAATTTTTGCGACACGACACGACCTTCTTCCAGAACAAAGTCGAACACACGCCAACTTCTCAAACCTCACCCTTCACCTGAGCTACAATGACGCAATCGTAAAACTACAATTTACCTATCGCTGCAAATTCATTACTCGAAAAAAAAACCGAACGTAAACGAGTTTCCATTAAGTGCCGTAGTTTTATTACTGTTACAGTAAAAGTGGAGATGCCGAGAAAATTGCAGCTATTTCTATATTTCTCGAACGCGAGGCGGGCGCGATCCGCGAACTAAAAGAAATCGAATCTAAATTCATCGAATACAAATAAAAGTGTGGAGCTGTGAAAGTTCTACCATGCAATTAAACCGCACTTTACTGCTACAATCCCTTGAAATAAAGAACTTTAAAAGAATGTCCTTTTTGTTCGTGCTCCTTTATTTCTTCCCGTGCACCCGTTGCACAGAAAATAGTGGGCACTGCAATAAAGGTGCTCCGTCCTGCACAATTGCACACGACCAACCCACGAACACGTGGTTTTCTGAAAGTCTCATTCCTTTCATACAGCTTCCGACCAAGGAAATAATAATTAAGTGCAACATTTGTTAAAAACCTATAGGGTTCTAGTTTAATTACGTTCATACGTCACGTATATGTAAGGTGGTATGCGCGTGTGTGCGCAACGGTTAATTACGTAGATTACGCGGTTTTATTGTTAAGCACTTCGGAAGTGAACCTGGTAATAAATAATTCTTACTGTTTGCCGTTAATAATCCCGAAAATCCGCACCGTGTTTCACTAAGGCCGCTTTGTATTATCAAATGGGCAGGTATTCAATGGTTTGAACCGTGGAAAAATGGAAAAGACATTTCCTTTTCATTGTCGCAGTAACAAAGCGAAGAGGGCTCACGTCTTCCGGTATTTAGCTGGACTTTGTACTCCTACACAGTGTGTAAAGTGTGGTGTGCCTACTACCTACGTCTCAGCCAGTGCAACTGGCGATATATTTAAACGTTTCATGTAAAAATGCACGGAACACATACGTGTGAGATTAATTAAATTTTATGAAAACTTTTTACACTAGCACGGAACTTGGAAATGCAAAATTTTGTTTCTCTGTATTTTACGAAGAATTTTACGATTCCACGCAGTGATTAATAACTTTTTATAAAAATATTAAACTTTTTTACAATTTCAACTGGAAGCCTTTACCCACTGGCTTTACGAACGCGGCTTTAGCATGGCGTACTTTTATTAATAGAGAAGCGAAAGACGAGGATTCTTTATTGCATTATTACAGGCTCTAGCTCACAAGCCTTATGATCGCTTTGATCGCATTTGAATTGGAGTTCTTTATAGTTGGTTGGTTGAAAGATTAATTTCCTAAGTTGACAAATTTCGCTCGCAAAAAGAGAATTATGGCTCATAAGTTTCAACACTCATATCGCTTTTCTTCTTAGCAAGCTCTCAAGACAAGAGTGGGGGAGGGGCAGTGCGCATAAATATCGTATAATTACTACTCTCCGCGAACAGGGACGGATTTAGAAACGCTGAGCACCACAGAGTAACACCTAAAGAAGTAAATATCTGAAAATCTTTAGCATATTTCTGTCTAGGGAGTAAGAACTCATCCGCGTACGTTAGTTGTAGAACAAATTATTTCCTGTCAATGTGTGGCTTGTTCAAAGATTGAAAATCTCAAAATGGGTATGATGATAAGATTTTACTGTACACCACGTCGTATAATAAAATATGTTATAAAGAATTGAGTGCGAAGCAATGCATATAAAATCATCCACAAATCACTTGTCTTACTTTTTAATCATAATGATTGTAAATTAGGATATCGTTAACAGATGAAGCCTACATCATGGTGGTCACATAATGGCCACATTCTTTCCACACACAAAAAAAACAACAATAAAAATAAAACCACCAAAATCCATCTGTACCTTATCCCCCTCATCTCGAACCGTCAATTTTCCCTCTCAACGTTCAAGGGACCCTTTGAACCGTTTCTTTCGCATTAAAGTCTCGTGGTTAAGTACAGTCCTGGCCGCAAGCCCTAATCCTCGCCAACGAAACATCGCTTGCATCCGATACAAGTATGCTCTTGTGGACCCTCAGTGAGGCATTGTTGCCAGAGGAACAAAGCGAAGGGCCCTCCGAAGCTGGCGTGACCTCGCTCTCCCTCGCTGGAACGATACTCTTTGTGGTATCACGTTTTTAGGACACGACTTTATGAATTGACTGTGTTGATAACAAGTGTCGTGATTGGTGGTAGATATGGTCTGAAATGTCAGTAATGGAATCATTTTTGGTGTGCAATGGTGTGAAAATAAGTTGTTTTAATGGAAGAATGGGTTTATTAAATTCAATCAAATTTGTCTGCTGAATACAAGTAATTGTAGGTATATAGCTGTATGTATCCAAAAAGGCCCCTTTTTAATAAAACCGACAGGTGACAGGCAACAATCTGACAATACAACAATATATTCTTTTTTTAATAGTTTTAGTGCTTTATTAAACAGCACCTGTTGTAAAAATGTGACAATTTTAAATGTTTTTGTTAAATACAGGGTTATTAGTTATACGTCGGCAATCCGTTAACCATAATGACCCCTATGCCAATGTCAACCATTTTCGAGTAATTTGACATTTTATATTTCGAACTCATTTCGAACTGCTCCCGCCACAATCCGCTCGTCCAATAAGGGTGCAGCTTCTAGAATGTTCTGAAAGACAGACGACGTGCACCTTTTTTGACACGAGTCGTCTGTCATCCGTCAGCTGTGCAGCGCACCAGGATACTTTTACGAAACCTGTTGTTCGCCCCGAAACCCTATTGTTTTCATATTTATATTATTATATTGTGATATCTGTAAGTTAAACTGGCGCCCAACGTGGGGCCCGCTAGTCGATTAAGGTTGTTTTTTTTCGTTTTGCCTTTCTGCTTGACCGGTCATGAGGATATAACCCGGTCAAAAGGGGGAGGATGCGCGCGTTCCTTACTAAGTTTTACCAGGCACGGGGTCATAACCTGCTCAAAAAGGGGAGGATATAACGCGAACTCATTTCGAACCGCTCCCATGACAATCCGCTCGTCCAATAAGGGTGCAGCTTCTAGAATGTCCTAGAACCCGTCTAAAAGACAGACGACGCGCATCTTTATTCACACGAGTCGTCTGTCGTCCGTCAGCTGTGCAGCGCACCAGGATACATTTTTACGAAACCTGTACTTCGCCCCGAAACCCTATTGTTTTCGTATATATATTATTATATTATAATATCTGTATGTTAAAGTATGAAATAAACATATAAAATGTCAAATGACCGAAAATTGTTGACATTTGCATAGGAGTCAAAAGGCATAATTTGGTTGTTAATCTCCTACATCCACTTAATGGATTGCCGACGTATAACCATTAACCCTTTATGTCAGGGTTATTGGTTACATTTTATATTTTTATTTCATACATTATAAAATTTAAAATTACTCCAAAATTGTTACGTATAACCATTAACCCTGTAAATTAGGATAATTGGACACATTTCATTGCCGACGTATAACCAATAACCCTGTAAATGTCGCATAGTTTCTGATCTAGACGAAATAAAAAAGCCATATTGACAAAAATTCTTTAACTTTTCAATCTAACCCCTCCTTCTTAATAAATCAAAATTGTATATTCCCAGAAACTTCCTATGTAAGACGTGTTATTGTTAAATTCCTATAGGTGTCGTCAAATAAACACATCGTCGCCACAGAAAGCGTCTCTAAACAAAGACATAGTTCGCACGCCTCGCGCCGCGGCCACTTGAATCTGACACCTCTCAAACTTACCTTGTGTGAAATTCCAACTACTTTTTGGCACTAGGACTTGTGAATTTGTGATGGAGGTTATAATATTGTTACAATAATTTATGGCTTGTTATTGTTATCTTTAGCTTTAAAAAAGAAATTCTCCACCTGTATTTAGGACAACCTGCGCTGTGCGGTATCATCTATCCTCATAGGTCTCGATCCCATGGGAATATCGGGATAAAAAGTATCTCATGTACCAATCCAGGTCATGGTCTACATATGTGCCAAATTTCATCCAAATACGTTCAGCCGATTTAACTTGAAAGCGTAACATACAAAAAATCTTATTTTTGAAGTGAAAACTTATTTAGGCGCGTTGGACATTTTTAAGATGGGACGAAACTATTGATTTTGCGACACCATGACGACACTTCATTGTTGTGAACGCGATTGTACTCTTTATTTTTATTACTTTACGGATCAATGTTCTATGCAAGTATTTTTTCTCTAAAGGTTTTGTAAACGCGATTATGCTCTTTATTTATATGTAGTTACGGATTAATGTTCTATGCAAGTATTTTTACTTTAAAGGTTTCGGAAGTAATTTTTTTTGTAAACGCGATTGTGCTCTTTATTCAGATAAGGTTACGGACCAATGTTTTATACAAGTATTTTTCTTCCACCAAGGCGATCTTGTTCAAGTTTTCACTGCTGTCGGCACTCCCGGAGTGCCAGCACTTTTTTCAAATAATACAATATTAGTTAAGATGAGGGCATGAATACTGATGATGTTTCGTTCATATAAAAAATTTTTTTTGCTTCATCTAAAGCTGGTCGTCTTAAAATTGAAAAAGTAACAGAAGTAAAATGCCTTAAATACAGGCCGAACAATATCACATTGTATAACATTACAAAACCTTGAGACGAGAAAACGAAATTAAATAAGTCCGCACAAAAAATATGACTACGAGCAAAACTAACAGTATAACGCTGTACCAGCTACCCTCACTTAGCAAAGTACTCCAACATCTGTCGAAAAAAGTTCGTGCGCCAATAAAAATAACAAGTCTGCTCATTTGATAAAATGCTGCGATTGTTACGGTAAAATTAAACGAAAACTTTCAGAGTTACAGACGATAAGAAACTTCTAGATTCGACTGTGTTGACCGGACACTGCAGTGCTCGTACTATCCTCTACTTGCAGTACTTCTCCAGTGCTGCCATCAAGCGGAACAAAGAATCTTAATTATTTTAAGCTGAGCAAGCTCTCTCGTAATTTGTAGTTTAGTCCCTGAGTACTACTTATTTTATTGTATCGTCAGCTAGGGACGGGCTTAACTAGTGCGGGGGTATTATTTTACAGATTTTCACACCGTCTGCACATCTGAAGAGCGGTAACAATTGCGCCTGTCTTTTAAGACCCATTCTTTTCTAAGTGCTCTCCATCGGAATTAAGTTATTCCTGTCTGTCAGCACGGTTTCGAGTTCCTACAGTGTTTCTTGGTAACTGGAGAATGCTTTACAATGATGTCTCGTCTCTGAATAGCACTTAATAAAACTTGGTGCGGTTGCGACTTTGAAAATGTGTAATTAACGATGTTTGTCTCGCGACTTGTTTGTACCGTCACGTGCACTGCACGGTGGAATTCAATTAGTATTTCGTTATTCAATCATGGCTTTGAAAGGGTTAAATTAACCTTTCGTAAGAATTTATATTTGTTAGGGTTTCTTTATCAGGTTTTGGGAAACTAAAATTCGTGATTACAGTGTTATAAAACCATTTTAGATTGGTGAATTAAATTCAGTTCTATCTATTGAAGTTTTTGTGTTAAAGCCAGAACAGCTCATTATATTCGTTTCCAAGACAAAGTAATACGCTCACACAACTAAAGCAAAAGACAAAATAAAATCAAAATGGCCGAACAAGAAAGACATCGGCCCATGACTAAGGGACGGGACCGTGCTGCTCGTTCGAGTGCAAATCTAAAAACCTAACATGACGATCGAGCGCCCGTAAAAGATGTTTCGCGAAAGTTTTCCGACACTTACTGCAGTTACGCGAAGCTGGGGCACGGGCCACTGCGACCCTCAGCAAACTCGCTGAACAACACATTCCTTTTTTTTATTTGTTCCCAAAAAATGTTAAAAATACCTGCTTAGAAATTGAATAAGTTACTCTGATAAAAGTTTGTTTGTAAATTATTAAATTACCGACTGTGTTCATCGTGTCTGCTCTGAATAACTTAGTTCTGTTAAAGATTTGTTCTGTTTGTTTTAATAGTGGTAAAAATAAACTGGCTACGAATATTCGGCTTTAAAATATGAGGCCTGTTTTAGTACAAATCTTTTTCAATTAAAATACAATTATCTTCGCTAAAAAGAAAGGAAAAAATACCGTTTGTAAGTGTCGCAAGTACAAAAGAAATATGCAAACCCGGCAGGAGAATAGATTAGATGCGTATCTTTAGGTGCAAATTGTAAGACTAAATAGGAGGAAATAAATGAGTTTAACGGTAATGACATTCACTGTGTTGTTTTAGCTGAGAAGAGGGATTGTTCCTTATCCCACGTGGGGCATATACTATGGCAATGTCTGAATACATTTCTGCGGTCGGTAATGCTCTAAGAACAGTTCCAATATATTTATTCGGCTTTCGGCCTTAAATATGATTTGGATGTTATGGTATTCAAAGTCATATAAGACCGAAAGCCTTCTGTTTTGCTCAAAAATTAAGCATAACTCCAATACTTACCATATCAACTGCACAAAGCAACCAAATAAATGTCATACGTAACTATATTTACAAGTTAGTTACCCTCTCCCTTCTTACTAATAAAACAGTTACCCTTTACTCGTGAATCGATAGACATTTACGATTATCACACGGTAATAAGCAGCTGATACCATTCTAAATCTTGCACATTGGGCCTTATAGAAAAATCGCCTTGATTTATAGAAAAAAGACTAACAGCATAATATATAACCCTTATGATCTCGGGGATAGAAATGATTTCAACAAACAAAAAATGCTGTTACTTTTTTAAAATCGAACTCATAGAAAACTATAAAATATGATGAATTAGAGAAAAGTAGTCAAAGCTAACACACAGTATTTTCTTTCTATATTTATAAAGAAAGAAAGTTTTTTTATTTGGGACATGCACTGGAAATACAACATTAAAACCAAGAAAATAATAAAAGCAATAGCAATTTCAGAAAAGAACATTTAAATTTTAAAGAATTCGTTTAAAAATAGTGGAAACAAAAAATAATACCTGTGCAACGCCAAAACGGCTCATACCTTAACATAATGCTACGATATTTGAAAAAACAAACACCGCAGCGCTGGTTTTCTGATTTATCATAGTTCGGTTTAAAGCGTAAACTCCCATCTCAAAAAACACCTGTTTACTATTGAAAAAAAAAAATTGTGATGTGACTGACTTTCGATCGAAAGATACCAGAAAAGCACACATTTTATTCAACTCTAACCTAGCTTAAATAAAACTAAAAGAACTTGGATATAATAAAACTAAAACCCGACTACTAAACCAAGCAACAAAACCGAAAACTGCAAAAAAACTAAACACGCAATATTTTTATCGTTCGATATCTGCCGAATATTCGGCTAATCGGCTTTAGAACCAAACTAGTTTAAATTGAATATTAATATCAAGAACCAGATTGGTTGATTGCGTGCGTGCTCCAAAACTTGATAGGCAATATAAAGTATTGATTTTGTTAAACGCTAAAAAGGTGTTTGAAAAATAGAGGCTTTATAGAGATTTTGATTTGATTACTGTTAAATTATTTGCTTAATTATTTAACTTTTATATTAAACTAGCGACCCGCCCCGGCTTCGCACGGGTATAAACCGGGTTATTATACATATAAACCTTCCTCTTCGATCACTCTATCTATTAAAAAAAACCGCATCAAAATCCGTTGCGTAGTTTTAAAGATTTAAGCATACATAGGGATATAGGGACAGAGAAAGCGACTTTGTTTTATACTATGTAGTGAAGCAAGAACAATAATAATAGAAAACGCGTGTTGAAGTATCAAATCCAATTGCAAATCCCACTTTCTCATATATATTTTCTTTTAAAGCGATCACTGTGCTTACTGTCTGATACTAATATCACTACAATAGAAACTGGCATATATTATATATTTTTTGTGAACGATAATAATAATAACCTAAATTGATTAGGAACCTCAAAAACCTCCAAAATTCCTCCAAATAGACTTGAAGTTCATTAGACAAGGTAACAAGGGGTAAACAGGCAAGTTGAGTGAGGCAGGTAGACTCAAGTGTGGGCCGCATGCGGCTGACCTCCACTGTTCCAACTATGTCCTGCAGTGTACGGAAACCGCGACGGTAAGAAGTCGAAATGCTCGACAGTGGAATTAATGTAACATTTTGTTTAGCTACATAGTACACTGTACCTCAGGATCAACATCCTGAGGTACATTTTTGTGTTTTGGTTACAGAGTCTTGCAATTTAATTAAGACAGTGTACAAATTCTATAATATGAAGGTTACGCAAGTATTTTCATAGACATAGAGAATGGACTGAATGTTTCGTATTAAGTTGTGCAGTGAATTAAAGCCAGAAAAGTACGAGGGAGACTAAGTGAATGTGAGGCCAGTAGTTGTCTCTTTCTAGAATTCAGATTGGTCCTGTGATATTTTGACTTTAATTTACATGGGGCACTTCGAAAGTTTTGCGATACTAAAAAAAATGTACTACAGGTTATAATTTTTATATTATTACTTTTCAACGAACTCTCCATTGGCGTCTATACACAGTTTCATACGTCTAAACCAATTTTCATAACACATTTTCCAGTCCGCATTAGACCCCTTTTTAATCCCCTTCTCAAATGCAACCAGTGCATCTCCCGGTAATGAAAACTGTTTTCCCTTTAGTAATTTTTTATTTTGGGGAACAAAAATGATAAATCCATCCGTAATCATATCTTAAACGCGTCGAGATGAGCCTGCTTCAAATTTTGCTATCATGTCTCAGGACCATACTACCCGAACCTCCTTCTGAGCCTGCGTTAGATTTTGCGGTCCCATCGTGAAACTATCTTCCTAACCCGAAGATTTTCCTAACCATGCAGAATTTCATACACACTTCCCGATCCAATCTGCAGTATATGCTGAACCTCTTCATATATAATTCGCCTATTCTCTTAAATTAAATTTTTCATAGCCAGCACGTTTTCTTATGTAACAGCCGTCATTGGGCGGCCACTTCTTTCTTCGTCCGCCAAAGTTACTCGACCACGCATAAATTCGTTGACCCAGCGGAAAACAATCGCTTTAGAAGGGCTTTTGTCTATTAACACCATTCGAAGTCTTTCAAACAATTCTTCTGGTTTTAGTCGACATTTGAAATCGTACAAAATCATCGCGCATAAATGTTCTCGTAGTAAATCTATTATTCAGTGAAACAGAGTATTTTGATTTTGCTCGTAAAAAAATGTGGAGGGAATTTCGAATTTGGAATGTTGTGTTTTTTTGTAATAAATAGTCATAGTTTTAATTGACATGAAAACCAGCCAGTGTCTCATAAACAAAAACTGTTAGTCGCAAAACTTTGTGAGTGATCTGTGTATATACTTTCATGCTTGTAAAATATCAATATAATCTTTGAAATACAATTGATATACTAACTTATTAATAATCAATCAAATAAAGCTATGAAGACTTAATTCGTCTTAAAAAAAAGATAACAGAAATTTTATAATTGTCTTAACTTCTCTTGTGAAGAAAAAAATATAGATACTCGTAAAAAGAAATCTTTCAATCTCGTACCTAAGTCAGTAAAGTCTAGAAATAATAATTAGTAACATAGAAATAACAACTTTTTCTATTACTTATAAGTCACTGTAATTTTCAATGTTTTTCCTATTAACTAAAATTGGAACACTGCGCCTTTGTCATTACAGCAGGCTTGCAGAAAAGAGACAGGTATTAGCCGCACAGTCGCTTTGTCTCTTTCTAGAGAGTGGTCACTTTTGTGAGACTATTCCTCCGTCCATTCTCTAAGTCTATGGTATAATACTGAAAACAGAATAAGGAAAGGACCGTGTGGCGTTACTGAGAAAAGATCTGACCGATACAGAGATGTTTGGAACGGATGTTAAAAATACCTATTATTATTTATTAGAAGAAAATAACAGTGCAAATAGTACTACTACCTACTACACTATTAAATCGTTACTTTAGATATGTATAGAGTATAGACATCATTTGGGAATTAGATATAGCTGTGACAAGACTATTACATTACCAATAATGTGCTATGTTCACCTTGAGACATACATGTGGATTTAGAGATTTGTATGTACCATTTGTAGCAGTAATCTATGAGAATTATAGATAAAGCAATTGTGCATAAGCCTTGATGAATGGATAGACTGACGTTTTGACAGCTTATCCATTGCACTAGTACTTACCTAAGTTAAAACTTTTCACGAATCTAGAAAAAAAGTAACAAATTTAAAGTTTTGAATGTTAGACAATTTAGATATTTTAATAAAATGCTGGTAAGCTAATAAATTGTGTAAAACGGCGAAAATTTGAAGGTTTCAATAGATTTTCCTATGCGTAACAAACAAACAACAATGTTAATGAAACCAAACAGACACTTCGCATAGAATTTCGGCGATTCAATAACACAATTTAACATTTCATCCAAAATATTCAGCGTAAATACCTACATTGTCCGTTGGAGCGTCGGAGCGAAGATTCCGAGGTTCGATTCCCGATGCAAAGCGATAAAACGCGTGAAAGATTCATCACAGCCCCCGAGGGCCCGATTCCTCTTCAAACTTGTAGCCAACCCTGCCGCGCCCTCTTGCCCCGTTATATCATATTTTTCAAAAATTCGCCTCAACTTAGTTGTGAATTTCCCGGCCAGCACGCCGGCAACTTCTGACATTGAATTGAATTGTCGATTCGTTTGATGTCATCTATGCGATAACTTACAAACTACATTGGGACGGTTTTTGTGTGTTCCGTATTTAAATCTCGTTTTCGTCGCCGCTACTGTGAATATTTTGTTCCTGTGTGAGTTCATGTTCCATTTGACTTCTGGTTGCCTGGTATCTGTGGCGGACGTTTTGATATGTTGTTTCGTTTTTATTCTGGTGATGATAGTTGCTGATATTGAGAGTTTTACAAATACTTTATTATGCCTTAGCTAGATTTTAGAATCCGGTTATAATTAAAAAAAAAATATTGTCAGAATCTGTGTGTGTAATAAATACCGAATACGTATTTATATCTGCACTATGCTAAAAACTACCCTGTTGATCTCTTGGTAGAAACCGTGACTGCTGAGCATGGGGTCCTGGGTTTGATTCCCGGGTCGGGAAAAGTGTTATTGGGTTTTTCCGTTAGGAATTTATTAGTAACAGCCTGGAATTTGGAAGTTGACGGTGTGATACCCCCGTGCCACGGAAAGCACGTTAAGTCGTTGACCCTGCACCTGATCTCTCTCAGGTCATGTCGGATTGTGGAGTGTCGGAGTGAGCGAAGAGAGAGTACACCTGTGTCTGCGCACACACTTGTGCACTATAATACCTCCCACGCCGAAGGCTGGTCAAAAAGGGAAAACAACAAACACAACATAAGTACTAACCAAAGAAGTAAACCGTTCTTTTATAAAAATGGAAATTCAGCCTTAACCAGCAGTCTAATTACAGCTTACCTACTCCGAAATACCCCGAAACTATTTAATAAATCGACTGTAATCCAGGAACGGTTCTCAACAAAAAATCCAATAACTCACTGTAGGCATCTATACTGCTCACTAAAGTGCATTTACGTGTTGCATACACTGCATTTAATTAATGCTGAGCCAATGTCCCGGCTTTCAACTGTCGAGCCATGCCATATAATCCGTATTAACATACATACACACAGCTTGTCTTAGTGTCGCACTAACTAGTCGTCTTAGTGGGCATACGACGGGAATCGGACCGACAATGTATATCCCGTTATTGTCAGTGCAGGTCACCTAAAGGCTGCTTCACATATACATTGATCACCACGTTTCCTTGTACTGCACGTTGGTGATCAGACCATGTTCAGGGTGTTTTAATACCGAAAGTGATACTTATGCATGTTAACTTAGGAGTCGCATTGATACATGTCAGGAACGACGCTGTGCATTGAAAATAATTTTGTTTAAAGAATGTTTGACTAATGTATGTCACACCAAAGAGTGTTAGGTTTAACTGAAGAAAAGTATAGAACATACAATTAAATGTGCGTCAAAGTAAAAAACGATGAAAATCGAACACCAAAAAGAAAATTAGTCAGATGAAAATTCAACACCGATGCTCACCTAAGAACACAAATATTTGACTAATTAAAACCGATCGACGTAAGGCCTTTAAACGATAAATGGAACCATTAATTTCGTACAAACAAACGAACAATAACACAAGAGTGAATGAAATATTTCTAATGACGTCACGAGTTGGTGACGCAGGCAAATGACGTAGGTAGCGTGAACGAACATTCTTTACACAATCTTTTATATATAATAATAATTCATGTTTATAATAAGAGCTTTCTGCTGTTACCTGGTGTAATTAAAGGTAGGTAATATTTTTCTAGTCTAAAAATTATGAGTTATAGGCACATACAACGCCTTATGTTCGTAAATCAAAAGAAAATTGTTTAAGTGATTATTATAGTGTTTTATTATGCTTTGGTTTTATGAGTTAAGGTGTAGATGGGGCTTTTGTAAGCATCTAATATTACCTACTATGTCCCGTGATTATCATAGTTAACTTCATTCGAACATCCTTTATTTAAATGGAGTAGTTTTGATCACGTGACAACTTAATAGATGAAATTGTACTAAGAGAGAACATAGGTACTTATTAATCTCCTATCCGCATGCCAAGCATGGTGGTTATGATGATAACTTACATGCCTGTGATAGCATATGAAGCAAACTGAAGTGGCAGTGGGCTGGCCATATTTGCCGATGGCCGGTGGAGCAGACGAGTCCTGGAGTAGAGACCGCGCATCGGCAAGCGTAGAGTGGGACGCCCCCCAGCTAGATGAACCGACGATCTAAAGACAGTGACCTTGAATGGTTAGCTTCCGTGTTCTGTACTGAGCTCACGCAACGCGTCGTACGTCCAGCCAGTCATAGGACTCGCCCATCAAGGAGCGCTGTCCCAAATTAGACGCATTATTAATTTATTACACGTAAAACAAAAGGTATTTTAATAAGACACGTATACTAAAAGATTGATAATTTAATTATCTTTAAAATGGTGAAGTTTTCAGAAAAATACGCTTGATAGATTTTGCGTCATTCTCAGTTTTTTATCCGCGTTAGACATAACTTTACAAATTAATTTCACTATGTAATATAAACATAATCAAAAATATGCCTATATTAAAATATTAAGAAAATGCTCTAATTTAACATTTATTTTTTTCAAATCACTAACTCTACTCGTTTAGACGTCATCTTCAGTATAAAATCATTAAAAGTCAGTTATCGTCCCCTTAAGAAGGCGGCTGGGACAGACGGGATGCGGAAGTCGGAGGCCAGGGCATTGTGGCGCAGCGTGGGAGAGGCCTATGTCCAGCTGTGGAGTACGACAGGCTGAGTTGATTGATTGGTGGCATATTACTAAATAGGCCACTAACAAGAAAGTACAAAAGTTCGTATTTAAAAAAACTTTTAAAAAAATACGACCGACTTCCAAAAAAAACACTACAAAGTGAAAAATAACTTTAATTTCGGAAGTCGTTGTCTTTGGTTTTGTTTTTTTTTTTCACTTTTTAGTTATTGTACCTACCCCACACAAATTCGAATACCACTACCTGCTATGTAATTATCAGTGGCAGGAAATTACCATATCATCCACATACGAAGTGAGAAAAAATATGTATTATTGAAGCTAACTCAAAAACTATCCAAGCAAAGTTAATAAAATTTATATGGGAGAGAGCAGAGAGCCTCAAGAGCATTCCTCTTTCAAACAAAAAAATAATTTTCAAAATCGGTCCACAATTGACGAAAAATCGGTAGGCATGACATTAAAAAAAAACATACATATGCTACAAACGTATAACCTCCTCCTGTTTGGAAGTCGGTTAAAAAAACAAAAGAAGGGCGTACGAAACTCCTCATCAACACATTTTACAATCGATAAGTAAGATTTCAATTTCATTGAAATGTAATCGTAAACAATAAACCTATCCTATAATACAATTGTGTCAGAGTAGATCTACTCTCCTAGATATAATTTGGAATATTCAGCCTAGATCCAGTAGCTAGTGTCGTGAGATAAATCCCTAGAGCTTTAATCATAGTCATAGGCGTCACACGAATCTATTATCAAATTGTGCCGCCACATTACTTGACTTGGTTTACAGAATACCTTGAGGATTTGCATGTAATCGTACCGAAGATTTAGTGGTTCTGAGTTTATTTGATGGTGAAATAATCATATTAAGTCACTTCAATGGGAGGTAATACCAGCCTATTACCGTCCCACTGCAGGGCAAAGGCCTCTTCTCATACAGAGAAGGCACGAGCATTGATCACCAAGACGGGTTCGCGTTTTCATATTTATATTAACTACTAGCTGACCCAGCAAACGTTGTTTTGCCATATACATGTTTAGGGTGGACCACCCTTATCACTTAAACTAGAAAAAAAAATAAAAAAATAGATGTTGGCCGATTCTCATAGATACCGGATAAGCACAAAAAATTTCATCAAAATCGGTCAAGCCGTTTCGGAGGAGTATGGCAACGAAAACTGTGACACGAGAATTTTATATATTAGATAAGTCCAGGTTTCCTCAGCTCGTGGCTAAGTAATAACAGCCGTACGAGTCGATCCATTAGGTTAGGCTATGCTTGCCGGGGTTGGTCCGTGGATGGGTGACCATCTTAACATACCGAGACTCCTCCGTGCCTTTGAAAGCACGTTGAACCGTTGGTCCCAGCTGTCATTCATGGATCTTTGACAGTTGTTACGGGTCGTCAGAAGCCCGAAAGTCTGACAACCAGTCTTACCAAGGGGTATCGTATTACCCAGTTACTGGGTTGTGGAGGTCAGATAGGCAGTCTCTCCATGTAAAATACTAGTATTCAGCTGCACCCGGTTAGACCGGAAGCCAACCCCAGCATAGTTGGGAAAAGGCTAGGCACATTGATAAGTCCAGGTTTCCTCACGATGTCTTCCTTGACCAAAATAAACTCAGAAAGTACATATGAATTGAAAAAGTCACAATGGTACTTGCGCGGACTTGAATCGAGGTTGTCCTCGTGCATGAGAGGCGAATCACAATATAACACACGAGGTAAAGTAAACAATAATAAACTTCTGACTCAAATATGCTTTTTATTCATCAAAACATGCAACTTGTCCATTGCTGGTTGCTGGGCATGAATGTTCCACTCGTTCTCTGCCAACTGCATTCTTTAACACACCTCACTGAAAAAAAAAACTTGTGGCACTCGGGGACTGCCGCGGTAAAGCTATTGCATAGCATTTGTAACCTCCATACTTCCTATTTGTCAACGCTACACTTGGGATGATGACGTGATGACATAAAACAAAAATTACGTTCCCATGACAACGTGATGTTGTCACCCGTCTTTACATGGTAGGCGGAGTGGGGGGTGGTAGGTTTTATTTTTGTTACGTTACGGAATTTCTTGATTCGGTCGCCGCGCTCAAAGCCCGCGATAAAAGCTATGCAATAGCTTAAAAACTAATAAGAAATTTGTAATAGTCTTATAGAGGTATGAGGAACAGGAAGTAAAGTTCACTCATCCTCTATAGAAAAGGGAGGATCATCCGACCAGACGGCAGTCTAAACTCGCAGTTTTGACCACTAAGGTCATGGCTGCTTAACCGGACTTTCCTGTGGGTGCCATAAGCCTCCAGCCAGGGACAAAAACTATTAAAACTAAGCGAACGCTCGCTAAGGGCACCCCCTGTGGGTACGAACCTCGGCTTAGGGCGTCGCTGGGGGGAGGACATCAAGCAGGCTGGATCAACGTTTGATTTTCATCATGATTATTATACGGTGTATTTAAAGCTACGTGCTCAGCTGCAACAACTGCTGGCACCTCGTTTTCGAGCAAGGGTTGGGGGGGCCGACGATTGATGTCAGGACGTTGTATTCTCGTTGCGCGGTAAACGCTGCTTGCGCAATGCATGATTTTGTGTGAAGTCAGTGTTATGCGTAGTTCGCATGTGGCGTTGTAGATGCCGCCACAGACTCAGAGCAAAAAGTGTGATCTTAAATTCATCTTTAATTTTCTAGAATGTTCACACATTACTATGGGTAATCATGATCTTAACTTTACATCCATAGTTACGTACTATTATGCCCGTTTTCACTAACAATAGGTGACATCTATACAGCGATGTTGGATTTTCAACGCTCGGCTTAGCGCCAAAAGTTGAAATTCCAGCAGCGCGCTTTCATTTTTGGATCACTTAGCCCTGAGCTCCTGATTCTAAATATATTCAGTTATTATTGGAAAACCTGAATCATTGATTGTCTTTAAAAACACACATTTACAACCGCACAGAAACATGCCCGCACACACTATAAATATTAATAATTATGACACTCTCTGTATTTCATATTTTTCTGAGTACTTCGTAATTAGCGTAATGTTTAGAATAATAATAATGTTATACTTACTGTCAGCTGTGAAGCTACCTTATAAATAAAGAGCCTGTAAAAACAATGTACAATGTACAATATTTAATTGTAGTTAAATCCAATGCAACTGACAGTCAGTCCCGCCATCAATTAGCTGTTAATACAGATTTCTTCCATATCCATGAGCATCTCTCATCTGCATGAGCTCCGATAGGAGAGAAGAAAATGTCTTGGCAAACTTATTTAAGTGCAGTCGAAAAAGGATTGTATCTACATTCCCCTATACATTTCCCAGATATACAGCTCCAAAATCAGAATAAAAATAAACGTGTATAATATAAATTCCCATTTTATTTAGTGCTCTAGACAGATAAGCAATGGCTGTGTGCCATCCACGCAATACTATGACAGCTTGGACACACTTAGACAAGTTCGTTCTATTAAACTCCGTCTTTTACTTTATATAAGAAGTTTTCTATCTTTTCGTGGAAATATTTGATAGCCTCTGTTGGAAGGTATTGGGTCTTTATCGTTTGTATTGTAGGTTGGTAGATACCTAAATAACAAATTGAGTATCTTGGTACTAGTTTAATAAAATCACATCAATGTTGTTCTTTCCATCGTCACTGACTCAATGATCACGGATTCATTATTACTTACATTTTAAGGATAAGAATTAAAAGGTTAAATCTAACTAAACAACCAAACAAATAAATCATAACTACAATACTTTTGTTTTTAATTTTATTTCCTTCAGAAAAAAAAAACAGTGGCACTCCGGGAGTGCCGATAGAAGTGAAAACTTAAACAATTAAAAAAAATACTTACCTTTAAAGTAAAAATACTTGCATAGAACATTGATCCGCAACGTAATATAAATAAAGAGCACAATCGCGTTTACAAAAATGAGGTGTCGGTAACGGTGTCGCGAGTTCAGTTGTTTTTTCCCATTTCAAAAATTCCCAACGCTTCTATAATCTCTAATCCTTATTACACTATACGCATAAAACCTATTCGTAATCATAGGTAATAATCGTATCATCAAACGTGTAATATTGCCTGAAGCCACATTGTGCAATGGTGTTCATGTGCCGTACATACGTAATATTGTAGGGCTATCGCTTAAACACACGCTTTGATGCATTCTACGACTTGCAGAAGACAATAGTCTACAATGGCCTTTCATGTCGAGAGGATTCAATTGAAAATGATCAAACAAACGATGTTCTAACCTATCCAGCATGGGGATACCAATGAATCCAGTACCAGCAACTTGGCTATATATTTCAAACAAGAGTTTACTTGGTCTTCTTCATTCACCCGCAGTTTCTACATCGTCAATTTTTAACACCTATTATGATTCTACATTATGGATGTCGATATTGATAAAGAATACCTACATTTTAATCCACGTCTCTAACTTCAACACTATATAAGTTAAAATTAGGAAAATTACCGAGGTTGAACGGGCCGTCGCTTAAACGGAAACCTTTTAGACAACTTATGGATGGACTGAAGTTGTTTGTGAGAGAAGAGGAAACGAAATCAATCTTTTCCTGCAACCCAGCAAGACGAAACCACAACCCACACAGCAAACAGAGAACTTCCATATTTCGTAGGTAACGTAATATAATCGATTACGAAGCTAATAAACTAATAGAAGCCAATCCTAGGCTAGTCGGAGCGATGCAGCAGTAACAAGACATTAGTACGGACGCCACTCAAATTGGCCTGCTCTCCTTGATTACAATTAACTGGCAAGTCGTAGCCGGCGGCCACAAACTGCCAGACGAGGATCATCGTGTGAATTTAGGATACAAGTGTTCTGGTGCATGAAACTAATTGATGGAGCGTTCATTGGTGAAAAATTGGGATATTAAGAACCTACGTAGAATTTACTATGAAGGTTTTTATCATGGCAAAGAAACTTCTCTTTATATCAAGGTAGAATCATATTCTCATATCAGATCTCATAGTGATAATAACTTTATTTTACTAGTTCCTGGCCTAGCAACTACTTTTGCCTCACCTCGAGATACGAGATCGACGAAATATTGATTTGAAAACGAAAAATCATTGGTTTCCACTTAAGAGTACATACAGATATTTACAAATAACATTATATTTAGTTTTAATAGCTGACCCGGCAGACGTTGCCCTGTTCAAATTTCAATACCTATAGAAAAAAGCACTTTCAGTTTTTCCCAAATTTTCCAATATTCCAGGCAATTTTTCTTTTCCTAAAAACCTTATTTGGACTGTTACGAACATTTTAAAACAAAAAATAGCTAACTGGGTCCAGCAGTTCTCAAGTGATGCGCTTACCAACGAACAGCATTTAATTTTTATTTATATAGAATAGATAGAAGTGTGTGTATGTGATAACTTGATCTTTACCTCAAAGAGAGTATTGAAACTGAAATTCATAAAGCTTGACATATTAACAGAATAGTTCAAAGTCAAAGTTATGAATAGATTCCACATCCAACAGCTTAACACCTTATTAACGAAGCATAAATGTGAGACTAACATTCGAATAGCCACCGGTGACCTTCTATTCAAATCCTCATCAATGACATTCTTTAACTTACTCAAACAGTCAAAGACAGCAACCCTGCATACAAATATTGAAACAAGAAATCATAAGCCAGAACCGCCCACTTACAGCGACAGAATATTAGTCATCCGACATCCGTTACAGACAGCTTTACTACTGAAGACTAATATTATTCCGAAACGCCCTGAACCAGTAACCTTGGTTTAAGTGAGACAGGGCAATCGAATCACACGTTCTACACATTTGTTTTGGCAGAAGCTCAATAAATGTTCCAACTGGGGACAGACAGGCCAGATGATTCAGGACAATCTTGGAGATTTTTTATTGGTCCTAGAAAAGCTGGACTAACAATGTAAGCAGTTACTTTCGAGGTTACATATGGTGCTGTATTAAAGACGGATGAAGAATATTTAGTAACATTTAGATACGTGAGGATACAGAAATAAACGTCATGATGGTGATTGGAAAATAAAATAGAATATTGAAAAGGAACTCAGCGAAATACACTCACAAAAAAAAAAGTAAAAACTTGAACAATTTTATTGTGCAGGAAATACTTTTAATTTGGTGTCGGTAACGGTAACAGTGTCGCGAGTACAATTGTTTTTTCCCATCTCAAAAATGCCCATCGCGCCTAAAGAAGTTTTCACTTCAAAAATTTTTTGAATTTTCATACTAACAGAGGATCTGATAGTATGAAAATTTTAACAAACTTCACCGTTCAAATATTTCTGTATATTTCATCGCTAGTTTTCTGTCCAATCAGTACAATTATAATCGGTTTCGAAACACAAAGTTTTTAAAAATCCTCTTGCAATTCAAACATTACACTCATTTTAATACTTTTGAACCAAAAGTCCATTAATAAAAACTAAATCTTTTTATAGATAAATCTTGAGTATTAAATTCAAACTTTAATTAGAGCTGTAATTAATGTTCGAAGTTTATATGAAGAGATAGAGTTCATTTTTAAGAAGGAGCTCTTGTCTAAGTAATAACAGCCACAAGGGTCGATCCATCAACCATCTTTACATACCGAGACTCCACCGTGCCTTGAAAAGCACGTTAAACCGTTGGTCCCGGCTGTCACTCGTGGATCTTTGACAGTCGTTACGGGTCGCCAGAAGCCCGAAAGTCTGACAACCAGTCTTACCAAGGGGTATTACGATACTATTTTGATTGCTGGAGAAGGAAACACAGGCTGTTAGGTTAAACGAGGAAAATATTTTATGGGATGGTAATAAAAAAACTACTGTTTCCTACATTTTTATTGTGTACACAGTTTTTTCTTTTCATCAGTTCATTTTCATGACATTACATTCCCATAAAGTATGTCCTGGATGTAGCTGGGTGAGAGTTGTCGAGAATCGAGCTGAATGGCGTGCAATTGGAGACGCCTATGTCCAGCAGTGGACTGCTGTAGGCTGATGATGATGATGATAGTATGTCCTTTTTTAATCAAACACCCTTTAAACTAGGTCCATCATATAATTAATTTATCTGTCATTGCTTAATTTTTTAATTATTTTTACCTATTATGGTTTAGTAATCTTATTCCAGGTGCAATGCGTCTTCACAAATAATTGTATATTTAATGTATACAAAACATTTTAAAAGAGTAACGGTGGAGTTTATTGCCCATTCTTCTCCATACGAAAACTACCTTTTGGAAGTGGCGACTAGAATCAATTTTATTTTTTGACGTTCAAAAGTGCCTTTTATGTGCCTAATTGAAATAAATTATTTGACTTTGAGGGTCATGCCATTTAGTTTAAACTGGTTTTTATTTTTACTATTTTCTGCCTCGTTGGTATAGTGGTCGCAAGCGCTACTGCTGAGCATGAGGTCCTGGGTTCGATTCCCGGGTCGGGCAAAGTGTTATTGGGTTTTTCTATCTGAAATTTCTCAGTAGCAGCTCGGAGTCTGGATTTGTGCCCGGTTGATGGCAATAGGCTCGCCCCCTATTACATGGGACTTAAACATAACTGGCGAAATGTGGGTGTACCTGCTACAGGGACACCTCTGCCCAACCCTTCGGGGAAACAAGGCGTGATGTTATGTGTTATTATTTTATTCATCTTTTATACAGGGACATCGACGCGAAAACTGTTAACATGGATTCAGATTCTGAAGCTGTTGCGTTGAAAATTTTCGTTGGAAATTTAAAAAAAAATCTTTTGTTCCATACATTTTGACCGCGTAGATATTGCACATTTCTATGAAACAGCTGTTTTTTTTTTTAAATATCGACGAAAAATTTCAACTCAGGGGGATAAATAGTAAATAGAATGACTTAGCAATCACACACACGGCAATAGAATCTACATTCTACATACAACAAAATCTACCAAATATTAGCGCTACGCTTTACTTTAGGACTATTTAAAATAGTAGCTTATTCTTATGTGATTATGTTGCCGTGCGATGGCCAACAAGTCATTTTATTTATTAAAGAAATAAAGATAACAAATAGATAGGTACTGAATAAATTAACAGACTTTTTTTTGGGTGGGAAATTATCAAATAACTTCTCCCGCTCTGGGTGGACCGGGAGGGCGTGTCAGACTCTTACTGGCTAAAACCCACCCGTGTTCCTTCGGTTGCCCTGTTGCTGGGGGCCACGATGTCCCTTTTGGCCCTTATTCGCAGCCCCGGCAGGCATTGGCCCTAACCGGCCCCGTCAATTCTGCTGACATCTCTTTGAGGCGCGCGCTTGGTTTGACATTAGATTTCACATCTTTTAACGGTAGAAGAACTGCGTTGCTAGACTTGCATTTTTTTACATGTTATGTTTTGATGGGATAAATTTTTAGGGTTCCGTAGTAAACAAGGAACCCTTATAGTTTCGTCATGTCCGTCTGTCTGTCTGTCTGTCTGTCTGTCCGCGGTCTAGCTCCGAGACCCTTAGTACTAGAAAGCTGTAATTTGGCACGTGTGTATATATTAATTACGCCGACAAAGTTGTAAAACGAAAATTATGAAAAACATTTTTTTAGGGTGCCTCCCATACACGTAAAGTGGTGATGTTTTTTTTTTTATCCCATTGTATGGGGTATCATTGGAAAGATCCTTCAAAAACATTGAGAGTTTGGGAAAACCATTTTTGGATTCAGCAGAATCTGTTTGCGAAATATTAAGCCTTAAAGTGCTAATTTTTGTTAGAGTCAAGTGTCCCCCCCCTGCCAGCTAAATGGTTGGTTTTGGATGTATGAAAAAAATCACAGCAGTAGTTTATATAACGAAATTAAAAGGAAAACTATCACAGCCAAGTAAGCTTTACAAGTTAACGAGTAATAATTGACCAACTTAACTTTGCAGTTGCAAAAACATGTTTTTCCATACATTTCGTATGGGAGAACATGTTTATCAACTACAAAGTTAAGTTTGTTTTTGGGATAAATTCATCCCAACTACGGAACCCTTCATTGTGCGTGGTCCGACACGCACTTGGACGGTTTTTTTTAGTCATAGCTTAAGCATAATCAGCCTATAATGTTCCCACTACTGGGACACAGGCCAACTAACTAACTGTGTGGGAGTGGGTCGTAATCCACCACGCGGGCCCAGTGCGGGTTGGTAGATGTCACATGTCACATGTCTCGAATGTTGTTTTCCTTCACCGTTTTGAAAGCAGTGATGATGAAATAATTTACACAAAATAAAGCGCCTGTCAGGGTTCGAACCTACGACCTACAACTCTTAAGTCGCGGTCGTTATCACTGGGCCACCACTGCTCTCTCCTGATTTTTAGTCATAAATAATTCCATAAAATTAAATTTTCCGATAAACCCAAAAAACCAAATTCAACACATAATACTGAGTAAATGGAAGATGCACAGCAAAAGATCGCAATAGACCAAACGCACTATTTCACTCGCACCCACTTATATATTCCATATATTCCTCGCGCTCGCACCTACGACTGACTTTCAATGTGTCTGACAAGAAGTAAGAACTATCGAAACTGTCTGACTACTGAGGAATCATCTTTTGACAGTTCCCCAAGTAACATATAGGAAATTCAGCTTTTATACTATAACGTAACTTAAGTGCAATAGGGTAGTTGCCTAGGTAAAAAAAAAAAATCTATTTAGTCCGTCTTTCAGATAATAAAAAAATATTAGACACGTATTTTTTTGCTTTATCATATTAATCAAAAATAACTTAGAGAGAGAACACATATTAACGTTTGGGAGTGGGGGCTCGCTACGTCACAATGTCGTATTAAATCTAGCAAGGCATGCCACATTTTAACTCAATGTATCGCCGTAATCTTTTGATTACGTTAAAAAAGAAAAAATATGTGTTCAATATTTTTTTATTATCTACAAGAAGGACAAAAAAATTTTTGGACACAGGCCTATTTTATACACCTTTGCCACACGATACATGCCAAAGCCACCATGTTCCAATCTTAGTAGGCTCACTAATCTAGTTATAGTTTTATTACGTTCCTAAGCTAGTAAACCTACATCAAAATTACTACCAATCCACAATACAGATTCAAACAAGCACCATATGCTTTCTAAAAGTTAAACAACGCTCACTAAACAATGCATACACAGTGATTAGACACCACAGACGAACACAATCAAATTGCTATTCCATTGCGCAGTTTAATAAGCATACCGGGCTTAAACTAATAAATCAAACTGATTTGATTATTTACTGCCGACTGTACCGAACTGTTTGATGTAGGATTACATTAGGTATCTTGTGGGGTGGGTTAGAAAAGGGATTGTAATGCAGCTTTATACCTAATTACTTCCAGACCTCTAATTATATTATAACGATGTTTTTTGGAACCCGGAAAGTTTACTCAAGTCATATATCGTCGCTCGCATGACTAGAAGTCCTATCTAATTCTGTTCGGATTGATAAATAAAGTTCTCACAAAGTGTTCTATCTGTTTTAATAATTAAAAATAAATACCAATATTGAAAATAAATAAGTAGCTTTATCGTAAAAATAAAGTACTGTAAATGCTCTTTACGAATAAATATAATTAAACATTCAGAATTACCGATAGATTATAATTTTATCTTAGTTAGAAATGTCGTAACTGCAAAACGCTTTTCCTGAATAATTGACAATACGGAGATAGGACCGTTAGTCATGCGAGCGACGATATGGGATGCCGGGAGCCCTCGCAGAGTTGCTCATTTTAATTGTAGGTTTTCTTAGTGAATTCGGCATTATAAACTGTGAAAATAAAATTAGTTGTAGATTTTAACAAGATTTCAAACCTAATGCCGGTGACCATATTGGAGTCAAGTTGCAATATGTATGGCTGCATGGCGTATGAGCTCTATAAAAAATAGGTAGAGTCGAAAGTGTTAACGCGGCTTACGGTAGGAATTGACTGGTAGAAATCGTCACGTAACTAAAAAGCGTTATGCCCCCTCCATGCGACCTTCTCTCTCTCTCCGTCTCTTTCTATTATAAAGGTAAGAGTGTGTGTGTGTGCGTGCGAGTATCGCGTAAAGAACTTCGTTCTTGACGGGGGTCCCCCGACCGCAGACGTTTTATTTTCTAGGGTACCGTCATGGTCTTCCGCGTTGAAAAGATTAGCAGATAGTCTGTAAAGTTGAAAATAGATCTGGCTGCTCAGTGTAAGTACCAAGTTATCGTCATTTCTAAGTATTTTAATGGTGGGCCGCAAATTCTACGTTGATTTATTGGTTTTCATGTAAAGTAATTGCGTCTTTAGCATTTATTATCAATTGGTGCTTCAGTCTATACTCGTGAGCAATTATCCTGAACACTATAAGATTTCTTGAGCAATTTTCAGCAAATCTTACACCGCGTCCTAATAGAAAGCGATCGTCGCGCGAATAGGCTATCGTCGCGATCATTTTATTCGGCGACCCCGAACGCGTCGTCACGTTGACAGAGGCCCGGCTTTCGGTTTTCCGAACGATGATCGCTTTCTATTAGGACACGGTCTGAGTGCCCCTTTTTTATATCCCCAATAAAAATTAACCCGTACTCACAATACTAAATAATTTATACATAAATTAAAACCGTTGTTATCTTGGCAAATAATATCTAACTATATCACAATTTCCTATGACATTTGCGTACAGCGTACAGCGATGAAATCAACTGAAAGTCTGTAGCAAAGGTGACAGGAAGCGGCGTGCAACGGAGCGCGGCGAACACCGCTGACTCAGGATAGAGATACCACTATCAGGCGAACTCGAATCTAGATGTCGAATGAAAAATAGCGTGATTTTTGTTCGATAATTTTGATATAGAAATCGCTGATGCTTCGACCTGTTGACTGGCTAGTAAATGCAAAAAAACTTTCTACAAAAAACAACACTTTTCACTTTTTAGTGGGTTGGTTTGTAATTTATCTAAGTTAGGTACAACAGCCTAATGTCGACTGCTCATCAAAAATACCCAAATCGCTATAGATGTGCCCATAATATTTGAAGAGTTCCCTCGATTTCTCCCAGATCCCAGCATCAGATCGTGACCAAATGACAATGGGACCAACTTGAAAGTATATCTACCCTTTCAAACAAAAAAAGAATTTTTCAAATCGGTCCAGCCGTCTTCGAGTAGGTAATCGGGGAACATACATTAAAAAAAAATATTCCGACGAACAGAGAACCTCCTCCATTTTTTTAAGTCGGTTAAAAATAGAGAGATAGAGGTGTGGATGACTATAGGGGAAACCATCAAATTGGCATTTGACATTTGACACCGCTAAAAACTGTTCACCGTGTGAATATATTTTAAATAGATTCTGAACAAAGTGGCGCGTCGCGCGTCACTATATCCTGTTAAAATCTCTTTTAATTTATTCACAATATTCAGCCATAAAGTGTATGAAACAAATGTTAGTGGTGCGGAGCCGCGAGTAAGCGATTTGGCACATTGCGCCCGAGAGCGGGCGGGGGCGAGCCACGGCATAATTACGTACCTACGAAATGTGAGCTGTCGTTTAAATCTTGCACTGCTTAAATTTGAAGCGAACTTCACTGAGGCCGTGTTATTAATTTAATTTTGTTCGCCTCTCTACTGGAACACGGCCATTGTGCTCCAGCTCACACGTGCCGCTCTGTGACCGCCTCTAAATCACCCCAAAAACTAAATCCCTTCGCAATTTAGATACAATTTTCTTGAAAGAAAAGGATATTTATGCTTTAGGCCTTCACAGATAAAGTCGCCTCAGCACTTATCAGGAATCTCACAAAAAACACAATATTTTACCCGCAGCCGAAAGATTTCGACTTTTCGAGAGCAATAACGCCACCCACATTCAAGATGAAAGTGGACGAGAGTAGACTATTGCCCGAACGCATTAGACTACCAAAGCTGAACAATTTAATGACGATTGACTATTCATACCACATTCAAGCGGTTGACCGCTTTGCTACTCTTGATTTAGAGTCTAATTATTCTGCGATCTCAGCCGTAGCGGACGCTTGCAGAGTACGTAATGAGAGGGGCGAGGAGGCGCGGCGCGGGGGGCCGGCGGGATGCAAAATGTTGCAATTGCATTTCCCCGTCAGAAAAACAGCTTACACTAGCAAAAATAATTAAGAGTATTAGTGGAGTCGGCGAGCGGAGTGTCGCGCAGTAAATAGTCTGCTAAATACCCACCTACATTTATTGGCGCGGGGACTTTGGGAAGGCCAGCGTAATGGCGGAAACAATTTTGCCTTTTAAAACAGTGGGCGCCTTTGTTTATAAACGCTTCCGTTGAACGAGTACATAACTGCGTGTTTCACGTGATTTAAAGTGATGTCAAAGTGAAAATAATGAGACTCGATTTTGTAACAGGAGGGTAGGTACGTTGGCAGATCGTTATTCAGCTTTTGAGTGCTTATTATTAAAGAGGCTTTGTAAAGCCTAAATAAAATGTTGCAGACCTACCTAAATAAAAATCAAATTAGATATCAACATGTTCGTAACATAGGTACGCGTCAGCCGAAATAGATGATGGCTTTCTGCTACTTTGGGAAGACCAGAAGATTGATCAGACGATAATTAATCGATGTTCAAATTTTAGGCTGACAACAACAGTAAATAAGAATAATGCAACATAGGAACATACCTTACCCCGCGTCCCGATGAATGCTTGATAGGTCTTGAGCTGATTGAAAATGCAACTGGCTGAATTTCGTTTACAACCGAAAAAAAAAAACAATCAGACTCTAGTAGATTATGACTGCTGCGTCAGACCAATACAGGGTGGCAGGGGACATCGACGCGCAACTTTTTACCATGGATTCAGTACACAATTCTGGACCCCCTTGCGTTGAATTATTGTCGGTTATTAAAAAAAAATGTTGGTGTTCCATACATTTTGACCGCGTAAGTATTGCACTTTTGTGGGAAATAGCAATTTTTTTTTGATGATGTCCCTTTCTTCCTTAATACAGGGTGTCTCAAACGTAGTGGTGCAAAAGCAAATGGGGTAAAGTGGAGTTGGACTCCTATAATTAAAAAAAAAATTGTTGGAATATTCTCAACAGTTTTACACTTTATACACTTGGATTTTTTGACCCTGTGAACAAAATTTTCGACGTAACGGGTTCAAATCTGGTTGGGAGATGCCTTGATAGTGTAGGTACAAGATTATGTTCCTATTTACGTTCAGTGTGGCTCTCCAACGCTTCTGATTTTATTTTTATTTGTCTTTTCCAACTTATTATTACACATTAGTTTCTTTTTTTTTTATCTGGACTTAGGACGGCTTAGGACTTAGTTTCGTTAAAGTTTTTAAATGATAGGTGGCCACTTCCGCTTTACCCCATTTGCCTTTGGACCACTACGTTTGAGACACCCTTTTTTTTCTGTTGGGAAATTGTCAAATAACTTCTCCCGCTCTGGGCGGCATAACAGCTTCAAGGCTGTTATATAAAAGGGTATGAAATGTACCTACCTACTTATATTTAGAACCAAGATTGGCATCTTGTTACTGCTGTATGGAAAGCAAGAACATCGATATTGTTAATATTTTGATTTTATTTTAGATTACATTTTTGGAGATAACTAAACAGCGTTCATCTCAATAAACATTCTTAGGAGACTATTCTTAACTTTTGAGTTATTGCCGACTCACAGATTTTTAGAAAAACGGTAGGTTAATTAAAAAAAAAACGTCAATTCTCACGTTTTATTTTTATAATATTTATATAATGGATCTAGTTTCGTATTAGGAATAAAATACTCTTCTACTGGACCAACAGATGTTAGAGTACTAAAAAGTCCCAAAATGGCAAAAAACTTTTACCTTTGATTTCGTATTGAAATGAACAATGAAAGTCAATAACTTTTTTACATTAAAAACAACCGACTTCCAAAAAAACACTACAAAGTGAAAAGTGAGTTTATTTTTCACATTGTAGTATTTTTTTGAAAGTCGGTTATTTGTTTTTGGAAAAAAGTTTTTATTTCTTGCTTTTTAGTGGGTCAGCAGTTTCTAATTTATCTAAGTTACAATAGACTAATGTCAACTGCTCATAACGTTTTAAAAATATCGCTTTTCCCGATGCAGGGACGTTAATCGTTAAGGAGTTTTCCTGATACTTCAACATCAGCTCCACTTCTACACATGCATTGTGACGAGTATAAATTGCTTGGCAACCAAGGTAATCGAATCGCAACCCGTGAAATTTTTATTTCTATTTCGTGTGGTCTTCGTCATTAGTTCCACTTCACCAAATGGAAGCACCATTTGGTGAGAGCAACTGCACGAGTTACTATAAAAAATACTCAAATCGCTATAGGTGTGCGTATAATATTTGAAGAGTTCGATTTCTCCAGGATCCCATCATCAGATCCCGACTTGATGACAATGGGACCACCTCGAAAATATACAAACAAAAAAGAATTTTGCAAATCCGTCTACATAAAATATGACGGAGTTATACATTAAAAATATATATATAAATATATTTAATATAAGCATTCGAATTGATACTAGCCTCCTCCTTTTAGAAGTCAGTTAAAAAACCAATAGACGTTTTTCATAGTTATACATCCTAGGCCGGCTTTAATAGACCGCTGTTCTGAAGCTACACCTTGTCATGGGCCTTCCATTTGATCACACATACAATCCATTTGAGTCACAGACGATTTTGAATTTTGTAGGTATTCTGTTCATTCTGTTCTCAAAAGCAATATTCAGAATTTTAGATTGTATTACAAAAGCGGTAACATTCTTTCTAGGAATAAAAGGAGCAAGTACCTAATCATGATTGTAGAAAATAAAAGAGTATCGAAGGAAAACTAAGTACTCTAGCAAGACTTCGCAACACAACCTTTCATCGGCAGATGTAGATAAGCGGTAACCCTACTCCCTAGGAATAGAAGTAATCATGATGGAGATAATGAAAATGCAGCGAATAAAAACTACTGTAGCTAGACTTCGCAACACAACCTGATGACCTACTACAGTACACCCCTATTCCCTGGAGACTAAAGGCTATTACCAAGATATTTTAATACTTATCACCTGCCCAGAACTTAACTGGTAAACATTAAACAATCGGCGATGCATCATTTGTCCTCTGTCGCCGAAGCCCTTGACAACGGTCCGTCCCTACCAAAGCGGAAAAAAGATAATCCTCCAATTAAATGGAACCACTACCCATGAAATTGTTTACCTTTTGAGGTAAAGAATTTTTAGAATCAGACGTACATTTTGCAGTTAGGAAATATTAAATGTTAGGTATGGGAAATTATTATACCTAATGTAGTCTTTGGGAAAGGTAGGCAATAATGAACAATCATGTGATGATGTATTTAAAGACAGTAGTTCAAAGTAAAATTTAAAAAAGATCGTTACGTCTTTTACCTACACAATCAGTAGATAGATAACATAAAGTCGCCTCGGTTATCATCACCAGAATTTTTACATTTATAAAGAAACAACGGAGTTCCAAAAAAAAAAACACTACAAAGTGAAAAATAACTTTAATTTCGGAAGTCGGTGTCTTTGGTTTATTGCCACCGATTTCCGAAATTAAAGTTATTTTTCACTTTGTAGTGTTTTTAGAAAGTCAAGTTTTTCTTTTTTAGGGTTCCGTAGTAAACAAGGAACCCTTATAGTTTCGTCATGTCCGTCTCTGTCTGTCTGTCCGCGGTCTAGCTCCAAGACTGTTAGTAGGTACTAGAAAGTTGTAATTTGCCATGGGTATACATATTAATCATGCTGACAAAGTGGTAAAATAAAATTATGAAAAATATTTTTTTTTAGGATACCTCCCCAACACGTAAAGTGGGGATGTTTTTTTTTTTTCTATCCCTTGGTGTGGGGTATCGTTGGAAAGGTCTATTAAAAACATTGTCAGTGTGTTATCACCATTTTTGAATTCAGAGATCCGTTTGCGAAATATTAAGCTTTAAAGTGCAAATTTTTGTTAGAGTCAAGTGTCCCCCCCCCCCTCCCCTGACAGCTAAACGGTTTGTTTTAGATATGTGAAAAAATTCACGGCAGTAGCTTATATAACGAATTTAAAAGGAAAACTATCACAGCTGAGTAGGCTTTACTAGTTAACGAGTAATAATTGACCAACTCAGATTTGCGGTTGTAAAAACATGTTCTTCCATACATTCTGTATGAAAGATTTTTTTTTCAACTACAAAGTTAAGTTTGTTCTTGGGATAAATTCAACCCAACTACGGAACCCTACATTGTGCGTGGTCCGACATGCACTTGGCCGGTTTTTTTTCTTTTTAGTTTTAGTACCTACCCCACACAAATTCGTATACCCCTATCCTATTTGCTATGTACCTTAAACAACAGTGACAGGAAGTACATACTATAAAATCATCAAGTGCATTAAATGGATAGGTATTATCGAAGAAACGCATATCTGTACACTGTAAGGACTATTCTTGCTTGCAGCGCTCGGCAGATATAGTAACGCTTACCTACGAAAAAAAAGGGTCGTGTGCACAAGACTTTGTTTTCTTGCTTAAATATGCGTTACCTCGATGGTACCTACGGCATATGGAAGCTAACTCAAAACAAATTTTCAAAATCGGTCCACTTGGTGAAAGTATCGATAAAAACTTTAAAAAAATATATACCGACGAATTTAGAACTTCCTCCTTTTTTAAGTCGATTAAAAACAGATGAAATAGCAACGAAGGCCAGAAATTACCTTTTTCCTTCAACAAAATTATATTATACAGAATCTTCTTTCGCTTGTAGATCAATGTCTGTTAGGTAGTCCTTGAGGTTTTTTATCTACGATCAATTCATCAAGCAGCCGACATGTCCGGGTCTGTCCGAACACCCGGACACACGACAATGGGTGACGGGACCCGCAGACGCAACCCATCGTCAGCAAACGTGCTCAAATTGTGGCACTCCCTGTTATAAATTACGATTCGACGCTAATGTCCATAATTGAAATGTATGGAGACCGTTCTAAAATGTTTTTAGTGTTATTTGGGATTCAGGATTTTCTTGTATGATTAGATAGCTAGGAGAGTAGATTCAAGATTATATCTAGTTCTACATACAAGTCTTTTAGGTTTAGCTTGAACTGAACTTAGATATGGAAGGTAGTCCAATCAAAATCAGTAATAGAATTTTGAAACTGCGAATATTTTTTTTGCAAATTGTTATGTTAAAAAGGTTCATTCCATCAAATAACACTTATGTTCCTAACTTTAAAAAACCTCTCTCGCGACATCTCCGAAAACTTAATTAGGTCAAACATTTTAAGCAGATTGGAGAGTATCGAAGAATTTATTGTAGGTAATTAGTCCGGTCCGAATATGGGCACATTTACGGGAGCGAGTTGGCATCGGGGCCCCGCTGGCGGGCTCCCAACCCTTAGAGAGAAGTGGTCGCAACGTTTACCAAGCATTTGGCAGTCTTTCACTGCATAGTAATATGCGTTCAATTCATGTTGCATCATTATTGGTTTTGAATAATTTCGTGTCACCTTTATCTTTTAGAGAGAATGAAAGTTAAGCGATAGTTAGAGCTTCTGAAGACTTCGATTTTACACGAACGATATCGGTTCTTTAGAAACATGCATGTTTCTAAAGAACCGAAGTTTTTCGTTTTCGTCCGATATTGTCACATCGTCGTGACAATCGTAATTGCATTTAAAAACAACAGACTTCCAAAAAAAAACAATTTCTGAACTCGGTCTTTGGTTTAGAATTTTCGTTTTTTGCCACCGACTTCCGAAATTAAAGTTATTTTTCACTTTGTAGTGTTTTTTTAGAAGTCGGTTGTTTTTTTGTAAAATGTTTTTATTTTTCGGTTTTTAGTTGTGGGACCTACCCCACACAAATTCGAATACCACAACGTTTTTTTTTTTTTTTGGTGGGAAATTATTAAATAACTTCTCCCGCTCTGGAGCGGGAGGGCGTGTCAGACTCTTACTGACTAAAATCCACCCGTGTTCCTTCGGTTGCCATGTTGCCGGGGGCTACGATTTCCCTTTCGGCCCATATTCGCAGCCCCGGCAGGCATTGGCCCTAGCGGACCCCGTCAATTCTGCTGACATCTCTTTGAGGCGCGCGTGGAACACAACGCGCCGTCGACCCGGGCTTGGTCCTTATCGGACGGCGACCTACCCTACACAAATACCTCTACCTGCTATGTAAATAACAGTGACAGGAACTTATCATATCATCCACATACTAAATGGGAAAAAAATACGTATTATTGAAGCTAACTCAAAAACTATCCAAGAGCAAAGTTAATAAAAAAATTATGGGACCACCTCGAGAGCATACCGTTTCAAACAAAACTAGAATTTTCAAAGTCGATCTACAGTTGACGGTAAAATCGGTGGACATATAAAAAATATATACCTACGCTACGAACATATAACCTCCTTTTTGGAAGTCGGTTTAAAAAGAGTATAATATCCGGCGCAATAAAGGAATACAACAACTTAATTTTCGAGACCATTAATAGTCTTAAGAATATATCTCATTCTCAAAAGAGTTCTATGAATGGTTTCAATTGCTTACTGAAAAGAAAAGCAGAATTTTTAGGTGAAGATAAAATAATATTGACACAATCAGTAGGGGAACGACTCAATAAAAAATGTATTATTAAAAAGGGTTTATTAATAATCAAATAAATACTTATATACTTAATTACAATAAAATATAATCTGAACCGATGGAATGTTTGTAACTATCATATAATATTATTGTGAAACTATGATATGTATTTGTTTAATTATTGCTACATATTGCTTTTAATTCCTTGTTAAATAATTATTTTTCGAGACATTGCGCGTCAAATATGATGATATGATATACATATAAAATAACAATAATATGCCCCATGCGTGCAGCCCTTAAAAAAATCTAAATCGTCTGAGGCACCCGAAATTGAAGCCTAGCCTAATAATAATAATTGCTAATGTACTTGACAATATAAATAAATTCAACAATGAATGTCAATAAATTAACTTATGTTTTATAACACGTATTTTGCTTTAATTCCACATTTTCCTTCAGATCTAACTTGGAAGTGTAATTTTTATTTTTCGAATCACTTTACGAAACGCAAATTTTATACATTTCATAATATTGTCGATTTTAACCATAATCCCTATTATGCGTGTGATCACCAAATTCTTTCGTTCGATTCTATGCATCCAACAAAAAAACGACGTTTGCACATTTAACTTCATTCCACGTAAATATCCATAAAATTAACTATTTAATTGTATATTTTTCTAATAATTAGTAATTGATTAACTAATAAAGAAGGAAATCTAATATTTAGAATTTCAATTTAGGTACTTTTTTATATATCACAATTTCGTATTAACATCGCCAATAAAGAAATGACTAATGTCTTTGGCACTGTGCTAATTTTTACAATTCTTTTTCATTATAATACGCAGCCGTATTTTTTAATTTAAAACATAATATCTCATTAGATGGCGCTACTATCGCTTGACCATATTCAAAACAATTAAGCCAATCTAATATTTTTAATAAAATTCATTCGTTGGTCTAAATGGACATTTTGTTACCATAATAGCTCCGATGACAGTAATAAATAAAGAAGGTAAATATTTAGCAAGTTGAGTATACACGCAAAAAAAATGGAATCTCAAATATCATGCATTGTGGTTGCATTTCAAGATGACGCGAACGCAAACAATATTGAATCTTATTTCAGCGTCATAAAACTCACAATACAGTCGAAAAATAAATAACACATGAGCAAAGTATCGGTACGGCTTCAGAACAAACAAATCACAGACAGCATAAGGACGTCCAACTCGTGACGTCATACAAGTCATCGATATCGATATTAAATAAAAATATTTTTTTGTGACATCTACACATTAACAGATTTCTTGGGCGGAGGCACACGCGGTGAATGTGAGTACATCTTCTTGAATAACTCTGGTATATTGTTCTCGGGGAACAAATTCACTAACATTGCTGAAATAAATAAAAGCAAATTAATAATAGACTGTCTCGTTGGTCTAGTGGTCGCAAGCGCTACTACTGAGCGTGAGGTCCTGGGTTCTATTCCCAGGTCGGGCAGTGTTATTGGGTTTTTTCATCAGGAATTTCTCAGTAGCAGCCCGGAGTCCCCCTAGAACATGGGACTTAAACATAACTGGCGAAATTTGGGTGCACTGTAGGTACATCTCTGCCTAACCTTTCGGAGATTACAGACGTGATGTTATCCTTTCAACTGTCATTAACGAGACACAATAGAATTTTTTTGTTATCCATCTCAATGAGGCGTAGTAACAGATGATTAGTTATGTAGTAATTGACCTAGTTCTTCGGCTCAAACTCTCGACTCTGAGCTCGAAATTTGATGTGTCTGACAGGTATAGGAATAGAGAGCTCATTCATTCATTCAATCAACGTTTTGCATCATATGTTCAGTACACCAAAGTAGTGAATCGTGTTTCATAACTTGTGCCAGACGAGATGTTGCCATATGACAAGATTATACATAAACACCTATGTTTACACTATTTTTTTTTTTTTAAATCATTCATGACATAACTTTATTTAGGGATGATTAGCAAAATTCTGGTTCATAATAATTTTTCAATTGTTGTAAACTTACTTTCAAGCAGCACAAATATCAATCGTCTATTGATCTCCTGGTTTTGGAACAAATCGAAGACGGTAAGCAAGCCTCTTCGAGCCGTGTCCGACCCTACTATGTGTCGCAAATCATCTGAAAGTTAAATAATGTATTCAATGAGGGTTTTTTGAAACGACGTTCACTAGGTGGCAGCACTGAAACGTCAAAACTGTCAAAGCACCTATATTTTCTTTAGTCGTGACGAATGAATGATACGAATGATGAACGTCATCATATATTTTATATTCATTGTCGAAATGGAAGACCTCTTGCCAAACTGGCGCCAACTGGAGGCGTGAATTTTCATGAAAACCCTCATTAATCGATACTGTAAGTAAGGTTATACTGCATTAGTTGGCAAAAGGGATGAAGACAATTTTTTTTATCCTTCAGGTAGGTTATAAAAAGCGATTGGACACTATATTTTTTTTATTTTTTACCTTATTAAAAGATTAAGGCGATACATTGAGTTAAAATGTGCCATGACGTCACAAGTATGTAGATTTTATACTTACTTGTGACGTAGCGACCCCCACTCCCCAACTTTAATGCGTTTTATCAAAATATTTTTTTTATTAATATGATAAAGCAAAAAATACGTGTCTAATATTTTTTTATTATCTGACTGACGGACTAAATAGATGTTTCATCATCCTTATTCACGAATTGCCAAAAAAAGTTGGTAGGCAAACTATTTATGCAGTTATCCGAAACTTGCCTATGGGTGGGTGTGCCAATTTCTTTCTAAATACGATGAACAGACACGATGACTTTGCGCTATTACAAGATACATAGGCGACAGTAAAGCTGTATTAAAAACCGGCCAGTGAGAGTCGGACTCGCACGTGAAGGGTTCCGTACCACCGTACAATATTTAACACAAAAATTTTTTATTCTCTAAAAAACACGTTTCTTGTCTCGACCCCCTTTAATTTTTTACTTGTATTTTATTTCTTGCTATAGCGGCAATACACTATCTATGAAAATTTCAACCGTCTACCTATTACGGTTCATGAGATGCAGCCCGCTGACAGACGGACGAACAGACAGTGGATGCTTAGTAATAGGGTTCCATTTGGCACCCTTCGCGTACGGATCCGTAAAAATGATAGCGCAGTTCCCAATAACCCCCCAATCTAAATAGCCTTTAGTGTCAACTGAACTATTCAACAGTGCACCAATCATGCCGAACTGCCTTACTGTTTTTCTTTACAGAGGTCGTTAGAATTTGAGAAAATACAATAGACGTTGATAGGTTACTAAATGTAACCTATTCCGCTTTACTATTCCTAAAGAGCCATGACACGTGTTTCTCCACTCAACGAAACCGCTGTGTCTGGGTCCAGCGCTCGATGTGGCAACACGTCGTGTTCGGGTTCGCGACAAGTCAATCGTCATCCTGAGGATACCTCGTTGAGAGGTGAAACACGTGTCACAGCTCTTTAGGAATAGTTAAGCGGAACAGGTTACTAAATATTTCAACGTCTATTGTATTTTATTTCTAATGGATTTCCGAAAGGTCACGCCTGAATCAATTAACTAGAACATGAGTAAACGTAAGTCCCAAGGGAGTAAGTAAATAGTCAAAAGGATACCTGGTAAGAAGCTGGTAAAATGCTAACATGAAGTATAACTGCAATACAGTCGCATTTACCTGAACAAGCGGAAAGCAAGGCAACTTTAGCGGCCACTCTCGTCCTAGCTTTGGTTGCTGCGTCTCTGTTACCATAGCTTGAACCGTTTCGACTCGTCAACCACTGTCTAAAACATTCATTTTATTTATTAGGCACACTCAAAAACAGTAAAAAAAATCGTTATGAAAAAAAATGAATATGCTTACTTGAATGTCTTCAAATACTGGACGACGTTTCGAGGAGAAGTTAGGGATGATACAAATTCTAACACCTTTCTGGAAAAATTAAAACGATAAATAATTATAAGGAAAATATTAATAACCTATCATTCAATTCAATTCTCAATCCTTTATTGTGTACCATAATGAGACGTACCATAATGAGATGTACCATAATGAGACGTACCATAAGGAGACGTATCGGACAAGTCAAACTATAGGCCTATTTCACTCGCCACCGTCATAGCCAAGGTCCTTGACAGCGTGCTTAACTCACATCTAAATAAGCATGTGCAGCTCTGTGATGCTCAGTTTGAATTTAGGCCTGGGCTGTCAACGGAGACTGCTATTGTTAGTTTGAAGCACGCTGTCAGGTATTACACGGATAGAAATACACCTATTTATGCGGTTTTCCTTGACTTGTCCAGGGCCTTTGACCTTGTCCCATACGATCTTCTCTGGCAAAAGCTAGAAGAGACAGCGCTACCGCCAGAGTTCGTATTACTGTATTTGCACTGTGGCGTAAGAAATCTGCCTCGCTACTCGGCAGGCTGCGTGGCAGTCGCAACACTATCCTGCAATCAATAGCCGCCCGGGCAGACAGCCCGCTAGTGTGGGCGCTTACAAACCGGACCCGTTCTGTTTTAGTTATTAAGTACTAACATAGGCTAAGCTTTTTTGTTACTAACGCTATAGACCATTGTAGTCTGCAAAACTAATAAATAATAATAATAACCCCACCGCCGTATCTCTACGTTGACGTCGTGGTGGGGCTTGCGCGCACCGAACTCTGGGTCTGTGCCGGTAAAATTTACTTTGCCGAAACAGGTCTAGGGTGAGGAGCCAGACCAAGAGAGATACAAAAACCCGCAGGGCAGCATGTGGCGAGCTGTTGGGCAGTAGCGACCCCACGGACCCTATCTTCCGGGAGAAGTCTTGTTCCTCACCTCTGGCTTGCCTTTATTGGCCGACTAGAGTGAACACTGACGAGGAACAGAGCTCCCACCTCATTCTTGCCTTTATTGGCTGGCTTGAGTGGAGATTCGCAAGAGCAAACATGCTCGGAGGAAGGAAGTATTCCAGTAAGATGCTGGTAGGGATCTTGACCGTACTTCCGGGATTGTCCTGATAGCTGTGGAATACCTCTCCACTCCTCATAAGCACCTCAGGACATGTTGCCCCCTTGTCGCTTCGACACTTTGTGCTAGCGTACATTTTCGGGGGCCCATTATTGAGTGTGCAAGTCACCCCCTGCCATTTTATCCGTGTACATATAAACATTGATCAGGCAGGGGCCATAGTCCTTCCATAGTTCCAGGTAACCAGTCCACTTTAGCCACCCAAACCCATAATTAAAATATATTTGTTTCCATATTCTGCAATAGTCCTACACCAACCGGGGGTAGTCCTTGGGTGCCCTTGCGTAGTGGGAACAGGGATAGTCGTCGGTTGGTTTCTCAATACTTAAAAATGTCTAAGGGGCCTCTGCGAGTTGGTTTCGGCCCCTCGTAGACCTTCCAAAGGTCCGGGACCCCAGGGTCCCGAGATATGTTAGACATTTAAAAATAATAATAATGTATATAGTTGGTAGGGAAATAATTATATTAGTCACAATTAAGGACCCTGTCGGGCACAGCGTAGATCAAGTAGGAGAGAGGAGGAAGAGCAATGGTTGTTTAATGTGATAAATTGTATTATTAGTTAAGTATTTAGTAAGTTATACTGAAAAGAATAGAATTATTTATTTGCAAAACATAGGTAAAAGGTCAAGGTCTTATATAAACACAACAGTTTGTGTTTTGTTTTTTACAGTCTTAAGAGCGTTCATTCTAAATGTTGGCAACGTCGCAAATGGCTGTCAAATATTTACCAGTTTTGATTAATTTGGCAATATTACTGTATGGAAATAAGAAATATTGCTAACTAGTGAAGAATATTGATAATAAATTGCAATTATGTTTTAGGTTTAAATAAGGCATTTGGAAAGTTTCCAAGTACTTTTTTTACATCTAAAACTAAATATTCGGTGTTACTATATTAATTATTGCATTTCAGAATTAGTTTAGTTCACTATTTAGCCATATTTCATATTTCCATACAGTAATATTGCCAAATCAAAACAGCAAAATATTTGACATCTATTTGCGACGTTGCCCACTTTCAGAATGCATGCTCTTAAGCCAACCATGCAGCATGTACGATGTTACTCGAATGATTTTGGCCAAAACTCAATGCAACACTGTACCCAGTACAAAATAATAAAAAATCAGTTCTACTTAACTACCCAAAAACCGGAGGTTTTTCTCTTTAGGTAATAGCACACATTCGTACAGATGGATCACTCCGCAAAATCATTTAAATAAAAAGCGACTCTTGCTACGACACAATACCTTTTTTACCTTTAGTTATATTCATCTAGAAGTTGCCTCTCTTTCTATCTCGTAACTCTCATATCTTCTGACTACGGTACGCCCACAGAATTCGATATGTCGAGCCAGCCACGTACCTACTTATAGCTTCATACCTAAAATGTGGAGTGACCCATCTGTTTTCATCTAAGGTAGATATAATATAGATAATCTGATACGTACTTATTAACTCTATCTGCAATCAATGTCCTAATGGGTGCGAGCAGACGTCTTCTTAGCCATAAACCTCTTATTCCTAACACTTCCTCGAATAATTTTAACGCCACACTTTCATCGTTTTCCTGCCAAACACACCAAAATATAAAATGGAAAAATAATATGTTATTAAAATATCCCACGGGAACGTACTACCGGGATTAAAAGTACCCTATTTGTTAATCCAGGTTATAAATTTATCTGTGCCAAATTTTATCCAAATCCGTTTAGCCGTTTTTACGCCAATCCAGAACATACATCAAAGCAAACGGACAAAAATTTTTGATTACTATTTTATTCATCATCATTTCAACCGAAAGACGTCCACTGCTGGACATTCGCCACTTCGACCGATTCTGTGCTTCCCGCATTCAGCGGATTCCTGCGGCTTTCACAAGGTCCATCTTGTGGGAGGCCTTCCAATGCTACGTCTTCCGGTACGCGGTCGCCACTCCAGAACCTTTCGGCCCCATCGGCCATCTGTTCACTATTTTATTTATTACATGTACAGATTTCCTTAATTAATTTTCTTACCTCTTGTCCGTCAGAGGAATTCCCACTTTTAAATCCATCGTAATAACTTTCTTCGTTTTTGCCTTGGAATACTTTCGAAATACCTGCAATTTGATAATTTAAATTAGGTTAATGTTTTTCTTAGCTTCTAAACTACTAACTAATGAAGGCGTTGGTGAGTTAAAAAAATAAGTCAAGATTTGTTCGTGACTTTTTCCTTTTTAAATAAAAAAAAAAATATTTCAGGTACCACATAACCCATATTAGAAAACATATTTAAATTATTCAATAATAAATACAAAATCACACATAAATACAAACGAATAAATACAATAGAAAATAAAAAATTATGAATGAATTAATTATGGTACACATCGCCACGAATACTCCCTTAGTAATGAGAAAAAACATGTTTTTGTGTCGCTGGGTTTTTGCTTACCATCCATTACTCCATCAACTGTGTTCGCGAATTGATCAGGCATATTTTTCAATGTTCTCATTCCGGCTCTTAGAGAGTTCACAAGAAGAGCATCAAGCTGAGAAAAGAGTTTATTATTATATTAATTCAATACGTATTATTCCAGACTATCTAAATTGTCATGCGCATAGGAAATATAAGGGCAGGAAAGCCAAGATCATATTTGCAGCCTTTGCCATCGTCAACTACCTTTCACATTCGGGAATAAAGCATTTTGAACATTCAAAACTCTATTTCATTCTAATAGAATGCAACCATAATGAAAACTAGACTTTTTGCAGGAAAATGGCGAAATACAAGATTTATGGTAGCCACACACGTTACGATTTACTTGTGCAAATTTAGGCTTGCGCAAGTAAATCGTTACGTGTGTTGGAAGAAATTTGCGCAAATTTCTAGGCTTGTGTGATTTTCAATTTTCGATTCCAAACTATTGCAAATTGGAGTTTGCGTAAATTTACTTGTGTGTGTGTTGGCATGCGTTCACGTTTCAGTAGAATTTTTGTATCAACAATTAAAGTACTCACAACACACCTGGACGGTCACTAAACAGAAATAATATCGTTACAAGCAAACTTGAGCCGTGTGTGGTCTAGCTAATTTGCGCAAGTAAATCGTTACGTGTGTGACTACCATTGGTCAGGTTCTGTAAAATCCAAAAAGCTAGTTTCATTTCTAATAGATAACTGGAACGAAAAACTCTTTCACCTTTTTGCTATGTCCTAATTTAAGAAATGTACTAGAAACGGCATTAATTTCACAAGTACGGCCAATCCCCTGTATTACCTGACCCCTCTTGCAAAGAAGAAGAGGGGAAAAGGGGTCAGTAAGGCTGCCTGTCCATTGAAGGGGAACGAGGCAGCGGAGCTGAGCGAGGAAGTAATGCAGAGAGGAGTTGCGAACTGTGTCTTTCCATTGATGCGGAGCGAAGTAGTACGGAGCGGAGTTGCGGACTGTGCGGAGCTAGGCCGAGTAATTTGACCGGGCTGCAATACCCCGCGGCCGCTTTTTTCCGTTTCCCCGCTCCGCTACCCCGCTCCGCTTCCTCCCTCTGCTTACCGGTTTTGTATGAATTTTCAAAAATAAATCCTGTTCACTGAAGCGGAGCGGAGATTTTATGCAATTCCATTGGTTAATATTGGCACAGCTCGGCTCCGCTCCTCTCCTCTCCGCTCTAGTGGACAGTCAGCCTAATGCAGGGCACTGGCCGTGACTTTAAAAGTCAGGTCAAATCTTGTCTTTTAGGACGCTGAACAATGCGGTATTGACACAGTGTGCCTATACCCCAACAAGTACATAATAATACTATTCTCAATAACTTACCGTACTACTATGTTTCTCAGCATGATTCTCAGGACTAAGAAATCCTCCTAAATAGGCCGGGGACAACAATGTCATATATTTTGCATCTCTCGCTAAACTAGCCAATGTTTGAAGGTAGCTGTTCAACATCCGTTTCCGACTTTCTAAAACAGTTCGAGATGTGTTCTGGAATGTTTTCTTTCCTGGGAACGGTAGACTGTTCAGCTCGGGCCACTGTAGGGGAATTTGAGACTTGTTACTTGGTATTTTAGAGTTTAAAATCGCTATTGCAGAGATGGGTACTACTGACCTTATCTTTAACAGACGCGTGTAGGTCATAAAAATCGCTATATCTTCTGTATATGTGCCAAACCTCGTTGTCTGATAATCTAGTTACTGCTATGGCGTATATTCCAAATGCACGCCCTTTATCTTGTACTAAAGCTGGAAATACGAACATAAATACATATATTAGAATAATTATAGTAAAATAATAGTAGCATCATAGCTAAGAGAATACAATCTCTAGCTATTTTTCGAGATTTAATCTCGTGGGTAGGCACTCTCGTTCTTGAAATGTCCTTCATAATCTCGACCGAATAGATGGAGATCTCGAACGAGATTTCAAGACAGAGCGCGTGCGAATCATTCGTGTTGATCGGTGCGCGCCGCAGGCTATCTTGCAACAGATATTAGGTGCCATTTGGCCGACAACACCCTAAGTACCTTTTGCTTCCTACGAAGTAATTTCCAAAATAAATAATTTATTGTGGTGTGCGGTACGTTATTTGCTGATTTGTTGCGTAGTGCAGGCAGAGCAGATGATTATTACTTTGAATAAATAAATAATTCAATTAAAGATGAGTTTTATTTGCAAAATATAACAGCAATACAATAAGTAGGTAGTTTTCACTGAGTGTAACCCTTTTTACAAAAATATAACTTTTTTTATAGGCGTAATCTAGATAATGTCGAGATTAATCGAGTTCTCGCCAGTTTGTTTGGCGAGATCTCATCACACAAAATCTAGATTTGCCAATCTCGACCCGAGATTGCATTCCCTAATCATAGTTATACAGGATTAATTTTTGAGAGGATACCAAAAATCAACCTGTATACGGAAATTCTGTAACAGCCTAAACAAATTATACATACCAGTTTCAATAATACATGCTGATAAGGGCGACATCAAGTTTTTCGCGTTTCTACTAATTTCTGAGTGAGACAGAGATAGATTGCTACTGTTTGCTGATGATAAGTTGGAAGGGCCTGAAACAAAAATAAAAAAAAACATCAGTAAATACAAACTAAAAAATAAAATACACTTTAGGCATAAACATAAAATTGGACCTTAGCATCATGTTTAGTGACGTCACTTGACATACTGTCAACGCCATTAGTAAGGCTATGACCAAAATTAGGCTTCGACAGTTTTATCCTAGAGTTTATAAGTTTTATGAGATACATTCATGTTTAGTACCAACGTACGGGGACTTTATGGATTATCAGACTAGTTTTGAACTAAATCTGAACTAATAAAAAAACAGTGGCACTCCGGGAGTGCCGACAAGAATGCCGAAGTGAAAACTTGAAAAATATCGGCACCACGGTAATCAACGCGTTGATGTCTATTACTCCACGGTGTCGGTAACAGGTCGCGAAATCAATGGTTTAGTCCCATCTCATAAATGCCCAACGAGCCTAAAGGTTTCATTTGAAAAAACAATAAGATAATAAATTGTAACCTGCACTTTCATTGATCATCCTCTGCGCCAGATTGCCAACGATATCGGATCTGGACCTATTATGCCTTGTTCCGGGTACCGGTAACATATCGCCTGAAAATTAACACTTGTTTATAATTCTTTATTAATTTTAAAACTACTAATACTACGCACACATAGACGTGCGTAAGAAATAATCTGTAGAACTACACAATCACATCAGTTCACTATTATAGTTCAGAAAGAAATATTTAGATCCTGTTGCCAGCGAAGTAGGGAAGGATAAAGGGACTTGTTAAAGGTTCAGGACGTTTTTTATTGCATCGATACTCAAACTAAAGATCGTATTTTACAGCCCGAAAAAAAACAATACATCAAAAATATTATGTGTAACATCTATCTGACGTTGGTACCATCTGACGGCCAACTCTAGCACCGCGCAGCCAACTCTAGCACCGGTCAAATCAAATAGCGCGCGCTTTCCCGGCTTCCTGTTACACACTTCCGTCCCTTTTCACGAAATCACTCCCACAGATTGCAGGAAAGCGAGAGAAAAGATGTTACACATTCAAAATAGTCCCGGAGCACAAAAAAAAATGCATATTTTGCACTACAATATCTCTGCAAGTCTTAAAATGCATGTCCAGATATCCGTTTTATACGCACACACTCGCACGTAGCCTCTTGGCTAGGTGCGAGTCTGTGCGCGAGGTACTAGGACCCAATTCATTCCGTACTGTTCCGTACACATGCACGCCGTACAAAACGCCTTATTTGAACACGAACATAATACAATATTTATTGATGAAATAATATTGAGTATCGATGCCTATAATTTACTGTCAGTACCAGGAACACTTCGCTCGCAACAGAACTAAAGTAACAGAGTGGTTAAAGAGAAGAAGAAATACAGGAAAGGGTATCTAACTAGCAATATAATGAAGTTGCCGATGCAAGGATCTACAATACGCAAACAACTATGTGTCATACTGGCACGTAACTTGGCGTATTTGTCAGAATATTCGCGTCACTTGGGTAATACAAAATCTACCTTATTCTTACTGATATAAAGTTAATTTTGTATTTAAGATATGACGGGAAAATATGGGCAAATACGTAAAGTGTAGTGCAAGCATTGGGGTCTAGAAATTCACTTTGAAATGTAATACCAAACGTATTGCATTTAGGTAGTGTGTGGCTCTTGTTACTTGGTACTCTTCGTATGAGGGAGCGGGGAAACGTCGACGACTTGCTGGGGAGATCGTACTTGTATTTCGACTTCAAGAACAACTTTGGCAACTGACTGAGACATGACTTCATAATTTTCTTGCATTTGTCTGCACATTTTGGATGGGTTTGTATAGTAAGTTGGGCGCATTGGACAGTTAGAAAAGAATTAGTTGTTTCAAAAGAAAAGTGGTTGTGTAACTTACCGCTGTATTTTCGTGTGTCGGGTTTTTCGTCCTTTTTTATGTCAGTACTGGAACAAAATTCGCATTTTGTAACGTGTTTTTATAGCTGATGACACATACATACATACAACTTACGCCTTCTTCCCATGGGGGTAGGCAGAAACTACAGAACGCCACCTGCTACGATCCTTACATACGCCTTTTGCCTCGTTTACGTTCATACATCTGGTCATACACGCACGCCGGTTGCGAGTACTATAGTTTGACCAATACCGCTGTACCGCGCCTTAAGAATACGCGGCGAGGCGGGGGGCAGTGTTGACCAATTAGCGGCGGGCAGGACACCGTGCGCCGAGAGCTTTGACGAATTAGCGGCCTGCACTGCTCCCCCGTCTCGCCGCGCGCCTTCCTAAGGCGCGGTACAGCGGTATTGGTCAAACTATAGCACTTGGCCTTTCTGAAGAACATCACCAATAAGGTCAGTATATGCGCTCCTAGGGCCTTTCCCTTCACATCTGCCTTGTAAATACATTTGGTTAGTCGCCTTCACACCACACAAGTAATACAAGACGCCTAATATAAAATAAGTGAAGTAAAAGTGATAGTTACCTGCTTCTTTCAGAACTATCTTCGCTATCCATCATATAGTCGTTTTGCCATGACGGGTCGTCCTGGAAATCAATCAATGTTGTAATTCAATATTCGTGATTCAATCAATCTGCCTATAAGCTTTTTCCCAACTATGTTGAAGTCGGCTTCCAGTCTAACCGGATGCAGCTGAATACCAGTATTTTAAATGGAGCGACTACCTATCTGATTACAACCCAGTAACTGGGTAATACGATATCCCTTGGTAAGACTGGTTGTCAGACTTTCAGGCTTCTGACGACCTGTAACGACTGTCAAAGATCCACGAATCAAAGCCGGGACCAACGGCTTAACGTGCTTTCCGAGGCACGGAGGAGTCTCTGTATGTAAATATGGTCACCCATCCCCGGACCAACCCCGGCAAGCGTAGCTTAACCTGATGGATCGAACGGAGCGGCTGTTATTACTTAGCCACGAGCTCCTAATTAAAGATAAGGCTAATAGATTTTTAGCTGGTTTTTTATACTGACGGTCGATTTTTATTAATCGGTGAAATATCTACAGTTAAACCAGAAAAGGTATGTGTTTCGATAATCTTCGTGTTTCTGATTTAGTAGTCATTTTGTCCAAAAAAGTTTTTGATAATTTTTTTGGAATTGCATAGAGCTGATAATCTATAATTCGTAATCATGGTAATACAAAATAAATAATAATTCCGTGGTTGTATCAGCTCTATATTACATCTCATCATCGCGCGATCATATTTCCGACGAAAGACACACACACCCACCGAAATAAAAAGTACTTGTTAAAAATAGACTTCAAAGCTTATAAAATACATATATAAACTAAAACAAGGTAACCCACCTCTAACGCATCACAAACACACTTCTGAACGTCATCGAAGCACATCACAGGATTATTGGTAAACTCTTCGCCTTCCGTCGTGATCTTCCTCACTAGTTCCCCGTAGCAGTTCTCTGGTAGACCCATCACGGTGGGTCGAGTGGGGGCTAGGTAGAGATCACAGAGTTCTAGTGCAGATGAGCGTAGGTTGTCTAGCACTGCTTTTGATGAGTGGGGTGCGTCTAGAAATGAGCAAAAATTATTAGTGTTTTCAAGGTATGATTTTTAAACATCTGTTACACTAGAACGACTGATGGCTTTGCATGTAACCGCAAGTAGGAAAAGTTATGGGCGTATTTTATTTTATTTTTTTTTAATAATATATTCTCCTTAGTTCGAAACCAACAATCAACAGCAAAATCATTTGTGAATAAAAAAATCATTAATTGAACAAGACTTTCCCAGTTATCTAGCTATGGTTTGACCAAAACCGTTGTACCACGCCTCAGGTATGTGCGCGGCAAGACGAGGGGGGCAGTGCAGGCAGCTCGTTCGTCAACGCTGCCCCCCCCCCCCCCCCACCTCCTCACCGCGCATTCCTAAGGCGCGGCACAGCGGTCTCGATCAAACTACAGTGCCAACTCGAGTGAATTTGCGAAGGTGGCTAGAAAAAGAACTTTTTAATTCCAGGGTAATTAAGGGCCTAAGCAATAATAAAATCAAACTCTGTACAACTCACCAGCTTCATTCAACTCGATCTCCAACAAGTACTGTGCATTTGATCTCCAGGCCGTAGTTGCTCTCAAAAACTTTAATGACCTTAAAACTTCTTCCGACACTTTGTCCACATTAGCACTATGGGCCAGGCCTTCTTGAGGCCCTAAAGTGGCCCTTCTTGCTTGTATGATACGGGTCAAGTATTGTAAGGAGGAAAGCTTTTGACGGTCTTGCAACTCCCATTCACCTGCACTGTCCCTGGAATGCTGAAATAAGTAACTACTTATGTAAAAACAAGATGAAATTATACCTGTTGGATTGTAATTTGTCACGTTTGGGTACGTTTTATCCAGGTCAATAATTTACAATTTACTTTATTTTTTTTTTACATTTATCGCAAACTAGATCTTCAATTTCCGTAAGTTCAGGGATCTGGATCGCGCACTGGATTTTCAACTCTCGGTATTTAGCCGAGCGTTGATAATCTAACGCGCTGGGACGCACTCTCTTCCCAGCGCGATGAAAAAACACACTGTTAGATTTTCAACTCTCGGCGTTAAGCAGAGCGTTGAAAATCCAGTGCACGAAAAAAAATCACCGCGATTTTATTACGTCCGTGCGCCCGTGGGCTTATAATAAGTACTTGCCAATTTCTGTATATCTTTTTGGACCAGTTCCACGGTGGCGTCCAATTCTTCAGCGTCGGTACAGCATCGTATGACTACAAGAAACAGCTCCGATGGTAGACATGAGTCCCGGCAACACTAATAACACAGATAATAACAATTTTCAAAAGGTCAGTTAAAATTATGCCAAGGTTATTTGAATCCTCAAATAGTTTGGATTTAACAGCATTAATTCTGAAAGTGGGCAACGTCGCAAATAAATGTCAAATATTTTGCTGTTTTGATTAATTTGACAATTTTACTGTATGGAAATAAGAAATGTGGCTAACTAGTTCCCTAGAATATTAATAATGAATTGCAATTATAACACTGAATTGGACGTTGAAACAAGTTTAGGTGTAAAAAAGGCATTTGGAAAGTTTCCAAATACTTTTTTACATCTAAAACTAAATATTCGGTATTACGATATTAATGATTGCATTTCATAATCAATATTTTAGTTCCCTAGTTAGCAACATTTCTTAATTCCATACAGTAATAATATTGCTAAATTAAGGGGGAAGCGTCATGGTAGCCCGCGAAATTCAAATTTTCTTACGTTTTTTGCATTTTACAAGTCAGTGTCAGGTTTTATGTTGATTAAAATATGATTCGCGGCCGTAACAAATATGGCTTTACTCAATTATAATCATTACAATAATGATTTCATGAAATCATGACATTTGACACCTTTGCTAACTTATGGAGTTGTATTGCTAATTATAATTGAGTAAATTTCCATATTTGTTACGGCCGAGAATCATATTTCAGATCAACATACAGCATGGTACTGACCTGCAAATTGCAAAAAACGTAAGAAAATTTGAATTTCGCGGGCTACCCTGATGCAAAACAGGTAAATATTCGACAGCTATTTACGACGTTGCCAACTTTTAGGATAAACCCTCTTAAATAACGTAGCCTAAAAATGCTCGCTCCTTCACCATTTTTTATTGTTTTAGCCGGTGAATTCGAATAGAACGGCAAGGTAGCACTGTACAGTATTTTTATTTTCTTAATGCCCCTCGGGAATCATCGCATTTCCGAACACAAACGAATGCTAATTTTCATGTCCATCAATTATTAGATTTATCTTGTTAATTTGAATCAGAACTAAGTACTTTATTGTTGTTTTGTTTTGATTTTCGTGTGAACTATATAGAGCTGTAAAACTATTTTCCTATCTGTCGTGCCTGCGACTTTAGCAGCATTCCTACCATTTTTCAAATAAATTACATTAAGTTAAAAGAGTATTAACAACTCTATATACTGTCGATTAAGAGCGTCCAGTCCGCACCAAGTGCAAAGGGCAACTGATAGAAATTCGACGACTGACGAAACACGAGGTTTGCCGAGGGATATCTGTACAATACGCGCCACGAATGATGAGACTTGATCGCGCCTCCCGCGCTACCGACCACATACCGTGATACCGCTACAGAGACCTATAAATCGTCTACTGCTGACACACCACGTGGTTTGACCACGTGGTGTGTCAAGTCTCATCACTAGTGGCACGCACTGTACTATCATAACAACTTGTCCCGTGACGCGATTGATAGCACTGTTCTGTCAGTGGCCATTTTGAACTCTATCGGTATTGAAACTAAGCTTGACAAGCAATGGTGCCAACATGACGGCAAGGGACAAGTTATAGTGAATGGTCTGTAGCATCCAACGCAATTTTGTCAATTAATCTAAATTGTCTGCGCAAACTAAGATATGAGACTATGTTTACGTAACAATGAGGCCACACCTGCGTCTATCGTGACAAAGCAATGCGTGCCCAAGCTTCGTATGTTTTGCTCGCTAAAAAGTTATCGCGCTAATGCGGTGGTCACATTAGCGGCTTCATAATTTTAATGAATTATCGTGCAATAATCCAAGATGCTCTCCATAATTTCGACAGAGCGTCTACGCAGTCCGGAAACAACAGTCAAAATGACCAACGCTAGTCCGACTACGCGCCACGCTAATATGTACCGCCACTCGGGCGATAATTGCTACGCAGCCCGAACTGTCGCGGCGATAGCCGATAATGGTTGGTCACATCTGCGTGTATCGTGTCACTGTGCGAAGCTTCATTACGATAGACGCAGATGCGGCCGCAGTATAAGGCATGTTTTATTTTGGGGCGAGATAATGCAACTAAAAACTTACACTCCTTATAATAGTCCTGTTGATATTATCAGGGTCGCTCAACAAGTTGAGCATCGGTCTTAGTACAACGGCTGATATCAACTCGATCAGTATCACTTTTAAAGCGTGGCAGCGCAAAGCTTCTTCTGGGGCGATCAAGTACAGGACGGCCTCGGAAACTTCGCAAAGCAACTCTGGGAAAAAAATTGGTTGCCTGTAAAGTCGGTATACGGGCGAAAGTTTTACGTGACAACGACTTTGAGTGGTAAAATAATTTTAATGTGAATATTCATTCGTATAGTAGGAAGAAGGATGAAATAATAGTAACAATTTAAAACATTTATTTATACACATGAACCGGTGTGTATGCCTATCTCTCTCACTCTCTCTCTCTCGCTCTGTCTCTCTCGCTCTTAGGCGGGCTAACTGTGCTCGAGTGGAAGGGACGCGTGCCTTTCACTTTTTATGTCTGTCTCTCTCGCTCTTAGGCGGGCTAACCATGCACGCGTGCCTCTCACTCGCTCTCATTGTGAGCGCATAACGTGAGCGGAGCGTAACGCAGTGTCTTGAAGTGTCACCCGGCAAACCAATTTATAAGACGTTGTCACGTCAAAAAAAATACACCTAGTTCTTCAATTTACCAATATCCTAAAAAAAAACCTAATATTATCAGGATTCGATTCTTGCCAGCAACACTACCGCGTACCGCCGGGTATAATAAATACTGCATAATCAACATATAATGTTCCCACTGCTGGGACACAGGCCTCATCTCTGTGAAACGGAGTAGGCCGTAATCCACCACGCCCAGTGCGGGTTGGTAGATGTCACATGTCTTTGAATTTTTGGTTCTAGGACATGCTGATTTCCTCGCGATGTTTTCCTTCACCGTTTTGAGAGCAATGGTGATGAAATAGTTTACACAAAGTAAACCACCTATTCGAACCTACGACCTGCAACTCGTTAGTTGCGGCCGTTACCACTTGACCACCACTGCTCTACTCTAATAAATACAGGGCAAGCGCTACTGCTGAGCATGAGGTCCTGGGTTCGATTCCCGGGTCGGGCAAAGTGTTATTGGGTTTTTCTATCTGAAATTTCTCAGTAGCAGCTCGGAGTCTGGATTTGTGCCCGGTTGATGGCAATAGGCTCGCCCCCTATTACATGGGACTTAAACTGGCGAAATGTGGGTGTACCTGCTACAGGGACACCTCTGCCCAACCCTTCGGGGAAACAAGGCGTGATGTTATGTTATGTGTTATGTGTGTATATTTTTACAAAAAAAATATGGATTTGTAGTTCATTCACTATACATTTTTTTTATTTCTTTATCTACCTAGGCAGATGATGATATACCTTCCTGCAGTGCCCCGAACAAATATGGGACCTCAATAATTCATCCTGTAACTTACCATACTCTTTATCAGCATCCATACAATAAATATCTCGACATAGTTGTCTGTTCTCGATAGAACATTCCAGATCGAAAAATATATCCTTGAGAGTCTTCCCACTAATGTTCTCCGAACTGTCGTAAAACTTTGACTTGCCAAATGTTTGAGCTTCTGCAAAAATAAAGACATGAAACCAATTAATTTAATAGTCTATTAGAAAATATTATTGATGATAGTTTAAAACAACAAAATCTCAATAAAGAACTGAGAACATCACAACAGCACAAAAAAAAGCACTAAACTAAAGCCAATGATAGTTAATTGATTGGCGCGACCATGCAGAAATCCATTAAAAAAAAAATCGACATGTGTTTCACCTCTCAACGAGGCATCCTCAGGATGACGATTGACTTGTCGCGTTGAGAGGTGAAACAAGTGTCGAATTGTTTCAGGGTTTTTTATGGCTCTTTAGGAATAGCTAAGCGGAACAGGTTACTAAAAATTGTGTATGGTTCAGTTTTCATTGCAACCAAAATTATTTTATGACGGCTGTCGTTGGTGTTTTTTTTATTCAAAAATCAACTTAGACTTCTTGAGTATAAAGTTGACATTTTTGTATAAGTTGCTTTAATATATTTATCTCGTATCGTCAACAGGTTTATAGAATAGACAACACTAAAATATTTATGGAATACAAAAAATAATAACCTGGTGGCCAAGACACATCAGTTTCACTTTTATTTCTCCTGTGTGTTTTCTTTTCGTCCTGTTTCTTGGGACTCGGTTTGGAGGTCCCATTGGATACATCTTTGGCACTCATCAGATCTACATGTTTAAGCCTCACTCTTGACTGTTTGAATAACTTCAAATGTGTTGTCAACTCTTCTGGAACACGGGTGGAGAGAAGGTGGATCCAATCCACACATTTGACTCTGAAACATTAGATAAAATTATTTAAGTTTTAGAAATACTTTTTATTGTGTTGACACAATATTGGACCAGGATCTGCAGATGTGTATGCCCATTATCCCAACAACGCCTAAAGAAATAGCGAAGGAAATCAGACTGCTGAGCTCGAGAAAAGCCCCGGGTTTCGACCTGATCACGCCTTCCATACTTAAAAACCTTCCCAGAAAATGCATTTCTTTTCTGGCTAGTTTGTTCAACGCAATCTTTCGAACATCTCACTTTCCTGACCTGTGGAAAATCTCTGAAGTTGTCATGATCCACAAATTAGGCAAACCTGAACATGAAGCTTCGTCTTATCGGCCGATAAGCTTAACACCTGTGCTCTCCAAATTGTGGGAGAGGATATTTCTTAACCGACTAAAACCATGCATGGACGCCAGTGGTGTTGTTCCGTCTCACCAGTTTGGCTTTCGAAAATCTCACTCAACAATAGAGCAGGTTCACCGAGTCTACCAAACAGGAAGACATGCTTTTGAGTGTAAAAAGTATTGCTCAGCGGCATTTCTTGATGTACAACAAGCTTTTGACCGTGTCTGGCATAAAGGATTGCTGGCTAAAGTAAAGGAAAAACTTCCGCACTCAATGTTCCTACTTATCCAGTCGTATTTATCCGAGCGCTGCTTCCAAGTGAAACAGGGCGAAGCAAGATCAGGATTGTTTGAAGTGAAAGCTGGTGTACCACAGGGATCTGTTCTTGGCCCAGTGTTGTACAACATATTTACATCGGATCTACCCACATTGGATGGCATAACAATAGCAACATATGCCGACGACATAGCCTATTTATCAGTTGATGAAAACCCAGAAATGGCCAGCAATAGACTCCAGAAACAGCTAGACAAAACTCATAAATGGCTTTGCAAGTGGCGGATTCGTGCCAGTGCATCCAAGTCTCACCATATCACCTTCGCGCTCAGACACGGAAACACCCCACCTGTTAAACTTGGTCCTGATACCCTACCACACACAGATTGTGTAAAGTACCTTGGCTTCCATTTAGATAGGCGCCTAACATGGAAGCATCACATTAAAAATAAAAGGGACGAGATAAACCTCAAGTTTCGCAACCTATATTGGCTTATAGGAAGAAACTCTGTGCTCTCTGTAGACAACAAACTCCTCATCTATAACTCGGTCCTTAAGCCAATATGGACCTACGGCATCCAATTATGGGGCGTTGCCAGCAAAACCAACATACTCTGCCTGCAGAGAGTCCAAAATGGTATCCTAAGATCAATAGCAAAGGCACCTTGGTTTGCTAGGAACGACGAAATCCACGACTTTCTACAAATGCCATCAGTAAACTCTGAAATTGAGCGGTACAAAAGACAACATAAGGCACGCCTGACCTTGCATCCAAACCCACTAGTTGCTGAACTGTTAAACCCGACAGCGGTGGTAAAAAGGCTGAAGAGGAACCACCTTCTATAAGTGGGAGGCGCAGCACTGGCTGCTCCACCACAACGCCACTTGTCATGCAACGAATTCGCTTATGGTCTGACGACCGATTGCAAATTGAAAAAAAGAAAAGAAAAAAAAAAAAAAAAAAAAAAGAAATACTTTTTTTTTATTGGTTTGCCATCAATTCATTGGGACTTAATTTTCACTTATTTCTGTTAGGTATATCTTTATATATATAATTCTTCTATGAATGTGTTTGTCACCTAACTCCTCCTAAACGGCTAGATCGATTTGGATGAAATTTTGTTTGTTATATTTGAGTAAGTCCCTGGATGGTTTGAAAATACAATTGGACCCGGTAGGTGGCGCTGTTTGGACAGGACAACGTCTGTCAGCTCAATGTAAGCATGTTTTTTATTATTATTTAATACTAGGTACGCCCCACGGTTTAACCAGGATAAGTCTCGATCCCGTGGGATCAAAGTATCCTATATAACCCAGGTATACCCATGCTAAATTTCATCCAAATCCGTGCAGCCGTTTTAGCACAACACATACACAGTAACAGCGAATCAATTTTCACGCCTCTCTCTTAAGTCCTAGGCCAAATATTTTTTGATATTCGTATAAGTCATGACCTAAAGAATATGTATCAAAGATCTAAAAAAAAATGCTTGGTATCGTGGGTATTCTGGTAAGAAATGAACAAACTCACTTTCACATTTATAATATTACATATTTATAATTTTAAACTAAACTGGCAAAATCAAAAAAGGAATCCGCTGAATGCGCAAAGAACAGAAAGAGTCGAAGTGACGGTGTTAGGGGGAGGCCTATGTCCAGCATCTTTCGGCTGGAATGATGATGAAACTGGCAAAAGGTGTGTACTTCAAACTCCCCACAACCTGTGACTTGCCTATCCCAGAAAGAAACACAGGTGGTGTTATGTTATTTTATTTTATTGATAAAATATATTTACCTATTAGCTACATTAGCACCAGCAGCCAGCACCAATCGCTTTATAGAGTGGTTTGTAAGTTCCTCGTCACTTGTCAAAATCTCATACCATGGAGTCACATAATCATTGATGATGATCGTTATTATCTCGTTAAGGAATGAGTCCACAGTGTCGCTACCCGTGATCCTGTTGTCATATTTTGGCAAAGGAGTTTCTTTTTGAAATAGTTCCAACACCTGAAATATTTTATAAAATAGGTTTTTCTTAAAAAGCAATGAATGACTATTGTTTTGATTGAAATGGACTGTCAGTTTGTTTAAACTGCAATAATATTTTTGCAGAATGCATAATTAACCTATAATGTTCCCACTGCTGGGACACAGGTCACACAGGCCTCCTCTCCTTGAGAGGGAGTTGGCTGTAAACTACCATGCGGGCCACTGCAGGTTGGTAATCAGCTTATAATTTTCCCACCACTGGGACACAGGCCTCCTCTCTTCGAGAGAGAGTTTGCAATAATGTTTTTAATTACTAGTAATTGATTGAGTAAGACTATTAGTCCAAGATGACTATAATGAATCACAACACAACCTTTTTATGTAGATATAAAGCAAAGAGTAAAATTAAGTTACAAATTTTCTTACATTGGAAACAGTAAAAGAGGCACACATACCTTAGGTACTTGTATAGAAAAGTTAGACTGTTGTAGCGGATCATCCAAACAATCCAAATCAACAGAGAATATATTTTTACTGTCATATGTGAAGTAAAGAATTGTTATAACTCTGAAAATAGAAGGACACTCATAATTGTTTGTTGAATAAGATATTATTATCAACTAAGATGCTTAAATAGTTTCAAATATTTTGACGCAACTAAGACCTCTATCTATGATCGAATTTCGCTGATTATAACTTGTTGGAAAGCTGTCCTACATACCGACAGTCGATTAGACAGTATTTTAACATTCCAGTTTATGAATGCTCTCCAATACGCGCGTAAAGAATATAATCATAACAGACTAGTACCTAACAATAATATTATTCTTTGAAGTACAAATTACGCCTTCTTATCAACTTACCCAGCCAAAAAGGAGACGATGAACGCAAGAAATGTTAAATAGAACCCAAACCCAAACAATCCAGTGATGATAATGGTAACAAGACCGAACCAACCGAATATTCTATTCTTCATGTTTGTATTTTATGTTGAAACAACTACAATTTACAATCTAATAACAAAATAAAAGTGAAAACAAACTTCAACGCCTCAACTCTTGACGATTTATTTTTGTAAATCTGACATTTGCTTTCTGTCAAAACGCTTTAGTGATGTGCATTCAAAGACTACTATTACTATGTGCATTGCAAGATTGCAAATGAGTCACTTAGGCCCGTATTACAGAACGTCACTCAATACTCAAGCATTACTTAAAACTAGTTTCAACCAATCAAAAGGCTTGAATCTAGTTTTAAGTAATGCTTGAGTATTGAGTGACGTTCTGTAATACGGGCCTTAGAATTTAATAACTTTACACTGTTATTTTGCAACAGTGAAAAAATATCCTTTAGGAATTGTTTTTTAATTATTCAATATGCATCATATATGTAAGTACTACCTTTATTTATCTGTTTGCCACCTGCTTGGTAGTAGAGGCCAGCCCTGGATCGAGGGGGGGCAAGCCGGGGCCCGTGCCCCGGGTGCCAGCTTCAGCGACAAATTCAGCGTAGCAGACATGTGCAGTGTGCACGACCCAGCACACAGCAACTTTGCAATAAATTAGACGCGCAGCACATTTATAATCTTACTATTATTTCTTTTTACCCGACTGCCCCAGAAGGAGGGTAATGTTTTTCGAGAGTATGTATGTTTGTATGTGTGTGTGTATGTATGTATATCTATTTCTTTGGCACGCTCTGTAGCCTAAACGGCTTGATGGATTTTAACATATGAGGTGTCGTTAAGTTCGTCTTAATAGTGGGAGTGACATAGGCTATATAATATTTATATATATTGCATCTGCAAATACAAAAAAAAGGAAGGGTAGGTTTAAAAAAAACACATTATTGGTATCAAATAAAAGTTAGTAATGAGTCAATTCCAAACATATATACATATTTATATATTAATAAAACTAAAAAGTTTGAAATAGGCACCTCATATGTTAAAATCCATCAAGACAAAAAAAAATCCTATTGATTGTAATGCTTGTTTTTCTCTTTTCAGTTAAGAGTTTTTGCAGTCGGGTTTTTGTTTTTTTTTAATAATTTGTTTTTTACAACAGTTTTGGCACCCCTGTTGAATTGGCGCATTATTGCTCTATATAATTCTTCGATCTTGTTGATCGAAGATATAATTTGATTAATGCGTTGCTGCCAAAATTTTAACTTCGACAAAATTTTAATTGCGCGGCGGCTAACTTAGCGCATCCCCATAAAAGATTGGCGGGGGGCGGCAGACGACAGTTTTAGCCCCGCCTCAAAAAAATTCTAGATCCGGGGCTGGTAGAGGCAAATAGTGTGCAAATAGATTACAATTCACCTACAACGCAAACGTAGCATGTTTGTTATTATATCAAAGTAATTGTTTGTTCTATTCTTCAGCACTATAATATGTATAACTAACTGAATCAATCCTCCTGGTTCCTGGGAGCAAGCCAGATTTTTGGGATTTGTTATACCTATTACAAACTTTTTGCCAAAGACGATTTTACCATAAAAAAAATTGTAGTAAAGTTAGAAAGACCCATCCCTAGCTTTAAACGTATTAGTGACGTAAAAGATTTGTTTACGAAGACAGCTTTACGTATTGAAGTTAGCTTCATGAAAAAAAGTTGTTTACAAAAAAAAAATGCAAATTATTTTATTTTCATAACGCTTTGGTGCTGCGTGATTTTTGGTAATGATGAATGATATTTATTTTTGTAAATTGGTTAAAAAAAACCTTTTTAAACGTCAAAATTAAATTAAATGTTTTAAAACTAGTTAAATAGTTCGATGTTTCATAATCTTATCCTGGCTACTCTGAGAAGAAAGACCGAAAGAAATTCAGAGGTCAGTCTTTTTAAAAAATCTTGGTCAGCCCATATGAGGACAACTTTGTGAACTTTGTGTTGCCACAAGGACTTATAAATAACTTGGACATAATCTATATGCTTAGGGCGGCTTTTATGAAAACAGGGCCAACCGAATATCAGTAACATTCGGTTGGCCCTGGTTTCATAACAGACTATGAAGATAAAATCACGCATGTATTTCCCGAAAGGTTAGGCAGAGATGACCTATGGGTGACCGACCATCTTAGATACTTGCATAGAAGTTAGGCCCAGACGAGAATAATAGACTATTTCCTACATTCAGCCACCAGCCACTCTTTATAAATTATAAATTAAATGAAAACAAATTCTGCTTAACAGCATTTTGATTTATTGAATTACAACACAATCACATGAACTGTTTATACAGTAGATAAAATAGTCTTGAGACTACCTAATAATACTAGTACAATAACTTTATTGTCAAACATGTCAAATGAATAATTTGGACATGATGGTTCTTTACACATTTGAGGCTATTTTCCTCAAAACAATAAACTGTGGAATATTTTGTTCAATTAAATTCATCTCAAGTATGACTTTAGGCAGACAACCACGTGACCGGTGGAGTCTCAATTTAAAAATGAATTTATAGAATAGATTTTCACAAGACTAAAATAGTAGTGAATATTCAGAAAGTGCGTTAACAATTTTATTACTTATCAAAGTTATATCAATATGTGCATAAAAATACAATTTCAACATACATTGCCAATTCCTTCGCCAATAACTTTACAATCATAGTTACATAAAAAAATCTTTTTCATAATTTTAATGCTTCCCAATATTTATTTTATTTACTCACTCGAATTAGGTGACCATATTTAGGAAAAATATGAGATTAATAGGTACACTCACTAAAGTTCATAGGGTAGTTGACCATACAAAAAACAAGACTTCTGTTGACAAAGTAAGCTTTAAAAACTGTTTTAAGTAAAATAATACTGCATTATTTAGGGGAGACTTCGTTAGAAGACTGCGAAATCACTGGCACGTGTTAGAATATATTTAATTTTCAATGTCCATTCTGTTAAAGTTTTCAAAATAGTCAAATACCCTATCACATTATTTACATAACATTAAGTTTACTAATTTAATAAACATTTAATACACAACCTTTTATTATTAATGTGTATAAGATATTAACACAGTTTCTGTAGAAGCAATGAAGCGATTTATATAGGTCAATATAAAACATTGCTAGCTGTTGTATTAGAATAATTTGTGTTATAAAAAGGTTGTTGTTTTTTCTAATGATGAATAGCCTACTTGAGGTTATCCTACTTTTTATCGAGTGACTGAAAATGTAACACCTGTTATTTTCTCACAATATGAATCGACAGGCTTTGATAAGGAATTTTGATAGCATATTAGTATTGTTATTTTTTTTTATTATTATTCAGACATCTGCTCCCTAATTGCGTAACACACGATGAATCATAATCTGAATAATTTTCATCCATTGCTTCATATTGTTGCCTTCCCCGCTAACTATCGTATCTCACAAACTGACGTATCTGCACTGACATTACCTACGTGTTCAGAACTTTCGTTTCGAAAAACTTCTCTATAATCGTGTCTGTGCCGTATACCGTTTAGAAGATAATCACGAATATTGTTTTGCGTGAGTTTTGTTTGAGGGAAAAAATATTCTCACCACCTGTCGTATATGCACACATCTACAGTTAGTGAGTTAAAGATTAAGTCAAGAGCTATTTATAAAAGTCATTAATTCATTAACCTCTCATGTCGTAATTACAGATACAATTAAAAAACCATTGTGTCTCGCATGGATCCACGTTCCGACATACGAATGGTTAATAAAGCCACAGCTAACGCAACTATATTAACATGATTGTAGCGCCCGACCGAAAAACTGTTGCCCTGGAAATATATCAATTGCTAGTTACGACAGTTAGCGGGGAGGGCGACGATATGTTCGAAAAATTAGTCTGCGTAACAACGTAATTAACGCAATGAATTTTGTTGAACTGTCAAAATGAAACGGATTGTGATCGATCGTTTGTTACGCAATTAGCGTGCGGATTAAGTTTTGGAAATACAGGGTGAGTTTTTGAACAGGGCCAAAGGGACTGTTTCAAAACTCAAGCTGTGTAGGTAGCAAAAAAAATGGTTAAATGTACTGAAAATTCGTTTCATTCAATGGTCTTTTTGGGAAGCAAGACAGGCCCTTATCTACCTATTACTCGAAGATGTAATTATTATCACATTTTTATAAGAAATTGGAATTCCTTTTAGTCATTACTTAAGATACAGATACAAATTGTGAAACATCAAGAAGTTCATTATATTTGGTGCATTTACACCGCTGAATTTTATTGACTATGAAATAGCTCAGAAATATTTTATGGAAACATTGAAGGCAAAAGCATCCATACTGTAATAACTTCATTTATTTCTTTTGAACAATTCACAATTTGAATAAGTATACTGATGCAATATGAAGATGAAATTGACATATTTTATACAAATATAAGAAATGAAGATTGGAAATTACAATGAGACTTTGGCAACAATAATTATTATTTTAATCTTTTATTTTCTTTTGAAATAGTATCAGACACTTTTCCCATAACGTAATATCTGAATATAGAAAAATAAATAGCAAACTTTTAGAAAGTAAGATATTTAAATTGTATCATTTGACGGATGTTTTCTTATCATTTGACTAAGTTATCAAATATATCTATACATGTATATTTTATTATAAATTAGTATCTTCTTTAACTATGGCAATACAGACAAAAGATGGAAGCTTTATTGCTTCAAGGTATACAATTTATAATTCCTTTAACTTTACATTCAGATCTATTTATTAACATAGAAATAAATAACTTATTAAATAATGTTGTTGTATTATGCATTTTGTTATAAACCCTTTGAACAACATAGACAAAATATTTTCAAATATAATTTTACTTCATTTATCAGTGAAGAAAAAATGGAGACTTCTGTCTCCCATCTTTTCTTCACTGATACACCACTTTTAAAAACAGTAGGCAAATAAATATTGGAAGAATACTAAAAAGACTGACCAAGATTATAATTTAGTCCAATCCGACTACATTCAAAGGGTCAAACATCTTAAAATAGCCTCTCATTACAGAAATAGAAAAGTTAAATAATACCGCACGAATTAGAATTCGTAATTCAAAACTATGCACCTTCATTCTGAAATGGACTTCATAACCACGATGTAAACACCATTATCGTACACAAGGGCTTTTCGACTATAACTTTGCACTTATACTTTATACGTTAATTTGTTAGCATGTAGAAAATATTATTGCTTTGTCGTATTCTACAACGCGTTGGGTGTGTACATTATATAACTAGCGCCATCCGGTCGGCGGATAAACTGAAGCAAAATTGAACTAAACTTGCCGCGAATTCGAGCTAAGTATTTACTTCCAATTGGGGACATTATGTGGTTGAACTTTGTTCAATTGTCTTCAGATATTGTTCAGTTAATACTGGCCAAAGGATGGCTTATACTGTGCTCTCTATTAAATAGCTAAGAATAAGAACTCATCTAGATAAATACGCGGACAAAAGCCACAAACGATTTACTTACAATATAACCATCAACATAACTCTTAAATCATAATTTAACATAATCTTGTCCATAAATAAGGTAAGTAGTGGAAATAAATTAACAAATACTTAATTTCCCTTTGCTATTATCAAAATATACACTCATGGCAGACCCAAGATTAGTTTTCCTATAGTTAGTTGTAACATTATTTTCTATACATTATATTACATCATACTCAACAAGAATATCAACAATGGACTCAATAACTATAACTAAATAAATACATGTACTTACATACAATTGTTTTGTATATTACGCATACCTAGGTATTATAATGCTTACATACACTTGAGAATTAGGTAACATCCCAGTTGATAATTAATTAAACACCATGGAGGCAGATCTTGATCCCACTGTGAAGTCTTTGTATTGGGAGAAGACACACAGCTGAAAAAACACAAAATATAAACACTATTACAAAAATAAAACAGTGCCTTATTACTAATTTCCATGAACAACTTTCAATCTAAGTGGAATCAGGGACATCTGAGTTCAATTTTAAACAACTATTCAGTTTATTTATTGAGTTTGATGACTGATAAATCCTAGGCTGCTGACAATGATCAAGGAAAATAATATTGTGACGTAAAACACCGAGTTATCATTTACTCATACGATACACTATCTTAAAAACACCAATAAAATTAGTAATAATCCACAATTCGGGTAATTCGATTAATATTAAACTGAAACGCCGAACTGTTATCAGTAAAGCTGTACTCTTGTCACATCACGTCAAAAAGATAAAATACTGATTGTATAGTTTCATTTCCTAGAGATAAAAAGAGTTTGGGTACTTGGGTGTAGACTTGAAAACCTGAAGGTTCATGGAATGCAAATATTTACCAAACAATATTTTATGTAACTGTGATAAGAATAATGTAGTGTGTATGAACAGCAATAACAACAATTTCAAAATTTGTTAGGATTGTATAACTATTGCTCTATCCTAATTAGATAAATGTTATCATAATCTATGTATAGTCATTTCGGTTGTTAGGTCAAAAATAGTCAACAATATGGATTTAAATAAAATCTATATACATCAAATTCTCGTGTCACAATGTTAGTTGCCATACTCCTCCGAAACAGCTTCATTGATTTTTATGAAATTTTATAATTATGTATATTCGGTAGGTCTGAGAATCGGTCGTAATCTATTTTTCATACCCCTAAGTGATAAGGGTGGTCCACCTAATAATTTATATGGCAAAACAACATTTGCCAGGTCAGCTAGTATGATATAGTTAGTGTCATTGACATTAGAAGTTACATTAATTAAATAGTATCCTAATTATTATATTTAAGTTTGTAGAAGACCAAAGTCCGATTAAAAACTCTAACATACTCGTATCATAAAACAAAGCCTGGTATAGCTTTATATAGATTCTCAAGTACACACAATCTTGTAGAAATCAAGGTGTGATTTACCTTATCCTTAAGTTGTTGACACATATGGAGTGCTGCCGTTAACATGAACAACACATCACTCAGCCACGGTACAGCACAGTCTGCCTGACATGAGTCGATCCTCATAGTTCCATGCACCGAACTCAGTTGGTACGCAACAAATATAAGCTTATGGGACTGTATGTAGAATGATATTGCTAAGTCTTCTGGTAGATTTGGAGATAGGGCCTTCTGAAAATAAATGGTAGATAAGTTATGTATTCTTGAAGAGAAAGAAAAAGAGAGATTAAAGTACTTATGGAGAAAATATACTTGGTTGCATTTGAAGAAGATATTATACAGTTTAGCTAGATTGGTTGAAGACTGGGGTATCAAAAGAAACAATGTAATATACCATATTTCTACTCTTCATAAGCTCATCAATTGCTTTTTTCTTAGGCAACACTAAAGCAGTTCGGGCTCGTTGCAGTGAGCCAATCAGACACTGAATTATATGGAGAACTTCTTCTGATGATCTGCAAACAAAAGATTTTTTAAATTTAAATAAACCTTCCTTTTATGAAATGATCATTACAATTCTTGTTTTTATAAATTGTAACACTTATTATCATGCACTATCACAAAGTATCTCATAACGTACCATCATAAATGATTCACAAAATCATGAAATGCAGTAATTTATGATCATATTATATTGATAATTTTTACAGTTCAAGATCATACGCAAAGATACTTGAACAAAATGATATAATGAAAGATACGTACTTATAATTAACAAAACTTAAAATCATCTACAGTTATGGTAAACATCTGATTATTATTCAGGTGAAATAAATATGCATAACCTTGAGCTTCTCTGTCATGTATGTTGAGGTCATATCAGTACTATTCATGTGATGTTTTACTATACAGGATGTTGGTTATTTCCTTTCATAATAAAACAAGAGATACACAGCGTGCTTATTACAAGTATGGCATCTGCTGTAATTTATTTAAATTTAAATGTAAGATTGTTTTAATGTCTAGAACATGGAGATGCGGAGTACTCATTAAAAAAATGGCTTACTAATATCCTAAATAATCCCAAGACAAGTTAAGATTCTCTAGCTTTACCACATTTTTTTGTCTACATTGCAAATACAAATATTGAATGCTAAATAAATTAGGATGGCACATACTTGAATACATAATGTTTATCCACATTATCAATATAACCGATAGCCTGTTGCAAATGATTGGCAGCGTCCTGTATCTGCTGGAGTTTCCATGGACCATCCTGGTTGATTGATGTACGGCATATTGTGTGCATTTGTCGCAACACCTTGAAACTTATGTCCTGACAAGAGAACAGCATCTATTACATTCAGCATTATAATAATTAGTTTTAAAACAGTGTACATGCCTGGTTTTATGGCCTATTTCGACTAATGATACTGCTACAGTATTGATTACTATTTATGATTGATAAGGGGGTACTTACAGCGTGGGTTATACTGTCCCCAGTAAGTGTCACAATACATTTCAGTTGTTCAGGCTGTGACGTCAGTATGAATTTATCTTGTTTCTGGCCCTCGTTGCCGTACAAAGGCACGGGAAATCTGTGAGCGCACTCCTAAAATGCAAACTTTGTCTCAAAAACACATAAAAAATTATTGATATTTTCATGTTTATATGTGACACTTACGACTAAAACGGTATGGAGCTGATGTAATATCGCGTGTACCTCTTCACGAAGAACCCATTCGAATTCCTCTTTCTAAAACAAATTACACAAAACGAATGTAATAATAACTCTAGTAAGTGATCGAAATAAATTGTTCTACTTCTACTTAGATCTTGGTTCCACAACAGATGCAAGACAAATTGATTGACAAACCAGATTAGCTGCTTCTTCTTTTTCGTTATCACACATTTCAATGGAATATTGGGAAGTCAAATATCAAATATTCTCGCTAAGGCAAGGAACGTTGCCTTTTCAATTCACGAGAATAAAATTTTACAAATCACAAATTGAAGGGGGTGGTGCCGGTGCGGAAACCAGGGGCGAGAGGGGAACGTTTCATGATGTGATGTGACTTTAATAATTTCGTCCAGAAATTAGAAGTTTACAGCATTTACAACATTGGTTTTTAGTTTTATTTTGGTTTTTAGTTGTCAGAGTAGTAAAACGGAGTTGTTTTCGAACTATACCCGTCAAATATGTACTCTGATTATCATGACTATATAACAATAATTTTACTAAAGTCTGTCTAATGAATGCTGAGAGTGATTTTTTCACGTTTTCATAAATTGCAATAAATTGACAACACTGCTGCAAGTGTCAGTTGTTGTTTTTATAAGTTATAACCTCTTACGAAAACAAAGTGTACATTTTATCGTATTTCAAGTAAAACAATGCCTAAAACTTTAGAAGCAGTGCGAGAAAGTTGTTATACACTATGGTAAATAATTACAGCTGTGTGAAAAGCGAACGCTAGGATGCATTTAACGAAAAAGTACAATTGTTTACAATATTTTCGAAAATAACTGGTAAACTATTGAATTCGTTTTGATACTAAGTAAACAGGATTTATATTTATTAGACCTGGTCCATCAATATAACAGTTTTAAATGTGGAATCATAATTGAATATAGGTCTGAGAAATCGCTGGACATCAATATGTAAATCTGTGTTATTATTAATGTAATCCAGTTTAATCCAAGGTTTCTGCTATGGAACCTAAATTGCCAAATTGGAGGGGCCAGCAAAAATCCCAGACATGAATTCTATAGAACATGGGACATGCTTATAAAGCAAATCTAGTAAAGTCTCAACCCTCTTTAGAACCTCCATGATTTGAAAACCGCTCTGGTGGTTGCCTGGGACTAAATTCCCCAAGTAAACAATAAGAACATCATCCATGCCTGATCGCATGCAGGCGCTGATCAGAGCCAAAGGTGGAAACGTTTATATTTTTTTTATATAAAATGTCCTTATTTTGTGTTTTTTGTAACATAACCTTTATTATTTAATGTTAGGTACTTATGCCATTTTTGTAATTAAGGTTTAATAAAGTTTCAATTTTTATTCAGAATTTGTGATTTAAATTTAGGTATCGGACCATCTTCAAAGTTTTATAAAACAACAAACCTGTCATTCGTGTTTCATTTTGACAATAAACTACATAATAGGCTTGGGCCAAATTTCGTGCCGCTGAGTTTAAAATATTTGATTAGTTATCCTGTTTCTATGTACAGACGCCAGCACATCAAGCTACCCGAAATTGTCAAATTTTCCCAATCAACTTTGAACCTTATACTTCAGCGATAAAGTTGAAAATCTATTAAATAAATTTGATAGATTGTAGTAGCCTGATGTGCTGGCGTCTGTACATAGAAATAGGATAACTAATCAAATATTTTAAAATAATACGACCTTCTTCCCATGGGTGTCGTAAAAGGTGACTAAGGGACTTACTAGAGAATGGGCAGCAACGTTCTCTACGCATTTTTAACACCATACTGCGATCGCCAACCCGCCTTTTAAATAAATATTCTGCATAAAAATATTCAAGTATCAATTACGTTTTTCCATAGTTGATCCGGGGATACCAGACGTATTTTTTTTAAATTTGCCGCTCTTTTTCACTGAACTTTCAGTAGACAGACTATGTGGTTTTTATTATGATAAAGAAAAAGGAAATGTTGGTTTTGGTTTTTCTACTTGTCAGCGTCACTGATTTTGGTTTTTTTTTCGTTGTCTTCACAGAGTACTTTTACAAGTACAATCTTCATATCTTGCACAGACTATGTAGTAGTAGTATTGTCTGCCAGTACATAATAAGCCCATGGCCAGTACTAGATCTATATTCCTTGCTTCAAAGAGAAAATGTGGAGAAAATTGAGTTGCTTGTCAGTCAGACAGTTTCGTTGTACTTAAATAACTTTATTGAAATTACTTATTATATTACAAAATGATCTTCCCTAAGGACTTGAAACGATATTATGAGTTTGCGGAAACATTCTTGCGTAATCGAGAAATAATTCCAGGGTAATCTGAAATTTTATTAATCTATTATTATGGGGTGAATCAAAGGTGGAGGTGCTGAGCGGGTCCGTTTAGTTACAGCCCCATAAATAGTTTTACATGGTGCATGTTTCTGGAACGTTGAAAGGCAATAATCGAATGCCATGAGCACGTTCAATTATTGCCATTCAACTATTCAAGAATTGCATTCAAAGTGTTTACACGAAGCGTTTACGATTTCCATAATATTTAAGTAAACGTAAAATATAGGTGCAATCATTGCATGCAAGTTTTACCTCGTCTAAACACAGAGTTGTACGTCCTTGTATGTACAATTGATTCAAGTATTATTCTTGTGAAGACGTTCAATAAAATTTATTAAAATATTTGGCAGTGCAAATTCACTTTTATTGAACGTCTTCTCAAGACACTTTAAATTTTGCATGATAGAACATGTTCATGCCAGAATTGAATGCGGTTTTGTTGTACCGGTTGTACGTACTGTTTACGCCTTTATCAGTTCTGAACGGCAAACTAACTTGCCCGTATCGTGCAACAATATTGTACAGACGCCAGCACATCAAGCTACCCAAAACTGTCAAATTTTCCCAATCAACTTTGAACCTTACACTTCAGCGATAAAGTTGAAAATCTATTAAATAAATTTGATATTGTAGTAGCTTGATGTGCTGGCGTCTGTAGGGGAACATGGGGCTCAATGGATCATTTTTTTTTCTAAAGCTATTTTGGGTTAAATTTCTGCTTTAATGACCGAGGTTTTTAATCCAATATATAAAAGCATGTCTAATCTTTAACATAATTTGTTCAAATGCCTCTTTTACAGCTTGGTTTATTTTACAAGATTTTTTTTTTTCATACATCGATTTGATCCATTGTGACCCATGAATGGGTCACATTGAATCAGGGTTTGGGTTACAGTGGATCGAATGGGGTACTATGAATCATAAGCGTTTATAATTCAATAAAACTTAGTATATTAATTAAACTCTTTATTTTTACAAATAAAATATAATTATCAGTCATTGCTTTAATCAGTCTTAGTTGCAAAATCACAATTTACTTGATTAGATTAATAGTACAGAAAATTATAAGAGAAAACAAAATCGGCAACTTCTACTACTTTTGTTTAGTTTTACAACATAAAATACACGTTCATGAACATGAGTAAATCTCCTAAAAATCTTGAGTAACAACATAAACAATAGAACAAATAAAAATAACAAAAAATGCACTTAAATCTTGCAAAAACTAAAAATGAAAAAATAAATGTTACAAAATGAAACTGTCTTACGAGCTAACAATGTTTTGAGCATAGTAAATTAGGTACTTACTTACATAACCAACAATTGCTTGCTCTTGAGTGGTAGTAAATATTTTGCGTACAGAATAGTTCGGTGTTAGTGCAGTTGAGCCAGTAGGATCCTGAGCTAAAGAGTTTGAAACTTTTTTGTTATACCTTTGCAGAGTGGTGAACGAGATCTTGGTTAATTTTGAAACGGCTCTTATGGTTTGACCCTCCACTATCATGTTTAAAGCGTTGCGCATTTGTTTTTCTGTATGAAGACCAATCTGTGTCTTCGTTTGTCTATCATGTGGCATGTTTACCTGTTAACAAGTAGGTATACTTTGAAACTCGAAACTTTTTGGGGAACAGTGGATCACGATCCAACGTACCCCATTACCACATGATTCACTGTACCCCATTTACTAATAACAGAAATAATATTTTTATCAAAATATAAATCGTTTATATCACTCAACTGAATACAGTTTTATACAATTAGACACACATACTGAAGGAAAATATGCAAAGACTTTAAAATATCCAAATAACTTTGAACTAAAGTAATTTCAAACATTACGTAAATTATTTTTTTCGTACTTACCTACTGACCGATACGCTGTCGCGCTTCCTCCCGTTGTGATTCAATGACGGCGACTAGTCGGGTGGCGCGGGGTAGGGGATAGCGTTAGTGAAGCCAACGCGTGTATGTGTGAGTACAATAGATACAGAGTTTTAACAAATGATTCACTGTTCCCCGTGATCCACTGATGCACATGTTCCCCTACACTTTGTTTATACGATGCCAGTCAGTTGTTGCTTCAGTTTTATTGCGATTCATCATGCCACAGGCAATAAACTTGCACGTGTAAATGGGGCTATGTACAGACGCCAGCACCACAAGCTACTACAATCTGTCAAATTTCTTTAATAGATTTTCAACTTTATAACTAACAAATAAGGTTTAAAGTTGATTGGGAAAATTTGACAGTTTCGGGTAGCTTGATGTGCTGGCGTCTGTCCTATTATATTTGGACGCCGCTTGCATTCACAGTGCAGGTGGCGCGCATACCGCTCGCTCGGGGGATTCCATCATAGTTAATACACTTAGCATTCTATTTAGTTTGCTTGTACCACAGTGGTCTAGCGCATAGAGTATAATAATAATAATAGTGAGTCGCGTTATCGCGTCTGTTATGCTAGTTTTAATTAAACGGAGCGACTTTAGTCATAGGCGGCGACACTAGATTTTGACACTTCACCCACCCGTTCAGTCTGATTGAGCTTTCAATGTAGGAATGTAAAGGAAATTGAATAGTAAACACTAACTGCTTTTTAACAGTTGAATTTTTTTTTTTTCAGAAAATCTGGTCGTCACATGAAATTCCCGTATACTTTTTCGGCGAAAGTAGCTCAGTTTCCGTTATTTTTTTACTTGAAAAATAATTGGATTTGGATGTATTATCCATTTGGTGCATTAGGGGGCTTGTGGGCTTTTAATAAAATACATAAAGTAGTTAATTCTGATTCAAATAAGAAAAGTTGGGCAGAATCTCAAAGAAAAATTGCTGAAAAAGAACATCATCATTAATTCCTCATTCATTTATGCACTTCCTGTTCCTAAATATATTGCTGATTCGTTCCAGTAGTGAAATTTAAAGGAGGTTTATGAACAACAATAAGATTTCAGATGCATATTGTTACCTACATACTTGCATTAAATCGATGCCTACTTGACGATTGTTTACTTAACACTATTAATAAATTATAACTACTACAACCTAATCTTGTTGCTTTTTATTTTCAACTGAAGACGATAAAGCAGATATCAGACGCTTCCCTCAGGTGAATGGTCACTGGAGTGAATGTAATTTTTTATATCTGTACCCTAATTGCGTAACTTATTTTCGTAAACAATGTTGCCTAATTTGTTCCATTTTGACAGTTCAACAACATTCATTATGCTATTTACAATCAGTTTCAAATCGAAACAGATTCTGATTGTGTTGCATTACGCAATTATGGTACCTACCGGTCTGATATGAGCCTAGTTCTTTGAGTGCCGCTGATACGCCGAATGCCTGAACCCGGACACGCGCTTTACTTTGTGTATTTAATTTCATCACCACTGCTCTCAAAACAGTGAAGGAAAACGTGAAGAAGCCAGCATGTCCTGGAACCATTTAAAAATATTCGAAATTCGAAGACACGTTACGTGTGACATCTACCAACCCGCACTGGACACGCGTGGTAGATTATGACTCCCTCTCACCGAGAGGATGCATGTGTCCCAGCAGTGGGATTATTATAAGCTGATTATGATACGCCGCTTGTTTTGAAACTTTCTGCTATATTTAGGAATAAGGAACTAGGCTGTATTTCCTATTCAAAATTCTATACTGCGATTTTGAATAACAAATACAGCATAGTTCCTTTCTCCAAGTCATAACTTTTGTATTTCTAATTTGTTTAAATGTAAAATAATAAATAAATATAACTTTTACACTCCTCGTTGATTAGTTTCATTAACGCGCAACGTTAAAATATAGCAGAAAGTTTCAAATAGATATACGCGATAAATTGATGATTTTTGAGGTGGCCCACCCGTATAAAAAGATTTTTTAGTTATGCTAAAATGTCGATACGCAGTGCTGCAAACACACAGCGTGCCACCAGCGTGCCATTGGTTCAAGTGTCAATGTGTAAGTATGCGCTCTTGCGCTCGCCATTTAGTTGCCAAATAATGTAAACAATTTAGATTTTGAATGTGAAACATATAATGCGGTGGGTCAGACCAGCACATTTATTTCCTATAATAAACCATTCATTTGAAGCATATTTTATTATACAAAATAGTTTCGATGTTTCACATCTGCCGGACGTCTCACGATAGCTCTTTAAAAAAAATCCGGCCAAGTGCGTGTCGGACTCAACATTGTAGTTGAAAAACATGTTCTCCCATACATTCCAACTGTTAATGTAAGTTTGTACGTGCAATATTGAGAGATATAACATGTTATTTTAAGACCATAGACTTATTATTAGTTCTCCTGTAATCTATGAATGAAGAACAATTCTCTGTATTTTTATCAAAATTTTAGGCTCTGTAGTTTCGGAGATAAGGGTCAATTTTCATCTATTTTCTTAATATCTCTAAAATTGTTTATTTTAAAACTATAAAAAAATATACTTGAGATCCTCAAAATAAGCCCTTTCATTTGATATGTCACACAGTACAGTATGCAAAACTTTTTTTATAATTTCCCACTTTGCCCCTGAAAAGTGATCCCCATGTTCAAAATTAATTTATTAAACTTTCATGTCGGTGTTTGAGTCATATAAATACATATGTGTACCAAATTTAAACTTAATCGGTTCATTAGATTCGGAGTAAATTGGCTGTGACAGACGGACAGACAGACAGACAGACAGACACACGAGTGATCGTATAAGGGTTCTGTTTTTCCTTTTGAGGTACAGAACCCTAAAAATGTAAATTACCTTTTTATCACATCTATTCAAAAAGAGCTAATTCGTTCTTCGTAAACAGGGACTAAAATAGCTTTTTAATCCCTAGGGATTAAAAGTGATTTGAATTTGGAATGTGGATATTGTTAGTAAAAGTTCCAATTACCAAAGAGATCAAACACGAACATTGTATGAACAAGTAACAGGCTGGCAAGAGAGAGAAAGTGTGAATTTGGTCAAAATGAAAATCCAAGATGGCGGCTTAGAAAATTTTCAATTTTTTTTGTCTTTGGTGTCAAAATGTAAATCCAAGATGACGGCTCTGAATATTTTCAAATTTATCATCATGGGTATCGTTTTCACGGTTTTTAGGGGTGCTAAAGCCGATGGTGAGGTCAAAATAAAAATCCAAGATGGCGGATGCAAAAAAATTCAAATTTTTCGTCATGGGTATCGTTTTCATGGTTTTTAAGGGTGCTAAAGCCGATAGTGAGGTCAAAATGAAAATCCAAGACGGTGGCGGCGAAAAATTTAAAAATTTTCGTCATGGGTATCGTTTTCATGGTTTTTAAGGGTGCTAAAGCCGATGCTGAGGTCAAAATGAAAATCCAAGATGGCAGCTAAGAAAATTTACAAGTTTTTCGTCATGGGTGTCGTTTTCATAGTCTTCGAGGGTGCTAAAACCGATAGTGAGGTCAAAATGTAAATCCAAGATGGCAGCTGCGAATAATTTAAAAAATTTCACCATGGGTATCGTTTTCATAGTTTTCGAAGGTGCTTAATTCTATAGTGAGGTCACAATGTAAATCCACAATGGAGGCAGTGATTTTTTTTTAATTTAACTTGCGAAGGAACTTTGTTCCTGACGGGGGTCGGATCATACACGTTTTTTTTTCTCATAGAGGGTGATAAAAAGTAGAGTGTTCACCTCGGGAGCAACACTATTTTAAGCTCGAGTGGCGTACTTTGAATCCCTCGCTGCGCTCAGGATTCTACTTTAGAATCACTCTCGCCTTAAAAATAGTTCTTTGCTCCCTTGGTAAACAATCTACTATTTTATCACATCTATTCAAAAAGAGCTAATTCGTTCTTCGTAAACAGGGACTAAAATGGCTTTTTAATCCCTAGGGATTAAAAGTGATTTGAATTTGGAATGTGGATATTGTTAGTAAAAGTTCCAATTACCAAAGAGATCAAACACGAAAATTGTATGAACAAGTAACAGGCTGGCAAGAGAGAGAAAGTGTGAATTTGGTCAAAATGAAAATCCAAGATGGCGGCTTAGAAAATTTTCAAATTTTTTGTCTTTGGTGTCGTTTTCATAGTTTTCGAGGGTGCTAAAGCCGATAGTGAATTCAAAATGTAAATCCAAGATGGCGGCTCTGAAGATTTTCAAATTTATCATCATGGGTATCGTTTTCACGGTTTTTAAGGATGCTAAAGCCGATGGTGAGGTCAAAATGAAAATCCAAGATGGCGGATGCAAAAATTTTAAAATTTTTCGTCATGGGTATCGTTTTCATGGTTTTTAAGGGTGCTAAAGCCGATGCTGAGGTCAAAATGAAAATCCAAGATGGCAGCTAAGAAAATTTTCAAGTTTTTCGTTATGGGTGTCGTTTTCATAGTTTTCGAGGGTGCTAAAACCGATAGTGAGGTCAAAATGTAAATCCAAGATGGCAGCTGCGAATAATTTAAAAATTTTCATCATGGGTATCGTTTTCATAGTTTTCGAAGGTGCTAAGTCTATAGTGAGGTCACAATGTAAATCCACGATGGTGGCAGTGATTTTTTTTTAATTTTACTTGCGAAGGAACTTTGTTCCTGACGGGGGTCGGATCATCCACGTTTTTTTTTCTCATAGAGGGTGATAAAAAGTAGAGTGTTCACCTCGGGAGCAACACTATTTTAAGCTCGAGTGGCGTACTTTGAATCCCTCGCTGCGCTCTGGATTCAAAGGAACACTCTCGCCTTAAAAATAGTTCTTTGCTCCCTTGGTAAACAATCTACTATTAAAGAAGATTTTTTTTATTTATGCATCTATAAGAGGCATTAAAACACAAATGTGGGTGTATCACATTTTCATACAAGACATTATCTACACCCATGATATTAATCCTCTATAAAAGGTTCCGAAACCATTTGTAATTCAAGTGTGTTTGTAATTCAAGATCAAGAATTTAAAAAAAACATGAAATTCAGTACAACTGCACGTATGAATGTCGCCTGCACCAGCACATCATCGCGCATGCGCTGTAGTGGGTGCTGCTGTCCCCCGCTTAAACGAGTTGCATAGTGAAATTAAGTACAACATTATAACACTCATTTGGATGATATTATGGTTACAATGACACTGGCTGTTTTAAAGTTGGCAATAAGCTAACTGTTTCAGAAACTTTTATAAATAGATTGTTTCCCAAGGGAGCAAACAACTATTTTTAAGGAGAGAGTGTTTCTTTGAATCCAGAACGGAGCGAAGGATTCTAGAGTAGAATCCTGAGCGCAGCAAGGGATTCAAAGTACATCACTCGAGCTTAAGATAGTGTTACTCCCGAGGAGAACACTCTACTTTTTATCACCCTCTACGAGAAAAAAAACGTGTGTGATCCGACCCCCGTCAGGAACGAAGTTACTTCTCAAGAATGATTTTAAAAAAAAATCGCTGCCGCCATCGTGGATATACATTTTGTCCTCACTATAGAAGTATAGACTTTAGCACCTTCGAAAACAATGAAAGCGATACCCATGATGAAAAAGTTTTAAAATTTTCGCAGCTGCTATCTTGGATTTACATTTTGACCTCACTATCGGTTTTAGCACCCTCGAAAACTATGAAAGCGACACCCATGACGAAAAACATGAAAATTTCCGCAGCTGCCATCTTGGATTTACATTTTGACCTCACTATCGGCTTTAGGACCCTCAAAAACTATGAAAACGACACCCATAACGAAAAATTTTAAAATTTTTGCAGCCGCCACCTTGGATTTTCATTTTGACCTCACTATTGGCTTTAGCACCCTTAAAAACTATGAAAACGATACCCATGACGAAAAATTTTAAAATTTCAGCAGCCGCCATCTTGGATTTTAATTTGGACCAAATTCACACTTTCGCTTTCTCTCTTGCCAGCCTGTTACTTGTTCATACAATGTTCGTGTTTGATCTTTTTGGTGATCGGAACTTTTACTAACAATATCCACATTCCAAATTCAAATCATTTTGAATCCCTAGGGATTAAAAAGCCATTTTAGTCCCAGTTTACGAAGAATAAACTAGCTCTTTTTTAATAGATGTTATAAAAAGAGGATTTATAGCATGGGCGTAAATAAAAAAAATTACCATGTCAAAATATGTACAGAAGGCTTTAAGGTTTTATGCACAAATCAATGGAATTTTGCGGCAATCGTTCGGTGTGTGCGTTTGTAGAGATTTGTAGTATGCGGCGGCACAGATTACATATACCTACTACAGATACCCGATCCCATACAAAGAAATGACATTCGTCATTTCATTCATTTTTCATTTCTTTAAAAAAAAATAGCCAGTTCAATAGAACTGGCTATTTTTTTTTTCTTTATTTTTTCATCAGATGGCAGCATCAGCGACTCACTAATTGCCAGAACTGTAGTTTGATAACGCCATCTAGGAGTCCGCGTAGATACTAGGTGGCATCGATACTATGTGGCATCGATACTACTAGATGGCGTCGTTTTAATTTTATAGATTCACTTCATCGCATATCGCACCACAGAGTACATTGAATATACCTACTCATCGCACCGTGCGTTCAAGGACAAGTAATAACAATACAACAAAAAAACTATCTCGAGTTGGCGGAATAGTTTCATTTTGTGCTAGCAATTTTCACGCTGCTGCGAATGCCTCGTTTATGTTTTTAAGTACCTATTTCAATGCTTAAATCTAGATTTCTTCTCCTCGATACCAAAATCTTACTATTGCTAAAACTCAAAAACTGAACAACACGCCTAAGTCGCATTTTAAGGTGAATTTTTCATAATTAATTGATTCAGGCGTGACCTTGCGGAAATCCATTATAAAATACAATAGACGTGGATATATTTAGTGACTTGTTCCGCTTAGCTATTTCTAAAGAGCCATAAAAAACTCCTGAAAGAAATCGACACGTGTTTCACCTCTCAACGAGGCATCCTCAGGATGACGATGGACTTGTTGCGAACTCGAACACGGCGTGTTGCCACACTAAGCGCTGAGTGCACTCAGCTCTTGGTGTGGCCATGCCAAGTTACTAAATATATCCACGTCTATTGTATTTTTTGTGAATTTTTCAATAAATACCTATTCATATTGTTAAATTTGATTACTTAGTCAAATCAATCAAAACTATAAAATTGCTTGTAATTTACAAGGAAAAAATCTGCCTATCCTTTTCTCAACTATGTTGGGATCGGTTTCGGGTCTAACCGGATGCAGCTGAATACCAGTATTTTACATGGAGCGACTGCCTATCTATCTGACCTCAACAACCCAGTAACTGGGTAATACGATACCCCTTGGCCCTTGGTAAGACTAATTGTCAGACTTTTGGACTTCTGACGACCCGTAACGACTGTAGTGTTTCCTTGTAATTTACAAGGAAATGAAATGAAATAAAATTAGACACTTAAATAAAAAAAAACTTATAGTTCGTTCAACCGATTTTGATTTCTATTGCTTTGGTGGCATAACAAATGGCAGCTGCAGTAAACAGTTGGTATTGTGACCATTTTTAGGGTTCCGTAGTAAACAAGGAACCCTTATAGTTTCGTCATGTCCGTCTGTCTGTCTGTCCGCGGTCTAGCTCCGAGACCCTTAGTACTAGAAAGCTGTAATTTGGCATAGGTATGTAACATATTAATTACACCGACAAAGTGGTAAAACAAAATTATGAAAAACATTTTTTTTTAGGGTAGGTAGGTACAGTGCCGACCAAAAGTCCATGAGCAATCTCACAAAGCAATAGACTGACGCTTCGGTTTGACTTACGACCTTCTTCTATAAGTTGTTACAATACTGTAGACACGCACATTACACACACACACTCACTTTGTCTGCAACCAATGACTAGTTCAATAATCATCATTCGTTTTTAGTTTCATTCGTCTTGTTCACATAAATATTAAAGTTTAGCAGGTAGACCACAAAAAACTAAGTAAATTATTTCGATTTCTGTGGGGTAGATGCAGTTCGTTACGAGTATTTAATTAATAGAACTTTTTTGGTTCGTGGATAATATTGGTGACGAGTATATTTAGCGCAGTGTTGTGGTTATTATTATCAAAAAGTAGGCATAAAATATATTGAAGAGATCAGATCAGATCAGAGAATATTATTGCGCTGCGTAAAAGTGAAGTGAATATCTAATGAAACCGGACTAAGTGTGAGTGTTATCATTTATATATTTCATATTTTACTAAACATAAATCTTAATCAAGGGTATTGTTGATAGAACAGAGGTATTGTTGAGACAGAAGATGCCTTTAAAGTTTTAAATTCATTGTGAGGTTTAATTCGATTAGTGAATAATAAATAATAAGGTATTATGTGTAATAAAAACAATGTTTTTCTTTGTTCTAGAGAAATACTGTGAGGGTTAAGAGATATGAGGAAGGGGCTTATTATCGAGTAGCAGCGACGTCAAATGGTGAATGAAACAAATGGTTTCATACCAACGAGATATTTTGCTGAATTATTAAAAACACGTCATTATGAACCGTTCGCCGTGCACTCTGAAGGCTTGCATCACTGAAGACCAGCTAGAAAACCGTTTTTGACCTTAAAATATTGACCGTACCAACTTAATAAACAACAGATTCGTTATTGCATGAATTTATGGTAACGAATTTTTTAAGCACGTTTCAATAGGGTGTTTGTCGTATTTCTTGCAGATATACCGAAATTGTTTAATATTATTTTAGTAATAGTATTATTTTAGGATTAAAATTTGAGGTTTAGTTTCAATCTTCTTTTCGTAAAGAAAATGAATACTTAAGCTTTAACCTCAATAACAACCAATATTTACTAAAGTCAAATAAAATGTAAAATAATTAATACAAATAAAATATAAACAAACTGCCCATATTTAACCTTAAAATTACCTATTCTGTAAGTAGTTTTTTACATTTTAAGTAGTCTAATATTCTTATTTATTAATTAATTACTTCGACCATGATCAAAGCTTAATATTTATGGTGAAAAAATCAATTAAAAATTTAAAATATTTCATAATTTAAATATGTCAAAATAATACAAACTGCTTCTAAGTTTCTTGACATCTATTTCACATCTTATTCAGCTGAAGTAATGATAAATAATTGTAGCAGTTTAACTTATGTAAAATAAATATAACGAATAAACATATTTTTTTAATTTTGTTATCATATATCACGCATTTTTTATTCTAAAACCTTTATTGCAATAACAACATAAAAAAGCAACAATATTTAAAAAATATTATTATCGAAAACAAAAATAATAATATTTGCAAAAAACCGCACTGTGTTTTACGAGATTAGAACCTGAGGCAGTTTGAATTCCATACCAACGCTTAACGCTTTCTGCTATCTGCACTTGTTAAGTTACTATCGAATTTTAGCAATGCCATTAACTGGTCAAGTTCACGCGCATAGCGCGTGTGTGCTAGCATGTTTAAAGCGACGGAAATATATTGTTGTTTCGTGTAGGGCAAAACTGCGTTATCTGTGGTGTGTGTATCGTGTTGCTTACACATACAAATGTACGAGCTATACCGCGTGTTCACAGCAATACGACTCTTAGCGTGCTCATGCACTTTTGAGCGCTTACTGTACCTTCCATACACGTAAAGTCGTGACGTTTTCATTTTTTTTTATTCCTTGGTGTGGGGTATCATTGGAAAGGTCTTTCAAAAACGTTATGAGTTTGTGAAAACTATTTTTGGATTCAGGGATCCGTTTGCGAAATATTAAGCTTTAAAGTGGTAATATTTGTTAGAGTCAAGTGTCCTCCCCATGCCAGCTAAATGGTTGGTTTTGGATGTGTAAAAAAAATCACAGCAGTAGTTTATGTATAACGAAATTAAAAGGAAAACTATCACAGCTAAGTAGGCTCTACAAGTTAACGAGTAATAATCGACCAACTTAATTTTACAGTTGCAAAAACATGTTTTCCCATACTTTCCGTATGGGAGAACATGTTTATCAACTACAAAGTTAAGTTTGTTTTAGGATATATTCATCCCAACTACGGAACCCTTCATTGTGTGTAGTCCGACTCGCACTTGGCCGGTGTTTTTACAAGTTTTGGAACGAAGAATACAAAAATACAAACAAACATACAAACAAACATAGGTACTAACAAATATACTAACAAACATACAAACAAACATACTAACAAACATTATACAAACAAACATACTAACAAACATACACAAAAATACAAACATACAAACAAACACACAAAAATACAAACAAACGTTCAAACAAACAAAAATACAAACAAACATACACAAAAATACAAACATACAAACAAACAAACGTTCAAACAAACAAAAATACAAACAAACATACTAACAAACATTATACAAACAAACATACTAACAAACATACAAAAAAATACAAACAAACAAACAAAAATACAAACATAAACAAACATAGTAATAAACATACTCACAAACATAAAAACAAACAAAAATACAAACATACAAAAAAACATACTAACAAACATTCATACTAACAAACATACAAGCAAACATACAAACAAACATACAAACAAAAATACAAACATACAAACAAACATACACAAAAATACAAACATACAAACAAACATACACAAAAATACAAACATACAAACAAACATACACAAAAATACAAACAAACAAACATACAAACAAAAATACAAACATACAAACAAATATAAAAACATACAAACAAACAAAAATACAAACATACAAACAAACATACACAAAACTACAAACATACAAACAAACATACTAACAAACATAAAAACAAACATACTAACAAACATAATACAAACAAACATACTAACAAACATACAAACAAACATACACAAAAATACAAACATACAAACAAACAAAAATACAAACATACAAACAAACATACACAAAACTACAAACATACAAACAAACATACTAACAAACATAATACAAACAAACAAAAATACAAACAAACATACACAAAAATACAAACATACTAACAAACATACAAACATACTAACAAACATACACAAAAATACAAACATACAAATCAAACATACACAAAAAAACAAACAAACATGCAAACAAAAAAACAAACATACACAAAAATACTAACATACAAACAAACAAACAAACATACTAACAAACATACAAACAAACATACAAACAAACAAACATACCCCTTACTGATCATTATAGTGTCATTATTTCCGTTGATAAATCGCTTCCTACTAAGCAGCATGTGAAAACCTTAAAGCGAATTGATTATGCTTCCCTTGACTTGGCTATACCTAACATTGACTTTGCGCCTATTTTCGCAATGACTGACGTAAATGATGCTGTAGCCACTTTTATTGGTTCTCTTAATACTGCAATGGAATCATGCACAAAAACTATAACTATACCAAGACGTAAAATAATTCTAAAGCCATGGATAACTCCAGGGCTTCTGAAATGTATGAGAAATAGGGATAACCTCCATCTTAAGTCAAATAAATCCCCTAAAAATATGACTCTCAAGCTAACCTATACTAGATACAGGAATTTTTGTAATGGATTATTGGGAAAACTAAAAAGTCAATATGAAAGGAAGGAAATTGATAACGCAGGAAATAATTCTAAAAAGCTATGGGATGCCATTAAAACAATCACTCACACTACTCGATCCAAGGAAGTCGCTTCTGAACTGATTTCGCCAAGTAACCCTCAGCGTTCCGTTGACGCTATAAATGCTTTCTTTGCAAGTGTCGGAAAAACACTTGCAGAGAAACATTTATTCCATGAATCTTTGCCAGTTTCTTCACTACCCCTTGAGCCTGCCTGTCCTCATTCTTTTGTAATGCTTTCTACAGATGAAAATGAGATAAACAACCTGGTTCTTAATCTAAAACTAAATTGTGCTGCTGGGCGTGACAATATTTCTGCAAATCTTCTTTCCCGTTATAGATCTATATTAGTTTCCCCGCTAACTTTTATTTGTAACTTGGCATTTACATCTGGAACTTTCCCACAAGCCTTCAAAATCTCACAAATCCTACCTATATTTAAGACTGGTGACAGGGACTGTGTTAATAATTATAGACCAATTTCAATATTACCTACTTTGTCAAAGGTTTTGGAAAAACTTATGAATAAAAGATTGATAAACTACTTAGAGAAAAACAAGCTACTTTCTGCTTCTCAATACGGGTTTAGATGTAATAAAACTACTAGTGATGCAGTTCATGAAGTCACGGACTTTGTTGTCAATAATATTGATAATAAAAATAAAGTTCTGGGAATTTTTCTCGATCTGGCAAAGGCTTTTGACACAGTCTCTGTCCCCAGGTTGCTAGTCAAACTTGAGCGAATGGGCATTAGGGGGCTACAGCTTAAACTCTTTACAGACTACGTTAGTAACAGATTTCAATGTGTCAGAGTTGGCGATTGGATAAGTGCCGACCTTCCCATTACCTATGGAGTTCCTCAAGGTAGCGTCCTTGGACCTACTCTATTTCTCATTTACATTAATGACCTTTGCGACCTTGAACTCCAAAATGGGAAGATTGTTGCCTTTGCAGACGACACGGCCCTTGTTTTTGGAGGTAGCTCATGGGGCAGCACGTTTCAACATGCTCAATGTGGTTTTGATGCCGTTAACCAGTGGCTGAGAAGTAACCTCTTAACTTTAAATGTTGACAAAACAAAATATTTAAAGTTCTCTCTCCGAAATGTCCCACAATCGACTGATAGTAATTCAGAATTCATTTTTGCGCACTCCCATATGTGTAGTCGTCTAACATCCTGTAACTGTCCTTTGCTTGATCAAACGAGCACCATTAAATACCTTGGCGTCCTAATAGATAGCAGACTTAATTTTGCTCCCCATATAGACCTGGTTTCTTCGAGAGTTCGGAAATTAATATATATTTTTAAAAATCTCAGACGTATAGCTAGTCCTAAAGTACTAAAAACTGTTTACTACGCCTTATGTCAGTCACTATTGGCATATTGTGTAACTTCCTGGGGCGGTGCGTGTAAAACAATAATTTTGAAACTTGAGCGCGCTCAAAGAGCGTTACTTAAAGTTAGTGCGTTCCTTCCATTCTTTCATCCCACTACTGATCTTTACAAAACCTGTGAAGTATTAACAGTAAGACAGCTTTTCATACTTCACACTATCCTCAAAATGCATGGTTTACTGACTTATGACCCTACAGCCTTTCAGCAGAAACGTAGAAAACATACAGTCTGCGTATATAAAGCTTGCCACACTCATTTTGCACAGAGATTTTTCAACTTCTTAGGTGGAAATTTGTACAATAAAATCAATCACATTTTAAAAATATATCCTTTAGGTAAACGGCAATGTAAAATAGTGGTCACCAAATGGCTTCTAAGCCTTGATTATATCAATACGGAAAAAATACTGGATGTTTTAAAATAAAACAGAATTAACATACTGAAAGCACACCTACACGTTCGCGTACATATTCACACGCTATACCTACACTACACACACCACACACATTTACACCCTATACCTTACACTACATACACCACACAAATTCACACTCTACATCCACACTTCACCCACTACACACATTCACACCCTATACTTACACTACACACACTACACAACACACTCACATCACTCACCCGTCAAGATTTAGATTTATGTAGTTTCTAACATAGTCTATAATTCTAGAATTTTAGAATTTTTATGTATGTGTTTTGTAAGTTTTTACACCTAATTTAGCACGGAAGAGCACTGATTTCCAAGATACAGGTTTTACCTAGTTTGGAATTCAGAGTTCATTTAGTTTTAGCCGTCTACTCACTTACATTATTTGTAACCTAGTTCTTAGGAATATAACTGTATTAGGCTATATTTTATTGAGTCCAAATAAACGTTATTATTATATTATTATTATACAAACAAACATACAAACATACAAACAAACAAAAATACAAACATACAAACAAACAAAAATACAAACAAACAAACACATAAACAAACATACTAACAAACATACATAACCATAACAAATATACCTATGTAACCTCCCCCAGAACCTCCCCTCGATATCCTCCCGTGACCCCCTGATCTTGATACACCCGTGCATACCTCCCCCCTCCCCTCCTCTTCTTCCCCCCCCCCCCCCCTCCCCCATGCCCCTACAGGGTTACCTCACCTCCTCCAGGTCTTAACTTTGGAGCCAGAGGTCGTAGACATATCAAGTTTGGGGTCCCCGAAATCAGGAGAAAACGACCTCTCTTTTGGCTCCATTAAAATCACGAGAAAACGCCGCATTATTCCCTATTTTGGTATTGTGTGGTGCTGCGGTTTACGCTGTGTGTGGCGTATGCACTCACTTACCTACTCATTTTATTACAATTGCTTCACTAATTAATCGAAAAGAACTTCGTTCCATCCGGGTGTCCCTTGACACCTCTCAAGTTTTTTTATTCAACTTGCCGTGTTAGTTAGCAAATCTTGCAAGCTGAATTAAAACCACTTCCTCTTATCGGTTCAGTTTTGAAGACATTTCTTTATGATGTATGACCTGATTCTACCCCCCAGGATAGGCTCCAGACGAAGGAACTCCACAACAATTAACGGTACAAACACGGAATTTATATACGCATTTAATTATGATAGTCCGTTCTAAAGTCTACCATGACTTGGCTACAACATCCAGGATTGGCTCCACACGAGGAAACTCGTCAGCGATCAACAACTGAGACACTCAATTTTATATACGCATTTTATGATAGCCCCTTCTAAAGTTCACCATGATCTGGCTGCTGCACCCAGGGTTGGCTCCAGAAGAGGGAACTCCTCAATAATCAACAGTACATACAAGAAATTTTAAACTCCACCATGACCTGGCTGCTGCACCCAGGATTGGTTTCAGAAGAGGGAACTTCTCAGCGATCAACAAACAGCACAGACAAAATTTTATATCCGCATTTAATTAATAATAAATAAATAATGTTAATTATGTACCAAAAACATGCTAATAGATTTTTTTCAATACTTAAATATTTTAATTAACAACTAAACGTAAAATTTGCAACGATTGTGACTACACATGGACTACACCGACTAGGTACACAGGCAGGATTTAAGTTCCTTGCTACACATGCATACACCTTATGACAAGACAAATTGAGTAAAGCGCCATCTATTGCAAATACTTCTAAGCAAAATGATTAACAGATGGCTACTTTTCACTACTTTAATCACTCTATGGGTTCGAATTTGAAGTAAAAGGTTTCATTTATCCTTTTTGTTAAAAATACGTGATTTAGGAGTGTAAATAGATAAATCAACATTAAACAAGGAATTTTTGATTTTTATTAATCTAAATTCAGCCAAAATCTGCCGTTTAACGTTTCTTAGTCATTGTTAATTTCATGATTGTTACCTATGCTGCCATCTATGAAATTTTTATCATAACTAATTATAATTAGTCCGCTAGTAGGCATGGGGTCTCAACTTGAGACCCCATGCCTACTAGCGGCGGCAAATCTCAAGCATTTGGAGCTGGCTTAAAAGTGACTGTGTGTTACTGTGGGACAAAATTGGTAAAACCTTAGGGAAAATGTTTGAAAATGTTTGTGAAAGACAGAAAAATATTTTATTTGGAACACGCACAGGCAATACAGACAGTAATAAAAAATAAAATAAAAAAGGAGCATTTTAAACTAAACAAACTAACAACAAAAATGATAACGACCTGTGCGAGGCCAAAAAGGCCCATATCTCAGCATATTGCTGCGATATTTTGATTTTTTATACCACAGCGCACAACAGACACACAACACAACAGACAAACAGACACAGACATAATTATTTTTATATGTCTGTGAAAACAGATGAGATGTGCTAATAAAATCAGTGAAAAGGCTCTTGTTCCAAACACCAAATCTAATGTGACAGACAAATGACATTGTGTAAATTAAAAAAAAGGAGTGTCAAAAGATATTTTGTTGTTTGTGTGCCCTCGTCGAAATTTTTGTTTTCAAAAAATATTTGCCGTACAATGTTTGCAATTAGTAAAAGTTAAATACTGATCGTTGACTGTGTTTACTAAATTATCGACATGTGGATTAAACCTCAAGAAATTTTCTTAAAAACTGCGCTTTGGTAATTATGTTTACATGGCCGCTTATCATTTATGTATTTTAACTTGATTGTGAAATTGCATTAATCTTTTCATATAACCGTTAGGGATACCGATGAAACGACTTTGTACTTCGTCCTGCAGAGAAGGAAAGGGCATGGAAAATCGAAAGGTTTCTCCTCGCTTCTTGTGGGTACCTTAGATAGCGTCCGAGATACGAAACCAGCGCCCTATAGAATATTACACCAGACACCTAACTCAGAAGTATACTATGGTAATGTATATTTATTTTCTTACTTTCGTTTTTCATCTTCAAGCATTTAGCACACACTTTTGATCTCAGTAGGTATTACAAATTAATCTGATTGCATTGATTGTGGTCAATGGCATAAAAGTGTTTTAATTTTTTCATTTTATGTTGTAAGTAAGTCCTTACTTAGTCCAGTACTTGAAACTAGCCTGGTATGAATTGAAATACAAAACTAATGAATAAAATTAAATACAGACCATTAAATGTTTCTAGTTGGTAATGTATTTAAAAAACATTACTTATTGAAAAATTTACTTACCTTATGCTAATAATGTAATAGCGTTTTCTTCACCCACCTTGTGTATTATTTTTATTTAGTCCAGTTCATTGTATAGATTTCATAAAAAGTGAGTCATACAACTTACTTTTGATGATGCTCATTTATCTGTTTTAATGTAATTAGATACATATCTATGTTAATTTTCATTTTTCCCTTTTTAAGCATATTCAATTAATGTGAAATTATTATCCTTTTGGCATAATTATTTGTTTTCCTTTATTACATTTCCTTGTATGCAGGTTTTGATATTCTGTTAAATCACGATAATATTGTTAACACCACAATAATATTTTTTTTTTATCAAAGCTAAGCCAAGTTAAAAGTTAATCAAGAAACAGAAAATTGGAAATTTACAAGAACTTTCGGATTGCCTTTTCCTTTGATCAGTCTATACCTGGCTTTGAACCAATGTTTCTTTTCCTAATTCTATTTATGCCTTCTTTTTTATTTATTATTGTTTTAATTAACATGTCAGTCTTACATTAACTGCAAAAAAAATTACAGTGATAGCCACCGCATTGACTGAACCAGAAATACGCCTGGATTGGCAGTGGTTGTTTGACAATGTATGCGGAACGTTACACTCTTTTGACACTGAGGAAGAGGTGACTGAGTTTGTGTGCTGTAAAATTAACTCCATCATTGCAACAGAGCAAGAGACTATTACTGAAGGTATGTTGTAATTCATTTTGATACTTTTACACTTATTGCTGTTTCCATTTTTTATTGGGGTTTGTATGAGCTGGTCTTGTGGTAAATGGGATTTCTTATTTGCTAAAATGTCGAAATTCAATACAAACTTTTGTCCCCTATTTAATCCCTTTAGGGGATTAATTTTCAGAAGAAAGAAAAAGAAAGAAGCTGAGCGGTTTAGGCTGCGTGTTGTCTGTCAGTGAGTGAACGAATTAATGAATGAGTTTAAGATCTCCATTTAGAAGATAGTCTGACTTTGTCTGTATGTGGGTAGTTGACATTACTATTTTTTGGGTTAAAAGACAAGATTTTTAGTTATAGTTCTGTATGGATCTGATTTCCAGTAGTTCACAGAATTCTTGTTCATCAATCTTAAAATATTTTTGAATATTCGAAAAAATTGCTTTATAGCTTCTTGGCAGTACAAAAAAAAACTGGATATAAATCAATCAATAGGTGTTAGGCCGTATTCTCGTCGGCAGCGGCCAGCGGGGCGGCGCACGGTGGGCTGGAAATCGGCTTTCATAGACTTAGGGATTTCAATTTGCAAGTGCTTGATTTTTTGCCGGATATCGCTTCTATTAGTCATTAATATGTACAAAAATGACACCGAGTTAATTCTGCCCAAAAACGAAGGAAATATAATTTTTTTACGCAAAATTTGTATGAAGCTAGTATAAAAAATCGAATTATCTCCTAAACGGCATGTTTAACCGTAATATCCTTGGAGGTGGTCATAGTGCTAATTATTTATGATTTTTTGGTTGCCGATTTGACGAAAAATTTAATTCCGTTTTTTTTTTTAAAATCGTCAAAATATTTTTATTTGTTTTTACATGTGAAACGATTCCTTTTAGTGTTTATGTTGAAGAACACGGACTTTTAACTACACGTAACATAAAATAGCATCACTCCTATATTTCCGAAGGAGTTGGCAGAGGTTTATAGTACACCCACACGTAGACAACTATGTTTGAGCTAGATATTTATCAACACATCATGAGTTTTAAAACTTTTCATACAACCAAATTACCAATTGTTTACTCTTCTAATGAGTCCGAAAAGAAGTGATTAAGTAACTACACTGATTAGGTCTTCTAATGAGTCTTTATAGGTGATTTAATGATTTTCAATATCTCACGACAATGCCAACTATGGATTACATTAAACTTTTCCTGATAAGTAAGCTAATTTGTTAATTAGCAGTGCTATGAGTTCTAAGAATAGCTAGTGACAATTATAAATTTTCATTAGCTAATGAGGAGATAACTAATGAGGGTAGTTACCTAATTATTGGCGTTTTGCAATAAAAGGGCTAAACTTTTGTTTTATAATTTAGTTTGTTCACAACTGTGTAACTGCTAACACTAAATCTGCGACTGTAAAATCTTAGAATGGAAAGTTTAATCACCTATTTAGACTTGTTTGTTCTTTTACGAAGTGAGAGTACTTCATTTGATCATGAAGTATTGTTCAGTGCAGTTGTATCCCGCATAGGCGATTGCCTGTCTGACGAAGATCGTGTTGTTCTCAAAGAATTTTGTCGGAGATTTACGCGAGCCGCTTTACAAAGGCGGCAGAAATCCAACCGATTCCTTGATAATTTCAGGAGAAAGTACGATTATTGGTTGGGAGCAAATATTGATTGGCCGAGTTTTGTGCAAACTTTAGTTAATCAAGAACCAAGTGTTGATGAGATACCAAGAGCGCCCTCAGTCTCTCCAGAACCGTCGACATCAACGTCCATTGGAACAATGCCGAAAAGATCCCGTAAACCATTCGAAGATCTGGGAAGTAAACAAAAAAAGAGAAGATCTGATGAACACACAGGCGAAGATTCCAGTGAATTGGCATATGCAGCTGCAGCACGTTTAAAAGAAGGGCATGGAGATATCGCCTCTGTCATCGAATACATGATGAAAAATCTTGAATCAGCCGCTAAAGCTTAGCACTATGACCACCTCCAAAGATATTACGGTTAAACATGCCGTTTAGGAGATAATTAGATTTTTCATATTAGCTTCATACAAATTTTTCGTAAAAAAATTATATTTCCTTCGTTTTTGGGCAGAATTAACTCGGGTGTCATTTTTGTACATAGTAATGACTAATAGAAGCGATATCCAGCATAAAAACAAGCACTTGCAAATTGAAATCCCTAAGTCTACGAAAGCCGATTTTCAGCCCACCGTGCGGCGGCGACAGAGCGGCGCGATCAATTGCATAGTTCTAGCCCACGTTCGCATGGACGTAAAAATAATAATTGTTAATGAATAAATGAATTGAATTGAATTATCGCGGCGGGATTTTATCGCGCACTGGATTTTCAACTCTCGGTGTTGAGCCGAGCATTGAGAATCTAACAGAGTGCATCCCACCGCGTCGAGAAAACACATTGTTGGATTTTCAACTCTTGTCGCTGAGCAGACCGTTGAAAATTCAGTGTGCTAAAAAAAATCGCCGCGGGAAGAAATCGCTCGTGCGTACCTTTTTTTGGGCTTATAAGAAACTGTTCTCGCTGGCAGCGGCGACACTTCCATATAAAACTATGCATTTGAACGCGCCGCTGTCCCCCCGAAACTTGCTCGAAAACGAGATGCCAGCAGTTGTTGCAGCTGAGCACGTAGCTATATCCGGCGAATAAATCCGGCACTTGCAAATTGAAATCCCCAAGTCTATGAAAGCCGATTTTCAGCCCACCGTGCGCCCCGTTGTCCGCTGCCGCCGAGAATACGGCCTTACGATTACTTGCTAGAACGATACCAAATAATGTTTTTTTTTTTTATTATTATTCACCTTGGCCAGATGAAGACACAATCACATACAAAAATGTGGACTACGAATTCCATGAAAGGTTCCGCATGCCCAAAGATGAGAAATTGGTCTGTTACTACTCCTGTAGGTAAGTAACAGTTTCATTATCATTCGTTTGACCGTCTCCAATACTAATTAGAATTAACGACAAAATTAATTTATTGCCTATGTTTTTTAGAGTGATTCATTCTAGTCGTAATGACTGACCAAATTAAGAGTAGCCTGGACAAAGAGTTCGACATAGCAATACATATATTTTGTTTGAACTTGCACGCAAGGGTTATTTCTTGCCATCGGAATTCTGAATCATACTTTATTTGTGAACTTAACTAATTTTGACATCAAGGAGCATTTACCTAATTTGGTTGCTTATTTTTTAAATAGCAGTCTAGCAGTAATTTTATAACAAAATAGATCGCCATCATTATATCACACATGGCGGCGGGTGGATGCCCGTTTTATGTTCATATATTGCCTTCATTCACCTTGACTATGGAAAACGAAATTTTGCCTAAAACATGTTTTTTTTATACCTTAAACAGGGTGGCAGGGACATCGACGCGAAAACTGTTACCATGGATCCAGTACATATTTCTGAACCCCCCTGCGTTGAAATTTTTCGTCGGATATTTAAAAAAAATCTGCTGTTCCATACATTTTGACCGCGTAGGTATTCTTACACTTCTCTATGAAACAGCAGATTTTTTTTTTAAATAGCCAACGCAAATTTCAACCCAGGGGGTTTCAGAATCATGTACTAAATCCATGGTAACAGTTTTCTCGTCGATGTCCCTGCCACCCTGTATAGGTAGGTACCTACAGATTGGAGAAACGTTACCTGAAATGAAGCATTAAAACAAATTTGCCTAGTTTTTGTGTTGCACTGCATGTTACATTGCATACATTTGGACGGCTCATTTGTGTGTCAATTTCATTTTACGTTTCACTAATTCGAAACCTCTCCACAGTATCGAATCATTGTCTGGTAATCCTGTACCCTAATTGCGTAATACACGATCAATCACAATCTGAATCGTTTTGTAACAGATAGCTTCATAAGTTGGAAAAAAAAATCTGCTCAACAACGTAAATAACGCAATGAATGTTGTTGAACTGTCAAAATAAAACGGATTAGTCTTAATCGTTTACGAAAATGTGTTACGTAATAAGGGTACCCTAACTGCGTAATGCAACACAATCAGAATCTGTTTCGATTTGAAACAGATTGCTAATCCATTGCTTAATAAGTTGGAAAAAAAATCTGCTCAACAACGTAAATAACGCAATCAATGTTGTTGAACTGTCAAAATGAAACAAATAAGGCAAAATTGTTTACGAAAATAAGTTACGCAATTAGGATACTGGTGTACTTACCCAAAAATATACATACTAATGTATTGTAATTATTACAGTTACTGGAAAGGGAAGATGCCCCGCCAAGGCTGGATGTACCTATCAGTTCACTACATGTGCTTCTATTCCTACATATTTGGACGTAAAACTTCCATTAAAATCCGTTGGGCTGACGTCACAGAACTGGCTAAGACCAACAGTCTTCTGTTTCCTGACTCAATCAAAGTAGTTACCAGGGATGGAGAACATTACTTCACACTTTTTTTGAGGAAGAATGAGACTTTCGCTCTGATGCAGCAGTTGGCTAATATTGCTATGAAACAGTAAGTTACTTTTTACATAATTTCTGATTCTGTCTTTTTTTCTGAAGGATATTTTTTACGTCAATCGGATTCGTATTTTAGCTATGCGAGTGACGTCACAACGACTGGTTTTCCGCATAACGAATTCGATTTATCTCGAATGGTTTCGATTAACATATTATAATAAGCGTTCTGTAAGATCATTATATCAAATTCATACGTAACGAAAAACATCTAGCTGGCAGTATATTTGCGATTTAATGTGACATGTTCGGTTAGGCTTTTCGTTGCGATCTTTTTCGAGACAGTTCACCTTTACCACCAAACCCTTCGGGGGTGATAGGCCGTCAGTTAATCGGCTGTTTTTACACTTTTGAAGGGCAAAAAGTACATACTTTTAACCTTAATAAGCTTAATTGTGTAGCATTAGGGTGATTATGCGAAAGTAATCTCGTGTTAAGTACACATTACAATGTAATGTGGCCATGTTTTGTGTGAACTGGATTAAGATAAGTATAATTTGTTTGACGAGCAAGACCTACATGCTTGCTGAAGTCATTTGCACTTTAGTTAGCTTGTTTGTCACAAGCGCATTATATTGCATGACTACCCGTTAAAAGCGTCCAAAAGGCGACGAATGACCCGCAACTTGTTGTCCTTGTTGAGCATTGAAATATCTCAAGTAACTTTTACGTCGCGGGGCTTTATCGACCATAGACACAATAAATAACAAACTGGCGATGTCTGTAGAGCGCACAATTTTGCAGCCGACTAAATTCTCTAGACGTTTATCCAATAATAAATACACTTAACGTATTCATATTTGCGAAACCAGAGTGCCACTTGGCCACGAGGCAGTGAACACGCAATGAAGTCGGAACAATCTGGACGCAAATCTTAAGAATTGAAACCTCGAATCACCGAATCGTTGGTATAGTGATCGCAAGCGCGATTGCTTATCGTCCCTGGGTTTGATTCCTGGGTCGGGCTAAGTGTGATTGGATTTTTTCTATTACTTACGAATTGCTCAGAGCCAGCCGTAGTTAGTCTAGTTTTGGGTTCGGTTAATGAGGAGTAGGCTGCCTATTACTCAGCAGTTAAATATAACTGGCAAACTTCGGGTGTACTATATTATGTACTAGGGCCCCTGCTTCGCACGGTTTTGGACTTGACAAATCATCGAGATTTCTGTAATAAATGTAAGTTTATTACTAACGTATTATAAAGATAAGCCTTCGGGAATAAATCCTCTAAATTATGGTGAAAACTGTATCGAAACCCGTTGCGCAGTTTAGGTGAACAACGCGGTCACACAGACAGACACGAAAAATTACTTTAATTTATAATACAGTGTGAGTCTTTATAATGTGCATATATCGAAATGAGGGAATCTATGCTTAATTTTATCGACGGAAAATATATTTTAAAAAAACCTAAACATAAAAAAAATGTATTTTTAAAAAAAAACGGTGTAACTTTTCAATTAAACTATCTATCGCCATGAAATAAACTCCATAATGATTGGAAATAATTAGGCGTCCTCATAAAATTGAAGGAAAAAGAAACTACCCTCAATTAAAAATAAACATGTTTTTTTACAATTGTCGTAAAATTTCTCAATAAGACGCCTCATAACGTACTTTTTAAAAAAATATATAAAAAGATATTTATATTTTTTTAAATATTTTTTTCCTTCGATAAAATTAAGCATAGATTCCCTCATTTCGATATGTGCACATTATAAAGACTCGCACTGTATACATATAGATACACGTCACAGGCGCGTTGTTTTATTAAGTATTCAAAAACCTTTCTCGATCATACAACTCGAGCTACCGCGGCCTTGGGATTACAGTCTGCATAACAAAAGAGGTGTGAATACCGAATAATTGGAGTTAAACGAGAACACAAATGATCGCAAATTTCAAGATAAGCTGAAAACAAAACCGGCTGTTTATGAATCAGCTGTTCAATCAACAATGATAGTAGTGTTAATTTTATTGTTTCGTCGGGGTTTGTTGTTTTTTTGTTCAATATGTATATATTATCTAAATATAGGATGACATGATGTGAATACGTAATGTAGGAATGTTCTGATATTATGTAAGGTCGTTCCAGTTTCATTTTTTAGTTTTTTTTTTTGGAACCCACAGTTGTTTTAGCATAGTTGTATCAGTCGACGTAACTGACGCAATGTATTCAAGTTCACCTTTAAATTTTCGACTTCTCTTCGTCATGCTCTCTGTGTATAGTCCGTGCAATCCACGAAGACGCGCCCCACTCCGCGATTACTGTACCTACTGTAAGCTGAATAGTACGGCGCGGAACGGAGTGGGTCGCGCCTTCGTGGATTGCACGGACTATACACGCTTAGTTACACGCCGTAAAATTCGATACCGAATACATTATACACAACACACACCCGTATGGCCAGAAGTTATCGGTAAATGTCTATTGTATTTCTGTTTTTAACCGACTTTAAAAAAGGAGGAGGTTCTCAGTTCGTCGGGTTTTTCTTTTTTTTTTAAATTTATGTTCCCCGATTACTCGAAGACAGCTGGACCGATTTGAAAATATCTCAAGTTGGTCCCATTGTCATTTGGTCACGATCTGATGATGGGATCTTGGAGAAATCGAGGGAATTCTTCAAATATCTATAGCGATTTGGGTATTTTTGATGAGCAATTGACATTAATTAGGCTATTGTAACTTATACTTCATAAAATATAGCTTGATCTCTGCGACAGCTGTCAGTAAAATCACGCCTATGAAGTCCTGAATTTCATAATAGTACAGACAGTACATGTCAATGTCATACTTTATGGGCATGCCAACCTACTTAGTAATGGGCGATGAATCATCGTGACCACAGACTACAAACTCGATATTTTACATAAAACTTAATTTAAAATTAATTTATCTTTTAATTTTATTGTATATTTTAATATCATAACATTATTTACATTTGTACATACTTGATCTAAAATAATAGTGAGTAAATAAAATCCAATTTCTCACCTACTCATGTAACATTCCATTCGTCAACGTCCCATCCTTGGGTTTTGGGAGAAGACACGCTGCGTTTGGCTCACAGGCCGTGTTACCAGACCAAATTAAACCCAATTATGTTACATTAGCATCGATAATGGTAAGAAATGTCGATAATTTCTATCGTCAATTTTTTATATCCTGACAACCCTAGGAATGTCAGTTTGACATATGTCGCAGAGATCAAGCTATCTTTTATGTAGTATAGATAAATTACAAACCAACCCACAAAAAAGTGAAAAAAAAAGCTACAAAAAAAATACAACCAACTTCCAAACTACAAAGTGAAAAATAACTTTAATTTCGGAAGTCGGTGTCAAAAAACTAAAATACTGATCCAAAGAACCGACTTCCGAAATTAAAGTTATTTTTCACTTTGTAGTTTGGAAGTCGGTTGTATTTTTTGTAAAAAGTATTTTTATGAAACTTCTTTTCACAAGAACCTTATTTTTTCAGATTAATCGACGACAAGACAGGATCATTCAATATTGACAAGGAACTCTTGACGAAACTGAGCAAAAACGTGCCAAAGAAGCCTTCTTTCTTAAAGAGGGACTTGGATGCCAGGAAGCAATCCAACCTCTTTACTCTTAGATTCCGGTTACCACAGAACGAAAAGTTGGATGGCACGGAAGAATGCACCTTATGGACTCCTTATAATAAGAGACATAATTGGGGAAGACTGTATCTTTCGCAGAGTTTCATTTGTTTTGATAGCCGGGTGAGTTTTGTTTTTATTTGGCTGCGCTAAATGCAGTTACACACGGCGCCTTTATTCAGTGATTCTGTCGCGATAAAGTAGCGACCATTTTATCTTGCTTGCTTTACTGCCAGTGTCGTATTGCAGTCGCGCGTTTGCTTCACTGCAAAAGGACGCCGTGTGTAACTGCTCAATGATAAAGTAAAATCTAATTTAGCTACTAAAAATAGTCAAATAGTGCGAATTTAGGATTCAAATCAAATATATCATTTGATTTGATCGAAGTATACTCAAAAAATCCCCTTGCATGATGCATAAACTTCTACAATCTTATGAGTCATTATTAGGCCGTAATTTGGATGAATATTGATAAACAGTTTGCGTGTGTCATTCTTTGTGTACCCCACAGGGGGTGCCCTTAGCGAGCGTTCACCTAGTTTTAATTAGCTTAGTTGAATAACCCCTGGCTGGAGGTTTTAAGTGTAGCAGCTTAAAGCATCCACAGGATTGACCGGTTAAATAGTCATGGCCTCAGAGGTCAGCTATATGACGTCCAACAGAAAAAAAAAAAAAACATTATTTGTGCCATAGTGCAAGATAAAACGTTATCATAATACTGTGAGATCAATGCAGTTAAAATTAAACTCAAGTAACACATTATTGCACAAAAACTACGAACTGGAACTATTTCTATAGCAAATCATTCATGAAGATATCACAAGATAGAATGCAAGACAATGCACCATTTATAAATAAAAACAATAATAAAAGGTTTTAAATGCAATCGCATAATTATTATTATAAAATGCAGACACGCTACTTTATTACGCAATTATCGACTTTATGTGAGAGCAATAAGGATTATGTAATGTTGACTTAATACGGATTTCATGTGCAAATATTATGAGCTATTTATTATACCAAGTTTGTTATCATTGCTCTTGTGAGTCAGAAGTTATGTTTATGTACCCTTTGTTGTTCTTATTTATAGTTGTTTAATATTGGTTCGGACGTACGTTTTGTTATTTGTTTAATGTTTTAGGTCGTTACAAGAGTTTGTCTAATGGTTAGTTAATAATCTTATCCATTACATAACAGCTTGTAGAAGTTCGTAGGAATAATTTTAATACGGTCGGCCAGACATAATCAAACATTCCTGTTTGATACTTGACAAAATATTTGCTTTATTCAGGCAATAAAAAGTAAACCCTACTTCTGTTCGAATAAAGTTAATTTTGTACTAGCCAAATAACACAAACATTTGTACAAATACGCCAACTGTAGTGCCCGCATCATAGTTCCGGCAGCAACCCACAAAAATACATACTCATAATATTGCAAAGGAAAACAATAATTGTTAATGGAAGGTTTTTATCAATATTCATGTTTATTGACTAACGAATACTAACGATAACCTTATTATCTTTACTTCTTCACTGGCACGAGCTATACAAGAACAGCTTATGCCTTGATGAAAGTATAGTCCACAAGGTTGATACAGATGTTGCATTTCACGAACGTGCGTCAATCATTCCAACTTCAGAGTTAAACCAGATAAGGTACGCACTTCGGCAATCTTCGTGATCATCGCGCATTCGTATTTTCGACGATAGACGATGATTCCCGAAGCAGATACTTTTCTTGGGATATCTGTACGTTATTACTAGAGTCAAATGACGCGTTCGTCTGTAACGGGGCTGACGGCCCAGGTTCACAAATGAAGTAATATCTCTTGTACAGGGTCTGATCTAAAGGTAGCGCGGTTTTCACTGTATGACGAGTGACAACTACGTGCATAATGTTGATGTTAATATTTGGCAGTGAAAACGTCACTGCATTTTGCTAGGCCTGTATCGGCCCAAAATTTAGCTTTTATTAAAAAGACGAATATCCTGCTATTTCGCTTAAGGGTAGCGCAGACAGAGCAGCAAAATGCTCGAGCATTTTTACATTTGTAAATGTAAAAATAAATAAATTTAATTGCAATCGAAGTAGAGTTCAAAATAGCGTACAGGAGAATCATCCCTGTGGCGTGTGTTCACTCAAAACTTGACGGCAAAGAACATGCTCGAGCATTTTATAAATATTTAAAACGAATATTTCCTCACAGGTCCGCAACCTAGTCCGTCTCACAATACCCCTTCGCAACGTGCACCAAGTGGAAAGAGCGGATTCAGGGGGAACCGCCAGTTCCTCAGGGGATTCCGGCAGTATCCTCATAACCACTGCACACCACACCAGTTTTCTCTTCGGAAATATATCCGATAGAGACTTCTTGGTCCATAAGATATCAGAACTCCTTGCTAAGTTACCGAAGTAAGTTACTGTTGTTCTATTTGCATGTTGAGGTGACTAATATTGGTAAGTCATCTTCATTTATTCGAAAGACGGCCTCCTTCTGGCATAAACCTGTCATATTAATATTTAATTTGGGTTTTACTTTACTTTCCTTACACATGATGCGTTCTAGTGTTCATATTTTATTACTTACCAGATTTTTTCTACATTAACGACTGACACTAGTCTTCAAACGCCAAGCGAAAAACTAATTTCGAATTTCATGACGGTCTTACATTTTCATCATGATTACAAACCAAGGATATTCTTGTTTGAAAAAATAATCTATACTCTTATTATCTGTGTCTTTCTTTCCAGTTGCCTTTGCATTGTTCTTTAACAGGAAGCTTCGTCTAACCCAGCATGTTCCAGCCTGCATCTTTAACACCGGATTTCAATTTTCAACTTTGGGAGTTTATAGTATAAGGTTTAGTTTTCCGTGTACTAATTCAAATGCGTGAATATGCAGTGATGTGTACAGGGAGAAGGCGACTAAGGCCGTGGTCCAGTCTGACGTCGAGGGTTGGACACCGCAGCCGCCTCTTATGACGCTGTTCAGAACTCACCAGACTTCACCTATCAAACAGATTCAGCAGAAAAAGGTTGGTTGAATTGAAATCTTAATAAAGGTTGACACGTTTTGGGGTGATAGTCCATTTTGAATAGTCCAATTATTTGTAGGCTAGGTTTATATTATAACAGTGAAATGAACCCTTAAGTTGGCTCAACATTAGAAATTAAGTAAATTCCTAGTTTTAATTTTATCAGTGCGAAGATTGCAGTACTTCGTAAGTATACTTACTTTATTTGTATAATTAACTTACAGAAAAAAAAAAAAAAATCTTTCGTACGGAACATAGACAAGAGTGTCCTTAGTAGATGTTAGGATAATTTTGTTGCGTTTTAGACCTTTTCCTACGTCTATCAAACAAGAATAGTTCAAAAGTTCCAATACTTTTCTACAACATTTCTAAACAATCTTCTCATATTACAGGAGAAACAATGGGAAGATCATATGGCCGAAGTAGGCAGAGGTGTTAGCATGTACCAAACAACTGAAGGCAGCGAACTCGTCGTCAACGGCATACCAGAGCTCTTACGCGGAGAATTATGGAGTGTCTTCTCAGGGTCTAATCTCCAGAAAGCTCAGAACAAAGGCTTGTATGAACGACTGGTCAATAAAGCTCTTTCGTCCAAGAATCAGGCCAATGATGAGATCGAAAGGGATCTGCATCGGTCTCTGCCTGAACATAGGGCTTTTCAGAATGATGTTGGTAAGACTTTGCTATGATTTTTAGACGAATTACACATGTAGTAAAGAGGACATCAAAGGAAAGGCCGTTCTAAGGATTTCAATAATACGTTTATTATCCTTTTCTTTATACAGTGTGAGTCTTTATAATGTGCACTTATAGAAATGGCAATGTATGCTTAATTTCATCGACAGATTTTTTAAAAATAAAACCTAAATATTTTGTTAATATTTTTTATTGAATGTTTAATCAAAACGGTATAACTTTTAAACTAAATGATTTATGGCGATGAAACAAACTCCATAATGATGAGAAGTAACTAGGCGTCCTCATAAAATGAAAATTGTGCATAAAAACTACCCTCAATTAAAAATAAACATGTTTTTTTACAAAATCGTAAAATTTGTCAATAAGACCATTACTTAACTTAAAAAAAAAGAAAAAAAAAAGTTATTTTTAAATATTTTTTCGTCGATAAAATTAAGCATAGATTCTCTCATTTCTATATGTGCACATGATAAAGACTCACACTCTATATTGAAAGGTGTGTTTTACTAATATTACGTGAGACGTGTGATCTCACACAAGGTTAAAAGAATATTACAGTCACTATGAGAAAGTAAGGATTTCAGTCAAGTGGTAAGGGCAGGCTCGGATAAAAAAAATTGTTTGAATGAGAAAGACTATAATAGTGTTGAAGTAGGAGCGATATGTTTTTGCTATACTCCAACACAGGTATAACTTGCAAGGCTTATTGCCAAATCATGTTTACAAAGTTCCGAATTCTGTAAATACAGGTCTGTTCTGTATAGTCTCTTTTCGTAGGAAATCATACACCTTCATTACCACACCACCCATACTACTATAGGTACACCTCTGCCTAACCCTTCGGGGATTACAGGCGTGATGTTATGTCATACAACATTTTGTATGAAAAAGTACTTTTTATATTTTGGGAAACGATGCTCTACCGTTGTGGAAAGTATTCGTCATGTTCGTTTACTTTTCTGTTAAAAATCTTTAAATTTGCTTAGCTTTGCTAGAAAATCTGAAACGAACATTTTGATTAAACGTAATGATTAAATTATCCATTGCAGCTATATTTTTTTCAACTTATTTCAGGAATCTCAGCGCTCCGCCGCGTGTTATGCGCGTACGCACTAAAGAACCCACAGATTGGTTACTGCCAAGCTATGAACATCGTAGCTTCAGTGTTGTTAATATACTGCCCTGAAGAACAAGCCTTCTGGTTGTTAGCAACCATATGCGAGACTTTGTTACCTGATTATTATAATACTAGAGTTGTTGGTGCTTTGGTAAGTTACATTTTATTATTTCGAAAAACGACTGCCTCCTTGGTCTACTGGTCGCAAAAGCTACTGCTCAGCGTGAGGTTCTGGGTTCGATTCCCAATTCGGGCAAAGTGTTATTGGGTTTTTCATCTAAGAATTTCTCAGCAGCAGTTTCGGAGTCTGGATTTGTGCCCGGTTGATGGCAATAGGCTCGCCCCCTATTACATGGGACTTAATAATAAATTGTTACCATGGATTCAGTACTCAAAACTCAAAGCATTTATTTCAATAAACCAATTACAGGTACTTTTGAATTGTCAAGGGGTCGGTCAGTCAGAAAGATGAAGCTAGTTGCCCATTCCAAAGCGTACATGTTTCTGTACATGATTCTGGACCCCCTGGGTTCAGAATCAACCCTCCTGTCGATGTCTCTGCCACCCTGTATATAAGTACACCTCTACTTAACCCTTCGGTGAAAACAAACACAACAGTGAGAACACTGTATAGGTTTATCTCTTTCGTACTGGAACAATAATGACTTTGATATTACCCTTAATGGCTTCTAATATAAAACTTACTTCACAGGTGGATCAAGGCGTACTAGAAGAATTAACAGAAAGTCATCTACCGGAACTCCACGCCAAACTGGACGAGTTGGGCATGATGAAGATGATCTCCTTATCCTGGTTCCTAACACTTTTCATCAGCGTCATGCCTTACGAATGCGCTGTCAATGTCATGGACTGCTTCTTTTACGATGGCGCGAAAGTTATATTTCAGGTTTGTTACTTTGGCATGTATTTTGAATTAAATTTACATGGATAGGTCGTAAATTCATTTCACGTATTGCTTTAGAATGATACTATCACCAAAGATTAGTACAGATGGTTCACTCCGCAAAATCATTTAAATAATAAAAGCGACAGCAAAATTACAAATTAAAAACCGGCCAAGTGCGTGTCGGACCACGCACAATGAAGGGTTCCGTACTTGGGATGAATTTATCCCAAAAACAACCTTAACTTTGTAGTTGCAAAAACATGTTTCCCATACGGAATATATGGGAATATATTCCGTATGGGAAAACATGTTTTTGCAACTACAAATTTAAGTTGGTTGATTATTACTCGTTAACTTGTAGAGCCTACTTAGCTGTGATAGTGTTCCTTTTAATTTCGTTATATAAACTACTGCTGTGATTTTTTTCACACATCCAAAACCAACCATTTAGCTGGCAGTGGGGGGGGACACTTGGCTCTAACAAAAATTAGCACTTTAAAGCTTAATATTTCGCAAACGGATCCCTGAATCCAAAAATGGTTTTTCACATACAATGCTTTTGAAGGACCTTTCCAATGATACCCCACACCATGGGATAGAAAAAAAAAGTCACCTTTTTACGTGTAGGGGAGGTACCTTCAAAAAAATTGTTTTCATAATTTTGTTTTACCACTTTGTCGGCGTAATTAATATGTATACCCATGCCAAATTACAGCTTTCTAGTACTAAGAGTCTTGGAGTTAGACCGCGGACTGACAGACAGACAGACATGACGAAACTATAAGGGTTCCTTGTTTACTACGGAACCCTTAAAAGCGACTCTTGCTACGACACAATAAAGCGCAATTATGGTCGCACAGCGCTGATTACCTACAGTTATATTCACCTAGAATTTGGCGTAACTCTTATATCTTCTGACTACGTTACACTCACTGAATTGGCCCGACAAGACGGGCCCGCCGCGTACTTGTAGCTTCATACCTAAAATGCGGTTGCACCTTCTGTACTATTCTGTGGTATGTGTGATAGAACTTTTTTTGAAAACTTGATTTGCTATTTTTAACCGACTTCCAAAAAGGAGGAGGTTATATGTTCGACGCGTATGCTTGTTTTTTTTTTTTTTTTTTTTTTTTATGTATATCCACCGATTTCTCCGTCATTTGTGGACCGATTTTGAAAATTCTTTTTTTGTTTGAAAGGGAATGCTCCCAAATTGGTCCCATATAAATTTTATTAACTTTGCTTGGGTAGTTTTTGAGTTAGCTACAAAATACGTATTTTTTTTTTCCCACTTAGTATGTAGATGATATGATAAGTTCCTGACACTGGTAGTAGGTAGTGGTATTCGAATATGTGTGGGGTAGGTAACACAACTAAAAAGTGAAAAATAAAAACTTTTTACAAAAAAAAACTACCGACTTCCAAAAAAACACTACAAAGTGAAAAATAACTTTAATTTCGGAAGTCGGTGGCAAAAAACGAAAACACAAAACCCAAGACACCGACTTCCGAAATTAAAGTTATTTTTCACTTTGTAGTGTTTTTTTGGAAGTCGGTAGTTTTTTTTTTGTAAAAAGTTTTTTACTGCCATATACTGAACCGACATTGGTATTCAGACTATTTTGAATTTATCGCAATTTGAGCCGGTAAAACGACATTATTGTTTTTAGGAAATTCAAAACTTTCTTTCTCAAGTAATCAAATGTCTTGTGATATCATTTCTGTCAATCGGTTGATGTTGACAGAGACAGAATTATGTTTTAAACGGGTTATTATCTAAATATATTAATGCCCGTTTCGTATTTACACTAGGCAACACCAAACTAATGCCTTAATAAAATTGCGTTGTTGGAATTTCAACGCTCGACACAGCGCCAAAATTTGAAAATCCAGCAGCGCGCTTTTATTAAGGCGATCCTAAATCTGTTATTATTTCTTCTTTTCATTCACCAGGTGACCCTCACAATCCTAGACATAAACCGAGAGATACTCCTCAAATGCACTGAAGATGGTCAGGCTATGCAAGTCCTGAACGATTACCTTCAAGGCATCTACAATGAGGAAGCTATGGCGCTGTCTACTGAACCACGGACTGCTGAGAAGGTTAGTGACGTTACATTATTATATTTACTTAACTTCACGCGTTTATTCTCTAAAGGGGTTGGCAGACGTGTTTAGAACACCCATATTTCGGTAGTTTCAAGTTACATTGGGGGCGGGCCTTTTCCTGCTAACACGGCATCCAAATCCATACTCTGTTGCTATGGAGAACCCTAGACCCCACGATAAGCACTCGCGTTAACGATCACAGGGGTAGTCAAAATAAAAGTTCTTGTTTGAAAATTGGCAACTGATGTCATAGACATGCATGTCGCGTGAAGCTAGCTCTTTTTCTCATCAAATGGTAATGAAATTAAAAGTGTTACCGACGTGGACTACCTAGGGTGCGTCGGACATACATTTTAACTACTTTAGAACTTTTTTTTTATCCACAACGGGGAAGCTCTTGGCCTGCATCATACCTGATGGTAAGTGATGATCAGGCTGAAGGTGGAAGCAAGTTTCACCCGGAATCCTCAACCACAGAGGAACTGGCTATCTTACCTCTAACTGCCGAAACACAACCATGCTGTTAACTTTGTTGTTATGGCGACCGACTTAGATAAGATGGTGGTAGCTAGCCAGGCAGACTTAGAACAAGCCCTACCACCAACCAAACCGAGCAAAAAATGGACTTCTGGGTTTGAGACAGGTGGTCTTAGCACTAGACCACAGGCGGTTATGTGGTTACGATGCTATTATAATGTACAAACTTCTTACGATCTGACTGCAAATAACCACGCTAGAAACGCATTTGACATATTCAATTTTTCCGCAGACAATAAAAATCCAAGAGCTGATATACCAGTCCTACCGTTCATACGGGGGCAGCGTTTCAAGCGAAAACATCGAGCACTTACGACTAAAGCACCGCTTGAGGGTCGTCAGACAACTTGAGGACAGTCTCGAGAAGAATACGCTTCGAGCGCTGCAGCAGGATAAGCTGCTTGAACTTAATGAGCTGCAGGTTAGTAGACAACTGGATATATTAATCTAATGACTCGTTTTAATAGCCCAAGAAAATAAGACGAATGAAAGATGTCAAAATTGTCCTACACAAAATATATGACAGATATCATAAATTATATTTATTTCAGTAAATTTGTTCAGGAAAACACTTTTACACGTCAAAAATAAATTATTGTTTCCTATCCAGCTACTCTGAGAAGAAATACCGAAACAAACTCAGAGGTCATAGTCTCATAAAGTACAGACATTCTTGGTCAGGCCCTATGACATATGGACCGAGTATAGTTTTTATTCCAAAATCGAACAGTTAAACAGTGGATTCATTTTTATAGGTAGCTAGTCACAACTTTCTCTTACGTGAATTGCAGACATAGCTTTGAACAAAATGATCTATTTGTAACACTTACCTCGAATATCTAGGTAGTAGGTAAAGTTTAAATAATAATTTTCTTTTTCGTTCCTAGGAGTTACTCAGCGCCATTCGCGAAGAACTCCTATGGGCTAAGCGGGTACCTTGCGAGCGTTTAGAAGCGCCCTACGAATCCTACAGACTGGACTACACTCAGTTCAAGACTTTATACTTCGCGCTCTCGCCATGGGCCAAGGGAGATTTCGCTGAAGCCATCACTGCTAGGATGTTTAAGGTAATAATCAATATAACCAAGCAAATAAATTGAAAAAAAAAAATAGTGGCACGACAGAAGTGAAAAATTGAACAATTATGCGTATTGTGCAGGAAATAATGTATCGCGCATTGATGTCTTTTTAATGGTCAAAAGCTGGTGTCGTAACAGTGTCGCGAAATCAATTGTTTAGTCCCATCTCAAAAATGCCCAACGCACCTAAAGTTTTCACTTAAAAAAAAAATAAGTTTAGTATTTTGATATGAAATAGATGTATGGACGGATTTAAAAAATAGACGGCTACTTCACTTGAAATAACCGTGTTTTTGTCGGAAATGAATAATTTTGTGGCGGCAACGCCCCATGCGAATTACGTATCACACTGACGTCACGCAGAATTTTGCATCGCGCAAGCAAAGTTTACGAGTTACAACGTACCGACACAATCTTCGGGCAGTTGCCCACCAGACACAACACCCTACTGGTCGGAGGATCCTCCCTTTTCTATAGACGATGAGTGAACTTTACACCCTGTTCCTCATACCTCTATAGTATTGTACACTTTTACCCCGCCGTGCACACAAACCGCCGTAACGGCAGCGCAGAAAACGCAGCGGCCACGCGGTTATGAATTACAGGAATTTGAATGCTGTTGCCCAGCCAATAAAGTTCACAATCGCCATAAACACATTCGAAGTTGCAGCCACCGTGCAACGGCACGAAGATTTTTACGTCAAATAAACGCGCCCTGATGTCCACATGAATTTTACATTTTTGGCACTCGAATTTCTTTTTCACAGACTCGATCATACAAAAGTTCTATTGCCCGCATTAAATAAAATACTTGTAATAATTTAGTCAAATGAAAATTATTGTCTACTTCTCATTTACATGAGCCCAAAATCATGTACTTGGGGCGGAGACTTGGTGGCCTGAAAACAGGCTTCGGCATCAGTTTCCTAAAATATGATTTAGCCCTTAACTGGAAAATATTTTTTTTTGTTTCATAAGGATATTGCGATGAGGAAATTTATAAATAATTATGATTAACTCTAGCTAATGGACTACGATGACGACGGCCTAGTAAGCGCTCGCGGTCTAAGCGTGGCCCTAGGACTGTGTTGTCGCGCGGACGCGGCGAGGCGACTGCGAGCATTGTATGCCGCGCACTCGCCGCCGCTACTGCCGAGACGAGATCTGATACCAACGCACTTTACTGATACAGGGGAGGAACTGGCTACTGATGCTATTTCGTTCTTTGATAGGTAAGTACGTAATACTGGCTACAAATCAAATTATAGAAAGTTATTCATGAGCTCGATTGCAGAGAAAAATAAAACGAATGTTTTTGTTTTTAGAAAAAGCCCAGATTGAATCATTTGTTTTGAACTCTGAACGCCAGGGTCTACGTTATTATAAATGAAGCGAAATCTTGGAAAAAAAGATACTACCCTATCCTGTAATTTTTGCGTGGCTTGGTAATGTTGCTGTTAGCGTTAAATCAAATGTTATGTATCCAATCAAAGGCGACTATTTTAAAGTAGTATAAATAATATTTCAAGTAAATAAATATCTTCTCTAATAATAAAACTCAGCGCTTATTAAAATCTCGCCGAATCTATCTCTTCCTATGACTTGCAAAAAATTCATCAGAATAACGTTTCTTTACAGTATAGAAGAAGAGCCTGCTTCACCAGAACCGGGACCTCTGCAGCGTTCAATAAGTGAAGTGTGCGGAGACGGCGCACCAATGGACAAGAGTGATTCTGAGAACAGCCAAATAGGTAGGGTAGTCAGAAAGCTGCAGTACCTAGCCCTAAAGTATGGCAAGGGCTTGAAATACCGGTATTTTTGGGAACCGGTACCATTTGCCTTGGTGTTATACCGGTACCAGACGTAGTACCCGTACTATTGGTATTTCTAATCAGTATCGATACTGTACTGGTACAAATATTTCCGTAAGTTTGAGTGAAAAAACAGATATAGCAAATAGAAGCGATAGTTAATAAATAGGCCTTAGGAAAATAACTTCAAGGTTGCCAACCGTACGAAGTTCCTCGTACATATATCGTCGCCCTCCCCGCTAACTGTCGTAACTAGCAATTGATATTTTTCCAGGGCAACAGTTTTTCGGTCGGGCGCTACAATCATGTTAATATAGTTGCGTTAGCTGTGGCTTTATTAATGAATTAATAACTTTTTATAAATAGCTCTTGACTTAATCTTTAACTCACTCACTGTAGATGTGTGCATATACGACAGGTGGTGAGAATATTTTTTCCCTCAAACCAAACAAAATACGTGATTATCTTCTAAACGGTAAACGACACAGACACGACGATTAGAGAGAACTTTTTCGAAACAAAGTTCTGAACACGTAGGTAATGTCAGTGCAGATATGTCAGTTTGTGAGATACGACAGTTAGCGGGGAGGGCGACGATATATGAGATTTGTGGTACGCTCCGGTTACCTGAATTTGGTACCGGTACTTGTTTGATGGAATACCGGTATCCGTCTGGAACCAAAACCGGTACAGAACCTGTACTTTTGGTACTGATTCCAAGCCCTGAATATGGCACATGGCGAGCTTTTGAAAGAGTTTGTTATACATGTATGAGAAAAGATGCTCTAAAAAGCTGAACTTTTTCAGTAATTATTTTGCCATTTATACGACTGAGTACTGTATAGAAGCAGCTGCATGGGAGCAATGGTAGCCCAGTGGTTATGGCCGCGACTTATGAGACGTACTATCGAAGAAACGCATATCTGTACACTGTAAGGACTATTCTTGCTTGCAGCGCTCGACCGCTATAGTAACGCTTACGTACGAAAAAAAAGGGTCGTGTGCACGGAATTTTGTTTTCAAATAGGTTAGATATGCGTTACCCCGATGGTACGTCGTAGTTTCGAACCCAGATAGGCGCTTTATTTGGTGTAAATAATTTCATCACCACTACTCTCAAAACGGTGAAGGAAAACATCGCGAGGAAACCGGCATGTCCTAGAACCAAAAATTCGAAGACATGTGACATCTACCAACCCGCACTGGGCCCTCATGCGGATTACGGCCCACTCCCTCTCACTGAGAGGAGGCCTGTGTCCCAGCATTGAGAACATTATAGGAAAGAAATTACAGCTTAAAAACTAGGAAAGACTTAAAAATAGGTTGAATTATCTGCCCCTTTTTAAGTTAAAAATTCAGCACCCTAATTGCGTAACATATTATCAATCACAATGTTTCATTTTGACAGTTCAACAACATTCATTGCGTTATTATGGTCAAAATTCAAAAAATTCAAAATGCAGAAGTCATTTATTCAAACTAGGCTGAGAATCAGCACTTTTCGAACGTCAAAATTACATAAGACAGTCCCCCAAAAACGCCCACCCTTCACCACTTCCTAGTGCCTTTAGCTGGGAAGAAGAAGTGGCGCAACAAACTCCCCAGCAGCACAGCTGTCTGTTCGTTGTTGAGCAGACAAATTTTTGAACGAAGCAATATCCTTAAAAATTATTCAGATTGTTATTGATCGTGTGTTACGCAATTAGTGTGCAGCCATAGATGTCCTTCATGTGTTTGGTTATGGGACCTTTTCCCAGCAGTGGAATATAAATAGTTGGGTTTTATTGACCGGTTTGGTTGATTGGTTTTATATCAATTGCCGAGCCCCCAGCGTCAAGATCATAAATCGACAAATAAATACCTACGACGAATACGGTCGTGCAATGAAATAAAAATAAAAAAACCGGCCAAGTGCGAGTCGGACTCGCGCACGAAGGGCTCCGTACCATTATCTATATAAACGGCAAAAAAATCATGTCTGTCGTATGGCAGCCCCTTAAATATTTATTTTATTCTGTTTTTTTGTATATGTTGCTATAGCGGCAACAGAAATACATCATCTGTGAAAATTTCAAGTGTCTAACTATCACGGTTCATGAGATACAGCCTGGTGACAGACGGACGGACAGCGGAGTCTTAGTAATAGGGTCCCGTTTTACCCTTCGGGCACGGAACCCTAAAAACGAACATAGGTTCAGTCGTATAAATACGTCTGAGGCGTGGGCACGAAAACTTTATCGTATTAATCCGATTTGGGCGGTGAATAGGTTAAAGGCTAATTTTTAACTAACCTATTCATTTTGCATTCTAGGCAGCAGCACCTACATAAGCGCAGAAAGCGTGCGCGCATGCGGTCTGGCCGGCCTCGCGAGCGCGGCGAGCACACCGAGCGTGGTCCCCGCGGCACCTCCTTTGCCTCGCGACCACTTCCTACAGCTACTGGCCGTGTTACACGACCTCACGCAGAGACAACACGCTGTTTACGAAGCTGTCGTGTTAGCTGGTGAATATTTTACTCTATTCTCAACTAGTGCAACTCCTGAAAGCCAGATTGTACAGCGGCTCGACGAGGCTCGGTAATATGGTTCAACTTTCTTGGAACATGCAAATAAGTTAATCAGAATAGAACCAGCAGCAAAGTTAGTGAGTTAGCCAGATGTCATATTATTTGGGCGAACTTCGTTGTGTTCTCCCGCAGGGATCATATGCAATTTTTTTTACATCTGCGGATGCGGATCTCAAGTTTTTTAAGGAATCCGGATCCGTCAAGGCGGCAAGGCGAAAAACAAAATTTCTTACGTTTGCGTTTTTTGCAAATTGCAACACTGTTTCGTTGTATGTTGATCATAATTCGCGGCAAATATAATAAAATAATTACTAAATTATAATCATTTATTAATCTATATAGCTCTCGAAATTTTAAGTGTTTGATGGATTTAAAAACGTGACGATTTAGAGCTATATTGATGATTTAAATCATTATAATTTTCATTTTGTTGATTAGGGTTTTACTTATATTCACCGTTTTCCACCCACATCTGCATCCGCATAAATTCCGATTTGATCAATGCGGATGCGCAGGTCTAAATAAATGCGGAAGTTCCGCAATTGCGGATGCGGATATCTGCAACATCCCTGCTCCCTAGCTTTCTTTATACTAATAAACTAAAATATATGATTAAATCTTCAGGTACTCTTCTCCTTCAACTGGGTGAACTAAATCACCGCCCGCTACTGGACCGCGAGATCTCACAAGATAGTCTATTCCTAGCTGCCGCCGCTAAGCAGCCTGAAGCTCAGGTAAATATGTTTTTACGTATTTTATACGAAAACATCTTGTCTTTTTACATAATATCTAAACGTTCAAAGTGATACTGTTATAAAATGATCTGCACAACTGAGGGCTTAGCACGAACGCGCAACGGAAACGTAACGTATTTTTAATCGAAATAAAACTATCCTACAGCATGTTAGTTAATAAATTTACGGCAAGCATAGTTAGTATCACCTATACAGGGTGGCAGGGACATCGACGCGAAAACTGAAACCATGGATTCAGTACATGATTCTGAACCCCCCTGCGTTGAAATTTTTATCCGGTAATTTTTTTTTAAATCTGCTGTTTCATAGAAAAGTACCTACAATACTTACGCGGTCAAAATGTATGGAACAGCTGATTTTTTTTTTATAACCGACGAAAAATTTCAACGCAGGGGGGTTCTGAATCATGTACTGAATCCATGGTTTCAGTTTTCGCGTCGATGTCCCTGCCACCCCGTATATATATGAATAGTTTTAAAACTAAGTAAATATTATGACCCAAACAAGTAGTTTAAATTTTTCAAAGCGTAAGAATTTACGTTTGTTTCGCACGTTCGTGATAGGCCTTCGATAGCTCAATGACACAAGGAGTAATTCAAAATGTACACACATTCATTTTATCAGGACAAGTTTTCATCCGTTTTGTGATGTACCGATCATTTTGGACATTTTGTTCTGCGCCCAAAAATATGATACCCAAAACCGTACCCGTTAAAATAAAATTTCCGATGAAGTATTAACAAATTTCATTGTTTCATTTTAACTCACCAGTTGGACCCCAACGGCAACGCGACAGAACCGGAACAAGAGAGCCAAAAACTGTCTCCATCCAAAGAAACAGAACCGGACGGCATCTGGTCAATCACGTTAGAGCAGTTCCTAGCCACGATGCTCTCCCAGCCTGCCCTTGAAGAGTTCTTCAATGAGAAGGTGTCTATTTTACCTGAGTTAGAACTCCTGAGACATAGGGACAGGCTTCAGTCGGTATCATAGCTGATAGAGATAGCCGGGTTGTTTGGGATAAGCCTGTAGACCCTGCTTTAAAGGTATGTTGATGAACCTATTTTGGTTTGAAGTGTTTCCCTGGTGTCTTAAATGTATTTTGAAGAATGCCTGCTGTTCGTGCATTTTATCGGTTTTATCGAATTCGACTGGACCAATCATGAGCTGGCGACGCGGCGAACTGTAATGAGTTCGAGCCGTAAATTCTAAAGTTACGCCTTCATTTCAGGAGCACATGGATTTGCTTGGTTTTAATTGATTCTTAGACGTACTTTGGACGCGTTTTCGTACGAATTTTACTCGTGCGAAAACATACGAACACGCACGAACGATCCCGACCTTCCAAGTACTAAGGGAGCACGCAGATTAAGTGCGAGTTAGTCGTACGTATAGTTCCGACGTCCGAAAACAATCCGAACTTGTTGGGATTTTTCGTGCGTTCAATGCGTTATCACCGGAACACTACCTATTTGACGGAGAAAAATGTATTTAGTGTAGTGTACTTAATTCGTACGACCACGATCATACGTTTACATACGATATAAATTCGTGTCCAAAGTGCGCGCGGCCTTATAGTAATGCGATGCTCCGATGCTGACGAAGTGAACGCGTAACTAAAAGGCCGCGTCCTATTTAAAAGTCATCGTCGCGCGAATATGTGATCGATTGCGTGCATGTAATTTTTTGTTCGGAAAACCGAAAAGCGCCCTCTGTCGGCGCGACCATGCGTTCAGGGGGCCTACCACTAACTCATAAATATTATTTAAATATTACTTCAGTGTGGGAAAGAGATGAAGCTTTACAAGACGTATATATAACTCGCATCTCTTTCTCCCACTGAAGTAATATTAAAATAGTACTGCTTTATGAGCTGGTGGTGCCCCCTGGTTCACCGAACAAAAAGTTCGAACGATTGTGTACTCGGGCGACGATCGCATTTTAAATAGGACGCGGGGTAATGACTGCTGTATTACTTTTTTTTAAATTATTTTTTGCCAATGATATTTCAGTTGAGCAGGCATTGTTCAAATATCTGTGGCACAAAGGCACAGCCGCGATTTGAAAAACAAATTATGGCCTTAGTATGTGTTAGAATGTATGTATTCACTTAACCTGCTATGTTCCACGAGTTTACTTTATCTCGCATATTTCTATGTAAACATTGTATATAGCGCGTAAGTCGGTATTATAAGTCTAGGTACTGGAATGAATTGTTTCGATTTTTAGGTATTTTTTTTAACCCAAAATTGATATTAAAATAAAAGTTAAGGAGGTTTATGCATGTCTAAGTTGCACCAAGTATACAGGGGAGGTACAATAAGCTCTTTTAAAGTTTAGAACTAAAATTGATGTAGATATTTTAATGTATCTTCCAAAGACCAATGTAACTGTAGCATACATTTTAGAGCCCCCTTTGTAAAGTTAAATTAAATCAAAATTATGCTTGTTATGTAGTAGCCCCGCGGAGAATGAAATTATGCTTGTTATTTGTGATAAAACTTTTATAACATAGCAACTATGTATGGTTAGAATATCTCAAGGCAAACTTTTGATTGAACATTCCAAGATAAATATTTTAAGTACTTACCATAATATTGACAAAGATAACATTGTTACTGGTTTATTTATCGGTTTACTAAGTAATTGGTAACAAGTAAATAATGTCTAACTTTAAAGTGAGTTATGCTTGGATTTTGTAGTTACACTGAATGTCGCCTATGTATCGATATGAACAAAGCAAAAGAAACAAAACTAGAACAACAAATGCTTTGTTCTTTTGTTTTTTACACATAATATTTAATAAAAAAACAAAAACTCTTTTTTTTTTTCATTTAAAACAATTTCTCATTTCTAATTCCGCAGAGCATAAGCTAATCTCATCAACCAGTACCAATAGTAGTTTATTTTGAATATACATAGCCATATTATTTTGTAATTTAGCCTGTAACGTTAATAAAGCTTTGTACCTAATCTATATAGGTAAAATGTATTTAAACAGAGATATTTAAATATAAACACTAGGATTAGTACAAAATAGCATTTTCTGTATAATATATAACACTAATATAAATACCATTTACTTTTAGATGTTAGCTTCGCTTCCAAATAAATATTTTATTTTCATAAGCTTTTAAAGCAAAAATAAAAAAACAAAAATATATACTAGACTATAGAGGTTAAATGTCTTTTTCAGTAAAATAAATGAATTATGTACATAACTGTGCCTATTGATAGGCCTGAGTTAACAGCTTCGATAAATGGTGCTTCGCAGAATAATGTGCTTGACTATAATGGACGAAAAAAGGCATTTGCTTGGCTTGAAAATAACAAATAAATTGGTAAGTAATTAGTTTTGAGTGAACATCATCGCATGTCGACTCCAAACATTTATCTTTTAAGGGGAATGCGCTCAGGCAGCCCTTGAAGTTCAAATTTTTATCAACAGACAACCTGATATTGACTACAAATTGCAGAAAAACGTAAAGAAATTTGAATTTCGCCTTAAATAGAGATATTGTTCAACTAAGTAAACTGTTTATAAAAAGGATAAAATATAATTAAAAACCCTATCAAATTATTGTGATAGTGAACATTGTAATACAGAATTGCTTACAAAGTATCTAGCTTATGTTTCAAACGAAATTGTAGTCAATGTAACATAACCAGAGAATTATGAACTACTTATATATTAATATTTTTACATTTAACTAGACTTTGCCCGGTTGCTTTACAAATTTTTAGAAGCATACATTAGTCGGACAAATTGAATGAATCTAAATAAATTGCTTTCATAATTTGTAATGTAAATAAAATGTAAACAAGCAATATCTTCATAAATACGTGTATATTTATCTTATTTATTTTTGTAAGCCACAGTATATGAATAATGTAACGAATTTTGGATACAATCATATACATAAAAGCTTTTAGACATTCAATAGCAGAAGGGAGAAGTTTGACTTTACATTTTATTTTCCAATGCTTTATTGGATTATTTACAATAACTTAATTAATACTTCTCACTTCTGTTGTGGACTGTATAGCAAAATCTTTTGACAATACACATTATATCTATTTAAATCATTGTCCAGCAGAAAAACATAGGCTATTTTTGAAAATTGTAATTCTCTTCTCTGTGTTAAAATTGCTTTCCAGAAAATTCATTAAATATTACGACTATTAACTGACCGGGCACAACCGGAATTTAAGGTCTTAGTACAGATGGTTCACTCCGCAAAAATATTTATATAAAAAGCGACTCTTGTCACGACATAATAAAGTGCAATTCAGGTTGCACAGCGCTAATTACATACAGTTATATTCACCTAGAAGTTACCTCTCTATCGCGTAACTCTTATATCCTTTACCAGCCCGTCCCATTCTTGATATCCTCCCTCCGGTTGACGCCCTAAGCCGAGGTTCGTACCCTTAGCGAGCGTTCACCTAGTTTTAATTACCATTGTTAAATAACCCCTGGCTGGAGGTTTTAAGTGTAGTAGCTTAAGGCACCCACAGGAAAGCCCGGTTAAGAAGTCATGATCTCAGAGGTCAACTACGAGATGCCCTACCTAAAAAAAAATTATATCTTTTACTGCGTTACGCTCACTGAATTGGCCCGACAAGACGAGCCCGCCGCATACTTGTAGCTAAAATGCGGAGTGCGCCTTCTGTATTATTCTGTGGTCTTAAAAAGCTAACTCAGATTTTAGACGTATCCGATTTTGCCTTGTCCGAATAGGTACCTAATCAAAATTCTTTAACTATCTTTTTAATAATTTGTTAAATGCAAAGAACGCAGACTTGTTAGGCAGTTGACCAATAATTCACCATCGTTTCACAAAATTCCTGTATTCAATTGATTTGTTTTCTCTATGTATTTAAACGTATGTACTATCGCGGACACGCGTATCTCAACACCGTAAGGTCTATTCCTGCTTGCAGCGCTCGGCCACTATAGTAACGCTTACCTACAAAAAAAAAGGGTCGATAAAACAGATGTGGTTGGTCATCGTGTGCATGGGATATTGTTTTCAAAGTGGTTAGATATGCGTGACCGCGTTGGTACTAAGTAAACCTAGTTTTAATTAATGTCATCAGATCTACATATTAAGTACTTGCAAGCACAAAATGTTGAACATATTTTATTTTAATTCTTAAGGTTAACCATGTCCATGTAAGTAGCAATAATATCTGAATATTATACAAGTTTAATTGAATACACTTGTTTGGCGTTATACTTATTATTTCTTCATTTCCTCGGTAAAGTGGGTTTAACATAAAAATGATAATAAAAACTTCTCTCCCTAACTTTATTGCGGCCTGTGGCTGAGATTTTATATTAAATAAAAAACCGGCCAAGTGCGATTCAGACTCGCACACGAAGGGTTCCGTACCACCGTACAATATTTAGCAAATAAATAAAAATACTAAACGAAGAAGTATTATTATTTTCAATCATAAATTTAAAAAATCGCAAAGATTTTGTATTTCATAATGATACTGTGAATTACAAAGTTATTTTTTGCAGTTGCAGAAAATCACCCATCTAAACTTGTTTGTTTGTTTGCTTGAACGCGCTAATCTCAGGAACTACTCTTTTATTCTTCAGTGTTACATAGCCCATTTATCGAGGAAGGGTATAGGCTATATATATCATTACGCTAAGACCAATGTTGATTATATACAGTATATGGTACACGATGTACAGAAGTTTCAAATTCCTTACTTGATAGAGCTCGTACAAAAATGGTCTAAAACAGACAACTTTTACGGCCCCGTATTTCATCATTTAAAAAAAAAATATATTGGTTCTCTACTCGATGAGCTCTAGGCAACGATGGACATGCAAGGGTTCGATTTTTTTTTCAAAATCAGATTTTATATGGAGTACTAAAGTTTTTACTTAATTTAATTTTTATTATTTGTTGTTATAGCGGCAATAGAAATAGGTACATAATCTGTAAAATTTTCAATTGTCTACCTATTACGGTTCATGAGATACAGCTCGGTGACAGACTGACAATTGAGGCTTAGTAATAGAGTTCCGTTTGGCACCCTTCGTGTCCGAAATCCTAAGAAAAAGATTCCCAATATTCCCATCACTATAAATAAGTCGGAAGGTGTCGTGGGACGCCCGCTTGGAACGTAGTATTTTATGTAGGGCGAACTAGTATTATTAGCCTTTTAGAAGCTCAAAACTAGATGGCTCTGTATAAAAATAAAAACTTGAGACTTTGAAACGGACTTTTTCGAGCATAACGCTTTTTCGTTACTTGACGATTTCCGAATTTCTACCAGTCGAACTTCTACCAAGCTGCGTTAAAGAACTCCGTTCCAAAAACTAAAATAAAAAGCAATGATACGTAGTGATAATCTAATTTATTTTAAAGTAAACTTCAGTGTCCAAGCATGATTAGATTTAACGGTTGTTTTATTTGGCAGCTGTATTGCGACCTCCCCATTAGTTATCTTCCACTGAAACAAATTAAATGTGATAAGAGAAAGCATCAACATCTAAGCTAAGGTTAATGATCCAAATAGATTAGCTGAGTGTTTACAGATACACAAAACATACTTGTATCACGAATAAATACTTACATTCAAGTATTGTCCTTCATTGCCCAACATCTCGACTTGGTAAGTGCCACTGTGCAAGTAAGGTGTTATGTCTCCAAGTGTGAGCACACTCTTCTTTGGCCACTCGAGCACAATAGCATAGATTGAGGTTATTTCATCATTAACGCTCGGTGGGTGGGTAGGATGAGTAGCATTGTACGTCGCCTTAGTGCAAGTATACCAAACCTTGCCATTTCTAGTATCGTTCTGAGAATGCCAGGGAGAGCTATTGTATATTGCCTCGCCGTTAATTGACAACCATTTTCCGAGCGACAACAAGCGTTCTTGAAATATCGGTATTATTGTACCCTCTTTAGTTGGGCCCACGTTGATGAGGGCGTTACCTGGAAAAAGCAGTGTCAAATAACATTTGAAATTCATACCTTAAATAATTTTCCTATAGAATAGAAATAGAATATGAAACTACAACATGTAAAAAAAACCCTGTCCGATCTGTAAGGTCGGACGGTGAGCAATGGGTAGCTCGCCGTCCGCAGGCCCGGATCGACGGCGCGATATGTTCCACGCGCGCCTCAAAGAGTGTCAGCAGAACTGACGGGGTCCGCTAGGGACGATGCCTGCCGGGGTTGCGAAGAAGTCCGAAAGGGAGATTGTAGTCTCCGGCAACATGGCAACTGAAGGAACACGGGTGGGTTTTAGTCAGTAAGAGTCTGACACGCCCTCCCCGCTCCGCCCAGAGCGGGAGAAGTTATTTGATAGTTTCCAACCCAAAAAACAAGGGTGTTGTTAGGTAGGTACCATACTGAGAGTCTATTTATGTGGTAATTTTTAGGAAAAAAAGCCACATTACATGGGGTGCGGGCGGCCGTCGTTTAGCGGGTGTAATAACTTAATATGACCCCTGTTGAAAATTTACTAATTTTTAATGGATTTGGGGTAATTTTTGGTAGCAATAAGCAATAACTTTTTAATTTTCAATATTAATTTTAAAAAATATTACTTTTTGGTAATGTTATTGGAGTACCTATGTGCCCTTTTCGGATCAGATAGGGTTTTTTTACATATTGTATAGTTACCTCCACAACTGACTGTAGATACAACTTGGTAAAGCAGTTCATCAGTAGACAATATTTCATTTAAGTGCATATCCCTTCTGTATCCCCATGATTTGCTATCAACAGTGAAAGCATTTTCCCATTTATGATCTAGTAGTTTACCTGAAAATCAAATAAAGATTTGCGAATATTCTGTCTTTTTTTCAAAATAATGATTGAATGCATATAAATAAGATATTTTTCACACAGAGTAGGAAAGACATAAACAACCATTTACTGAATACTGAATGTAAGCAATTGAGACACCACAGATGAAAACAAATGGTTCACCGCCTAAAATGCGGAAGCTACAAGTACGCGGCGGGCTCGACTTTTTGGGCCAATTCCGTGAGTATAACGTAGTCAGATCTAAGAGCTACGCGATAGAAAGAGAGGCAACTTCTAGATGATTATAACTGTAGGTAATTAGCGCTGTGCGACGTGAATTGCACTTTATTGTGTCGTAGCAAGTCGCTTTTTATTATTTAAATGATTTCGTGTATCTGTATTCATCTATGCTTTAGCAATGAATGCAGCAATGTTATAAATAAACTAATATAACACTAACCAGGATTGAATCTATCAGCATGATTATAGAAGTCTCCATGATGCCCAGGGATGTCAATACCCCATCTATCATTGACAACCACTTCATCTTTAACTGGGCTGTCATTGTACAACCAGGCTAGCAGGTCTGTAGACCTCCAATAGTCGTCATGAGCTTCCCAGTCGCCATCAGACCATATCAATGATGGCTTGTAATCACTAACTAGCTGTTTAATATCAGGCCACAACTTGGTATCAGTGTAGGTTTGGGTATGAAACTTATTGCTTCTGTCCTGATCGTAAATTGGGTTGTACCACTCGTACAAGGAATGGTAAACACCAAACTTTAAGCTCACATTCCTGACTGCAGCGGCAAGTTCACCTACCAAGTCCCGTCTTGGCCCCACATCAACTGAATTCCAACTGAATGAACGCTTGGATGGGAATAGAGTGAAGCCCTCGTGATGTTTACTTGTTAGGACAATGTATCTGAAACAAATTTGAGTAGAATTGTAATTTTAGTTTTTGCAGCAGCAGCACATGAAATATCTATTTTGACTGATATACTTTGCTCCAGCATTTGCAAATAGTTGTGCCCAAGATTCAGGATCAAAAAATTCCGCTGTGAACATGGGGGCAAACTCCTGGTATGTGAAACCTGGTGGGTAGTTCTTCTTCATGAAGTCTATGTATTTCTGGTTGTTGTCACTTCCTGCAAAATAAACAGGTAAGTAAATAATAGTTTTAGATACCGTACTACAGACAGAACACAAATTGCAATCCTGTAATTATTTTATTTTTTATGAATGAAAAGTACCTTTCCAGTTTGCCCAGAACCATTCTGATCCAAAACTAGGTACGGCGTACACGCCCCAGTGCAGGAATATACCTATTTTAGCTCTATCATACCACTCAGGCAACGGCCGGGTGTCCAGGTCACTCCATATGGGGCGAAATCTCTTATCTACACTAATATCCTCTTCAATATCATTATGGACTTCGATAATATTAACTTCTCCTATCTTAGCATTTGCGAAGCAGATGAATCCTGAGATTAATAATAATCTCATCATTCTGTAAACAAAACAGTTTTATTTTAGATGGATGTTGTAAGTTTTCATTTCGTATTCTCGTAAACAAATTCTAAAATACAGCTAGCAACGACTGTCTTATTTATTACGCTGACTGTCATACACGAAGTCACGAACATTTGGTCACGAACATGAACTGCACGACACTGTCACAGAGTACCTGACACTGTCAGATAGTACCTGACACTGACAATCTGACTGACTGACAGCACAGACCAGACAGAGACCACGGAGTCCACATGATATGCCCCTACCACACATTCACATACAGACGCCAGCACATCAAGCTACCCGAAACTGTCAAATTTTCCCAATCAACTTTGAACCTTACATTTCAACGATAAAGTTGAAAATCTATTAAATAAATTTGACAGATTGTAGTAGCTTGATGTGCTGGCGTCTGTACATTCGTCGAGTGGCATGAGAAGTAGCGAGGAAACTGGAAAGTAGGCAGAGACGTAGTGTGGCAACGTTACTCGTTATGCCGCACGTCATGCTTCTCGTCATGCCCACTGCTCCCTCTTATTTCGGTTTTTGGGCGCGAGTCAAAGGACGTAGTGCGAAGCGTTGCGATTAATTGCGGCGAGTAGAGCAGTGTGTGTGTCACTGGTACCTGGTAGTGGTATTCGAATGTGTGTGGGGTAGGATACCACAACTAAAAAGTGAAAAATAACTTTAATTTCGGAAGTCGGTGGCAAAAAACAAAAATACAAAACCCAAGACAGCGACTTCCGAAATTTAAGTTATTTTTCACTTTGTAGTGTTTGTTTTTGGAAGTCGGCTGTTTTTTTTTGTAAAAAGTTTTTGTTAACGCGATTGTACTCTTTATTTATATTACGTTACGGATCAATGTTCTATGCAAGTATTTTTACTTTAAAGGTTTTGGAAGTACTTATTTTTTTTTATTGTTCACGTTTTATGACGTTTTCACTTCTGTCGGCACTCCCGGAATGTCACTGTTTTTTGGATAGGCCTTCATGAATGAATTTAGGTAGGTAGGTCAAAATAGTGAGATCTTATAAATTTGGAGCTTTGTAGATTTATATAAATATTTTTTTTGTACTTAGTGGGTATTTTGCCAATTTTTTTTTTTGTGACATAGGTAATTGTCTTGAATTTTAATATCATATGTAAAATAATAAACTTCCTAACATGTCAGTTTCTTCTGTAAGTTACTCCAAAAAGTATCGATAGCAGGGTTTTAAGTTTTTAGTGGGTTAGACTGAAATTTTGAACTTCAATTTAAAAATACAAAAGGTGTTTCCATAGGTTCTAGTCGACTTTAAAAACTAACTCGCAAACTACAAAAAATCGTGGAACACACATGGGGTATTTTGGGAAACCCCTGGGCACGAGGAATATTTTTTTTTTTAATGACGTCGCTTTTTGTACCACCTGTATATTGTGGTGAGAAATTGATCTTCAATAATTTATAGAATAGCGGCCTAAATATGTACCTACGTACGCCGCCGCGACGTCAATTGTTTTCTGCAGCGAACAGCGAATGGGATAAAGAAACATACCCAATAGGTACCTACTTCAAATAACATGAAAAAAACAATCTCAATAGGTACTTACATTGAAAATTATGGCATTGCAGAAATACCTGTCTCTCGAGCTTGTAGATATACCTACCTAGCGTCCGTCCGCACGCAATGCCGGGGGACTTATCGATAAGTAATGTAAACAGTTATGTTACATCGGTACTTAATATTTGACTTTATGTAGGGACACAATAAATAAAGTAAAATTATGTAACTTACTCGAATCTAGTTTTCAACTTATGCAACTAGGTATACAATCAATACATTTTCCTCCTAAAAATACTCTTGATAATGGTGATTATTGTGTCAATTAGTTTATCAGTTTTATCTCGAAACAAGCACGCCAGACCACAGTTAAATGAATACTGGCTGGTGGTCACTCACTCACTCATTGTGACTGACGACGCGGCGGCGGGGAAATAATTAAGTTTAACGACGTCCTCAAATAACAATAATATTACGCGGCAAATGACAGAATTCTGTCTGTTATCAAATACCTATTAACACATAATAAATAAAAACTGTGTAGGTACCTATACTTGTAGAACACAACCATGGACACAGCATATGGAATGTATTTTTTTAAATGAAACAAAACATAAGTTCTACTACGATTTAATTAAAGTATTCTATACTCACATTATTTACAAATATTTCGTTTGAGATCGGAGTTTCAATACTGCTAGGTACCTAATTAAACAAACGCATAGTAGGCTCGCCCCCTAGTACACACGGCTACACATCAAGCTATACATTTCCAGTATAAGCTGACCTCGCATTGTACGGAAATCGTATACAATCTGAGACCAGCTTAAACTGGAAATGTATAGCTTGATGTGTAGCTGTGTGTACATGGCGAATAGTGTATATCGGTAAATAAAATTTTGCCTTACACTTCGAGGCATACAGGCGTGTTACGTAAAACAATAGAAATAAAATTATACATACAATATGGATCCACCATCAAGGATTTTAATTTCGATAACACAAAAAATTTGTCGCTCAATATCAGAATTTGTCACTGATTCAAAAGTTATAAGGGTTTATAGGTGGCCGATCTGGGGAGCATCTCCCTCCCCGCTAGGCCCAATTGAATTTTAAAAGCTACTGCTAGGGCAAAATCAAAATCAAATCAAATCAAAAAAAAAAAAAAAAAAGTTTAGTCGCAATTTTTCGCCAAGTCACAGATTTAGTTGGGTCTTAATAATTTAGAAGATATAATAAGTTATAATAAGATCGAAGAAAATCTTCGATCTAGGTAGCTCTTGTTCATTATAGCTATAACACACATGCCAGTGTCAGTCACACTACGATATATGTATACTCATAAACATAGGTAGCATGAAAATATTGTAGCTGTTCACTAAGAAAAAATAAAAATACTATTTACAAAGCATAATCAGCCTTTATGTTCCCACTGCTGGGACACAGGCCTCCTCTCTTCGAGAGGGCTGTAATCTACCACGCGGGCCCAGTCCGGGTTGGTAGATCTCATGTCTTCGAATTTTCGGTTTTGAGAGCAGTGGTGATGAAATTATTTACACACAAAGTAAAGCACCTGCCTGGGTTCGAACCCACGACGTACAACTCGGTAAGTCGGGGCCGTTACCACTGGGCCACCACTGCTTAATTGCATTGATAAAGTTAAATCAAATATAATTTAAGTTTTCTTTTATAAAAAGTTGATTGAAAGTTTTTCCAAATAGAAAGTAATATTAAAGCATGACTAGAAACAGTTTGAAATTGCATTCAGTTGTACAAGGATTTTTCAGCTCACTTTTAATTATGGTATAGTGTATAATTCTAATAAATCAATTTAAATAAAATTACAAAAGTAACCATAGAACAGCAGATTTTTTAAACATGATTGTTAACTTATTGGCACATAATATAATAATATCAAAAGGATAGTAAGAGTAAATAATATTTAGCATTGCATTATTTGTGACTTATCTATCAAAAAGTTTTTACTTAATCTCAGTAAAACTAAAATTTTCTACAGTAATTTCTTAAAATTAGCTTATTAATTAAATTATACTTATTTACAAACTTTGCCAGTTATCATCAAACCCATTTATTTTCTCTATTTTACTGGATTTCTCGGCTGATGTAAGAAGTCCAGGAAGTCGGTTTCTTTTCATACATTATGGTTCTATTGGTAAAACTGACATTGACATTGTTAGGCCTGCTAACCATTAATTACTTATAGTATATCCTTCATTCTTATCCACTTCCTCACCTGGAAGTGGATGACACTGCTATTGAGTGTCAACTTTAAAGTTTGAGTAATGACATGCACCATTAATGATTATTTCACTGATGCCCGTAGTAGGAGTGTGAGAAGCTGATAATGGTTCTATATGTGCAGTTGTAGTCATTACTGGGGTTGAATATAACTTGCTACTGTGCAAAGTGGTGCTGTGTGGCTGCGTAGTGTTCGCAAACACAGTCGCTAATGTATGTTGTTCAGCCCTTGGTTCAGTTATCATTCCCATCTTCACTTCAAATATGATATCTTGTATTTTCTTCTTTGCAACTAGAAGGTTCTTCTCCCCTTTCAAGGAGCGCAGCTCGTTGGCTATGTATTCCCCAAAAACTGAGAATTCATCTCTAGGTCTAGGTATTGTGGGGTAGCTGACTTCAGGTTTGACTGCTGGTGGAGGCGGCTCAATTCTGGAGATTTTAGGAGGTGGTGACAGACTTGCGAGTTTGCAATCACTCACTGCATTGTCTGAGTGTGAAGGCAGAACACCTATTTCTGTATTTTCCTCCTGAAATGTTACAAATTTAATATGTTAATAATAGTTTTTTTTTTTACTGTACTGAAATTAAGAAAACTAAACCATTAAAGTACCTATTGTTCTTCAAATAAGTTGGCATAAGTTGTGGCACTTACCGATTGTAAAACTCTGTATGGTTTGCTGGAGTATTTCAAGAAGTGTAGATATTCGAACGCGTACCAGTTACTGACATAACGGTCATTGGGATCTTCGGCATAAGCGCGTGCTTCCCGCGCTGATTCCCGGTTGTATTGTGTCCGAAGATGCTGTATCTTCTTGGTAGCATCCGGCACCGATATCCCTAATAAATCCGAGATCATCCGCAACTCTTCTCGCCGCTTTTGTTTGTCTCGTCTAGTCTCACATAAAGACGGATTCCATAGGCTTGCGTTTACTTGCAACAACTCAATCAACTTCAGTGTTCTATCTTTCGACCACTCCATCGCCCGATTTGTATAGAGCAGCTGCGCTCGAATTAAAACATAAACAATATAGGGTTAGCGACCAATCGTTGGATTATTCACTAAACTGTGTTTACTGTACAAGTTGGACGCGGAGTCAAAGCCAAGCCAAACGTCAATATTTCAATTTATTGACTGTCAAAATTATGCGCGACAGCGCAACGTTTCATAGCGGTAACATTTTAGATTTTCACCACAATGCTCAACGATAATGCAATAGCTGTCTCTTTTACTCTAATGGGAATGACGCTGTTATGCCATAGATCATAAATATCTAAAACGAAACGCTAACGCTTCAGGGTTGCCAGCTTATTCTTTTGTAATTTTTTTAGAGGCTCTCTGTGTGTACAAACTGCACTACAACAAAAAATAAAAAAGGATTGTTTTTTAAATTTTGTTTTCCCTCAGAACCTCAGTAGTAGAAAGTAGGAAAGAAACTACCTGCTACGATCCTTATTACTTCATTTTTGGCTCGTTCACGTAATCCCGTATTAAAATACATACAATCGACATAAAAAAGTCTAACGTGGTAATATTTTGGAACTAAATATTTTGCAATGCACACCTATGATGATGGCACTACTTTGTAGCATTGAAATCTTGATATGTCTATGGTTTTGAGTTACTTGATATGTCTATGGTTTTGAGTCATCCAAAAGCAGTTTATAACAATTTGTCAAAAGTTTTACTGATTTCCAACAATGTCTATGCTCATTTCCCATTCGAAGTGATCTAAGTGCGATAGTGGCGCCCTCATTTTCATTTTACTCTTTATTGCCAAGCTGTACATCGAGCTCGGGTTTCCACTTTGTGAGAGGTTTACTTTCCTCTATGGGTGGAGGACCGTAAATTCGTAACATATTATGCGGGCCCAGTGCAGTTTGATGGATATCTCATGCATTTCTTCCCAATGTTTTCTCTATTTGTCACCGTCGTTTTAACGCATGGTCGCGCCTACAGAGAGAGCTTTCCAGATTCGTGCAGGGGATGGAAAGTTAAAGCGAGTCCTGAAGGGGAAGTGCCCTAAATATTAACGCTACCAAGTTTTACTCAAAGGAAGCATTAGATTTTTTTTCAAAAGTTAGTAAAACAGCATTTGAAACATTTTTGAGAAGTCGCTTGGCTGATCCGCGAATCAAACCAACTCAAATATGCGAAAAAATGACGCCGTTATTTTAATGGTACCAATTGATAGGGTCAATCAACATAAAATCTCTACAAAAATATTTCAGCTTAAACTGAAGTAAGATCGGTTATGATATGGTTATGATCGAAGCGTTTAAAGGTCACATCATCCAATCAGAAAAATAAAAGACTGCCTCTAATTCATTCTCATTTATTTACAGACTATTATGTGAAAGACTATCACATTATAAAACAGGTTGTCTAAAATTATATTTACAATATTCACATAAACCACCATATCCACATACAAATGCATTAAGTAAAATATACATTAAACTCAAATAATAGGAGACTCCATCCACATCCATTCAAGACAATAATATTGTCATTTAATTAAAAAAGGAACCAAATAACAATAAGAGGAACACAAAAAGTGTTCGGAATCTTGTGATTTTAAAATTATAAGTATTTATAAATTACCTATTAGCACAGGACTACAGAAAGACGTAGATACCTACAGAAAAAAAATCTGTTTTATAAACCAATATAAAATAACACGAGTCTGTAGTTGTTTTTGTTACTTTACAGGAGATTTTTTACACTTGCAACACTGACTGTTATTAAAATACCCGATAATAATGCACTGTATTGCAAGTGTTTAAAAGACAGATAGGTGCTAAACATATTGTTAGTATTGTTACAAAAAAAATATTTATATAATTCCTAGACTGGGATAAAATTGTGAATGGAAAATTATTTAACATTAAATTAAGTTCACATAAATAACAACAACAATAAAAAGAAAAAACAAAACTAGGGAATAATTTACAAAGATAGGGTTAAATTAAATTAATGTTTGAGTATAGATAACTTTAGCAATGCTTGACTTCACTTGATGATTTCATCCGAGATTCAATTCAAAATTACTTACAAACAATCTATTTTTTTATAAAGGTACACTGGGTAAAACAATAGTTTCTTATATTGAGGTATACAGGCAGACCTCTTAATTAATAATGGAAGGTATACAGAAGGTATTAGTGGTTTTTAAATTAGGTTTTTTTTAATAAAGTCTTATTTTATTCATTATCAACTTGGAGGTACACACCCAGTCATCAATAAATTCAACATTATAAAATATAGAAGTCTCTATTTTTAACAATTGACAACAATTTTGTCTATTAAATTGTTACATCTGATGGTCATTATAATTTTATTTACTTATTTGTAAAATCTGTTTCCAAAGTCACAGGGAAATTGTAAAGTCTAGGGTAGGTACCATCGGGGTAACGCATATATAACCAAAAAGAAAACGAAATCCCGAGCCGACCCTTTTTTTTCGTAGGTAAACGATACTATAGCGGTCGAGCGCTGCAAGCAAGAATAGTCCTTGGTGGTGGGTGTACAGATATGCGTTTCTTCGATAGTACAGACTAGTGATGTGCCGGATATCCGTATCCGCGGATATTCGCGGATGTCCGAGGTAGTAAACGATCTGTATCCGTTACTTTTTGGCGGATCTTGAACGGATCTTTTATATTAATACATTTCATTACGTATACGTAATGAAATGTATACAGATCTTTTTTCTCTCTCGGAGATCCGCGGATATCCGCGAATCACGGATATCCGGCACATCACTAGTACAGACAGTGGGACGAGATAATGATAAACATGTCTCTTTCTAAGTTCAAGTCCTTTCCCTGTAGCTTTGTCAATAGACAATTTCCATCTAGGTACTTACATACAATATTCGCATCGCAACAATCCCAAAGCGAGTAGATAGTCAGCACTACACTAGTGTCGTTTACATTAGGCCTACTAGGACTCCTCATTTCACATCTTCATTCAAGGTTTAACATTCGTAGTAACTAAATAAATAATAGCTACCTATAACTGTACAAGTCCGACAAAGTCCACAAACGCACATCCTACGTGACGTCGAGCGGCCGGTGCTCGCGCGCCCTGAAGAAACCCTTCTCGGTGCGGCACTCGCGTATCGTGACCGTCTGCAGGTTGACGGTGACGTCGGTGATAAAGATCTGGTCGGCGACGGGCGAGCGCGCCATCCAGTAGGCGGCGCCTCGCCGCGGGGCCGGGGGCGGCGGTGGCGCCGGCACTGACACCGGCGCCTCGCCCCACGAGTCCTCCTCGTCCGCGGGCTGTGGCGCGGGTGCTGGTGGCGGCTGCGCGCCCTTGGGCTCCGCAGGGGCCGTCGCAGTCGGTTGGGTCTCGGTGCGTCGCTCACGTTCCGGAGGAGTATGAGCATCAGCCTCTTCCGGGGAATGCGGTGCTCGTCTGGGACCTGTCCTAGGTGCGGCAGCTTCCGCTGCAGGTGAGGCAGGCGCGGCAGCCCCCCCGGGCGGCGCGGCAGGTGGTGGGAGCTGCGCTGCGTGCGCCGCGTGCGTCGAGTGCGTCGAATGCGTGGAGTGCGAGGAGTGCGTGGAGTGCGAGGTGCGGCCACCATTGAGCTTGGAGGAGTCGTGCGAGTGGCGCTTGGAGGCGGGTGGGCTCATGGTGATGGTGACGCCGATCTTGCCCGATTCGCGGGACAGCACTTCGGCCTTGCGCTTGCCGGGCGGCGGTTGGCGCTCGTCGGAGGGGCTGCGCACGCGCTCGGCGGGCGAGTGCTCGCGCTCGCGCTTCCTGCCCTGCCGCCGCACCTCATCGCCGCGCTCAAAGCTCTGGATGAGTCTCGGGTCCAGGATGTTTTCCTCCGGCTCCCACGTGTTGTGCTTCGGCTTCCACCCTTTCCATTTCACGTAGTACTCCACTTTGTTCTGAAAACAGAGAATGGGCGACGGTTAAAAAATTTCATCCATTTATAACAATGTGTAGCGGCGGTGTGTGCCCGCTCGCTGACGTGGCGCGACTGCCGGTGGCGTGCACGACGACGGGAGGGTTGCACATAGCCTTGCAGATTTTATTCGATGATAATATTACGGCGAAAACGGATAAGTATTTAGTTGCAACATCGTGTGTTCGTTGTTGCTTGAAATTGAGGCGGGATTAAGATACACACGAGTGTGGACGGCGAGCTCGTGATAAAATATAATCCGGAGCTAGTGCAGGCATAGTGATGTTTAATAACTAAAGAGTTGTGTACGAGAAAGCGTGTGCGAAGTGCGAGTGTATCGCAGTTCATTTGGGGCGCACCTGCGCGCCAGCTGTCGCGCTATCTGGCGGGTTGCGCCCTTGCTGCCCGCTGCTCGCACTTACTTAGGCACCTTTAGCGCGCGGCGCGAGCCCTGCGCTTACAATCAGGCATGCACAAAGTTCTAGAGGCTACATAAATATTACCTTATAAGCAAGCGTTTTATTGTGCTCAGGAAAAGAAATGGCAAGCGATATCATGCGATGATGAGGGGTCGACTAAACAAACATTCAAATATCTTATACGAATTTGGAACAGTAAGCGAGGTAAGATCAAATCAGAAGCAACAAGTCATGGTATAAGTACCTAAATGTGCTTTATAATAGGCCTCACTAAATAGGTATCTACTTATGTGATATTTTCCATTCAATTTTGTCGTTCTTTTTTATAGGCGGGTAAGTACCTACTTAGAAAAACTATCGATGATAAATTGCAACGTCTTGAAGTTGCAGTTTTTAAGTTTAAAAAAAATAAGAACTTGCGAAGAAAATTGGTATGAAGCGAAATCACACAAAGGAACAAGGAAGGTTACTACTAAGGCTGTTGCCACACTGGCGAAGAGGCGATGCGAAGAAAGCGCGGGCGCCGCACAGTGGGAAAAAAATAACTTTTTTTTGTTCAAAAATCTGTCTACATCACAATTTTTGACGTATCGCTGCTATTTTTTTTTATATACTCCTAAGATATCACACTTTGGTGTGTCACTGCCACTTTTCCTTAAAATTCAATAGGTACTAACCTCAAAAAATCGGGAAATGAAGCAAAAACCAATTCTAAACTAGAAAAGGGCCTGTTAGAAGTCAATATAGAAACCTATTACAAAATGGTAGTTACAATACAGCTTTACTAACGAAAAGTGTTTTCGGCATGGGTCCCACCATTTATAATAAAATACCAAATATTTAAAAAAATTACCCAATCCAAATGTTTAAAAAGAAACTGACAGCCCTATTGCTTGATAACTCATCACCTGTTAAGCAGCCTTATTAAGGCGGATAACAATTAAAATTCTATTGTGTCTCGTTAATGACAGTTGAAGGGTAGTGTTACTATTCAATTAATGATTTTTTAAATGACCCTAATCTTTAGATTTAATTATTGACATTGTATATTTCTTTATTATTATTATTATGCTAGTTTTAAATTATATAATTTTTTGATTAATTTATTTTTTTGCTAATTTTAATTTGACTCTGATTTTCATTTGTTTTTTTATTGTAATAAAATTTCCTTTTAATGTTTGCATGCCTTATTGGTAGATTGTACAGGGATCTCAACATTTTGTGAACACCTTCATTTATGTATACTCTCAAAGCGAATAAATGATTATGATTATGATGATTAAAAAAATATGTATTTTAACAAAAATCAGTTTCCAGGGGTTTTTCAGGCCCAGGTCATGAATTTACTGTCTGTTTATAAAAAATCAAAATGGCGGAAACAAAAAGGCGGACCAAAAAAAAAAATTTCATTCATTTTCCGAATTTTAAAAGAAAATTTTTAAAAAAGAAATTTCGATCTTGGAAAAGTGGCAGTGACAACACCAAAGTTTGTTATCTCAGGAGTGTATAAAAATAATGACAGCGATACGTCCAAAATTGTGGTGTAGGCAGATTTTTGAACAAGAAACGTCATTTTTTTCCCACTGTGCGCCGCCGCCGACGCGGGGCGCGGCAAGAACGAAAAAAAAGTCGTTGCAAACAGGGTTACCCTTTCGAAATTTGAAAAGTCCTGACAAAAAACCCGACATTTGCCAAAAAGTCCGGGCATTTTACTTTTTACACAACTGCCCAAAATGTTTTCAGGGTTCATGTATGTATGTATGTGAGTTTTAAAGTCTAATCATTTAACTTTTTTAGTTTCTTGAAGAAATTCCTTTAAGTCGAAAAGCCCAGAAAATTAGGCCGGGCATAGAATGGGAGCCAAAAACCCAGACATGTTCGGACGATGGTAACACTAGTTGCAAATAATAACACTCAAAATATAAGTATTCATTGTTACTACTTCTACCGACTACCTACTACTTAATCTAATTTAATCGTGATTTATTTTTAAGGTCGTACACTAGTATTCTATTCACTTGACACTTTTGATTTACCTATTACTTAAGCCAAGCACTAAAACTAAGATACCTGGTCATGAATGAAAACAAACAATAACAACAATTTGCATAAAACGCGGTTTATTGGTTTAACCTGTACTGTATGATCAGCTGTACTGACAGATTCCGCTACATGTGGTGGCTACTGCGCATGACCAAAGGCCTTTTCAGCACAGAAAGGCTGGAAGTTTATTTTGGAGTCTAGTTTTCGACGAACTTCCATTTATACTGGGCATTATTAATAAATCGCATTCCTACTGATCTCAGTGTTATAATTTGATATATTGGTTACTAGGAAACGCGACGTTTTAACATGTAAAATACGTGTGTTTACAAATGCTTCTTCATGTCAACACTAGTACGGGGTTGTGCCAAAGAAACCTAAAGTAGACAAATTTTAAATACTTACGAGCTATGAAGATACCATCCAAGAAGACGCGCCTCACTCTTCTTCCTAATCTCGCTTACAGTACAGTAATCGCGTTTAGGAAGAAGAGTAGGGCCAGTCTTCGTGGTTGGCACTATTTATATCTAGGTATCTAAGCTTCTTTAACCCAACACGAGCTGCGTTGAGGCGAAGAAGCGAATGCGTTCTGTTTGTACGATAACGTGTTTATAAATGCTTCTTCATGCCAAAACTTGCTGCAGACAGTTTGACTCGGTTTCTTGGTGGGAGGTTCTGTGGTTAACATTGCGGCCTCAAGCGTACCTAGTGTGCCAGGTCCCTAAAGCCCTGTATACCTACACGATGCAAGTTTCTTACATGTGGCATACAATAAAGTTGAAGCAACAAATGACTTGCCTAAATGATGCAGCATCGTCTAAGTATAAGGTAAACACTGTTTAGACGGTGCAACTTTTATTGTTGCTTCAACTTAAGGATGATTTCCACCAAATGGCTCGCATTGCATCGTATCGGAACGATTTTACAATCTTTAAACGATATTAAATCGTATACATAGTATTTAAAGTCTATATTACCAAGCCGCGCACAGCAGCTTGACCGCGGGCGTCTTCCGCGACACACGATCGTAGCCGAAAGTATGCAGCGACGCGCGATCGACTCCGTTCGCCTGTCGTCGTATCCGATCGGAACCTTTCAGCTGTTTTAGGATTATTTTCTTCTTCTTCTAATACAATACCCAACAATACTAAGTCAACATCAACCATTTTAAAAAAATTAGAACACGTCAACACGGTAGGAATTAAACTACCTATTTGATTAGGCGCAGAAACGGATACGTTCGCAAGCGACGGTACGGAGCCGATCGTATGCGTCGACATCCAGCCGGACGCGTCGCCGCATCCGTTCGTAATTCGTATCCTTTCCGATCCGAGCCGTTTGGTGGAAATCATCCTTTATGGTATGTCACAGGGATATTAAGTAAATTGCACCGTTTAATCAGGCTTAAGTTATAAAAGACGGTGACGCTTATGGCTAGCCTTGGACATGTTAGGTATGTATGGAAGATACGAAGTCCTTATTGTAGTGATGATTTGCTACTTCAGTAAATAGTTTTACTTTTAATGTTCCAGTGTTAAAGCGTGTCGTACCTATCGCTATCGGTTCACCAGTGTGGTCACAACCTTATGTAATATCTTTTTGAAGGGTTGGTATTTTTGTCGTTTGAACGACTAATTAAGTAGAATGTGTTTATAATTGTCTATTAGAAGTGGAAGGTACTTACTTAAGTCTGTAGAAATAATTAGGACAATGGTAACCTAAGTTTCGTAAAATTTTAATAATTCGCTTAGAGGGCAGAGGGGTAAAAGTCAGCAAATATTTATTAAGTACGTACCTGTGAAGTTCATTTATCATCAATAAATTACCAAAAAAAAAACCTTCAATAGGTTAATTTTTTTAATCTGCTTTAGCAAAAAGACAATAAAAATACTTAGCAACAAGACTGACTACCTACAATAATAAAGTTATTCCTTCAACATTTTTGACGACCGACAAAAACATCTGTGGCTAAGCCATAACACAACGCTTGAGGACATTCCCCAATATGAAATAGCATATTTTATTACCAGCCTTTCACCTTAGGCACTTAATTTGATTAAACACGGCACACCAAATTACACTTTTACTGCAAAGAAATACAGTCCTAAATCGTTTGTAGCGTTTGGACTATAGGGCGTTTCGCAATTGAAGCGGGGATTTCAGACCCTCGCGTCTTATTGGTTTTGCAGACCGAGGGTGAGTGAAAACTGTACAGCAAGCGCTGACTTTGCAGCGACGTTCAGTGGGAATTTAACTTTTTAAAATCGTTTTCTGTTCGTTTTTTAATAATTTGATGTTTGAGATTTGTTGTAAGAAGTAGTGAATCGTCAAAGTAAAAGTAAAGTTTGGTAAAATTTGATAGTTGTATAACAGCAGCTTATGCATTAAGTGTGAAGTCGTTAATTGTAGGTATTGTATTGTATTAGGAGAAAAAACGTATAAAATTCATAGTTCGTTTTAAGACAGGTAGGTATTTGAGGACACAACCTACATACTTATTTATTATTCATAATTTACGAAAATTATTGATGACGGAACCAATAAAGATAGATACTTAAGTCAAAATCGACTTATACTTAATTATTTTATTAAAAAAAAATGCCGATGCTATTTAAATAGGTAGGTACCGAAGTTATTCTCGAACCACATTAAAAAAGACCAAAAGCTTCTCAAACAAAAGCAGCTATTGTATTCAACAATACTAATAAATACCCAACTCAACAGTCAATTTAAACTACAAAGTCAGAAACCAAACAAAGACATAATCGTTAAAAAAATAAATAAAAAGGATCCGCTGGGACGTGTGGGCAAGGTGAGGTCGTTCGGTTGTCGCGCGGTGATTGGCCGACGCGCGGGGCGGGCGGGGCGAAGGGAGAGGAACCACACCCCCGCTTCGTCTCACTCCACCCCCGCGCGCCTGTGCCGACCTACAACATTACCTATATCGGTAACATGGCCCTTAAGTGAACGTCTTAAGGTTGATTTTGGGATGTTTGAGAGTAGATGGTTGATGGGAAGTTTGATGGTTGTAATCGCGCCATGGGCGGACCGTGTCTCGGAAGCACAGACGCCAATTAGCGTTGATCGGAAGCCGCGTTGCAATTAACGCGAATAATTAACGATAATCCCTATCAACGTGTTGATGGATCAATCGTGTTGATAACCAGTGTTGATTGAGTTAATGGATGTTGCTATGTTGGACATTATGAGTATGGATGGGCACTAATTCTAAATTTACGTGTTAGATATCTAGGTGATTGTGGCGAGATAACAAGGTATCTCTTTGTAGGAAACGTTTTCTAAGAATATATTCCTACAATTATCATGAAAATGAAAACCTCGGATTGAAAAAACAGTGCGACGATGGCAAAGAAGCAGAGAGTTAAGAATATAGATGAAACTGCCCAATTATTAAGCTTTATTTACAAGAACTGAGCAATAGTAAACGACAAAGGAACAAAACAACGAAGCATTGCCATGTTCGAGTTAAGGCTTCAGAGCCTTGAACATCGTCGCAGTTGCATCTTGCAAAGGTTTTTTATCGGAAACATTTAGGAAAATATGCGCTAGCATTGCATAATTTAAGTCCTGCAAGCCCTTCCCCAACTTTCTATTATCAAATGGCCAGACATAAGGCAATTTGCCACTATTGTATAGATGATATTTTACTAATAAACGAAAAGTGTTTTGGCAACACTTCATTGTGCATATCGCTAAGGAGTTCCCTGCCGGAATCTGTTTCCTTGCCTGATAACAGTACCTAAGTCTTTAGTGTCAAGTCTTTTCTATAGGCAATCGTGCACCATCGTCGCCCACAATATCGATGTGCCACTGATATATAGATGATATTCTACTCATAGACGAAAAGCGTTTTGGAACACTTTTCATTGTGTGTATCGCTAAGGAGTAGAATTCTCTGCCAGAACCTGTGTATTTTTGCTTGATAAGAGTAAGTCTTCAGTATCGAGTAACTTATAGGCAATCATGCACCATCGTCGATCGCAATATCGGTTACCATCAAGTTTAATACTGGTCAAAAGTGAGACTAAAGCGGTTTGTAGTGAGCAATGGCCGTTTTGCGTGGATGTGACGCATATTTTCCCTCAACTTGTTCCTTTCGCGTACATATTTGATACTAGAGTAAAATGATCCGAACGGATACCTAGTTAATTCACTAGATATATACATATACGAAGCTATCTAGCTATTGCACAAGCAGGAAAGTAAAATTAGTGGTTGAAAGCGGTACTACTTCAGGATATAGAACTTCAACCAAACATTATAGACATACAATTTTCACTATAGTTCACTTATAAATAAATATCAGTTAAGTGCATATGATTAGGTCCATGTGCACACAAATTAGATGCCCGCATATTCAAATTAAGCAGTGATTGTAACGAGGGTATAAATCATTTAAACATTGTACGAAGAGTTATGGAGGTTAAGTGGGACTCGTATGGGTTATTTGGAGCCGTTTTGGTGGAAAACAAGAATCTAATAGCAATATTATCTATTGCTTACAACTTTGATCTAAGTTATATCCCCAGTGAAAACATCGTTCAGAATTTCTAAAAATCCTTTTATGTGCATCTCTAAATTCAAGCCCTATCAAGGAACGTATCTACCGAAATTCATGTTTTGGTGCTTTTCAGTGGTATTAGTGATATCTAGTATAATACTAATATTTGAATTTACATACAAAACGATTCCATGAACCTTCATTAAATAGAAACTAGACGCCAAAAAGATTCGTCCCAAGTTGTCTTGTCTCTAGTTTATTTGCTAGTGCGGAAACCTAAGCGAGATTGCAGTTGTAGCTGATAACACAGGTATGATCGCTCCGACAATTTACGACAATTTTTTAAATCCGGGAAAATGTAGTCAGGAACTTTTAAGGGTTCCCTAGTGGTTGTGTGTGATAGTGGGTTCCATGATTTCAATTTCATGCACTAGGTACATAATCTCAAAGCACATTTTCTCAGAATTGGACGGAAACTGGACACAGGGACTACCGGACTATATACCACATACATATCGAGGATTTTGTGTTTTCCGATATTTCCACGAAATATCGTGAGTAGATATAGCATCATCTACTTTAAGGAAATCATAAACGTGAATTTATCTTTGGACTGGCTGAATGTTTTAGATCAGATTACCATGTGATATTTTTTAAGGAACCTCGCATACATTACGCTACCTGCGAGAACGACTTTTTGCGCGACTGACCGCAATCATCGACTAAATTGATCAGACAGGTCGTGCAACTATAAAAGGTAAAACGTCAAAGGTTTAAGATTTTAGGCGATGGTTTCAAAGATATTTTTACGTTTTGGAGGCGGGCACAACGACCACAAACACTATCAAAATATGTATTGACGTTATTGCATATGCGTGCATGTGCGCTGCTACTGTTGTTTTATGAACTGATGTCAAATAAATGTTGTTCATTCTTTCTATTTTTTTCATTCATGTACAAAAAAACAAACTGCCAAGCCTTTTCCCAACTATTTTGGGGTCGGCGTCCAGTCTAACCGGATGCAGCTAAATACCAATATTTTACATGGAGCGACTGCCTATCTGACCTCCACAACCCAGTAACTAGGTTATACGATACCCCTTGGTAAGACTTGTTGTCAGACTTTCGGGCTTCTGACGACCCGTAACGACTGTCAAAGATCCACGAACGACAGCCGGGACCAACAGCTTAACGTGCTTTCCGAGACACAGAGGAGTCTCGGTATGTAGAAATCGTCACCCATCTACGGACTAACCCCGGCAAGCGTCTTTTAACCTGATGGATCGACCCGTGCGGCTGTTAGTAGACTTGGCCACGAGCTTTCATACATATAGGTACAGCGTGTAACCAAAACCCTGTCTCATCCGTGAGGGTGGTGTTAAGAATCATTCCGAGAGTCCTATTTATGTGTTAATTTTCCGGAAAAAATCAAACAAAACATCGCCGCTTTTTGTTGCAATGGTATTTTACCGGGTTACTATATGGGCCGTCGTTTAGCGGGTGTCTACAAGTTATAACTTATGAATTCTGTAGAAAATTTGCTTATTTTTAATGAAATTGGGGTAATTTTAGTACAAAAAACGTGAATTTGAAATAGCAATAACTTTCTTAATTTCAGTTATTTTTTTACTACTTTTTGTTAACGTTATTGCGGTACCTATGCGCCCCCTTTCGGATCGGACAGGATTTTTGTGGTCTACATGCTGTATAATTAAATACTGGAGGTCCTGTTCAAACGCTACGCAAAGCAAAGCGCCGGATAACCGGATAATAAGCCGGGCTTTTGGTTTGGCCTTTTTGCTTTGACTTCAGTTTGGCGAAATTCCGTCTCCCCTGTTGTCTAGTTATTGGTTAGCTACTTATCCAACTCTGTTCAGTGCTTTAATTAATAATATAATCTAACCGGGATAAATTTACATCATAGAAGCGTTCCTAGAAAATGATTTTTTTGTTGATGAGTAGGTATATATAGACGATATAATGTTCAAAAATACCCCGCGTTCTGGATTTTGTTGGCTTGTCAAAATGAATTAGGGTCTGGTGCAGTCAATGCAGATCGAAAAGGGGTTATGTGAGTTTCACCTTAAATTATAATGATGATATCACTTTACTTTAGAATAGGATGCTTGGCAACAAGCGTGCGTCGCCTGGGGGTGACAACGTTGACAATGCATCCCGAAGCGGGATATCACAGGGCAAGACCAAATTGCTCGGTCGAGTAATAAAATGAAGAAAAAGAAGGGTGGTTATATTGTGCCAACGTATTTTGTATCTACTGTACAGTACATTATAGATTACATTCGATTACTATCGGTACCTATTGTAATTGAATGTAATCTATAATGTACAATTAAGTGATGATAATTTGTTACTTGAATGTCGATTACATTCGTTTAAACATTAGTGATGAATGATTAGATAAGCAATAGTAAAAATAGAAGCATATATCGTTTGCACGATAAGATAGTACTGTTAAGTTTTATTTCGGAACCAATTGCACTATTGGCTATGAGGTGCCCATTCACATTAATAGGCAGTATTTTGTAGATAGCTTTTTACAAATATTGCTCGGAACAACCGATGTATTTGTAAATTAGATTTTCATTGAGGAAAACATTTTGATGAAATAGCCTTTCTTAAAACACTGACCACTCTAAATGAGGAAATAGAGGTCCATTTTATGTATAGAAGATCAACTAAAAATGAACCACAATACACTAATGAAAACTTGTTTTCCCATCCCTCACCCACAAACTCCTCCCGTTTCCCTCACCCTCACAATTATTAAAGTGTAATAACAAGCAGATGTCACACCGTTTTATTTCTTTCTCCTCAGTACTACGACATTCTGCGTCTGTTAATAAAAACGAACTTTCCCCTTATTTTAACGTATAACAATAATCTTTTACAACGATCGCATCAAAATGTCTTTTAATATTGTGCGAAGTGGAGACATTCTCGAAAGGATAGAGGGGATGGGAACAACGGAATACAATATTAGTAGTGCTGGCACGAAGCCAAAATCCGTCCGTGTATTCGACGAGTCTACAGTAGTCTGCACTCAATAACGTGAACACAAGCGAGAGAGAAAATAGCAGAATGAAATATCAACGGGTATTTGCGTAGGAATCGATTATTTAACGAGTGTTTGATGGAGATGCTAATAGACAAGTAGGGGAAATTCGGCATAATCTATAAACGATAGGATGACACGCCACCCAAGACGAGGATTGGACGTGGGATGGCGAGTTTATGGCAAGCGACAAATTTTCTTTGTACTAGAATAGTAGTAATTAAGAGTCAAATGTCACATAGGTACAGTAAAGTTACAACATTTAAAAGAAATGTGCAAAAATAATAATCGTAAACTAAATCTGTTCCTAGATCGAAAATATTATGATAAAAACTGGCTAGAGATACTTTAAATAAGCATTAAAAATGTTTATGTCTTCAACAGTAGACAAACATTTTAATGATTTAATAAAAAAATCTGCTGGAATAAATTATTCCGTAGACCCGTCACACACAGCAAATAAAGTCAATGCAAAACCTTACAAAGAAATTCTATTTACTCCTGTTCGTGGAATATGGGGGATAACTAGCTGACAAAACTCAATCAACGGATGAGAGCGTTTCGTAATAACTGCTTTAACTGAGACATAGATACTGCGAGAATTACTAGAGTGTATTACTGTGATATACCTACCTACTTAAGATGCCAAAACTTTAAGGCAAGTTCGTATAAAATCAAAGATAAATTTAACATACCAAGACCCCTCCGTGCCTTGGAAAGCACGTTAAGCCTTGGTCCCGGCTGTCATTCGTGGACCTTTCGCAGTCGATACGGGTCGTCAGAAGCCCGAAAGTCTGAAAACCAGTCTTGCCAAGGGGTATCGGTATTACCCAGTAACTGGATTGTGGAGGTCAGATAGGCAGTCACTCCATGTAAAATACTGGTATTCAGCTGCATCTGATTAGACTGGAAGCCGACCCCAACATAGTTGGGAAAAGGCTAGGCAGCAAATTAAGGTAGTAAGTTTGATATGTATTACATATTATTACACTAGGTATATAAAACGTAAAACGTTTTTTGAGGATGATATTCTCATAACATAGAATAAAGTATGTCTATTTCTTTTTATCATTTTATATCTATTTAGTATATTGCATCACATTTTAATTTTAATAAATTATTCTTCTTTAAGTACGCTGTACCGATGTCATTACGTCGGCGCTGGCTGTCGCTGAAAACCAGCGCTGGGGCGCTGTCTTGCATAGGGTCGTAGCATAATGCTGAGCGATAGCCGATTTGCGTGGATGTGACGCATGCTTACCCCAACTTTTTCTCATCTTTGTAATTTTCTTTTTTTTTTGCGTCATGTTTGCCGCGTTAAATAAACGTTTTTTCTTTCTTTCACATATTATAAACTAGAAAGATGGCCATGCTGGTCGAAAATAATTAATTTAGTATCTATTTCGAGACACTTTTTAAAACAATTCTTCCACAAAAAAGCTAAACTGCAAACTTACTCAAAGTAACAAGTCCATACAATATATCCGCTCGTTCATCAAGCTATTGCAAATTGTCCCGAGCTCTCGTACCGGAGAGGTCGCAAGGGAGGACCGCGGAGGGTCGGAGTGGGTCGGGGAGGGTTAGATTAATGGTTCGAGCTCAGTTAGGTGCCCCACCCGGGACCGATCAGGCGTTTAAACATGAATCCTCTCAAATTGCCCGGATGACGCCTGCGGAACCATGAAAGGGTTTGTTTGACTAAATGGACTATGATGCAGAGATGTTTGTTCATTTATTTTTGTTAAGTTTTTAATTAAAATTCAGATTGACACACATATTATATGATTTATTTTCGTTGATCATTGGACAGACTTTTAGAATTAAAGAATCAAAGGAGCTTTCTCAAAAAGAAAATGGAAGGTGGGCCTTCCCACTTATTTATCTTGGTCTCGAAGTTACAAATTAGATATTTATTAAGTAGTTACATAAAGAATATAAATATCAAAGGGAACATATTGACAATGTACTTAATTGCTTGTTTACGACGAATATTTTAATAATTTACCTGAAATGATGCCAAAGAAAGGAATGCAAATAATTCATCCATTTACTTGTTGCATACAACATCCAATTTCCAATTCGCTGTTTTAATTAATTAGTTGTAAATTCAACATCCATATTATCTATTCTCGCTTGAACCGCAAATTGACAAAGTATAAATGAGAGATGCAATTAATGAAATCATTCAGGGTATCCATAATTTCCCATTTACTTTACTTTAAATCATTCATTAATTTTCATCAAACAACTTCTGACCAGATATATATGAACGTAAACGAGGCAAAAGGAGTATGTAGGATCGTAGCAGGTGGCGTTCTGTAGTTTCTGCCTACCCACATGGGAAGAAGGCGTGAGTTTATGTATGTCATTTCTGATTAGAAGTAAACTATTATGTAATGACTCGGGGACAAATTAAACGAGGTAGGTATAAAAGATTTCCACGAATAATTTTACACAATGTTCAAAATCATAGTTCATTGGCTACAATATAAATGAGGATGCACAACTAATCGGGAACATCTGATTTGTATCATTGAGTTATTTTCAATTCATGTTCGTGTAACTATTTATTTTTTGCTAGTTGGGAATTCAGCGCCATTGATGAATATCACCGTAGATAGTCGTCAATTGTTTTTGTTAACTTTAAAGCGGATTTCAGAAGGTCAATTCTCGTACTTAGAAAAAGTTAATTTTCAAGTCGCAATCTGTCAAACTTGTCAAAAATATTGGTTGTATTTTTGACAGATTGCGACTGAGAAGAGAATGCGAACGTTCTTAAAAAATATGGGAATTAAGCAATATGCGCAGTAATACAGATGCTGTGTTCCAAAGTATTGACAATAATATAAAAGATAATATGTGTCAATTTTGGAAACATCAAATCATCTATGTAAACAATTATATTTCAATGTTGTCTTCATCAATGGACTTTCAACTGCGTACTTTTTTACTATTCATAATAGATATGCTAGGTACTACAAATCCCATTCCACTAGAACTATCTGTAATAAAGCTGAAAATAGACCTACATAATGATGTGACCATAACCGGGGCATATTGCATCATCGATGTATACTAATGTTTTGTTTTCATAGGCTATTTTTCATTTGCTATTTTCAGATCAATCTAAGCTCACTGGTCATATTAAACCACATATCTCAGTTTACGGACAGTTATAGAATGCGTGACTGCACGGGTACGCATTGCTGACCCAGGAAAGCGTGACGCGTCTACGCACGACCTACGCTTTGACGCTCATTAGCGTCCTCCCTGTTACGGTACCTACGCTAACAGGACTGGAATTCTTGGAGGCGTCTAGTTAAAAGACAGTTTTAATTCTGACAGGGATATGTAACTAAGAGAAGTGAACATGCTTCTGCGACCGTTAGTGAGTTTGGCTCTGTTTGCGTACAGGAAATTCAATCAATACAGAGTGTGTTTACGTTGGGTAACGTTTGATATATTCTGCCAATAAGGTTGCTAGTTCATAGCAGGTCTTCAACTAATTTACTTTGCTTCACGGCGAAACCTTCGCTTTCAGCTTCAAATACAGCGATATTTCGAATTCCTCTCTAAAACTGACATTGACAGTTGGACATTCCTTGTAACGTTCTGTTAATATTGATAACCCGATAATTGACACAATTTGCATATTGCATTGTCGATATCGCAATGCTCACTTCGAAATCATTAAAATTTAATATCAGAGCACTTTAAAGAATTCACGGCAAGGAATAACAAGCTCAATATTAAAGCTCCCGACGGTGTAGATTCGAATATAATTCAATTGCTGCGTTTAATTTCGTAGAACGGGGGAGTCTCGGTCTCGAAGCGTTAAAAGGGATGGAGGGATTCCGAGAGAGCAGGAGGGTGAGGGAAGGTGGAAAAATGACAGGATGAATCTCGGGTCGCGAGCCGCGGGCGATTGGCGCAATAACGATGTCGTGATTCATTTTTCAGAGGCGTTTGGAAATGATTTGTCGATTTCTGTTTGATGCTAGGTTGCTGGTTGTGTACTTTGGAATGAAGATTTATGAAGTGCTGTCATCGTCTCAAAGTTACTCTTTAAGATGAAGGGAAGGAATCAGTGAGAGATCCTAATCGTTAAATGACCCAACATTCTTACCGCAAATCTTAAGAGGGTAAATAAACAAGGACTTTTTCAATTCTACTTTTAATAATTTGATTAATAGAATAGACAGATGGATGGATACCCACCGACACTACTTATGTAAGTTCATTTATACATAGAGCGTAGTATAGTTAGGTAACGGACGGACGCTTTAAATAATTAGCATCGATAGTTTGTCGTCGCGTCGGCCTCGCGTCGAGCATTACAAACGGGTTAAATTGGACGAGGTTCACACCCCGAACAGCGCTCGTGTTTATTCAAACCACGTACGGACCTCCGCGGAGCCGGACGTGACGTACCTATCAGCGTCCATTTGCCATGCATCCACGATATGCCAACCTTTCTGTATGCGTACGTCGACACCGCTAAACAAATTACTAGACTCACTTTGAATGGACGAATAAATCTACATTTTATGTAACTGCGATTTCGAACAGAATGACATCACAAAACTATAAACTGCACACAATGCGACATTAACAATAAAGAAAACAAGTTTTTCCTTGGTCGCAAATATTAAAAAAATACAATCAATGTCATAAGAATACAATTTCAAAGGAAGAGGTTTTTTTCTCTCTCTCGATTCAGCTGGGCGCAATATCGCGCGTATTCTTTCGTAACTCAAATACCAGGAGCACAGAAATGCTGAATAGTATACGGTTGAAACCAGAGCTGTGTGTGCGAGAGAAAATTGATATGTCAGACAAGGTAAGCAAGTCTGCCAGCCGGCCGGCGAAACGCGGCAAACACACGAGGCATGCCCGATGCCGGGCGTCAGTCGGCTCGCGACTGAGCTGCGATGCGAACGCATTTATTCTCCTCTCTCAATGTTTATTTACTTATATCGTTCTCAATGGATGAAATAACTAAGAGTCATTCTTTATATACGAAGGAGGTGTGAATTGAATTAGTTATGGTTGTGATTACGGTCGCGCTTGATGAGAACGGTTGATAGATACGAGAGTGTTTCAATTTAATTTTATGCTCCATTTTTTGTTACTGTTTATAGTGTTGTAAACACAATATCCTCTTTTTTGGAGGAATGGTTATTACTAATATTGATGCTGAAGGGAATGTGTTATTATTTAGGTAGGATATCATACTCATCATTTAGATCCAGCAGGTTAATTATAGATTATTATGAATGGTAGAGCTCCAGGAAGCATTTTCAAACTACATAGGAATCGAATTGAAAAGTCATGACTTTTTTCTTGTGCTCACCGCTTTAGAAAGAGCAGTATGCCAGAAATAAACAGTAGTGTACAATTATATCGGTATTATAAAACGGTTGTTCAGAACGGGGACTGCGCTTAGCGGTCGCACGGTCATCGACTCAGGGACAATTAAATCGACGTACTTGACAAGTACCGATTGTCATCGGCTTCTTCACGCTTGATGTTACAGAGAAAACCTGACGAGAAAAAATATACACCAATGGTTGAACCGTATTAGATTGATTCTTGGGTCCTGCAAATTGTATCAGAAGGCTTATACAGCGTTTTCGTAATACCTTTGCGTTTTGGGGGGATATTTGTACAAATTACCGGTTCTGGCAAGGTAAGCAGGTCCCTCGTTTGACACAAAGGGGCTTCCGACCCTCGCCACTTGTGGCCAAGTCGGAGAGCAAACACTTGTGACTAGTTTAGACGAGGGGACGCGAGATTTGGCTAGTGGGCGCCTCAATTCGTTAAATTCGACATTGAGTGCCAAATTAGGTGAATTCATTATTTGGTTAAATTGAAGAAAGAAAAGAAAAGCGAAATAAGATGTATGCTATCAAAAGTTTGGACAAAGTCTTCTTAAAATAAAAATAATTGCAAAATGAAAGGGTGAAAGATACATTCGTTATAATCCCGTAATAAATACGTCAGTAATAACTCAATTAAGTGAGATCACACCCCACGGCGGGACAGAGATAAGGGTTCCGCGCCAGATAAGAAAAAAAAAACACAATGATGAAGAGCGGGTGGTTTTGGCGTAGGGGTGCCACAGGGAGACAACAAATATTTTGTGATACCCTGACCCTCATCTACCCTTCATAACAGCGCCGTAACTGATTACATTCCATTGTTATTGAACGTATTAAACAACGTGCAAATATTGTTGTTATTCGAGACGAGACACGTCTGCACGACAAGTGACACGCTGCGAGTGCAATTATTTGATTTAGTCATAAATTAAAGTGCGAAATAATCATAGGCCTCGTAGCGTGCAACGTTCGTTGATATTTTAACGAGCGCGGTTTCACTGCCGAACAATGGCTAGAAATGTGGCATCACGTGGGAACATCTCACCTGCGGCGCCGACCCGCTATATCCTTCACTAATTAACATCCTTATCTGAATCAGATAAAGGTGTACAAAAAAACACCGTCCTTTCCTTTTCGTTTTACATTTACATAATAATGCGTGGGGCATAACGACCGGCGGCGAGCCAACAGGCGCATTATTATAATGACGCCAGTGGAGCACCAAGCGCCAACTTGTCTCTACATTTTTATCTGCCTCCTCACTCCTGGTAACGGTGTCCATATTCAGCTCAGCCGCCGTTCACTGCTTTCAAAAATAGTGGGGACGTATTAAAAAGCCAAGATCGGTGTCGGTGATAAGAGTCGTGTTTCAAACAGACAACGGAATAAAATCGATTAGAGTCGGTTTGTACGGCGACTCGATAGAAGCGATTTTCAATTGGCAGCCTTGTTTTATCATCACCTGATCGTTAGTTCTCAACGGAGGTATTCGGCTGTGGTGTAACGGAACGCGAGCGTGCATGAGACAATGCAGACTCAGCTTTAATTGTGTGGGGTCCCCATATGACGCTTCCCCATTCACTAGTTTAATATTCGGAGCGTACGTGCATGCGATTAAGTATGCTTTCTAAATATAGGGGACCCTTCACATAGGATTTTTTTAATATTTCGAGGGGTGGTTTGTACCTACGTAGTAAGTATATAAGTCCCAAGGTATGTTGAGCGATGCATGACAAAGATATCTATAGAGTTCACGCGCTACTAAAAGTTTTGGACTTTTACAGGTAAAGAAGAATCAGACTTTGAATGTAAGAGTGATTGCAAAAACCATGAGTCACGCGATAATAGTATATATTTGTATTTGTTAGTATCCATCCCGTCTGGTTTAGTTTTTTTCAGGTCCTACGATACCACGTTTAGAACTTGTTAACTTAAAGAGGTTGTAACACCTGTTCATTAAAACGAAGTATTTCAAAATGGTTCTCTTCTACACTTATAGTCAGCCGGAACGTTGTCATTACTTCCTGTTCATCATTATTCTCTTTCCATTCGTGAACACATCATCCCTTCTCATCACAAACCTATACCAAAACTAACAATTTCTCTTCTACAACTTTATTGCCACTGGCGCCACCTTCAACCTTCCTCTAGGTCTAAGGCTCGGACTCCACTAAAGCGGAGATGTTCGAAGCGGAGACGAGAAGAGATGTTTTTCAGCTAGGGTGTATCCACCGAAGCTGTGCGGAGATGCGTACTGGCTAAACTGAAGCCGAGATGTGTGCTGGCTAGAGAGGAACTGTTACGGCGCCGCTCATTGCACGCCACTTACATCTGTTCTCGTCTCTGCTGCGCGCCATCGCCAGCTTGCGAAGCACAGCTTACATCTCCACTTTGATTGTGCCATACAAATATGATACATCTCCGCTCAGTAGTCTCCACTGAAGCTGAGTGGAGACGAGATGTGTTTATAACGAATTCTATTGGTCGTTTAAAAACACATCTCCTATCCTCTCGTCTCGTCTCCGCTTTGATGGAGTCCGGGCCTATCTCTTTACTATTTCATTTGTCGTCTCTTCACACATGTATCTCAACATTCTCATTTCCGCTACTAGCATTAATATTCATACGAAAATTCCAGTTACATTAATACCATCCAAATAGTAAGAAAACGCCGCAATCAAAAGTACTGCAAGATTATTCATTAGGCTAAAAACGAAGTTTATTTTCCTGTGTAAGGTGTAAGTCACACAAAATTGATATCTCCTAATACACGTGTCAACTCCACAGATCACTCTGTTCCCCCGGCACTTTTTTATTTCATTCCAATACAGGGATGGATAAAATTACGGTGAAGCATTGTGAAGCGATTATTTATAGAAAATTTGGCTGCTTTGTGTCGCTTCCGAGTGCACACTCCGGACGAATTTCAAATTATTATCGGCACCACACTGGCGTGACCCTATAACGGCTTATTTTTTTGCGTCTTGTCAGCTTTTTGTATATTTTGTGAAAAAGGCCGTTACATTATTCGATGGCATGCCACCAGACCCAAATTATTTTTCTCGTGCTTTTATTTCAACTTTTTTTATGCGTCAAAAATAGGGAATCACCATTTATTGCTGCAGTAACAGCCGGATGTAATTGATTCTGAAATCTTTCCTGAAACTTCAAAGTCTTACAGGTTGCAAAATCTACGTAAAAAATTGCCAACAAACTGTATTTTTTTATTAAATAATTGCTTCAATTTCAATAAATGCAAATAGCGCCATCTATCCAATAGCCTTCGAACTATGTCGTACGACACTTGGCTAACAGAGTGCAGAGTAAGATCCAAAATAATGTATCGTTGCTACTTAACTGAAGACTTTTACAATGGAATTTAATGAATAATGAAATGTTATGATTAAAAATGTAATTAAACCGTCAGAAAATACAGTAATTAAAAAAAAAATTGTTTAATTGTATCGCTGCAACACACTACGATATTTTGCCGGCCGGAATATTGCTCGACGCTGATTGGCTGAACGAAACGGCGGGGAGCATGCGCAACTCGATGGTTGTTCGGTCGAAGCCGAATACTGGCGCGTTTGTTCCGAGATACCAGGGCTACAGAGCTCTGTAGGAGTTTCTATGTTGACGCCTGGTAGTTAACCGAATTTACGCCTTATATTTGAGCGATAAAACACATAATCCCTTGTTTCAAGATGTTTCGTTTATATTAGACCACGCTGGCAGATAACAAGGCGAGTAGGAGGTAAACGAAATTGGTCTCTATTCAGTTAGAATTAGAGTGAGTTTTTTTATTACTTTGTATTTGTTTTGATATTAAGTAGTTTCCTAAACAGACACGGGCGCTAGCAAGCGGGCGTTAGAGTTTTGGCGGCATGAGTGAGACCTATAGTACATAATAATGGAATGGAGTGAAATTGTCGTGTCGTACTAATTGATTGTTTCTTGTAATCTAATGTATCGTGATTTATGGTAACGGTCAGTATTTAAAATAAACGATAAATTATTGGAGGAACATGGTTCGCTTATTATGCATTTTCATAATATAGCTGAGTAGTGGTGGAACAAAGTATGTGCTATTTTAGGAGATGTGGTATAAAGGCGTTAATAGGAGCCAAAATAGCTTTTGCTGGGAACTTTGGAAGTCCAAACTGTGAGAAATATTTTAATTGCTTATGAGATTGGGAACCTCGAGAGCTTTACATACATTTAAAAGCCCATGTGGGATTTATTAGCTCAACGTGGGTGGGTCTATTCAATAGTCGGTATAAAGATAGTAGATTTAATAAGTATGGTGAACCAGCTCAGTAGATGCTTAGAAAGAGATCAGACTGAGAATATACCAAAATCAACCAAGATACCAAATATCTTATACCTAGACGACTGACTCGTTTAACTTAATAATGAAGAAGGGTTGTGATATTGCAACTATTGTAAGATAGGAAACTTCAATTTAACTTGGAGATCATCTTTTAGTTGATAAACATAACATCACGCGTGTATTCTCCGAAGGGTTAGGCAGAGATGTGTGGTGTCTTTTAGTTGATCGAGTTCTATTATTGATTTTGAATGGGTCGCTTGTCCAGAGAGATGGCGGAGCAGACCGAGACGTAACGCGCCAGATCAACTCAGGATGGATGAAATGGCGACTCACGGATGTCGTCAAGTTAAAGGGAAAAATCTACAAGTCCGTGATAAGGCCTGTCGTAATGAATGGATCGGAATGCTGGGCCGTGAAGAAGACGAATGAAAAAAAGATTGCATGTAGCGGAGTTGAGAATGTTGAGATGGATGTGTAGAGTGACAAAAATGGATAAAGTAAGAAAAGGAAATCGTTGGCTTGGTATGGGCATGTGATGAGGAGAGTGGAATGGAAACGCATGTGACTAAAAGAATGATGAATATAAATGTTGATGGATGGAGTGGGGGAGGAAGGCCAAAGAAAAGATAGATGGATTGTGTGAGGAACTGATCCGATTCTGAAAACAAGAAATTTAATGCAGACAAAATCGCGGGCAGAACCTAGTATAATTCAAAATCGAGATCTTTACTTGGGCTTTGTTCTAGAATATAAGGGTCTTCTCTTTCAATTCTATGAAAAAATGTCCGTGTTTTAAAATAATTGAAGTTACTTAGAAAGGGTAATGTGTATAAGCGATTTTTTCCAAGAAAATTTATAGATCCGAATTTTAAACGAATAAGAATTCTCAGTACCTATTTCAAGAATCTTTGATTAAAGTGTTTCGCCTGATGAATTCCTGAGAGGCTTTTGTAGATAGATTTTTGAGGCAAACTAAGTTCACCTTCGCAAATATCACCTAAAATAAAATTTTGTGGGTGTTCAGTGTTTCTAAACACCCACTATTATTTCTAATGACGCAGGTTGCTATTTCTTCAATGCCTTTTGCGATTTAATTTTTCGATGGGTGCGTTAAAACTTTCTGTGACGAGTGAAACATAGTGTAACATTTAAAAGTTAATGAACTTAATGGAACTCTACGATTAAACAACATTTTGACTGTTTAATCTTAGCAAAACTTATTTATTCAAATTGTTAATTTGAATTTCATTATTATTCGAAATTGGTAAACATACAATCTGCTTCTAGATTTGATCCTATGGTTATTGATGAGCAAAGAACAGATAATTAGGTAAGTAATCGAAAATAGGGAAATGATCCTTAGCTCGCACACCTCCCAAATTTTCTTAAAGTGGACAAACCGCGGGAAAGTCAAACACAAATCGAAATACACTGAGCGTTCGACACGTGTAAATACGTACCATTCAAGTCAAATAAAACGGACACGATAAGGACAAAAATTAGAGGGTGTACGGCAGTTTAGGACACGATATGAATTCCTGTACACAAAGACCAAAAATTTATCCCGTACTTTTTTAACGTATTTTGTTAAATTCATGTAATATAGGAAATGAACCATACAATTTTCTGTGATAGGTACAAAAGAGTGTAAAAAAGGTCTTTGTTTACGAGGGTATACGTAATAATATGCTAGTTAACCATTGAATCGATTTGCCATATATATCATGTACTACGAAGCAATAAATTGAATTCTAATAATGTAACGTTAACAAAATCCTTAAGAAACCTTCGATTTTGGAAAACAATTAAATTTTTTGGGTGATCTAAGTATTTGTTTTCGAGACAAGCATATGATACTGCTTTGACAAAGAGAAGTAGCAAGAAAAAAAGAAGATGGATAAAAACGAGGAAAAAAAGAACCCTCTGTTTTGCTCCTATTTCTTTCCATTTTTAAGAAGAGAATACAGAGAGATGGTGTGATATGTTGACATGATCTGACACAGAAAAGATTAAGTACCACAAAATATTGATTCGTAAAAGGCTCGAAAAGCCGGAAAAGATGTACCGGAAATACAACGTATGGGTCTCATTATACAGTTATGGGATAATACTTCATTATTTGCAAAAGGTCGACGGCGGCGAAAATATTCTTAAGCCGTCAAAAGAAGTCGAATATTATCGATGGAAGGAAAAGGGAAATGAAGAAGAGTAAGAATGTGCCAAGAGTGCCATTTGACAATGGATGACAGAACTGAGGAATGTAGGAACAAGTCCTGTATCAACATTGTGTCGTAACATCCAATGTTTACTGTATCAGCGATCAGTCTTACCTATGATTTCGTAATGGCAAGTCTTTCCACATGGTTGACTGCACTTACCTTATTAACACCTCGTTGTCTCCGCAGCAGACTTACCTTCACTGGTCACCTTGTTGTTGTTTTATTTACAAACAATACTGGGATTCATTTCAGTCACTCGATATTATTCTGTCTAGATGTTTTAATACTACTTAAAGTCACAAGACTTGACGAGCCAATTGTCTTTCAAGACTTATGAATGGTAGATGATATTAAGTCATAAAGCTATTTCCTGTTTCAAGAGACCCGTTATAGATACAATCGACGACTAACAATGAATCCCCAGTGACCTCAACATGCAGTTAGGAAAAAGCAAATAAAAAACGAAACCCAAAAGCAGAATTTATTGTTATCAATATCGGGATCAGGTTAGTAACGGGGAACTACTCCAAAAAAGATAATGAAAAAAGGCATATTACAATATGGCAAGGTTACCCCTCACACGGCTCGTCCAAACTTGTTTACTATCAAAAACTTAATGTAATCTCTAGAAGGGCACCATTTATAAAGAAGTATTCAGTTTCTCATTGCGACCCCCAGTCTTTATACAGACTTATGTAAGGGGACTCCTTATAATAATAAGAATTGAAAAACACCCGTGAAAAGGAACACAAAACCCTTGCGATAATTTCTGAACAGCTGCCGTCACATCACAATACTGGGATTAATAAACAAAATGTAAACTACGATCATGCTCAGCGATGCATTTTATATAAAGAGTTATAAAAGCATGTTTTGAAATTCGGTGCAAGCAAAAACAATCAAGCGTTCGCATGTTGCGAAACAAGCAGTTTACAAATAAAGCCACCAATCGAACCCGCCACTGATATGTGATCTCGCATGCAAGTTTCGCAAGGTTAGAATCTGTTACGGCAATGTTTTGTAAAGAAATAAAGCTCACCTTTCTAATTCTCTTCTTCATGATACGCTCAGCGGCGTACACGCTGTCACCGAGCTCCATCTTATGCATCCCCAGTTTGATTGTTGGAAAAAGTGAAAAATCCAAATCCAAAATCACTGCAATCCAAGTATTGTGATCCAAATCACTGCATCCGTTTGGTAGCGCACTGCAATCCGATACACATTCTCTGTCACAACACACTCCTTCACACTGTCACTGTTCAAAGTTGCCGCGCGAACGATCCTTTTTTGCGGCACGCAGCAGCGCGGCCTCTCTGCACAACGTCACAGCCGAAACTGAAGTAGGGGGAGGAAGCCCCTGCCCCGCACGCCCCGCTTGCCACACTACGTTCCTTGCCGACAGAGTGCGCCACCAGTCCGCCAACACCCGCTCGATATTCTGTAAACAAGTTTTATTTTCATCAGTTTTGTGTTTTCAGCGCTTATACTTATTATCCACCGGTAAAATACTATTGTAATTAATATGCTGGACTCAAATTGGTGTTATTAATAGTTTTACTGTTTAGGTATCTAAAAATACATATCTATTTAGTACATAAAAAAGTAAATAACATATTATATACCTAAGTATATAAGCAGTAAACAATAGTTAAGTAGTATAACAAAGTCTAGAATTAACCCTAGTTAGTATTTAATTGCAATTAAATCAAAGTAATCTTGATTGAGTACGTTGTCGTATCGGTGTTGTAGGTATATTGCGTTGGCAGAGCGTAGTGAATGCGTCTCGCTCGAGTCGGTGGCGGCCTGGCGGGCGATTCCCCGCAGCGGTGTGTCGGTGTGCGGCACGGGAGCGCGGCACGCGGCCGCTCCGCGGTGGAGGCATAATAAAGCCGGCGAGCGCGACGTTGCCGCTGTGCGCCAGCTGCGAGAGAAAGACCGAGCGCCTACCCTATTATTTACGCGCGACGTTGCCGCTCCGAACGGCCTACGTTGATTACGAGGACACCGCTTTTACGTTCGATCATCCGGCATAAAAATACTCGTTTATCTCACAATTCTTGATAGATATCGAAATTCTAATTTCACTACCCTTATTATTACATGCTACGGAATACCCGTACATAAAATAATAAATAATACCTGAGTCAATCAGCTGATGGATGTCAACCACTTGAAGCGATGCACATTTCGCGTAAAGACCGGCTGCAAGTATAGAGTCGGCGAGAACAGTTTGTACGTATTTTCGCTGGAAACGAGCGAAAGCGACCAGTCAACAGTGCGCGCGTGAAGTAACTAAGGCATTTTCGGTCGTATCGAATCGGGTTGGCATTCGTGAAAGGTCGGTATTTTGGGCCTCGCGGGGCGCGGGACGTGAGAAACAAGATGTATCATGATTGGCTGTGAAACTCGGGCGGCGGGCGCTGCGTGTAGCGAGCCAATGGGAGAGCGCGACGCAGTGCCCCGCCCGCTGCTGTTCGGCCGCCGAGTGTTTCCGTCCCTTTCGCACGGGTGCTCGGTCGATTCAGGCGCGTTGTTTTTTACTGAGAGCGGCTCACATAGAAAAATAAACGGACATTTTGGAATGGATTACGTGCGTGGAGAAGGGTCGCCGGATCCGGGCTCGAGCACATTTATTTATTTTGTCTGTATTGTTGTAGGGAGAGATATGGCGCGATAAATAGATACAGCTTGCGCCGCGTCGTTGACACGTCCGCTAGATAGCGCGATTTATTTTTAAAACTGTCACGTTTGATGCATGGACCGCGGTTTGAATAAACTGTTTTTCGTAGAACTGATAGAGTTGACAACTTTTCTAATTATATTTTTAAACTAACTTTCGATAGAGCTATTGATGGGCTATGGGATATGTTTACATTTATCTGTTTTTCGTAATTCTGTAAAAATATTCGAGGTAACAAGTACCTAGGTAAGAGGATTAGGTTGAGAGAAGTCCGCTTAGTTAAAGGCGGTGTAATCTTTGTCGTGTGAAGGAAGGTAAACCTACCGACCACTCTACATAAAAAGTACCTACCTAACCTACCTATTAGAGGGAGAATTCCTTTATTTCGATGACTGAAACAGCGATCGCACTATCAATACCTAATGGCAATGAGAGCGACGACGGCCATATCGTTAAAAAAAAAAACGAAGAAATATCGAATACTTAGGTTACTTAAAAAGTAAGTAATGACGGCAAGCAACATCATGTCATTCTTGAAATTCCAACACCCTCGGTGATGAAGCATGCATGATGTCAAGTCACAATCGCTTACTGAATGCTATTAATTACTTATCATGAATCAGCAGACAATGGCTCAAAGCCAGAACACTACAAGTCACTACTGGATCTTGTTCAATATTTACGTTGAAGCGAAAATTTTGTGTGCTTTTATCCAATGCATGATATAACGGCTACATTCATGATTAACTGAAGTATCTAATGATTAAAGGCTAGCGCACATTAAGCCGATATCAGACGCTCATTTTCGCCTTTCATGAGTATCTTTCACTTGAACACAAAATGAACCAAACATGAAACAAGAATTCATTGATGAACCGCGATTCAACAATGTAAGATGATCGAAATATGAAATGAATGTAGTGTGTATGAACGTTCCATTCCTATACCTATAGGTAATTTCGTCGGTGTCATGTGAACATGGAATGAAACAAAAATGATACTTCATTCGATTGAATCGTCATCGGCTTTATAGCTGCATCGGGTTGTAGTGTACCTACTTATCGCTTTTCGACCAAAAAAGCGTGATGCGGCCCACCTCGCCTGTTGTGTGTTGTGTTGTGCGCGATGGTTCATACAAAGTGTACAGAAGTGACTGGACGAGAATCCTCTGTATTAAGAACGGAAGGTTGGTCGGAAACTTCAAGAAAGCCTGGATCATATCTACTTAAATTTACCTTAAAGGCGGCAGTGTGTGGGTTCTAGAGAGCATCAAACGGCACTGCGGCCAACCTAGACGAAGATACGACGACGTAGGGAAATACAGATGAGTTGGACAGCTATGAGTATAGGTAGACAGGAATGGTCCGTATTAGCACAAGATCAAGTAAAGAAAGAGAGAAGGGAAAAGCAGGCCTTTTCCCTGCAGCGGGACATCACAGGCTGAATTACTGTTTTTTGTCTCTGCATCACCTAAAGGTTGACGGATAGACAATAGGTACGTATGGCACTAAGTCCGCCTCTGTACATTTGTGTGCTTGAAGTATTAAATATATGAATTATCAACTTTCCTCTTGAAAAGAGTCTGATCAAGCAGCGGTTGTAAAATTACTGCTCACTACTATGGCCGGTGTCCACCGCCGCATGACAGTCAACCGCGCGTGCGCTGTCAGATTTTGAGCAGTTTAGCGCTACCGCTAAAACTGGGGCATGAGAATCATGAGATCGTGATTGGGCTTGAAAAATGCATATCCAGGGGAAAAACCAAAAATATATCACATCACTGAGATTTATCGCGGTTGACAGTGTGGACCACCGATAATGGAGTAGATATTCTTTGCTTTGAGGTGTGGACTGTGTTCAAAGACACGATCGCCGTCGCGTCCATCGTTTCGGACTCGATCCGAAATAATATCGTGTCTCGGTGACGCCGGCGGTGTCTAACGTCTTAAGCCAATTCCTAAGGTGTTTGGAATCCCAAAATTCGCTTATGTCCCGCAAAACTTCACATGGTTTGTTGCGTGACTTGCGCCATTACTCGCTGGAGACACGGTTTATTTGTACGGCGGCGCGGACCATTTGTCTTCTAGTGAGTAGATGACTTTATTTATTCATTCCATAACCCATTGCTCCATCGTTTACAGCGCGGCTGCCGCTTTCCAGGTCGTTTTGAATCAACCTATGGATATCTTAGGTTTCTTTGGAAGAGTCCGGCGCTTGAGTTGTTTTATTCTCCGTATAACTAACTACTAAGTAATTATCCGAATAGGCGCGTTTGCCTCGTTGGATGGTAAAGTTGTCTAACCACACTTGTAAAACTATACTGAATATTTAGATAACTCTTTGTAAGTACCGTATGCACAGTTTCAAACACAATAACGCGATTTCCGCGCGGAATGGGCCGTATACTTAATCCTTACACACATTTGTTTGGCGCATTTAGTGTCTTCCGCGGTATTTATCCTATTCGCCTTAATGTCTCCGCTTAACCATTATTGAGACTATAGCGCCATATTTAACCTTATTATTTCATTTGTGTGTGGATCAAGAAGTCTTCTTGGATCTAATGAAATAGGTACCTACCTATAGTAAGATAATACGAATTTAATCCTCTTTATAAGTGCACCGCAATTATCTTTGAAGCGCACTTTTTGAATTTGGAACATCTTAGTGTTCAGCGCCAAAGAAATCGAACGCAAATATTATTTGAATAAAGACTGATGGCTGGTACGACGGCTCATAGTCGCGCTGCCGGCTGAATAATAAAAAAAAAGAAATCAAATAAAAACGTGCGAACTACAGCCCACGTTTTCGTCAATTTTCATGGATTGTTAGAAATTCATGGTTTTGTCCTGAAAAATGAATTCTTCAAGTGACAGTGAAAGTATAAAATTAACTCCTGAAAGTATTAGAACTGACGCAAGAAATGTGATGGATAATAATCTATTACCTGCAAAATCGTGGGAGAAATATATGAAAGCCTATGGTAATTTTATTGAATGGAGAAATGCAAGAGGCGCCAAGAATTTTTCAGAATCTGTGTTTTTGGCCTACTTCCAGTACTTGGCCAAAACTAAACAACCTTCCACTCTTTGGAGTACATACTCAATGCTAAAATCAACAGTCAGTTCTAATAACGACGTAAAAATGCACACATACCTATTCGAAATTAATAGCGTTTCTGAAGAGGATGTCTGATGGATTTAAACCTAAAAAATCCAAAGTGTTCTCAGTCAAAAACGTGGAGACTTTCCTTAATGAGGCACCCGACAAAGTCTTTCTTGCCGTAAAAGTAGGTAACTATGTACGAGTATATGGTGGATTAGTAAAGTATAACCATAGTGTTATAAAATGCGCATTTTATTGTAACCTGTACTTCGATAGATACTTGTCTTATTCACATTCGGTTTTGTAACAGGTGGCTTTAACTTTCGGAGTACATGGAGCTTGTCGTGGAAATGAACTTTTAAAAATAACTGTTGATGATGTCGAAAATCACTGGGATGATTTACTGTTAGTAAAGCTGACAGACACAAAAACAAAAATTGACCGATCCTTCGTAATCCGAGGAGAATACAAAACTATTGTACAGAAATACCTGGACCTGCGTCCTGCTGATATGAAGACCAATCGGTTTTTCATCCGTTATCAAAAAATGGCAAGTGCTTCAAACAAGTTATGGGAAAAAATATAATTTCTAACATGCCACAAGAAATTGCTACTTATTTGAAGTTACCAGATATCAAACTTTATGCAGGACATTGTTTTCGTCGTACTTCTACCCTTTTTTTTTTTTTTTTTTTGGGTGGGAAATTATTTATTTATTATTTATTTATAATAATCTTACCAAATAACTTCAAATAACTTCTCCCGCTCTGGGTGGAGCGGGAGGGCGTGTCAGACTCTTACTGACTAAAGCCCACCCGTGTTCCTTCGGTTGCCCTGTTGCCGGGGGCCGCGATGTCCCTATCGGTTTTCTTCGAACCCCCGGCAGGCATTGGCCCTAGCGGACCCCGTCAATTCTGCTGACATCTCTTTGAGGCGCGCGTGGAACACAACGCGCCGTCGACCCGGGCTTGGTCCTTACCGGACGGCGAGCTACACATTGCTCACCGTCCGCAAGCCCGCGCCTACGGTGGCCGGAAATCGGCTCGCGATTCCCGCCCCGGGCGTCTCCTCCTGCGGCGGTTAGGGGCGTGAGGGCGCGAAATTTGCCTCTCCCTCACGCGTTCCGCCTCCTCCTTCGCGAGCATTACCGCTTCGCAGAAGGAGGTGACGGCCTGCCATTTCTTCTCGCTCCGTACCATGGCCTGAACCAGGGCCGGACGCGAGAGATCACCGCCGCCGATCGCCTCTACGAGGACACGGCGTTGCTCCGCCCAAGCCGGGCAGACCTCCACCGTATGCTCCACCGTGTCCTCAGGCCGATCCACACAATGGTGACACCCGGGTGTTTCCTCCCGCCTTATCCTAAACAGGAACCTCCCGAAGCAGCCGTGTCCGGTGAGGACCTGCGTCAGGCGGAAGGTGAGGACGCCGTGGCGTCTCTCAAGCCACTCCTCAAAGAGGGGTCTTATCGCCGCAATTGTGGCGTGCCCAGCGCGGGGTTGCGACAATCGCACCCTCCATGACGCCATGAGATCCCGCCGGAGCTCTGTCCGCTGTGCCGCGATTTCTTGCGGCGTCGGAGTTAAGCCCCGGCGTTTCGCCTCCTCGCGCCACTCCCAGATGTGCGCGAGGACCTTTGCCTCCAGATCCCATGGCGGTAATCCGGCAAGGAGGCTCGCCGCCTCGCAGGAGACCGTGCGGTATCCTCGGGCCAGCCGGATGGCCATGACCCTCTGGGACGCGTTCAACCGGCGGGCTGGCCGCAGCCTCAATGAACGCGCCCACACCGGTGCCCCGTAAAGGGCCATGGACCGCACGATCCCCGCGTAGAGCCTCCGGCAGGAGGCGTTTGGACCTCCCAGATTGGGCAGGAGCCGCTTCAAGGCAGCCCCGGCCCGGTCCAGTCTGGGAGCCAAACGTCGGAAATGCTCCACGAAGTTCCACCGGCTGTCGAGGACGAGTCCCAGATACTTCATCGTCGACTCGACGCCGATGTGAATCCCTCCCGCCAATACCTGGGAACCCGACGGTGGCGCACTACGAGGACCATGAAAACCCATGGCCTCGGACTTGTGCAGGGCCACCTCGAGTCCCAGCGATCCTGTCAACGATTGTCGCAACCCCGCGTGTCGCTAAATCGGCCGCCGCCTGGTACGACCTCCCCTGCGCCAGGACTAGCGTGTCGTCAGCGTAACAAACGACGCTGACGCCGCTAGGGAGGTCGGCGCGCAGCACCCAGTCGTATCCGATGTCCCACAGATGCGGCCCCAGGACCGAACCCTGTGGGACACCGCACGACATCTCTTGCCGGTTCCACTCTCCTCGATGACCGGGGTCGTACTTCAACCCTTTTGGCAGATTCTGGAGCGGACTTAACTGTTCTCAAGCGACATGGAGGATGGAAATCGAGTGCTGTAGCAGAGGGGTACCTATATAGCAGATTCCATTGAGTAGAAAACATTAAATTGCAACCTGCAGTTAATCCATCCATGGCATTGTCGCCGCGCCTATCTCCATCCAAACAACGAGATTCACCGTCACATTTTCCTCAAAATGAGCCAGATTTGGACATTATTTCAAACACGCAGAGTATAAAATCTACAACAATCTCTATTCCTAATAAAACTGTATCAATAAATTTTCAGTATCTGTGCACTGTTTTCTGTATCTATCACTTCGCTCTGGATTCAAAAAGCGCCCTCGCCGTAAAAATATTATTTTGCTCCCTTATGAAGTTACGATACAATCTAATATTACTATGGGGACGGCCTGCAGACATCGAGTCTATTTTTATTCTATTTCTTTCACTTTTACCAAAGAAAAAATTTTTTTTTCTTTCACTTTTACCAAAGAAAAATTTTTTTTTTCTTTGTCGGTTTTCAGCGAAACTTGCCGTTATCTAAATCGATAAGGAGAACGATACCTACCTGTATTACAGAGTCCGACCGAAACCGGTTTTTATTTTTGCCCGAAATTCGGGCGTCGTAGATAACGGCGACCCTTTGAAATTATTATTTCCTAGAAAGTCAGAAGCCCAAATGACTTATAACCAGTTTCATCAAGAGGTACACACGGCTACACATCAATCTATACATGTCCAGTTTATGCTGATCTCGCATTGTATAGGATTTCCGTACAATGCGAGGTCAGCTTATATTGGAAATGTATAGCTTGTTGTGTAGCCGTGTGTACCTGCCGTGTTACCCAGTTACTGGGTTGTGAAGGTCAGATAGCAGTCACTCCATGTAAAATACTGGAATTCAGATGTATCTGGTTAGACTGGAAGCCGACCCCAACATAGTTGGGAAAAGGCTTATAGGCAGAAGATGAACAGTTTTCTCGGGAAACGCAAAACTTGTTTCGACAAGTGTCGAATGAGTCAACTTCACAAAACTACGAAGGGTATACCTACCTACCCAAATGTAGTTTGTTCGCATTGGTTGGTCAACCTACCTATAACCAATAGCTTGGGTTATTCATCGGGGCAACTTTTGCATCTGCTCAGGTCTTTTTTTGTTCTGAGAATTGATTTTTTGCTAAAGAGGGCATGGTGATTTTGATGTCAAAATGTGAATTAACTTGAATTATGAAAGAAATTCGCTGTGAAGATGGTCATTTGCCGTGTGTGACTGATGAATTTTAAGAAGTAGAGTAAGTAGTCTATGATGCTTATGATGGCCCGGAACACCGGATCACGCAAAATCAATCTGCCTAATCTTTTCCCAACTATGTTGGGGTCGGCTTCCAGTCTAACCGAATGCAGCTGAATACCATTATTTTACACGGAGCGACTGCCTATCTGACCTCCATAACCCAGTAACTGGGTAATACGATACCCCTTGGTAAGACTGTTTGTCAGACTTTCGGGCTTCTGACGACCCGTAACGACTGTCAAAGATCCACGAATGACAGCCGGGACCAACGGCTTAACGTGCTTTCCGAGGCACGGAAGAGTCTCGGTATGTAAAGATGGTCACCCATCCACGGACCAACCCCGGTAAGCGTAGCTTAACCTGATGGATCGACCCGTGCGGCTGTTGTTACTTAGCCACGAGCACCTACACTCAAGAGAGAAACTAGGGCAAAAGAAAATTGAGCATTTCTTTGATTACATCATCCACACTAATCCATACATCCACTCCCTCCTCTTTAATATTCTATACAATTAGCAATCCGCCCAGGCTTTGCACGGTTAGCAGAGCAATGCCTATTTTATTTTTTGTTGTAGTGTCGTGTCAGCCTGTTGCGTCGAGCATGTGGGACTTTGTTTTATAATATTTAGTGATAACTCTGTCTGTCTGTTACCTTTTCAAGCCTAAACCACTGATTCGATCAATCGTTATGAAATTTGACAGGTATAGGTAAAATATAATAGGTAGATGTTGTTATATTTAGTAACCTGTTCTGCTTAACTATTCCTAGAGAGCCATAAAAAACCCTCTAAGAAATCAACACGTGTTTCACCTCTCAATGAGGCATCCTCATGACGACAATTGACTTGTCGCGAACCCGAACACGGCGTGTTGCCCCACTGAGCGCTGGACGCAGAGAAACCCGTGTGTGTCCCGTGTTCGGGTTCGCGACAAGTCAATCGTCATCCTGCGGATGCCTCGTTGAGAGGTGAAACACGTGTCGATTTCTTACAGGGTTTTTTATGGCTCTTTAAAAATAGTCCAGCGGAACAGGTGAATAAATATATCAACGTCTATTGTATTTTATAATGGATTTCCGTAAGGTCACGCCTGAATCAATTAACTGGGTAAGTAGGTAGCCTGGGATCTGAAGAAGGACTTAGGCTACTTTTCATGCCGCATTTTTGTACTAAAAATTGATTAAATACAAGCAGAAGAAGATGCGGGCAAAAGCTAGGCAGCTATAAATTGGCACATTACGTTATGCGCATGCGCATAATATGTAAAATTGAATAAACATAGGTAGGAATCTATATCACATATAAATATCGTCATTCACTATTATTAATGGAAATGAGTCACTCTCTACCTTTTGTTTGGATCGTTCGTTAAGGGCTGATTTCACCAATGAAACTAAACGCGATCAGCACATTTAAACTGCGTTTAAGATCTGTCAGTGTCAATGTTCCCCAAAAATTATGACACTGACAGCTCTTGAACGCGGTTTAGAAGTGTGGATGGCGTTTAGTTCATTATGTGAAATCCACACTTAGTCAGGTTGAAACCCGTAGGCAGGTATCATAGTAACGGCTTTATTCATGGGGTTTTCGAGAAAAATATGAGAAGAGAGTGTACAATAATCAGAATTGGCTGATGATTCAACATGGTTATAAGTTTTGGGTAGGTACTTATAACTGTTTATTTTAGAGTTTGTGTTACTTACCTACACAACCGCTAGATACCTACAAACAGTTCAAGAAGCCTCAAAAACTCATTTTAACGATTTTAGTACGCTCCGATAAGCAGTCAAATCCGTTGATTATAATCCAAACGACAGAAACCTGCTTAATTTAAATCCTCGAACACATTTTAATACATATGCCTCTAACATTAGTTTAGGAGGGTATCAAATGTGCGCGTGGGCAGGTTGAGATCGTTATCGAACCTTCCCGATGTTGCCCGAACGCCGACGAATTAATCGTTTAGAAAATTCGTAACGACTGCTTTTGAACGAAGTAATAAAAATGAAATTGAGGCAATCTTAGAATGGAATTGATGTCCGATGATTGTGTTGTAGGTAAGTACGGAATGTGCGTATGAAGGCTTTTTATGACTTGGTAGGTCATAAAAAACTTCATACATTTTAATTAAATACGTAGGTAGATTATGAAAGGTTGAGAAGGTGGAAGTTAGTTCTATGTTCTATGTCATAGGGTTTGGTTTCCGCACTTAGTCCGTAAGGTGGACCATTGTGCGTGGGCCATGGCGACCGTTTGGTGGTTATTCCAACCAGCCCACCTCCCTCCAGAAGCTAATTAAATCTCCTGGTCTGTTCAGAACATCTGTGTAGGATCTGGGTGACCCGAGGGTTTCTGTTCTAATCTGGGTGACGCCTGTGCATTCAAAGAGCACGTGCGCTATGGTTTCCTCAGCCTCCATGCACGCCCTACACAGAGGACTGTCCGTTATGCCTATTGTGTGGAAGTGTTTGTTTAGCGAGCAGTGCCCCGTGATGGTCCCCGTCACCATGCGCAGGCCGTTTCTGTCCAGGCGTAATAAATGCCTGGTTAGCCTGCTATCCAAGGATGGCATAGCTTCCTTGGACTGCCTGCGACCCGGTGTCGAGGTCCACCAATTCTGTTTGTGTGTGGGTGAACTGCTGTAGCCACCTGCGTATTTGGTTGAAGGGGTTTGGCACGATAGGCTCGGGTCCACAGACTGCCGTGCTAGATCCTCTTCTAGCAAGTTCGTCAGCTGCGTCGTTACCTAGTGATCCGCTGTTTCCTTTTATAAATTGCAGGTGGAAGTTAGTATAAGGAAGATAAACTGATAAAGTGATGCCTTGTGATGCCTTGTGACGCCTTCTGGTGACTATGGCGAAAGCCATACCACCAGGTAAGTAAAGAAATGTTTCTTACTAAAGTCTGGCCACGCTAAGTCTGCAATGGAATAAAATGGGCAACCCCAATTTTTTGAATAAATGGTAAACTTTTACATCAGTCGGTTATGTCAGTTTCAGGGTACTCGAAATGTCAGATTGCTTAGGATAAAAGTTGTTTTCACAAAATAAAGTAGAAAAATGGTTAAACCTATTAAAAGTAGAGTGCGGGAGTTATTAGATAATTTATGATATGTAAATTCCAAGATGTGAAGGAACAGAACAGCATGATGTCGTCCTTAACCAAAAACGATAATGTTTATAAAGATATCGAAAAGTTGACGTGTAGTAAGTAGATTTTGATATTTTGCCTTTTGATTTTTGCCTAATAGATTAAGTGTAGGGTGTTATTTTGAAAGTCAAAAAACGAAAATTCAAAACTAGACTTCCGAAATTAAAGTTATTTTTCAATTTGTAGTGTTTTTTTGGAAGTCGGTTGTTTTTTTTTTAAGTTTTTTTTAAATAAACATTTCTAACGGTAACTAGGTAGGTACTATTGTGTATAATACCAAAATACATGCATGGATGGATCCTACCAACGGAATACCACAACAGTCCTCCAAAGCCCATTCATTACAATAGGTAATAGCCTATTAAAATTTGCATGACAAGTACAACAAAACGAAAAAACAACAAGACCAAAAAACATTATCTCATCATCTGTAATTATCTACCAGGAGCAACTAATCATAACATAATGGCACGCCTTTACCGCCATAAACAAATTCTTTATGATCCTTCACCAAACTGGTTTCCACAAAAAATATTATGTTCTAACAAAAACCGGGAAAAAAACAAAAGGTGCCATTGTAAATACCTAATACTCAGATTTCAATTTCGGGGCAAACGAAAAGGTTCTGTGACAATGAAACTGAAAAATCCCGAACACCTTTCTATTGAAACCACCGTAAAGCGAAAAGCGCTGCTAAGATAGAGGCGTTCAGAATACAACACACAACAGAAGCGATACAGCGCTGTCATTGTTGAAATTGGAGCTGAGACACCCGGAGCGAAATAACTAGGGTATCCCATTGATCCTTGCATTACAAAACCAACCAGCGAAAACGCAATCTTGTGGCACAGAGAATAGGGTTGAATCTTGTACCGTAGTTTTGTAATAACCCTGGCTTACATAAAGGGGATGTGAGATCTGACAAAATTGCGCGTTGTAATGACGTGCCGACAATAGGCGTTCTGGGAACCGACGATGTTTTTGCCACGTCTGTGCAAATTTGCGAAGTTTTGGCTTCGCATGTGGCTCTTTCACAAAGGAACGAGTTGATTGATATTATAGCAAGAAACGTGGAATTTTTAAAACAATGGCTTTGGCTTTAGTTTTTATGGAATTATGCTCATTTCGAAAGATGGTATTGGTTTAATTAGCATAGTTCTGGGACATGCCAACAAAGCAGATTGTAACATAGAAATAAGAAAAGTTTCATTGATGTTAAGCTGCAAACTGCTAATCAATCATTTGAAAGCGAAGGATACGTTAAATTCGCTTATAAGTTTTTAGGACAGACAAGTATCCTAAAAACATCTGATATATTTACGAGAAATCGAAGCAAATAAATGAATATCATCTTCATCTCAATACATTCAATACTCTGCTCGAAGAAGGCCTACAAGTTTGAATCATTCAAACATGACGACGTACGACGAAGGAAGCCTTAACAAAATGACGATATGTCAATTCTTATTCAAATTAAAGGGAAAACGCGAAACTCCTTAAAAGACGGAAGGCTTTTAGGAGGCTTACAAAAAATTGGGCTACATACTTGGGCAAAATACTTGGGCTTATTTACATACTTTTATCCCCAAAAGTCGTGAATCTTTTCAAAAGAATCGCAATTTCATTCAAGTTGTAGCTTGGGTCTTTCCTTGTTCGAATGTTAGAAATAAGTAGGTTAAGGAAGAGTTTTGGTATCTGTTTTCTACGTTTCTGATGATCAGAAAGTCATAATAATAATGGACTGTAAGGAAACCTAACATACGTTTGCAGTGTTTCTTGTAAGCTTGGTTATTTGGATGGATCGAATTGAATTATAATCTCTGGCGGATTGATATTGTGAATTCCGTTAATATTTTCTAATGATCATTTGTAAACTATTCGCTCTAGAATGCAGTTCTTTGCAAAAAGCCGGATGGATCTGAATCCAGGGATTTTTATATGGCGTATTACCACGCTAAATAGGATTTTGTTTGTTCTAGAGGTTCTACACAGGTTTTCCACGCTTTAAACAATAACATTTTCGTTTCTTTTCTATTTTTTTTACTTATCATATTGGCAAATGATTTTCTGAAGTCTAATCTGACTCATTCTCTTGAATCAGAAATAGGCACAGTCGGGGACATATACCTAAAGGCTTCTAGAAAATATGGGTGTCTTTAGCGTGGAAGGTGGACATAAGAACAAAACTGATGGTGTACGGTGTGATTGCGGGGCTTTAGGAGTGATTAGTAACTGTTAGAGAGTATACAGAATGTAAATTAATTAACTTCTTACCGTTCTCGTATCGAAATAATTCCGCACTCAATCACAAGATTATCAAACAAGCGTCGCGATTTAAATATAGGGCGCCATTTTATTCACTGACAGTGACAGTTATAGCTTCATAGATTTACACCGTTTTTTTTTTCTATGATTTGAACCGAAATCAATAAATGCCAGTTATTTAAACAAGTTGGAAAATTACCAAGGAGGAAGAAAGATTATTTGTTGATTATAAATTATTGCAGTATGGCATCGAATTTATAAAACTTGTTTAATCTATTAGTATGATACTTATAACTTCCATGATTAGTTAGCTTACCGTTTGGCATCGTATCGTGGATAATTTGACCCCTAGTAACCTGGGCTAGTAGTTAGTCAGATTGGAAGTTTGTGCATGTTTGTAAATGCATTTGATATGAAGCAGGAGAAATGTCTAGTGGAGTTTGTCTTAGGGATATACATCTTGGACAAACAGTAGATGATTATCGGGGATCGAGTTAATGCTTAGAAATGTTGTCATGGTCAGAAAATTAGGTGGTGTAAAAGGAAGAATTGAAGGAACAACAGACGCCAGCACATCAACCTACCCGAAACTGTCAAATTTTCCCAATCAACTTTGAACCTTAGCTTTCAGCGATAAAGTTGAAAATCTATTAAATAAATTTGACAGATTGTAGTAGCCTGATGTGCTGGCGTCTGTACTTATCATAAATATATCAAACAGCCTTTCTAATCATTTAAATATAGGTACTTCTTGCAATGCGGGCGGGCTTCTTTTATGTTTACAACTTTACACCAATTTGTAACACTAAACAAAATCACCACATTCCATTCTCAACCTCTTATAAAAGTTATAAAACAAACTGCAACCCTTTTAGCATCCCCCACACGTATCAGCATGCATGAAGAGATAAATATTCAGAGGCCGAAGCGGCGGGTTTTTAATAAAATTACCCCCAGGCGGGGGTGTGGGGGCGGAAATTGAAAACATCGCTCGCCGCATTCACCCCCGGTTATCTGTAGTGCTCAGCAGGGTTCCGATGGATTGCCTCGCGAACTTATTTAAGTGAGTGGTTATAATTTTCGTGGATATTTTTGGGTGGGTTAGCGCATCGAAGTAAGCGCGAAGGTCTGTGAGGCAGCTTTAGTACCTATACAGAAATGGCCCGTTTCAAAATTGTATATTTTTTGTCTTATTTTCTCATACTTGCTGTTGGAGATTTTTGCAGTCTTCTAGTTCATCTAGGTTTCTTGCGGAACTCGGGAGGACGATGTTTTTTTATTATAAATATTATACATTCAATTGCGAACGGGAACTTAGTCGCGATCAACATCTAGTTTAAATAAATTTTTTGATTAGGCCATGAGTTGAGTATGAGAAGTCGCAGCTCGAAATCTATTATGATGATTCCGATTGATATAAAAAAAAAAATATCCAGAAAACATTGCGATTGTCGGATCGAACGAAGCATTTAAGATAAAGATCTGTAGGTACCTACCCTAATTGCGTAACTTATTTTCGTAAATGATTATGACTAATTTGTTTCATTTTGGCAGTTCAACAACATTCATTGCGTCATTTACGTTGTTGAGCAGATATTTTTTTGCCAACTTATGAAGCAATGGATTAGCAATCTGTTTCAAATCGAAACAGATTGTGATTGATCGTGTATTACGCAATTAGTGTACTGGACACCAAGAACCAAATACGTAGACAAAATATTAAGGACATGACAAAACACCGTAAGATACAGGATATTACATAGAGCAAGGGCGAGCGAAATACGCACCCCTCTCTGCATGCTTCATGCATACCTCAATTAGACTCCCTCGGTTGCCACGCAATGTTTGTTCAACGTAAGTCCTGTAAGCCTGTCTTTGCCATCCCCATATTTTAATTGACTCCAACAATATTAATATAATGAATTAATAAAATATTGCAAGTCAGTTCTTTCTCTATTCATATTGTCTCTAGAATTAAATTACTTAAACAATTAAGTTCAGATAGAAAGAGAGGGTCAAATACGGACATCAGCAAGGCAAGTCATAGACACGACCGACGACTTGGATTAATTCTCGACGGATTGCCTGGAGAAGGCAACGGAGAGAGCAGGTCTCGGGTTCAATTCCCGATGGGAACAAAATTTTCTGCTAGATTTGGCTGGCGGTAGGGCTTGTTCTAAGTCCACCTGGCTAGCTACCACCATCTCATCTTATAAGTTTGTCGCGATAACAACAATGTTAACAGCGTTGTTGCGATTCGGCAGTTGACGTAAGATAGCTAGTTTCTCTGTGGTTGAGGATTCCGGATGAAACTCGCTTCCACCTTCGGCCTGATCGTCACTTACCATCAGGTGAGATGCAGGCCAAGAGCTTCCCAGCTGTGGTAAAAAAAATAAAAAAATAAACGAGGCATAGGGCATCGTTTCGTCTTTCGAAGGAATCAATGAATTGGTAGGTAAAATGAAGAAATCTAATCAAGCCTTATCTAATCTTGGGTGTTTAATTGAAATCCGCTCATTAATTACTTAGCTATGAAGATCAAGAGCATGGATCAACACGATAAGCATAATAATCAAAATGGGTTTGCTGTCAAATTAACCTATTGAATTCCTATTTCCTTGCGAATATCTTCTTCCTAGCGTGTCAATGGGAATGTAAATTTTGTATCTAAGCCTAGAAATTAGGCATAGCGTCCATTCGTTCCTGTAACGTGCAGGTATATCTAAGCACGCAGGGCATCATGTCAAGTGTCGGATGGGACATTACAAACAATGGTTTGCGGCAGCCTTTGCACATCAGGAATATATGACTATTCCTTATAAAGTCGCCTGTATATTCCTTTACAACAACGCCTCAACACCATTAAACTACATACAATAATCATTTCAAATCCTATGAACAACCTCATTATTTCTCAGAGTCGCCATATCTGTCAGACAAATCATTGATATCTCGAGACCAGAACGAAATAATGACTAACAGTGATCATCAGACGGTCCCGCATTGATGTAGCGCGTCGCTTTCACCGGCGCGGGCGCACACACAATCGCAGCTAGCGCCATTGTACAAGAGTTATTACTGTAATAGCTGTGTGGCCTACGGTGAGAGAATGGACAATTGTGGTTTATTTAGTGTTTAGAAGTTTTATTGTTAAGGGAAGAATTAGGAGTTGAATTGAAAATTAGATTTAGGCCTGTTTCTCATTCTACTATAGGGAGTGAGAGAGGAAAGAACGATTGACTCTTTGATTGAAAAAGAAAACAAAAGAAAAAGAAAAGAAAAAAAGGGAAAAGATATGGAAATTGTGAGAGATCAACAACCGCGAATAAATTAATGAATTATAGCGTGGTGTTCATGAAGATACGAACGAAGGAAGTTAAAGTATTGTTCGTTTTTAAATACGGGATGTACCTATACGAATTCCACGTAGGTAAGCGGAGCAGTAGTCTAAAGCATATCAGTACAAAGAACTAATAATCATAAATGTTTTGCTTTTTCTGGCTGAGAGCCTGAGAGGTACCTACCTACAGTGCTAGGGGTAATTTTTGCCGTAAACCTTAACGATCAACCCATAAGATTGATCCGATCGTAAACTTTTTACGGGTGAACATGTAGGTACAAGATATTACCATAGTAGTTATCGTTAATGTACGGAAAAAAATCAGAATAAGGTAAAAAAAGTAAGGAAAGGACGCGACATTGAGGCTGGGCTAGGCGAAGATGGTGAGATGAACGATATATTTTATGAAAGACTGGCTGCTGTGCGAGACTTCATCTGCGTGAAAGTTATTTTTCATTTAAATAAATCTGTTTTTGAAACTGAAACAGTTGTTTGTGTTTGTTTTAATCTGTGTGTCTGAGACATGCTACAACCTCCAGAACGCAGCACAGCGGGAAAAATTTCGCCGGACAGAATATTAAAAGAAAACGCGATGTTTCAAAACATCGACCACGGCTATGATTTCGTTTATGTGTATAGTTTTTTTTTGCCTTTTTCTAAAATATAGTTAAATAAGTAATTTATTTAAAAAATAATAAAATATGACGCTTATCGCGTATGAAATGCGTCGCCCGCGATATGTACAAAACAATGGCGTGTCGGAGACAGGGGTCGCCATCCATCATGGTTGTCCATTGAAACGTCATGCATGCACTGCGCCTGCGCCGCTCTGTGGCCTTAACTTAATATAAAATAACTTACTCCTGCAGGACAGGTAGACCTTCAGATCATAATAAGAAGAGGAGGTCGCTGTCTATCATTTTTGTCCAATGAAACGTCAAGCGTGTCTGTGGCCGTCTCTAGGAAAGAAAACAAAGAAAAAGTATTTGAACTGGAAGCAGCCCCGGATCTAGTTTTTTTTTGAGACAGGGCAAAAACTGCCGTCTGCCGCCCCCCACCAATCTTTTATGGGTTTGCGCTAAGTTAGACCACGCAAAATTAAAATTGTCTCAACATTAAAATTTTGGCAGCAACATATTAATCAAATTGTATCGATCGATAATGCGCCAATTCAACAGGGGCGTCAAAACTGTTGTAAAAAAGTCGGAAAGGCAGTTGAAAACTTCAGATCATAACAGGAAGAGGAGAGAGGGACGTCCATCATTTTGGGCCATTTAAAAGTCACGCACGCACTGCGCCTGTCTGTGGTCCTCTCTCATGTTCTCAAAATATAATATGAGAGAACCTAACAGTAGTCTAGTGCACATACGGCTACATATCAAGCTATACATGTCCAGTTTATGCTGATCTCGCATAATATAGGATTTCCGTATAATGTGAAGTCAGCTTTTGCTGGAAATGTATAGCTTGATGTGTAGCCGTGTGTACCTACTTTGCTTCCTTCAGCAGGGCAGGTAAAACTTAAGATAATAACGGAACCAGTCGCTTTCCATCAGATAGTGTTGTCCATTGAAACGTTACGCACGCACTGTGCCTGTGCATGGACAGTTGGACACTCTTGGACTTAACATAGTATAGCATTATTTTACTTCAGCAAGGTAGGTAAATCTTCACATTCTAGCAGGAAGACGTGGTCACTGTCCATCATTTTTGTGCATTGAAACGTCGGCATCGTACATGCACTGTGCCAGCCAGTGGCCGTCTACTATACATTCTATGCATAGCATTATCTACTTTGATTATACTTTAGCAGAGTAGAAAGAACTTTAAATCATAAGCATGGACGTAATCATAACAAGAAGCCGAGAAATGTTCGCAGTTTCGCAAACAATTCGGTCGTTTCTCACAGGCTTTAGATAGAACAATGTCGGTAGCTGCTCGCTCCAACGTTAGATAGAACAGTATCGGTAGCTGCTCGCTGCAACTTTAGATATAACAGTATCGGTAGCTGCTCGCTTCAACTTTAGATATAACAGTATCGGTAGCTGCTCGCTCCAACGTTAGAGATAGAACAGTATCGGTAGCTGCTCGCTCCAACGTTAGAGATAGAACAGTATCGGTAGCTGCTCGCTGCAACTTTAGATATAACAGTATCGGTAGCTGCTCGCTCCAACGTTAGATAGAACAGTGTCAGTAGCTGCTCGCTTTAACTTTAGATAGAACAGTATCGGTAGCTGCTCACTCCAACTTTAGATAGAACAGTATCGGTAGCTGCTCGCTCCAACGTTAGATAGAACAGTATCAGTAGCTGCTCGCTTCAACTTTAGATAGAACAGTATCGGTAGCTGCTCGCTCCAACTAAGTAGACTAGACTAGAACACAGTCAGAACCTTGATCACGAAAAGAATGGACATGAAGAGTTGAAGATTGGGAGGTTTTCATCAATTAAAGGAATAAATTGGCAATTTCTGTCTAAAAAGTCTATGAACGTGGAAGAAGCGAAAGGACTACCTGGCGTGGTGTTCTGTAGTTTCAGCGTAGGTCGTAAGCAAAAAAAAATTATTACTTCTGTATTTACGTAGGTTACTTTACTACGTCGCTTTAAAATATAACATGGAATAAGTGTCTGTGAACCGTCACTTCAGCCACCTTTTCTTATATAACATTTTTTTCTTCTAAACAATGGTCTCTAGTCGTATATTAAACTATTAGTACCGAAGACAATTGCCATTGTTACCACAAAAGCCCATAATTTGCCAGTTACGGCGGAGTGGCACAGGACAACGTCTTTGCGCCATATGCCAGACATGTGTGGCTTACCACAATGACGCTCTATCATTCTCTATGCCTCACCGCATGCTTGAGGTTAAAGAGTTTCAAGCCTAATTACATGATTAATACGTGTCTAAAGTCCTTTAAAGGCGATTTAGTTAAAATGTAGGGATGTAAATGATGTTAGAAAATGATGGAACTTTGAACACGTTTAGGGTGGTCATTATTTTGTTAATTTTTTTTTCTATATCATTTTTGTCATGATCTTATCGCCTCGAATTAATTTATTATTTAATGAAGGGTCTTGGCCTTGTATAGTTTTTTTGTCCAATACCTACTGAAAAAATTCAGAAAGAATCGTCACAGGATACCAGAAAGAAAAACATTTGTGTTTGCAAATTTTTAACGAACGAGAAACGGTAGTTCTTGGCGAACAGTTTATCCATTTAGAAGTTCCATTAAAAATTCCTTCTAAAAATCTTTAACAGACTAATAATTCAATGAAACTATTGAAGCGTTAAGTCACATTTTCTACAGTAATTCTAATTCGAGCTACAATCATTTAAGTCCCACCGTGAACATTCCTATAAAACGAGTCTTGAGTCGCGGCTGTTAACTGTCAACTATTTCTAATGGTCCTTCACACATCGACACTAGCATACATGGATGACACACATGTGTCTCGATATATTGGGGGAATAAGGTCTTAAAATGACAGTCGAGAAACAGAAAATATTTAATCTGTGAGAATGTTTTCCAGTAGGTAGTCGGGCTATATTATAGATTATGGCTATGGGCTATATATTGTTTTAAGAAAGAAAGAAAAAGAAAGCGATTGAAATTAGATATGCAGCTGGATGAAAGAAGCCGTAGAGCCACAAGGGTTTGACCCGCAGTGGACAGCTAATGGGCTGCTGATGATGACAAATTATGCGCATTTATTGACATTTTGATGTACCTATATTAGATTATATTCATATCTGCTTCTTCAGTTTTACAAATCGCGTAACATGTAGTTAGTAGATAAGTCCTTCTGAATCTTAGGGAACTAAGCAAACACTCACACGAAACTTGTTTGTAAAGGCATAGAGTGGCGCTAACGAGATGCGCATACGCCTCAACTGCGCCACCTAAGTGCGTAATACGGAGAACTTGCACTTGACATATTTGGGAATGGTGTTTGATTCTTGGAAGACGGCTGGAAAGGCGGTGAATACCGAGATAGCGGCTGATGTAATGATGAATGGAAGTAATAAAAAACTGAGCCAATTCCAAATAAAGTCGGTTAAGGTCGGTAGGATTATGATGCAGCTATCAGTATTACTAATACTAGAACCGACCTTAAATTGTTTGTTGAGAGTTTATTTCCATCTTGAAACATCTGGATTCCTCCAATATGCGAAAGAAAAGCAGTATTTAAATTAAATTCTGTGACAGAGCGCAAACCCTTCGTTACTTCTCCTGATTATGCAACTCATGATGGAGACCAGCATCCATAATTGCGTAACGAATCCATTGTTTTGTATGTTCGAAAAACCATTGCTTCATACGTTCGAAGAATTTGTCTGCTCAACAACGTAAATAACGCAATGAATGTTGTTGAACTATCAAAATGAAAGCCATTGCTACTGTTAGTGTGTGGCGCGCAGGCCAGCGGGGTACTTACCCCGCTGGCCTGTGACATTGTCTTCAACTTGTCAGGATTGCTTCTATTTAGAGGGACTGTGCTTTAGGTACTGTAAGGTTTTATGCAAGAAGCAACCTCATGATATGCAGGCTGGTGAGAAAGCAGCACTACATTCGAACAATCTGACAGAATATATTTAAAATAGGATTGGAATATGTTTTGTTTGAAGAAGAAAAATGAGAGAGTCCCGGCCAGGCTGTCAAGCCGGCAATTATAAAAGATTTTAATGTAAAACGTAGTTCGGTCTTCTAGGAATAATTATCATATGCTTGATCTGTAAAGTGTTTTATTCGTCCCGGTACTCGTAGACAAACAAAGTGTTTACAGTACTTACCTACCTACACTTATTCTGTGTGCGAGCGATACTTTACGCGTTTTCCGCCATGTTATTCCTGATTGTAAATGGACGGCATATTTCCTGAAACTATCACCCCTAATTTACTAGTTACTGATCGCTGTGATAAGTGTAAAAATTAAAACCCTTAGGCGTGTCATTATCTCGCACAATCTGCTTGTAAAGTTGCTTGTAGAGGAGCTCTACAATAGATAAAGTGGGGAACTTTGTGTTTCGTCCTAGTCTTATGTACTCTATATCTTAGTACTTACGTTCACCATATTTTCGCTTGCTTGCTTTGTACTACCTATTAGAGTTTAGACGATGCAATGGTCAAAGCATCAAGAGGAAGAAAGTTTTTTGACACTATAGTACATTTCTGCGTATTATTGTTTGTTTGTTCCTTTAAATACAACGAGCTTAAAGTACCTATGGATAGTCTCGGAAGCATCAATTTGTATGCTATACGTTTCTTCAAGCCTTTCTGAGACATAAGGTACAACTATAGACTAATGATTGACAATCTGTCCATTAGCAATCTTAATTGGATGTCTAGCTGACATATCCTTGTCTAGCTTAGCCATAGCTTAGCCTAGGTTGAACTTGATTGTTTTTGACAGTGTTGCCTCGTTACACTTGATTTACATTCGTTTTTGGGAGAATTATGGATGCATCCATGTTTTCTGCATCCACGCATTTGTCCTTTTGACTCAAATTTTTTTTAGTAGCTTGGGGTTCTTCATGCAACTTATTACCGGTAGGGAATATATTAATTATTAGGTTGAAAGGTAGGCAGGGACTTAAACTAACATCTCCGTAATTATTGTTCCTCTCTAATATATTTTTCTTGTGTTCCCCTCATGTTTTTTACCCTGTTCAGCTTTAGTACTTTTATGGTTGTTAGTTAATTACATGTATTTTCCTGCCTTCTACTAATCCTCTCTCTACTCACATTCAATTACCCACAATGTAACAGACATGACGCCTCAAACAGCCGTCACAAATCCAAAGACAAACAACATTTCATCCACATAATACTCATTCACGTCACCGAAGGAGGGATTAATTCTCAACGCATATATAATAAGCGGACAAGTTCCCACGTCATCTCGCCGACGACGTCTTTATAAACCATTCACGCACTTGACCCTTTCAGCATAATACCATCCGACGAGAATCAAATTATCAAAACGAATAAAACGTAAACCCTCGACGCAAACGCACACAAGCAAGCCGATAACCTCATTCGAACGTATCAAATGTTTGAAAACATACTCACACAGGCGCAAACCTGTCGTGTTCTACGCACACAGACGTAAAATACGAACCGAAAACACGAATTTCGTTCACACACACATGATTACTTCGTGGGGCTTCGTATTTCAAACGCTCTATCGTTTCGGTGCCAGCGGCGGCCTTAACTTGGACTCGTTGCGCAGTGCGATTGCCGCGTATATTTTTAGCGCTGCCGCTGATGTGTTTTTGCTGAACGATGTTTGTAACGCATTACCGTTCCTTCGATGTAAAAATGCGCGGCCCGGTATTCGTGCGCCTAATGAGTCGCACATACTTTAATTGCACCATGTATGGTAATGTCAGTTTTTGCTGGAATAGGCCACCTTTACCGTAGTTACTTATATTAATTAAGGACATCTCATTTTGTTTTAAAATAAGTATGTTTCTACGTACATGCTTTGAATTTAAAATTCTCGGACTTTCAAGAATAAAACGGCAGAGGCATTTCGATAACATGCCGGAAATTATCTGAATCAAGAAAATGAAATAAAGTAAGAAACAAACTAAGACATTATACACCAATAATATTATTCTTCTCACATCATTTTCAAATTTTTCGAAGTCAAATTCCCATAGCCTAAACATTCTAAGCCCAAACTGCAAAGGTAGAGCCGCGAGCGGCGTCACTAATTTGGGCTGTCTCAGAAATCTTCCGGTGAGAATAAGTTTAGAAGAAACTTTGCTTATAACTCAGGCTTTACGAGTTGAAGAATGTTAAGTTATGCAGGGCACATTAATTCGAGCCTCAAGCTATTTAAGCCCACCCATTTAACCTAAGTTTCGCCAAGTTCGAATTGTCATGCGAATCCGAAAATGCTCGATTAAAAGGGGCTTGGATACTCTTGCGGGATCCTCCTTACGCGCCTTTTTACTTTTCAGGTAATTCCTTTGGTTCTCTGTGAAGTTTTTCATAATTATGACTAATTCTCATCGTTTTGGTTACTAGACAGAGGCAGCGGTTAGTTTCTATACCTAACGAAGCAGTAGAGGGCAAAGTTTTATTTTACCCATATGTAGGTTTCCTTGGTCTTCTGAAATTTCTTGTTCCTTTACTTCCTCTAATAGATTTTAGGCGTTGTTTACAGTCTCATCTAATAAAATACCTACGATTGAATATTGAACTCGTTCAAACGTCTTATCTTCATATTCCTCACTAATAGAAGGAAGGTCTATAGGTACTTTAATTATCCATAGTGTAGCATCAGCATCATATAAACATTAATAAAACCTGTCTGTAACTTTCCCACCGTCGGTCGGGCAAAAGCTTTCTTCCTCAGAGGATTGACGAGGATTGATGACGACGCTTACGTGAATCACTCGGTCCAAATTTTCTCATTATGTTTCTATTCAGCCCTGGATAAGCATACAATGTTAAAAAGATTAGAGCCTCAGGCTGACTAAGGTTGGTAATGCTGATGACAACTCAGGGTGCACCCGACCCCTAACCGGATAAGCCCTGGGCGTCGGGAGTCCCAGGCTGATTCTCGGCCACCGTAGGCGTGGGCTGGCGGACGGTGAGCAATAGGTAGGTCGCCGTCCGATAAGGACCACGCCTAGGTCGACGGCGCGTTGTGATCCACGCGCGCCTCAAAGATATGTCAGCAGAACTGACGGGGCCCAATAGGGCCGATGCCTACCGGGGTTGCGGTTTTGTCCGAAAGGGTTACCGTGGTCCCTGGCAATACAGGCAACTGAAGGAACACGGGTGGGTATTATATTCAGTAAGATTTTGACACGCCCTCCCGCTCCACCCAGAGCGGGAGAACTTATTTGATAATTTCCCACCCAAAAAAAAGGGTGCCCCCGACAAATTCATAGTACCTACCGTCTCTCGCGAAGGCTTTTTTATTGCTAATAAACAAAGTTACACCTTGGAGTCTGCCAAAGAGCGAAATAACGCAGTAACCTGGGTGTAAAAACACAAGATATAATTCAGAACACCACGCTGCGTTCCAAAACGGTCATAATGAACGTAGGCAAGCTCTGCCAAAGGCTGCCAGGCTCAAATGGAATTGGGCGGGTCACATAAGCCGTATGCAGGATGACCGCTGGATAAAAGTCTCTACGCATTAGGTGCCGGAAGATGGAGGACGCCGCCGAGGCCAGCCCAGAGAGAGGTGGCGAGGGCTAGTTTGAGGTGGCACGGGAAAAGAGTTCCTGGAAGGACTTGGAGGAGACCTTTGCCCAGCTGTGGGAGATTAGAGGCTAAGTACAACTCCCATACCAAATTTCAGCACAGGTATCGTGTTTGGGCTCATTGGAATGACCAGGTTACAGATAGATGATGAACAGGGTCTGGTGATGGGAGGGCGCCTCCGAGGCTGGTCCAGAAAGAGGTGGCTAGATGACCTGGACGCGCGAATCGTACCTAAGAGCTAGTTTGAGGTGGCACGGGAAAAGAGTTCCTGGAAGGACTTGGTCCTTTGCGCAGCGGTGGGACATTATAGGCTAAGTAAAAAATACATAGCATACTTAATCACCAATAATTTGGGTTACATACCTACCTATTCATCAACGTTATTCGGAAAATGAGTTGTTAACGGCATCCATTCACAATATTGATTTAGTTGTCCTTAAGGATGCGATGAGGTTCGATACCAATAGGTAGGTATTTCAGGTACAAAATGGAGTAGGTAGCATCAAAGCGGTTTAGGTTTTCAAGTCACGTGCAGCATCATGCGACTGCGCCACATCGTCATGTTATGCGTCATCTACTTAATGAGAATGATGATGGCATCATCGAACAAAATAGATTTGGAAGTTATAGTTTTTTGTAATTCTTCTTTTTTTCTTGTCAGTAGTTAAATTTATACGGGGTGGCGATTTAGACACCTGCATCCATCAAGGGGGCATTCTTACCAGTTAACAACTTTCACCATGAAACTAATACTTCGACGGTCCCGAGAGTTATCCGATTCGTGAAAAAAAAACTAATTTCTATACCTACAACAGTAGACAGACTAGTTCGATACACGTAAGAATGTGTTTTTTTACGAATCTTATTAATTTACACTTATGTGTTTCATAGCGAAAGTTGTTTAGTATGACAGCTAGAATCATCCCCTTGACGGCTGCAGGTAGGTTTGCCAACTTTTTATAATAACGAAGCCATTGCCTGTAGAAATAAATATACATGAAACAATAAAAAAAATATAGTAGGTGTTTCAAAAACATTCTTATTCTGATGCATATTTTTTGCTACTATGAACCTTTATAACAGGTTTCCGTAATAAAACTCATATCTATTTTTACACTCTATATTAAGTTTACAAAATACCATTAATTCAGCTTTAATGAGATTAATACTGGCCCTATCGCGATTATCTCGCCGTTTTGCATTGAAATAAAAATATAGAGTTTCGCCGACTATATTTTTCTTTAGAAATATAGTATTTAGGCCTCTAATATAGCAGGATACTATATTATATAGTAGGGTTGGCAACCCTAGCTGCAGGTCACTAAATCGCCACCCTGTAGGTATAGTTTTTGAACAATACATTTTTTCCACCCGAACACCCACATTGAGATGACCTTTGAGAAAACATCCGAACAAATTGGAGAAACTAAAGTGTGACTTCGTCTTCTTCCTCTTCTTCCTCATCGTCTTCTTCCTCTTCTTGCAGTAGGTCCTTTGGTTGAAAGAAAATGCTCCTCTGGGAAATTTTACAAAGCGAAGTTGTTTGTAGGTACTTATAGGGTATCACTTTTTCATTGTTTCGCTACGTTGATTGCGGAAATTATTAGCCGATTATATAGCCAACTAAACTATTTATTTATATTAATTTCCAGCGCTAACTTTTCTCTAATCTACTGCTTTATTAAGTGAGACGGCTATATTGCCAGTGACCGCTGCGATCACGGAAACTTGAGTTGATGTTGTGTACGCGGCTCGATCACATTATCAGAAATTGTTGATTAATATTCGAATGTTGTGTAAAGTTTGTTATCAGTACGTAGCCCTTTAAGATTGAGAGAATCACCACCATTGTTTTTGAATAGAAAATGACAGTAGCAGCAGCTTGTGGTCTAGTCATAAAGTGTAGGTATACTATGTCTGAGATATTGGTTTGTATTATTGGGATCTCTTAGACGCAGGACTGCGATATAGTAAAATATATGTAATATCTTCACGAGGGTATTACTGAAGCAGCTTACCTCGTACTTGAGCTTCTAGATCATTGTAGGTTTGTGCTCTCTATCTTTGTTGGTTTATCGGGGACGACGCGTTTCTATATCTCAAATTCTCATAAACACGTCTGCTTCTTTTTATATTTCTCATAAAGATTTAAGTATTTCTTCGCACGTCATTGGTACAAACGTAAATACAATCAACAACTCTTAAAAATGGCACCACGCCAGGAAAAGCCACGCAAGTAAACAGGTAGGTATGTAAAAAGACAAAGAATATGATACGGTATAAAATAAATAAATAAAATTAATTAAAGATCATCAAGCACAGGTAGTAGGTACGTATATATACTTAGAACTGCTATTGCTGCTGAGTTAATTAGTGTGGCTTAGAACAATTGCGAGAGCGACCGCGCGATTACTATTTATGTTCAAGCTGCAGCAATGGCTTACTAACTTATTGGAACCGCGGTGGTTGTCAAACAATTCTTCACAATTGTTCTTTGCAGAAGATCCATTTTAGTTTCAGCAGTAGACTCCTTTTCAGCATATGTCAACAATGATTCGTTTTCAGAAGTGGACGTTAAAATTATTCGTGATCCCAAGAACTAAATGATCAAAAACAGATTCATAGACAGATTTTCAATAAGCGAAAATTCACATTATTTCTACCCATAGATCCATGAAGCCGCATCCTCGTCAGTCACTCGTAATCCCGATCCGTTTTACTTTTAGCATTTCACAATATTCATTGCGTTGCGCGGATGACTTTTTCTAAAATATAAAGCAGTGGATTTTGTGAACTGTCATCAGGAAAGTGATTGTCATTCCGATTGTGTTACTCAGTTAGAGTGTCGTTTTTAAGCAGGCACGTATCGCGAACATGGCCCCTTCCAGAAACTGCATTAGTCAAACAAAAAAGTTACGTGTTTCCCGGGAAGTCGGCTTCCTCATGTATAACTTTATCGTCATTCGTTGTCCCGCCGCCGCCGATACGTGATTGAGTAACAACTGACACGGTTCCGGAATACAGAACCGTGTTAGTTTGTTACCCGTGTTGAAAAGTTTATTATTGTAGATATTTAGTATACATGGGAAAAGACCGCAGATTCGTGAAGGTCCGTCTGGAAATATTGTGTGGAGTTGGAAACCTGCTCACGTATTCCACAAAGAAATGGCGAATACCGCGCAAGCTAGACGTAGGTAGGTACTTATATTGTAGGCTGTATGAGAAAAGATTTTTAAAAATTGCTGAATTGCTCTGCATTGAGGCCGATAATTATGCATTGGTACTTATTTGTTTATTTCATGAGTTATGTACCTATTAAATTATTCAAAACTGTCTCGCCCGTTTGTAGATGCATTCTCTTTTATTCCTAACTTTTGGGTTGCTTAAGATAACTTGATAACATTGAAAGTATTCAATCGGTTGTAATATAGTTTTGATCATAACCAGGAATATTTTCTTGGTTAACTTTAAGAAAATATTCCTGGCTCTATCCTCATTGATGGCTGAGTTATCGCATTTTTTTAGGCAGAAGATGGAGGTTTAAATCGTGCCGAAGCGGGTCAAATCATTGTTGAAAACGAATACTTTAAAAGAAAATGTCGCAAGATTGTCAATCATTGCAGTTTTGAAGATGACGTGTGCAAACTTAATAATGTCTGCAATGTGGTTTGCGCACATAAAAGGCTAATGTTTGAGGCGATATGCACGATTTCCGCTAGGTAAAAGAAAAGATGTCGAGAATAGGTGCTTTTTTTTGAGATCCTCTGCGTCGTCCGAATGATATAGAATTATTTTCTGTATCTATGTACAGGAAATATATCGATAGTTCGTTATTATTCAGTCTAGCGTTTTCTGTGATGTTGGTAAGGTTCGCTTTGCATGAAGAATTGGCCGTCCTGCAAATTTCGTTGTAGGTTCCTTGGGCACCTTCTATGGCAGTTACCTACCTGATTTCTCTTCTTATACGGGAACTATACAGATTACTCTTAGCTACTTGGGTAATCTTTGGAGATGTATATATCCTACTTTCTCTGTGACTAGAAAATTATTTAATGTTTATGCTTTTACCATTATTATTGGTTTGTTGCCCATTATCCTATTCGTTTCGGTTTCGTCTCTATCGCAGACTTCTAGTTTTCTTTTATGGGCCATTTTTTAACCTGAATGTTAGGTAGGTACTTATTTAGAATTCGTAAGTATTGTAAACTCATTTCCAAATTGAGTTTGACAACTTTACACTTATTTGAATCTTGATGATGCATGCAAGAGATTACAAGTTGAGGTTGAAAAGCGACTTTGGATGCATCGGATTCGAAATCTAGGTACCTATAACTCGAGATGCAATCGAGTAACAAGAACTATTAAATGTATGTTACTGCTGGAAAGCAAAAGCGACAATGTGACATGCAATAACTTACTAAATTACCGTGTTGATATAAATGACTTTACAGCAACACAAAAGAAAGTTGAAGAGCCGCCACAGAGCGTTGGTAAGATTTTGAATGACAATAATGGTGAACTATCGTGTATCTATGCGAGATCACGATGCCCCCATTCACAGCGAGTATCAACCGCCGCGCTCGGTTCATCTGCATCAGCCATTTGAATTTGTAATCAGATTTGCGGGACCCAGCTTCATCCATCATTCATTACCTCCTCGAGACGTTAACGACGAGCTTAAACGTCCCGACGATTCCCTTTAATCAATTAGATGAAGGTAAAATGATGAAATCGCCCGGTCGAGACTCTCGCCGCGCCAGTAACCGCTCATTATTTCTTCTTACACGTTTTTTATTGCGGCAACATTATACGTGGGTGTGGTTGTAATTTCCTTTCACCGACGTAAGGGCACACACGCAATCTAATAATTACTCGCGCGATTTTCAACTCTATGGCTTAAAAATTAAGATTGAAATTGGTTTGTGATGCCATTTCCTGATGAGAAGATGCCTGATAAAATATTAAGGCGTCCGTCCCTTTCTGTCCTACAAGGTTTTTCTCTGTCTCTCGCGTTGAGAATTTCTGTGGATGTTTTTACGCGCGCCGGGGGGCAAAATGTACGTTGTTTTGGCGGCAAAACGCTTCGGGGACTTCGTAACTCAATAACGCGAATACTCAGAAGGGAGACAGCGCAACATGTTTTATTTACGGCATTTGAATTGAACTGCGTTGGTTTTCCGAGCTAGTGACGTGATGAGTCAGCGTGTTTGTCGCAATGTGTGCGTGACAGCGTGACGTCGGCGCAGCATATTGCTTCGGAAAATAGGTTGTTTATGAGATTAGCTTCGTTGACATGCAATCGTTTTTACGATCGCCGATATTGATCTGGCTGATGTACGGTTATAGCCGTTTGGTTACAATATTGTTCCACTTTCGGTGTATGTAGTTGTCCATTACTTGTGCCCGAATTGGGGAATGCAAAGTGGTGGCTCTTTGAGCCAAAATTTTAAGTATTTTCATTTACCCATTAGATGCAATGTTAATATGTTCGAAACTTATTTCGAGTGAATTAAATGGATTTTCGTTTTTGTACAAAACTTAAAATAAAAAAACAAGGGCAATAACAAATTAACCATTGAATCAGAATCCAAACTTACCAAACTTAGACCCAACACGACCATCACACACGAGGAATCCTTACATATTATAAAACAAAGTCCCTCGCCGGTCTGTCTGTCTGAACGCGATAAACTCAAAAACTACCAAACGGATTTTCAAACGGTTTCCACCCAAAGACGAAGTGATTCATAAGAAAAGTTCTGGTGTAGTATAATTAATTAAGATTTTGTGTAAATTGGCTTAAATATGACGATTATTGTTGAAGAAGTCGGAAAAAATCATACCGACTGGGAGTTTTACTGGCGTGCGCCGCGTAAACCGCAAAAGATACATAAAATGTATTTTCTACAGTATTGTTCACCTTAAAAAGTTCAACAAAAAGTATGTGGTGACATATGTCTATCTTCTAAGGATGATCCACAGTAACCATTATTATCTTTCAGAATTTGATAAGAAATTTCATTATTATTTCCGAAGCTATTTTGACCGGTATCAAATTAATCCTTATCCAATAAAATATGTTATTTAAATTGGACATTTCATGTAGATTAAAATATGTCTTGACATCATATCATTTAAATGAATAGTTTAAAAGATATCACAGATTCAAAATTACGCGTAACTACATAATTATGGTTGACGGCAACGCGGGCGCAGCGGTATTAGTCAATGACTTTTCCTTGGCTGTTAGGTATGTAGTCTCGGTAGTACGTTCCCGTGTGATAGTTTTCGACATCCATGCGGGTGAAGCCGCGGGCAAAAGCTAGTCAAAATATGTATTGACGTTATCGCATGCGTGTGCGTGTGCGTGTACTACTGTTGTTTCACGAACTGATGCCAAATAAATGTTATTCTTTCCGCGGGTAAAATCTAGTTAAAACTTAAACAAGCTAAACAAAATGCGACAGCAAAATCTCCGCTAACTAAAATAAATGGCTGCTTTGATCCTGCTCGTATTTTATTAAAATACGTACGAGCGTGCATTACCCCAATTTAAGCGTGCAATTAGTGTACGCGATCCCTCGGGGGTGGAAAGGGGAGGTGAGTCCCCCTCGCGAGGGGGTCATAGGGTGGTTGGGGGATAACGGACAGCCTTTGTGATCCCCTTTGTCCCGAGCCATTTCCACCAGACGCCACGGACAACGGAAATGGAATTGGAAAATGATTTGGCTTTTAGTTGATTGCCTCGCACTTTGCTCTTGTTGTAGTTCATCGGGAACCTGTTAGGGCTACAACGCTTTTTTATTGTTGGAAACTACTTATCGTCATTTGTCATCATTATGTTTCTAAAAGTTTTGTGGGGATGATTTATTCGGGCGAAAATAGTTTGAGACTGCTCGAAAACTATTTTCTGGTAAAGCATGTTCAACGCTTATGACGTTCTCTCACCAAAAAATAAGCAAAACATTTTTTTTACTTTTATTTTTGACCCATGTCGAAGTACCAAAAATCAGTCCACTAGCTAGACACCTAGAAGACCCGATATAAGTGTGTATGAACTTGGAAAATTGTTCTAAGATAGTGCCTTTTTCTCATTGTAATCCTGGTCCTTATGAAAATCTGTCTGTCCAAAACATCACTGTACCTACTTAAGGTACCTACCAGCTCAAGTTATTAAATAAAAACCCGAAAAAGACAAAAAATTAAAAACGTTAAAATAAAAATAAACTAATAAAAAGGGATGCGTGTTTAGAAGCCGTCTGCTTGCCCTACCCAAAGATAATGTAAATAGATGGGTTGGCAGATCTTGAGGTCGTCACAGTTAGTGCTCAGAGTGAGAACACTGTTAGGCAAGTAATTGTCGTCCCCGAATCGCGTGAACGATCTACAGTGTGCTCTGTTTCTGTTTCTCACAGGAAAATAGTCACTAGCATGAACACTGTAGATCTAATCACAAATTTGATGAATATTGAGATACCTGCCATTTATTTGCTAACTTTATAATATAGGTACCGAGACCATAATGAAGAAAAAAGTTTAATAATAGCTTTGAAGTTATAAACAGCAAAAAATAACATTGTAAGTAAAATATTTTCAAGTCTAAGAAAAATCGATACCTATTGCAGCTTTTATTTAATTATAGACCCATCAATTTTGGGTCCACCTGTAGGTAGCTAGTTAATTTAGTGCTAAAACAGTGAACGGATAAAAATTCGCGTCGTCTTCGCATAAATTTCGACGTCATTAAGCGTTGTGTGAAAAAACTTGCGCGTGCGCACGGGTGGCTGCGAACTGTAATTTAGTGACATTAACGCACCGGTAAGACGAGTAGCTGTCCAGACACGTACTTATATCAATATCAGATATGTATGAATACATAAATAATATGTCGCGTGTATCTCATCAACAGCCGATAAATGTCGACAGCAAATTATCGAAAGAAATAACATTATAGTTGAAGTTTCGATGAGGTTGAAATAACAATTACAGTATTCTTGATAAAAGATAAACTGCGAAGTAAAAGTATCTATTGAAAAACAAGCTATTTACTAAATATCTATCTTCAATAGATAGAGCGTCTTTGTCGATTGTGAATACTTTATCGTGCAACATATTCTTTGAAATGATGTATGACTAAGTCATTGAATTCTACTTAAGCTTTTAGTTTTTTCCGTTTACCATCTACATCTCTAGCTACAATCTTTTGTGTGTCTCGGATATCAATACCAAAACGTCACATGTCCCCCGATGCTGCTAAAGCCATTTACGGGCCCATCTCCGTAACGGGCTCTTTATCGTCAACCGTGCTTCTACCAAGAACACATCATTACCAAGCACATTCCCTTGCGGTAATAACGGTTGTTGCATCTGTCGTCTCGAGAAGCCATGATTGCTGTATCTTGACAACATGCAAGTACCTATAAAGGTGCAACTCGTTCAACCATACTGCGGTTGATCGACGTCGACCTGTCGATATCAAATTGATTAGCAAGTCGAACGCTGATCGACCACTAAACATTCGTTACTACTAAGTAAATTCCACGCTATTGATCGACATCGAATGTATCTACATGCACAATACGATGCACGATATTTGATTGGCATGAACGGTCGATGTCATCGTTCAGCGATCAACCACAATATGATTGCACTTTAAATAAAACCCATAAATTTTGCTTACAAATTGTCGCATCTATTTTTCCCGAAGAGAATTTATCCTGTCCTGAATAGGGGAACGGGCGAGTGTATCTCAATTTTCGGACACAATTCCAATCTCGGCCTGTCGGTGAAAGAAATATCGTTAAATTCATTCGTCCGCGAATTACGGGCTATGTTGCCACTGGTTTGAAAAGTTCCGATTCCAGATCAATATTCCTCTTCATAGTTGCATTTCAAAACGTGGATATTAGAAGAGCTGTTTCTAACCAGAATAGTTACTTTAGGCACAGTTGTTTGATAGGCATTAATAACCTGAATGAACTCATTTAGGTTTTATAGAAGCATCCCGCAGTCTACAAAAAGAGCAAACTGCGATCCTAAAATGAGATAGAATCGTTTAGTAAGTAGTTGTGCCAATTTCCAATGAAATTAATCAAATGGATGAAATTTACAGACAGACTGTACTATAACTACAAATTAAATCTATACTATACTAACTTTATTTCTAATCTATCTGTTTGCAATCTAACTTAAGTAAAATTCTGATCAAAGAAAAAATATGTGACCGTCAAAATAAGTTTGTTCAGAATTTCAGATGAACTCCGGTTATTGACTGTCAAAACTTTTGACCCTTGTCTGTTGTCAAATGATAACATCTTCAGGCATCACCACTGGCTCGTCTGGCTCTATCAAATTATATATTTTTATTTTAATTGACAGTTGCTGATCTTGGTTTTTGCTACATAAATTATTACGATAAGTAAAAATGAATGATCTGAGGTTTCTCCTATATGAAAAGAGCCCTTGCCCGGCTTATGGGACTGTTATAGAATTATTGGCAAAGTTTGTTATCTGGCGGTTTAACACCTGACTGCTGTTTATATCTAAAATTTTCGAAAATTTTTACCCTAGAAGCTACTATAAACCTCTTTTTCCTTTGCCTATTTTCCTTCTTTACTTCCTGAATGTTCTGTTTTGAAAATATTCTCTCACGTTGATTATCATCCTATTAGTAGACCATTCAACATTGGACATTAACGAGTTTATGAGGGAAACTGTCTCTAAATAGTCATGATAAAATTTGCATGTTTAATTGAACTGTGATTTGCATTAAACAGTTCTTTAGGTACAAACATTCCTATTCTGAACATTTACATGCAAATTAGGTAATTTCAACACCAGTCATAGGTATCACAGGTTGTTTGTGATCATTGTAAATAACCTTTTATAGGTACTTTATCTTAAGTTAATCTGATTTACTTATTTTTGTCAATGGTCACTAAATTATAAGTTGTCTTTACGCTGCATATTATGACTTTATGCATGATGCTAGCCTGCCATGTTTTTATCTTGTCTACAGGGTCAAAAAGCTTAGTTTCCAAAGTAAAATTTTGATGACTGTTGTCTTCGAGTGAAATCCGAAATTGTAATATATCCTCCCACGGCATCGGTAGGCCCATTTCTGAAGAAATTAATTTACTTGTGGGTAAAATTATTTACAGAAACCGTGCCTTCAGCAGGGTAGGTAATTGTGTAACACACATAAAATGGGTTTCATTTTGACAGTTCACCGACGTTCATTGCGTTATTTACGTTGTTGAGCAGACGAATTTTTTAAACCTTTGAAGCAACGCGTTAGCAATATCTTTCAAAACCCTTGGATTGTGGTTGAAAGTGTGTTACGCAATTAGGGTGCAGGTTAGTCCCTGCCTAAGCATCACAAACGCTTTGGTCATGCACGGATTGTCATCACTCCACACTAGCGGATGGTGTAGATTTGGGAAAAAAACGTCTACTGCATAATTATTATAAATTCGAAACTATTGGGATGTTTAATAGTGGAAAGTGCGAAAAGAGGAGGATGGTTGACTTCTCGACGTTATATCTTTCTGCGAATCAGAGCGGTCGCATCGATATTTTGCCGAATTTCGCGAGAGAATTTATTTGGACGGTTTAGAGCGATATCTTTAATGTTACGAATACACGATAACCTTCCAAACGAGGCCAGAATTTTAATTTTTAAATCTGACATTTAATTCTATCAAGAATTTAGGTACATTTCGATACAATCGATTCCGAATCGAATATATTAGCTGGATTACGAGTACGAAGTGATTAATTATGTTTATGTGGCACGAACTGGTTGATAGGCACAAAAAGCACATGTTGGCCAATAGTTTGACATTTGTGCTTTACTACTATGTTCTAGTCTGCGCTACGTTTTAACGACATAGCCGCTATTGACTAACGTTTGTGGCCCATAAAACTATTTTAATCTGTCCATTAGTATGCTAGCAGCGCTCGTCAATTAGGAGACCGGCGAATGTTGCCACATTTACTCCGAAGTTGCCATGTAGGGAACCTTTTTTCACCCAATATTTATTTCAATTATGGCTAAATAATGCGCTGTGCTATTATGATGGATTACAAAGTTGCATTTCGCTCATTTGTGTTGTTCAAGAATTTTAGTTCGTTATAATTAAAATCATTATTTTGTTTTGTTGTAATATTGTTTGAGTTGTAGGTATGTTTTCCACGTATTTGATGTAGATAAACTTAGTTAAGTTAATTAAATTCCAGAATAATTCCAGTTACTAGAATTCGTTTGGGCAAAGTAAAAACCCGTTTTTCAAATAGCTTTTATTCATTATTACTTAAATGTTTATTGTTCTACTAAGATCCAACTTTCTTCAATAAATCGTATGACCCAATCGTCAAACACACTAGCGTAACAAAACTTATCTCTAATCCGTTTCTTCCACCTCACCCAACTCCCAAATAAAAATTCCCACATAAAAAACTCAAGGGTTGTAATAAATCCAATCGCCCGTAACTTTAATCTGGCAACCCAGCGCATGCTCGGAGTTGCTCGCCGAAAAAACTCGTGCGCAGGCCAGTCCGACCAGTTTCGCGTTCGCAGAATTGACGCGAGAGCGAGAAAAAAAAAACAAATTGGTGGCGACTGGTGGCCCGAGCGAATGTCGTCAAGGTTCACTACTTTTATATTTTAGTTTAAATATGTGCTAATTGACACCGAAATGTCAAATGTTCGACTACATTTTGGAGTAGATGCGACATAAAAATTCTTCTGTTGGGTCATTAGTAGGTACCAGTACCTATAGATAAGGATAATGAAAGACTAGAGTAGGGAAGTAAATTTAAGTTGTCCTGTCGTGTCGTGTCTGTAAAAATAGACGGCTCAATTATTATTATTTTCGAAATATTAATGAAGTGAAGATGGATGCTGATGAGTAATAAGAAGCTGATTGCTGCTATGTAGCTAATGGAAGTAGAACTTACGATATTGCATGGTTACGTAGAAGTGGGTGACACTTATAAGTCGACAGCCGCCCAGCGTTTAATTAGTTTATCTAAATGTAGTTAAATCCGCCGTTCGTTACTGCCAAATTCTCGCAAATCCCTATCTCTATATTTCCTGGTATTAAGTATCCATTTTTATTAAAATCCTTTAAAAAGCTGTTATAATATAAATTATGTTCGTCATGTAAATCAAGTTCTTTGTTCATCATGCCATGGTTTTTCAACAACCACTCCGAATCTTCAAGATGGGTATTATCGATTTGCTGTTAATCAGGATTGATAGTTTCTCGATTTCCGCGTTCCTTTCATTGACCACCACACTTCTTGAATATGCTGATTTTTGTAAATCAAAACTCAAAGTATTTTCAAATTCAAAAGTAATTTTTTCAAACTAGGCTGAGAATCAGCACTTTTTGAACGTCAAAATTATATAAGACAGTCCCCCAAAACGCCCACCCTTCACCACTTCCTAGTGCCTTTAGCTGGGAAGAAAACGTGGCGCAAGAAACTCCCCAGCAGCATTTATTTCAATTACACCATTTACAGGCACTTTGGAATTGTCAAAAAGTCGGTCATTTAGAAAGATGGAAACTACAACTAGTTGCCCATTCCAAAACGTAGTAGGTTTCCATGGAGAAGAAAAAATCTAAAGATGTGGCCCTACTTTCGCCGCTAACGTCTATGTGTTGCGCCGCGATCGTTGGCGAAATCACACGCGAAGGCGAAGCGATTATATCTATAAGAAGAACTACCATTTATAAATCTCGGCTTTCGGCAAACAACTCGGCTCTTAACATTTCCATGTAAGGCAGCTCGATGAGCTCAACTTAATATAATAAGGTTTTATATGAAATGGAAACCTTTCGAGAAAGTTGACGGAGAGACGAAAGTGCTGTGTGTAAAGCTAATTATGCGATATCACGAATTCTAATTCATGTATTGTATGATGATGTGCTATTTGCCTTTTCGACTTAAGAGGTATTGATTTGATAGTTTGAAAGTTTAGGCTTATTGACGAGGGAGAAGGCCGAGCCACGAAGTGAATTCGTTTGTTTTCTGATTCCGACGACTGTGTTAGTGTCAATAGATTTGACCGGTGTCGTCGGTGACCGCTACAAGATAGTATGAATAAACTGAATTACCTTCAGGAATGCTTGCCGAGGTCGGTCCGTGGATGGGTGACCATCCATTACGTATCGACACCCCTCTGTGCCTCATCGGAAAGCACGTTGAGCCGTTCGGTTGGTCCCGGTTGTCATTTGTTTATTTTTGACTGTCGCTACGAGTACTCAGAAGCCCGAAAGTCTGACAACCAGTTTTACCAACGAGTATCTTATGACCTAGTAACTGGGTTGAGGAGGTCAGATAGGCAGTCACTCCATGTCAAATGCTGGTTGGTATTCAGCTGCATCCGGTTAGACTGGAAGGCGACTCCAACATAGTTGGGAAAAGACTAGGCAGATGATGGCCTACAGGAAAATTAACTAATGCATTAACTGAACAGGTATGATTTATTCATGTACCTTATGTAGGTACCTAAAGGGATCTCTATTCTTATATAACTTAAGCAAAGTGAGCTGTCGAACCCTAGCATAAGGTGAAATGACAGCTCACTTCATCTTAAGTTTTCACGGTAAGATTAATTATAGATCGGTAAGATTTAGTAGTGATAGCCTAGTGGTGTGACCGTCTGACTGCCAAGTCTTAGGTCTCGAGTTCGAAACCGAGGCACGCACCTCTGACTTTTCGGATTCATGCGAATTGTATAATTATCACTTGCTTCAAAAACGGTGAAGGAAAACATCGTGAGGAAACCGGCATGCCTGAAAGATATTTCTCGACGGCATGTGAGGTTGTTTGAGGCCCATGGGCGGCTGACACAAGGTTAGGTTAAAACGTTAGGATTTTTATAGAATATACTTTTACCGGCTTAAATTATAGTCCTCTGCTTTGTTGACCTCCTCGACGCCGATTCTGATCGACTCTTTTTATTTTAGATCACTTCTCTTTATGCCACGTGTAACTTGTTCATTAAACTCATAAGTACTGACCTTCTTCTTATTTTTGTTTCTTCAGTCGACCAAGGCATATTCTTACCGACCCAGACGACCCGATTACCATCCATCAGGAGTCTAGTAGGGAAACGAGTACACTAGGACACAAGCACAGACGCTTCCCGTCATTCCGACCTCGCCGTCAAGGTCTTTTGCGACCCTTGCTCGAAAACGAGGTGCCAGCAGTTGTTGCAGCTGAGCACGTAGCTTTAAATTCCCCGATTAATAATCATGATCAAAACTTTGATCCAGCCCGTTCCATCTTTGATGTCCTCCCTCCGGTAAACGCCCTAAGCCGAGGCTCGTACCCCACAGGGGGTGCCCTTAGCGAGCGTTCACCTAGTTTATAAGTCCCTGGCTGGAGGCTTTGAGTGTAGCAGCTTAAGGCACCCACAGGTTTGCTCGGTTAAATAGTCATGGCCTCAGAGGCCAGCTATGAGATGCCCGACAGAAAAAAAAAAAAATTTTTGTTTCGATATACATCGAAACACAAATCAATGTATACAAAATAATGTATACATTAATGTTGCATATACTATTTGGGCCAATTAGGTGGCCACGTTAATTACTGCGTCGCTCGAGGCGTTGTTCAGATCGTTAAGGGTGCAGAGACATTTGGGATACTCTAGTACTGTCCATATCTATTGTATGGATAAGTTGAAATAAGATTGTGGTACTTATAACAGTTTTAACGAAATATGCTTTATGCTCAATTCGACTAAAGAAAAACGTACTTTTAACCGAATTCAAAAAAAAGAGGAGGTTCTCAATTTGTTTGAAAGGGTATACTTTCAAGTTGGTCCCATTGTTATTTGGTCACGATCTGATGATGGGATCTTGGAGAAATCGAGGGAACTCTTCAAATGTTAAAGGCACATCTATAGCGATTTGGGTATTTTTGATGAGCAGTTGACATAAGGCTATTGTAACTTAGATAAATTACAAATTATCCTAATAAAAAGTGAAAAAAAAACTTTTTTACAAAAAATACAACCGACTTCCGAAATTAAAGTTACCTATTTTTCACTTTGGAAAAATAGGTAACTTTAATTTCGGAAGTCGGTGTCAAAAAACTGAAATACTGATCCAAAGACACCGACTTCCGAAATTGAAGTTGTTTTTCACTTTGTAGTTTGGAAGTCGATTGTATTTTTTGTAAAAAAGTTTTTTTAACATACGCCTTTAGTAAACTAGCTATTGCATATCGATAATCGATACAATAAAATTGAATCGCAAAAAACAAGTGCGGGCAATCACGATATCGAAAACACGAATTAAAATTAAATATCGAATTCAGTAGAGTACCTATTCGATTCACGCGATGTAGGTAACAGTACACACTGGCACTCACACGTAGTAGTTTATACGATGACAAGCCGATTGCATTCCATGCATTCAAACTTTCATCCCCTATTTAGGGGACGAATTTTTTAAAATCCTTCCAATCCTTCACTTTCATCATACTTATAATGAACTCTCGTGCAAAATTTCATGCTTCTAGACACAGCGGTTTAGGCTGTGCGTTGTCTTTGAATGAATTTAAGATTTTCATTAAGTAGATTCGTAAATTGTCACGGTAGCACATTTGATTGTTTCCGATTTACAATTTTATTGACAAAATTTTGGGTACTACGCATACTTGAGGAATGAACCACACATTCAAATTAATTTAATAAAGTGTTATCTATTATTTGAATTCTTAATATCTTTATTCCACTACGTCACAGTCGCACGCTCAAAGTAACTCAACTCTAATTACAGCACGGTACCGCGGAAACCAATTAGAACAAAATGTGTGTCGCGCGTAAACTAGTGCGTCGACTACAAACTACGACGCTTTTGTTGTCTCTCTTAATGAGGTTGAGTGAGCGTTGAATCACTGTGAGGTTTGTTACTGTGGCGTTATCTAGTAGTTAGGGTTGGCATGATTAATTTACGCAAATAATTAAAAATGAGAACTTATGATTGTTTACTTACCTAATTAAATTTAAATTATTATTATTTAATAAATAATACATACATTTAGGTAGTAAGTTCCTACCGAATTTTAATTCGTAAGTTATAAAAATATAATTAAAGTTAGCAGAACATAACTAGGTTATCAATAAAACAATTCTAACGGCTTTGGCACTTGCTCTACTTGATTGCGAATTGCATGTGAAAGTTTTAATTTTTTTGATTTATGAAATTAGTGTTCCTAATCTTCTTAATTGTCCAATCGCAGCGGCTTACAACATTATTTATTAGTTCTCAATCAACCTAGCCGTTTCCTAACTATGTTGGGGTCGGTTTCCAGTCTAAACAGATGCAGCTGAATACCGCAGTATTTTACATGAAGCGATAGTATAGTGGGTTAGATAGTAGACAGGTCAGGTCGTTGGTAAGACTGGTTGTCAGACTTTTGGGCTTCTGACTGCCCGTAACGACTGTCAAAGATCTACGAATGACAGCAAGGCTGAACGGCTTAAACGTGCTTTCCGAGACACGGAGGGGTCTCGATATGTGTATATGATATAATGGATGGTGATCCATCCACGAACCGACCGCGGGAACCGTAGCTTAATCGATCGACCCTCGCGGCTGTTATCATTTAGCCACGAGCCACCCATTCATGAACCGACCGCGGTAAACATAGCCACGAACCCCTACAATTTATTAGTTCTTCTTAAAACGGTCCTGTGAGTGTACGAGTACCTTTTTTTTTTTGGGGGGGGAAATTATCAAATAACTTCTCCCGCTCTGGGTGTAGCGGGAGGGCGTGTCAGACTCTTACTGACTAAAACCCACCCGTGTTCCTTCAGTTGCTATGTTAAAAACAAATCCAGACCGGAGTGCGTGATGTAAACAAAACAAATCGCGAAAAAAGAAAGTGGTGGCACTCCGGGAGTGCCGACAGAAGTGAAAACTTGAACAAGATCGCCTTGGTGGAAGAAAAATACTTGTATAAAACATTAGTCCGTAACCTTATCTAAATAAAGAGCAGAATCGCGTTTACAAAACCTTTAAAGTAAAAATACTTGCATAGAAAATTGATCCGTAATTTAATATAAATAAAGAGCACAATCGCGTTTACAAACCCTTTAAAGTAAAAATACTTGCTCAGTATATTGATCCGTAACGCAATATAAATGAAGAGCATAATCGCGTTTACAAAAATGAGGTGTCGTCACAGTGTCGCGAAATCATTGGTTACGCGCCTAAAGAAGTTTTTACTTCAAAATAATATTCCGACGAACTGAGAACCTCCTCCTTTTTTAAAGTTGGTTAAAAAGAGAGCTGGTTCATCCTACTTCGTTTCTATTAATAAGGTTCATCACTTTGTTTCTATTAATAAGGTCTAGAAGAGAAAGCAGTGTCACTTTGGTGTTGAAAATCTATTTATGGAAAGGTAACATTAATTTCACATGGTGCTGTGCCCAAAAGCTGCAAGGAAATTAAATATGTCCTGTATGTGAGTGGCATCGCAACGAAGCCATTGTTGCTTTGTCGAATGTGTTGTTGAATCACTGCACGCGGCGGTTGTGCTGTGGCAAGCGTTGCAAAACGGGTTCAGGGCTGTCGTGATTTTATAAATTATTTTTAGAAAAACAATTTTTTATTTATTATGCCAAGAATTAAAAATATTATGGTGTTATCGTGTCGTTTTTACACGTTGTTTATTTAATTTATTGAAATAAAAATAATTGGAAATAAAGTGGACTGGTAAAAACTGGTTCTCTTTCGTTAATGGGAAGTGTCAGTGCTTTGTTATTTGCATTAATTATATTTTAAAAGTCCCGTATACTGCACTAACTTTCCCCTAAGTAATTACAATGTTAATGTAAATCCATGACAACCTAGTAACTTGCGTACTCAATAATATGTTAAGATACGACCATTTCGCGCAACTTAGCCATAAAACAGTTCATAAAATTAACGAGGTACTTTCCACAACGATTTCATTTTCACGCTTACGTATCTTTAATACCTCCAGGAAAAAGGTAAAAAAACTACTAACTTCAAAAAAATACGTATGTAAAATACAATGTAGCACAACTGAATTTATGCACATTATGAAAGTATTTGTTCAGAATCGATTTCTGTAATTTTTAATGTAGGTAATAGAGACGTCTTTTATCCAAAATATATTGAACACTACATAAATTATAGTCACACTACCGCTATACAGTAACAAAAAAAAAAAACACAAAATGGAAGCACCTACTACGCTAGACCTTTATACGTGTGCGACTGTATGCGTGCGTAGACTTGTATTAATATGACCACAATTTTCTCCTACAATCAGTATATCTAATTTAATAAATAAACAATGATTATCGATATACGTATTGTGATTATAACATAATATTCTAATTTGAGTGTTTGTGCGTTAATTCCGGGACATGTTGACAAAGTGATGTAAAAATATGATAAAAGATGTCTTTTGCTACAGGGTCTGCTGGAACAAAACTTCAAATGAAATAAAAAGTAAGTGCTTACCTTTTCGTTGCTGAGTCGCTCGCCTCCAATGAAGACCAGCAACCTCCAATAGATCGTCTGTCGACCGACCTAGTGGAGGGTTGTTCATCCCTCAACGTAATGGTGGCTATTCCAGCATCTATGTGCCTGAATTGTTGTCGTTCCCATAGCCACTTCAACCTGCAAAATTCAAGAAAGATTATTGTGAAAATATGTTTTTTTGTGAATTTTGTTTTTTGTTTTTTTTTGTACGTCATACTTACTGATAATCCTTCTTTTATCTTTAATTATTCGTGTTTTGTTTGAACATAAATAATAATAAATAAATCGTTTATTAGGAACAAAAAACAAAATACATACACAGACAAAAATGTTAAACGATACATACACATACATAACATCACGCCTTGTTTCCCCGAAGGGTTGGGCAGAGGTGTCCCTGTAGCAGGTACACCCACATTTCGCCAGTTATGTTTAAGTCCCATGTAATAGGGGGCGAGCCTATTGCCATCAACCGGGCACAAATCCAGACTCCGAGCTGCTACTGAGAAATTTCAGATAGAAAAACCCAATAACACTTTGCCCGACCCGGGAATCGAAAACTGTGGCGCAGCTACCAACGCCCGACTCCTAGTAATAGGGTAGGTTGTTCCAAGACGAATACATCACAAAAATATTATAATAAATATTTTAAAGTAAGGAAATTTATAAAATAATACATTTTGAGATAAGTGCTGTGTATGTGAGTACCTAATGTTGAGTAAGAGAGGGTGAGGGTGTGTTGTGTCGGTGTGTTTTCCGAGATGTTAAATTTCCACAAGTTTTTCTACAGCATCATAAGTAAGTGATTTTAATAAAATGTCGAGTTTTTTCTAAATAAATAAAAACAGTTTTATTTTTACGATGTGCCAGGGTGGCAGCCCTATTGTCGCTACCGAACGTTAGCTGTTGCGACAAACTGTCGACTAATGACTGCTCGGTAGGTACTCGCGTAATTATTTCCTTTCTACATATTTACCTACTTGGTGATTTTAGTAAAAGCACCAGTATTTAGAAAATAAATAGGTGTGATTGTCGGTTGAAAACTACCTAGAGTCTGGCCACGCTAAGTCTGCATAAGTAAAAAACGATGGAATTAGAAAATTTATGTCCTACGAAAAAAGAATTTGATACTTTGTTTGTCTTTTTGTTTTTGATAGGGTATTTTGTTTATATTCTGATTTAATCCTGATAAAGAATAGTCACTTTAGCACGATGCAGTGTGGATATGATACAGTTCTGTCTTCGTATGGAGGTAGAGCATAGGTACGACAAAGTCATAATCTATTAAGCAAAAATTAAAAGGAAAAATATCAAAATCATTAGATCTACTTACAACCCCAAAACTTACATAACTGACTGATGTAAAAGTATAACATAGTATAAAACTTTTTGGGGTTGCCCATTTATTTAATTCCAGACTACCTACCTGTACCCAATTGGTTGATTAATTTTGCTGCGCAAAAGAAAATAATTTATATTACTAATTCACATTTTTTTTAACTTACCAACTTGCATAATAAACATGATTAATAAGAGTAACGTTTTTAACTTTTTCCTTTAGATAGTATGTACTGTGTACTTTTAACACAGCTTAATTGATTTTATTTATTTATTTGGGAAAACATGCACAATATTGCAGACATAGATTCAAGTTATTGCACAGTTAAATTTCAATTAAAACAGATTTAGAATCCTCTATTTCACGCCCCTATCTGAACAGAGTTGAACACTGATTTCCGCTAAAACTGTTGCAAAGAATAAAAAATATGGTAGCTTTATCTAGCAAAGAAAAAAAAGGGATGTCAGGCGGGGTAAATATGAGACGAAAAACAAATCTTTTAATTTTTGACGCTATTAAAGATTATTTAGTGAGCCTCAGAACAGATTATAATATATTTTCCATTGGTATCTTTCACATGATACCATTAAATTGAAGATAATTGGCCTAGATATATAGTTTTTTGTACAAAGTATGTGTTTCATTTTTTTCCTCAATAATGGGGTAAATATAAGACACAGAAGTCAAAAAATGAAACAGCTTTAAACTTCTATACCTTACGTGTTTTTCAAATACAGGGGCAATAAGAAGACAGTGGGGTTAAATATAATACGAAAATTTTTAATAAACTTAACAAAAATTTGTTAAAAAAAAAAATTTACAAAAAATCAACATACTTTACTCTGCTTACATATCATTTTGTTTTTTGGTTTAAATTATTTGGTAATTTCAACAGCAATCAGCAATTTAATGCAACAATTAAACTTATCTGCCTACCGATGACAGTATATAAGACGAAAAAATACAAAACCTTATACAGAATTGAGCATGAAATTTTTTTTAACTTAAGTTTTAATGAAAAGGAGTAAATTTGAGACATTTACTCATATATCATTGACAACAAATTTTAGTAGTCATGATATTTTTCGTAGTCAATGTCGAATTGTATCTAGTCTTTACCGGGACAGTTGTTTTTGAAGTTATTTTGAATAACGTAAGTATACACAATTGACTTTATTTCGGTCCTGGTAAGCGCCCATCCCCATTTAGCCATTATTTTAATTTTATCTGCTAGATCTGCTTCTGCTTCTTTGCTCAAAACTGTCTTCCTTCCTTGCTTATTAGTGTTTAAATTGTGAATTTTCCTCCATAACAACGATTTATCAATTTTATACTTCGTTTTAGCTTCTCTGTATGATAAATCACCCTTTCTTACTTTATCTACCGCTTCTTGCAGCTTTGAGTCACTATAACTTTTGTGTTTTGGCAAATATTTGCGAGGCATCTTGATGCACAATTAATAACAACTGTCTTATTATTACACTATACACTGTCTTATATTTTCCCAAATGCGCGTCTCATTTTTTACCCGCCAAACAACGCAAATTCCCTGCTAAATGACTGGACGTATACTAAAACTGGAACCCTCCCGCGCAAGTACGGCTCACAAGGGATGCGGGGGCGCGGGTGGGGGTCGCGCACGTTTGAATGAGAGGCTGCACACGGAAAGTTCGTAGTGCCGAATGTAAAGTTTTCGCGCCAATTTTTTTGGTATTTAACAAAATGTCTTTTAAAGTGTTCAACCAAATGAGTAACAGGTTTAAAAATTTGTGTCTTAACAGAGTACTTATAAAGCATGTTTTTGAATTCAATAAGGTTCTTTTTAGGTCTTTTTCTACGGAATTACAATCGTGTCTTATTTTTATCCGAAATGTTGGGTGTCTTATATTTACCCCGCCTGACCCTACTTATAGATCTTATAAAATTATGCCTAGCTTTTTCCCAACTATTTTGGGGTCAGCTTCCAGTCTAACCGGATGCAGCTGAATACCAGTATTTTACATGGAGCGACTGCCTATCTGACCTCCACAACCCAGTAACTGGGTAATACGATACCTCTTGGAAAGACTGGTTGTCAGACTTTCGGGCTTCTGACAACCCGTAACGACTGGTCTTGGTATGTCGAGATGGTGACCCATCCACGGACCAACCCTGGCAACAGTAGCTTAACCTGATGGATCGACCCATGCGGCTGTTATTCCTTAGCCATGAACTTGAGCACTTATAGATCTTATAAAGACATCTTAATCATCAGCAAAAAACAAGTCTCAATAAATCAATCCGGAATGGTAATAGAACGTTACACACAATAATTAGCCACTAATTAAATAAAAAAAACGCTATAAAGTGAAGAAATGGATGACCAGTGAAAGCTGAAGTGCCTTCAGCACGCGAGTAAACAAATGATTCTATTCGCAATTTTTTTTTAACAGTGTCTGTGCGTGAGTTTTACTACTAATGTTGGACTCAACCCCTCGATGATTCGGGCCATTAAATGGACTAAGGTAGATTAAAAATGACTTAATGGTTAAACAATTAATGCAGTGTAACACGTTAGTTAATTTGTGTTATTAAAATAAAGAAAGTATGTTGCTTAAGTGGACGCTTGTAACGGCGGATTCATTAAATTGTTTTTCATAAAAAAATTACGAAAAACCTATTCATAAAAATAAAATATTCTATGCAATATTCTTATTATTCAGTTACATTTATTTTGAAAGAAAAATAATTCTTAATTTTGATGCAATACAATGTCATGTTAGCAGCATCCATCTAGGAATTTAGCAGGTTAGAATACTTGCGGAAAAAAAGAAAGAGATAAATGATCGTGTTGTCCCTGTTCCCAGTTGCACGTTACGCGTGACATATTGCACAGTGATCGTTATTTTGTCTGGATTTTTTATTTTTCTTTTTGTTTCCTTCGTTTTGATTTATACCCCATTAATTGGGAGTTATTGGCCATAACAATAATAAATTATCTGGTGTTTTTTCCGCAAGAATCTGATAATTTATTGATGTGATCAACAATCGAGATAATTACGACTTGTGGTGGCGACAGCTAAATAAAAGTTTGTAATTGAATATTTGAACTAATTATAAATTGAATTAATGTAAAAGCACAGACTTATTCTGTGGTAAAAGATAAACATTAATAGTATAAGAAGGTTGAAAATTAAACTACTTACACTGTAGGTAAGTACTTATATGCTGGAATCTTAATCAATCATCATCTGCCCAGCCTTTTCCCAACTATGTTGGGGTCAGCTTCCAGTCTGACCGGATGCAGCTGAATGTCAGTATTTTACATGGAGCAATTGTCATAGGACCTCCACGACCCAGTTTCTGGGTAACACGATACCCTTGGTAAGACTGGTTGTCAGACTTTCGGGCTTCTGACTACCCGTAACGACTGTCAAAGATCTACGAATGACAGCCGGGACTAACAGCTTAACGTGCTTTCCGAGGCACGGAGCAGTCTCGGTATGTAGTGGATGGTCACCCATCCACGGACCGACCTCGGCAAGCGTTGCTTAACCTTGAAGATGAACCCGTGCGGCTGTTATTATTTAGCCAAAAGCCCTTATATTTTGTTATTTTGAGTTGCTCGATCCGGTTAGTAGTGTAAGAAAATATAATTGCCGCTACTAAACACCATTTCTGAAATCGTAGGTACAGATATTAAAACTATAAGGTACAAAATTTTAATTAATTAATCATTTAAATTAGAATAAAACATTCCATACATTGCTACTAAATAGTACTTATACTTAGAAATGAGGTAAAAAAAAAAACGGAGACAAGTTTCGTTTGAAAGTGTGTTGTTCCTGTCACGCGTGACATTGTGCCACGGTAGATAGGTACAAGTATATACATAATTATAGATTTACAGGCGAATGGTTCTGCTTAAATAATTCTGTACTAATAAAATAATGGCTCTAATATCGTTGTTAATCTTCTTTTTTTTTGCAAATAATGTTCAACTAATTGACATGTTCGTATGCAGCGTGTTAGTTGAAAGCGTGCCGTGTTCCGTCACGCGTGGCATAAACGTAAGTTTATATGCATTCGTTCTGCTTTACTTATCTACATATTCCTGGAAAAAAGAAAATTGTACAAGTATCTTTATTTGTAAAAAGTTTAACATTAATAATTAACAACTTTCGTATTCAAAGTGCGAGTTGAAAGCGTGCCATGTTCGTCATGCGTGACATTACAGCGCGGCAGAAATATTTAATGAACTTGTGAATTTAAATGCGATCGCTTTGCCATGCAAAAGATTAAATATTACCAGTGTTTTTTTATTAAAATCATAATATTATGTTACATGTTAATTGACAAGTTTCGTGTGCAGAGTATGAGTTGAAAGCGTGCGATGTCCCGTCAAGCGTGTCACGCTTGCAGGCGGATATAGTGACAGAGTGCATGTCGAGGTGATAGGTCTAGTAATTTATTTACACCAACAGAATCTATTTGGGTGTGTGAATTTTCATACATTTTTTTTTCATGATTCAATTTGTTACGTCATAAGACATAACGTGTTTATTTACCTGCGTTTAGCTAATCGTCTCCGAACCGACTTATCTAATGAGATACATCTAAAAAGAGGCATAGGTACTTAATATTTTCCATATTTTTTACTGCGAACATTGACCAGAACCCCGGGAAAATCCGAGGAAAATCTCGAATTGCTGTTTGTTTCGTTCGAGCACACCTTGTGTCACGTGAGCTGAATTCTTTCACTCCATTGGTATTCACCTATTCACGTAGGTATTACGCTCCCCGATCTCCCTGAAGTTATATGTAAAAAAAAAATTAGATTTTTGTCAAATTATAATTATTACTTTGGTGTAGTTTTTAATAAAAGAAGGAATGAAAAATTATTACCATTGTTTACTTTTAAAATAAAGTAAACAATTGTAATAATTTTTCATACCTACTTACCTAATTAATACAGTTGCATACAAGACTTTATTTACGCCCATGATATAAAAGGTTCTGAAACCATTGGGTGTTTGTAATTCAAGATCAAGAATAAAAAATCCCACGAAATTCAGTACAACTGCTCGTATGACTGTCGCCTGCACCAGTACATCACCGCACATCTTAGAGTATATATCACATGCGTGCAGCGGGTGCTGCTGTCCCCCGCTTTAACGTTGAAACGAGTTGCATAATGAAATTTAGTACAACATTACAACACTCATTTGGATGATATTATGGTTACTATGACACTGGTCATTTTAATGTTGTTAATAAGCTGTTTCAGAAACTTTTATAGAGGATTTATAGCATGGGTGTAGATAAATTTAGTTTTAAATGGCTAGAGTTTCTATTCCCTAATTAGGGTGAAGATTGGCGCTCCAAACGTCAAACAAAAACTATCTCAATCTAGAACTTTCTAGGCATTGATTACATAATTTTAAAGGGCCCTACTTAATAATAGGGTTAAGTGCCATTACCGCGTCAACTGAGCGAGGCAATTTAGAAGTTGTTAGTAATGTATGCACAGCCATCTATGGCGGACCATGGCCATACATATGCATAGAAACCTCAGAAGTAATGGACGGTAAAGTATGTATTTAGTAGTGATTTTGAATTTTATATGGAATTTATGTGTTTTCTCAATGCAGATTTTACATCGTAGTATGATGTGCTTATGTGTATATTTAACGGTTTGTGGTGTCAAATTGTATAGAGCTATTTTCTCTTGGGAAGCTAGGTATTGCTTTCTTCATAATCGGTCAGTGTCCAAAAAAATTTTTTTTTGCCCTTCTTGTATATTATTAAAAAATATTGAACACGTATTTTTTCTTTTTTGACGTAATCTAAAGATTACGGCGATACTTTGAGTTAAAATGTGGCATGACGTCACGCCTTGCTAGATTTAATACTGAGTTGTGACGTAGCGAGCCCCCACTCCCCAACTTTAATGCGTGTTTTCTGAGTTATTTTTGATCAATTTGATAAAGCAAAAAATACGTGTCTAATATTTTTTTACTATCTGAAAGACGGACTAAATAGAATTTCTTTTTTTTATCTAGGCAACTACCGTATTAGGTACCCTAATCACTTTACGACACCAAGCAGAACAATAGCTTCGTATATTTTACGAAACTCGGCTCTAGAACAATAACGATAGTTACTGAACGGAAACAGGACAGACGGATAGACAAACAATGACGGTAGGTCGGTAGCTACTGTAGTTACGGCCGCGGCCGTCACAACCACTGCTACCGTGCCCGCGGCGTCTGACTCAGCAATTATCGAGAATGGCGCCGACACACAGACACCTACTGTGAATGCATTTAGTTGAGAATTCTTTGTGATTTTTAATGAGGGCTTTCTGTTTGAGTGTGTAGGTGCTTCCATTGTTGGAGATTTAGGTATGAGCAATTAGTGAGAGACGTGAGAGTGCAGTGGAGCCAAAGACAGAAAAATAAAACTTAACGAAGCCAAAATTTTTAAAGGGATTGTTTGAAGGTATAAAGAAGATGTAAGGAATCTTTAGATTGGTATTCATAATTTCCTTAATGAGGCAAAGAGAAAAAGAGGAAGACCGAGAAGAAAGTACATACATACATAGGTAAATCTAGACCAACTGAAGGAAAAAGCAAATGTAGAGAATTTTATGCAGCTAAAAGTTGTAGCAGAACGGGCTAAACCGACGAATTCCAGCAATTTTAGAAAGTATTTCCTAATTGTCTGTCACAGAACAAATACTTAGGTACCTCTTGTAAAGTCTAACCTAATCGACTTCTTTCTAAAAAATGTCCCATACCTACTCGTAGTGGATTTTGCTGCTTCGATGTAATAACCCAAGTTATTGTTATTAAGTAGGATCTTTAACTAGAATTGTTTGATGTTTATAGAACTTTACTTCGGGTCTGGTCCAAATCTATCAGTCTGCTTTTTTTAGGGTTACCCGAAGGGTGCCAAACGGAATCCTTGGTATTACTAAGCCTCCGCTGTCCTTCCGTCTGTCTGCCAGCGGGCTGAGAACCGTAATAGGTGGACAGTTGAAATTTTCACAGATTGATTTCTATTGCCGCTATGACAACAAATAGGTAATAAAAATAAATTAATAATTTTAGGGGGTCCCCATAAAAGAGATTTTTTATGTTTATCCGATCCAGCCTGTTCCTTGCTGTCCAGGTCAGCGACGCCGTAATCCCAGGTCCGTACCCTACACGGGGTGCCCTTAGCGTGTAGTCGCTTAGCTTCTAAGTTTTATGCCCTGGCTGGAGGCCTTAATTTATTGAGGCAGCCACGCAGCCGAAGACCTAGGTTGACCAGAGAGAGGCCAATAAAAAAAAAAAAACGGCGTTTTTTCATAAATTTTTAGTTTTTTTCTCTATTGTAATTTGTAAGATTGGACGATAGTAGGCTCAATTACCCAAGTGAATCAGATTCATTCGTCATACGAATATTACAAACATCTCGATAGCTCCCAGCGGGCGTGCATCAAGGCTAAATATCTGCGTCGGCAGCTGCAGCGGAAGCCGATAAGGACTGATAGCGTTATCAGCGCGATAGCGGCGCTTTGTCGCCGCCGACACCTGGGCACCTAGTTCAATGTTCGCGAATGAGGATTGGGGACTCGTTGCGTGCTGCTTTTCTTGAAGTAAATGGTCTTTGAATCACAGGATTTATGGTATTTCTCTTTGTTTTTTTTTTCTGAAAAGGACTACTACTACGGATGCCTGAAAGTCTTGAGCAGCCAAGATATTAAAAGGTATATGCTTGTCTTTATTTGATCCTCCTCCCCATCCTCTTTTTTCAACCTGTATTGTCCCACTGCTGGGCCAAGGTCTCCTCCACAGCTTTCCACTCTTCCCTGTGTTGCCTTCTCAGGCCAATCTTCCATAAACGCCTCTAAGTCATCCATCACGCCAGCATTTCCTCGGCCTCTCTCGGTCGTCGCTTGCTTATGTCGTACGTCGCGTCGTATGCTTCTTAAAAACTACTATAATAAAAGGTGTTCCTCAAGGAACAGTCCTACCTCCAAGCTTACAATCCAGTGATATGATACTGCTTCAGAAGATGGTCTGAGGTTTGTATCACGAAGAATCGGCATTTAATTGACAGGTAAATAATTGACAATGCCGCTATGCGATATGTCTTTTTCACTCCTCTTGCTCAAAGTGGAGTGTAACACACGGCGCTAATAGTAGATTGTTATACGTGGGGCTAGTTTTACATAAGAATAAAGACTTTTTCGTTTTTGTAGGCTCGTTGGTTACAGACAAAAATTACTTTTTTCCCTAGAGCAAGAAATGCTATTTTTTCCCCGCTCTGGTACGCTACAATGACGGACTTTTTGAGCAAGAAGAGTGAAAAACCCATTATAACTCGGATTCTATTTACTCCCCGCTAAAGTTCGGGATTAAAACTACCTCGATAGAATGTGTTATTTTATTCCGTCGTATAACAATCTACTATATTGCATAACCTATTTAGGCGATTTTGTTACCATACTTTTAGTACCTATTGAAAAACCCAAGATCCCAATGACAACGGAACCTTAGGCATCATTAGTAGTACCTACTTACCAATTTTTTCATCAATTGACGCAAATCGATACGTGTCGTCAACACTGTGGTTTCCTTTAACAGGAAATCTGTTTGTGCCAGTTGGCCAAAATACCACAATCCAGTCATGATCTGTACGTCAAATAATGACTAATTAGGTAAAGGTATTCTGATTATTGTAAAGTTATTTGAAGTTCTGAATTTTAACCGTTTCTTGGAAAATATGAGTTGGTACAGAAATATGACGTTGAAATAACGATTTCTGATTCATTCCTCGTCCAGTAGATTTCGAAAGAGATTTTGTCAAGAGACTTTGTCTTTCTGTCCGCAAGTAACAACATTCAAGGATGATTTTACCCGAGAAGCACGCACCGGTTTTGTCTGCTTGCTTGATGATTTGTATCCACTATGTAATATTTTAAGGTATATATTATTTCCTGTTAGCAAATTTTTTAGCAGCAGAGTAGGTACCTACTTAAGTAAGTAAACAATTTGTTGTATACCGCCATTCGCGAACAATTCAGACTGGTGATGCGCCTATCGACCACCTTTTTCACACGCTTGATTATAGATTTCGATGTTTTTTGTTGGTATATTGGCGTGTGCTGGCTGACATATAGCAAGTAATTAAATTTTATGTTGCGTAATGTAAATTATTTTGCATACTATTGTATAGAATCATCATCAAAGTTTTTGTGGTGCTGGGGAGTTTGTTGCGCCACTTCTTCTTCCCAGCTGAAGCACTTGGTGAAGTGCGGGCGTTTTGGGGGACCGTCTTATGTAATTTTGACGTGTAAGAAAATATGCTAACCACCTCCATTATAAAAAGGAGAGTCCGAAAAAGTCACTGTTAGGAACTTTACGAACGTGGTATGGAGCTGATGGTATTTGATAGATTTCATCTAAACATATTATGAATTCAACGATTTTTGCACCCGCAGAATTGGACAGTTATGTATCAGGGGGCCTACCACCAGTTTATAGAGCAGTATTATTTTAATATTACTTCAGTGTGGGAAAGAGATGAAACTCTACAAGATGTATAGCTCCATCTCTTTCTCCCACTGAAGTAAAATTAAAATAATACTGCTTATGAGCTGGTGGTAGGGCCCCTGGTCTTATAGCCCTGATAACGTCGTGAACGTGTATATCAAACAAATTGACACAAATTTATTTATTTCTGAAGGTTTTTGTTTTCTAGCTAGGCATTGCTTACATAAATAGTGACTGCTAATCTTCAAAGCTTTAGTCTCCACATAGCAGTGGCTCGTCAGCTATCCTCGTTTTGTTGTTTTTTACTTCGTCTTCGGAGCCTTAATATTGTATTGCATGAGATCTACTTTGTCTCCCTTAAAAGTCATTATAGCGTTATGAAAATCATCAATAATGTCCGTGTTTTTGTTGCATCTCCTGATATTGGTAGTGATTTCTTCCAAAAATTACCAATAACTTCTGCATACATCTCCAAAGCCTTTAGTCGATCTACCATCATTTTCAAAAATCCTCAAAATAGTTTCTAAAGCCGAGTGCATGTAAATTTCGATGTGCGAGTGTGAGACTGTGAGTGTCGCGTCAAGTCGCGTGCCGGAGTCATTGACTGCCGCAGTCCAGATTAGAAACGTGCCGCGAGTGCCGCTTTCTACCAGAGGCGGCACTAAATTGGACTGCGAGGTTGCCGCTTTGCTCCCGGCCAGATATTTGGCATAAGGATGGGATGTGTTTGATATAGTTTTTGGAGTTTTTGTAGTTGTTTGTGATGGTATGGTAGTATATAAATCTATAGGTGCATTATAGTGCATTCTGTCCTATGCATTTTAAGGTGAAGTAACTGTTTGTCTGTATTTAGGAACATAGAATATGGTCTCCGAAGAGCAGGAGCAAAGGAAATAAGGTTAAGGATCTGAAGATGTGGTGGTAATTTACGTATGGACCTAAGATGGATGGTTAGAGAAGATTTCGCTGTTTGATAACTGCATTATTTCGCCAACGTCGTCGGTTTACAATTTCTTGATATCAGAGATACGGTACGGATTATGACTAGATGTTTAGAGAAACTGATTCGCATATAAATCCTAGATAAAGACAGTAGCGTAAGACATAATCTCTTAAACCTGAGGGTTGGGTTGGCTACATGGATAAATTCGTAGCTTCACGCAGTCACGGGTTATTGGCGATCTTCTTTTATTTAATTTCGTTTAATCATATGCCTGTCTCTAAAGTCTAACAGACTAAATAGGTACTTTAAGTAAGTAAGTAAAAGGAGTTTTTCTCCTTGAAAGACGTTGTTAAAGATCACTAGTTGAGCAGAATTTGGAACGATCGTGAATATTCAAGGCGGGGGGATATCCACAGGAGAAACGAAGTAGCTTTGGCTTCATTTTAACAGAATCTTGTAAAATAATCAGTTTAAAAGTCCCTATAGATAATAGTAAAAAGCATCCATAGTTTAAGAAGCATTCCAAGTGAGTGTTAAATAATTTTGCTGCCTGTCGAAGATTGCGCTGTTTTTACCGTAAAATCCTTCGTCATTTGAAAAGACGAGCGTTATTCACCAGAATAATGCAGAATAGTTTCGCAGAATTTGCATGCCGAATTTAGTTTGCGGAATATGTAGAACTATTGTGTATTGTTATAAAATCTGTAAAATACCATATTTCAGTCAAATAAATGAATCTATCTATCTAAAGAGTATATTTATAATTATATACATTTACCAAGATGGGGATGGGGGATGGTTGGGTTTGGTTTATCTAGATGTCTTGTAAAGGGAAATTAAGAACTAGACAAAGATGTAATAGATTTACAGCTATTGGAACCAACTGATAAATATAAAAATAAGCGCCGTCCGTGGATACTGCAAAAATAAATGATGTGTTATGGACACGATAGAAAAAGCTATTGCTAGAGGTAGGTCTGCAAATCCTCTCAAATCTCTTAGATGTTTTGAAGAAAAAGACGTGCATGTCCCAATTAAATTGGGATATGAACAAGAGGATTATGATACTAAATAGACAATAAGATGAAAGCGATAATAGAAGACTGTGACCAAATGGTGGCCAAAGTTAGACCAAAGAAACCAGGGCCGTTCAAAAGCGTGTTGGGTTGATGATATTGTCAAAGTCGTGGGAAACACCTGGATGAGGGAATCACGGAACCGGGAAGTATGGCAGAAAAAAGGGGAGGTCTATACCCAGCAGTGGGTGATTCCGGGCTGAAATTATGATGATGATGAATAAAAGAAAATAGAATTCAGATCTTTTCATATTATGTAGGTAGGTATCCGAAAATCTTGATCTTTTTGCACGTTGGGTAACTTGGGTACAATATCCACACTTAAAATAGGTACCAGAGACTATAATCTGATTACCGTTATCATTTACGCACACTGTCCGATTAGATTGTACAATATATGTTTATCCAATGCATTATCGCGATGTGTTAAGTAGTTTCTACCTAGCACTTAGTCGATGTACATGGTTACCTACTTAGATATTAAACATTTTGTCGTGACAATTTTAAATTCAAAATCTAGATAATTCTCTCCGATAGCTTGATTATGATACGGTTTGAGGTAGGTCCATTATTTGTAAATATTTTTTGATTCCTATACCTACTTATATCGGCCGTTTTTGTTCTCTTCATCATAATCAAACCGTTATCTTCTTACCTCAGCTTATATGAGTTCCTTTCATCGTTAAGTAACGTTTATGCTGTGTTCGGAGATTCTCAACCAAAGTTGAATATGCTAGCCAGAGCCACATTGATGAGCACATGAAAGAGGAGCACATCTAAGATCTCAACCACCATGACTGGAACTCATAGAATGCAGTCACTGTGGCTAAAATCGGTGAGATAGCAGCATCAACATCACTAGTAGCGCACGTTTGCTTTAACGTTATAAAGATGATGATGCGTTCAGTGTCTTTTCGAAGAGTTTGGCTTTACGAGTGCTAAAGTTTGGTAAGAATATTAACGTTTATGCGGAGTAGGAACGATGAACCTTATGGAAATATTACGGATTATTATAATAAGGAGTAGATATTACAGATTGGATATTCTTGATCAACGATTTATACCGTCTATCTATAGTGCTAAGAATATTGGTTTTTAAGTCACAAAGTTGTAGAGTTTCTTCAATCGATTAGTCCATCTTATTGAGTTGTTTGCAGGATTTGGGCCGACAAGTTCCGCTACCACTTCTGAATTGTTTGCTTTATCTTTCGTATACTCCCCATTGCCATGAACTTTATCAGTATTTTTCGACACAAATGTATTATATAAATAATTTGAACTAACATTCTTCTGTATTCCGTCGTCTTTGTCTCGAATCATTGCTTGCTGTGCTGTTTTCTTCATAACTTTGTTCTCTTTAAGTGGATGTTGTGTGCTGTAGAAGAGCAAAACAGTCTAAATATGTTATTTGATTTACTCTACCAAAACGTTCAAAATATCTGTAGAAGTTTGGAATTTAGGTAGACGACAAGATCAGAAGACTATATTGAGGTACATTTTTCATTTATTTCTTGTAATACGTCTGTGATTTATAACTTATGTGTATTTTGTCGTCTGATTAAAACTTGTTTTTAAAAGCCAAATTCTTCGTGTTAACTAGTTTCGAAGATATTATTTAGGGATCCTTGATCTTCTGTTTAATACATATTTAAATTGTGATGTATTTTGCTGTTAATTTCAACAGTTGATTTTGACAAATCATCATGAATTTCTCAGTGGAGACTGACCTTACTTTCAAGTATAAATTAAGAATATGTTGTTTATGTTGACGAAGTAATTAACACAATCAGTACGCGACAGTACTTACTTATAATCAGATAGGATCAAATATCTCTAAATCACACTCCCACGCAGGTCCGTGAGAACACGAGATAATTGGTAGGTAGTTAACATATTCATGAAGTCTATATTTACCTTCGTAAAACCTTCACTGCTAAATTAATTATTGGTTGCGAAACCATCATCCAACTTAAGGCCGCCGTGCCGCGTATTGAGCGAGCCAAACAACCTATACATAGCCACCTGGACGGTCACATAGAAAAACTGCTTAGTTAAACACCGTCCTATATCTAAACAATATCCTAATCCCAACCCTAACACTGACAAAATAAAGTACAGAATAAAGTATGCACGGCAAATAGAACCCTATCGCCCTAAGCGTCCGTCAGTATTCTGTTAGTATACAATAAATATTCGGCGCCAGTTGTGCCAGAACACACATATACATAGAGGAGCAAGCGTTGTAGCTTGCCAAGAACGGCAACGTCGCATCGCTTGCCGGCGGATTCCAAGCTTGTTTCAATTTATTCTTGCTAGTTTGACAAAGTTCTAAATTCGTACTACGACTACAGTATTGAAAAATAAGAACCTTATTTACCACTTGCATAAGGCTGAATTTTGAAAAGATTTTGTGAAAGGACTTTGTCATGGTTTGTCGGCTGTGTCCGAGGGTAGCGGGACGCGTGGCGTTCTCGACGCATTGTATTCGTTTTTTACAGACGCGATAGAATCGATGTCAGTTGGCAGATTTTTTATTTTACCGTTTTTTGGCCTTGTTTGCCTCGAATAGAGACATAGATAATGAACGCAGTGCAAAACAAGATTCACTTTGACATTGTGCTGTTGGGAAAAATGTAGTTTTATCCTCAAAATGTTTTGATCAAAACATAAAATAGAAATTGAGGAATGCCCAATACTGCACGGAATTTACTTTTTATGGAAAAAAGAGGAAGTCCATCAAAATGATGCCAATGACTATACTTTTTGGAAACATCGACCAAATACTCTACGTTTTTCAAACATTTGTTAAAGAAATAACCTTGCTTATAAATACTGCTATGTGTTCCATAAAAAATAGCACCAGTTGAATCTAAATCTATTCACAGATTTACTCTATCACATCTGGTTTTTAAGATATCGTCGTTTCTTTATCAAGATGTCGCAGCGAATGATTCCTTTGCGCAGCCCAATTTTGTCCTAAAACCAAGACTTGAAACATTATTTTAATCGTGGCTTTCTTCTATTCTACTTACATACATATAAATATTCTTTCATTATTAAGAAAAGGATTCGACAATGCTCCTCTATGCTTTAAATGAGCCATAATGATGTCACTTTATACAAATTCTCTTCATCAACTTGCGGAACCGTTGTTTGAATCACAGCCAAAATCTTTAAATTCGTATAAAATCCTCTTGCAATTTGACAGTCAATCGTGAGAATATGTTTACTACTACTTGTCACAGTCTCTTTCTGTGATTTAAGACTCTTCTCCGTGTAAAATTGATGATTATACCTCTTGACAACCTCATATCATCCTTGTTCTTAGAGCCAATTCACTTTGTTAACCCGATTTTCGATATATCCTCGTGAAATATTGCAAATTTATTATCAATTCCCAAATATCTATATACCAAGGTTGAAAGTTACAAAGGCCTTATTTCAGTAATTTAAAGAAATATTATTTTAGAAGCAAAATAAGCATGCGTCAAGAGCGTTGCTTATATCTACGGATAACAAAAGACGATGATGTTTTAAATGTAAGAGCAGATAAATTATTTAAGACAATCGTCTATGCAGATTGTTCTATGAGTGTAATTTTGGCTATTAAAAATCCTCCTATTTTAGTAACAGAAGTTACAGAGGAAGGGATAGAGATACGAACGAAAGATATTTTGAAATCGACTATCTGATAAAATGGATTTGGAATTTTGCGTTTGCTGTATCTAAGCGAAATAGTTTTTTGTTTGAAACATGATCAATATAATGGATTAGGCGGCTTTGAAAGATGTCAGGACAGGACATTGTGAGTGGTTTCAAAAACCTTATCAGACAGTAGATGGAAGGAGGCATTGTTTAAAATTTTATGTAAATGGTCGTATTAATCTTTTCATTTAGGTATAATGTCATGATCAGTCTGATGAATTCATTTTAGGAGAAAATAGAAGAAAGAAGACATCATTTTGAGTGAAGATAAATGTTAGGAGATCAAAAACACTATAATGGAATCCAGTACCCTAATTGCGTAATACAACACAATCTGTTTCGATTTGAAACAGATTGCTAATCCATTGCTTCATAAGTTGGAAAAAAAATCTGCTCAACAACGTAAATAACGCAATGAATGTTGTTGAACTGTCAAAATGAAACAAATTAGGCATAATTGTTTACGAAAAAAAGTTACGCAATTGGGGTACTGAAATCGTTAGCCACCCGTGATGTTTAATCCTTATAATCCTAAGACTTCGAAATAGGCCCTTTAATCAGAAAGTTTAATAAACAAAGGTAGATAAACTACCACACATAGACGGGTATGTATTGACAATATGCAATTAATGGGGCTATACAATCTCATTGCATTGTATCGGCCGTTCATTCAACATTTTCTTTTTGTTGAATTGCGCCGATTGAAATCGCTGATCAAAGAATGGGAATGATTGCATCATAACGTTTACGAATTAAATGAATAAAATACACTTAATAAGATAAAGAATTTTGAAAAACTATGCCATGTAGGAAATTAAGTAAAAAACCAACAAAATATTTTATTTAACATAAATCTACAAGGGCACTTATGAAACGTTAGAAGCTAGGTGCACGGTTCCAATTGGTCGTTTCCTATGGAGAAGAGCCGGCAAGAAGTAGTTTTCAAGGCATATCTCATAGTGGATCGCGAATCCCGCTCTCATTTACCGGGATGCAAAGCATGGGACTCTAATGATAAACCTAATACCTAATACATGGTCACAAATTGTTCGATCCAATTGCATTCATCATTTGGGTTTTGCTGATGCAGAGGTTTTTGATCATAAAAACATGCAATTCCCTGTTATTATCCATCATCTTAGTCATCTATTTACGAAAACCTTGGTTGAAAGGGAGGTGATCTTAGCACAAGTATTTCTCTAGGATAAAAGATCTTCAATTCCTAAAGCAGCAGTTCCAATCCATCGGCCTTGACCTCAACTTCTCAAAATGCGAAATTTACCTTTGTGACAATACTGACAGACAATCGACCATACAGAAATTTTATTCAATAACCCCAGACATCAAAGTTTTGGAAAAAAGTTCACTGCACCTCCTAGGTTCCCCAATTTTAGAAGACAGTTTTTCACCTTTCGCTGACAAAAAAATTAAACACTTTAACGATATTTCGGACAGACTTTCTAAAATAAACTTACATTCGGCATTCACCCTTATCAGATACTGCTGTTTCGGTCCAAATTTTATGTACTTTCTCCGCTCTTCCCCTTTATGGAAGAAGCCACACCTTTTAGACAAAATCGATCAAATTATTCGAAGTACTCTAACATCAATTATAAATGTGGCATTGGACGACCGCGCGTGGCTGCAAGCCACACTACCCATCCGCTTCGGTGGGCTCGGCGTCCGCAAAATTTCTAGTGTAAGCTTACCGGCGTTTCTGTCCTCGGTCCACAGCACCGAAGAGTTAACCAGAAAAATCTTAACCGGTTCTCAGGTTGCCTCTGAAGTGCCGTGTTTGACTAATGCGATGAACGCATGGAAAATGGCTTGTCCGGATACGGAGCAGCCCGAGAACCCGTCTTCCCAGAGACAGTGGGATGAGCCGCTCTGCAGGTTGGTACGGAATAACCTCATAAATACGTCCACCAACACTGCCGAGCGTGCCCGCCTGCTAGCTGTGGGAGAATGGGAGTCGGGCCTCTGGCTTCAGGCGCTACCGTCACCTAACATAGGCACTATGCTGGGTGACACCACTTTCCGGCTCGCTACAAGTCTGCGTCTGGGTGCTCCTTGCGGGGCTCCACATCGCTGTCAGTGCGGTGAAGCTGTCGGCCGCCTCGCACACCATGGCCTTTCCTGCAGCAAGAGCGCTGGTCGGTTGGCACGGCACGCAAGCATTAATGACATCCTCTGTCGGGCTCTTGTCACCGCCGGGGTGCCAGCTGTTTTAGAACCCAATGGCTTGGCACGTGACGATGGAAAGAAGCCAGACGGAATTACCATAATGCCTTGGAAGTTGGGTAGGCCTTTGGTGTGGGATGCAACCTGTGTCGACACCCTTGCGCCATCCCATCTTCCTAGCACTGCGGGCTGTGCCGGGGCGGCTGCTACAGGTGCAGAAAACCTCAAACGGCGCAAATATAGCAACCTTACTGGTAGCTATATTTTTGAGCCGTTTGGGGTTGAAACACTAGGGCCATGGGGTCCGAGTGCTCACCGAGTATTCCGGGACATCGCCAAGCGGTTGGTCGATTCTTTACGTGACCAGAGGGCTGGCCAATTCTTAGGCCAAAGAATCAGCATCGCCATCCAACGTGGCAATGCTGCCAGCCTTTTGGGCACTTTTCCCGCTGACAGCGATGCGGACGAATTTTTTGACGCCCAATGAGCTCTTGTCTTTATTTTTAACTTTTTCCTTTACATACTTGTACATAATACATATAGTAGTTAGTTGTAAATATGTTTGTGTATATTATATGTTAACATGGTAAACAATAAAAATACTACAGTCTGAGTAAAAGTATTTCTCTCAAGTTACAAATATGTATCTACATTATGCCTGTGTACAAAAGAAAGCAAGTAGCTTGCATGCCATATATTCAATATTCAGATGTTATGGCGTAGATATGTAGTAGGTATGTGTATTACGTACTTTAAACTCCGCGATCAAGTTTTTTTCCTCACCAAGAAAGACTTCATTATTAATCAGCTAAACGCTTATTATAAAAACTTTTTACAAAAAAAAAACAACCGACTTACATAACAGTGACAGGAACTTATCATATCATCCACATACTAAGTGGGAAAAAGTACGTATTATTGAAGCTAACTCAAAAACTGTAGAAGCAAAGTTAATAAAATTTATATGGGACCACCTCGAGAGCATACCCTATCAAACAAAAAAAGATTTTCAAAATCGTTCCACAATTGATGGAGAAATCGGTGGACATACATAAGAAAAAAAAAAACAGACATACGCGACGAACATATAACCTCCTCCTTTTTGGAAGTCGGTTAATAAAAGCGTTATATTTCACATTACATTCGTTGTTAGGATGGAAACCAGTATTAGCTAATAATAATCGTTTAATTAAGTAGGTACATGGAAAGTGATAAACAAGTTACTCGTTGCAAATATGTTTTTTCCTTGTTTGGTGTTTTGCGGTTTAATATACATTGTAGTTATTAGTTTACTTACCTAAGTTACTTTGTAGGTACTGAAATTATTCACGTTAACGAGTACCTACCTAACCTTACTAGGTTGAATAATCATATTTGACCGTTTATCGCCTGATAATGTTATCCCTGTAACCGCTGTGCTGTAGCGGTTAGAGTTAGAACTTAAAAAAATGGACTTGCTTTTAGGTAGATACTAATTGGGATTAGAAAACATGATGAAACTCCAGTAAAAGAATTCATTTTTACAAAGTCACTAAACGTAAGACATCGACAAGTCCTTACAGATGAACTCATATTTCAGATTAAAAAAATTATAAAAGCAGACACTGTTCGTGGCTGCATCCTTAGCTTTATGATGCCTAGGCACACGATTGATGGATCTACGCGATGTCTGCGGCACACGTTGGGCAGAGACATCGGAGAAGAAAAAGAAGGAGGAGAAAGGAGAATTTTGCTTATAAAATCCTCCTATAAAATCTTAATATACCCATATGCGCGATTGGTGAGCTATCGACTGATGATGATGTGTCTTCGTGAGTATCGTTCTCTCGCGGAAGATACCTACATATATTCGACTAACTGATATTCTACTCTGGTTGAATATTGATAAATGTAAACTGTGTAAGTAGGTACCTATTATTTAGTTATCGTATGAAACGGGACCACACGGATAGCCAAATAAAACAGCACTGCTGGAAAACCCAGCTAAAATATGGAATTCCCAACTAGTAATAAAATATGTAGGTAAGTACTATCGTGAAAATCCATAAATTAAAATCCTTAGTTCATGTCAAGCTTGTGGTTTTGTTTCTACCATCGACCACCGGGATGCTATACCTACCCGCATGCAAAGTTAGCATAATAGTAACATATTGATGAAAACCAAGAAATAATGTTGAAGAGCGACATAGAAAACACAGTTTATGGTCAGAAGTCAATCGTGCCCGGTCCAGTCGTAAACTGCTCACAATGGATCGTAAAAATGCTTTATTACTGGTGTTTGCTGCGGATTCCGTACCAAAGATTTAAGATTTAAAGTCGCCTAGGCGATGTGATATATTTTCGTGAAATATTTGCGCACTCGATGTTAAAAGCAAAAGTATAAAGCATTTTGTCAGACATTTTACACCTATACCTTGCCTATGGACAAGCTGCACGCGGAAGGCCATCAATGCTCTTCGAGTCCAATACAACAATGCATTCAGCATGCTGCTGGGGCTGTCATGCTTCAACGGTGCGTCAGAAATGTTTACTGATGCGCACACTGACTGCTTCGCAGCGAGTGTGCCGCGTCGCTGCTGCACAGGGTCCGGTGTAGTTCTAATAGTCTCCTGCGCTGCAGTCATTGCGAGGAAATTTGATTGCCCGATCGTTAATTATTTATCCAACTTATATGTCAACTAACATAATAAATCATTTAAAAAAGTTTCAAATGTTCCTACTTATCTAATGCAAACAATGAAAAAGAATTTTACAAGTTAGGTACATTTGGAACTTTTCATCACTAATTTCTGTCTTCATTATGAGTGAGACTAGAACTTTACTAAAAACTAGAAAGTTTATGATTGTTCATTTCTCTCTGCTGCTGGTTATCAATCAGTACTAAGTCATCATCATCGCCGTCGTCACTGAAGTTGAGTTCTGGGCTTTTGCTCAAAAAAGCCCAAAGTGCTTTTTGCACTTTTTAATTATCCTTATGATGAATCTAGTAATTGTGTCATTAGATAGATTTTTGAAGATATCGCATAAATGTTCATAATTTCAGAATTGCGAATACCTATTTTTACTTAAACACAGTGTAAAATATTATATTATAAGTAGAAGAAGTATGAGGAACAGGGTGTAAAGTTCACTCATCCTCCATAGAAAAGAGGATCTTCTCACCAGACGGGTGTGTGTGGTGGGGAACTACTCGACGAGAGTTTTTTTTTTTTTAACTTGCCCATCTCGCAGTTTTGACCACTAAGGTCATGGCTGCTTAACCGGACTTTCCTGTGGGTGCCTTAAGCTGCTACACTTAAAGTCTCCAGCCAGGGGACCGACGATTGTTTTTTTTTTAACTACCTATGACTTCTCGCAGTTTTGACCACTAAGGTCTTGGCTGCTTAACCGGACTTTCCTGTGGGTGCCTTAAGCTTCTACAGACTCCAGCCAGGAGACCGACGGTTGATATCGGGACGTTGTATATATCCGTTGCGCGATAAACGCTGCTTGCGCGATGCAGAATTTGTGTGAAGTCAGGTCTTTGATACGTAGTTTGCATGTGGCGTTGTAGATGCCGCCACAATATTATTATATTTATGTGTTTACATATCTCGGGACCATGGGGTCCCGGTCCTTTTGAAGGCATACGAGGGGCCGAAGCCAACTCGCAGAGGCCCCTTGGACAATTTTAAATGGAATGAGGCGCCAACCGACGATTATCCCTGTATGCACTATGCAAGTGCACCCAAGGACAACCCCCGGGTGGTGCAAGGCTATTGCAGAACATGGAAACAAAACATATTGGGCTATGGGTTTGGGTGGCTATAGTGGATTGGTTACCTAGAACTATGGAAGGCCTATGTCCCCTGCCTAATCAATGTTATAGAATACACGGATAAAATGGCAGGGGGTGACTTGCACACTCAATAATGGCCCCCGAAAACGGTCGCTAGCACAAAGTGTCGTAGCGACAAGGGGGCAACATGTCCTGAGGTGTTAATGAGGAGTGGAGAGGTATTCCACAGCTATCAGGACAATCCCGGAAGTACGGTCAAGATCCCTACCAGCATCTTACTGGAATACTTCCTTCCTCCGAGCACGTTTGCTCTTGCGAATCTCCACTCAAGCCGGCCAATAAAGGCGAGAATGAGGTGGGAGCTCTGTTCCTCGTCAGTGCTCACTCCAGCCGGCCAATAAAGGCAAGCCAGAGGTGAGGAACAAGACTTCTCCCAGGAGATAGGGTCCGTGGGGTCGCTACTGCCCAACAGCTCGCCACATGTTGCCCTGCGGGTTTTTGTATCTCTCTTGGTCTGGCTCCTCATCCTGGACCTGTTCCGGCAAAGTAAACTACCGGCACAGACCCAGAATTCGGAGCGCGCAAGCCCCACTACGACGTCAACGTATATTATTATTATTATTACTGATGAATTAAAATGTAAAGGGAACAAAAGAAATGCTAAAATAAATGAATTGTAAAATGCTATTATTCTTTGAACGACTTTCTTAATGATGTACTGAATAATTTAATGTAATTTTTGACATACCTACCTAATTATGACATTGTTTCAATTTATTTAAGTTTATTCCTATTGTGTTTATTGTATTGCAGATAATTATGTAAATTAATTTTTATTAAATGAATGTAGGTAGGTACCTGGTGCCGACTATTGTTCATCTGTAATGTTTACCTTAAAAACAATTTATCTATGTCATAAATGCTATTCATTTTATATTAATTCACTCGTGTTATAATAATGTTGCATGCCCAATATAAGGTAGATTGTACAAGGATCACCCATATTTTAACTGTCACATCTTGTTTACTGTACCTGCAATCTATGCAAATAAATGTTTACTTTACTTTACTTTCATTTTATCCGGATAGTAAAACTAATGGTATCTGGATAATATATTCGAGAGATATCCGGATAGCATGCCCTAACAAGTCTTATGTAATTTTGAGGTTCGAAAGGTGCTGATTTTCAGCCTAGTTTGAATAAATGACTCTTGATTTTCTTAAATTTTAATTGTGACCAAAAGACGCATCTTAATTCACATTAAGTACCAAAAATAGCATTGTTGTTTTGTGTGCGCACATGTGCTCACACGCACATTGAATTGCTTTGCCCAAGATATGTACCGTTTACAAGATTATTTCTCGCTTTCTTTTTCGTGGCCATCATATACTACCACTTGCGCCTTCCAGAGTCTGACCGAAGCATGACTTTTGTACATACTGGTCGGATATTTCAGTAGGTAATTAATCGACAAGAAAATAAGAAGAATAAGGCTTTGGGTTCTTATAGAAAAGTTTATATTTTATAAGGAACCAAACCTTTTATATCGTGGATATCCTCTTTCTTTGAAACGCGGTCATTCAGACTCAGCGCATATGAAGATGCTCCGGGATCATTAATCTTCAGTAGGTAGATATTTCTTACCATTTGATTGGTCTTACTTTAGACTGTCATTTGGAAACACGTTCTGCAACTGTGTTACAGGTAGATAAGATATATATCCCGTAATTTATTCATTAAAGTCAGTAATTGCTTGTACCACTAAATGAGCTACACGACATGCATTAGACGTAGCTACATAATCGCCTATATCACTAATTTTATGTTCCTTTTTACCTGACTACGGCACACAAGTGGATACATCTTTTGGTAGTAAAATAAATGACGCAGTTTAATGAGTACTTTATAATTTAATTCAATGTACAAGTTTCATTAATTAAGTAGTAATGCAGAAACAACGTAATGAAACATGTTTAATGAAGTTTTTGTTTTGCTGGTACCTACAGCAAAATAGGTCGTAAAATGGTTAATAATCGTTATGAACCGCAAATGTCTGCTAAATATGGATATAGCTTCCCATTGCGTATTAACAGCGATGTTAACGGTCAATGGAATTATTGTCATAAAAATTTAAATTCATATCGATAGTAGGTATGTAATTTGATATGTGATGCAAAGGAATGAGGAAAACGTCGTGAGGAAATTTTTGAGTATGAATATCGATGAGAGTAGGGGAAGACCAAAGAAACGATGGAAGGTCTGTGTGACAGATGATAAAGCTAGAAAGGACGTAACTACCGAGATGACGACTAATAGAGAAGTATGGAAAAAAGGGACATGATGTAAAAACGAAAAATGATGGGAAAATGATGATGAGTATGTAATTTGATGTTAATTCTTCATCACTATCATTAATCAGCAGATTGGCGTCCACTGCTTGAAATAGGTCTCCCTCAAGCATCGCCACAAGGCCTGGTCCTGCACTTCCCAAATGCAGTAGGCTCCCGCAACCTTCACCAGATTATCGGCCCACCTTTTGGGCATACACACGCGCATTACCTGTTCCAGCAAAATCTTGTTGAATTTGGTCCTAACAACTGTCGAGGCAAAAAATGTGGCTAAGTTATATTTTACGCTTTCCAATCGATTACCTAACTGAATATTATGATACTAGACTAGTTTTACCTAGATTGTAGCCATTAAAACTACGACTTCATTATTGGAAGACTCAAGATTATTCCTTTTAACCAAAACAATTGGTAAAGTCATTAGCAATCCGGAATAAGTGCACTATAATGGGTTGGCGTCACCCTCTAAAGAGGGTGTTCTTTTTCGTCGAGTTCGAGACGGTTTCCTATAAAAACACCATTAGCACTATAGGGTGTGACTCAAATCCGGAACCAACAAGGCGAGTCAACTTTTTCATCGGAGCCGTGATCTCATGAGGATGTGAAGCAATGACGGCGCAGCTACTAAAAAAACTACTGGTTTTTTATAAACAGAATATTGAGTGTCCGTGAAGGTTAACATGTAAATAGGAAGGTTTTATTTTATTTTTATCAACTCGTTGTTGGGATGTCAGTGACAGTGGACACAATGTCAGTGGGTAAACCAAAGTGTGCAATGGATATAATGATCAAACTTTATTCTAGAGGGTTATAAATAAGGTAACAATGTATAGAGCTTAATGTAGGTATGAATGATCGCGTAGTGCTAACACTGGTAATGATCATAACATAAAATACCTTGTTCTAAGTACCTACCTACACGAATATTGAAAGTACCGATAAATCCGATCAAGATTTTAATCGTTGACAAAACATTCTTCGATGTATAATTCAAATAAAGAAGATAAGTGAGTAAGTATATCAATATGAAATCTATCAAATAAATATTATAAAAATAGTCTGATGGATAGAAAGAAGGCCGAAAGCCGAAGACCGAGATACTAGAGGAGTATATAGAAAAACATAAAAGAGCTTGTCAGGAAGACCTGGACAAGATAGCACAAGTCAAGCAAGAATGGACGATAAAGTCTAAGGACTATTATGATTATAAAAATGTCCTAATCACTATTGATCATTATCATCATTTTAACGTACTGCTGGTCGCTGTCGGCTGGCTGGCACCTAAGTCTCATTTATTTTCTAACTCTCTCCATAGTTCCGTGGTGTGTTCCTTGGGTGGTTCGTTCCGTTACTTTGTCGATGTCCCAACAAAAGCCCAATACACTCAACCCATCGTTTCTGAAACAATGAGATGCTTTAGTTTTACGAATTTTAAAAATGCAAACCCGTAGTAAGGCCAAAATGACCACCGGACGACTTGGCTACATTGCCAATAACAATGAAGACTTAAAATAATAGGAAATGTGGGCCCGCTCGTAAAAATATACTTTTTATACTATTTTAATTAACTTTGACAGCGCCCTGATTGGTTTTCCTTTGCGTTCATTGGTTTTATGGATTAAGGTTTAGTTTAAGATGTAATTGCTTATTAATTTAATATATGTTTAAGACACGTTGGAGAACACAAATATTGCAAAATATACACATAACATAATATAACATCACGCCTTGTTTCCCCGAAGGGTTGGGCAGAGGTGTGACACCCACATTTCGCCAGTTATGTTTAAGTCCCATGTAATAGGGGGCGAGCCTATTGCCATCAACCGGGCACAAATCCAGACTCCGAGCTGCTACTGAGAAATTTCAGATAGAAAAACCCAATAACACTTTGCCCGACCCGGGAATCGAATCCAGGACCTCATGCTCAGCAGTAGCGCTTGCGACCACTAGACCAACGAGTAAAATATAGTCATTGTTAAAATCGAATTATCCAAAATAAGGCATTACTACTAGTAGGTACTACGTGGCCGATAAAAGAAAAAGAATAGCAATATTTGTGAAGATATAAAATGTGGAGGCAAGTGCCGTACACGTTGACGAAAACATATGGATATACCTCATGTACAGTGGTCCAGTAGTCGCAGAGGAACATTGCAAATGAATACCATGAAATTAGTGGAGATGGTTTTGCTGAAAATACGGATCCAAGCTTTTGCTTGCATGCTTGCATCTCTGCTGTAATTGCTAGCATATAATAAATCTACCATCCTCATCATCATCAGCTTATGGCAGTCCACTGCTGGAGTATATACATCTCCAAAATTCCAACTGTGCAGAATAATCTTCCAATATACATATATTCCACTAAAGCACGAAGCGGAAACAAATATATAAATAACATCGACCGATTTTAAACATGTTTACAACCAACACTATGTAAGTTAATGACTCAGTGGCTATATCTCATCATTAACTATATATATCCTCTTATAATAATATATTATCGGGAGGTACCGAGTAGGTAGTTTATCAAGGCGGCACATTCGAGACAGACGTTGATAGCCTTTGACCAGAGATATGCGTATACGCCAGTCTTCTTATAACGTGATGTCGGGTGTTATTCGTGAAGTCAATAAAAGTAGATACTGTTATGTTTTATGTTAAATGTGACTTTGATAGTGTTACTAGTTTAATGGTTTGTTGTCCGGGGTCCGGAAATAGATTTCTAATCATAGATATTCAGTCTGACTACTGTTTTATTATCTAGTAGGTATAGTGCTTTCACTCTAATCGTCGAACGTCGAGTCAATTCAATGAAAGAAAATGTTTTCATGGTAAGCGACTATCGATAGTTGCTCACCTTACCAAATACAATTTGTGTTTCCTACGAAAATTTAATACAATAAGTACATTGAAATTAAAATCTAAAGTTTTCGAAGAATCAGTACATAATGCAGGTTATACCATTTCACTAGTTTCAGAAGCTGCGTCAAGGGGTGACGATGGAAAAGAACATTTGTCTCTTCTTGCCTTTATTCCCGGTTTTTTATCGATAATTATACGGAGTTTAGCTTTATCGCCGGTGGAGTCCAGTATGATTAAAGTCGATAGGTATAATAACGTGAGCTACTTATTGACCGCTGTTTACAGCATAAGAGAATGTCATACCAATTAAATGTTAAAAAGGAGCCCTACAAAACATCATGCAGATCTTCCTGTTCATGTTACTTGGGGTCAGCGTAACGCGTTCTTTTTTTTCTTCCATTTTTTATCAGTCGTCACTCTATCATTCACTTACTTTTTAACCGATTTCCAAAAAGGAGGAGGTTATATGTTCGTAGCGTATGTTTGTTTTTTTTTATGTATTTCCGCCGTCATTTGTGGACCGATTTTGAAAAATCTTTTTTGTTTGAAAGGGTATACTTTCAAATTGGTCCCATATCAATTTTATTAACTTTGCTTTGGTAGTTTTTGAGTTAGCTACAAAATATGTATTTTTTTCCCACTTACTATGTTAAGTTCCTGTCACTGGTAGCAGGTAGTGGTATTCGAATGTGTGTGGGGTAGGTACCACAACTAAAATGTGAAAAATAAAAACGTTTTACAAAAAAAACAACCGACTTCCAAAAAAAAAAAACACTACAATGTGAAAAATAACTTTAATTTCGGAAATCGGTGTCTTGGGTTTTGTATTTTCGTTTTTTGCCACCGACTTCCGAAATTAAAGTTATTTTTCACTTTGTAGTGTTTTATTTTTGGAAGTCGGTTGTTTTTTTTTGTAAAAAGTTTTTGTCATACATGTCGTTTCTCATACAATCCTAATTCTGGTCTTCCTTTGAAAATAAGAAGCCTTATAAAACAGCTTTCCCAAATACCTTACTAAACCGGCTATATAGTTAATAAACCAACTGCAAAGTAAGGATTCAAACGGACCTCCCCACAAGGTGGACCGATGACCTTGTGAAAGCCGCAGGAATCCGCTGGATGCGGGAAGCACAGAATCGGTAGAAGTGGCGGTGCTTGGGAGAGGCCTATATCCAGCAATAAACGTCTTTCGGCTGAAATGATAGAAAGAAAATAAAGAAAAAGTATTTATTGAGACTCGCACAGGAAATCATAAATTAAACTAAAACACACTCATTAAAACATTAATAAAAAACAATAAAAATAAAAACAATTAAAATAAAAGCAGAAAGTCCTGTACGAGGCCAAAAGGCTCCTATCTCAGCATATGTTACGACATTTAAGAAAAAAAAATGATGATGAAAGTAAGGATCAATTAACTTCTTTTACCGTAAAAGTCCTTACTTTGAGAACGCGGGTGACGCTTATACATGGTCATTATCATTAACCTACCTAGAGGCGATAAGAATGTCATTAACAGAGATAATTGAGTTGCGATTAATAAATTACGCGCGGCGACACGATAAAAATGTTCTATACTTACTCGGTTACGCGAAGTTTCTTGATGAAATGTTTTTAAATGCGATGGTAAAAATATAAAGTAAAGACAAAATCTTTTGTTTGTAGAAGACTGACGCTGCAAATCAGCTTAGCAGCGATTTCAGGAACCTAAACGATGTTATCATGTTGACATTGGAGTTAACCTTTGGGTTCAAATCCTGGTAAGTATCAATGTGAAGAAAAAACAAAAACCTACATAGAAAAGTTCTTTACTTATTCTTGCTTATGCATATCAAGCATAATTCGAAAAACTGTGGAGTTTCTTGCCGGCTCTTCTCCATAGGAAGTGACCAATTGGAACCGTGCACCTAGCTTCTGACGTTTCATAAGTGCCCTTGTAGGTTTATGTGAAATAAAATATTTTGATTTTGATTTTGAATCAACCTATAATGTTCCCCCGCTGCGCTGGGACATAGGCCTCCTCTCTGTGAGTGGCGTAATCCACCACGTGGGCCCGGCGCGGGTTGGTAGATGTCACATGTCTTCGAAGTTTTTGGTTTTCGGATATGAGGTTCTCAAGATGTTTTCCTTCACCGTATTGAGAGTAGTGGTGATGAAACAATTTACACAAAGTAAAACGCCTGTCAGGGTATCGAACCTACGACCTACAATTTGTAAGCCGCGGCTGTTACCACTGCTCTCGCTTATGACATCGAGTAAATAATTCTATTTTTTCGTGAGGTTAGTGACTATCCTGGTGTCAGAGTTTTTATGCCGCCCATGAGCCTCTGACTTGGCTTCACATGCCGTCGAGAGATATCTCTCAGGCATGCCTAATGTTTCCTCACGATGTTTCCTTCACCGTTTTTGAAGCAAGTGATACAATACGTAGGTACTACATCATGAATCTGAAAAGTCAGAGTTGCGTGTCTTGGGTTCGGATCCGAGACCTATGACTTGGCAGTCCGACGGTCACATTACTAGGGTATCACTGCTCACGAGTAAATTAATGGCTTTGTTAAGAATAAATTGATGCCCGGAGCCGCGGGCATAGCTGATACTTAAACCTGATTTTAATATCGAGGGATGTAGTCGCAAGCCATGATGTGCGTACCTTATTTTGTATGATCTTTTCCCACGGACAAACAGTGAAAGCGGTTTTTTGGGGCAAAGTTTTATGTATAAGTTTGCCATAAACTTGTACAAATAACTAGCGCCCCTCATTCGCACGGTTTTGATGACTCGACAAAACATCGAGATTTCTTTATTAGAATATATAATTTTAATGTTAATGTATTGTACCAGGAGTACCTAGTATACACATAAACCTTCCGGAATAAATTCTCTAAATGATGATCTAAATCGCATCAAAATCCGTTACATAGATTAAAACAACAACGAGGTTGTTTAATGCAAGTCAGCTGCTAGCTGTCTATGCTACAGATTAGCTGCGCTCCGCGGTTGGAATATCGGGATAGAAAGTATCCTACGTTCTAACCCAGGTCATGGTCTACAGGTCTACCAATGTGCCAAATTTCATTCAAATCTGTTCAGCCGTTTTAGCGTGAAAGCGTAACAAACAAACATAATGATACTGAAGTGCCGTGTTGAGTCAGCGGCATTTGTTTTTTAATCGACTTCAAGAAAAGGAGGTTACTCAATTCGACCGTATATACAGGGTGGCAGGGACATCGACGCGAAAACTGAAAACATGGATTCAGTACATGATTCTTAACGCCCCTGCGTTGAAATTTTTCGTCGGTTATTAAAAAAAAAAAATTGCTGTTTCATAGAAAAGTGCAATACCTACGCGGTCAAAATGTATGGAACAGCTGATTTTTTTTTTAAATATCCGTCGAAATATTTCAACGCACGGGTTCAGAATCATGTACCCCGCCACCCCGTACATATATATATTTTTTTTTATAGGTTTTCTAGGTTTACAATTTTTAATTTATGGTAGAGAACATAGACATAAAACATTTGGATGTTGCAGAAATCTGTACACAATGAATTGAACTCTGTCTCTTAAACAAGGGTATCCTGTGAATATACATATAATATATTTTTTTTATGTTTGTTCGCGGATAACTTTGTCGTTTATGAACTGATATTGATGATTCTTTTTTTGTTGGGAAGGATCTCCTTTCCAACAAAAAAAAGAATCATCAATATCGATCCCAAGGGTGGTACCATGATAAGGAAACTAGGATCTGATGATGGCATCCCAGAGAAATCTAGGGAACTCTTCAAATATTATAGGCAAACCTATAGCGATTTGGGTATTTTTTATAGTAACTCGTGCAGTTGCTCTTGGAAAGCACCATTTAGTTAAGTGGAACTGATGATGAAGACCACAAATAGCCACCGGAACTACTCAATAATAAGTATTTCACGGGTTGCGATTCGAATGCCTACTTTAATATGGTTGCAATGCAATTTATGCTCGTCCCTATGTATATGGAGAAGTAGAGCTGATGGTGAAGTACCAGGAGAACTCCTCAACGATGAACGTCCCTGCATCGGGAAAAGCAATATTTTGTAAAAGGTGATGAGCAGTTGGCATTAGGCTAATGTAACTTAGATAAATTACAAATTGACCCACTTAAAAGCGAGAAATAAAAACTTTTTTACAAAAAAAAAAACAGACTTCCAAAAAACCACTAAAAAGTGAAAAATAACTTAAATGTCGGAAGTCGGTGGCAAATAACGAAAATACAAAACCAAAGCCACCGACTTCCGAAATTTAAGTTATTTTTCACTTTGTAGTGGTTTTTTGGAAGTCGGTTGTTTTTTTGTAAAAAAGTTTTTATTTTATCAGAATGTAGTCATATGAAACTGTCCTCAAATGAATTAAGCAATAGGTAAAATTATCCATTAGATAGACAAATGAGTATAGAGAGCATTGAATTGAAGTTTGATGAGCCCGTAGTGTACTGTTTTGTATTGTAATTTTATTTCAAAATGGTACATAGGATATCTACCTACTGAGTTTTAATAAGAATGGCGTGTTCATCGTCATTTATTTTTGACCAGAGGCCTTGGCACGAACGCGCGACGTAAATATAAAGTTAATTTGAAATATTTCTGAATCGAAATTAAGAGTGCTATAGCATTTTGCTTTAATACTTTGCGACAAACACAATCAATATCACCCAAAGATGTATGTAAATCATTTCTGCAGCTTTTAAAACGGTGATTGAAAACATCTTGAGGAAAAACCTGGAACCAAAAATTCTAAGACATGTGACATTTACCAACCTGCACTGGGCCCGCGTGGTAGATGACAGCCCAGTCCCTCTCGAAGAGAGGAGGCTTATATCCGTGCAGTGGTAGGCTGATTATGCTATGCTAAATATGAATAAAGTCTTAAAAATATGTAAAAATTGTGTGCGAAGGGATATTTTCCATGAAAAAATTGCCGAATTTGCGTTGCGTTTACTCCGCGGTTACAAACAAAAAATACAAAAAGTTTTATTGGCAAAGGAAAAGTTGTGATACATTTACACGTACAATGATCTTACATAGATACAATTAAGTTTTCAAACATCACAATGTTTTGGTGTGGCTCACAGTAAGTAAGTACTTATCAGTTTCGATTCTTTGCTTGTTTTCGGTGCTTTGCTCTTATGCGCACATAAAAGACCAGCACATTGAGTGCTTCCAAACACAATGATCGGGAGCCATTGAATGCAGTCGTTAAGGCTGAAATCGGCTATATCTACATGACGTCATCATCAGTATTCTTTGCACTAATTTAGATCCACTCTTAGAATTTTGACTTTTCTATCATCTTTCTATAAGCCGAGTCGAAATCAATTAGTAATTTCTAGCACTTCTTTATCATAAATTATTTCGGAATTTTCTTCCTGCAGACTTACCTTTGTCAATATGTAATTGATTGAGATAGGCTCATTTGATAGGTTGATCGATGTCAGTATCGCGTTGATTAGATTTAAAAGAATTGACGTAGATAATAGTTGATGCCTATCGAGCAGTAGTGACCACCTTTGCAGTGGTAACAGCCCCGACTTACGAGTTGTAGGTCGTGGGTTCGAATCTAGGCAGGTGCTTTACTTTGTGTAAATAATTTCATCATCATTGCTCTCAAAACGGGGAGGAAAACATCGTGAGGAAACCGGCAAGTCCTAGAGCCAAAAATTCAAAGACATGTGACATATCTACCGTCCCGCTCTCGGCCCGCGTGGTAGATTATAGCCCACTCCCTGTCGAAGACAGAAGGCCTGTGTCCCAGCAGTGGGAACATTATAGGCTGATTATAATAGATATTAGTTTTTGCCTATTTCTACTATCGTTAAATTCTCAAGCTAGAATAAATATTTTTTTGTCTATCGTGGAAATCCTTTGTCCTATTATGAAGATTTGTGTTTGTATAATTTATGTAAATAATTATTTTTCATGGGCGTTATCTTATTACGTCTGCGTTTTATATTATTAAATTATAAATTTAACTTAATATATTTTGAATTTGCAGGTTCCAAGATACTTCTATTTTCGTAATTAGGAGCTATAAAAATAAAACTAAACAAATGCTAATTTGGCATACAGTTTCTAAATGCTGTTTGAAAATGCTGTTTTGTATGTTTTTAATTTTATAATTGAAGTATGAATAGAAACATTTCAAACACAAACAAATTAAAAACGCTTATACATATTTCTAGCATTACGTGCCATGTTTTTCAGATAAGCGCATTACATGCGACAGCCATAACTAATGTATGTTTGACACACATCGTGTGGGCAAACATGTCCGCCATGTAAATGCCATATTCAAATTATCCTCCATTGCGAAATTAAATAAAGACAGAAACAAAAAAAAACTGCTCATAGCATGCTTGACGGCGCCCCTCCCGCCCCGGGGTGTGCAGAATGAATAGACTTGCACAGAAGGGCGCAACACCCTCCGCAATCAATTGAACCCTCTTCTATTACTATTCGCTATCCTACTCTAACACAAACTCTCCTATATTCTCCCTCTCTTTTTATTTCACGATTAGATTGCGAAACACTGCGAGTAATGCCTCGGGCATCGTCACGAGTTTTGAAAACAGAATTCTTGCGGTCGTTTACAAAGTTAAGTTTTACGTTTGAAAAGTGATGGTTTAACTTTATTGTGAACGGCATAAGGATTAAAAAAGGTTAATTTTAGTTTTTTAAATAGTGTTTTACAATTTGGGAATATACTAGATTGATGTAGGCTTCGATATTGATGATGACAGACAGATTAAATCGCGTTGACGCTTTGGGCGGGAAAATGGAAATTAGGAGGGAAAAAGTTATTGCTTCGAGTCTGTCATCGTGCCACAAACGACTTCGAGTTGCTGTTTGTGTCTCTGAGAAATGTTAATTACCTATTCATTAACCCATTCTTGACCACTGTACCAATTTGGGAACAGTTAATAAATGAGGGTAAATAAAAAAAGTTTTGACAATAGTTAATATTGTGTTACTTTATTGTGGAGTTGAGGGTGTGTTCATTAGATAATAACATCGGATTATACTAATTTATTCAAAAATCTTTATTTTTGGATTCACTTAATTTCGTTATCCGGAGGACACTACAGGTATGCGTACGTTTGTTATTATTATTTATTACAGGTGATAAATATCGTAAATATTGTTTGTATTTTCATAAAATAAGTACCTAACCTAACATTCAACATCATTTTATTGCAGTTATTTTACATGTGTATAAAAATATAGGGACATAAATATTGGTGTGCCAATTTGGGTACAACGGCTACAAGTGTACTAAAAATAACCATTTTATTTACACAATCAATATGAACAGCAAGCAATATTTTAGTGGCACTAATGACTTCAGGGGCTTAGACTATGCTATCAGCACAATAGCAGAGAATTGTTACGACGACTGGAGTATGATTTAGCCATCATTCCACCAGAGCCAAGTGTCACGACTGACGAAGAAGAAGGTGATGATGACGTGTCACTTAGTAACACCCTTCTAAACGATGTCTCAGGTAACATTGAGGTATTTGTTCACTAAGAGGGTACTCTTTCGGAATCCGAGGATAGCAGTACTGTTGAACTTTTGGTTGCTAATAGGTCACAACCTTTCTTGAGATCGGCCCAACCAGAGTAGCCCACTGTATCTGCGTGCCAACAGTCTCCCGCTTTAGCGAGTGTTCAGCAAATTACAAGACAACCTTCGAAGAAACTGACGAGATGTTAGTTCTCGAAAATCACGTCAAGCAGAAACTAAAAGATTTTGACACCCGTTTCAATATTTGAGAAGCTTTTTGACGAAGAAGTTTTTACAATGATTGCAGAGTTTAGCAACTTGTACGCCACTCAAAATAATCGACACAAATTCATTGTCACTGCTACGGAGCTGAAAACTTTTTTGGGGATACTTATACAGTCGGGCTATCACAAACTACCTCGTGAATATAATATGTATTGGTCTTTAGATAAGAATATTGGCGTTGCAGTGATGTCAAAATCTATGTCCAGAAACATATTGGGCAAAAAATTGTGGTGGGTATTATTTACTAACATGGTTGATATGACCATGTCATATGCATGGCGATTGCACGTAATCGCTAAAGAACTAATGGACCAATTACGATTCCACCGAAGTTTCGCCAGACGCTACCTCAAACTGTCACCCCAAAGATGTTCTGTTCGCCCTTCACCATCCAATATTGAAATTTTACAGTTAGATGGGGTTGATGACCTCCCTGAAAAGCTTCCAAAACAAGTGCGATTTGCTGTGTGCCATATCAGAGACCGTTGGAGTTGCAAGAAGTGCAAGAAAACCCTGTGTATTGAAAAATCGTGTTTCGCTTATTTTCACCCATAAGAGGCCATTGTGCCAATTTGGGTACACCCCTGTAAAATTTTGAAAAAAATTTTTTTTTTCTTTTTCATTCTATTTATTCACTCTTGTTGTTACAAATTTTCAATTAATAAAAGAATTTTGATAATACGCTCATTTGTTTTGATTTGGCCACTAATGGGTTAATGTATGCGGAAAACTAATGTAGATTTTAAATAAGGTTTTAGGTTAATAGGTTATTTTTCTTAAAAAAATGTTTTAACCATTTTATACGAAACAAGTCAAATAATATACTTAATGACTAACTCACACCCGGTTTCAGAAACGAATATCGACACAATTTTCAGCTAACGAATTGTCAAACACACATCAAATGCTGTGAATGATTGACTGAATTATCAGCAGCCAATCAGAGAGGCAGTTCCCGTATTATTTAAAACGTTCACATTCTAATCTTAGTCTCAATCTGTCAAAAATACCTGTAATTCTCATACATTTTAGACAAGTTTTTGACATTTATTGTCGCTGAGATGAGATTGCGAAGAGATTTTGAATGTTTTTAATTACGGGATTTCACTTTAACACGTCGTTGATTGACAGTTTAAATTTAACACGTCGTTGATTTTCGTTCCAGAAATTGGGTGTAAATAAATGATGTTGATGTGTTTTGTTGTTTCTTGTCGCAGTAATGTCGTGCAGCTGTCGCCTTAGTAAATTCAGTTTTATGCTCGTGATTTATTATGTACCTACTTTGTGTTATTCTTTGTTTACTCATGTTTTTTATGTAGGTATGCACGTGTTTCTGTGACAAATAAACCTATTTTTCTTTCTTTCTGTCTTTCTTTCTAAATAACAACTACTGCACTTCGCTTCGCTTCGCATCCTAGATTCTTTGGGATATGGCTTGATGTATTAAACTAATACGTAAGAGGACGACTGATTTTAAGATAGATTATCTGTATGCAACGGGTGCCGAAAAAGACACAGATTAGGACCCTGTGGAACGCTTATTTTTTTTAGGACTTAAACTTGTAAATGCGTTATTTAGTGCCAATATTGAGCTGTATTACCTGTCAAACTATGTTATCTATGGATATGTAATGAAGTTATAATAATAAGTACACTTCCAGAGGTATATATTGTGATCCAACATACAATCGGAAGCCTTAGAATGGTCAAAATGGAAGCCAATATAATGTTTTGATAGTTTTTTTTTCAGTTCGTAATAGGAATCCGTCCATTTTTTGTAGGTGTTTGTTGCAAATTGATCTTTCGCGGGGTCAAGCTGACAATAGAGAAGAATACTATCCTTTTCACAGATTGTGTATTTTCAAACAGAAAGGAAAGGTCAATGCAACTGGTTTTCGACAGACAAGTAGGTATGGTCCGGCCAAATCACTGCAACTTATGTTTATTATATTTCATGTTACCTATATTTTTATTTAATAAAATAAAATAAACCAAGCTACAACACGAAAATAGCCCCATAAAATCGTAAAAGTGTACAATAAAACTATATTAATGTCCCATAATGATATTTTATCGAGCAAAATATAATTAGAAATGTTTGTGCGTCATTCCATTGGTAAGTTAGGTATTAAGCAGCCATATGTTAGACTAAGTATATAAGGTAACCTACGTTGATTCATTATTTATTCTTCGTCATTACAAATATTACTTTATGTTACCTATACATACGGTATAAGTCATAAATTAAAAATATACAAGCCAACGTTACTGTCTACTGTTACTGTCTACTGTTACTGTCTAACGGTCTGCGGAGATTGTAGTTTCTTCATTCTATATAATTGAATTGTTTACATAATTGTTAATATGTTAGTACGTTAATATAATTACGTGCATCGTTTGAATACCTACCAATGTTATATTACAAAGCTACTGATTTGAAAACAGCTTCTTTAATAGAAACAGTAATCTTTAAAAAATTCGGCATAACTATAATACGTGCATGCGTTGGTTTTTTATTCATCATCACATCCTGTCGTAATGCCAATATTGATTTGGGAAGAATAATCCTGTTTTTCCATAAATCATCTCTATTACTCAGTATTTATATCTCAGTATTTACTCCTTAAATAGCCGTATAACTTTCTTTATACAAATCGTCTATCGTTTCTCTGGTCTTCCTCTGATCTTATAACTCACATTCGAAACCTTTGCGATATCATACATATATCTTCCATTTCTCCGTATGATATGACAAACGATTTCCAAAAAATTTGTAGGTACCTGTATTTTTTTCTTTAGCTATTTAATTTAGTTGAAATTTATTTGAATTTCTATAATCTACACATAATTCTGCATTAGCAAAAACTACACCATGCTAAATGAATTGTATTTATCTGTATTATCAAGTGTCACCTGTGCTAATTGAAATTCATTTGCATAGTGGTAGGTACGGCTTTTGACTTCAATGCCAGTTTGTTTACGTCACCTGCCAACACTGGACGTGTTCAATTTAGATATTATTTATTAATATATATAAATTCTTATATTTCAATAATATAATGTATTTTGGTTAAAGGTATAAAAATGTATTGCATATACAGTGAAGGTAGTACCTACGCACTAATGCTATTTATATTCTGCTGTTATGAATTATTTCAAGTAAGTTGCAGTATAATCAAAAAAGAAAAAGCGTCAAACAAGTTTTCCTGTATAGAACAATGGAAAGCATGCGATTGTGTCTCCTCTAGCGGATATTTCAAATTACTGTGGGACGTCGAGCACCGCGCCACCTCGACCGACACGCAAACGATCTCAGTTACCAGGCTCTCAGAATATCGTAAGAGCTAGTCGTACTATTCCATTATTGCCGTCCCGCTTACGCTATCGACGACCTCAACCCGATGGAACGAGGCAAATGGCCTTCTCAATTCCTGCTGCATGCCAAACGGAATCGTCGGCAATTGAGATAAGACCCGTTCTACACTGTTATTCCGCGCATCGCTCAGCTTTAATGATCCCCATCGAAACCTCCATTGTGTGTGCTACGAAAATGGAAACGATTTCTGAAACACTTGAAGAATTTCTGTTATATTTCATCAGTTTATGGTGCCCTAATAACTTCGATGCTTACGGATCATTTTGGCGTGGTTGACATTCCTTTTTTGTACCGGAGTGGAGAATGCTTTGAAACAACCCGAGATCGGCGCGGTCGTGTCGTGTCTGTCTGATAAAAAATAAAGTGGAGGAAATTATTAAGCGGAATGTTTGGCTCGGCGATGGCGGGCGGCCGCGGCGCTGCGTCTGTTTTTATCAACATGTTGTCGGTCGTTCTCTACCGTCAGCGGAGCCCTCGTAGCTGCCTCGTATCTTTGTGGGCCGCTATTCAACTGTAGGTTTTATTTACCCTTTTTGGATCTTCATTCAGAATAAATAATGAATGACGTAACATAGATACAGATAGACCTCGAACTGCTTCGGTTCAGCATTCTGTTTACGTGCATGTTATTTTTATAGTAAGTATAAAAACTTCATTAATTTTAACAATTATTTATCTTTTATACAAGTAGACGTTCGTCGTCATCGTTTCATATTGAAGATGCTAATGCTCGCTTTAGAAAGAAAAAACGATCAATCAAACGCGACGCATATCAAGAGTCAGCAAATAAGCAAAGGATTTTTATTTCACAGCTAAATATTTTTTTTTGTTGAAGTGGTGCCCATAGCAGCATTAGCAGCGGCATTTGGAACTAGATTGTAGCCTGCTAGTAGCCCGATCACTGATGCGGTAGAGAAGATGGCGCGTGCCGCGACATAGCGGGCAATTCTACTAGGGCAGCATAAACAACAAGAGGCGAACTCGCCGCGCATTCTCGCGCCGTGCACTAGCACCGTGTTTAAATTTTCTTTACGACTCTACACGCGTTGGACTCTGCGCTTTAGGAATAAGGAGCAATTTAGCGTGATGCATTTTACGAGCATGTGGTAAGTCAAGGGGAATGTGTCGGATAGCTGCCTATGCAGTATGCTCGCCGGGTGATCAGCGCGCACTGCGCAACTCCCCAGACACACGACGTCACGCACGCTCGTCACACACAGAAGGCAGGCTGGCTGACTGGTGAGGTATTATGCAAACAATAGCATCGCACCGGCTCGTCGCGCCATCGCTAATAAAAGGCAAATATGCCATGTTTATGCGAAACCTGTTAGCATCAGTTGGCATTTGTTCGTGTGTTTGGAAAAAAATGAAAAAAGTTATTTGATCATTGAGGCCGTCATTACTATTCATAAATAAGTAACACCGAAAATCATTAAGTATTCGTAAAGGCTACTTCATTTTGAATTCATGACCATATCAGTCATGAACTCATCTTGTTTATTCAGAATATATAAAATATTAGCTCATTAGTCATTTTACGTGAAATAATAATATCCAAATACTTAATCCTGGCATATATCGTAAAAATTCATACATTATGCGTGTAACTACAAGTAAATAATTCTAAAGAAAACACAAAATGAACAAACAGCACAAACTCAGTTCGCGCGAGTGTTGGGTTACATTCGGAAAATGAATAGACCAAGTATCTATTTAACCACAATACAAGTTCAGTTATGCACACAGTTACAGTTGAATCGCTTATGTACTAATGCCCATTTAAACACGACCTCTACGTATGCGATCAACGTCCCCTTTCATCATTCAATGGTAATGTAAATGTGGGGGCAGGGAAGGTCAACGTGACTGGGGGAGACATGGTACGAGAGATTTCTTCGTTTGTTCTGGGCTCCTAGTAAGCTGCGTACAGTGCGGCAGGTTGCGACCGTATCTGCGCCCGTGGCGGCAACGGCTGTTGCCGTCGAGCGGGGCCACGCGGCGCCGCCGGCCTGCGCCGTGGGAGGGTCCCTTGACAACAGGGCCCCTCGGCCGTCGCGTCGTCCCTAGTCGCTGTACAAACATCACTAAGTACCTAAACATACCTACTGCCCACGGCCACTGAATGTTTAGTACTGTTAATAACGCCACTAACAAAACACGATGGATAAGACGCGCGAATGAATCCAAACAATCGCGGACCAGAGCGTCCGTGATTGTTTAGATTCCTTTGTTTGTCCTACATGCTGATGCTCTGCTTGATAATTATCAAGGATTTTAACTTTTAGTTGTATTTTATTAAATTCATTAGTTCAAGTCTTTGCTTCAAAGTGAAAAATAAATTTGCTTGGTCACAGCTAAATGATTGCAATTCTATTATAATGGATTCATGCTAGATTGCGTTTCCAATTTTTCTCAATTTGATTTAAAATCGATTCGTTTAGCTTGAAGATTAACGGTTGTAAGCATTTTTGTTTAGTTTTGCATCAGCATGTTTGTAGTAAATTATAATTGCTTTATGTTTCTTCACTTTGAAACAAAATTTGAAATTATAATGGATGTTTTTAAAATGAGACGAGAAATATAGAGAAGTCTCTACCTACATCAATGAATTGATGATAGGTACGAGAATAGACCCTATTTCAGGACTTACATCATTAATCATAATCACTAAATTGTAGAAGATAGATAATTCGATAAATATATTGAATCGATGAAAAGACGAATGAATACTTAATCGAGTAAAGAGGCTACTTGTATTGATTATATAGCCACCGATTTATCAGTCACTAAACAATATCATATCTAATTCTTAATGACACAGAGATTTGGCCCTGTGACAGCTTTTCATCAAATGGAAAAGTTTACTGCATTGACAGAAACAAAATATTTTCTTAAACTATTTCCTTATTCTCTCTATTGTAATATATTTCCGTCGGTACAGTAGTGGGCAGATCCAATAAATTATTATTTTGATTTTCAAAACCAAATGTACACCACGTGGCTGATTGTCTTTAAAATTTAAACAAAATGGATTTAAATCTACCACGTGGATGGACTGGGCCGTTGGTCCCAAATAATGAAAAACATACTATCGACTTGATAAAATATATATATAAAAAAACTTACCAATTGTTTACTTGGTCGTCATCATCCTCTTGCCCTTTCTTCTAATTTATTTGAGATAAGCGCAGAAAATCTTCTTTCATATACAATACAATGGTCTATCAACCTAAAATTATCTCAGTATGTAAGTACTCGCTTATTGCCATATTGTATTCTTTTAGTTTACATAATCCATTCATAGCTTCTTTTGTCTTTCCTATTTCTTAGTTTGTAACTTTGTAGTAGTCATATTTTGGTCTTGTGATTTCGAATAGGTAAGCTAATGTTTTATAGTGACTTAAACTTGTTTTAATATTATTGATAATTGAGTTGTTCGCATGAGAATTTGCATTTTAATCGTCAAAATGTTTTAGGATTTGATATTAAAAGGTTGAGACGCAAAACTTGTTTGATGTTCAGTTAAATTATGGTATCGACGATTATTTTGTTTCTAGATTGCTTCTTAAAATGTGTTAATATTATTTATATTGCTTACATTCCTATCTAAGACTTATATTTTCTGACAAGACAAATTACTGATTTTACGTTTAAAACTATTTCTATTTAGCTTAGTGTAAAGCATATATTCCTAGACATTATGGTTTACCTTCAATAATATATGATCAATTGTAGCCTGAATATTTATCTGTAATACCTTTACAACAAATGCTATTTAACGTGGCATCTAAAAATAAGCTCTCCGTTCATTGTAATAACATTTTCCATTATTTTTATTCCTTTTTCTACTATACGATAGTACCAACTTATTATGCGGGTACATCGTAAACTTATCTCTAAAAACAGAATTTAAAATAAGAAATACTAAAACAGACGAACTTGTTTCCCGCGGTCTCTTCGGGTTTCTTCGGCTCTCGAAACAGGCGAATGGCAATATCTCTTTCTAAAACCATGTGTTAGACAAGGAAATATACTGAAATTCGACAGCTGCGTAGCGTATTACTGTTTATCTCCAGTTTTGATGGACGAATTTTATTTTCATGTGGACAAGTATTCGAGAAAAATAAATGAATGTCCCGGTTTAAAGACAAGTCTAATTGATAATTACGTAGCTAGGTATTTTGATCTTTCTTTTGAATACATTATTATTTGTCTTGCAACTCATTGTGAATTCTGCATAAAAGGATTCAGCAGGATTATGGACCTGCATTTTAAGCGTTTATTCTGAAAGTGGGTAACATCGCAAATATATGTCAAAGATTTTGTTTTTTTGATTAATTTGGCAATATTACTGTATGGAAATAAGAAATGTGGTTAACTACCGAACTAGAATATTAATAATGAATTGCAATTATAACATTGAATTTGAGATCTTGTAACCGCTTTAGGTGTGAAACAGGCTGGGCACGCCACAATTGCGGCGATAAGACCCCTCTTTGAGGAGTGGCTTGAGAGACGCCACGGTGTCCTCACCTTCCGCCTGACGCAGGTCCTCACCGGACACGGCTGCTTCGGGAGGTTCCTGTTTAGGATAAGGCGGGAGGAAACACCCGGGTGTCACCATTGTGTGGATCGGCCTGAGGACACGGTGGAGCATACGGTGGAGGTCTGCCCGGCTTGGGCGGAGCAACGCCGTGTCCTCGTAGAGGCGATCGGCGGCGGTGATCTCTCGCGTCCGGCCCTGGTTCAGGCCATGGTACGGAGCGAGAGGAAATGGCAGGCCGTCACCTCCTTCTGCGAAGCGGTAATGCTCGCGAAGGAGGAGGCGGAACGCGTGAGGGAGAGGCAAATTTCGCGCCCTCACGCCCCTAACCGCCACAGGAGGAGACGCCCGGGGCGGGAATCGCGAGCCGATTTCCGGCCACCGTAGGCGCGGGCTTGCGGACGGTGAGCAATGGGTAGCTCGCCGTCCGGTAAGGACCAAGCCCGGGTCGACGGCGCGTTGTGTTCCACGCGCGCCTCAAAGAGATGTCAGCAGAATTGACGGTCCGCTAGGGCCAATGCCTGCCGGGGGTTCGAAGAAAACCGATAGGGACATCGCGGCCCCCGGCAACAGGGCAACCGAAGGAACACGGGTGGGTTTTAGTCAGTAAGAGTCTGACACGCCCTCCCGCTCCACCCAGAGCGGGAGAAGTTATTTGATAATTTCCCACCCAAAAAAAAAAAATAAAAAAAAAGGTGTGAAACAGGCATTTGGAAAGTTTCCAAATACTTTTTTACATCTAAAACTAAATATTCGGTGTTACGATATTAATTATTGTATTTCATAATCAATATTCTAGTTCGCTAGTTAGCCACATTTCTTATTTTCATACAGTAATATTGCCAAATTAATCAAAACAGGTACATATTTGACTGCTATTTGCGACGTTGCCAACTTTTAGGATAAGCCCTCTTAACTGTCAACCTTCGGCAACGCTCTATGTTTGAAATTGTCACAGCTTTGATCCTGAAAATGCTTTCTGGTTTGTCGTTATTTACAATTTCAGTGGAAACCTTTAAGAAACCTTCTGGGTTTATGACATAGCCATAGCGAAAATAATCTCCAGTCCGGGAGGGCGAGGACACAAATAAATCAGGAATAGGTAAGTCTAAAAAACCGCATTTAGGACGTCCTCTTTGGGGTTTCATGAAGATTGGTTTAAAAAACCGGCCAAGTGCGTGTCGGACTACGCACAATGAAGGGTTCCGTAGTTGAAAAAATGAATTTATTTATCCCAATAACAAACTTAACATTGTAATTGAAAAACATGTTCTCCCATACATTCCAAATGCAAATCGTCGCTCGGCATCCAATACCGCGAATGTGACACTTTTACGTTTTTTTTTAATTGCAGGATCACTTATTTGAACGTATTGAATGAAATAAAACAAAAATCTGATTTTCGTAAAAAAATCACATTCGCGGTATTAATATAATAATAATCTAAATCTAATACCTTTAAACGAACAATTCTTGTATATATGTATATTTAATCTGAATCTCGGAAACGGCTCCAAGAATTTTTATTAAATTTAGTATGCAGGGGGTTTCGGGAGCGATAAATCGATATAGCTAGGTTTCATTTTTAGAAAACGTTGTTAAAAAAAATGGTCATCCAGAAATTTTCTTTATTCAAGTAACAAGGACTCATTGTGTTAGTAAACTTATGAACTATGTTAACTTATTTTACCAGGTCACTTAGAAAGTTTTGCGACTAACAGTTTTTGTCTATAGTATACTGGCTGGTTTTGTCATGTCAATTAAAACTATGACTATTTATTACAAAAAAAAAATAACATTCCAAATTCGAAATTCCCTCCACATTTTTTTACGAGTAAAATCAAAATTATTTACATTTACAACGAGAACATTTTCGCGCGATGATTTTGTACGATTTCAAATGTCGACCAAAACCAGAAGAATAGTTTGAAAGACTTCGAATGGTGTTCACAGAAAAAAGCCTTTCTAAAGCGCTGTTTTCCGCTGGTTCAACGAATTTATGGGTGGTCTCGTAATTTTGGCGGACAAAGAAAGAAGTGGCCGCCCTATGACGGTTGTTACATAACAAAACGTGCTGGCTGTGAAAAATTTAATTCAAGAGAATAGGCGAATTACATATGAAGAGGTTCAGCATTTATACTGCCGATTGGATCGGGAAGTGTGCATGAAATTCTACACAGGCATCTTCGGTTATGGAAGATAGTTTCACGTTGGCACCGTAAAATCTAACACAGGCTCAGAAGGAGGTTCGGGTAGAATGGTGACAAGACATGATAGCAAAATTTGTAGCAGGCTCGTCTCGGCGCGTTTAAGATATCATTACGGGTGATGAATCTTGAATTTATCAATATGATCCAGAAATTAAGCGTCAGTCGACCGTGTGGCTGTTTCAAAATAAACCAACGCCTACCAAAGTGAAGCGAGCCAGAAGTGCAGGAAAAATTTTGATCGCAAGGTTTTTTTTTGCCGGTTTATCTGGTGTCAGTACCCTGACGAGATCAAAGGAGTATCAATGCTGAATGGTATGTTACCAAATGTTTGCCAGAAGTTTTTACTACTGCAAGCAGCAAGCGACCGAACACTGGCCTCCGTGGACTATTGCTTCACCACGACAACGCGCTGGCTCACTCGGCACTCAAGTGTTTTCTGGACAGCACACCGGTCAAATGTATAGGTCATCCTCCTTACAGTCCCGATTTGGCTCCGTGCGACTTTTTCTTGTTCCCCAAAATAAAAAATCAACTCAAAGGAAAACAGTTTTCATCACCTGAAGATGCACTGGCTGCATTTGAGAAGGAGATTGGAGAGGTGTCTGATGCGAACTGGAAAATGTGTTATGAAAATTGGTTTAGACGTATAAAACTGTGTATAAACGCCAATGGAGAGTTCTTTGAAAAGATATAATAAGAAAATATATAACCTGTAGTATATTTTTTTCTAGTATCACAAAACTTTCTGAGTGCCCCACGTAATCTAGTTTAAATTTATTTCACCCCATGAGAGATGGCACTGCAGTGATTGATGTACATGCAATCCAGCCTGCTAGCGATCTTTTTTCAGGATATTGTTGGAGCTGACCCGCACTCTGCGCACCAGGGATGCACACCTCATTCGTATCGTTGCGTAAAAGCAATTAATATGTACGTCTGCGAACATTCCCGATGCGCTACAAAAACGGGGCAGCCCCACCAATACCCTGAAAGCGTTATTGTATTGGACACGAAAGGCGTTGCACGACCTTTGGGTATATCTAGCCCACTGGTTGCACGTGTAAAACGTTGTACAATAAGCTCGAAACAGAGTAATTTTGACTTTTTAAGTGAGCAGCGTGCAAACCTGCGAGCCAGCATGTTTGCCCTTTCCGACAACGCCCTTCGTTGATAAATGATAAATGATTTTATTTCTGTAAGTAGGTTTGTCCAAACACTTTTATACGTCAATCATATTTTAAAACTAGATGAGGTCGGCGTTTCCTATCTGACTACTCTGAGAAGAAAGGCCGAAACAAACTCAGAGGTTCCCGCTCAATATCGAGTCCGTCATTGAGGTCAGGGGTCAATATATGACCAAGATATTTAAACGTAAATACTCTTTGTAGTGGAGTCCCATTGAGTAATACAGGTGGTAGGTACATAACCCGGTCTACCCCCAGCCTCAAAGACCATGATCTCCGACTTATTGGAGTTATACATAAACCCATTTGTTTTGGCATACTGCTCACATTTGGCGACCAATTACTTTCTGAGACTACAGATTGACGCGCTCAGAAGCATCATGTCATCTGCATAGCTAATATTATTTACACAAATACCATCTATATAGCAACCCACTCTGGTGCTGCTGAGCTCACCAATCCTGCCTCACCCGCATTCCAACCTGTATGGCCTGAAAAAAGTTCGAGCCCATCGTACACAATAGTGTGTATTTTTTTTTTTTTTTTTACTTTTTTTCTTTTTATCAATAGATCTGGTTACCATACCACTATTTAAAGATGTTTATAAGCTCCGTTGGCAACCTATCCTTCTCCATCTTTCTCCACAATACGTCATAAGCAATCAGATCAGAAGCCTTGAACAAATCGAGGAAGCTAGCATTAATCGGCGTCCCACGCTGTGTATAGTAAGTATGTGATAGTATGCTCAAGACACAACACTGCACTTTCTGTTGACAAACCACGCCGAAACCCGAATTGGTTTTCATGAACATTTGCAGTTTTATTTATTTGTGTATTAAGCAGACGGTCAAACACTTTTGATATTTTTTTGATATTATAGTAGCTAGAGAGATGGGCCTATTGGCTGCCGAGCGACAAAATGTAAGTTTGTACGCACAATATTGAGAGATTTACCATGTTATTTTAAGACCATGGACTTCTTATAGGTTTTCCTGTAATCTATGAGTAAAGAGCCATACTATGTATTTTTTTCAAAATTTTTGGTCCAGTAGTTTCGGAGATAAGGGGGGGGGAATGGTCAATTTTCATTGAATTTATTAAATATCTTTAAAAGTATTTATTTTAAAATTATAAAAAAAACATATATTTAAGATCCTCGCAACAAGCCCTTTCATTTGATATGTCACACGGTACTGTTAGCAAAACTTTTTTTTTTAATTTTCTTCTTTGCGCCCCAAAAGTGACCCCTATATTCAAAATTAATTTATTTACGTTACTTATTCGTGTTTGGGTCACAGAAATACATATGTGTACCAAATTTCAACTTAATCGGTCCATTAGATTCGGAGTAAATTGGCTGTGACAGACGGACAGACAGACATACAGACAGACAGACAGACAGACAGACCGACAGACAGACAGACAGACACACGAGTGATCCTATAAGGGTTCCGTTTTTTCCTTTTGAGGTACGGAACCCTAAAAAGGTATGCACCGGTAGGATCGGGAACTTTGTATAAGCCTTCAGTTGTTAGGTATCCAGAGAAAAACTTCATAATTCGTACCGAAACGAAAATAAATTCAACTACTGCTATTTAAAAGATATTATACCATTAAGGACTATTTAGAAGACAAATCAATAGAATCTGTAATTTGTAAGTTAGCTTAATTGACATCGCTGATTGTGAATACATTTGCACGCCATGTTATGATAGGATATGCTGAAACAAATTTACTGTGACACCTTATGTACCATATTCTAGCAAATATTTTTTTTTGATTTGATTTGAACGCAACATGAATATTTCTAGATGACCCCATTATCCTATACTATTAAACGAGCAATATTTGTAAATATTTGTTTGTATATATCGCTGTCCCCGGCGAGTAAAATGGTAATGTGCTACCACGATAGTTTTAAGGTTGTTGCAAAAATCACTTTTCTTTTGATATTTGAACAATTCCGCTATGGTTTTATATTTTATTATTTTTCCTGTAAAATTTGGTTTTTACGATTACCATTTTATTCGCCGGGGACAGCGATATATTTGTACTCACATTCTCGAAATCGGCTCTGACGATTTCGATGAAAGTTGCATTAAAGGGGTTTACGGGGTTGAAAAATCGATCTAGCTAGGTCTCATATCTTGGAAAATTTGTTTTCTCCGTATTTTCACCTGAGCAGAGCTCGGTCGCTCAGGTACTTATAATAATTGCCTTAAATAGTATATCTTCTGCCTCGGAATTCAATTTATTTCGAGTCATTCGTTCTAAAAACCGGGACAAATTGGCACGGAAAGCATGCTCGTTGTACTACATATAAGGGCTCCGCGGCTCCGCGCCCTTATATTACATACCGGGATTATATTAAAGGTATACTTATTATAATTGGCATATTTTATTTCTAGAGCACTTGCTACTAATTTTATACCATGACAGCTTTGAGAGCTGCCATACAGATCTCGAAGTTGAGTCTTGATTCTTATCTAATCTTCTAAATATGAAATATTTTAGTGTTTATCTGAATAAACATGGCATCAACTTATAATAAACGTCATAGCGACCTGCCTCTGCTTCGCACGGAGCGCCACCTATCGGGTCCAAAACTATCCTATCTTTCAAGCTGGAACTAAGTATACACATTCACAATGTTTCATTGAAATCGGTTTGGTGGTTTGCTATTTAGTTCTACACCTACGCCAACGATATGTTCGTAGCGTATGTTTTTTTTTTGTGTATGTCCGCCGATTTCTCCGTCAATTATGGACCGAATTTGAAAATTATTTTTTTGTTTGAAAGGATATGCTCTCAAGGTGGTCTGATATAAATTTTATTACTTTTGCTTGGATAGTTTTTGAGTTCGCTTCAAAACACGTATTTTTTCCCCGCTAAGTAAGTAGATGATATGTTAAGTTCCTGTCACTGTTGTTTACATTGCAGGTAATGGTATTCGAATTTGTGTGGGGTAGGTATACCACAACTAAAAACTGAAATATAAAAACTTTTTACAAAAATATTTTTTTCGTTTTGTAGTGTTTTTTTTGGAAGTCGGTTGATTATTTTTGTAAAAAGTTTTTATTGTAGGTAAATCTTTTTGAATATTTAGTTGATTGAAAAGAAAACCCTTTGTTAAACAATAGAATACCTACTTAGAACGCAATTTTTGATGTTGTAAACTGTAAAATATGGTGGTGATAAAACTCAAATTCAAAGCGTTTATTTCAATTAAACCATTTACAGGCACTTTTGAATTGTCAAAGAGTCGGTCAATTAGTCAGAAAGTTGAAGCGAGTTGCCCATTCCAAAACGTAAATCTCTATGGAGAAGAACGGGCAAGAAATTCCAAGGACACTCTATTAAATATAGATATTACAATATCATGGGTACATTATTCCTGTTGATTCTATATGTGGGAACAATGTACAAAACATAATCAAAAATAATTCAAAATATAAGATTATAAATGAGCCCTGGCAGATAAGAGATGATCAGTCTCAACTGACGGCGCCCGTTCACGAACATGACGCGTGGATCAGCACCATCCAAATCAACCATATGTAGAAAAAGGGCAGCATTTTGAAAAGAAAGAATGAAAAATAGGTTTATTTATCACAGAAACACGTGCATGCAAAAAAGACAAGAATAATCATAAAACAACAAAAAAGTACATAATAAATTACGAGCATAAAACAGAAACAGTCGGCAGCTGCACGACATGACTGTGACAAGAAGGCTTCCACTCAGCATGAGGCTATGCAGTGGGTCCCCCATAGCAGAGCGCTGATTTTCAGTGGTCACCCGAAAAAGAAGTACGGAAATCAAGTCAGATTCAGTGATTTGTCTATTAAATACGTAGGTACAAAAATTCAAATAAACAGTGCTTAGAATAAAAGACAACTATACAACGAATTATAAAGGGTAGACGATCCACGAAGGTCGTTTGTTAAAGGTAATCGGACGAAACCTCTACAGTACCTTTTGACGTCAAAGACAACTTAGCTCTAAGCTAAGCGCGTTTGTTCTAAAGATAACTTCATCCTATTACAAAACCCGTTAATCTAATTCAAGACTCGTGCGTTTAAAAACGTTCGACGTTATTGAGTTTGACCACAGATTCACTATTGTTGTCTTCGGAGAATCTTATGAAAAACGCCTTTTACTAGGAATTGGATGGAATTAGGAGCTTGTGGCTAAGTACTAACAGCCACACGGGTCGAATCATCCGGTTAAGCTATGCTTGTCGGGGTTGGTCCGTGGATGGGTGACCATTTCTACATACCGAGACTCTTCCGTGTCTCGGAAAGCACGTTAAGCCGTTGGTCCCGGCTGTCATTCGTGGATCTTTGACAGTCGTTACGGGTCGTCAGAAGCCCGAAAGTCTGACAACCTCAGTCTTACTAAGGGGTAGCGTATTACCTAGTCAGATAGGCAGTCGCTTCATGTAAAATACTGGTATTCAGCTGCGTCCGGTTAGACTGGAAGCCGACCCCAACATAGTTGGGAAAAGGCTAGATATGTAGGCAGATTGATTGATTGGGTGGAATTGAATTTATTCACTTACTAAAATCCTTTGTTGACCATTAATTTTCAATTTGTGTGAAATAAATAGACTAGAATGTGACTTTTTCTCGGAAAAATAATGACGTTTCACGTTTCCCCATATTAGAATGCTGTTGAAGATTTACAGTGTAGGCTTCATATTAAAGAAATAAATGACTTCCTTTGAACTGAAATAGGTTCTTTACTTCAGCTTATCACGCTACCTACCGAAAAGATGGAAGGTAAGTACTTATAACCAGTGACGGAGTAGGTAGAGTGATTTTATGTACTCGCATCATGAATAGTCATAGAAATCATAACATGGATAAGCCTTTTTTCCGGAATTTCATTTTGGTACTTACGGGATTGAATCAAATATTGTTAAATTAAGGATTTTTAAACTACTACATTAGAAGTTTATAGAATGCGATAGAATATTATATTGTTTTTATAATATAGGTACCTATCCTTTTCTTGGGAGTCCGATCACCTATATACCTAAAATTAAAAAGACAGCAAAAGGGTTAAATATTTCTTATTCATATTGATGTATTCTTTATTCTACACATTACAACATTTAAAATTCCTAAAAAAAGTCTTAATAATTTCAAAATCCCGGAATCCCGGGGGTATATCCATACTAATAAGTATATACGTGCCAGTGCATTGACCCCAAGTCACTCTACCTACTCCAATCACTGCTTATAACTTACTGTAAAATAGGATTGAATACTCACTAAAGTGGGTTCATCTGCCAAGCCTTTTCCCAACTATATTGAGGTCGGCTTCCAGTCTAACCGGATGCAGTTGAATACCAGTATTTTACATGGAGCGACTGCCTATCTGACCTCCACAACAAAGTGACTGGGTAATACGATATCGCTTGGTAAGACTGGTTGTCAGACTTTGGGGCTTCCGACGACCCGTAACGACTGGCAAAGAGCCACGAATGACAGCCGGGACGTGGCTTAACGTGCTTTCCGAGACACGGAGGAGTCTCGGTATGTAAAGATGGTCACCCATCCACGGACCAACGGCGGCAAGCGTAGCTTAATCTAATCGGTCGACCCGTGCGGCTGTTATAACTTGGCCACAAGCCCCTCTACTCACTTAGCTTCCTAAGTGAGTAGAGGGGCTTGTGTAAAACGATATCATGGTGACAACCTACGTTGTCACCATGATATCGTTTTCCGATCACGAAGTCTTTTAAATTAGGGATAAAATATATTTTATACTTAGGTTTTAATTTCTTTTAAGCCATTCTTTTTTCTTATTCTTGAAGGAGCTCGTGGCAAAATAATAACAGCCGTCATTCGAAACTATTGTTATTCGCTAACCACACGCGCTATGCGCGGAAAATCCACTTCTGGCTAACCACACTCGCTATACGCGGAAAATTCACTTCTGGCTAACCACACTCGCTATGTGCGGAAAATCCACTTCTGGCTAACCACACTCGCTATACGCGGAAAATCCACTTCTGGCTAACCACACTCGCTATACGCGGAAAATCCACTTCTGGCTAACCACACTCGCTATGTGCGGAAAATCCACTTCTGGCTAACCACACTCGCTATACGCGGATAATCCACTTCTGGCTAACCACACTCGCTATACGCGGAAAATCCACTTCTGGCTAACCACACGCGCTATGCGCGGAAAATCCACTTCTGGCTAATTACACTCGCTATGTGTGGAAAATCCACTTCTGGCTAACCACACGCGCTATGCGCGGAAAATTCACTTCTGGCTGATCACACGTGCTAAGCACGGAAAATCCACTTCTGGCTGATCACACGTGCTATGCGCGGAAAATCCACTTCCGGCTAACCACACACGCTATGTGCGGCAAATCCACTTCTGGCTAACCACACGCTCTATGCGCGAAAAATCCACTTCTGTCAATTTTCCTACAGCCTTTTGACAGGATAACAGTTTGAATAAAATTCGTGTGGATTAAGACTAAAATCATTGATTTATGAATGAAAGTGTGTTCTTATTTGAATTTGGAATAAAAATAATAATGAATTCACAAAGATAAAGGATGGTTTTAAGATTTGTCATCGCTCATTTAGAGGAAACTTCAGCGGAAAAGGCGCATTCAGTTAAAATAAAGTGAATAGAAAGACTTATTGAATGATTTGTCAATTTTATGATTATTTCGCAGTTTAATTTAAGTTATATTTGAACTAGCTCCGCCCCGCAGTTTCACCCGCATAAGTCTCGATCCCGCAGAAATATCGGGATAAAAAGTATCCTATGTCCTAACCCAGTTCAAGGTCCACCCATGTGTCAAATTTCATCCAAATCCATCTAGCAGTTTTAGCATGAAAACATAACAAATAAATAAACACACGTCCGCATTTATAATATTAAATAAGTTAGGATTACTTATTAGCTAATAGACTAGCAGTAGTGGCCCAGTGGTAACGGCCGTGACTTACGAGTTGTACGTCGTAGGTTCGAACCCAGACAGGCGCTTTACTTTGTGTAAATTATTTCATCACCACTGCTCTCAAAACGGTGAAGGAAAACATCGTGAGGAAACCGGCATGTCCTAGAACCGAAAATTCGAAGACATGTGACATCTACCAACCCGCGCTGGGCTCGCGTGGTGGATTACGGCCCACTCCTCTCACAGAGAGGAGGCCGCAGTCCCAGCAGTGGGAACATTATAGACTGATGATGAATAGACTAGATTGTAATGTGAATAAAGTATGATCGACTCTGATACATTTTAGAAGGAAAAAAGTTTAGTTAACAATTACCTAGCTCTAAACGCTTCAATCAACAATTGGTATTGTTGATCGAAGTCTTAAAGCCTTATTAAAACCGATCGTGACTGCACAATAACGTCTTCTGTGTAACAATTTATTTTTAAGTGCATCAACATCAAGTGCTAATAGGGCCGTTTTAAATTTTTGCATGTCTCAGGTAATGGTCTGTTTATTTATTCAAGAGATTATTGTTGAGATCACGTAGGTTTGAAAATAAAGGAAAAAAGTACATAAAGATGTAGTCTTCTTCTTTTCGTGTAGCTACTAACCTGGTGTCAGAGTTTTAAAGCCCCCCATGGGCCTCTGACTTGGCTTCACATGCCGTCGAGAAATATCGCTCAGACATGCCGGTTGTCTCACGATGTTTTCCTTCACCGTTTTTGAAGCAAGTGATAATTATACGATACGCACATGAATCCGAAAAGTCAGAGGTGCGTGCCTTGGGTTCGAACTCGAGACTTGGCAGTCGACGGTCACACCACTAGGCTATCACTGCTAAAGAAGTTAAGTAAAATGCAGTCAATAAAATCGCAGAAATGAAAATAAAATAATCTATCAGCAGCCGGAGGTCTAGCTACAGATATTTAAAACCAAACTAATATTTTCTCTGATTTCTGATTGTCGATTTATATAACAATCTCGTGTGTTTTCTATGGCATTTAACCATAATAAGGATGACTTTAAGCATTTAATTAATTATAAATAAAAATCTTAATATTTGATGATGATAAATCATAAAAAAGAATGCAGTTTTAGTAAGCAAACCCCTTCGATCCGGAATTTTCCAAATAAAACGAAAACAGTACTCCAGTTAAGCCCGCCTTTCACAGAAAATACTTTTCCGCTAACTACATTGTAGCTTTTATCTTTTTCTTTGAAGAAAATGCAAAAAACTTATCTAAAAGAAAACTTCTCACCAAATCAAAAAGAAAATTTTCATAATATTGTGTAAAAAATTATTTGAATTTTCCTCCAAAAATAATTGAGCACTCCAATTTAAGGCCGCCTTTCGTCCCAGAGTACAAAGACCCAGCTTCGAGGGGACAGGGTAGGCAGTACGGCAACATCGCACGGCCGCTATATCGATCCTCCGTAAACCGTGCCAGCGAATCAAGCGCTTTTAAATTCTTCTTGCGGTAAACGCCACTTTTATTGCAGCGCTGTAGCTACTTTGAATATGTTTTGAAACTATTTACGCACACTAGTCATTTGAATTTCAAGCAGTGTAGTGCTGTAGGAATTTTCCGAGGCTAGACGGTGAGGTGTAATCAAGCGATGAAGCAGATTTGACAAAAATATGGCTTGTAATTTGTGAATGTGTGAGTGAGGGTTAGGGTTGCCAATCATACTGTAGAAAATAGTATTAAACTTTGTTTTCCTTTTCAATACCTAGGTAGTGTTTTCTTCTGTAGAATAAAAATAAGGTAGCAGGAACTTATTCAAAATTTCAAAAAAATATTTTTTGACACACATCCAAACCTTTTATTAATTTATTTAAACAATAAGCCATGAGCTTCAGTTTTACTTTCATAATAATTATGTTTAATTTATCGAGTGAAGCGAAGCTGATACGATCCGCTTTTGATTTAAAGAAAATTTGGTTATTCAAAGCATTATAAAACTTAAAGCTCGCGTTCTCAAATAAATACTATACATTTTCATTTATTACAACAATTTTGGAAAAAAAAAAGTTCTCAACCCTAGGGTTAAAGTGGAGTACATTGTAGAGGGTGGTTTATTTCTCAAAGATTATAAGTGTCCGGATTAGACGAAAAGTACCTACGCAAACGCCTTAAAGAGTTAACTATAGATTCTATATATGGCAACGAGGTCTGTGGTTTGTTAACCAACCATATTTGGATTGTGATTGTTACGCGACAAATATAGAACATTAATCATGACTTGGCTGTAAAACTAAATATGGATGTTGAGGATACTAACTTGAGGAAACCTTCGTTTTATTGCATAGGACCTACTTTAACATTGGAACTGGTAAGTAGAGAAATCGGATAGGCCTTGCCACACCCGAAATACCTGAAGAGTCAACGATATAAGTAGGATTTCCCGTAGGAAAAATAGTAGGTTATTTACCTAGGGAGCAAACAACAATTTTAAAGGCGAGGGTTTCTTTAACAAGACGTTTTTATATTTTTTTGGTGGGTTACTTTATCATTCAGCCTGTTACTTGTTCATATGATGTTCGTGATTAATACCTCTGAGCTCTGGTGATTGGAACTTTTACTAACAATATCCACATTCCAAATTCATATCACTTTTAGTCCCTAGGGATTAAAGAGCTATTTTAGGAAGAATAAACTGGCTCTTTTTGAATAGATGTGATAAAACTCGTAACTAGCAATTATCTGACTAAAATAAGGTATTACCAAAAAAACAAAAGGCAATTGAGAAAATATGCTTCCCATCCGCGATAATCGGCCATCAGTAGGTATAATGCTGCATATAAGAGCTAACTATAATACGCAGGTTCAAGAATTCATTTAAATATGTAAGACAATGGCCAAGACCAAACAAATAACATAATTATCTCAAGGTACTTTGCGTATTTGAATACGTAGTAGTAGAGGTAACCACAGAAATGAAAACACATTCAATATAAGGAAACCTTACTCCATATTCTATAAGTCTTACTCAGACTTGTTCATAGTTTTGCTCTAAATAGGCACACCTATAAATATATATTTAATAATCTACATGTATGACGTTTGACTGTTGCGCTGCGTGTTGAGGGTTCGATTCTCGCACAGAACAAATATTTGTATGACCACAAGTAGTTGTTCCGGGTCTGGCTGTTTGTGTATGTGAGTTTAAATGTTTGTAAAAGCACCCACAATACAGGAGAAATTTCTATTGTGGGGCAACGTTTAAAAAAAAAAATAGTCAAAAATAGCAAGGTCATGAAAGTTTTTGCAGTAAAGTGTAGGCGCTTTCATAAGCAAAATATTATTAGTTAGCTGCGCCCCGCGGTTTCATCGACATAAGTCTTGATCCCGTGGAAATATCGGGATGAAAAGTATTACATGTCAGGACATGGGAAAATTAGATAGATTTTAATATTAGTTTAGATTGAATGGGAATTTTCGAATGACGTCGACAAAGCGAGGACAAGAGAATTTTCGCAGACAAATAGGCTGTCGCCATGACACTCAAAATATTCTTCTAATGACGTCGGAATAGCAAAGACATGGAATTTAACCAGACATGCATAGGCTGTCGGTTACTTGCCTGAAATTGAAATAGAGTCCATTGCTGGATCTATAAGGCGCTTTGCAAATGGACAAATTTTAGTTGAGGCAACTATCAACTTCCTTCCTTTATAAGTTGCCAGTTGCTATAACCAAATAGCCCGGTTTACGGTTGCCGCAATTTTATGGCAATCTGTGAGCAACTTTAATAGCCGAGTTGCTCAATCTACGCTACGTACAGTGTGATGATGGATATCGAAGAAGCAGCACGTGTTCTCATTATAATACGTCGTCGACGGCGTCAATAACGAAACCAGCAACTTTACACAACCGATACAAATTCGACAGTTGCTGGTTGTGGTAATTAGAAACTAACTTAGTCATCGATTGCAGTAACTGAAAATTGTTGTCTATCACCGGAACACGCAACTTGAGTTGCTACGTGTGCGCTGTTCCATTGAGATATATGTAAACAGCTAGTTGCCAGTTGCTGCAATAGTTGCTCCATCTGCAAAGCGCTTCAGCAGATCATGAAAATCATAATAAAAGGTGTCAAGTATTGGATACTGAAAACGTCAATAATCGTCCGTAGAAAGAAAATCATGAAAAGAAACATGCCATCCGTGATTTGAAATGAGCGTTCGTGAAAGCCGCTTGAAAATATTTATAATCATGTAACTTTAGTACCGAAAATTCGGAATAGTTCGAAAAAAAAAATCGGAATCGTCTTCCTCGTCGTCTTGTGATCAATCATAACAGAAATAACGGACCGAAACTTTAACGGTAATGAACGTGTTTCAATTTCGATTATGCCATAAAATAAAATCGTGCGGCAATGGCTGGGATGGGACTGATTTAGGATTGAATAAACTGGCATAAAGCAGAGAAGGTGAGAATTCAATAGTGATTATTAGTGATGGGTAAATAGACACTTAAGCCACTTTATAAGCAAGAAGCCGTTTCTCTCCAAACGAGAGACGTATCGGCACAAACACAAATAAAAATAGATCCTGCCGTGTTAAAAAGCTAGTCATCAAAGCAGCAGGGGTGACTGCCAAGGTGCATATATTTGAGATTCTTTTATCACTCTAATGTTAATAAGCCAAGATTATTCCAGGGTTACGGAGGTGACAGTAAATTTTGCTAACACGGATCAAGCCAATCGCACGCACTGAATGATGAAGCGGAAACGGCTCACCACGAATTGAAGAATCGAAGTATATTTTATCAATTATAACATTGTTTTCAATGAATTTTCAATCAGAATTGGTGATATTTTTTAACAAGAAGTAATCTACAGCATTGATTCGATTTTGAGTAATCAGTCTACTGCTGGAAAAGGCTCATTCGAAGTTATGTTTTGAAAACCTCTCCGATGAAGTCCGCATCCTGTCTATGTTTGCTAGATTAGTTGCATACTTTTTCATGTAGGTAAACAATGTCGTTGAGATGACGATTGTTGAAGATATTGGCGGCGGAATTCGATCCAGAAAAACCACTTTATCTACTGCAAGTCAACGCCGGCAGTTATTGAAAACCAGCGCTGGGGCTCTGTCTCGCATTATGCTGAGCGATGGCCGTTTTGCGTGGATGTGACGCAATTATCGCCCAAATTTATATTTTTGTGTTTTTGTTCTTTCTTTGCGTCATTCATAATTATCCTATAATGTGGGAACATTACTACTGGAAACTACTGGGACACAGGCCTCCTCTCGATGAGAGGGAATCTTTGCGTCATGTTTACCGCAAATAAACGTATAATTTTCTTTCTTTTTTTTCTTTCTTTACTGCTATTTCTGATTGCTGCATGTTGACAATAAGCACTGGTGTAGGTAGAACTCGCACAAAAGCTATTGTTCTTTTACAGACGATCTCGTTGGAAATTGGATTAAGAAAAATATATCTCCGAGAAAAGAAGCTTGCTTACTGTCGACGTGGGGCGGTGGACTAGTGGCTGACGGGCACCAGTTTTTCTATCTCTGAATCAGTATCCTTGGCTGTTAGCAACCTTTTGCTTTTATGCTTTACTGTAGAAAGCTATTATTATTGCTGGCAAAAAAGAATTGTGACAAATTTTGTTTCTTATTCCGAAACAAATTCTAGTAAGTATCCTTTTAAAGAGATTTTTTTGTAGGTACCTATAAAGACAGTGACAGTTATTTTAATAACACCTTCGATTTTGTACTTCAAACAGCTAATCGGTTTCTAATTCTGGTATTCTCAAACTATGTGTAAAAAGGTGTCAACATTCACAATCATGTTCTTTATCTAATTCAACTCCCAACAAAGCAATAACACTTTCAAACAATACCTATAACGTATCACAACCAGCCTTAGAATCCCTGTTTCACATCAATACATTGCTCTTATCTCTCTTAAAATGCAGCCTCCTTAGGTATGGGCAGGCTACACTGTAAATTACCGCGTTTATTGCCCGGGCGCAGTCTATACCCGCAAGCCGTAACACGTGAAATGCATGACCAATCAAAATACCAATGTCGGGTCACGCGCACAAGCACCCTGTAAGTAACGTGTGTGCCAACACGGGAGGTGAGTGTGTGTGAGTGTGAAATGCATTAAGTTGTGTATGTGTGTGTGTTCGGCGCACGCACACATGGAGCGTGATCAGTGAGACGGAACACGCGTTCGAGGGATAACGGAGGGCTCACATTAAATCAAGACGGATTAGTATGGATGTGCTTCTAATATTTTCTGTATTCACATTTTTTGAAGTGACCTATATCTTCGTTTGTTTTTTGGAGCTGTTGGTATATTTTTGTGCATGATCTCAATAGTCTTAATCATGAGCTTTGTTCGATACAATATCGATACTTTAACTGAGTCACAATCAAGTTATTTCGCATTTATAACTGCGTAACGCAACGTGATAGTGATTGCGGTTGTAACTGCTTGCGTAATAAGTACATTGAATTATTAAATTACAAGCGAGTCAATTGAACGTGGGTATTATATAAAGCAGCCAAGTAAACTGAGGAAGTAAGTATTGTGAGCTGGGTCAGCATTCTAGGTTATTTATTATCATAATGCAATGTTGATTGTGAATCATAATAATTGATTTGTTAATTTTGTGTCGTAAGTTCTTTGTTGTTTGTTTGAATGACATTTACATGTGTGAAGCCATTGTAGTAGGTATTTTATATGTGTTGACAACCTGTAATAAGAGACACATTGACGAATAAATTGATACCTTGTTGTTATTCAAGAGCACGTGAATTCTCTTATTTCTGCTGTGCTACCTACTCATTATAATTTATGTGAAAGTATGTAAGTAGGTAGCTGTTTTTTAATCCTAGGGACTAATTTGACATTTCAAGTGATTGTTGTTCGTTTTTTCAATTTAGAGTTTGACATTTGCATCTGTCAAATTAGTCTCTGGGATTTAAAAAAAACTTTAGGTACAATTTACGGAGTAAGACATTATTTTTTTAACGATAGCAGAGATTTTTCAATCGTCAACTATTACTGTAGGTATTTAAAACAAACATCTCAATGTTTAAATTGGGACTTTACTTAATGAGGATTGGAACGTTATTTCTATATTTCCTTTCAGAATTACAATCACTCCAAGAAGTCACTGCAGCTAAACAGCACAACTCAATCATTTAGGTACAGCATTCTACCAAAATAAATCCCTTCAAAAACTCATAATCCAAAATAATTCCCGGTCGTATCCACACTATGAAAGCCAGGCGTCTGCTCGAGCCCCCGCCCACATAAAAAATGACATCTAAATAAATCCATTAAGAGCCGCTCTTCCTGCCCGAGCCCCTTTTGTTGATGGCGCCCTGTTTTGACAGACACGACTTATGATTTGTGATGAGCAACATGGTATATTAACTCTGATGATATAAATATGTTGCTTCGGAATGGATTTGATATGTAAAACAGATGGATGAATGTTTTGTTTTATGGGATTAGTTTGGTCTTCGTAAGATGAATTTTTTGTCTGTGTTTTGTAAAATCCTACGTTTTATAGATACAAACGCTTTACCAATCTAGAGATTAAGTTAACAGCACCAAAGAATTAGTATTAGTGGGCAATAGATTCCTTTTCGAGCTTTACTAACTCCTAATAAAAAAGAATACTGTGACTCGTCGCGGTTATAGGTATTTATAGGAACCATCTAACAGAGTGTACTGTTAGAGCGAGGCCATTAGTGCGTTGCGCTGCGTTGCGTCGTCATACAATGCGTTGTTACAATGCGTTGGTGTGGCATACAATGCGTTGTTCCGTTGCGACGACGCGACGCAACGCAGCGCAACGCACTAATGGGGCCTCGCCGTTAGAGCCTGTGCACACAATACGTTGCGGCGGCGGCGGCGGCGCGGCGCCGGAGCGCTGACGCTGCGGCGTCCTACATACAAATAACCATGGTATGCCACACGGTGCGTTCCGGCGTCGCACCGCACGTACACCGGACTTGCAGCCCGCAAAACGAGGCGGGGAGGGGTGTACGCGTTGCGACACCGGAGCGGCACCGCTCAGTTGTTTGTGCGTTGACAAAAACACAGATGTTTGACAGATGACAATTTACGCGTTTAGCGGCGCGGCGCCGCCGCAGCTGCGGCGAAACAACGTTACGGCGCAGCGGCACCCGTGTGACCGCTAATGCGGCGAAATCTTTGCGGTGCGTGCACAGGCTCTTATGTAAGTAATAATTGTTTCAGTAACTAAGCTGCCAGTACAGTTTAAAGTGAGGACCAGAAGTTCTTTATCCAATTCGAAAAATCCATATTTTTCAAGAGAATATAAGCTATAAGCCACGAACAGAAGTTTTTTATCCAATTCGAGAAATCCATATTTTTCAAGAGAATATAAGCCACGAAATCTGAACCTTTTAGATCAACTGGGCCTTACAGCAGATTTATTTATAGATTCTTCAGTTCAGCAGCGCTTTTATAGGTCAGTCTATCTGAAATCCAAACCAATTATGGCACCGACTTAAAATAACTGGCCAATAGATGCCACCCAATCAAGCCTTCTACAAATGCCTGTTGGCAGAAGATTTTGTAACTGCATATGTGGAGTTGTAACTAACATCTAAAGAGATAATATGTTATCTAAAGTCACTTATGAAAAACTACAGGATGGGCCGCATGAGAAGGCTGAAAGTCACTCAAAGGGCAATGGAAAAGGCTATGCTTGGAGTTTCCCTACGTGATAGAATCAGAAATGAAGAGATCCGTAGGAGAACCAAGAAAATCAACATAGCCCGAAGAACTGCCAAACATAAGTGGCAGTGCGCAGGGCACATTGCTTGCAGAACAGATAGCCGAGGGGATCGAAAGGTTCTGGAGTGGTGACTGCGTATCGGAAGACTTATCGTTTGAAGGCCTCATACAAGGTGGGCCAATGATCTGGTGAAGGCCGCAAGAAACCGCTGGATGCAAGAAGCACATAACCGGTCGAAGTGGCGGTGCTTGAGGGAGGCCTATGTGCTTATGGCCTTTGGCCTGGACGTGTTTTGGCTGAAATGATTATGATGATGATGATGACAGGATGGATGATCTAGCTAGATCACGAGCAAACTCATTGCTTTGTTCCAGATGTGTCTTAAGTATTGCAACTTTGTTACCAGCATTAGTTTGAGATAATAACCGAAAGATTCTGTCTCTTTCCCCATACGGCTGTCTATCTGCTTCAAATAAAGTTAGTTTTTTGTCTAATTTACTAGATCTGCGTTTTTGACATCATTTCAGATATGGCAGAGGGCATACCAGTACCTACGTTTGCCAATTCACATGCAATCACCAATAAAATTGTCACTGTTAGCTGCTTTATCTACGCCGGTTGCAATTCATACGCGTATTTGTATGACTCAGTTAACCTTTTAGTCCTAAATTGTAATAAACTCTTCAGTTAAGATTATAAAATCATCTAAGTTAGAACTGAATCATGAATGTCTTTTAAGTCATTCTTATTTTTAGACAAACGTTTAAAGCTCCGTGCACGAAAAATACCCCTTTTCGTCAATACCTTATCTAATTTAAGAAAGCTTGAAATAATTGAAATATTAAGTCTGTGTAAGTATAAAAGTATAGTTTTCGTGGTGCTAAAGCATTCGTGTCAGTCACGGCACCTGGTAATAGTTGCATCACTTTTGCACCCTCGAAAATATGGTTTATTTCGCCTTTGATTTACTTAATGAAGATATAGTATAATCATAAAATAAAAATTTGATTTTATTTCAAGGATAGCTGAAAATTAAAGTGCGATTTTTTATTTCTTGATATGGTTTGCCAAATAATAGGCAAAAATACATTACTGACAGGGTTTAAAAAATTATAAAAATGGTTATTTCAAATATTTTTTCTGTTTTATTTTGTACGGTAGTTAAAAAAAGTGGTTCCCCTATGTACAAGTAGACCATAATTATACCTAATGATGTTGATAATTTTTTAATTTTCAAAATCAACAGAAGTTTCTTCTAACGAAACGATCAAACGTCAGTCTCGCGTTAATTTTTGGAAAACTTGTTAAGAATTTTATTTGATTTTGTTGATTTTAAACGAATCCTTAATTTATTTGAAAAATCCCTTTCCGCTATGTACAAGACAAAGAATTCGACTTTTCAAATGACAAATAATTTTATTTAAATTCTGTTTCCCTTTCACAACTATTAAACAAAATTGATCAAAATCAGTCGGTTTCGTGCACAGCCCCTTAAAAACCACGCGTTTTTCATAGGGTTTCATTGTTCCTTCCTATACACTACTCATGACAATGGGCAAAGATGTCTTCAAGGGAAGTTCTTTCTAACTCAATATTTCCAAACTACATACCTATGTCTCGAGATATCGGACCAATTGCATTACCGAAAATATTAACTCTGGTTCAGAATACCGCAAAAGCAAGGCATTAGCAACATATAGACGATATATATCACAGAGAGTATTCCGCACAAACTCACCGAAATCTGTTAGATTTATTAGAAATGAATCCATCATCTTTGTTTCTAAAGCGATTTTAAATCCCATAGCTACCGAATTGGGAGACAATAGATGATGATGATGATGATGATTGCTGTTGGGAATGGAGTCGTTAGGCGAATTATCGGCAAAGGCCAGAGGGATCGCAATCCTATTACCCGGGGACAGTCTGGGGCAGTCTATGTCGAGAACAGCAGTAAGCCGATTAAGGTGTTAGCAGGATTTAAATGTCACTTCAGTAAGTAAGTCTTCGCGTTTATTGAATATTTTGTTTCAATTTTCTTCAAGTGGTTCATGGTTTGAGTCATTTGTGTTGGTGGTTCATGAATCACACTGTTTAGCTTCATTGTTTTCAATAATGTGAATTTATTGCAATTATTTTGTTTTGTCTTGCTCTTTGTTTATAAGGCAGAGTTGGTGTTTTATAAAAGAATGACTGTAGGCGTTCAAATCTGAACGTCTTACTTTGACCAAAAAGACGAGAGTCTTCTTCAATCAATCAAATTCTTCTAAACTAATGGGCTGCTGAACAATGGTCATAGAGCTCCTTTACAATCCCCTACCCTTATCACAATCTATTAGGGGTCGGAGCTTGTCTCTTCTTCCATACATTTCTAATAGCCATCATCTTAGAAGTCACCCTCATCCATTGGTTCTTTGGTCTCCCTTATCTCTTTTAACCATTCAGATCTATATTCAAAACTTTCCTCACGACATGTTCTTGATTCTTCCGCATTACAAACTATAACAAAGAGACCTCTTTCAAGCAGTGCCGGATTAAGCCAGCGCGGGGCCTGTAGCAAATTCTACCTAGGGGCTCCCTAAGGTAGAACTTGGTTTACTTGAAGTTCTAAAGATTAGGAGATAAACTAGTCAAATCAATGTTTCTAGACAAATACGTTATCTGTTCCTGTTCCTAAACAGTCAAGTAGGGACTTCAACCAAATGACTTTAGTCAAACAATTCTGACTGTACTAGGTACTTTTTAAAAACCTTTATGATTCCTTTTTAGAATAGCTGGTGCTGGCAGTGATTTAATTGTTATTCTTATAAGAGAGTCTTGAGTGCAAGAGCGAGCGTAGCAAGCTTGAATTTTTTTTGCACCTTAGGGTAGTCTAGGCTTCCTATTGACATTCGTAGCTTATTGACCATTTATACTGAAATAGGAGTTACTTTGTCGACTAATGTAGAAAAGTTTATGAAGGAAGAGAAACTAAGATGCAAGAGCGAGCGAAGCGAAGTAATTTTTTTTTAAATTCCGATTAATTAGGTGACCTATTCACCATTTATATGCAAATAGCTTTTTTAAAAAAAATACGAATGCAAAGAAACTCGCAGGAATAGATGCAAGAGCAAGCGCAGCAAGCTCGAACATTTTTAACACCTCACCTGGGGTTTGGATAAGGTACCTACTGGCACCGTATAAAGCCCGCCTCCTATCATGGCCCACTATAAAAATACTTAAGCTACGATGGCCAGTTTTTTTTTTAATTTTGCGGGTTTTTTAATTTAAATTAAAATAATGTTTAGAAGTTTCATACATTTCTATGTCTAATTTTATTAGTATAAGCGTTGATTTTTGTTTTAGAGCCATTCCAAGTTTCTATAGACATAACAACACCCAAGCCCAAATTCTTGACTGATTAATAAACATAAAAACTAAATATTAAATAAAAGTGCATATTAAACATATTTCTTTTACAAAAAAATTTGCTAGTCCTGATATGATATTACATAGACATACATTAATTCACAACGGGTTTTCTTGGGCTACTAGGTTCCTAAGATGGCCCATTGACTATTAGAAAAAAAACACGATATTTTAGATGCGACCGTACAAAAAAAAAAAAGTTTATTTAAAATGTTTCACTAATAAACACTTTATATAATTAAACCAGTTGTTTACCTTAATTCCTTTATTTATTTAATTTACAGTTATTTAAAATTAAGTGGGCCTTATACGGTGCCTACACCAGACGAGGGGGCCCCTTTTGCGCGGGGCCCGTAGCAATTGCTACTCTTGCTACGTGGTTAATCCGGCACTGCTTTCAAGATAAAACAAGTCCACAAGCAGCATCATGCAACACTTTAACTTGCCTTGACTAAATCACACTCTTAAATTGCAGTCATTTCTCAAAATATAATTTACATAATCCATTAAACATAAATTTCTCCCGAAATGGATATGGAAAAGAACAACTACTACGCGACAAAGGGGCATGTACGAACGAAACCTCAGCAAATAGTAGTGTTCGCGCAATACTTGCCAATGCAGCACTCAAAGGACCAGACAACGCTGACCCACCCCGCCGCTCTTCAACCCACCGTTCTAGATCCACCAGGGGTAAGAAAGGTAATGTTGCGAGGTCTAGATAGTTTGGTCGCTGTAGTAGGCAGTAATCTAAGCGCATTAGAGCGCTCGGCGTCGCGTGACACGAAGTACGTTGACCGCACCGCTCACTGTAAAGCAATTGCTCCATTAACAGGGCTATCACTGTTCTTTGTACCCTTCAAAGATACTTTAGATAACGATATCTGTTATTTTATGACATGTGTCGTAGATTGAAAAATACTACTAAGTAAAAAACTAAAATTTGTACTAGAGAACCACGTCAAAAAATCAAATACTCGTAAAATTAAAGAAGTATAAATCCATGCACAGTTAGTTTAAAAAGTCATTTCATATACGTGATAACCCTGGCCATTAGTTGTACGAAATCTGTGAAGTGATTTGTAGTTAGTGCGCGAATACGGGGCCAACGACCGTGGATGCAAACCACGATAACGGTTCGCGGCGTGCAGTCCGCTGTGTTTTGACGGCCCAATTGCCATTAGCGTAATGAGACGAGAGAGAGCGTGACACACATCGTAAGTTTGTGAGTGAGAATGGACAATCAACTATTGTAGTAGGTGCTTTGTAAGAAGTACCTATTAAAATAAGTCTATGAGAAATATTTAGAGAAAGAGCGTGACTTACTTGTAAATTGTGGATGTAATAATTAATAAAATTGATGTCATATAAAGTAACAAAGGAATAAGGCAAAAATATGGATTGATGGATGAAGAACGTGAGTGACTTAGAATGAAGAATGAAAGGTTTAGCGATTCAATAAAACATGGAAGGAATAAGTGGCAAAATGCATGCGTGTCGGCCTAATGTCTCAAAAAATCATTAGATTTGACTACATAAGGACAAACGAGTAACAGAGAGTATGTAAGCGTGACACATATTTAATGTCTGTAAGAGAAAATAAACAAAGGGTTAAATTAATTTTGACTAAAATTATTAGAAAACGGAGACTTTAATTCTAGATAAATGACGTGATGTTCGTGTGCAAAGTTATGGCCCATAAAATTGACTGCCCGCAAATATTAAATAATTTTAACTTCCGCGCCCCCCTCCAGAATTCCTCTCAATCCTATAACGCCTCTCTGCCCTCCGCAAACAAGAACGGTTCTGGGTGCTAATTCTCCCTACGCGAGGTTTTGCAGAGCTGTGAATGATCGCAGTGATCGGATCGACCGGCATTTTGACAGTTTAGGCAAATTGAAAGCCAGCTTTTATTAGTATCTCTTCGAACATTGAGTTTCTTAGGCTTTTTTTTTGTGTATTACCAACTTTAGTTTGTTTTGATTTTGTTTTAATTTATCTATTTTAATTTTGTTTAATAACTTATTAAGTTATATTTTGTGTAACTCTATAATAGTATTTTATTTCTATTTTTTTTTTGTATGTTACAACATTTTGTGTGCATGCAGAGTTTACCTATAAGTGATTCTTACACTTTATTCTGATTTGTTGCTTCTGTTTCATTTGCTTGTACCAGTGTATACAATTGTTGGCGAACCAAATAAAATAAATAAAAGACTTTTCAATTAAATTATTATCTTTGATCTTAATACTACATCCTTTAAAGCATAATTCAGAGAAAGAGATAGCAAATGAAGGATAGAAAATGCTGGGGAGAGCGGGTGAAAGAATATATGTTAGAGGCGAACTGTATTTTACCAGAATAGGTAAAAATTGCTTTAATCATGCTAAATGTTAGCTAGGGATAATGTTAGAAGAAGAATAATCTTAGAGGTGATCGAAAAAGGCTAATGAAGATGGTAAAAATATTGAAAATTAATTAACAATCTGCATGTAGACATTTGAAAGCTAGCTAGCATGACTCAGTTGCAAAGCTATTTTAATCATTTGCAAAAGTCTATATATACTTACTTCATTTATATTGAGATAATATTCGCCTCGATTAGCTACAAGCTACAATCAATATTGATAAAGTTTCCAATATACCTTTATCGAAACCAAGTCATGTCGATATCGGCACTTTATATCGAGATCAAAGGTATTCGGAATTAAGAGAAAACGCTTTGACGGTCTAATTGACATGAGTGCCACGCTTGAAACTCATTGCAATACGGAATGCGTGTTGAATACCTTTCGTGTCGAAAAAGACAGAGATAAAATAGACTTTCTTAGGCTTAAAGAATATATTCTCTAAGTTCTTAGGTGATCATGTTATATGCGTTGGCTGTAACTTCTTCTGCATGATACAACGTAGGTTCTGCAGTTAACATTTCCTAGTTCTTAGAGTTCCGTACCTCAAAAGGAAAAAAACGGAACCCTCATAGGATCACTTTGTTGTCCGTCTGTCTATCAAGACCCTTTATCTCGGGAACGCGTGAAGGTATTGAGTTGAAATTAAAACCATACACTCAAATCTATAGTCTCTTCAGAAAAAATCAAACTTCTAAGTTAATGTAAAAAAAGATTATGCTGTTTATGCTGCAAAAAACGTATATTTCGACACTTTCAAGAGAATCAAAATTTATAGGGTACTTTCCGTTGACCTAGAACTATGGAATTTGGCAAGTAATATCGTTTTATACCACAAATACAGGGCAAAATCTGAAAACTATACATTCGTAACTAAATCCAAAAAAAAAACGGTCTTTATGCGAGGAACGGGGGTCCAAATTTTGAAGTGAGTTAACCGTGTCATGTGGGGTATCGTATGAAAGGGTTTCATTGGCACAAGATTAAACAGATTTTTTTATGATGTTTTCGATTTATGAAGAAAATAAAAAAGAAATCTTTTCCCTCTTTTATATATATAGGTACCTTATAACTTTGGTGTCCTATGTAGTACCTAACAGTTTGCACTATTATGCGGTTACCTAACTAATTAAGGTATGAACTGTTAGTATAACCACAATTTCACTTATAATACACAATAATATAAGTAATTATAGGTTTTGGAAACTGAATTTCGGGAAAAGTTCTGAAAAAACTGCGAGACTCGATTCCTGAACTTTTTATTATATGTACCTATAAATTTGTACGGAACCCTCGGTGGGCGAGTCCAACTCCCACTTGTCCGGTTTTTTCCTAAATATAGGTGGGTCTATGAATTGCCTATGAATATATCTGGGAGTTAAAAATTCTGGTAGTAGTAGTAAAACTTTTTGTGAAAGATTTTGAAAAAGGTACAGGTAAAGTAGTGGTTGTACATACATTCTCCTGGCAAATCACAGCAACGTTGCTTGCGTTGCTGTGATTTGCAGGACACACCTCCACTTGACAGACCTCACAAAATATAGCTTGTGGTAGATGAAATCTTCGCCAATTGAAAAAGGTGAAAAATTTATAATAAATCTTATGTTCATCATTGGGAGCATGTTTAGTGCTAGGCAGATTGAAATTTACAGGCACTCGAAACATTGATTACAGGAACACAAGCATTGTCTCGAGTGCTCCTGCGATACCTCGGTATTGCAGCTATATTCTATGGAAGCGGTGGCTATTTAGCCGTTGCAATGCTCAACATTTAAATTTCTCGGAACAGCGTCAATATACGCTAACCCGGTATTATTACAAACACGGTAGAAATTAACTTCACATTCACACGACCTTCCACGGTAGCTTTAGTTTATCGCCATTAACAAATGGTTAGATAGTTATAACATTCGATACATTCTCCACAAGTTGAACCGACCATTCAATAAATTGTTGCAATCGCGTAAACGGTGTAAGTACTAACACATAAACTATGCTAGTTCACAGATCACGCCATATGTTGAGATTTATGTACGTTTACTGCCATTATATACGATGGCCAGTTAGTCGGTGAACTTAGCTGGTACCTAATAAATAATGACATTAAACATGTTTATGGATGTATGCTTGCCAACAGGGAATAAAACAATGTTTCAACTTGTCTGTCTGCAGTCTACAATGTTTCCAATTTGATTGTCATGTTGGAAAATTATTGGCAAAACTGAGCTTGAGAATAATTTATTGAGGAAGATGAAATTCAAAAGGACAAGGATGGATTTGGAAGTAACTCCGCGTAAGTGATCCATATTGAGATGAACAAAAGAGGGAATGTATTCATGTATATGAAAACAGATATAAGTCACTAGATATGCCTGAAGAACAGGGGAGAACAGGACAGCAAAACTGTTGCATCAAGATTGATCTGAATCACGTTGTAGATCGTGTGGTAATTATCTGCTGTTTTATTTGGCTAGGGGAATGCAGACAGTTTGAAAGAAACTTGGTTACCCGCAATTCATTCACGTATGAAATGTTATACTTTTTTGATTACTTTTATATGGTTTCGGCTGCTAGAATTTTATACCTTAGTAGTATTAAATTTTATCGTGTATTTGGAGAATTCTGTGATTTATGTCCTAGAAATAGCCCCTTAATTTCCAGTCCCAACTAAGGTACAGGGTGTTTCTATACTTAGCTTCAGTCAGACCACACATTGCAAGTAATAAAATTCTATGATTTATTTACCTCCATAATGTATGAAGACAGCTAGTAGTTAAACTTAACTACTTATTAATAAAGTCGTATTTCTAGGCTCATTAATAATGCTAAATTATGGATTACGTGATACAAAGTCACGGGTCTTAGTGGTTATACGTCATGTTTATACCCTATCATAGTCATTATTCATAATTAATTTATTGCTAAAATTTTATCTGACATTATTTATAGTTTTATAATTTTTATCATCATTAATCACATCAGTGAGCCAGTAGGTATTATAAATTTTCACGTAGCTATCATTATTGACATGTATGTATACCTACTTACTTATATTATTAAAGAGTCTGTCATTTTAATACTACCTGTGCTCGTGGCTCTACCCACATTTTTATAAAGTATGAGTATAAAATAAAAAAAAGTAATTATAATTATAAAATCTTAAAGTAGGTATAATATTTTCTGATATGAGACAAAAGTCAACTCCGTCTATTTTCTGAAAAGATGTATCTTGTAAATGTAATCTCTCAGTAGTTTTACGATGAAAACATCATAAAGACACAGATATACTTTCACATTTGTAGATATCCGTATGTGAAATCTCAGCCGGTGCTAGTTTTTGCTACGGGGCATCTATCACACGCTTATGGGCCGTTTCTCAATTGTCAGCATCCCGCACAATCTATGATCAAATGACGGTCGTTTTTATTTCAGGAAACCTTATTTGGGCTTTCTTGCTTTTCCCTTTTTTTGTTGAAAGGTGAAAGCATGGTTAAAGTTATCATAGCAATTAAAAGGAAAGACAAGGATCTGGCTTCTGGAACTCTTTAGATAAGGATGACAAATTATTTCCTTCCCTTCCTTGTTCAGTAAATATTACAAAGAACGTTAAACTTTTTCATTCATCGTGGTTGGTTGATTTCTAATTGACTTGTAATTTTTTCCTCTTTTATGGCGTAGATCTGCTAATTAATTAACAATTATTTTATTTCAATCCGTGTAACATCTCAGTCTATATCATTATCAGAGGCATAGTTGTTATCTTTACAGGAATAATGACATTTATTCTAATCCTTTATTGAATCATGAAGAAAGACGCTACGGGTAGAATACTTACCAACCAAGTAAACTCAATTGTATTACAAAAGACCACCCAGGGTTATCACTTAAACTCACTTAAAGACATAATTATCTATCCAGTGATTAAGATCTCTTCATTGCGTGTGGTGATATAGTGGTGAGAAACACGCATCCGATGATTGATGATCACGCAACAATGGGGAAGAAATATTACTTCATCATTATTTGTAAAACTGTTCTTTTAAGGGGTGTTAATATGTTATTTTATTATGGAATATTGATGAGAAAGATATAACGCTAAAAGATAAGTAAAAGAACTGGATAAGTTGAACAAAAAGAACGAGTTATATCTAAGGTAATATTTTGACTATATTTTAGCTATAAGTGATACTGATAGTTTCTGATTCGATCACGTAGGGAAACTCCAAGCATAGCCCTCATAGTATAGCTAGAGTATTGTATAGCATAGCGTGGGAGAACCAAGGTAACTGACATAGCCCGAAGAATTGCCAAACTTAAGTGGCAATGGGCAGAGCACATTGCTTCGCAGAACAGATGGCCGATGGGGCAGAAAGGTTTTGGAGTGCCGACTGCGTATGTAAGAAGTAGCGTTGGAAGGCCTCCCACAAGATGGACCGATGACCTTGTGAAGACCGCAGGAATTCGCTGGTTGCGGGAACCACAGAATCGGTCGAAGTGGCGGTGTTTGGGGAAGGCCTATGTCCAGTAGTGGACGTCTTTCGGCTGAAATGATGATGTGATAATTAGGGCTGTAGAGATAGAAATAGGATACATTCTATCCTCAAGTAATTGTTGGCATTACCAGATGTCACTAATTTGGAGTCAATACACTCACTGTCATCATCTTCGGGGTTTGTCTTTAATCCAATCTTTTATTCTTCCTCGTCTCGAACATAATTTACTCATGGCCTCTCTTTATTTCTTGCCCCTTTTTTCACTGATGTCAAGAAAGGAGACCAGTTTCAACAATATTTATGCACGAAGGGGATGTTCTAATACCATACTTACTACGTTCATTATTCTATTAATCAGTTATGGTAATTATGGAAATTAGCATTCTATCACCTCCTTATTAAACCGGTCTGGGTTTTGCTCGACGTTGCATATTTACTATTAAGAATTGAAGAATTCATAATGAATGTCTAAATATAGTATACTTACTTCTATATACTTTTCGTTTTAATATTCATGTAGGTTCTGTATATTTTATTGGTTCCTACGTGGATTTATGGCCTTAAATCCAATCAACAATTTTGTATGTAGGTAGATAGAATATTCCCGGCCACTCCATTCCATCTTATAAGGTGCTTGACGCAAACAAACTAATTTACAAGTCTTTATTTGGAAAATTATACGGAGAACTACTTGCGTTCAGACCAGACCTTGAAACTAGAGAAAATGCACGAGAGGCCACAGCAAACTGGTTGACCAAAGTGTACACTTGATACAAACTTACATGACCACTAACACAAGCAGTAATAGACCTTATTTTTAAAGCGACAAAGATGAAAGAAGCTGTAGAAAAAAGTTGGCGAAACAGTATCCCAGACGCCAAGAGCGAACCGTGTCACCGTCCTCAAATGTTGCCGCTTCGTAACGAGCGAGAGGGAGCTATCACAGCAATTAATAAGAAAGAAAGAGATGCACAAAACGGGGACAAACCGAGTAAATTGCTTCATGATTGGATAATTATTTTATTGATACAGTTAAATGCCATTGTAGACGGACGGACCTTAGGGTATGAATGGAGGGAAGTGCTCTTGTAATTTATGATGACAAAAACTATTAATGCTTTGTATTAAGCATTTGCAATATTCATGAGTTGTTAGTAGTAAATATGAAACATAGTCCTAATTATGTGAGGCTATTTAAACCGGAGGGTTTATGATTTCTAGTAAAGGGCATTGAGGTTTATTCCGTATTCAAATGAGACCTAAATTTAACTTAAGTATAATGTGAAAGTTTTTGAAATACTTTCTGTACCCACCTACGTGTTTAGGAATAATACGGAACTCTTTGTATTCTTCCAAGTAATTCTACGGTCCAGTTCGTGCAGTTTAGAGGAACCAGCCATGCGCAGAAGCCTCAAATTAGTAAATACACCGCCACATGCTCCACCAGTGTCGTGGGTGTAACCACTGCCTAACTACCAGCAAAAATGTACCAGAAGGAGTTCTTACCACGTATTAACAATATGCTATGGCAATATGCTCGCCCCCTATTACATGGAACTTAAACATAGCTGGTGAAATCTGGGATGTACTATAAATGTCTCTGAATCCCGAAAAACCTAACCAAAGATTAAGAAAGGCTTAGAATTAGCCGTGAATTAACACTTACCTAATTTTAAGATTGAAACTCAGCGAGTTGCTGAGCAGTAACATCTTCGTCATTTTTTTTATCGGAAAGCACTAAAAGACTTTCCAGCCGTGAGTTCAAATGCGTATATTTCTGAAAAGAAGAAAGATCATATTCAAATCAAATATCATTTATTGATGTCTTTACAGCAGTGATAACCTAGTGGTGTGACCGTTGGACTGCCAAGTCATAGGTCTCGAGTTCGAACCCAAGGCACGCACCTCTGACTTTGCGGATTCATGTGCGTGTAATTAGGTCTTTGCTTCAAAAACTGTAAAGAAAACCATCGTGAGGAAACTGGCATCATTTCTCGACGGTTTGTGAAGCCAAGTCAGAGGCCCATGGGCAGCATAAAAATTCTAACCACACAAAAATAGAAAAAAATAATCTCTTTACAGTTGGTAGCCTTACAAATAACATAAAATACTATTGCCTAAACTAAGTACATTCTGCCATTGTGGTAGCCTGGATTAAAGCTATATTCCTGAAAAGACTTATTCATGTTTCTACTAAAATCAAATCTGAGCCATTTCCATTGATCAGTGAGTTACGTACTTAATTTTTTTTAAGGTAAGTTTGGTAAAAGAGATTGTTCATCTTCCTAAAGAAGATGTCATGAAGGAAGCCATTATATCTGTTTCATATGGTTGCTAGCGGATGTTATTTTGGGATTGTTAAGATCAACTCCCTAGGTAAACACAATTTTATCGCAAACAAGAGTTGAACTTATCGCATTACTGCAGTTGTGTACATGTGTTTGGAATTCCCTTTTTGTAAGTAAAATAAATTCACTGAGAGCAAAAAGATTTTCTGCTTCTTCTATATGTATGGTTCTATACTTTCTTTGAAGAATTGAGTGGCGTTTTCTCCATTCCACACCATCACGACGATTCTGCTCTGCTTTTGATACGAGTAGGTCCGTTTCATATAGTTTTTATAACTTTTAAAACACATTTATTTTCGAAGCATAAACATCAGACAAAAGCCTATTTAATGAAGACAATCTGTAAATCAGAGTTAAGACGGTAGACTCAAAGATAAATTAGGCCTAAAGAAAGATACGACAAAATTATAAGTTATTTCATTTTCAAACATTAGAAAAGTAACGGTCAAATAACAACAGCGGGGTAATTGCATAACACATTTGCAATGGCATTCATTTTGACAGTTCAACAACATTCATTGCGTTATTTACGTTATTGAGCAGATAAATTTTTCGAACATTGTGAAGCAATGGATTAGTTACAAAATCGTTCAGATTGTGATTGTGTTACGCAATTAGGGTGCAGTTAATGTATAATATTGTAGAAATGACTGCATTCACGAGGATTTTTTACTATTTAATTATTTTTTTTCCTTAATGTCCGACCAACAATAGGCCTGTGTCAAATTTTTATTTTGTCCTTCTTGTAGGTAGATTATAAAAAAAATATTGAACACGTATTTTTTCTTTTTTGACTTAATCAAAAGATTACGGCGATACATTGAGTTAAAATGTGGCATGACGTCACGCCTTGCTAGATTTATTACTGCGTTGTGATGTAGCGAGCCCCCCACTCCCCAACTTTAATGCGTGTTTTCTAAGTTATTTTTTATTAATATGATAAAGCAAAAAATACGTGTATAATAGGTATTTTTATTATAATCTGAAAGACGGACTAACTAGTTTTTTTTTAACCTAGGCAACTATCCTATTGTTTACACTGTAAAAATGAAATCCAAGGTTAGTGTAACAATTTCATCAAGCACTATAGGTACTACAAAATTAATAAATACTAAGAGAAAAAAAAGAAAAGTAAATATTTAATGTAAATGGTGAATAGATTAGGTACTTACATTGATCTGTAGTCATCGTGAAGCTTATTAGACGCTTATATCGAAAGGGTTATAACCGTTATTTGTTTAATGTTATAATAACTGGAGTATAAGTAGGTACTTACCTACGTCTAGATTTTCTGCTATATAATGTCCCCCATCGGCAAGTGCCCGCCCGTATTTTTCTGAATATTCATGATTTTTTTTCGAAAAATAACTTTAATATTTTTCGTGTTTTAAGTAGCGTTTGCCATATCTCCGATGTTATTGGCTTGATTTGGATTCTGTTTATTATTTCTAAAAGCTTATGAGTTATCTTATCGGACTAACTAACATTTTTATTAAATTTAGTCGAGTATGCAAAATAACGGAGGTGAAAACATTTTTTTCTGAAAAAAAAAGGCGTTTTTTTTAAAAAAAACACAAGTTTATGTTCATAAAATCATAGAAGGATTTCGAAAAATCGAAAAAAAAAAACGAAAAAATATAATAATAATTTGTCAAGATAGACGTCCTTTTAAAGTTATTTTTCGATAATTTTTCATGAATATTCAGAAAATTGCGGGCGGTCACATGCCCATGGGCGACATTGTATAGTGTTACTTCTTTACAAATAATCGCTATAAAATTGTATCAGTATACTTAGAAACTGTTGTGGACCATGAATTCACGATTTAAGAGAAGCAACAGGAGATGGCCGCTTGCCAAGTAAAACAACGCTTTCGTTTGAATCGTGAATGATTGTGTTTCTCTCTTTTAAAAATATTCTTTAAGCGTATTTTCACTCAATTCTTTGAAAGTATTCCGATCTGTGTACAACGTGTACCTTTTGATGTCACATAACTCTAAGGTTTATACGCTAGGTATAAGTAAAATAATACAAAAAGTCCCAGAACACGTGTTCCAAAAATACATAGTTTCGAAGATAACGATAAATTTCGAAACATTACTCAAAAAACCTTATACATAAACATTTGTTTTCATACAAAACATCGTGTTTGCATACACAAAAGTGAATTGCCACGCCACTTTGTTGCGATGTTTTTGTGTAGGTAATGTTTTGAAAAAACACGCGCATTAAACCCGGTTTTGTAGTTTTCATTCAATCATTTTCATTCAAACCAATCATTCCTATTTAAAGCTAAGAAAATACGACGTTGTCATATTTCTCTTTATGTTTTTTTTTTAATTTCATCGTTCGTTTTACATAAATAATCGTAACTTTGTCGAATTATTTTGTATGAAAAACGAATTAAAAAAAAGCCAGTTGATTCTTTGACATGGTCTCATTAATACCCTAGAGTTATGGAATATTATAAGGAACACGTTGTATGTATATGAGCAAACAACAGGATTGTTTCAATGATGAAGACTTACTAGGTATGGAATACAGACGGGTAAAATCATTGTCTCTGTATCTTAGACTAGCTTCTGCCCACGACTTTCTTCGCGAGCCTATAACCTTCCTCAAGAATTGGGCTATCCAAATCCAATGCAAAAAGAATTTTTCAAATCCAACTAGTAGTTCCGGAGATTTCCCCTATCTACATACAAACTTCCATACAAACAAATACCTCTTTATTATAATATTAGTATAGAAAATGCGATACCTATACTATAATGATGCGGCCGTCTCGACATGAAATTTAGTGTTAAATATATACCTATCTGTAAATTAATTAAATATCACAATCTACAAGAGTAACCGGATACTGAAAGCTGAAATAACCTTGACAAAAATGGCTTGCATTGCAATGAAGAAACTAGAGAAACCTACAGATTATCAGTTTTCATAAGAACATACTTACAAATCGAGTCAATCGGTCTCGTGCCTTGGATAGTCAATTAAAACTTCGGTTCCGGGCTGCATGTAGCCTGAATGTCCGACCAAAAGTCAAATGGCACTTAATCAGTAGAATCCACAGAAGTAGTGTGGATTCTACTGATTTAATGAACACTAGATGGCAATACACCAACGATTTTGGAAAAAAGGCTTGGCTTACGACGTATCAGACAATCATAAGTAGATAGTGTTTCCAAATAAGATGATTGTATTATTTACAGCTAAGTACGTATTTATTAAGAACCGGGAGACCTCCTCCCGGTTGTTAATAAAATATGTGTGTTTCTCGGGTAATTATTTATTTTAAATGTTATTATATTGTTCAAGATTTTATAAATGATAATTTTTAATAAATATTTTTTTTATTTTTTAGTTTATTTTTGGTTTTGTTATTATTGTTTGTTTTATTTAGTTTTTTTAAGTATTTTAGTTTTTTTAAATTACATTTTAATTAAAATTTGTATGCCTTCGCGGCAAAACATAACGCTCAAATATGTTAACCTAACACCAATAAGTAAATACCTATGTTTAACAAATAAAGATTCTGATTCTGATTCCCGTGGTTGCCGTAATAGCGACACGGATTAAGCTAGTGGGGTAGTAACATTCATTTAAATGAAAAAAAAAAAGATTCCGGCGAACTGAGAACCTCCTCCTTTTTTTTGAAGTCGGTTAAAAGACAACACACGGGCACGATCAAGTGCGATGAAAAACCTATTGCTGTTACTACTCTTTTTTATGGCCGTTTACCGTGAATGGTCTATTTGGAGACCCATCATCTGAAGTGGACTTTTACGGGCCGTTACCAGTTAGTTCATCATTTACTTTTTACGACCTAACTACGAGAGCACTAATGCCCGGTTTACACGAGGCTAGTTTTTCAAGCTAGGATAGGAAACAAATAATATCCTGGCTTACTATCCAGGCTAGGCACGCTAGAGCTGTATACACGATGCAAATAAATTTTAAGCCATTCATTGCGGTGACTTAGTTTGTGGAGCGAAATCATTCGATTGGGTACTACCTTTGTCGGCCACACGAGGCTAGTACACAAGCCAGTATAATAAAATTAGTGGTGGGGGGCGCTACTAGCTCAAAAAACCCCATCCTATTAACCTATCACACTAGCTTACTATCTTTCTCAATAGCTTCCTAGCCTGAAAATGACGGTTACACACACGAGGCTAGAGTGACTAGCTTGCAATCCTAGCCTGAAAAACTAGCCTCGTGTAACCCGGGCAAGTAGATCATAAAACCTTTTATCCTACCAAAAAAATTAAATACCAAACTGGTTAGCAATAAAACTAACTGGTTACCTAAACCGCGTCATGCGAATGGTTCGTGGCTGTAATTGGTTTGGCCATATCTTATCAGCGCTATGTGGTGTATTCTTATCACTGTGTTTACTTCAACTCTGGCAAATAACCACCAGTTATCTTGACCTCCCTCCCCCCTCTCCATCTCATACAAAAATGTGTCAACTAGGTGCATATACAAGGTGCGAAAGAAGTCTAATTATAATGGTCGCTATAATATTATTCTAATGTTTGCACAACTGAGGAAGAAATATTTTCATTTAGTCACGGCCGTTTCCTGCATGTTTTGAAATGTGGAATGTATTGCGCTTGCGCAAATTAATAACACCGCTCATGCTACCTACAAACAATGGTACTGGTTTATAAATACATACAGACAGATAGTTGATAATAACGAATGAATAATCACGCATGCTGCCTGCCTGTGTAATGACTATGTCCCTGTTTTCAGTAGGTAAGTAGGTATATTATTCAGGTTAGGTTTTGCTATACTAAAATGGAATACCTATTATGTGACATTACGCAAGAGTATGTCAATATTACGTCATCACTTAAAGGAGAATAAATATATCTACAAGTGTATTGAGCTAACGCTTTTGAAGAAGATGTCAATGTTGCTTTAAATGTACACAAAGATACAACTACTGATTCTAAACCAGTTAATGCTTAAACAAAGCAAACTATTGAAATCAATCCAATAGAGGCAAAGGAAAATGCCATTAAAATAGAAGCAAAGGTAGACAAGATTTAGTAAAATTAGATTCAATAACTATAAAACCACTTATGAACCCTGAAAAACTATTTTAGTATCATCATCGTACACTTCTTCAGCAATATAAAGAAATTTTAAATAAAAAACGGGAGGAGAAACAACAATGATGCACAGAAATCAAAGGGCTGATAGAATATAATGCAAAACTTGCAATGGACAAACAGTAGCTTCTTAACCGAAGGGAAGGACTTCTTAGGGTAGTCGCATGTGCGCTTGAGAAACATAAGCAAGAAGCCGATTCCCGGCACCCTCTCTACGAAAACGCAACAGCGCCAGGTAGACTTAAGAGCCAAAAGAGTTTCCTTCGCTGACACACAAGCTTTCCAGGACCAACCGCCTAAGGTGAGAAGAGACCTTTGGGAAAGACAGCACCCGCCACCACCCGACTTCGGTCAGCCCCAGGAGCATCTGCCTCCTAGACGTAACCTGCAGTGGCCTAAATTGAAAGCAATCAATCGACTGCGGACCCAAATAGGCCACTGCAAGCACAATCTAGCAAAATGGGGGATAATAGATCCCACAGATACCTAGTTCGAATGCGGTGCTCCTGACCAAACCATGTCCCATATGCTGGAGTATCCAAAGTGTCCACACACCTGCACTTCTGAGGACCTAAAGAGTGCCACTGATGGCGCAATTGGTGTGGCCACCTGTTGGGCCCAACTCGTTTAAGTTTAACAAGTTTTACCATCGACTCGAAAAGAAGAAGAAGCTTCTTAACCTACTGTATTTGGAACTTTGGCAATTTATGAAGACTAGATGGATGCTGCAGTTCCTTAAGCTGACTTAACCAATACATGAATACATAAGGGACTTAACCTTGCGGCTCACAAGCATCCACACGCATCATAAAAAACTTCCAAGCATCATAAAACACTCGCATATGAAAAATATCATCGACAAAACGTTGAATTCACTCAAATATCGCGAGCCTAACCTAACAGTACATTTGAAATGTCTAAAAATCTTATATTTATCGGCAAACGGCCAATTTCATGGACCATTAGCGTTACGCGCAGTCATTTTACAGTCCTAACTCCGTCAAGGTCTTACACCTTATGTTGTTAGAATAAGGTTCATTTTTGAATGGTAGGGGTATCAATTTATCTTGGAAAATGGCTGAGAAGTTGAGAATTCGATACGGTTCGAGATTGAACTGTGAATATACTGACTGACTATGAGTTGCGCCATGATATTTGTGGTAATTTGCGTATTTTTATGGTGGTATATTATGAAGTGCAGTGATTTGAGGGGTATTAAAAGTACCTACTTGAATGTTATCCTGGGCATAATGGCGGAATCGTGCCGCTACTTAATTCTTACTGTGCTGCTGTATGGCTTCAATCAATATTTGCTAAGTGGTATGTAGCGAGATATATCCGAACACGTACAAAGGTCTTTGCCGTTGGAAAACGAGTGATGGAACTCAAATGGAGTTCTGTCCAACTCCATTTGAGTTCCATCACTCGTTTCGACAGTCGACAGGCGTGGTAATCAACCGTGGTGTGTCATCTGTACCTCGGAGGCATCTAACGACTGAAAGTGAGAATGTCGGTCGTTCAGGGGCGAGAAGGGAGGACGATTTAATTGTTGCCATAGCGAGTGGAAGCTGGATAGTGAATGATGATAATGCTGATTGTGAAATTGGACATGAACCGAAGAACCGTTTTTATAACGGTTCCTACATTTTTCTTCTATTGATTTACTGAAAGAAAGTTAAAGTTATGAGGGAGACCTTTGCCCAGCAGCCTTCTTTTCGTGCGGTTGTTGACTAAGCTGGTGTCAGAGTTTTAAGCTGCCCATAGGCCTCTGACTTGGCTTCACATACCGTCGAGAAATATCTCAGCAGTGGGACAATAAGATTGATAAAAAAAACTATTATTAATTATTTCTTCATACAACCTCTAAGACGTGTGCGCAAGCACAAACAACTCGAAAATACACCAACACCCTACTGTGGTATCAAAAGATACTTTTATCACTAAAATCAACCTGAAACACGCATTTTCCAAACACCCACCCAAAAACCTCTCACCACCGCTTTTACCACCAGTTAAACAAAAGTGTAACCCAATAAAAAGCGAGTTATTCTCGTAAACAAGTTAAACCAGCGTTCAGAGCACTTTACCTGGCGCTAAGTGGCTCTAAATCAGATTACTGCCCACCCCCCTAGGGTGAGCTATTGTTACACTTTAGTGCCGACTCGCTAAGCCGAAACGAATTTGCAGTGTGATTTTGAAATTGGATATGCATTTGCGAATTTGTAGTTCGGGGTTTGCACGAAATCGACTGATTTTGATCAATTTTGATCGTTAGTTGTGAGAAAGGGGAAAAAAAAATTAACAAAAAAATTATTTGTGATTTGAAAAGTCGAGTTCTTTGTTTTGCATGTGCTTTGTTTTGTGTAGCATGGAAAATTACAAATAATCGCAACACGTTTTCCGAAAAATGACGCGTGACTGACGTTTGATCACTTTTTTACAAGAAACTACTTTTGATTTGAACTTTTAAAAACACCATCAACATGGTTAGGTATGTGGTTTACATGTGGCTGAACCACTTTTTTCAACTTCGATACAAAATATAACAGAAAAATTATGTTAAAAAACAGTTTTTTTAAACCCTGTCGATAATGTTTTTTTTTCCTATTATTTAGCAAACCATATCAAGAAATGTAAAAATCTTAACAGGATTGGTGTTGCCTCTTGGATTTACATGGTGAGAAACGTTTGCCTTGGCTGTAGTGACTTTATTGGATATTAGTATCCTATCACCGATACACTTTCCAGAAGGCGCAGCGTGGGCTAGGTCCCCGAACAGCTGGACCGATGACCTGTTGAAGATCGCGAGAATCCGCTGGATCTGAGAAGGATCAGTCAGTGTGGCAATGATTCGGAGAGGCCTGTATCCAGCAGTAGACGTCTTTCGGTTGAATTATGATGATGATCTGTATCCTATCGAATTTGCTGAGGACGCACAGTCAATATCTTCAGCCAGAATTTTGATCTGAGTAGCCATTTTTCCCGGATTTCACTAGGATCTCTAAACCACGCGTCTTTGATAGAAGAATCCCGAGAAAGTCTTAAATGGATATTGTTAACAATTCCCTTTGTCCAAGACTTGCTTACTTTCGGAAACAATAACGTATAAAAATCATGTTAACCTCCAATATCTCTATAATAAATCATATTAAAACAGAACCTAACCCTCAGTCGTCGCTTACAGCCGGCACGTGCTACCGCAACTACCCCTCTCGTGTTCCCCCATCTACCCCTATTCTCCCGACTTCCCCCAACCTAAGCCTCTACCTACTGCATATAATGAAGCTAATTATGGAAGTATCACCCTTGCTAACGATAGGAAAGTTGGTGAGCGCGATGATTTGAGTTAGAAAATTGATTATGATTAACGATTTTTGGGGTAATAAAGAGGTTTCTGGTGTCAAAGTCTTAGTGGAATTAAAATTATAGAGCGTTTTGAAGCAGTCGCTAAGAGAGACCAAATTAAAGTAACTAATAACAATTTTCATGTGAAATCTCTTTAAGTAAATGCTTACATTTGGCGATCAATCAATCAAATCGGGTCGATTTGATTGATTGATCGTCAGGTGTGAGTATTTAAGAGATTTCACAAAATAATTGTTCTGCTGCTAATAATAGGCAGAAGATGTAGCAAAACTAAAAAAATCCGACGTCCAAAGTAATAGAAGGATATATATATATATATTTTTTCCATTTATAAATAAACGTATATTCTACTGAATTTATTTTTATCAAAAGTAGTATTTTATATACAGCACACACGTAATTCGTATTGATTTTTACACATAAGTAACACCAAATTGAAAAACTCTGTCCAATAAATCAGTTTTCATATCAAACGGTCTAGTAGTTTTGACGTAAATCCCTCACGAAGTAAACAGCAAATCGCCGTGAGAACGATAGCAACTAGCGCCACCTGTTACCCCATGTGTAAACAAACGGCGAGACGGACGGGACACAGGTACTCTAGTGGGTTGAATGTACACGTTTTCATTCATACACTGACGTTGAATACAAATAAACGTGGGTCTTTTGATATTAGAAAAAGTATTAATTATTTTATTAATTAACTGGCGATTTTTTCTTCTTTTAAAGAAAGAAAGAAAATGCATAATTATGTAAGTTATTTTTTTATCACAACGGCGAAGCTCTAATTTGCAGTAAACTTGACGAAAAGAAAATTTGCAGACCTTCAGGCTATTTTAGGATACCTACTGCGATTTTCCTTTAGAAAAAAGTTCCAAGACTTTGTTTACATTACGTAGACAATCACGTAAAAAATCTGCTGTTTCATAGTAAAGTGAGGTGAAAATGACAGCAGATTTTAAAAAAAATAACCGACTAAAAATTTCAACGCAGGGTCAGAATTATGTACTGAATCCATTTATAGATCCAAGTTAAGAAGATTTCAAATACCTAATATTTATAATACTTTTGCTACAGCGGATGTAAATAAAGGGGCCATTAGGTAAGATGAGATAGGTATGTCCTACGTCAGAAAAACTATAGACAAAATAAATTAAACACCTAGCAACAATAAACCGCAAATTATCACCAAAAAAGCATTTGATCAAACCACTTTTTATAACAACGTAACAAACAACTTTTGCACCAAACAAAAACGTGTGCAAATCGTTGTCACAATAAATTTAACCTGTTAATAGCCGTGAAAATAATTCGTAAATAATAAAGTATCGTTTTAATTAGGGTGTCCACTAATTGGCGTGAAGCGGGACTGCCAATTACTGCGAATCCGCCGCTGTCACGGCGCTAAATTTACGGACCGAAACAATGCCGTGATCGGGATTATCCTCTCGGGATTTCGTGTGACACTAGCGTGATCGGGTTTCTACGTGTTGTTCGAATAGTCGTGAATAAAATTATGAGGTGTGTAAGTAGGGGCAATGCGGTAGGTTACCTAATTGGTATTCTGCTTGAAGTCAGAACGTGACTGCCGAGTGCTTTGAATATTACTGATAAAATTACGTGTGATGGTCAGAATCACCTATAGACTGGACTTCAACCTTGCAATAAACTTCGAATTCACAGATTTTCTTAACATACAACTATTTTGCAGTTAGAAAATCGCGAGCGCGGCCAGTCAGTGCTCAGTGGTACACACCCGGTTTCTAAATTGAGAATTTATAATTGAGAACTTATCCAACTCTATTTTAGCATTACTTAAGGTGAAAGCCCACGAAATTCAAAATTTCTAAGCATAACATGAATTTCGCGAAATTGCGCTTTGATCATCACTTAAGTATATAATGCTAAAGTAGAATTTAACAAGTTCTCAACTTCAAATTATTAATTCAGAAACCGGCGAGGTAATTGCGTAACACACATAAAATGGCAAATTGATCGCAATGAATTTCATTTTGACAGTTTACCGACGTTCATTGCGTTATTTACGTTGTTGAGCAGACGAATTTTTCAAACCTATGGAGCAATGGATTAGCAATATCCTTCAAAACTCTCGGATTGTGATTGAAACTGTATTACGCAATTAGGGTACGGGTTTCAGTCAATTCCAATTTATAAATAGACTGTAGGTAGTAGCGTTGCCAGACGTCCCGTATTTCCCGGGACGTCACGTTTTTTCAGGAGTAATTATGAACGTCCCGCCGGGACAGACTCTGTAGTTTATAAACCTTGTTTGATTTATTATTAAGAAATCTATTGCACTACGGTTGATTGACACATTGATAATCCGTTGGTTGATTGATTGAACTGAAAGAAAATCATGGAAGGGTTTTCCAAGAATGAAATCTCTAACATTTTTCTAATTTTATCGTTTATCGTCAGTAGGTATCCCTAGATCCAACTGTTTTGTGGAAAGGACTTTTCGCAGATGGTCTTGAAATGGACTGATGTGCGCAGCAAATGTACCTCCGATTTGATAAAGAGTGAATTAATGACCATTTTCAACTATAACAATAACTACATTGAATTTCACAATAATAATCAAACAAAGACATATTGGAACTTACATGATCTTCTTTAAACTATAAGTAGCAATAAATAAATAATAATAACGTAAAATACTTGTTTTTTATTTGTCCCGGGAAAAATTTGAAATCCCGTTTTTTAAACAAAATTGAGCATTTGTCCCTTAAAGAATTCAAAATAATCTGGAACCCCTAATATGTAGGTACAACCTAGGTACCTACCTCTGAAGAAGCGACAACTAAATCCTGCAAAGAACTACTTAGTTCTCCAGGAAAATTCTTTAAATTCGTAAAATTATTATATTTTCAACCCAGCTTCCTTTAAATCAGATTAAACAAAATAAATTAATTTTCCCGGCGAGTTGCGGTAATTGTGCGGTAACCGTGCATGATGTGCGGCGATCCCGGGGGATTACGATGACGCCAATCGGGGGAACTTTTTCATCCCCTCTTGTATAATCCTCCGGTGTTACAATTTTTATTTCGAGGGTTCAGTACTTACCCATCTAAAATTCAGGTTACATATTTTTAAGATATATTTTGCCTATGCATTTGAACCGATTCCAGAAAAATAAAGTGTGTAGTATTTTCGCGACTATCTCGAGAACCATTCTAATAGTTTCAAATACGGTTTTCAATTACTTATGAAATATTATTTTATCTATTTGAAATTAAATGAAATTGTTTATTCTGTAAATAGGATATCGGGTTCACTTTTCAAGTCATATAAAAAATAAATAAGGTGGATTGGACATTTCCTATTTGATGTTATATTGTCAGCACTTACCTACTTACAATTCAAAAGAAATTTTAACAGAAAACGGTAGATATTAAGTAACAAGTCCCCCTAATTTTCCGCCTCAGAATCCGTCGTGTAATTATTGGAGACCGAGTCCGATGTGTGACAACCCCCCGGGGATTAGGTTAGCGTCAACTGGGGAAACTTTTTAATGGCTTAAAGAGGATTCCCGTGCTGTTACGATCTGATATAAGTAGATTGTTTTATAGAGGTTTACCTTTTACTCGAAAATACCTATTTTATTAAGTAATATACTATAATACAATAAAGTCGAAGAGTTTGTTTCTTTGAATGCGCAAATCTGTGGAACTACTAGTTGGATTTGAGAAATTCTTTTTGCATTTGATAGCCCAATTTTTGAGAAAGGTTAGTAGCCTGCTAAGCCGAAAGGCGCTGTCTCTGAGAAACGCCCTTTTAATTTTTTTATACCATTCAATAACTTTAACAATTTCGCATCTAATGGTATAAGCAAAATAGCGCTATCTAACTTAAAACATTTAAAAAAAACACTAAGAAGTTTTTATATCAAAAATGTTCCTTAAATTACACACATGTAAAGAAAGAAAGAAACAAAATTCGTTTATTTGCGGTAAACATGACGCAAAGAGAGATAAAAAAACACGTAAATAACAAATCAGGGGAAAATATGCGTCACATCCACGCAAAACGGCCATCGCTCAGCATAAAGCTGCGACCCCATGCGAGACAGAGCCCCAGCGCTGATTTTCAGCGATAGCCGGCGCTGACGTGATGACGTCAACCGGTGCAGCATATAATGAAATAACAAAACAAAAAAAATAAAATAAATACAATACTAGTCCCAAATGTTTACACAAAATATAATATTTAAAATGGCAACATTCCGTGCCGTCGGCGACTCACGCGCCGCAGACTTATTACAATCTGTGCGTGTAGCTGTCATAAAATATTTGCTTGACGTCAATACTTACTCCGGTTGAGATACCGCGTTTAGGCTCAGCAGGGCAGTATAGGCTATTTAATATCACGCTACGACCTTTTGAAGAAGAACAAAAAGAAAAAATAATTGAAAGAATGCCAAGTGAAACCGAAGTAATAGCGCGCGGACGGGCGATGCAATGCGACGCGGTGGGTCGGGGGCTGAAATTTCACGCGGTAGGAGTCGCGGGCAGAAGCTAGTAGAAATACCTAATGGTTGTTGCTAGAATCGCAATTGACCAATCTTTGATGAAGGAAGTTTTGCACTAAGTAAATAGGGTATTAATTAATCGATTCTATCATAATCGACTTAGAAAATATTTCTTGTAAGTAATTTGCACTCAAAAATAGTGATCACGGGTCGACCTTCAAGGTTAAGCAACGCTTGCCGAGGTCGATCCGTGGATGGCCACCCAGGCCATTCATTACATATTGAGACCCCTCCGTGCCTCGGAAAGCCGTTGGTCCCGGCTGTCATTTATATATCTTTGACAGTCGTTACGGATAGTCAGAAGCCCAAAAGTCTGATAACCAGTCTTACCAAGGGTTATCGTGTGACCCAGTAACTGGGTCGTGGTCAGATAGGCAGCGTCTCCATGTAAAATACTGGTATTCAGCTGCATCTGGTTTGGCTGGACGCCGACCCCAATATAGTTGGGAAAAGGCTAGGCAGATTGATATTGACAAATAATTAATGAAACAAAATATGAAAATATACGAATGATCAACCAATAGGCCTAAATCAAACAGAAGCCACCTTCACCGTTAAACTTTCCCTATTTTCCCGTAACTTCGGAAACTACTAAATTCCGAAACATTGAACAGGAGCACAAAACAAACGAATTCTAAACATGACAAGTTTCAGCACTTTGTTATGCCAAAACTTTGTTCTGAAGTAGCGGGGGAGGTGCAGTGAAGTTCGATATTGGTAGCAAAGTTTTTCCAGTAAAGGGAAAGGGAGAGAAGTAATAATGAGTTTGTACTGATGTTTGGGCTTTTTACAGGTTTCTTTTGAAAGGCTTAATCAGGTACCTACCTAACTAATTATATCTTGGCAAAAACAGACAGTGTATGTTTTCTACGTGACTTTACATATAAGGTCGGAATATTCAAGGTAACTCTGCGTTAAGATAATGCCAATAAAAGTTTTTCGAAATATAAAGAGATGTAGCTACAACGTACTAAGTTTTATAAACTAGGTTTCTGCCGCTTCATAGTCAAGCATGGACTTAGAGACCCAGGCAGGGCCAGGCAGGCAGACAGGCAGGGCCCTCGGATAAGTGAGGTTTCTTTTGACTTTTCACACAGTAATAGGAGTTACTTTATCGACTTATAAGCCACTTATAGGTAGGTAGGTTTAAGAATTAAGAGTAACTAAGATGCAATAGCATGCGACGCGAGCTCAATAAATATTAGGACCGCGCCTCGGAAAGGTTAGATTTCTTTTGACAGTTAAACAGAAATAGAAGTTGCTTTGTCGACTTATGCAGAAAAGCAGAAGAAATATGAGAAACTAAGATGCAGGTCCGAGCTAAGCGAGCTCGAAAATTTGTATCCCCCGTCAGGCAGGCAAGCTGGTAGCGACCAGGTGGTTAGTGTAGCTGGGTGAGTGAGGCCCCTAGGCTAGCCGACCCTAGGCTAGCGGGGCCGGGGCTATGCAGGCCTAAGGAATAAATCCGGGGCTGCTGATAGTTCAAGTAGATGAAATTCAGTTTTGCAATTATACTTTTAAGAGGATAAAGCTGTCTTCGTAAATGAAAATTATGTCTGTGTCTGGTGGCTAATAAACCTTAAGAACTAACCCTCTTATACATAAACGTTGCTTAAAGTTAAGAGACGTTTAAACGTCAAATATGTATGGTTAAACATGCGCTTATAATTACATACCTTTATGCAGCGTTTATGAATCCCCTTATTAAGAGGCCCGGTTAAGTCATTATTCTTACAGAATTATCTTACTGGCTGACTATAATCACTACACAACTGCTTGATTTTAATTGAAAATACATGTCCACTAACAAGCTGGCCCAAGTTAACATAACTATTTGAAGAATCGATATATGTACCTATATCTAATGAACCTACCTTCAGGGTGGTCGGCATTTGTAGCTGTGAGTGATGTCATACCGGTTCCTCTAATGGTACTCGATGGATAGGTGTCAATTTGTACAAGTCAAGCGCGGCGCGTGTGTGGTAGGTTTTGAAAGCGTAATTTAATTACGGTTTTTTTAATGTTCAATTTAGATTTATTAAATACACATACTGTTTGTGTCTATTTCTGAAAACATTTACAAGAACATTAAAAACCAGCCAAGTGCGTGTCGGACTACGCACAATGAAGGGTTCCGTAGTTGAGATGAATTTATTTATCCCAAGAACAAACTTAACATTGTAGTTGAAAAACATGTTCTCCCATACTTTCCAAATGCAAATCGTCGCTCGGCATCCAATACCGCGAATGTGACACTTTTACGTTTTTTTTTTAATTGCAGGATCACTTATTTGAACGTATTGAATGAAATAAAACAAAAATCTGATTTTCGTAAAAAATTCACATTCGCGGTATTAATATAATAATAATCTAAATCTAATACCGTTAAACGAACAATTCTTGTATATATGTATATTTAATCTGAATCTCGGAAACGGCTTCAAGAATTTTTATTAAATTTAGTATGCAGGGGGTTTCGGGAGCGATAAATCGATCTAGCTAGGTTTCATTTTTAGAAAACGTTGTTAAAAAAAGTGGTCATCCAGATATTTTTCTTTATTCAAGTAACAAGGACTCATTGTGTTAGTAAACTTATGAACTATGTTAACTTATTTTACCAGGTCACTTAGAAAGTTTTGCGACTAACAGTTTTTGTCTATAGTATACTGGCTGGTTTTGTCATGTCAATTAAAGCTATGACTATTTATTACAAAAAAACATAACATTCCGAATTCGAAATTCCCTTCACATTTTTTTACGAGCAAAATCAAAATACTCTGTCTTACTGAAAACTGGATTTACAACGAGAACATTTTCGCGCGATGATTTTGTACGATTTCAAATGTCGACCAAAACCAGAAGAATAGTTTGAAAGACGTCGAATGGTGTTCATAGAAAAAAGCCTTTCTAAAGCGCTGTTTTCCGCTGGTTCAACGAATTTATGGGTGGTCTCGTAATTTTGGCGGACAAAGAAAGAAGTGGCCGCCCTATGACGGTTGTTACATAACAAAACGTGCTGGCTGTGAAAAATTTAATTCAAGAGAATAGGCGAATTACATATGAAGAGGTTCAGCATATACTGCCGATTGGATCGGGAAGTGTGCATGAAATTCTACACAGGCATCTTCGGTTATGGAAGATAGTTTCACGCTGGTACCGTAAAATCTAACACAGGCTCAGAAGGAGGTTCGGGTAGAATGGTGACGAGACATGATAGCAAAATTTGTAGCAGGCTCGTCTCGGCGCGTTTAAGATATCATTACGGGTGATGAATCTTGAATTTATCAATATGATCCAGAAATGAAGCGTCAGTCGACCGTGTGGCTGTTTCAAAATAAACCAACGCCTACCAAAGTGAAGCGAGCCAGAAGTGCAAGCAAAATTTTGATCGCAAGGTTTTTTTTTGCCGGTTTATCTGGTGTCAGTACCCTGACGAGATCAAAGTAGTATCAATGCTGAATGGTATGTTACCAAATGTTTGCCAGAAGTTTTTACTACTGCAAACAGCAAGCGACCGAACACTGGCCTCCGTGGGCTACTGCTTCACCACGACAACGCGCTGGCTCACTCGGCACTCAAAACAAGGGACTTTCTGGACAGCACACCGGTCAAATTTATAGGTCATCCTCCTTACAGTCACGATTAGGCTCCGTGCGACTTTTTCTTGTTCCCCAAAATAAAAAATCAACTCAAAGGAAAACAGTTTTCATCACCTGAAGATGCACTGGCTGCATTTGAGAAGGAGATTGGAGAGGTGTCTGATGCGAACTGGAAAAATGTGTTATGAAAATTGGTTTAGACGTATAAAACTGTGTATAAACGCCAATGGAGAGTTCTTTGAAAAGATATAATAAAAAAATATATAACCTGTATTATATTTTTTTCTAGTATCACAAAACTTTCTGAGTGCCCCACGTAATCTAGTTTAAATTTATTTCACCCCATGAGAGATGGCACTGCAGTGATTGATGTACATGCAATCCAGCCTGCTAGCGATCTTTTTTCAGGATATTGTTGGAGCTGGCCCGCACTCTGCGCACCAGGGATGCACACCTCATTCGCATCGTTGCGTAAAAGCAATTAATATGTACGTCCGCGAACATTCCCGATGCGCTACAAAAACGGGGCAGCCCCACCAATACCCTGAAAGCGTTATTGTATTGGACACGAAAGGCGTTGCACGACCTTTGGGTATATCTAGCCCACTGGTTGCACGTGTAAAACGTTGTACAATAAGCTCGAAACAGAGTAATTTTGACTTTTTAAGTGAGCAGCGTGCAAACCTGCGAGCCAGCATGTTTGCCCTTACCGACAACGCCCTTCGTTGATAAATGATAAATGATTTTATTTCTGTAAGTAGGTTTGTACAAACACTTTTACACGTCAATCATATTTTAAAACTAGATGAGGTCGGCGTTTCCTATCTGACTACTCTGAGAAGAAAGGCCGAAACAAACTCAGAGGTTCCCGCTCAATATCGAGTCCGTCATTGAGGTCAGGGGTCAATATATGACCAAGATATTTAAACGTAAATACTCTTTGTAGTGGAGTCCCATTGAGTAATACAGGTGGTACATAACCCGGTCTACCCCCAGCCTCAAAGACCATGATCTCCGACTTATTGGAGTTATACATAAACCCATTTGTTTTGGCATACTGCTCACATTTGGCGACCAATTACTTTCTGAGACTACAGATTGACGCGCTCAGAAGCACCATATCATCTGCATAGCTAATATTATTTACACAAATACCATCTATATAGCAACCCACTCTGGTGCTGCTGAGCTCGCCAATCCTGCCTCACCCGCATTCCAACCTGTATGGCCTGGAAAAAGTTCGAGGCCATCGTACACTATTGATCTGGTTACCATACCACTATTTAAAGATGTTTATAAGCTCCGTTGGCAACCTATCCTTCTCCATCTTTCTCCACAATACGTCATAAGCAATCAGATCAGAAGCCTTGAACAAATCGAGGAAGCTAGCATTAATCGGCGTCCCACGCTGTGTATAGTAAGTGTGTGATAGTATGCTCAAGACACAACACTGCACTTTCTGTTGACAAACCACGCCGAAAACCGAATTGGTTTTCATGAACATTTACAGTTTTATTTATTTGTGTACGAGTATTAAGCAGACGGTCAAACACTTTTGATATTTTGATATTATAGTAGCTAGAGAGATGGGCCTATTGGCTGCCGAGCGACAAAATGTAAGTTTGTACGCACAATATTGAGAGATTTACCATGTTATTTTAAGACCATGGACTTCTTATAGGTTTTCCTGTAATCTATGAGTAAAGAGCCACACTCTGTATTTTTTTCAAAATTTTTGGTCCAGTAGTTTCGGAGATAAGGGGGGGGGAATGGTCAATTTTCATTGAATTTATTAAATATCTTTAAAAGTATTTATTTTAAAATTATATAAAAAATATATTTAAGATCCTCGCAACAAGCCCTTTCGTTTGATATGTCACACGGTACTGTTAGCAAAACTTTTTTTTTTAATTTTCTTGTTTGCGCCCCAAAAGTGACCCCTATATTCAAAATTAATTTATTTACGTTACTTATTCGTATTTGGGTCACAGAAATACATATGTGTACCAAATTTCAACTTAATCGGTCCATTAGATTCGGAGTAAATTGGCTGTGACAGACGGACAGACAGACAGACAGACAGACAGACAGACCGACAGACAGACAGACAGACACACGAGTGATCCTATAAGGGTTCCGTTTTTTCCTTTTGAGGTACGGAACCCTAAAAAGAGGAAAAATGTGTAAATAATCAATCAAAAGGTCGGATACAACAGGCAAATGGCGTTTAATTATTCAAATATCTGTTTATAATCCTGATACGAGTAATGTCCACAGGGACATATGATCATTAAAGGGTTTAGCAACATGTGTGCAACAATCGATGTTGGTGGCAAAAAACTGTACGAGCTTCTTATTTTGCCTTTTATTGAACACTCCCCCTTTAGCATGCCTAACCATCCGTTGCTGGATGATAATCCTGATGACTGATCTATTCATACAGTCACCATTGACGCCAAACAAAGGGATTTGCCTATTCAATAGATTCGTCAAAAATCAAAACTGATTTCACACCATCGCGATGGTGTGAAATCTGTTTTGATTTTTGACGATCGATAGGTTATTGGTCCACGAAGTGGTTTTTAACAGACTCGAGAAGGTTCTCAATTCAAATGTTTTTTTTTTTTTTGTATTTTTGTTTGTTACGCGATTACTCCGCCAATTAAGAATTGACTTTTATGAATTTTTTTTTGTTTGGTTGGTACATACTTCAGAGGTGGTCCCATATTAAATTGTATTAACTTTGCTTGTGCAGTTTTTGAGTTAGCTTTAATAATACGTATTTTTTCCCACTTAGTATGTGGATGACATGATAAGTTATTTACATATTTTATGTAGCAGGTATTCGAATTTGTGTGGGGTAGGTACCACAACTAAAAAGTGAAAACTAAAAGTTTTTACAAAAAAAAAAACCTTCTTCCAAAGAAAACACCAAACAAAGTGAAAAATAAATTTAATTTCGGAAGTCGGTGGCAATAAACGAAAATTCAAAACCAAAAACACCGATTTCCGAATTTATTTTTCACTTTGTAGTGTTTTTTCCGAAGTCGGTTGTTTTTTTTTAACATCAGCATGTAAACCATACATGGTTCATGAGACTGAAAACTGTATCACATCGGTTAAATTCTAATAGTACCTAACTGTGTTCTTTCCTGGGACCAGTGATGGCCCAGTCCTACGAGTTGTAGGTCTTTGAGTTCGAACCCAGGCAGGCGCTTTACTTTGCTACAAGAGACGCCCTGGGCGTTGAGAGTCGCAGGCCGATTCCCGGCCACCGTAGGCACGGGCTTGCGGACGTTGAGCAATGGGTAGCTCGCCGTCTGAAAAGGACTAGGCCTGGGTCGACGGCGCGTTGTGTTCCACGCGCGCCTCAAAGAAATGTTAGCAGAACTGACGGGGTTCGCTAGGGCCGATGCCTGCCGGGGTTGCGAAGAAGTTCGAAAGGGATATCGTGGCCCCCGGCAACATGGCAACTGAAGGAACATGGGTGGGTTTTAGCCAGTAAGAGTCTGACACGCCCTAGCTCCGCCTAGAGCGGGAGAAGTTATTTGATAATTTCAGACCCAAAAAAAGGCGCTTTACTTTGTGTAAATATTTTCATCACCACTGTTCTCAAAATGGTGAATGGAAACATCGTGAGGAAGTTGGCATGTCCCACGAACAAACATTCGAAGACATGTGACATCTACCAACCCGCACTGGGCCCGCGTGGTGGATTCAGAGGGATTCAGAGGATTCAGAGGGAGTGGTCCGTAACCACTCCCTCTAAAAGAGAGGAGGCCTGTGTCCCAGCCGTGGGAACATTTAATTGTGCATGTGTTCCTTTCTCTTGTGATTACCAATTCATCTGATAAACGTTCATGACACGTAGATGGAAAATAAAAGTCGATGCACGGAAACCATACAGAACAAGGATAATATAATTTCCAATGAATTCCATGGAACCCTAAAACACCTCAGTTTATGGCTATAAACTATACAATTGACCATACCATTAAAGTGCCGCTAAAGTGTCAATTACAGCTCAAAGCAGCGAGGACCGTATAGCAATGAATTAAACACTCATAAAACGATGGTGTCCATGGAATATATACCAATTAGCTCGTATGAGGAGTCGTAAACTTTTTTGTTCTTTAATGCTATGTAAATTAGATGTTTTGTATTTTATTTGTGTGGTTTTAATGTGTCTACGTCACGATATTTGTACATGATTCGAGGTGACTTTCATATCAATCATTTTGAGCGTTTGTAGAAACATCGGACCATTAAGAGAATCGTCCACCGCCAGCTAAAATTTAACCAGAGCCAACCTTTAACTTGAGCCAGTTTTTCGATGTATGAAAAACTGGCTCAACTATGCGAGCTAACTTAGTTTAGCAGGTGGTGGACGATTCGCTTTAGGGTACGTTCAGATGATAAGCGCTCAGCGCGTTGAAAGCGCGGTAAGTTTTTGTGTAGCGTATATGCAGAGGAATGAGGGACATGTCTTCAGGAAAGTTTTAAGCATGAATATGGATAGGTTATAAGTGTTGGAGAAGACCAAAGAAACGATGAATAGATTGTGTAAAATATAGCAAGAAAGGGGGTAAACACTGAGATGATTACTGACGTAGATAGTGCTTTCCACGAAGACGAGTCCTACTCCGCTACACTCCGCACTAAAGTACACCTTACAGTACAGTAATAGCGGAGTGGGGCGCATGAGCGCGTCTTCGTGGATGACACTCTCTGTAGATGGAAGAAGACGAATCCCGAATCAATCGGGATTAGGGCAGAAGGAAGATGATGGTCGGAATTTTGCTTCGTGATTGCCCTCTGTTAAATAAGTTTAAGTAGCCAAAATTTTGCGTGTGGTTCTGTATTTGGAGGTTTTATTAATCAATGACTGCCTCGTTGGTCTAAGCACTACCTGCGCATGAGGTCCTGCAAAGTGTTATTAGATTTTTCGATCAGGAATTTCTTAGTAGCAGCACGGAATCTGGTTTTTAGCCTGGTTGAATAGTTGCAATAGGCTCTCCTTTATTACATGAGACTTAAACATAACTGGCTCTCCGGGAAAAACAGGCGTGATGTTTTACGTAATCAATTTCGTTCTTCAAAATCTTTCTTCATCAATAATCGAGTATAAAGAAATATTTTCATAATTTGATAAAACAAAGGTGGTTGCTTTATACAGGGTGAAATGGAATTCATGGGCCAAATGAAAAAAAAATCTGCTGTTCCCTACATTTATATTGGCATAATGCATTTATGTTTTCAGGGTTGGCCCTACGGTGAAAGTTGTCGATAATGATGAGTACTCGTTAAGAGGATGCCCATGAATTCAATTTCATCCTGTATAATAATATGATGAAAATTTTAAAACCTTTATCCGCTGTAGCCACGTCAAAACCGACACAAAAAAAACGCAAACGTCGCAAACGCACACGTAACTACGATTTTTTAATGTTTTTAGGTCCCCTGAGAGTGAAAACTGAAACAAGTCCCAGAATTTCTCTGTTTTTTGAGTACCATGGGAGCCATCATCATCATCATTTCAGCCGAAAGACGTCCACTGCTGGACATAGGCCTCCCCCAAGCACCACCACTTCGATCGATTCTGTGCTTCCCGTATCCAGCGGATTCCTGCGGCCTTCACAAGGTCATTGGTCCATCTTGTGGGAGGCCTTTCAACGCCACGTCTTCCGGTACGCGGTCGCCACTCCAGAACCTTTCGGCCCCATCAGCCATCCGTTCTGGGAGCAATGTGTCCTGCCCATTGCCACTTAAGTTTGGCAATTCTTCGGGCTGTGTCGGTTACCTTGGTTCTCCTGCGGATCTCGTCATTTCTGTTTCGATCACGTAGGGAAACTCCAAGCATAGCCCTCTCCATTGCCCTTTGAGTGACTTTTAGCCTTCTGATAAGGCCCATTGTGAGCGACCACGTTTCAGTACCATAGGTCATCACTGGCAACACGCACTGGTCAAAGACTTTACACTTGAGACACTGTGGTATGTGGGATGAGCAGATATACCATAGGAGTAGCACAAGGTTTTCATGGTTGCAAACTTAAAATCGTAGTTACATGCGCGTTTGCGATTTTTGATGTTGTTATTGACTGGGCTACAGATTGGACTTTCTCGTGTCAAATCGCAATAAGCTTTACAAAACAAATAAGCTGCTCAGTTATGAGATAAGCTTGTCAATCGGGATATCGGGCTGACATACTAAACTAGCTAGTTAATTATTGTTTGTTTTAACTTTTTAACTTGAAATGTTTTTGAGAAGTAGTTATGATTCAGTTTTAATCTTTGTGGCAGTTGATGTCAAAGGAGGATTTTCCTGAAAACAAAGGGACAATAAGTAAACTACAAAAGTTAACATTTCATAGACAACGGCTATCGTTACATACTTAGGTCTGGGGGCCTACCACCAGCTCAAAAGCAGTATTATTTTAATATTACTTCAGTGGGAGAAAGAGATGGAGCTATACGTCCTGTAGAGCTTCATTTCTTTCCCACACTGAAGTAATATTAAAATAATACTGCTTTATGAGCTGGTGGTAGGCACCTGATATATTAATTGTGTGGCACATAAAAACAGAATAAAATTAATTAGAGCCTCGAAATAAACGGGAAGTTAGCCACGGTGGTCGGTCGCCTGTGAGAAATTGGTCCAATACGGTGAGTGTTAAAATATTTAAAGTATGTCATGGACTCATGGTTCTGTAGAGTCGTTTTGTAGATTTGACGTATTTAATTATTTGCCACAGCAAGACGTGGCTTTGTTCAAAGTAGTTTTTTCTGTTTATCTACCTATCTTCTGTATTACGAAGTGCAGAAAAAAAAAACAGTGGCACTCCGGGAGTGCCGACAGAAGTGAAACTTTGAACAAATCGCCTTGGTGGTAGAAAAACGGCCAAGTGCGTGTCGGACTACGCACAATGAAGGGTTCCGTAGTTAAGATGAATTTATTTATCCCAAGAACAAACTTAACATTGTAGTTGAAAAACATATTCTCCCGTATGGGAGAATATGTTTTTCAACTACAATGTTAAGTTTGTAATGTATATTCCAAATGCAAATCGTCGCTTGGCATCCAATACCGCGAATGTGACACTTTTACGTTTTTTTTAAATTTCAGGATCACTTATTTGAACGTATTGAATGAAATAAAACAAAAATCAGATTATCGTAAAAAAATCACATTCGCGGTATTAATATAAAAATAATCTAAATCTAATACCTTTAAACGAACAATTCTTGTATATATGTATATTTAATCTGAATCTCGGAAACGGCTCCAAGAATTTTTATTAAATTTAGTATGCAGGGGGTTTCGGGAGCGATTAATCGATCTAGCTAGGTTTCATTTTTAGAAAACGTTGTTAAAAAAAATGGTCATCCAGATATTTTTCTTTATTCAAGTAACAAGGACTCATTGTGTTAGTAAACTTATGAACTATGTTAACTTATTTTACCAGGTCACTTAGAAAGTTTTGCGACTAACAGTTTTTGTCTGTAGTATACTGGCTGGTTTTGTCATGTCAATTAAAACTATGACTATTTATTATAAAAACATAACATTCCAAATTTGAAATTCCCTCCACATTTTTTTACGAGCAAAATCAAAATACTCTGTCTTACTGAAAACTGGATTTACAACGAGAACATTTTCGCGCGATGATTTTGTACGATTTCAAATATCGACCAAAACCAGAAGAATAGTTTGAAAGACTTCGAATGGTATTCATAGAAAAAAGCCTTTCTAAAGCGCTGTTTTCCGCTGGTTCAACGAATTTATAGGTGGTCTCGTAATTTTGGCGGACAAAGAAAGAAGTGGCCGCCCTATGACGGTTGTTACATAACAAAACGTGCTGGCTGTGAAAAATTTAATTCAAGAGAATAGGCGAATTACATATGAAGAGGTTCAGCATATACTGCCGATTGGATCGGGAAGTGTGCATGAAATTCTACACAGGCATCTTCGGTTATGGAAGATAGTTTCACGCTGGTACCGTAAAATCTAAACAGGCTCAGAAGGAGGTTCGGGTAGAATGGTGACGAGACATGATAGCAAAATTTGTAGCAGGCTCGTCTCGGCGCGTTTAAGATATCATTACGGGTGATGAATCTTGAATTTATCAATATGATCCAGAAATGAAGCGTCAGTCGACCGTGTGGCTGTTTCAAAATAACCCAACGCCTACCAAAGTGAAGCGAGCCAGAAGTGCAGGCAAAATTTTGATCGCAAGGTTTTTTTTTTTGCCGGTTTATCTGGTGTCAGTACCCTGACGAGATCAAAGGAGTATCAATGCTGAATGGTATGTTGGAGTTTTTACTACTGCAAGCAGCAAGCGACCGAACACTGGCCTCCGTGGACTATTGCTTCACCACGACAACGCGCTGGCTCACTCGGCACTCAAAACAAGGGACTTTCTGGATAGCGCACCGGTCAAATTTATAAGTCATCCTCCTTGCAGTCCCGATTTGGCTCCGTGCGACTTTTTCTTGTTCCCCAAAATAAAAAATCAACTCAAAGGAAAACAGTTTTCATCACCTGAAGATGGCTGCATTTGAGAAGGAGATTGGAGAGGTGTCTGATGCGAACTGGAAAATGTGTTATGAAAATTGGTTTAGACGTATAAAACTGTGTATAAACGCCAATGGAGAGTTCTTTGAAAATATATAATAAAAAAAATTATAACCTATAGTATATTTTTTTCTAGTATCACAAAACTTTCTGAGTGCCCCACGTAATCTAGTTTAAATTTATTTCACCCCATGAGAGATGGCACTGCAGTGATTGATGTACATGCAATCCAGCCTGCTAGCGATCTTTTTTCAGGATATTGTTGGAGCTGGCCCGCACTCTGCGCACCAGGGATGCACACCTCATTCGCATCGTTGCGTAAAAGCAATTAATATGTACGTCCGCGAACATTCCCGATGCGCTACAAAAACGGGGCAGCCCCACCAATACCCTGAAAGCGTTATTCGTGCTTTCGTGTCCAAACACGAAAGGCGTTGCACGACCTTTGGGTATATCTAGCCCACTGGTTGCACGTGTAAAACGTTGTACAATAAACTCGAAACAGAGTAATTTTGACTTTTTAAGTGAGCAGCGTGCAAACCTGCGAGCCAGCATGTTTGTCCTTACCGACAACGCCCTTCGTTGATAAATGATAAATGATTTTATTTCTGTAAGTAGGTTTGTACAAACACTTTTACACGTCAATCATATTTTAAAACTAGATGAGGTCGGCGTTTCCTATCTGACTACTCTGAGAAGAAAGGCCGAAACAAACTCAGAGGTTCCCGCTCAATATCGAGTCCGTCATTGAGGTCAGGGGTCAATATATGACCAAGATATTTAAACGTAAATACTCTTTGTAGTGGAGTCCCATTGAGTAATACAGGTGGTACATAACCCGGTCTACCCCCAGCCTCAAAGACCATGATCTCCGACTTATTGGAGTTATACATAAACCCATTTGTTTTGGCATACTGCTCACATTTGGCGACCAATTACTTTCTGAGACTACAGATTGACGCGCTCAGAAGCACCATATCATCTGCACAGCTAATATTATTTACACAAATACCATCTATATAGCAACCCACTCTGGTGCTGCTGAGCTCGCCAATCCTGCCTCACCCGCATTCCAACCTGTATGGCCTGAAAAAAGTTCGAGCCCATCGTACACTATTGATCTGGTTACCATACCACTATTTAAAGATGTTTATAAGCTCCGTTGGCAACCTATCCTTCTCCATCTTTCTCCACAATACGTCATAAGCAATCAGATCAGAAGCCTTGAACAAATCGAGGAAGCTAGCATTAATCGGCGTCCCACGCTGTGTATAGTAAGTATGTGATAGTATGCTCAAGACACAACACTGCACTTTCTGTTGACAAACCACACCGAAACCCGAATTGGTTTTCATGAACATTTACAGTTTTATTTATTTGTGTATTAAGCAGACGGTCAAACACTTTTGATATTTTGATATTATACGAGTAGTAGCTAGAGAGATGGGCCTATTGGCTGCCGAGCGACAAAATGTAAGTTTGTACGCACAATATTGAGAGATTTACCATGTTATTTTAAGACCATGGACTTCTTATAGGTTTTCCTGTAATCTATGAGTAAAGAGCCACACTATGTATTTTTTTCAAAATTTTTGGTCCAGTAGTTTCGGAGATAAGGGGGGGGGAATGGTCAATTTTCATTGAATTTATTAAATATCTTTAAAAGTGTTTATTTTAAAATTATAAAAAAAATATATTTAAGATCCTCGCAACAAGCTCTTTCATTTGATATGTCACACGGTACTGTTAGCAAAACTTTTTTTTAAAATTTTCTTGTTTGCGCCCCAAAAGTGACCCCTATATTCAAAATTAATTTATTTACGTTACTTATTCGTGTTTGGGTCACAGAAATACATATGTGTACCAAATTTCAACTTAATCGGTCCATCAGATTCGGAGTAAATTGGCTGTGACAGACGGACAGACAGACAGACAGACAGACAGACAGACAGACAGACCGACAGACAGACAGACAGACACACGAGTGATCCTATAAGGGTTCCGTTTTTTCCTTTTGAGGTACGGAACCCTAAAAATACTTATATAGAACATTGGTCCGTAACCTATATCTAAATAAAGACCACAATCGCGTTTACAAAAAAAAAAATACTTTCAAAACCTTTAAAGTAAAAATACTTGCATAGAAAATTGATCCGTAGGTAACGTAATATAAACAAAGAGCACAATCGCGTTTACAAAAATGAGGTGTCGGTAACGGTGTCGCGAGTTCAATTGTTTTTTCCCATCTCAAAAATGCCCAACTCGCCTAAAGAAGTTTTCACTTAAAAAAAATACTTTCTTTCTTTTCTTTCTAAGTTTTCGTTTTAATCATCTTTTCAACTTGCAGGTAGCACTAAGAAGACATCTTATTTTTTTGGTCAAGTATATTTTTTCTAACGTCGATACTTTATAAGAACAATGATAAATACTTTGGTGTAGAAAACATGTTTGGTTCCCACCATGCTCTTCCCAAATCATCGAATTCAAACTCCATAAAAAAATCAGCCACACTTGTTGTGCACATGAATATAATTTTAATGAGTTTCCTTCGTCTGTATATCACGCGTGCGGATCTCTAAAAGTTAAATAAATTGCCGCTCTTGTGAGGAGTACAAAGCGCCGGCCCTGCTTGTATTTCATTCAGCCCATAGACAGGAATGCTGAGCGGATCGGGCAGTGTCGCGGCTCGTGGGAATTGTTTTTTCATTTATTAATTTATTGAGTATGATTTTTTTGACGTAATAACGTCTTATAAATCGATGAACGCTGGCTGCACGCACGAAAAAGTGTCACGTTTCGCCTGAGCCGAGCAAGCGAGAGCGTGGAACAAGCGATAGAGAGGCACGATCGGCCTAAGCGTTCGGATTGTGACGTTATCACGTAAAATTATCGTCCGTAAACCGACTTTACAGACAACCAATTTTTTCTGTTTCAGTGTTTTTTTTTTTTTTGTTTCAGGAATTTAATAGGTAAGTTAAACGTGTGCTGTGTATGTGAAAAAATGGCTGAATAAGAAAGCACAGGATTCACTACAGCACTGAAGATTTGTTTCATCCATGTCCTTATCTTGAAACAAGTTTGTTAAAGTCCCTTCATAAGGATAATATATTAAACATGCAATTTCTAGAAATAAGACAACGCTTCTTTAAATTCATAAAAATATCCTGAACAGCAACGTTTCACCGATCCATTAACTCCACGCGGCGTTCACAACTGGTTGTCGTGGGTGTCTAGTGGTATCGATTGATGTTAGAAAAGGACGGCGTTATCACCCCATAACCAAGCCAGAAAGAGACAAAAGACCAACCTTCCGAGAACAAGATAGCATCAGGAGTTACGCCAGGAAGACAGAGACGTCTCAGGCGCAGTCAATAAAAGCCCTTTTTTATATATTTTTTAAGTGGTTTATTTTTAATTTTTTACGATTGTTAAGTGGTTATTTATTCATAACACCTTTGTCGGTTTTTTGTCGCGCTCATTAACTCGAATTAGTTTGAACAGGCGTGCAGCGTTCCCCATAATGACTTAGTAATTATGTCTTTTAATATTTCGGCTATTCAATTTTAATTTTCGACGTCAATTATTTTTTGGATGTGAGATATGGAATTGAAAGAGAGAGTGATGATGATGATGATTACGGGGTTCTTACGGTGTCTTAGGAGATGACTAGCAAATGCCCGTTCATCAGCAGTTATTAAGAGGGCCCTTCCCGGTCCGTCTATCGTCAACGCGAGAATGGTCGAAAAGCTTGTTGTTTCATCCAGCGCAAGTGAGAATTGCTAACAAGCAAGTGAGAACGCGATAACATTGTGCGAAAAATAACTTGTTTCAGGAAATACGTGTTTTTGAATATGCCTTATAAGTTTGTGAAATAAATGTTTGTCATTTAGAATCTCCATTACATGTGCGAGGTTTCTATGAAGATGTTTTCTTTAATTTTACAACTTATGAGTACATTATGAACGGTCAAAAGTCAGGTAAAATTTGTGCAAAAAAGCAGATTTTTGGAGGCTTATATTGAATTTGTTTCGCAAAATTTTTATTTTTTGCTTTCATAGAAACCTAGATATAGTGTACAAGATACCTATTAGTTTAAAAGAATTAAAGAAAGATGTGTTATCGTATCAAATATATCGTTATAGATTAAGTACTTATGTAGAAGTTGTTTAGGGTCACACTGACCAATTTATTTGCTGTTGCCATTTCATTTATTTGTTTTACCTATGTTTAAATATTAAATGATTGAGTTTGTAAGTTCCATTAAATTATGTTGTTAAGAATATCTAAGAGATTAATTTTCTTATCAATTATATTTTTGTAAAGGCATTGTTACAATTTTTAGTTTAAAAGTAATTGCTTTGTATTAATAGTTCAGTTCCTTTTATCTGTTGCAATCATAGAAATATAAAAAACAGGTTGCAATATTCATGTTAGTTGAGTAGTAAGGTAGACAACTGTCATTTGAAATGTTATAAAAGATCGTGTAACTTTATTTTTGGTCTCTTTCCTGTACGTGTCGCTGGACTGGTAACAATATACAAAGTTGTAAGTAATTGATTATCATTTATCATCAACCTGCTTCGCAACACCTGCATCATCTCAGAAGTGGGATCAGGGCCTACATAACGCTTCACAAGGTAACAAGGTAATAATGGCGGGTTTGGGACCTTACATCAGCGGACTAGGAAAGAAAGGAAAAATAGAGAATGCAGGAACTACTAATGCCAAGGTAACCGAATATATTTTTTTTTTTTTTTTTTTTTGTACCATCTGCTTTTCAAATGCTGCGAGGAAAAGAAAAACTACCCACACAGATACAGAGTTAATCTTAAGTCCTAGGGCTGGGCTTAATAAAATGGATCAAATGAGACATATTTACGATTGGAGTGACGCTGATAAGTCCTATATTATGCACATGAGGTTACGTGGCTCCGCAAGGAAATGGTATGAAAATTTTGATAATTATTATTTCTCTTGGGATGAATGGAAATATGCACTCGAATAAGCTTACCCACCCTATGGCCGTGGATTTCGTTGATAAATTATAATTGATTAAGTTGGCACGTAAGAAAAGTGATGACGAAACCGTGACCGCATATATTCACGATAAATATCGTTGTCCAAGAAATTTAAACGGGATGAAGAAAAGCGACAATTCCGTGTTTAATCAGGGGTGTCCCAGTTGAATTAAGACCTAATGTAAAATCTTTCAGATATGATGCTACTGAAAACTGTATGTACTACGGGTATTTGTCTTCGTTGGGAAATTACAAGAGGCTGGACAGCGGCGCTGCGAAGACCAAAGAAGCTAGCCACCCTGCCAAGACTACATCAACCACGTGGCTTCGAGGATCGGCGCAGCAGTCTGTAAAGCTGTGCTACGTCTGCCGGAGACCTGGCCACAAGGTAAAGAACTGCCGGAGCCAGCTCGTCTGCACCACCTGCCAACGACGGGGCCACAAAGCCGCATCTGTTGGAGTACAGCAGCCAAGGTGATGCACACTTTTGAGTTCAGTAATGATTCTAATGACTGTTTAAAAAAAAAAAAATGTTCATTGGTAACCGTTGTATGAGTGCATACATAGACACCGGTAGTAAAGTTATTATTTTACGAATGAACGTGGTTAAAAGATTAAATCTTCCGTTATTGCCATTTACGATAGTTCTGAGGGAGTTTGAGGGTAGTTGTATAAAATTCTTTGTGAACAGTTCACTTCGCGGTAGACATTGATAAATTACGAATACCCAGCTTTGCAGAAGTAACATATATATGGGTGATATTGACATGATTTTATAGGTCAACCTATTATCTGTCAAAATAATATTCGTTAGTTAACTACTTAACTAGTGCTACTATAATACAATATGTGACCCCTGTGATAATATTTTAATGCAATATAATCTGCATGGCGATGACTTTGACCATAAAATATTCTATACGGTTATTGAAAGATGCGACTATACCTCCATGTTGCGAAACGCTTGCCCATATTTTTCTAAATAGTGATTGTATGGATACAATGTTACTACGCTACCAGTATACAATTCAGAGGCTATGTATTTTATATCGGGCACTATTTTCTCGGCTACGACTGAAGTTATTAAAATAATTAATGTAGGTAATGAATCAATAATCTGGCGGGCTGGATGTTTATTAACTAGAGCTAAAACGTGCGAATTAGACTCGACTTAAAGAAAATGTTCATTTCACAAAACCACCACTGATTACTTGGGCCATGATATTGGATACAACGGGAACAATTAGACCAGGCCAACATAAAATTAATTGTGTACTCTGATTTAAAACGCCGAGCAATGTTCACGAAACCCGCCAATTTATTGGTTTGGCATCATTTTTTCGAAAGTTTATTAGAGATATTGCATCAATAGATCGCCCTCTAGCTGAATTAACAAAGGAAGACGCTCCTTGGTGTTGGGCGATGAACAAAACAGCTTTTATTACCCTTAACAGGTTATTAACCGAACAAAAAACCCGTCTGTGTTTCGAAAGACCTGTACTTGCTATTTATAATCGTAACGCGGTAACTAAGTTGCATATGGATGCAAGTAAAATAGGTCTAGGCGACATTTTAGTGCAGTTTCAATATGATAATACCCTAAAACCTGTAGCGTACTTCAGTAGAGTCATCAGTAAAGACGAGCAATTCTACCACAGCTACGAGTTGGAAATACTCACTGTGGTGGAGTCCCTAAATAGAGTTTGCATCTATCTTGTAGGAATACCGGTAAAAGTTGTCACAGACTGTGCAGCCATTCGTACTACTTTAACAAAAAAGGACCTAATAACTCATTGCACTATGGTGGCTAACTATTCAGGACTTTGAATTAGAAATGGAATATAGGCCTGGTGATAAAATACGACTGGCGCTTAGTCGGAATCCAGTAGGCGTCAACACAGTAGATATTGCCATGATTAACGAAACCGATAGGGCGCTGTCGGTTCAACTTCAGGACGACGATATCCAACAAATTATTAGTCAGCTACAGGCGGGTACGGAAAATCGAGATATCACTAATAATTATACCGTAACTAACGGCAGGTTATAGAGGAAAACTTTAACAGGTGAACGTTTTATTCCAAAATTGGCCAAATACAGTATAGGTACCTATTGCAAAAGTTCCATGACCAGATTGGGCATCCAGGTTTTGAGGACTGAAAACTAATAAAATCTTCCTACTGGTTTCCAAATATGACTAGATTCATTCGAAAATATATTAAAAGGTGTCTCCAATGTACGTATGGTAAATCAGGTTATGGTCGATGTGAGGGGGAATTGCATCCCATAGAAAAGCTAGATAATATACCTATGCACACCTTGCACGTAGACCATTTGGGCCCATTCACTAAAAGTCGTCAGGGAAACAACTATATTTTGATGGTTATAGACTCGTTTACTAAATTTATTTTTGCTCGTCCTGTAAAAACTGTACGTTCAATAGAAAGTTATAGAACTCATCGACATTATTTCGGTTTTTGGTAAATCCAGTAGAATAATAAATAACTGATAGGGGTAGTAAGGCTTTTACGAGTCGCTATTCCAAAACTTTTGTTGCTAATTATGAAATTAAACATGTTTTGAATGCTGTAGCTGTACTCCGTTGAAATGGTCAGATTGAACGTGTGAATAGAACAATTCTAGACGAGTTAGGTACATCCGTTATAGAAGAATGTAGCTGGGATTCCAAATTAATAATTATCGTTTGGGATATTAATAATACAATACACTCTGTGACAAAAGTGGCACCATTTAGTTTAATAATTGCACATCAGAATAATCTTTTGTCTGTGCCACAACTATCAGCACAGATAAGCAATGAAAAACAGAGACAACATTTAATTTCTAGGCGTAGGCAGGCTAAAGTTAATATTTAACGTTAAGTTAACTAGAATGAAACAACAGTTTGACAGAAGGCGCAAAAAAAAAAAAAAGTACCAAATATAATATAGGTCTATTAGTCTTGTGGAAGGGAGGTGTCACTGAGCAAGCTGTAGGCGTAAGCAAAGTTAGAAAACAGATAGGCATAAAAGGGCACCGAAAATTTAGTGCGGTTGTGACTGGCGATACATTGCGCCCATACAAATCGGTAATATCAGATGATCATGACTCTACAGATAGTGAAAGTCGTGACATTGATAGGGATGATTTAATAGATTTATTAGAAAGTTAGACAGGTACGTTGGTATTTAATGTGATATAAAGCATGTACGTACTATGTCATTTAAATACGGCAGCGTGTCATTAACCTCTATGTATACAAATGCTGATTGTAGAAAGAAAGTATACCTACCTACCTAGTATTTTGCTACATTCGCAATTACTAAACATGCACTTTTAACAATCCGAGCGTTCAATAATACGTACTTACAATTATTCTCCCTAGAGATCTCTATCCGTGTTTAAATCTAATTGGCTGTGTGCTATCTGTTCAACAAGTTATGGGTTATCTAAATATTTAGCTATGTGCTTACCTTCTTACTGAGCTATGTGGTATCCAAATATTTAGCTATGTGCTTATCTTCTTACTGAGCTATGTGCTATCCAAATATTTAGCTATGTGCTTATCTTCTTACTGAGCTATGTGCTATCCAAATATTTAGCTATGTGCTTACCTTCTTACTGAGCTATGTGCTATCCAAATATTTAGCTATGTGCTTATCTTCTTACTGAGCTATGTGCTATCCAAATATTTAGCTATGTGCTTACCTTCTTACTGAGCTATGTGCTATCCAAATATTTAGCTATGTACTTACTTTCTTACTGAGCTATGTGCTATCCAAATATTTAGCTATGTGCTTACCTTCTTACTGAGCTATGTACTATCCAAATATTTAGCTATCTGCTTACCTTCTTACTGAGCTATGTGCTATCCAAATATTTAGCTATGTGCTTACCTTCTTACTGAGCTATGTGCTATCCAAATATTTAGGTATGTGCCTACCTACGTACTAAGCTATGAACTATCCAAATATTTAGCTATGTGCTTACCTTCTTACTGAGCTATGTGCTATCCAAATATTTAGCTATGTGCTTACCTTCTTACTGAGCTATGTGCTATCCAAATATTTAGCTATGTGCTTACCTTCTTACTGAGCTATGTGCTATCCAAATATTTAGCTATGTGCTTACCTTCTTACTGAACTATGTGCTATCCAAATATATAGCTATGTGCCTACATACTTGATAAGCTATGTGCAACCTAAATGTTTAGCTATGTGCTATCTAAATGTTTAGTTATGTGCTATCAAAATCTTTAGCTATGTGTTATCGATTTACTGAGCTATGTGTTATCTATTTACTGATCTATGTGCTATTTATTGACTGTTTTATGATATCCATTTACTCATCTATGTTATCCACTCATTAAGCTAGGTGTAATCCTTATTTACCTATAAGTTGTATATTCACCAAGTTATGTGATATTCTTTCACTTAGCTATGTGCTTTCCATTTACCTAGCTACGAAATCCATTTAACAAGCTACAGGTATGATATCCATTTAGCTGCTGTGTGCAATCCACATACATAATATTTACTTGGGTAGGAATATGTAGAATCTGTATACATGGACCTGTTGGTTTGTAGACTAAATTCACGTTACAGATGGAGAAAGCGGTATCGATTGCTATTGCTGCTGCCCAGTACGGCAGAGCAACGCCGAGGGCTACTTCGTGGTCGACACACGCGACTGGCGGCGTTACTTCTTCCCCGAGATGACTCCTTCGACAACAGCCGATGCCAGTAAACAAGATCGCCGTGGGACACGGCTTTAGTCAGGACGGCCGAATGTTATCGTATCAAATATATCGTTATAGATTAAGTACTTATGTAGAAGTTGTTTAGGGTCACACTGACCAATTTATTTGCTGTTGCCATTTCATTCATTTGTTTTACCTATGTTTAAATATTAAATGATTGAGTTTGTAAGTTCCATTAAATTATGTTGTTAAGAATATCTAAGAGATTAATTTTCTTATCAATTATATTTTTGTAAAGGCATTGTTACAATTTTTAGTTTAAAAGTAATTGCTTTGTATTAATAGTTCAGTTCCTTTTATCTGTTGCAATATTCATGTTAGTTGAGTAGTAAGGTAGACAACTGTCATTTGAAATGTTATAAAAGATCGTGTAACTTTATTTTTGGTCTCTTTCCTGTACGTGTCGCTGGACTGGTAACAATATACAAAGTTGTAAGTAATTGATTATCATTTATCATCAACCTGCTTCGCAACACCTGCATCAGATGTGTTACAACGCCATAATCACGTACGAGCGTTTGTATGAAAAGTATGACGGGTTGGCCGCTCTTAAGGGTACACTAGTCGGTCATTCTTCCATACAAACGTAGTTTGGTGATTACTTGTCTGTTTGACGATGTATGTTTATAACTAAAAATTATGTCAATTTGCCTTGTCATTATCTAGCCCTGTATGGAAGCAGAATTAGGAAAAAAGCATTGGTAAGGAAGTTATGAGCGTCGAAACTTCCATATTTCAACACTAATTTTAACTCGTCTTTGGGCGTAAATAAATGACTTATGTAATATGAAAATGGCAAAATAGAAACCGTACAGGGATAGATAATTTATTGAAAAGTTTAAATAATTTTATTTTGAGTAGATACATCCAGTAATTTTTCCATAATATCTTTACGCCCAAAGGTCTGTTTTCTTTATTTTTTATTATTATTTATTTATTTAACAGACAACCATGGTCCACACTGCCAAAAAACAAACAAAAATACTTAAAAGATATTAGTAACAATTATATCTTATAACCTACGTTGGTACCTATATACTAGGATGTTAGTAACAATGTGGCTTATGATCTATGTTAGTACTTATACAGAAGTAGTCCACTTAGAGCACCCGTCCGAATAGCACCTGCGCGAATAGCACCTAGCCTAGTCCACGAATGTAAGATTAATAATTATTGTCGTAGTGATTTTTATTAACTATTTTTATTTTTAAATGTCGCCTAGACAAATTTCGTATGTAAGTAAGTATATGTAATTAATAAACATTCTAGTGACTTTTATCGATATCTTTCATTTAATAAAGTCCTGTAAAACAAATACATCCTAGCAGTAGGCTGCTGAGTCGTAGGTGCTCTTCGTGGACAAAAATATAAAAATAAATTTTAATCCACAAAGACTAGGCTAGGTGCTATTCGCGCATGTGCTATTCGGACAGGTGCTCTAAGTGGACTACTTCCTTATACACTACGACAGACAACGTTGTTTTGATGAGATGTTCCACTATGGGGTTCTCATCAAGCCTGTCACCGATCACCTTCAGGAGACCATTGCCACTGCCACGCAATCTAGCGAGCAGAGACGCACTTTTCTTCCGTACGATAGCTGAGAAGCTGTCGACTCGGGCTTTTGCGAACATCTCTTTATAAATAATTGTCTATTATTTTCACTAAATACATATTAAGTGAATATAGAAATAAGTAAATAAAAACTAGATAAATAAATAATTAAAAATAAAAATAAATAACTTTACTAAATAGCATGCATATTAGTCACGCCACCAACGAGTTCGAGCCGTCGACTAGTGGAACCTTAAGACCTTCATCAGCATGCATTACAGACACTATCAGTATTAATAACATTTCATTGAAGTAATGTCATTACTACTGACAGTGTGGTGGTTGGAATGATGATGTGATCTAAATATTTCAATAGTTTGACGTCAATATTGGAAGGAATGGTAGTCATATTGATGTCATTATTACTGAAAGTGTCTGATATTTTTCGCAGAGTGGTGGCCCAATAGTAATGGCCCGACTTACGAGTTGTAGGTCATGGGTTCCAACCAAGGCAGGCGCTTTACTTTGTGTAAGTAATTTCATCACCACTGCTGTTAACACGGTGAAGAAAAACACCGTGAGGAAACGTGTCAAAAAATTCGAAAACGTGGTAGATTATAGCCCACTCCCTCTCGAAGAGAGGAGGCCTGTGTCCCAGCAGTGGGAACATTATAGGCTGATTTTGGTAAGGTATTTTTCAAAGTAGCTTTTTAAATGGCCCAGCCTGACGTATGTAAGTACGTGTCGATCTATCTCCCGAATTCGAATTGTCATTAGACACTTTCAGACTATCTAAAGCCGGGTCTCTTGTGCGTGTTTTTTCGAAATATTACTCAAACAACCCTACACGAAAAACATTTGTTTTCATACACAAGCTGCCTCCTGCATATTATAATATTTTTAGATTAAACGCGCGCGGCGGTAGAAAATGAAACAAACCCTTCCCCCCTTCACCCGCGCGGGGAATGTTTTCCATGCAGCTCGGAAAACAATACATACAACGGGACATCGTATTAGCATACACAAATGTGTATGGCCACGCCTCTTTGTTTCGATGTTTTTTCGAAACATTATACAGGAAACCTTACACATAAACTTTTGTTTTTATACAAAATATCGTGTTTGTATACACAAATGTGTATGGCCACGCCTCTTTGTTGTGATGTTTTTGTGTAAAAACACGCGCAGGCCGCAGGAGACTCGGCTTAAAATTATTTGTGTCGCTACTAAATACCCCTTAAAGTGACAGGGACAGCATGAGCCTTCATAGTGACTTAAAAATGAGTCGTGTACCTATACCTAATTATTTGCCTGTAGGTATATCATCACGCGAGATCAATTTACACTGATCAGAAGTAGGGTTGCCAGGCCCAAAAATAGAAAAGCCGGACGCAGATTTATATTTAGCCGGACATTTTGCCCTGAAAGCCTGGTACAGTGGTCATTAAAAGACAAAAAAAATATTGATACTTTTATTTGTGTATTTATTACTGTTATTCGTTTGAGACTTACTCTATGTTATTATGAATCACATTTTTTTCTTACTATCGTGAGTTGGCTCATGTTCACGCGGACGTAATCGTGGCGATTTTTTTTCGTGCACTTGATTTTCAACGCTCTGCTTAGCGTCGAGAATTGAAAATCCAACAGTGTGTTCTTACGCGCTAGCGCTGGGACGAGAGTGCGTCCCAGCGCGTTGGATTCTCAACGCTCGGCTTAACACCGAGAGTTGAAAATCCAGTGCGCGATAAAATCCCGCCGCGATTTTATTACTCCGGCTTATGCATGCCCGCGTGAGTCCTTCGCATGATTTAATTCGGCATCTTTTGGTGGGCCGAGGTTGACCAAAAGCCGGACAGGCCGGACTTGTATACATTTGGCCGGACACGATTGTAAAAAGCCGAACTCCTGGCAACCCTAAACACAGGGCCTTTGCCGTGCAACCGGAACAATTAGGTACAGGCTGATTTTAATTTTATATTAATTGTTTTAAAACCTGCTTTCGTCACTTAGATACGCCACTCGCTCAAATTGCTTTAATATAAATTAAAAGAACAAGTTACAAAAGTAACCTTTAGGAACCAAGTTCACATTACTCACGTCGACACCTGCATATTCGTGTAAATTCCGCAGTAATCAGAGACGGAAAAAATAAAATTAAACTACAGCTGTCATTAAAAGATCCTTAATAAGCAATGATAGGTAAGTACCATTCTGACTGTAGCAATGCGTTTTACAGACACTAAATGTAAACAACTATCTTTTGCCCGCGGTTTTGCCCGCGTGGAGGTCGGGTCCCTCAAGGATCGGGTACCTTATGGATGAACCCGGAAATTATCCCATGGGATCGAACTACCGGAATAAAAAGTATCCTAGGTCCTGACCTAGGTCACAATCTACATGTGTTCCAAATTTCATCTAAATCCAGACAGACAGAGTTATTACTTTCGCATTTATAATATTATTAGTATGGATAACAACACCACCTGTATCGAACGACCTAATTCCCTTTTTTGCTCCACAAAGATGAATTCAGGTTTTCGGTTTCCTATAAACCTTTTGTTTTCAGCAGAAATGGTGGATCACAAGTGCGATTAATTGGGTATAGACACCTAATTGCTTTATAGTATAGTAAATAAAGTGCTTACTATTATTTAACCGGCCTCGATAAATCGAATGAATTCAAGATTTGCACTAGCCCCTAGAGTCTCATGTTTCATGGTGCTACATAGGCCATTGCAGATCAGGGAGTAGACCGGGTGGCACGATAATGATAACGAAGACGTGTCCTTAGGATATGGAAGGATTTGCGAGCCATGACGGATATGCATCCTTGAGTAGACAAATTTCAATTTCAAACCGACGGGCAGTTGCCCTCCAGACACAACACCCGTCTGGTCGGAGGATCCTCCCTTTTCTATGGTGGATGAGGAACAGGGTGTAAAGTTCACTCATCCACCATAGAAAAGGGAGGATCCTCCAACCAGACGGGTGTTGTGTCTGGCGGGCAACTGCCCGTCGGTTTGAAGTTGAAATTTTCTATGTATGTCGATCGCTCGGTAAACTCTAACTGCGCGATGCAGGATTTGTATGACGTCATGTCTATGATGCGTAGTTCGTATGTGGCGCTGTAACCGCTACAGTATTGTATTTAAAATGTATCTTATACTCAATAACAAAGCTATTGTAGCCAATCTAGTCTCTCAGGTCATTCGCATTGCTTCCTACATTTGTTACGCATACTAATATTCTTCCTGATACATTGTTTGTATCGAATAAATTGCATTATTTTACTTGATATGGACTTTTCCTCATCTCATGCATTTATTAATTGTTATAACTGACTTACAATCGCAATTATTTTGTGTGAAAAGACTGTCATGCAGGCACCTAAAAAGGAAACGTATAAGTAGTAATGAAAAACTAAATAGTGGTAAGAAAAATGAGAACCGTGCAATTTTTGAAAGATTCAGTTTAAAAGGTCAATTAAAAAACTTACAATTTTAATAATTTACAAAACAACTACCCAAACCTCATTGTGGCAGTTCCAACAAAGAGTTGGCTCGTCTATTTGGTCGGATTTTTACAGAATAACACTCTTAGGTGAAGTGAACTTGAAATGAAATGTCATGGGATCAAATAGGGATCAATGGCAAAAATTTGCTAGCTCACTTCACCTCTTCGGTGAAATTTTACTCTGACTAAATTGTGGTAAGAAAAATGAGAACCGTGCAATTTTTGAAAGATTCAGTTTAAAAAGTCAATTATTTTTTTTTTAACTTTAATAACTTACCTAAGAATTACCCAAACCTCATTGTCGCAGGTCCAACAAAAAGCTGGCCCGTCTATTCGGTCGGATTTTTACAGAATAACACTCTTAGGTTAAGTGAGCTTGAAATGAGCTGTCATGCCACGCTAGGGATCAAATAGGGATCGATGGCAAAAGTTTGCTAGCTCGCTTCACCTAAGTCTTCGTTGAAGTTTTTACAAAATATAATGACTGTAATCAAATGCATCTTTACTTTGCCGCAATAACAGCAATCGGTAGTCCGGCAACCGGCAATGACTGCTGATAATTCGATTACGGTAGCAAATTACCGTAAGATGCAGATCACAATAAATCTACGCTAGCTAATGAGCAAACGACCATACCTATAGGCACAATTCTGGTATGCTAAAGACAAGCTTCGATCAACAATTTGATCGAAGAAGACGAGCGTCCTTTTAAATTAATCACAGGATGTACCATCTTCCTGTGTAGATAATAACAACATCCTTTGGTATAGCGCGAGCGTGCTGATTATAGCAATATTTCTATATAGTAGGAACTTTATTAGAGTAGATTTAAAACAAATGTATTATGAGGGTATCGTGAGGGTGTTGTTAAGAATCATACTGAGAGTCTATTGCAAATGCAAAATAAAAACACCTTTTTTTTGTCAATGGATGTTCTTACCGGTTTATTTATAGGCCGTCGAAAGATGACCAATTTTGGTAAGTATTAAAAACGTGAATTTTAAATAGCAATAATGTAATTATTTTAATTATTAATAAGTTTTTTGCAGTACCTAGTTACGTGCCCTTTTCGGATTGGACAGGGTTTTTGTAACACATTGTATATAACTAGCTTTTGCTCGCCGTGATACCCGCGTTGTGGTCGGAAATTATCCCACGAGTACGTACTACCCGAATAAAAAGTATCCTATGTCCTCACCCAGGTCAAGGCCTGTTGCTATTTCATCGAAATCCGTTTAGCCGTTAAGGTGTAAAAAGGTAACAGACAGACATACAGAGTAACTTTCACATTTATAATATTTAAAGAAATATGGATACGTATGTGACAATCACATTCAAATAATTATTGAAAAATACTTGGCTAAATTAAAAACGTGTCTTAATAATAAACGGGACACGTGTTTAGAATAAAGACCGTAACTGAATCCAATCGTGCGCAGTGATGAAATGGATTCTAGACGCGATAAGACGTCTTGATTTCATGCTGTTCAACTCTATTCACGACGAATCGTAAACTTTGATTAATATAATAAAAACAGAAAACGATTTTGCTGAAGACGTAGGTAAAGATTACCTAACAAGTAGGTTAGGGCAGTGATAACCTCTGGCGGGATCTCATGGCGTCGTGGAGAGTGCGATTGTCGCAACCCAGCGCTGGGCACGCCACAATTGCGGCGATAAGACCCCTCTTTGAGGAGTGGCTAGAGAGGCGCCACGGCGTCATCACCTTCCGCCTGACGCAGGTCCTCACCGGACACGGCTGCTTCGGGAGGTTCCTGTTCAGGATAAAGCGGGTGGAAACGCCCGGGTGTCACTATTGTGTGGATCGCCCGGAGGACACGGTGGAGCATACGGTGGAGGTCTGCCCGGCTTGGGCGGACATTGCCGTGTCCTCGTGGAGGCGATCGGTGGTGGTGATTTCTCGCGTCCGGCACTGGTTCAGGCCATGGTATGGAGCGAGAGGAAATGGGAATCCGTCACCTCCTTCTGCGAAGCAGTAATGCTCGCGAAGGAGGAGGCGGAACGCGTGAGGGAGAGGCAAATTTCGCGTCCTCGCACCCGTAACCGCCGCAGGAGGAGACGCCCTGGGCGTCGGGAATCGCAGGCAGATTTCCGGCCACCGTAGGCGCGGGTTTGCGGACGGTGAGCAATGGGTAGCTCGTAAGGGAGATCGTAGCCCCTCGGCAACATGGCAACTGAAGGAACACGGGTGGGTTTTAGTCAGTAAGAGTCTGACACGCCCTCCCGCTCCATCCAGAGCGGCAGAAGTTATTTGATAATTTCATTTCGCACCCAAAAAAATAAATAAAAGGGCAGTGATAACTAGTGGTGTGACGGTCAAACTGCCTCTGACTTTTCGGATTCATGTGCGCATTGTATAATTATCATTTGCTTAAAAAACGGTGAAGGAAAACATCGTGAGGAAATGCCTGACAGATATTTCACGACTGCATTTGAAGCCAAGTCAGAGGCCCACGGGCGGCCTTAAAACTCTGACACCAGGTTAGTCACTAACCACACGAAAAGAAGAAGACCTAATAGGTTCTATGTAAGAACTTACTGACTTAGGAACGTAGAAACATGCCTATGCTGCTGGTGGACAAGTCTAGTGACTGTTGAGTCCTATTTGCACGGTGCAATTTCATTGCCTATGGTATACCATAAAATTAAAGCAACAATTGGGTTGAGTCCCATCTCAGCACCCATGAATTTATTTATCATGCCCATCTCGGCATCCTGTGATAAATCATTGTTAGGTACACAGTCATCAAAAAATGGATACACTAGTGAGTAAAATCAACCTGATTATTTATTAAATCAAAATCTTACAAAATACAAATTGAAGAGGAAATACACAAGTTTTAATATTCCAGTAGTGCTATTCTGTAAAAATCTGGGTGAAGTGAACTGCCAATAGTGTCAATCCTTAGCAACTGACAGCTCACTCCACGCTCACTTCACCTAAGATAACACGGTGAGATGGTTACAGAATAGCACGACAGGTTCAGTAGTATGTACAGGTACCTAACCTGCAATATCCTTAGGCTCAATTTATATTGCCGCGGAACGGAGTGGAAGCGAATTTTTGTTACAAAAATGGGTCAAAGCATAATGACCTTTATGTCTATATTGTGTAACGTACAAACTAGATTATGAGCAGAAAAACAGGTCGCGTGTTTTCCGGAGAATTCTCGCGCATTCTCGGGAATGCCCGCAACTAGCAGTTTGAATTTTATAGTTTGTGCGTGTTTGTTTCTATTTGTGTTTGTTTCTAGTTTTTCTATGAAGGTGTGTTTAATTCAAGTTTGTTTGTGGCTGTTTCTAGTTTGTCAAAAAAATAAATAAAAAAGTATAACAATTGACAAAAGTTCATTATGCTGTACACTATTTCGTTACGAACATTCGCTTCCATTCCGTTCCGTCGGAATGTAAAATGAGCCTTAGCAATGTAAAGGTAGGTAGACTAAATCCACGGACATAAAAATTAAATGCAAACGATGGCACGTTGAAAGACCTTGCAAAATAGAGCTCGAGGTAGATGGACTCTTTAATAAATAAATGTGAACAATAGATAATAAATCTTATGCTTATGTTTCAAATCATTAGGAAAATCTTTAGCCCCGGAAAACAAGGACAAACTTTAAAAAAATTGCTTAGAGCTTTGAATTTAGAACATAGCTTTAGAACGAGTTTGAAGTTCAAATGAGCGGCTCCTTTGGGTAGGCACAAAAATGTTAATAAGTAATATAATCCATGTCAAATAAAATGATGTTAAAGTTACACTAGTGCTAAACTGCTGTCAATCAGCGCTCCATAAATGAACGATAGTTCCAAAGTTAATTAAATACTTACTTTCTACAAAGAAAAACACACACACGCCAGAAATTAAGTATACAAAAAACTGTGTAATGACACTAATGACTAATGAATGACCAGTTAAAATATTGCAGAAAACTATTAAAAAGCAACAATGTGGGAGCCAAGTTTACCACTCTTGTCTTGACTAACGTGCTATAGTTGATTTTAACTTTACACCGTGACCAAAATATTCCCAGCATGGTTATTACTTTTACGACTTTCTTTTATAGACAAAAACACGTAAATTTCACACGTTTCACGCAATAATTGACAATTATGATTATTATTTTGCTATGTGGTCTTCAGTTGAATGATGACGTCATGAGTTTAGTAGCTATCTGCCAGCACTCGAGGCATGACAACCATAGAAACGGTTTTTAACGACGGAAGAATAGACAAAATGACAGATTGTGATTGTTTATCTGTCATTTTGTCTATTATTTCGTCGACAAAATTTGTTTCTATTGTGGTCATATTACGGGTGCAGTCCATATTATAATTTCGCCTACTTATTGTTTGTACCTACACGAATAATTAAAAAGAGCTTGAGTCCATTTCAATTTAAAGTGGGGAATTAATTTGCAGGACCTCAAAGGGATCTTCGTTTTGTTCGCTTACAAGTACAACGCGCTCCGAGGACACGACTTTTTCAAGGGGCCGTGTAATTTACCCTAAGGCTCTACTTACCTTTTTTAAATAAAAGAGAATACTTGTAATGGTTTTTTTTTCCTTGAGGTTACACTTCAGTTTTAACTTGGGTATTTTTTTATATGAGAATGTGAGTGGAGATTTTTATTTGCTTGTATTACGCTATCATTACTAGGAGGAACTCGTGGCTAAGTAATAACAGCCACACGGGTCGAAAACCCGTTTATATGGTTGTCATACTACGCGTGCAGCAGGGTGAGAGGCGAAACTATGAGAAACTGCAAAAAGTGATATATGGAGCCATATGTCTTTTATCTTCTACCTACTGAATAAAAATCTTATCCTAAACAATAAAGGGATTTTGCATATAAAGCCCCACTGTGTACAGTAAGCGCTCAAAAGTGCATGAGCACGCTAAGAGTCGTATTGCTGTGAACACGCGGTATAGCTCGTTCATTTGTATGTGTAAGCAACACACACCACAGATAACGCAGTTTTGAGCTACACGAAACAACAATATATTTCCGTCGCTTTAAACATGCTAGCACACACGCACTATGCGCGTGAACTTGACCAGTTAATGGCATTGCTAAAATTCGATAGTAACTTAACAAGTGCAGATAGCAGAAAGCGTTAAGCGTTGGTATGGAATTCAAACTGCCTCAGGTTCTAATCTCGTAAAACACAGTGCGGTTTTTTGCAAATATTATTATTTTTGTTTTCGATAATA